>CM077004.1:117803043-119103580 GCA_039090855.1 Macrothele yani | reverse complement strand
GAAAAACATTTCGCATCGGAAACAGTATCCAACGAAGAAGTAATTCTTCAAATCGGAATCCTAGAAGTACAGATATTGACAAAAATAAGATATATATCTACGCCCCCTGGCGTAGAAACCATGCACTATTTTAAGAAAATGTTTCTAAAAGGTTTGTTGACATGAATAGTATCGGTCTACAAACGACGTTTTTTTTCATCGAGAATTTAGAAGCTCATATTTTGCTGCAAATACATCTGTAGGGGCGAGAATTTATGCACATCGGTGAATTATGTGATAGACATTTATCGGCATAAGATATTTTGATCGAAACTCTATATTCATGATCGAAACTGGACATTAAATTACATTAATCTTATTAGAATGAACTGATTCATCAAGACATGAACATTTGATGTCAACTATTATTAAGTGTATTAAGATCTTCCTTAGGACGGATGTGAAAAAGCAACGGAACCTGAAATAACGGATGTTAAACCTTGTAAATGTACTAGTAAAGCCACATTCCAAGTGCCTATTGTAATGACGATGTACTCGCGGAGGCACCGCTATTGTTCCTAGCCGGGGGGAATGCAAGTTGTGGGATACATGGAGGGTGCAAGGTCAAGGTGAGGCGAAAGAAGGTCAGCGCCGGAATTCGCAGGTCCGGGAGAAAAAGGGTGGGGGACGGAGAGAGGCAGGAGGGTCGTTTGCTCGACGCGTGCTCTCGCTCGGAAAAAGGGTTAGCGCCTCAGGCGGAGAATGGAGGAACAAATCAGGAGGCGAGGAGAGGTTCCTAGGGAAAAACTTCTCGATAGAAGGACAGTTAGGAAGAGAGAGTTAGTATTTGGAATTGATGGTGGAAGGTGCTGAGGCGCCACACGAAAAAGGGTTGATCGTTGAAAGTGCTAGGGTGCAGCACGGAAAGAAAGTAGGTCGTAGGAGACGTGCCTAATATAGCACGGGAAAAAAGTTCGTTGTTGGAAGAGCCGGAGAGAGACACCACTTGTCTGTAACGTAAGTTCGGAGAAAACTACCTACGAGGACACGTGTTCGGGAACAGAACACGAGGCTTAGCTTTCCAAACAAAAGAAGTGTGAGAGGCACGAACGATTCCGGCCAATCAATAATTCCACGTTTGCGATAGGGAAAAAACTTGCAAAGGTTTATTTGCAGAAAAGGGTATTCCGTTACTGAATAGGGACTCTGACATTTTCCGCGGAACTACAACTTGCAGGAGCTCGTGTTACGGAACAATAGCTGCCATTATTGATTATCTTTGATTAAACATATTTGTTAAGTTTCAAACAAGCCTAATGTTGAATTCATGCCTTGAATGTCTTGCCATTAATTTTACTTCCACTCTCCCGAATAGCAGATCATTTTAGTAAAGCTGGGAGAGTAAGAACGCCGGGCTGTCTTCAGCTTTTCGTTGATAGATAGTTTCCATACAAAAATACCCTTATAAATTTTTACTTCCTGCTGTGGGGAATTTTCGACAGCACGGGAAGCCAGAGTCGTTTGGCTGATAAGCATAATGAGCTTCCACCCCAACAACATCAGAAGCGGAAATTAAGATTTACGCTCCCTGGTAGCCAAACCATTTTTTTTACAATAATTAGAAATTATGTGCAAACGATTTCACATCAGGAGCTGTGTGTGTGTGTGATTGTGATTGGAGGTTTAACGACCACCGTGAGCAACTCAATGGGCTATAAGCAGTCGCCCGTCCCTAATTTAGGGTCACTGGTTCCAGGGAAGGATGAGAGCCAGTGCCGTAAGACAACAACAACATCCATGCCTGACCGGGATTCGAACCCAGACCCCTTACGGACGAATGATCAGAGGCCAGTGCCTTAGACCACTGCGCCACTGGGGCGGCCATCAGGAGCTGTGTCGGGTGCGAAGAGAATTTTTCAAATCGGAGATTTAGAAGCAGAGATATAGGGGGAAACGCAATTTACCGCAACGTCCCCTAGCGGAAAGTCTATGAATTACTTCAGAATTTTGAAATTACACTGGTGGAAAGTGAAAAAAGAACACCAAGAAGGAATTGGCGGACGATCATGAAATTTACATATGTTAATGGGGTCGAGTTTACGTAGGTGTGATGTTAATTTCGGGACCAACCGGTGTGCGCTTACGCCTCAGCACGACATAATATGCAAATTATCGTCAGTGGTATTTAAAGGAGTACGGCGAAGTGAATGTAATCAGTCGTCGGCGAACGGACACGTACGAAAACCCTGAAGAAGCTGCAAAGCCTGGACATGGAAGACGTGTAGGATTTCAGCAGTTATAGGACTTTGAGCGAGGTCGTCTAGTCGGACTCCGCGAGGCCGGGTGGTCGTGTCGTCGTATTGCAAAGCGAATTGGACGGGAAGTATCGGTAGTGGTACGATGGTGGCGTAGATGGTCCGAGGAACATTCCCACACGAGAAGACGTGGAACCGGGAGTCACAGACGCACTGATGAGCGGACCGATCGACGCATAAGAAGAGCGGCGTTGTCAAGCAGAACAACACGGGAAGTATCGGTGGGGGTACGATGGTGGCGTAGATAGTCCAAGGAACATTCCCACACGAGAAGACGTGGAACCGGGAGTCACAGACGGACTGATGAGCGGACCGATCGACGTATAAGAAGAGCGGCGTTGTCAAGCAGAACATCCACTGCGAAGCAAATCCGAGCTGCCGTTGCACCTGAGGTGACTGTGCGAACAATCCGCAGCCGTCTACTGGATGCAGGACTACGTGACTTGTACCTCTGGCATGTGTACCTCTGACTCCAGCCCACCGTTAGGTTGGTTGGTTGGTTGTTGGATTTTATTGGCGCAAGGGCCAGGTTTGGCCAAAGAGCGCCAGACAAAGAACTATCAGCCACAGATTTTTAAAAACGTGGAAAATGATTAAGAGCAGACAGGCTTGGTAAAAGTTGAAAAAAGAGTATGATGAAAGCTGTGAAGACAAGGTAGTTAATTAGGTTTATATAAAAATTTATTAATTTACTATTATAATTATATATATTTTTTTTAAACACAACTACACAAAGGATGAGTCACTCTCCTCCCCCACACTCCTCTGCAATGCTGGCAGAGGGCGGGGACGAACTGTCACTCTCTTCCCCCCATGTTCCTCTGCAATGTTGTTTGAGGCTGGGGACGAACTGTCACTCTCCTCCCCCTATGTTCCTCTATAATGTTGGTTGAGGGTGGGGACCTCGCTGAGGCCGAGACAGTTGGATGGACACTGCACACCTTTGCGGATTGAGGGCCGGGTCGTCCGTACGTGCAGGCTTTCTGCTTTAAACTGGAAGAGAGGGTCGGCTGCAAAAGAGAAGGCCCAGAATCAGGTAGTCGAAAAATCGCGAGCTCGGGGAAAACACCTGTGTCGCTTGGTCAGCTGTAGATCGCTTGGCAAGCGCTGCGAGAGCTACAGGGCGCGGAACAAAGGGCTGCACGGGTTGTGGCTGAGACTGAACAACTGCGGCAAAAGTACGCTGGCGGGTGTTGGGAATACCCAACTTGGCCTTGGCAGCAGGGTACGAGAGGCCTTCCAGGGTCTTGAGGCGCTGGATCGCCATCTCGTCCTTCCATTTCATACAGTTGCGGGAGTAAGCTGCATGGGCCTCACCGCAGTTAACACAGCAGGCCGCAGAAGTGCAACCTTCCCCGTCATGTTCACTGGAGCCACAATTTGCGCAACGAGCGGAACTCTTACAGAAACGTTGTGAATGCCCGTACCTCTGGCACCTGAAACAGCGCAGAGGATTGGGAATGTACGGGCGAACTCCACAGACCAAGTAGCCAGCCTTGATTTCGGTCGGAACTTTCGGGGAGTTAAAAGTCAAGATGACATTTTTTGACTTAATCATGGAACCATCACGCCGGAACATCATACGACGTGCAGCAATAACACCTTGATCAGCAAGTTCAGTCACGAATTCGTCTTCACTGCATGGCAAGAGATCAAACTCCGAAATAACACCCCGAGAGGTGTTAAGAAACGGGTGAGGTGTCACTTTTACAGGAATGCCTTGAAGACTAGTGAGGTTCAGAAAAGTGTTACTCTGAGAAACACTGCAAGTTTGGACAAGCAGGTCCCCAGAGCGAAGCTTCCTCACAGACTTCAAGGGGCCAACCGCAGCGTCCAAAGCTTTAGAAATGAAAAAGGGAGATCTGGTGGACAGTCTCTCATGCGGATCGATGGATTCTACAAGCAAGTGAGTAGCATGCGTAGTCACAGCAATTGAGGGGAGACGACGCTTCGGAGCGACTGGTACAGCCGCCGAAGAAGAGGTTCCACATTCTTGGTCCAGGTCAAGGTCTAAAGACCGTTTAAGGGTATGAGACTTGGTAGGTTGAGAAGACGAAGGACAGTCGTTGTCAACTATCATTTTGTCATTTGACTTAAATTTGGAGTTTTTGTTCTTTTTACCCATGGAAAAAAAGGAGGAAGATTCGTCTGCAGACTACTCCACCCACCACCGAGCCCTACAAGGGAGAACTGGAGGTCTGCAAGCCAAGAAAATGACGCTGGACACAGTTCTGGAGCTTATACGTTGCAGATATAGTCCGTTGGCTGTGATCACACGCACTCGGCGGACACTTCGGCCTCCGGGTACCGTCATGCCAACGCCTTTGGCATGATCCCACAGCCCCCGGGCTCACCCTGCCGTGCTATACGACAAAAAAGCCGCTAAAGCCGTGTACACAACTTGGTACAAGACTTCTGACTAGAGGTGGGTTAGTCTCTAGCCTCCCGTTTACAGCGAAGCCGGGGTCGAAGAGGAGTGTTGGTACACAGGAGGCACTTATCCGGTCTCCTGCGACCTCAGCCGCCAGACATCCCATTTCCGCCTCACGGGTCTCCGCACGCGGCAAACATGCAGGTAGGTCTAGCACCCAAACCAGCTAAAAGGAAAAAAAGAAATCCAAAGAAGACAAATCCTGGAAGGGAACCTAAACGGAATCTCAGCAACCTACGAACTGAGCGGTTAATATAATACAGTTAGTGGTGGAGGGTAACAAAACCACAAGACCGGGGTGTTAGTGCATAACGTGGTAGCGATTAGGTAAAGTATACAACACGGGCAACTAGCCAGTGGAGAAAATAAATAAAAACGAAAAAGCGAGACACAAGACCAGCTCGGGATCGTGGGGCCGCGACTCCCCAACAGCTGGATGAACAGCCGTCCCTGCAAACACCAACAGCACCAAAATAAGAAAAAAACAAGCTGTGGCATGACATCAGATGTTGACCAGTCACAAGGTCAGCTCGGGCCGTGGGGGCGCCGCTCCCCAAATAAGTGGAAAACCAGTTATCCCCGTGCGGGCCCACCGTTAGGAACAGCTGCAGTGGTGTCGCCAACGTATGCACTGGAGAACGCAATGGCGATCTGTCGTGTTCAGCGATAAAAGCAGATTGTGCTTGGGAGCCTCCGATGGCCG
Organism: Macrothele yani; assembly: GCA_039090855.1. Lineage (NCBI taxonomy): Eukaryota > Metazoa > Arthropoda > Arachnida > Araneae > Macrothelidae > Macrothele > Macrothele yani. The sequence continues at coordinate 119,098,152 of CM077004.1, read as the reverse complement.
CATGCGTGTTCGCAGACGCACAGGGGAGCGTCTCCACCCTTCTTGCATCCGCCAGCGACACACAGGGCCTACACCTGGTTTCCTGGTGTGGGGAGCGATCAGCTATCGCTCCCGTACACAACTAGTGTTTGTACCGGGTACGTTAAACAGCATCTCCTACGTCAACAACATCATTCAGCACGTTGTTGTGCCATTTGTAAGGTCGGTTTATCGTGGTGTTTTTCAGCAAGATAACGCACGCCCACACATGGCACGTGCAACGCAACATGCACTTCAATGTGTGAGACAACTTCCATGGCCTGCACGTTCACCGGATTTGTCCCCCATTGAGCACGTGTGGGATTTTATGGGACAACGACTTATCCGGTCTCCACGGCCAGCCACGACCATCCCCGATTTACGCGTCCAGGTTGAGGATGCTTGGAACTCAATACCCTAAACTTACATCGAACATCTGTACGACAGACTCCATGCCAGAATTGCACAGTGTGACGCAGTTCATGGGGGTTCAACCTCGTACTAACCATGTTACATGGAAATGTTATTTTTCAGTTTACCAGCAAATACAGCTGTATTTTGCCATAATGTTTTTATCACGTTATCCTCTGTATTCCGTTATTATGCTGTATAAATTTCGTTGGTATCAGAAGTCTCCTTCTTGGTGTTCTTTTTTCACTTTCTGCCAGTGTATATGAAAAACATGTCACACGGAAAACACTATCCAACAAAGAAGGAATTTTTCAAATCGGTCTCCTAGAAGTAGAGATATTGACGAAAAAAAAAAAAAAAGATATACATCTACGCCCCCTGGCGGAGAAACTGTGGAATATTTTAGGAAGAAAATATTCCGAAAAGGTTTATCGATGTGAGTGGCATCAGTCCACGAAAGAATTGTTTCAATCGATATTTTAGAAGCTCAGATTTTATGGCAAATACATCAGAAGCAAAAATGAACACTTACGCCAGCCCCGGTGGCCAAAGTATTCTTTACCAAATAAAAAAGTTTCCAAATCAGAGTTTTAGAAGAAGAGTTATCGGGGGAAATGTAATTTACTTTTATGCTCCTAAGCGGAAAATCTATGCGTAATTTGTAAAAGTAACTATATCTAAAATACTCTTCGACATAAATGGAATCGAAAGATAAAATAATTTTTTCAATCGGATGTTTAGAAGCAAATATGTGAAATAAAACGTGTTTTGAATTCGACATCATCTGCATTTACGCCCTGTAGCGGCGAAATTGCACATCGTAAAAAAAAAAAAAAAACGAAATGAAAAGCTCCTGACAAAAAGTCCGTAGTACTTTTAATCGATAAATTTCCTTCATAAAATATTGAATACATAGAAAAAAAAAAAAGAGAGAATTAAAGCGTGTGTTGTAGTGAAATTCTAAAAGAAACTGCATAAAATTAACGTGAGCTACTTCCTTTGCAGTTTCTTGTTGGGTGTGAGCAGGTTGTATGTAAACAAAGCGGAGCGATACACACAAAGTTGAGAACTACTTGAAAAACGTTCTTATTCGAAATCTCACTTTGAAAGTGAAACCCAGTTGAATGCTTTTCGAATGCTAGTACCATTTCGGACGATTTGCCAAAAGTTCGCGTCTCTTACCATTTGCCCATCGGACCAGCAATTTCTAATTTAAGTGATAACGGTCGCACCCGTGGCCCAGTGGTCTAAGCGTGAGCTTCTGGCCATTTGTTCGAGATGGGTCCAGGTTCGAATCACGGTTGAGTCATGCATGGATGGGGTTAGTCTAACGGGGACTGGCTCTCTCCCTTCCCTGGAACCAGCGGCCCTAAATTGCTTATAGCTCCTTGAATTGCTCACGGTGGTTGTTAATCCCCACAAAAACTGACAACGTTCTGTAGTGCATCTGAAGAAAGCATATGATGCTATTTGCCGGTGGACTCGATACCTGTATTGTGTTGGAATTTTATAGAATGCTCGCGACAGGTGGATTTCCGATTGTCAGCGCTACAAGTATAGCGTTATAGAGTAGTTCCGCACATCAAGGTATATACAACCAGCTTGTTGGGTTTACATCCACAGAGAATCGAGCCGAAGTACATTATGTGAAAAACGATGCACTTAAAGTAACGACTTCTTCCCAGCCTTTTTGTCGTTAATTTTTGTAATAACACAGTACCATATTTACTCATGCAATTTGTGTCCTCAAAGTCCCCGATGAATGCTTAAAATATACAGGGAATTTCCAACAAGATAAGAATTTCAATAAAAAATTATATGAATGTCTCGTATTTTTATACTAACGAGAAACGAAGAATCAATCAGCTATGTATGAAAATTGCATTTATTCGCACCATTATTCATGATCTCCCAGGCAATCTAGCTTTTATTTTCTTTAAACATTTCTCAAATAGATTTTATGTGGAGCAAACTTTTAACATTGAGGGAGTGACGCTTCTCTTCTCTGCGGTGCACTACACCAGTATGTACACTATATTGACAAAAGTCACCGGACACCTAGAAGAGAAACACAACATAGCATTTATTGACATACATTAGTACGGTATCGGCCTACCTTTTGTCTTAATGCATGCACTGACCCTTCGAGACATGCTTTCGACAAGGTTTTGGAACACAGCGATAGGTATGCGCTTCCATTCAGTACATAATACTGCCGCTAACTGTTGCTTAGTAGTGTGCCTTGTTTCCAAACTTCTTATGCGGCTCTCTAATTCATCCCATAGGTGATCTATGGGATTAAGATCAGGGCTCTGTGCTGGCCAGTCCACACACGAAACGGAATTATCGTCAAACCATGCCGTAACAGTCTGAACCGATTTCCAGGCGCCCTGTTCAGGTCTCCTTGCATCCGGTGCCCCCGAAATCTCGGATGCGATGATATGTACTGCACTTAGTAAGTGTGGTAAGATTGTTGGTCCTGTTATCACACATTCAGCTGCGCCCAAGGATCCTGCAAATAAGAATGTTCCTAGTTTTCGCCGGAGTGTTCGACTCATCTTTCCATCAGAGGAGCATCTCCGTAAGTTCCCACGGATTCTAAACGTCCGATGTGGGCAGCTCTCCTACAGAATTGACATGCTAACATCAGAACACTGTGCTAATTGCAAAGAACTTGGGCATCAGCGTGCTCGATGCCCCAACAACCAGTATCCAGCTCCCACGGCTTCTACAGTGCCTACCGCCTCTAAGCAGCATCCTGCTACATCTCGCTCTCGACCTGCACCGTCTTCAAATGTGCCAACTGCCCCAGGGCCGAGTTACACAAAAAGTATATCTACAGCCTCGTCCACGAGCGTCTTTTGATGCTGATCTCACCTCCCACCTTCAATTTCCAGTGCTCACCTCACCTATTACTCCTCATCCCGTGGCAACATCGGGAGACTTCGCCGCTGGTTTCCCACCAGTCTTCACTGTTGGTGTCTCCGAGTGTGACGGCGGTGCCGATAACTCCTCTGACTCTGCGTCAGCTTCCCGAGCATCGTCGCTCCCTGGAAAACGAATTTCTGGCACTCGTACAGGTACCCGACGTAAGAGGAAGAAGAAGAAATCTTCCTCTGCGGATGGGCAACCGTTCCGTACTACCAAATCTTCAGGAGATATCTCTCCCTCTCCTGCGCCAACAGAAATTGAAAGGGACACTGATGATGATGGGTCTCCACCTTCGTTTGAGGTCTTTTCAAGTGTTCTCTCCAAATGTGGTGCTCCTTCAGAACCTCTCAATCTTGGAGATTACTATCAGTTTTGCACCCACACCACGAACCTGGAGTCGACGTATGACTACCTCCGAGAGCGCGAAGACATTCTTCCCGCGCTGCTCCTGCAAGCCGGATGCATTGCTAAGTACCTTCGTGGGTTTGTTCATGACCCCATGCACCACTCATGGACCCTTGGCTGCGTAAACCGATTACAACAACTCCTGAAAGTTGCTCCGCGACTCCTCCAACCAACGACTGACCAGTCCATTCAAGGTCACGACCCTTAATTGCAGAGGGTTCGCTAGCCCCCTAGCGAATGCTCTTGTTATGGAAGACCTCTCGCCCCTCGGGGCCGATCTGTTACTACTACAAGAAACAAACTGCCATTCCTCCACTCTGTTTACTCGCTGGCGTGCTAGCGATTATGTGTTCCATCATGCTTTCCGCTACTCATCTCATGGTGGACTTGCTATCGGAATACATCAACATTTCCGATCCACCCTCACTGCACTCTCTGTGCAGAACTTATGCCGAGATTTACTCAGCAAGTCTCCTTCACAGTTGGCGGAGCTCGATTTCACATCTTTAATGTGTATATTCCATGCACCTCTATTCATTTATCCATCTTGTTCACCAAACTCCGTAAAGCTCTCTCGAAAGTCTCACCTTCGGATCGTGTGCTCTTGGGTGGAGACTTCAATTGCACCCTTGACCCGGCTCTGGATCGCTCTCCTTCGTCACGAGAGCGTCGGACGGATCTCGTCGCACTACTCCATGACCTTGTTGCTGATTTCTCCTTCACCGATGCTTATAGGCGCCTTCATCCACAAGAGACCTCACACACGTGGCGCTCGTCTGGGAGTCAGCTTCCATCAACTGCACGCTTGGATCGGGTTTACGTTTCCACACCGCTTCTTGCGTCTATTACCGAGTTGCAACATCAACCTACTGCTTCCTCAGACCACTGCACGGTCACCCTCACAGTGTTTGTTGCGGCGTCACTCCCTCGGACTGTTCGTCCGTGGACATTTGACTCCAATCTCCTCACTGATCCTGAATTTTGTGCCTCTGTCCGTTCTTTTCTCGCTGCTCGTCGCGCAGGGTTGCATTCCGCACCCTGTACCTTGACGTATTGGCTTCGTGTCAAGCATCAGCTCCTCTTACATATCAAGCAACTTTCCTTCACCATGAAGACTTCTAGTCAGATGCGCCTCGATCACGCCAGGCAGATGCTCACACTGATTGGGTTATCAGATCCGCTTTTTCCAGCATATCAGGCGGAGCTCCAGGCTTTGCTGAAACCTCTTGCGCAGCAAGCACTTTTACGTCTGCCCATTAAACATCTCAATCCGGAGGAATGCACCTATGATTTTCTAACATCAATGGAATCTGCACGTAAGTCTTCTACCTCGCTTCGTCATCTTCGCCTCCCCTCTGGCGAAATCACATCCGATTCGGCAGCGATTTGCTCTCACGTTCGTCAGTTCTATACCACCAAGTTCAGTGAAACTCCTCCCCTTCTCCCTCTGCTCTCCCCCATCTTCTCAATAACCTACCACAAGTTCCGTCTCATCTTGCTCACACCCTGTCTCTTGCACCCACATCCACGGAGGTGTCAGACACCTTCTCTTCCCTTAACCCCCATGCCGCTCCGGGTCCGGACGGCCTCTCTTCCTTTTTACCGTGCGTTCTTGCCTCTTTTGTTGCCTTTTCTCCTCTCCGCTTTTTCTGCTGCATTTAACTGCTCCCCCCTCCCGAGGAGTTTCACGGACGCACATGTGGTCCTATTTCCCAAGAAGGGTGACCCTCTTGACTTGGGAAATTGGCGCCCCATTTCTCTTCTCAATCAAGATTATAAACTCTATACTAAGCTTCTTTCCCGTCGACTAAACTCTATCCTCCCTCACATCCTTGCTGACTCTCAAACCTATACTGTTCCTGGCCGTTCTCTTTCCTCCAATGTTCAACTTCTTCGCGATCTCATTCATCTTGCCAAGACTCATTCTGAACCTCTTGCTCTCCTTTCCTTAGACCTCCGTTCCGCTTTCGATAATATCTCACACGCCTATTTAACACAAACCCTGCTACACTTTGGCTTTCCTCCACAATTTGTCTCCGTTCTTCTCTCCCTCTACCGGGACGCCGTTTTCCATGTCAAGACGGCATCTTTTCTCACAGCACATGTTCCCTTCAAGCGGGGAGTTCGTCAGGGCTGCCCGCTTTCTGGTCAACTGTTTGCGATTGCCGTCGAGCCTTTTCTACGCTCTCTGCAAACATCTCTTCTAGCACAACTTCCACCACCAGTTGCCAGCTCACGGCATCACTCAGTCATTTACTCTGCTTATGCAGATGACATCACCGTCTGCATTCGTAGCGACTCACAGTTCCAACTGCTTCGTCGTTTGTTCTCCGCATATGCTTCATGTTCTGCAGCTGAACTGAATACTTCTAAGAGCACTGGATTGTGGTGCGGGTCGTGGTCCAATCGCTTGGATGCTCCATGGGGGGCCACATGGTCATCCACTACCCAACGCTTCCTGGGTGTGCACTTAGGCGCACCACAAGCTACATCCAGTGCAACTCGCTCGGAACTCCATCCTCGCCTCCTCCGCACAGCTGCATTCTGGTGTCGTGCGCAGTTCTGTGTACGTCCTACCACCAGCGTGCAAATCTCACCAGGACATACCTTCTGTCCATCTGCAAGCATTCTTGGATTGCATCTACGACCCCGCTTTTCTGTCTCCAGGAGGTTACACGCTGCCTTACTCGAGTAATGTGGGCGGGTCATCACTGGATTAACGTCCACAAGCTCTGTGCTCCTCCCTCCTATGGTGGTGCTGGCCTACCTGATGTCCCGCTGTGCTACAAAGCAAGCCGAGTGATCAACTTCATTCACCTTTTCACGGCTCCAGTGGCTTCGCAGTTCAGGTACGTGACGTTCTTGCCTCCTTGCGTAACCCACATTTTTCTTTTCTTTCTTTAGTTCTCATGGATTGCTGTCCTTTCCCCCCTCCAAACTCCCACCTGCATATTCTGAAGCCCTCACTCACCTTCGCTCTCTCCCCCTCATTCGCTCCCCTCCCTCTTCAACTCTAGAGCTTCTTTCTGAACCCCTCTTCTTCAACTCCCTTGTTCATCCCCCCCATCTCCCCTGTTTTTCATTCCCTCTTGGCTCCGAGCAGGTGTAGTAACTGTACAAGACCTCACTAACTCGGATCTATCCTGGCGCCCTCTCTCTGGCCTCCCCCTGCTATTCTCTCGTCCCCATCCGCCCATTTGGTCTATGACTCTCTGCTAACTGCACTTCTTTCGCTTTTTCCCTGATCTTGTCTCCCCCACCGGTCTCGTCTCTGTCTTTTCTGCCCCTCTTCCGCTGCCGTTTTTCCTCCGACTCACAAACTCGGTTCTTCCTCTCTCCTCTCTCTCCTCTAAATCTCTTTATCGTTTTCTAGTGCACCTTGCCACCCCTTCACCGCTTTCTATTCTGGAGGTTCCCCCTGCTTCTCTTCCTCTTGTCTGGGCCGCTGCCCGCTCACCCTTATCTGCCCCTCTTGAATTTAATACCCACTGGCTCTTTTTGCATAATCGCCTCCCTGTTCCGTATTTTCTCTTTCGCATGTCTCTTCTCTCCTCCCCTCTCTGCTCCTTCTGCGCACAGGAGGCAGACGTTTCTCACGTCTACCTTTACTGTCCCATCCTGATGCCTCTCCTCCACCAGGCTTTCCGGATTGCCAGTCGCTCTTGTTCTCAAGATCTTCCGTTCACTGCCTACAGACATCTTCTTCTGCGGGCTCATCCACCTACAACTCTTCCTTCAGTATGTGCCTATCTTTTCGTGCTGGTTAAACACGTTATTTACGTATACCTTCAACAACTCCGCAGCATTTCCTCGCCGGTCTCTTTACACCAGGCCAGCGCAGCACTTTTGTGCCATTTTCAAGATCGATTGCTTTCTCGACTCCGCCTGGAGTACCAGTCGGCTTCTTCCAGTCGTCGAGAAGCCACCTTCTATGCTACCTGGGCGCCGGCCGCTCCATGGTTTGCGATTGATTCTGGACTGCTACACCTATCAGAACCCTTGGACATTCTACACCTCCTTTGCTGAGTTCCGTGGCACCCTGGTAGCCCTCCTCCACTCTACGACTGGTGCAATCCACACTACCGTTGAATTGTGAATGCTAATGCCATCTCAGTGTATTTTCATGCTTACTCGTGTACATTACTTACTTTCACCCCGCCTGTATTATGTTGCTTTGGTGCCCTCGTTAAATAACTTGCACAATTGTGCACGCTGTGTTTTTATCTCATGTATGTAATGTTTTACCTTCACGGCGGTGTTTGTGCTGTTCTTTTTCTAATTGTGTACTATTGTTTCGCCTGTGTTATCCTGTAAATCATGCCCAGCCAATGTCATGTGACACGATGTGTTTCTCTTTGTCACTTCTGCAATTTTTTTATTCAATAAGCTTTGCTTGCAGCATTTTGTTATTCATCCCCATTGTCATTGCAATGTATATACCATCATGTTTTTAACAGTTTTGTATTATTTCCCCAGTGAGATGCCCAATACTGTACGTCTCCCTCTTATGTTTTCTTATGATAAATTAGAATAAAGCGATTTTGAAACCTTGCTTTATGACTCGGTGCATTATGCTGCTGGTTCCAACAATGCTTGGTTCCATAGTATTGCCACAGAGTTGGTAGGGCATGATTGTCCAGAATTTCGAGGTAGACGTGCTGGTTGACAGGTTTGTCCACGATAACCAATGAACCGGGAATATACCACGAAAAACACACCCACACGAATACACTGCCAGCTCCAAACTTGACCGTAGGAACAGTACACTGTAGTAAATAGCGTTACCCCGGTTGCCGTCATACCCAGACACGGTCATCAGACTGATGGATCTTGTATCTGGATTCATCAGTCCATAGGACCCGTTTCCAATGATCTACGGTCCACAATACATGTTCTTTACACCATGATAAACGACAAGTAGCATTCCGAGTGGAGATGAAACTCTTACGAGCAGCCGCACCACCATGGTAAGCCATGGAATGAAGTTCTCTGCGAATGGTACGTGTTCATATACCGAGGTTAAAGCACTTTTACTCACCTGCACACTGAGGTCTTGTGCAGTACTCTGTCGATTAGGTGTAACGATTATCCTGAAGCTTCGATGCCCTCTATATCACTGATTTTCTTTGCTCTGCCGGCACGATTTGCTGCTTCAGGCACGCCATGTGTCTTCCACTTATTTAGTACATTCAAAACAGTTGACTTGGTATATGTTTAAACGCCTCTCGGTTTCTCTTATGGACAACCCACTATGATATAACCCCCAACAATCTTTCCTTTCTCAAAGTCAGTTCTCTCCCGCCGCGACATTTCCACTCAACTTCATAGTGCGATATGATCGCGGTCAGCTGCAGGCTTGTTTTTATACCGTTTGCAGCTGTACCGCGCATCTTAACAACGCAGAGGATCCTTCATTTGCTTTTGAAGCGGTGTCCAGTGACTTTTGTCAATATAGTGTATGTGTATGCGTAGATATACAATAATGCCCCCCCCCCAAATTAGAAATTTAGTCTCTACTTCTAAAAGTAGACTAAAATTCTACTTTTAGAAATCTGACTTTTTTTTTTTTTTTTCGAATTAATAATGAGGAACTGTACACCATCTATACACAAAATAGTAAAACTATACTACACTGCTCAAGAGAATTAGGGGAGCAAGAGATATTTTAAGAAAAATCATGCGCGACTCATGTTGTTGAGCGTAAAATACTATTTTTATGTAAGTTACAGTAGAGTAATATGAGTAAGAAAAGCTCATTAGCGAATTTTTATGCAATACAATAAGTTATATGTTAGATAACAGTATGCATATCTGTACAACAAGATAAAAAATCACTTTTTCAAGGTGGTAATTCACCTCTATTAGAGTGTGTGGTTCCTTCGCACGATTAAAACTGCAGCACAACACCTGTGTGGCATTGAACTGACGAGGTTATCTTTATTTGGGGGTATCTTCGCCACTCCTCAATGAGGGCAGTCTCCAATACACGAAGAGTCAACGGAGGTGGCGGCAGAGCTGCAATGTGTCGTTCAAATGCGTCCCAGGCGTTTTCAATTGGATTTAATTCAGGGGAACATTATGGCCACTCCATACTCTCGATTCCCTCCTCTTGAAGCATGTTGTGCACCAAAGCTGAGACGGGCTGAGCCCGAGCCCGAAAACCCGAAGCATAGCCCGAGCTTGATTCGGGCTCGGGCTGTAGAAAGTTTACTGCGGTTTGGGCTCGGGCTGTAGAAAGTTTACTGCGGTTTGGGCTCGGGCTGTAGAAAGTTTACTGCTGTTTGGGCTCGGGCTGTAGAAAGTTTACTGCGGTTTGGGCTCGGGTTATAGAATGTTTACTGCGGTTTGGGCTCGGGCTATAGAATGTTTACTGCGGTTTCGGCTCGGGCGGGCTCGGGCTCTTAGAGAGAGGGAGAGCGAGAGAATGTTTTCATACATAAATGTGATTTTATATGATTTAGCAAATGAGACACTTTATAGTTGGTAAAGGGAATTCTTTGGCAACTGGTTCTAATTGGGGAGCGGGCATTCGAGGTGGCTATTTACTCCGGGCTTGGGTAGAAAATGCCATAGGTCGCGCATTACTGTACCTCTGCAGAGCTTTTTCAAGAACTACACTATCTACCAACAAGTAATTGGACACCCCTGCAATCGACGATATCTGCGGTCCTGATACACGTCCCGGCCGCCACCGTTAAATATCGTGTGGGAAACAACAACGCAACCAGTCGCATGCAAGATGCCACGCAGTTCGAAGCTCTCTGCTTTCGAGAAAGGTGTAATCGTCGGGTATCACAGAAATGGCAGATCCATACGTGACATATCCAGCGAGTTGAAGTACCCAAAATCGACAGTGGCCTACGTGATTGGCAAGTGGAAGATGAGAGGTGACTGTCGGAATGTGCCCCGACACGGCAGACCCACAAAACTGGGAGTTAGAGACCGACGGGTGCTGGCCAGAGAAATTCGGAAGAATTGCACCAAATCGATGGGCCACATCCGCAAGGAGTTTCAACAGGCATACGGGAGTGCCCTTTCGATGAATACCATCCGTAAGGAAGCCCATCTGCTGAGTTATCATGGACGTGCTGCTGCCCACAAGCCTTTGATCACCAAGTCCAATAGCGCTGCTCGGCTAACGTGGTGCAAAGAACGTCGACAGTGGACCGTTGAACAGTGCAAACAGGTTCTCTGGAGCGACGAATCAAGGTTCACTCTCTACCGTTCGGATGGCAGGGTCTGGGTTTGGCGTCTGCCTGGAGAACGCCTCCTGCCGGAATATATTGTGCCAACTGTGAAGTTCGGCGGCGGTGGAATTATGATATGGGGGTGTTTCTCCTGGTATGGCACGGGACCCTTGGTCGCAATTCCTGGTAGACTCAACGCCGAGACCTACTGCTCCATTTTGGATGACCATGCGCTTCCTTCGTTGTGGCAGTTTTACGGGGTGGACCCATGTTACTTTCAGGATGACAATGTCACCTGTCATGTTGCGAGGTCCACCATGGCTCGGTATGGTGACAATGGGGTTAATCGAATGGACTGGCCTGCGCACAGCCCGGACCTTAACCCTATCGAGCACCTCTGGGAAGAGTTGGAACGTCGACTTAAGGGGTGCTCCCACCGTCCGAAATCGGTGAAGGAACTGACCTGTCTTCTCCAAGCCGAGTGGAAGAAAATACCACTAGCCGTCGTACAACGCCTGGTTGAAAGTATGCCCCCGAGAGTCGCAGCTGTAATCGCCACTCGTGGAGGCTCCGCCAACTATTGAAGGTGAATTAACTTCGTTTTGCTTTACTATCACAGGTGTCCAATTACTTGTTGATAGATAGTGTATATAGATATTGGATAGTTGACATGATAGCATGCCGACGATGATTTACTCCCTATCTCCACGCAGTAGCTCCCTGCTGATCCTATTTAGCAACGTACATATTGCAGCGCATTATGGCGCGATAATATTAGCATAATTTGAGAATTTGAGAGACTTACAATTGCAGCACCGCCTGATCATTTTGGATTGCCGGCCGTCCGAAGCATTTCAGGTGGAAACGAACGGTCAAAGAAAAGCGTACAGTTACACTGTCAATACAGATAGAGGTCCCTTTATCACTCCTCATTTGAGAAATACATTGGTTAATTGCAGGAGGAGGAGAAAGTAGACGTGTGGAAAAGGAGATGTTTTTTATTAATGGTTGAACAGGTTAGCCAGTTTTAGGGCTCGTTCGGGCCTGGGTTCTATCTTGCAATATAAAATTCGGACTCGGGTGTACTCGGGCTTCGAAAATTTAATCCGAACTCAGCTCTATTGTCCACTAGCCGAGCTCAATGAGGTCGACCGTTATCATACATGAAAAGGAACGAATTACCGATGGCTGCAGCACACGGCATGGCAATAGGTCTGAGAATTTCGTCTCTGTGTCTCCGAGCCGTCAGACTGCCGTTTCGGATGACGTACAGGTCCGTACGTTTTCCATTACTTATGCTTGCCCAGACCATCAGTACACGTTCGTTGTAATGTGATGTTTCCTGAACAAAGGCTGAGTTGCCGGGTTCCCTCCAGATAAAAACTCGCAGATTGTCAGACTGAATTTCGACTCGTCATAGAAGAGAATTTGACTCCACTCGCCGTGTCTTCAACCACGATGTTCTTCAGCCGAATTTCTACGGGCCGTTCGGTATCGTGCGGTTAAAGGAACACACGCCAATAGTCTATACGGGCATAAAGGCCATCTTGGTGAACACGATTGCGGATAGCCGGAGTTCACAATCTGCGTCCTGTTAACACGAGAAGCTGTCGCTTGAACTGAGTAGCATTTTGCTGCCTGTTTCGACGGGCTATTAACAATGGACTACGGTTGTCCCTTGCTGTCGTTGCACGAGGACGTGCTTGACCTTGCCTTCATCGCACACTTCCCGTATCCTGGAATCGTGACCACAGTCGGGAAAGGACAATTCGCGGCACTCCAATGGCTTCTGCTAACACCCGCTGTGTCCGAACAGGTTCCAGCTTGCCAATAGCTCTCTACGCTGTGGATTCAGGTAAATCTTGCTGTTGAGATATCGTTCGAGCCGAAGACTTCAAGAAACAAAATGTTCCCCTTCATTTTTATCCCAATCTATGATTTATACATTCTGACGTCACGGCATAGGCGCCGACTATGGAGAGGTAAGGTGAATCTTGCCCCTTCAATACTTTTATTGGGAGGGGGGGGGGCAGTGCTCACCCAATATTTTCCCTCCTGTTTAATTAAATAATCGCTTTAGCCTCATAACGTGGACCAAGCTCCACCTTATGAGGCCAAACCGATTTATTTTAAAAAAATTAATAAATAAAATAAATCCGTTCCATAAGTAACAGAATAAGTTACATAAACCGTACTTCATAATAAACAAATCTATAAATAACTCCGTTTATTGGTGTGAAAGTATATTTAAAAAAACGAAATACAAGGGAAAAAATTGTATCTCCCGAGCTTTCACTCTCCAAAAAATTTTTTTGTTTATACTCGCCAGAATTGTTAGTAACGTTTGTAGTTCTAGAGAAAGCCTCCCGGTTGGAAAGCGAAAACTCGGGAGATACAATTTTTCCTTGTATCTCGTTTTTTTTTTAATATACCTTCACACCAATAAATGGAGTTTTCTATAGATTTGTTTGTTGTATTTAGGTGTGAATCCCGTTCAATAAGTACTTCATAATTTTCCATTTTAAACTGTATTTGCATTTTTTTTCCTGGACAAGAAAACTGGACGACCTGGATGCCAGCCCCATATTGTGTTTTTCTACAAGCCGGTTTATGTAACTTATTCTGTTACTTATGGAACGGATTATTGAAAGAAATAGCACAACATTTAAGGAAAAGAAAAAAAGGCGAAAGAAATTAGTTGTCTTTCTAAAGAGAAAGGGAAATAAAAACGAGCAAAACTATTACAAGTAATCCGATTTATTAGGGTAAAAATAATAAAGCTTTCGCACATCAACCAGATGGCTTTTTCAAGGAAGGTAGACAGAAATCTGCATGAAACGTTTTTTATGTGACATACTTCGCTTCGATTCTCGACAAATATCAATATACCATCCCGGCAGTTCAGAGTCTGATTATGTTGTTTTCGGCAGTTTTATGCCTACCTTCCTTGAAAAAAGCCATCTGGTTGATGTGAGGAAGCTTCGAAACGTTTATTTATGTTTTTACTCCAGAAAATCGGATTATTTCACTCCTCAAAACTATTAGGGCAGCATGTGACTTTGGCGACATTATGCAAGCCAATCGTATATCTTTTTTTAATATAACTTCACACCAATAAACGGAGTTTTCTATAGATTTGTTTGTTGTATTTAGGTGTGAATCCCGTTCAATAAGTACTTCAGTTTTCAACAAGCGTGATGGCACCCGTCCCATCCCACCCCACTTCGAACACTGGGTAATAATGGGCGACTTTCAATGATTTTCATATATTTGGCCTTGAACATGGCAGCGAGGCGAAAAGGAAGTTACGCATAGAGAAAAAAACTAAGAAATAACAAATATAGCTTTGCACTTGCGTTCCTTTATTTGCATATATATACAAGTGAAAATATAATTCACGCGATTGTTTAAACGTCGGAGTTATTCTAAATAAGTCATGCGCATTTGCGTTTTCTTTCAAATAACAAATCCAATGCTGCTTTTCAGAATTAACCTTGAACAGCCTGAAATAAAACATCCATCATGTGTTTTGTGGCCTTGAGTTTTTATCTGATCTCATTCAAAATTTGCAAAATCAAATCTCAGGTTTTCTTCTGTTAAATAAATAACGCATTTAGTATCAGCTCTTTGTTAAAGCAGTAAATCATCCGTCGCGTCTTTCCATTTTTTATTTTATGCCTGGTATCCAGCATTTCACCTCGCCTTTCGTAAACACTTTATTTTAATTTCGCATATGTGAAAGAGGGGGGGGGGTTCGTACGCAAGTCCTCTAGACCCGAATAATGCTTGAGGGTATTCATAGTCGTTAACCCACAAAGGCAACAGCAATGAGGAGTGGAATACTAAGTATATTTGTTACGAGTATCCATTGACACCGCTGCGCCAGCTACGGGGATACTTTTGTTCTTTTCCCATTTACAAACTGTCTTGGATCGCAGGTAGAGAATTAAACTACCTGATGAACAGTTGTGTGCTTGAAATAGGGGCAATAAAGTGTGGTTTGGTAAAGCGAGGAAATGAATCAAGCGGCAGAGTTTCTTCTAGCTCAAAGAGAAATTTATCCCATACCTGCAATGTTAATTCATTTTATACACATTTGCATTGCGTTCTGGTCAACAAAATTTTGAGATCAAATAAATAAAGTCCTTAGTTAATACAGTGAATTATACGTTTTCTAAAAAAACGTAAAAATGTAAAAAACGGATAAATGAAATTTGAAAACTCCTTTTAAAGATTAAATTTTACTATTGTAAAATATATTGTACTATTGTAAAATTAATCTTTAAAAGGAGTATAACATGTTCCTTCATAATGATTTATTGAAAGTCGAATGAGCGGCAAAAGAAAACAAAAAGCGCTACAAATTATAAATACTTTATCGCATTGCAAAAATTATAAAGCCTATGAAAATCAAACTTCTCTTTTGATGACTTTATCTGTCTATACAAACCCTGATCCTATAAGTGAAATCCTCACAAATAAGAATCTCAGACCAGCGCTTCAGCACGGAATTCATGAATAAACAGCTTTTTTATTTTCTGCGGAAGCTGAGTGCATCCATTTGAAACCCGAATGTTGAATATTGATGAAACACATACGATTCTTTTCTACTACGTAAGAAAATAGTGGATTTTATCAATATTAAATAGATAATGCATATGTGTATGAGTCACGAAATGAGAAACCAAGAGGTACGGATATTCTCTGAATTTACCATTTCATCTATATTGCAGTGCTACTTTGTTGTGTATTCACAATAAATTGTTTTTGTAAACGCACTCTTTATCGTTTGTGTTACGTAGCCTCACTGATGTTATTTCAATGCGTGTTACTTGAGTCAGATACATACATCTCCCATATCATGCAATACACCTAACTTTTTGTGACCAATATTTTAGGATGACATCACCCATCTGATCGTGATTTTGCGCAGTCACTCAAACCACTATACAGAAACAGAAAGAACTTTGCTTATTTATTTTGTGTTCTTTGCGTCATGCCGCAAATCTGAAAACTTGTTGTACTCCTACCATGACCGAACAAACGAAATGCAACAGGATGATGTAGCCAGAACGTTTTTTTCACGAACTGTTCATAGGAAAAATATCTGCCGGAAATTCTAATATTCTGTTTGTAACATCCATTCAGTAACTGCTACAGATAACTACTGTATTTTCCAATTCTTGATTTGTGCCTTTTCCTTTACATTGGTGAAGTAGTAATTAAATCCGCTAAAACAGCCTAAACACTTTCTTTTGAAATTCGAATCATGTTGGAGTAACATTTAGGCGATTGGCTCAAGATAGAGAGTTGTGGAAGAAACTTGGACAGACCTTCATCCCAGCGTTGGTCAACTGCACGGCAAGAAATGCAAACATAGGCTAACTGCACGGGAAAGGTAAGCAAGTTAGTAAAATCATGCGATGCATTGATTATGATACGCTTTCCAACATACCAGAAATCATTACTCAAGTTATTATTCAACTTATGAGGATAATGGCTGTGGAATAAATCTCGCTCCTGTGCCTCGAACTTTGACCCCATTTCGATTATATTAAACAGAATCGGTTAGTACATCTCCGGGACAACATGATGAAGTTTTGTCGCAATCTAAGCATTTTTACGCAAGTTATGACTCATAAGGGTGATGGAATGGATCCCGCTCCTATGTCCTGACCTTTGACCCAATTTCGTCCATTTTTAATAGGGTTCCTTCCCAGGTTGTCCCCTACCACATAGGCCTACTAAAATTTCATCGAAATCGAACCATTTTTACGCGAGTTATCGTGCGGACGGACGGACAGACAGACAGACGGACAAAGCTGGAGCATATACACTTCTTCAACCTACGGTTGGATAGCGTAAAAAAGGTGGAATCAGAGATAGTCCGAACTGCACACCTTTTAGAGCCAAGATTAGCGTTACCCAGGGGACACCACGAGGAGCTTGGCTCTACGTCCCCCAGTAGTCATTTTTGCTTTTTTACGCTTTCCAACCGTAGGTTGAACAAGCGTAGCCTATATGCTCCAGCTTTGTCAGTCCGCCTGTCTGCATGTCCGTCCGTCCATCTGCACAATAACTCGCGTAAAAATGGTTCGATTTCGAGGAAATTTTACTATGTGGTAGGGAACAACCTGAGAAGGAACCCCATTGAAAATGGACGAAATGGGGTCAAAGGTCAGGACATAGGTGCGGGATCCATTCCATCGCCCTTATGCGCAATGACTTACGTAAAAATACTTCTATTGCGACAAAACTTTAGTATGTTGTTCCGGAGGTATACTGAACCAATTCTGTTTAATATCATCGAAATGGGGTCAAAGGTCAGGGCACAGGTGCGAGATTTATATCCCCATAACTTGACTAAAAATGCTTCTATTGCGACAAAACTTTAGTATGTTGTTCCGGAGGTATACTGAACCGGTTCTGTTGAATATCATCGAAATGAGGTCAAAGGTCAGGGCACAGGAGCGAGATTTATTCCACAGACATTATCCCCATAACTTGAGTAATGATTTCTGGTATCTTGGAAAGCGTATCATAATCAATGCATTGCATGATTTTACTGGCTTGTTATAATAGTAAGAGACACATTTTAAAAAGTCCATTCTTGTAATTTCTTTCTTTTCATACTTTTCTAGAAAACTATCAACAATTTCTCTCCTCTTTTTGTGCTTTACATTGGCTATTGTTTTCTACACTTTAATACTATTTTTTAATGCGTAAACATCTACTTGAATTTGCTTCATAATTTTGACAAATGGGGTGTATATGTTTGGATGAGCATGGTAAAAGTTACTGTTGAATCGTGCATGAAATGATTCACATGCATTTGTTGTTCTTTCAGCATCAGTACTAGCGTCAGCCTAACCCGCGCGGTGGAAACTTTGATTCTTCAGTTATATACATGTTGTTATACGTTAAATAAGTAGAAAACTGCTGTGCTTTTTCCTTCCAAAAACACCTGGCCAGTGCAGATGATCCAATCTTTCTGTTAAGGGACTTTCCCCTTCCAGTGCAGTTGACCTTTGTCATATAGAAGGGGGGATTATATGGGCGTGCAGTTATCCCTTACCCCTTAATTCAGCAGTGAGTTGATAAAAGGAATTTAGGCGCTAGTGTATCAGTGTTTCATATAACCTAAACAAAAATAAATAAATTAATTGGAGCCCCTCAATTTTTATATCTATTTCAGAATTAATTTTTATATCTATTTCAGCGAGATGCCTGTGAAAGATTAAATTCCATGCAGTATTTAATCAAATTTTATCTCAAAACGGCAATCTTTGAACATTCTAACATGTCCACTCAAATGGCTATATTCACATAAAAGCGCATTTCTTCTCATTCTTACTTTGCTATTGTAAAATCTTTGAAACGAACTACCTACGTTGTTTTTTTCAATCCTTTCCTTCCAGCGACTGCAAACGAAAAATAAATATACAGCAATAATTAAATTTCAGTAATTCAACAAGTTAGTAAAATAATGCAATGCATACGCTTTCCAACATACCAGAAATCATTACTCAAGTTACGAGGATAATGGCTGTAGAATAAATCTCGCACCTATGACCCGATCTTTGACCCTATGTTGATGATATTCAACAGAACCGGTAAAGTATACTTCCGGAACAACATGAAAAGTTTTGTCTCAATCGAAGCATTTTTACGTAAGTTATAACGCATAAGGCAATGGAATGGATCCCGATCCTATGTCCTGACTTTTGACCATATTTTACCCATTTTCAATAGAGTTTGTCCCCAGATGGTTCCCTACCATATACTAAAATTTCATTGAACTCGGACCATTTTTACTCAAGTTATGACTCATAAAAGCAATGGAATGGATCCCGCTCCTATATCCTGACCTTTGACCCCTTTCGCCCATTTTCAATAGGGTTCGTCCCCAAGTGATGCCCTGCCACATACTAAAATTTCATTGAACTCGAACCATTTTTACTCAAGTTATGACGCATAAAGGAAATGGAATGGTTCCCGCTCCTATGTCCTGACCTTTGACCCCATTTCGCTCATTTTCAATAGGGTTCGTCCCCAGATGGTCCACTACCATATACTAAAATTTCATTGAACTAGAACCATTTTTACTCAAGTTATGACGCACAAGGCCAATGGAATGTTTCCCACTCCTATGTCCTGACCTTTGATCCCATTTCGCCCATTTTCAATAGGGTTCGTCCTCAGGTGGTCCCCTACCACATACTAAAATTTCATCGAAATCGAACCATTTTTACGGGAATCCTCGTGCGGAAAGACAGACGGACAAAGCTGAAGCATATACGCTTCTTCAACCTACGGTTGGAAAGCGTAAAAAAGGTAAAGAATTCACAACTGATGTGACAACAAATGAGTCTCATAAGTAGTGGTTTGGGGTGACCTAAAATTTCTATGGGGCTAAATATTTTTTAAATTGCTCTCAACTTTCTTCCATACTGTGAAATATAATTTATGCTTTCGAACCGTAGGTTGAAGAAGCGTATACGCTCCATCTTTGTCCGTCTGCACGATAACTCGCGTTAAAATGGATGGTTCGATTTCGATGAAATTTTAGTATGTGGTAGGGGACCACCTGAGGACGAACCCTATTGAAAATGGACGAAATGGGGTCAAAGGTCAGGACACAGGAGCGGGATCCATTCCATTGCCCTTATGCGTTATAACTTACGTAAAAATGCTTCGATTGAGACAAAACTTTATTACGTCGTTCCGGAAGTATATCATTTGCGGAAGTATACTTAATCGGTTCTCTTGAAATCATCGAAATGGGGTAAGAGGTCAGGGCATAGGAGCGAGATTTATTCCACAGCCATTATCCTAATAACTTGAGTAATGATTTCTGGTATGTTGGAAAGCGTATCATAATCAATGCATTGCATGGTTTTACAAACTTGTTTCAGTGGACTGCAAGGTTCCAAATGCCACCAACTGAAATCATACTTAACCACACAGAAGGAAGTGGAAATATTATTTATATATATATGCTGCGCTATATAACATAAAAAAAAAAGGTAGCAAAAAGTAGAAAGAAAACAGTAGTAAACAGTAGAAACAAAAAGTATGTTCGCTATCGCTTCCAGTTAACCAGGATATTTTGCTATAACTCCACATTAAAAGTCCTAGACGGATTCTTACTTTTGCACGAAGCAAATATTTGTCGATGTGGGGCCCAAGTCTGTAACGGCCTTTTTTACGCTTTCCAACCGTAGGTTGAAGAAGCGTATATGCTCCAGCTTTGTCCGTCCGTCTGTCTGTCTGTCCGTCCGCACGATAACTAGCGTAAAAATAGTTCGATTTCGATTAAATTTGAGTATGTGGTAGGGGACCACCTGGGGATGAACCCTATTAAAAATGGACGAAATGGGGTCAAAGGTCAGGACATAGGAGTGGGATCCATTTCATTACCCTTATGAGTCATAACTTGCGTAAAAATGGTTCGATTTCGATGAAAGTTTAGTATGTGGTTGGGGACCACATGGGGATGAACCTTATTGAAAATGGACGAAATGGGGTTAAAGGTCAGGACATAGGAGTGGGATCCATTTCATTACCCTTATGCGTCATAACTTACGTAAAAATGCTTCTGTTGCGACAAAACTTTAGTATGTTGTTCCGGAGGTACACTGAACCGGTTCTGTTGAATATTGTCGAAATGGAGTCAAAGGTCATGTCACAGGAGCGAGATTTATTCCACAGACATTATCCTCATAACTTGATTAAAAATGTTTCTATTGCGACAAAATTTTAGTATGTTGTTCCGGAGGTATACTGAACCAATTCTGTTTAAAATAATCGAAATGGGGTCAAAAGTCAGGACACAGGAGCAAGATTTATTCCACAGCCATTACCTCATAACTTGAGTAATGACTTCTGGTATGTTGGAAAGCGTATCATAATCAACGCATTGCATGATTTTACTAACTTGTTTTTTTCTTCATCTCTTAATAAACTAAAAGGGTGTTTCAATAAGAAGTCCTTTTGTTCATTTTACTTACACGAGCGAACCTTCCAGCAGGCTTAATTCCACAAACGAAAATCAGCCGCTCACTGCCCGAGGGAGCATCTGTTCATTCATTACTGTTCTCCGAAGCTTCGTCAAGACAGTCAAGGCGACAAGCTGACTGGTGTCATCTCTACTACCACGCGGTATTCTTTAAGCTCTAGTGAACGGATGTAAAAGGCCATAATGTAACAAGTTAGTAAAATCATGCAATGCATTGATTATGATAGGCTTTCCAACATACCAGAAATCATCACTCAAGTTATTACTCAATTTATGAGGATAATGACTGGAATAAATGCCACTCCTGTGCCCTGACCTTTGACCCCATTTCGATGATAGTAAACAGAATTGGTTCAGTATACCTCTGGAACAACATACTAAAGTTTTGTCGCAATAGAAGCATTTTTAATCAAGTTATGAGGATAATGGCTGTGGAATAAATCTCGCTCCTGTGCCCTGACCTTTGAATACGTTTCGATGATATTCAACAGAACCGGTTCAGTATACCTCCAGAACAACATGAAAAGTTTTGTCGCAATCGAAGTATTTTTACGTAAGTTATGAAGCATAAGTGCAATGGAATGGATCCCGCTCCTATGTCTTGACCTTTGACCCCATTTCTCCCATTTTCAATGGGGTTTGTCTCCTGTTAGTCCCCTACCACATACTAAAATTTCATCTAAATCGAACTAATTTTACGCAAGTTATGACACAAAAGGTCAATGGAATGGATCCCGTTCCTATGTCCCGACCTTTGACCTCATTTCGTCCAGTTTCAATAGAGTTCGTCCCCAAGTGGACTCCTACCACATATTAAAATTTCATCCAAAACGAACAATTTTTACGCGAGTTATCGTGCCGACGGACGGATGGACAGAGAGGCGGACAAAGCTGGAGCATATACGCTTCTTCAACCTACGGTTGGAAAGCGTAAAAAATGTATTACCCAGTTGTCCAACTGCTGTAGTGGTACACATTTGCATTCAGAAAATATGGGAGCTGATTACTGTAATAAGGATTTTCTTTCCAAAGTTTTCCAATTAAAAAAAAAAAAAAAAAAAAAATTTTTTTTTTTTGACCCTTCGCCACTGATCAAAGGTGGAGGACGGGGAGCAACGACGACCATGAGCAGCTGTGACAGCAATAAACAGTCGCCGTCCGTAATTTGTGGCCACGGTTGAATATACAGTTTCTATAAAATAGAAATGGCTCATATAAACATCTAAAAAAAAAGAAAAACCCTTCGGAACCCTGGTTTCATTAACGCGACCGAAAAGAAAAATCTTCCATTCCGTAGATTTACAGATTCTCGCTTTCGAGTAAAAACTTCAGATCATGTCCCATGTGATTTTCTTTTTTAGTATTTCATTTTCAACAAGAAATTTCGACATTTCCATGTTTTTCGGGCCAAAGGCAAAGCAGAGAACTGGTCACAAAAATTTTAAGGGGCCGTATAAAAATTTCGTTCTTGACTGAGAAAATGCGAAATTACGGAAACTTTATGCGAGTCAGACAGCGAACTGCTGGGGACGTGGCCAAAGAGCAGTCAAGAGCGCAATTTTTATACGGCCCCTTAAAAATTCTGTTGCCAGTTCTTCAGAACTTAAAATAATAAAAAGAAAATTCAACCACGCGCGAAACATAGGGGAATCAATGCGGGTAGCGTAAGGCTAATTTCTCCTTAGCACATACTGCCAATTTATGTTTGTCTCAATCGACGAAAATTATTTAAATACTGTACAACACCTAGCAAGAAACCATTAGACAGTTATTTTAATATATTTTTTATTTCATGCGCAACCAAGTAAGTTATTTGATAGTCATGTAATATTATACATAGCGTGAGGACAACAAAAAAGCTGAACAAACGCGCATACTTAAAAGCGGCTCCTGATGCAGAAGAAATTAATTTTAAGCTGCATGCATAAAGTGGAAAGGACAAAAAAGGAAGAAAGAGACATACACAATAATTCAGTTTAGCACAAATAATTATAACACAGGAACACGTGATATCAGAAGTTACGGTGTCATGGAAATTCCTAGCTAAAAGCAAAACCCAGCGCAATTTCCAACAGCATTATCTGTACAGGTACAATATGAAGCAAAAAAAAAAAAAAAAAAAAATCTGTAAAACATGTGTAGAGAAAAACAACAACAACATACAATTAGGATGCATCGCAGAGAAAGACAGACATTGTCAGAAATCACAAATGTACAGCAACAAATGAGTTCACACAGTACGGAACTCTACAGCCAATGTTAGGCCTCAAATGATAGCTTTGTCTAAGCTCGCGTCATTACTCCGAAGGAATAAAATTTTTTCATCTCGTGGTATTGTGTGCTTGGGCATCCTTGCAGTTCATAACGTTATTTCACTAGTTCGTGAAACTCTTTTGGGTAAAATTTAGATACACTCTGTGCCAAAAGAAAAAAAAAAAGCCGCATCACACACAAGGAATCATCCAATCAAGATGAAAATGGATGTGTGCAATGTACATGTGTAGGAAAGGAAATGATTGCAATTCCAGAGCAGTTTTGCCATTTATTCGGATAAAACAGCTACACGAATGAAACAAGTCAGTACGTTGTGGCGCCACATCTGGCTCACATACAATCGGTTACACGGTATGGCATAGACGTGTACAGTTCACAGATACTGTCCTGACGTATAGCATGCAAGATGGTATCCAAATGGCTGGCCAATTCGCCGACATTCCGAGATGGGCGTAGGTAGCTTACCATTATGTTCCAAACATTTTCAATCGGTGACAGGTCAGGCGATCGGGCTGGCCATGGTGGGGTATCAACATTAAGGCGGTATCATCTGGGGCTGGGCATTATCCTGTTGCGAAATTGCTCTGTGACGCTGCGACAGGAATTGCAACATAGGCATTCGTTGAAAGTCGTCGAAGAAGCGTTGAGCCATGTGGATGGTACTGAGGACGACCAAAGGTGTTCGGTTATCGTAGGAAATGGATCCTCAGACAATCACATCCCGTGCGCGAGCCGTGACATGCAGTTCCACGGTGACGGAAGGATCCGTGCGCTGGCACGCTCGTCTCCAGATACGTATGCACTGGAAGTCCGCGCCAAATGCTAACCGTGACTCATCACTGAACACAATTCCACGTTGACTGGGCCGGCGATGCTCGCTTGTCACTGTTGGGCGGCGGAGTGGCCTCCTCGAATGCAGTCCCCGTGCCTCAAGTGATCTGGCAACAGTTTACATGGCCACTTTCGTACCTGTAGACGACGCAACATGGCCACGGTAGGTTGGGAGCAACGAATTCGGTTGTGTTTGCGAGGCACTCACAATTGCTCAGTTTTCGCGTTCTGTCGCTACTCTCGGCCGTCCACTGCCCTCTTGCTGCTGGGTTGTGTGCCCTCCTCGACAAATTGACGTCAACATCGTCCAATTATCGCGTCGTTCTGACCTAACGGCCAGGTGATAAGGCGACTTGACCAACCGGCCTCCCTCAGCACAGTCATTCTTTTTCATTTAAACTCGCTCAACTTATGGTAGTGTGCACGGACCCGACGTCGAGGTATCCTCACAATAGTCGGAAGTTAGTGCAACCGCAATCCTCTGTCACAATTGTTCCTGCGTGCGAGGTTTTCTCTTGATATAGCCCCTTCGATGCGCGGTTCCCATGAGATATGGCGACCTTTATTTCGTTGTTGGTTGTCATTTTTTAATCATTTGAATATTCGGCATGAGGTACTCGCATGCAGATTTTCATCAGGACCGAACGACTTTCTCGAGGTGTTTCGTTTTTTTTTCTTTTTTTCTATTGCAAAGACTGTTTGCTAAACGTACCTATTCACAAAATTACACAAGATTTATCTGAACACAGTACTTCATTTAAAGGCTGAGTAGTTCGCAATGTTTTTTATCTGACTATATTTCACATTTAAACTTGGTAGAAATACTTTTACAAAATTGTAGTTTACGAGGTGCTTCAACAGGCAAAACCTTCTCTTACCACAGGATATACACTGGTGTGCAAAAATTAAGGACGAAGAGGGGAAATTAGCAAAACAGCGGAACGAGCAGGCAGAACGGACCGAAAGACCACTCAGGAGATAGACTAGGGTCCGGTACGGTAGGGCATGCGCATATATGCAGCATGACGTAGGGGGTGGGGGAGTGTCGGAAGGGTATAAAGCACACAGGTGGTGTACGCCCAGCAATTCGGTGAAAGCTATTGCACGGTGTACATCTGTTTGAACGACGTCGAGTTGCTGCCACCGTGTGATATGGCCAACAGGCAATCCAGTAGACGACATCTGGATGACTTTACCCGAGGTCGCGTCATTGGGAAGTTGGAAGAAGGTCGAAGTGTGACTAGTGTGGCCGAGGAGTTCGGGATCGCCCACAGCATCGTTTCACGAGTTTGGAGAGCATTTCAAACAAGAGGAACAGCTGTCCGAGAGTTTAGCAGTGGTCGTCCACGAGCAACCACGTGGAGGACGACGGGTATATTGTCTTACAGGCGAGAAGAGACAGACGGCAGACATCGGGAGAAATCGCAAGGCACATGCAACAGACAACTGGACGTCCGTTATCGCGTTTTACCGTGGCCAGGAGGTTGCACAAAGGTGGTCTATTTGCACGACGACCAGTACGGTGTGTGCCATTAATGCCTGTTCATCGGAGACGGCGGTTTCTGTGGTGCCAGGAACACAGGAACTGGAAACATCAGCAATAGGGTCGAGTTCTCTTTACGGATGAGAGCCGATTTAGTTTGACCACCGATTCTGGACGTATACACATCTGGAGAGAGCAGGGAACACACAATCACACCTCCAACATCATCGAAAGGGACCGGCTTAAAAGTGGCGGAGTTCTCGTTTGGGGCGGTATCATGCTTGGTAGCCGTACTGACCTCCACATCTTCCAAGGCGGTTCAGTCCCTGGTGTCCGCTATTGTACCGAGGTTCTCCTGCCTCACGTGCGTCTGTTTAGAGGTGCTGTGGGTCTAGAGTTCCTCTTCATGGACGACAACGCTACACCTCATCGTACAGTGGCTGTCGAAGAGCTGTTGGAGAGTGAAGATATTCAACGCATGGATTGGCCCGCAAGGTCCCCGGACCTAAATCCAATCGAACACGTGTGGGACCTTCACGGGAGACGCTTGGCAGCACGTCACCAGTCGCCAGCAACGATTCCGCAGCTGCGATTGGGGCTACAAGAAGAATGGGCCGCGATGCCTCAACAGCTCCTTGACAACCTTGTCCTCAGCATGGACAGACGTTGTAAATCCTGCAACGCAGTCAGGGGTGATCAAATCCCCTACTAAAGACTGGATTTTTCTTGGCAGCCGCCTGTCACATGGACGTTTCTGTCTTCTGTCCAGTTGTGCTCGAAGCTACCTTTTCAATTAAGTGCCTTTGTATCCTTTGGATTCCTTGTTTGGACGGTTTTGCTCACTTGTCCCATATTCTTACATCTTGGGGATCTTATGGTATGATTTGAGTCGATGTGGAGCACTTCTGCACGACGTTACATTCGAAAAACCGTCTCGTCCTTAAATTTTGCACGCCAGTGTATTTCGTTTTGCCACATTACATGGGAAAATGTAAGGCGTCTTGCGAACAATAGTATGAAACAAATTCCAAAACTGGATGGCATGGGTAGCATATGATTAATTTGAAATAGCGTCACACATGACGACAGACATTGACACAAAGGAATCAATGAATACGCTTTAAAGCATCCTAGTTTTGGTAGAGGTTGATCCCTGGTGTCTACGAGCAGTCCTTAAAATTTCAGTTAGTATTCATTTTTTTCAATTGTTGCGATTCCTCTCTGCTGCAATTGATAGATATTTCGACCACTATTCACGCAGTATTTCCTTTCTGTGTGTGTGATGTTTTTTTTGTTTTTTTTTTTTTTTTACGTTTTTAAGTACTATTAATTTCGCATTTACAGAAAAGTCTAGAGATACCGGTTTCCACGCCACCCAGGAGGTACGATATCCGACGCGTTAACCTTTTTAGCAAAATGCTGGGCGGTTTCCCCCATAGTACAAAGAATCTTCATACCACGAGGCCTATTTCCCTTTAAAAAACATTGTTAAACCTAAATTTTCTATTCCTAAGCAGCAGCAGCAGCAGCTTTCTTTCCCGTCTTTTCTCCAACAGGGTCTTAAAATTCTTCGGAAGACAGAGGAGATACAGCAGCAACTTTCGGTATTTTTTTTTGCAGAAGAAGAATCGTTTCTCTTCCTAAAAAAAGGCATTCACGTCCTTCTTCAACTACGCCAATCTATCGTTCTTCCTTTTTTCTTCTTCACTTTCCACCAAATCTTGAATTTCCGTACATATTGCACTGCTAATAGTAGACGCAGCTTCTATTCTGGAAAGAATGACATAACCTAACCCTCGCTTTAAAAATGAATTTGAAATTTCTCTGGCACACGAAATAGTAATATGCGATCTCTGGACTCCTCTATCTTCTTGTCCATCCTTCTTTATGTTTGCTAAATGCTCTACCTCAGTCAAGATTTTGTCACCGACAAGGGAAAGAACCTTTTCTTGATCTTCCTCTTCATAAATTTCTTTTTCCTCCTACGAGGTTCCCAGTCCAATTTCTTGATCATCGTATTTGCCCAAAATCTCGGTGAGCTTCATAATCCTGATATTCTTCATCTCCGAACTCATTTACTTCTTACTTATCCTTTATTTCGCACGCACTTGCTATATTTCATCGTTATTTTCTTTCTTTTTATTTTCTCCAAAACGGAGCCCCCAAACACAATTTCGCCGCAGCCCAAGCACCGAATAACACCAAAACAATTATCAAAAGACAATCCATCTTAATAACATACAGAATCACTAGATTTCCGCTTTACTCGCTCAGGCTTCCTCGGTTTCTTAAACCTCGAATAACTCATTTTGTGCTTCTCTTCTCTGCAAATAATACCCAAAAATGTATTTTGTTGAACGTAACAATGCCAGAAGAACAATTCCATCTCTGGTAAGGGAATTTTTGATAATTCGTTCGAGATGTGCTCGGGTTTGATTCCAAGAGGAGGAATGGGTGGTGTGCTTATCTAATTGCGCTTCCTCTCTTCCTTCCCTGGAGTCAGTTGTCCTCAATTAGGAACTGACTTCTACTTAAATTACTTAGAGTTACTTTCGGAGGTCTCGTTAACTTTCCCTCTCCCCAAAAAATATTTCCCAAAATTTCAATGTTTAACAACGAAACATGCTGAAATTTTGGATGACTGATGGCAGAAAACCGTTATGTTGGTATTATTACGATCCCACACCATTGTCAAAACATCACTTGTTTATAATCTTAACAAAATGTTTGTTCACCAAAAACTCAGACGCAAGCGATCTCGTCTTTGGATAATTAAAAACAAAAACACAAATTCCAGCTATTCCACTTTACTTTCCGGAATCAATTAAAACCTTGGCTACAGTGGCATCGAGCTCTATTTTAAACTTTATTATACGTCATTTTGGCCAAATTCTGAGCTAAGCAACTGAAAAACCTCGGTCATGCCTACCGCATCTTGTCCAAAGGATTTTTTCTAATCGTTCTAGAAATAAGTATAACCCTACCATGATAAATGAATTAAATGAGAATATATATTTACAACTTCTAAAACCAGAATTGCACGCAGCGCGAAAAATGAGTTAAACTGTGCGGGTAGTCGGACTCTAATTTTTCTACGGCAACATCTTGCAGTTGATCTGTGTCTTTCTATTAACCGACACCAAAATATCGAGGTCAGAATTTTTCAGCAACCTAGCGTGAAACCAATTGGGATTCGTCCAGACGTGACACAAGAGACAATGTTAGGGATATCGTTTCTAATCCCCAGTGCACAACCATTTCTCACCATTGCACGACAGTTTCGTCATATCATACAGTGCAATACGACCACATTCGCAGATATATACAGTATATACAGAGTTGTATCAGAGTAATACGACCACCCCTGAATCACAGAGTACCCGCCCATGCGCGTTACAGTGCGCACGTCGACCACACGGAGATATGAGCGGCCGGCCTCGACAGATGAGCGATAGTGTATAACGTGAGCACAATGGGTAGTAGTAGTGATTTGACAGAAGTTTAAAAAGGAATGATAATCTGCTACCCCTCCAAGGGTGGTGGAAGCATCTCAGAACCAGCAGACTTCGTGGGTTGTTCGCGAGGTTCTGTATTAAGGGTGCACCCAGAATGGACCGCTGGCACACCGAGTATTTCCCGACGTCATGACTGTGGAGCCCCAAAATCCATCGATCCCAGAGGAGAACTTCGCCTTCGTCGACTGGTAAAGGGCAATCTACGTGCAACAGGGTAGCAATTGACCACGCAAATGAACTTTGGAGCACCTATAGGTGCATGTCCCCGATAACAGTAGGGCGAACCCTGTTACGCATGGGGCTTCGGCGTCGACACTGCGTCATAACGCCCATGTTAACAAAGGTCCATTGGCAACGACACCTGCAGTTCGCATGGGACTACCGTCATTGGACAGTGGAAGAATAGAAAAAGCTAGCCTTCTCCGACGAATCCAGGTTTCTACTAAACAGAAGTGACGGACGGTGGGGATATATATATATATATATAGAGAGAGAGAGAGAGAGAGAGAGATGAGAGAGATGCAGGCCAGCCTGCATCTACACTGCTGGCCTTCCAAAATGCAACACCAAGAAGGACACGAGATAGCAAAGCCAGATTTACTGGACACATAACAACAGATACAAAGATGAAACGATTGAGCTTACAGGCCCGTGCGACTTGCGGAACACGCAGACATCTATAGTTCGTGCGGCCCCCATGGCTGGCAATAACGGCCGCTACACGCCGCGGCATCGAACGAAAGAGGCTTTGGATGCGTGGGATTGGGGTATGTCGGTCCAGGCTGCTTCCACACGTTGCCACAGTTCATCAAGCGTAGCCGCGGATGGTGCTTGCCGGGCCACTCGGTTGCCGATCAGCGACCAGACGTGTTCGATGGGCGACATATCGGGAGAACAGGCGGGCCACGGCAGCAGTGACACCTGGTGGGCCGTGAAGAATTGTCGCACGATGCGTGCCACGTGCAGGCGCGCATTGTCCTGTTGAAAAGTGGCCGCTGGCAAGTCCTGCAGGTAAGGGAGGACTACAGGCTCCAAAACGTCGGAGATGTAGCAGTGGCTGTTGAATGTACCGGCGATGCATACCAGAGGGGAGCAGGTGTCATATCCAATTGCGCCCCAAACGATAACGCCAGGCGACGGACCGGTATGGCGGTGCATAATGCAGGCGTCATACAGTCTCTCGCCGCGGTGCCTCCACACGCGGATCCGACCATCGTGGTGTTGCAGGCAGAAGCGGGATTCTTTTTTTTTTTTTTTTTTTTTGATTGGAGGTTTAACGACCACCGTGAGCAACTCAATGGGCTATAAGCAGTCGCCCGTCCCTAATTTAGGGTCACTGGTTCCAGGGAAGGGAGAGAGCCAGTGCCGTAAGACAAAACACAACATCCATGCCTGACCGGGATTCGAACCCGGACCCCTTACGGACGAATGATCAGAGGCCAACGCCTTAGACCACTGCGCCACCGGGGCGGCGAAGCGGGATTCGTCGGAGAAGACAATGTCGTGCCATTCCGTAGTCCAGGTGCGGCGTTCAACGACCCACTGCCGCCGCACTCGCCGGTGGTGTAACGTCAATGGTAATCGGAGCAATGGGCGCCGTGCGACAAGTCCCCGCTCCTGCAGACGACGTCAAACGGTACGTGCTGACACAGGTTGTTGCGCAACACACCATAATTCCTGCGCTAACGTTCGTAATGTGGCGGTGCGAACCGTCAATGCCCGCCGCACAGCATGCCGGTCCTCTCGTTCGGTGGTGTGACGCGGCTGCGGCAATCGCTCACGTCAGCCCGTCCGTCCCTGCTGCACCCACCGAATCCATACTCGCCTCACTGTGGCATGATGTCGTCCCACACGGGCGCTGATGTTTCGGTACGATAACCCGCTGCCGCGATAAGCCACTATTCTTCCTCTGTCGAACTCCGCAACGTGCTGGAATGACGGCCGTATTCTGCGACGAGGCATCAGGAAGCTTCCCACGCACAGGTCCGGCAGCACATCACACTTCCACTACTTACACCCCCGCGCTCTGTGCACCCGTCTTATAGTGCTTCTCGGTGGCGTGCCGGGCGCACATGATTTGCATATGCCCTGCAATGCTAATTGTTTGCATGTCCTCTCGCGGGCGATGCATGTTGCGAATTTCAGGCCAATCGGATGCTTCCTTTTTGGTGTTGCATTTTGGGTGTCCAGCAGTCGCAGTCGATCAACGTGAGTGGAGTGTGAAGGCTGCATTAGCAGATCAGTAGCACAGATGGGCGTCAAAAAGTGCGATCCACACAACATAATGGGAGATGTATCTGTGTTTCAAAGAGGACAGATTGTTAGTGCGCGTCTCGCCGGTGCATTTTTGTCCAAGGCAGCAAGTACTTGTGGTGCATCGCGAGCCACGGTATCCAGGGTCATGTCGGCATACCAGCAAATGGGAAGAACCATATCCAATTGGAATAGCTGCCGAGGTAAGAGGAAGCTGTCTTGCAGGGACTTCCGGGTATTAACACGGATGGTAGCTAAAAATCACAAAACTACAGCTGCCCGACTCACTGCAGGGTTGAATACGCAACGCGACTCACCTGTTTCCATCAAAATTGTTCGTCGATAGGTTCACCTGGTCAACATTCACGGTCGTGTTGCTATCGCCAAACAATGGATCACTAGTGTGAATGCCAAACGTCGGTTGCACTGGCGCCAGCAACGCAAATCGTGGACGTTGGACAAGGTAAAATGTGTATTGTTCTCCGATGAATCATCCTTCACTGTCTTTTAAACAACCGAGAGAGTTCACGTGAGGAGACATCCCTAACAGGCTGTTATTTCCCACAGTGAAGCACGGAGGTGGATCGGTGATGGTTTGGGCCGAAATATCGTGACAGTCTGTCGGCCCGCTGATTGTTCTTCAGAAGCACATCACTGCTAAGGGCTAACAGTCAATTCTGGAGGACCAGGTGCACCCAATGTTTCAAACATTGTACCCTGACTGTGGTGCCGTGTATCAGGATGATAACACACCGGCGCACAGAGCCAAACCAGTGGAAGAGTGGTTTACTGAGCATGAAAGTGAGCTTGAACATCTGTTACGGCCTGCACATTAACCTGTCTTGAACATTATTGAGCAGCTCTGGGGTGTTCTGGAGGAGCGAGTCAGGAAACGTTTTCCTCCACCAGCATCACGTCGTGAACTAGCCATTTTTCAGAAAGAGGATTGGTTTAAAATCCCACTGTACAACGTACAGGACTTGTATTGGACCTTCCCACGACGAATTGCAGCTGTATTGGCATCCGAAGGAAGCTCTGCACCGTACTAATAAAAAATTGTGTCCTAAACCCATGTGTTTCAGTTTCGTTGTCCACCCCCTGTATATATATATATATATCATCATCATCATCATCATCACACCACCATCATCATCATCATCATTGTCAACCATTATCAATCCACTGCTGGACGAAGGTCTCCCCAAGTTTGCTCCACAACGGTCTGTCTTGTGCCAGTCTCCTCCATGTCACTCCCGCATACTTTCGAATTCCATCCACCCATCGCCCATGTGGTCTTCTTCTAGGTCTTTTCCTGTCCCTTGGAATCCAATCTAAAATTTCGGCTGTCCATCGACGGTATGTCCTTCTGGCAGTATGCCCAGCCCATTGCCATTTCAGGGATTTAACTCTGATCATGATGTCTTCCACTCTTGTCATTTTTTGGATCCACGAGTTCCTCTTCTTATCTCTCCTGGTTACACCAAGTATGCACCTCTCCATGCTTCTTTGAGTTGTCTGCAGCCTTTGTATGTCTCTTTTGGTTGAGGTCCACGTCTCTGCACCATACGTAAGCACTGGAAGGATGCATTGATCAAACACTTTTCTTTTAAGACATAATGACATATTGCTCTTGAAAATTACGCTGTTTCTTCCAAAAGCTCTCCAGGCAAGTTTTGTACGCCGATTAAATTCTTCATCAATGTGACCCTCACTTGATATCTTCTGTCCAAGATAAACGTACGTGTCTGTTATCTCCAGCTTTTCTCCATCAATCGATAAATCTTTATTTCTTGTAAAAGCATTGAACATCACTTTTGTCTTCTGAAAGTTCATTTTTAATCCCACTTCTTTACTCTTGTCAGCAAGTTCCTGGATCATACTCTGCAGCTCTGATGGGGTAGTTGCAAAAATGACTACGTCATCAACAAAACGAAGGTGGGTTAGATAATCTCCATTAATCTTTATCCTTTTGTTTTCCCAGTTCAGTGATTGAAAGACATTTTCCAATGTGGCATTAAAGAGCTTCGGAGATATGGTGTCACCTTTTCTCACTCCTTTTCCAATTTTCATGTGTGCTGTATTTTCAAACAGCCGAATCTTTGCACTTGCATTTTCATAGATGTTATTAATATTATTAATGTATGCATCTTCAATACCGCAGGATTTCAGAGCCATTGTAACTGCTGATGGTTTCACCGAATCAAAGGCTTTTTCATAATCGATAAAAGCCATGCATAATGGGAGTTCATATTCTCTTGTCCTTTCAATTAGTTCTCTCAGTACATGGATATGATCTATTATGCTGTAGCCACTCCTGAATCCAGCTTGTTCTCTCGGTTGAGCCATGTCCATTGACACCTTCAAGCGGTGTGAAAGAACTTTAGTGAAGATTTTATAAACCACTGTTAGGAGGCTCATAGGTCTGTAGTTCCCGAGATCCTCAATGTCACCTTTTTTATGTAGCAAGATCATTGTAGCGTTGTTTCAATCCTCAGGAATCTTCTCTTCATTAAGGCATCGAGTGAAAATTTGGGCGAGTACTGTTTCGATTTCTCCACTTGCTTCTTGTATGATGTCTACAGTAATTCCATCTTCTCCTGAAGCTTTTCTTCGCTTCATGTTCTTGATTGCATGTGCAACTTCTGCTGGGAAGACTGGAAGAACTCTGGTACTGGTACCTTTCATGATGTCTGGAGTACATGTATCATCCCTTTCATATAATTTGCAGTAGAAATGTTTCACTCTTGTCCAAATTTCGCCTCTATTTCTTGTTACTGAACCATCTTCTTTTCTCAGTGCCATAATCTGTTTTCTTCCCTTACTGAGAGGTCCCTTTGCTATCTTTAGGCTTTGGTTGTTTTCAATTGCTTTCCTCACTAGTTCACAGTTGAATTTCCTTACGTCTTCAGTGATACTTTTTCGTACTGTCTTGCAGAGCTCTATATATTCCACTTTGGAAGTCACATCTTCTTTAGTTGTCCTCATCTCTCTTCTTTTTTGCATCAACATTTTGGTTTTTCCTGATAATTTGTTCACATGCAGCTTGTTCTTAGACCCAGCTAATTTTGTTGCTGTTTCCATAAGAGCTTTAGTTACTTTTTTGTTAACTTCAGAAATATCCACTTCTTCCGATGTTAGGCCATCTAAAG
Organism: Macrothele yani; assembly: GCA_039090855.1. Lineage (NCBI taxonomy): Eukaryota > Metazoa > Arthropoda > Arachnida > Araneae > Macrothelidae > Macrothele > Macrothele yani. The sequence continues at coordinate 119,063,677 of CM077004.1, read as the reverse complement.
CAGATAATCTGTTCTTCAGTTCCAACTTAAAGGCATTATGGTGTTTTTTAAGGTTGGTTATGTCAATAGATTTTGTTTGTCTTTTGAGCTTGCCACGTTCGAGTTTAGTGTTGACGTGCATCTTACATCTCACCAATCTATGGCCACTACCTGTGTTGAACTTGTTTAGCACACTGCAGTCTTCTATGACGAATTTTTTGTTACACATAATAAAATCAATTTCACTTGTCCCATTTGGATGTCTCCATGTCCATTTCCTGTGTGGCTTTTTCTTGAAAAAGGAGTTCAAGATGAAAAACCCTTCTGCCTCTGCAAACTCTACGAAAGTATTTCCACGCTGGTTTCTGTTGCCGTGACCGAATTTACCTACTGAAGTTTCATTCTGTTGCCGTTGCCCTATTTTTGCATTGAAATCTCCCATAATTATCTTTAAGTGCTGCTTACCTTTATTATTTAGATGACGAATTTCCTCATAAAATTCTTCAATTTCTTCTTCAGGATGACTTGTAGTGGGTGCATAAGTTTGAATAATCTGAGCCTGGTATCTTCTCAAGAGTTGGATAACGAGTCGTGCAGCTCTGTCAGAGGAACTTTCAATTTCTACAACTTTATCCTTCAGTTTCTTGTTTATTATAAATCCAACACCACTAGTTCTGCCAGTATCAGTTCCACGATAGTAGAAGAGATGTCCACTTTTCAGTTCAATGAGATCTTCTCCTTTTCTCCTTACCTCACTTAGCCCCACGATGTCCCACTTGATCCTTTGTAGTTCCTCTTCCAATTCAAGAAGCCTTGAATCAGAAGATAGGGAGCGTCCATTGTAAGTAGCCAAGGTCAGCATCAGATGGCAGCCTAGTCCGGTCCTCCGGGGATTCTTAGCACCCTCTGCCTTCATGTCGCACTGGCCGCTGCCTTGGCCAGGTACATTCCAGCTGCCGCAGACTGAGGGCCAAGGTTTAAGTTGTGGAGTCATTTTGGAGGGGTTTGGCCATAACTCACCATGCTGGCCAAGCGGGTTGGTGAGTGTGTGATAGCATTTCCTCTAATCCCGATGGTATAGTTATACCGCTATTGGCGGTCGTCAGAGCCCCTTTAGTGGGAACAGGATGTACCACGAGAAGGCGGGGTTGACATTTGTCAAGGAGAGGCTGTGATGTTACGCATCACCTGACCTTACATCCCATATATATATATAAATATATATTGGCAAGCTCATAAGACAAACAAAATGTATTGACATAACCAACCTTAAAAAACACCATAATACCTTCAAGTTGGAACTGAGGAACAAATTCTCTGCTTTAGAAGGCCTAACATCGGAAGAAGTGGATATTTCTGAAGTTCACAGAGAACTCACCAAGGCTGTTATGGAAACAGCAACAAAAATAGGTGGTACTAAGAACAAGTTCCATATGAAGAAAATTTCAGGAAAAACAAAAATGCTGATGCAGAAGAGAAGGGAGATGAGGACAAATGAAGACGTAACATCCAACGTGGATTATAAAGAGATATGCAAGACAGTGCGAAAAGGTATCACTGAAGACATAAGGAAATTCAATTGTGAACTAGTGAGGAAAGCAATTGAAAACAACCAGAGCCTGAAGAGAGCAAAAGGACATCTCAGTAAGGGAAGAAAACAGATTATGGCTCTGAGAAAAGAAGATGGTACTGTAACAAGAAATAGAAGCGAAATTTTGACAAGGGTGAAAGATTTCTATTCAAAACTATATGAAAGGGATGATACATCTATTCCAGACATTACGACAGGTACCAGTGCCAATGCCGCTCCAATCCTTCCTGCAGAAGTTACATATGCAATTAAGAACATGAAACGGGGAAGAGCTCCAGGAGAAGATGGAATTACTGTGGACATTATACAAGAAGCAAGTGGAGAAATTGAAACTACACTCGCCCAAGTTTTCACCAGATGTCTTAATGAAGGGAAGATTCCTGATAATTGGAACAATGCTAGAATGATCTTGCTCCATAAAAAAGGTGACGTTGAAAATCTCAGGAACTACAGGCCCATCAGCCTCCTTTCAGTGGTTTATAAAATCTTCACTAAGGTTCTTTCACATCGCTTGAAGGTAACACTAGACATGGCCCAACCAAGAGAACAAGCTGGATTCAGGGGTGGCTACAGCACTATAGATCATATCCATGTACTGAGAGAACTAATTGAAAGAACAAGAGAATATGAACTCCCATTATGCATGGCTTTTTTTTTTTGATTGGAGGTTTAACGACCACCGTGAGCAAGGGTTATAAGCAGTCGCCCGTCCCTAATTTAGGGTCACTGGTTCCAGGGAAGGCACTCAATGAGCTATAAGCAGTCGCCCGTCCCTAATTTAGGGTCACTGGTTCCAGGGAAGGGAGAGAGCCAGTGCCGTAAGACAAACACAACATCCATGCCTCACCGGGATTCGAACCCGGACCCCTTACGGACGAATGCATGGCTTTTATTGACTATGAAAAGCCCTTCGATTCCGTGAAACCATCAGCAGTAACAATGGCTCTGAAATCCTGCGGTATTGAAGATGCATACATTAGCATTATTAATAACATCTATGAAAATGCAAGTGCAAAGGTTCGGATATTTGAGGATGCAGCAGAAATAAGAATTGGAAAGGGAATGCGACAAGGTGACACCATATCTCCCAAGCTCTTTAACGCCACGTTGCAAAATGTCTTTCAATCATGGGCGCCGACAGGGGTGGGGGTCACAGGGGTCACTTGACCCCCTGTAGAATTATTTTATTTTATTCCTTTTTTTTTTTTTACACTCACAGAACTGGACCGAAAGGAAAGATGGAGTTTGGGGCGTTTAATTTAATATCCCAATTTTATTGGAAATTTGAAATTGGAAAACGATAACGTGAAAGCGGAAAATCTACCAAACCGTAAGGTAGTACCCCCAAACAAGTTCCGCTCAGGGTGGTGTGTGCTGAACTTGAAAGGCTTGGCGTGGCCCTGCTTGACACTGTTCATTATTTTAAAAACAGTTACCAATGTACATGATAATACATGTCTATTACTAACATACACTTTCTTCAAGAGCAGCATCAATTAATAATAATAATAATAGTAGTAGTAGTGTTCTAGTGTAGTAAGTAAGTAATAGTAATAATCTTTCATTTTCACGAATCACTGTTTTCTACATATTAGCCAAACCTTAATTAATTACACTTGACCTCCCTTGAAAAATTTCCTGCAGGCGCCCATGCTTTCAATCATTGAACTGGGAAAACAAAGGGATAAAGATAAATGGAGATTACTTAACTCACCTTCGTTTTGCTGATGACGTAGTCATCTTTGCAACTACCCCTTCAGAACTGCAGAGTATGATCCAAGAATTTGCTTACAAGAGTAAAGAAGTGGGATTAAAAATGAACTTTCAGAAGACAAAAGTGATGTACAATGCTTTTACAATAAACGAAGATTTATCGATTGACGGAGAAAAGCTTGAGACAGTCGATTCCTACATTTATCTTGGCCAGCAGATATCAAGTAAGGGTCACATTGATGAAGAAATTAATCGGCGTATAAAACTTGGATGGAGAGCTTTTGGAAGAAACAGTACAATTTTTAAGAGCAGTATGCCATTATGTCTCAAAAGAAAAGTGTTTAATCAATGCATCCTGCCAATGCTTACGTATGGAGCAGAGACATGGACCTTCCCTAAAAAAGACCTACAAAGACTGCAGACAACTCAAAGAAAGAAACATGCAGAGATGCATGCTTGGTGTAACTAGGAAAGATAAAAAGAGGAACTTGTGGATACGGAAAATGACAGGAGTGGACGACATCATGACCAGAGTGAAATCACTGAAATGCTAATGGGCTGGACATGTCAGAAGAACGGACCATCGATGGACAACCGACATTTTAGACTGGATTCCGAGGGACAGGAAAAGACCCAGAAGAAGACCCCATGGAAGATGAAAAGATGAAATTCGAAAGTATGCTGGAGTGACATGGAGGAGACAGGCCCATGACAGACAATTGTGGAAGAAATTTGGGCAGACCTTCATCCAGCAGTGGATTGATAATGGTTGATGATGATGATATATATATATTATGTATATATATACGACAGTTAATGCTGCACCCTCGGTAGGTCGCTGGTCGCATGGCACTAGAAGCTTACTGAGACAATTTACCTTCATACATGTAGTTGTATACTGGTGTCCAAAATTAAAGTCCGGAAGGTCATAGCGGCCAAATAGTTCAAAAAGCTCAATGGAATGTTACGATGTTCACAGCACATATACAGATGGACACGGAAAACGTACTCTCAGCGAAATCTTCATGTCAGTGAGCCAAATGCTGCCCAGTATGTAAATTGATTTACGTACTTAAAACCAATTGGGAACGGCAGTGGCATTTCTCGTCGACAGCGAGTGCAAAAAGCGTTCCGGTGGTTGTAACTGCTTTCTTTGTCTCATACTCCTGTATCCTGTTCTGTACGGAGGCGAGCAATAGGATGACTGGGAGCAGGTCAGTGTCAGACCCAAGTCGCAAAGGACTTGAATAGCCACACCAGAGTGGTTTCACCATTATGGTAGCGATATTTTGGGGAAATGCCACGAAGGTGTGGTCAAGATCGCCCAAGGCGTACAACACCTCGTTAGAGCCGTTATGTCGTTTTAAGCGCACGGTGTCATAGATATTATACAGCCCGGCAATTGTCTTTGGAGCTCTCTGCCGCCACTGGGACTACGGTATCATTACGATATATCGAAGGCTTAATGCAATGATCCTTTATACCAGGACGCACATGGTTTTTGTCCCGTTAACTGTGTCTCACAGGAGAGCTCGCTTGAACTTGTGCAGGCAACATTGTTCCTGGAGTATGATATGCTGTTGTTCTTTTTACACACGAATCGAGATTTGGTGTACACACGGATTGTCGTTGGCATTTCATCTGGAGGGAACGAGGAACCCGTAGTGATTCTAGACGTCCCGAGCGAGACTCCTTTGTAGGCGGTGTTCTGCTCGTATAGGGTGACACTGTGTTCAACAGCTGCACAGCACTTTATATGTTCGCAGGAAGCAACATGAATACTGTGAGGTATAGAGAAGAAATCCTACAGCCCTCTGTCAGACTTTTTGGGTAGATATTGACCCACAATTCCTTTTAAAGGATGATAACTTTCTCCCACATAGGCATCATCTTGTCGATAATTTCCTGCAGAGCGAGAGTTTACTGCGTATGGACTGTCCAGCAAGGTCCTTAACCCTATAGAGCTTGTCTGGGATGCTTTGGGATAGTACGTAGCAGCTCGTCAGTCCCCACCCACAATTCTTCCCCAGCTGCTCACGGCCCAAATCAAGGAACGGAATTCTTTGGTTCCAGAGTTCATCAACAACCTGGTGGTTAATGTGTACTGTCGTTGTGAGAGTTGCCGCATCCGGGACCCGAACTCCATTACATCTCGGACGACTGGCCACCAACCCGCACCTCAGATCACTAGGACACCGTAGCCAATTTTGAAATGCAGGCAAAGGTAGATCCGAACTCCATTACATCTCGGACGACTGGCCACCAACCCGCACCTCAGATCACTAGGACACCGTAGCCAATTTTGAAATGCAGGCAAAGGTAGATCCGAACTCCATTACATCTCGGACGACTGGCCACTAACCTGCGCCTCGGATCACTAGGACACCGTAGCCAATTTTGAAAGGCAGGCAAAGGTAGATCCGAACTCCATTACATCTCGGACGACTGGCCACTAACCTGCGCCTCGGATCACTAGGACACCGTAGCCAATTTTGAAAGGCAGGCAAAGGTAGATCCGAACTCCATTACATCTCGGACGACTGGCCACCAACCTGCGCCTCGGATCACTAGGACACCGTAGCCAATTTTGAAAGGCAGGCAAAGGTAGATCCGAACTCCATTACATCTCGGACGACTGGCCACTAACCTGCGCCTCGGATCACTAGGACACCGTAGCCAATTTTGAAAGGCAGGCAAAGGTAGATCCGAACTCCATTACATCTCGGACGACTGGCCACTAACCTGCGCCTCGGATCACTAGGACACCGTAGCCAATTTTGAAAGGCAGGCAAAGGTAGATCCGAACTCCATTACATCTCGGACGACTGGCCACTAACCTGCGCCTCGGATCACTAGGACACCGCAGCCAATTTTGAAAGGCAGGCAAAGGTAGATCCGAACTCCATTACATCTCGGACGACTGGCCACTAACCTGCGCCTCGGATCACTAGGACACCGTAGCCAATTTTGAAATGGAGGCAAAGGTAAATCCGAACTCCATTGCATTTCGGACGACTGACCACAAGCCCGCGCCTTAGACCACTAGGACACCGTAGCCAAGTTTGAAATACAGGCAAAGGTAGACCCGAACTCCATTTCATCTCGGACCACTGACCACAAACCACCGCCTCAGACCACTAGGACACCGCATCCAATTTTGAAATGCAGACATAGGTAGACCCGAACTCTATTACATCTCGGACGACTGAGCACAAACCAGCGCCTTAGACCACTAAGCCAGCGTAGCCAATTTTGAAATGCAGACAATAGACCCCAACTCCATTGCATCTCAGACCACTGACCACAAACTCGCGCCTCAGACCACTAGGCCACAGTATCCAATTTTGAAATGCAGACAAAGGTAGACCCGAACTCCATTACATCTCGGACGACTGACCACCGCGCGTTAGACCACAAGGTCACCGTAGCCAATTTTGAAATGCAGACAAAGATTGACCAAAAACTCCATTACATCTTGGACGACTAACCACAGACCCGCGCCTCAGACCACCGTATCCAGTTTTGAAGAGCAGACAAAAGTATACCCGAACTCCATTACATTTCGGACGACTGACCACAAACCCGCGCCTCAGATCACTAGACCACCATAGCGAATTTTGAAATACAGACATAGGTAGACCCGAACTCCATTACATCTCGGACGACTGACCACAAGCTCGCGCCTTAGATCACTAGGTCACCGTAGCCAATTTTGAAATGCAGACAAAGGTAGAAGAATAAGTAAAAAAAATCGGCAAATGTTTTGTTCTTTTGCTTTAGCTACTGTTGTTATTAACAACTGGGTACATACATGTGCAAGTCAAATCTTGAATCAGTTTATTTATTTTCTATTAGGCATGTGGGAATTTCCTATTACGACACCCAAATAAACAATTTCTGCTGTCCATGTCAAAAGTAGAAGAAAAACGGAGTTAAGACTAACCAAGGATGACCTTGGCATGTTTCAACTACGCACCAAAAAATGCCACAACCCATAATTACCATCAAGGCACGTTGACACATTTATTCATTAAAAACATTAAACGGAGTGTATGATTTTGTGACACCAAAATATTGTTGACACATTTATTCATTAAAACATTTAATCGTAGTGTATGATTTTTGTGGCACCAGAAGGTTGTACGATGCGTCGTTTAATATGGCAGATGACCATACTAACAATTTTATTTCGCATTATTCGCCTCTTTATAAATATACTTACGGTGTTAAACTCTGAATAACATCGGTAAAGAAAGGATTTTTTTTTTGTTATATTTTGTTTAATAAATTCTTAATTGTGTAAATTTGTACTGTCAGTTTATTTAAATGCAAGCTGTATGGAGTGGGGAAGGAAAACTGATATCATATTTCTTTTCAGCGGCTGAATATGTATAAATCTTGTAGTCTTCTCACAACACCTTAAATATTTTTAATGAAACACGTGCTAGAATCCGAAAAAAAAAGAAGAAAAAAAGCATCATTTTTTTTACATGCAATAATGAACTTATCACAAAGCAGATTTTTTTACAACTGCGAATCCGCCCACCCCACCCCCAAAATATAGTTGGTAATGTGATAACTTGAGCGGATTTTTAATAATTTCACTGACGTTAAGTTTCGCTTTCACAATTTCTCAGACCCCCCCCCCCAAAAAAAAAAAAGAAAGAAAAAAAGACGGAATTAGGACCTAGGGGAAATCCAGTGCATTATCATCGAAGGGTGTGATAAGTTTAGAGATTCCTTTTCCAATCACATTCTCTACACAGCCACGCTTAAAAGAGCGGCAAATGTTTTACCACGACATCAACCATTTTTTTTTCTTTTCTTTTGCACGAGTTCTTAGAATCAGGAAACTTCCAGATAACTTTCTATCGCTGTTTTACTTAGACGACTGCTTTTCAGATAAAATGCCTATCTGCAGAAGTTAGATTGTTTTTATCTCTTCCTCAAATGTTGGTACCTCGTATTTACTCTATTCAGATTATCAAATATTCTAATTCAGCTTACCAAAGTTCACAGCTAAAGTACTCAAGAAAAACACTAGTTTCGGATAGTTGATGGGGGAACTTAGTTTGCAGAAAACTGTTGTACTGACAATTACAGCTTTTTTCACTTACTTGGTGTTAGTAAAACAAACCAACAAATAATGAACAGGTAACTGCGTATTTGTGTGTGTGCAGGGGGGGGGGAGGAGTTGGCGACCACCACGAGCAATTTTTAGGGTCAAATTTAAGGCCTCTGGTTCTAGGAAAGAAACGGAGCCAGTGCCATCAGACAAAAACGCAAGCCATGCCCACGAGGTCCATCTGCAGAGACGAATGGTCAAAGGCCAACGCCTCAGACCACTCGCCCATCGGGGCGTCGCTTATGTTTGTCCTAAAGTAATAAGGCACGGTCCCCTGTAACTGAAAACCGAACAACTATTTACAACGTCATCAAAAGTAGGCCTCACGTTCGTTTCTCGTGCTCGTCTGTAGACGAGAATAAGTAGAACCTGAGCAGACAACCGTTTACATACAGTCGCAGGAGTGGACTAGGCCGCCGGGACAACTCCCGGTGGGCTGTCATATTCTGGGCCGGTAGGTAGTGGCGGATTTCCAATTAGGCACGATAGGCACGTGCCTATGGGCGCAGTTCCATGAGGGGCGCAAAAATTTCAGTGAGGGTGTTAAATTGTGGTGGGACTTGGAACAATGCTAAGCAGAGTCATGTTCGAACATAGCAGCGTTCCCTAAAATTTATTTTTGGGGTGTGTGTGTGTGTGTGTGTGTCAGACAACAACACTACCAGCGCCTTTGGGGCACCACAACCTCCTGTTGGGGGGGGGGGGGGGGGGGGGGTCTTTGTCTGAGTGAGTCCCAGCTCAAATTCTTGGACGGAACTACTGCTGCAACGTAGGAGGAATGGCCGGAAATGATTCCGACCGAAGACCGAACAGGTTGAGGAGAAAAAGAAAAGCGACGTATTCGGTTGGGAGAGGGGAGGGCACTGGACACGCGACGTCTGTCCTGTCCCCTCACTCCCCTGATGGTCCACTACATAACAAACAACGAATAAAAAAAAAAAAAAGAAACCAAAGGAAAGAGACCAGGTATACTTAATTTCCAGGGAGTCCCATATGGGTGAGACCCGTTTACCATACCATATGTGGTCGAAGACAAACGTTTTTAAATTGCTCTCATCAGAATGGCTGGGCGTGCGTGTACGGTGTACGTGTACCCAGTGGCGGCTCGTGGTTGAAAAAATAGGTGAAGAGCTACAAGAGCAATATGAAAAGATAAATACTGTCTTCAATGAAAATCACTATATGAGGACTGGCCTATTTTTTTTTTATATTAGATCAATTCTTCTTTCTTTTAAAGCTGCAAATTTGTCGATTATGTTGTCATAGAATGGTTGTTTCTCCGTGAGCATCAATAAAATATCTTTCTGAATAGAAATATATCTGCCAAAGAAGCAAGCCTGTCTTGAGAAATAGTGTTTCTTCAGCAAGTTTGTATTCTTTTAAGGCAAGAAAAACTTCTTTCCACTGACACACTTGTAGATGGAATGGTTAAAATGAGGGCAACCAATTTATAAGCTTCTGTAAAAATGTCTCTATCTTCATGAAGCACTCGAAGAAGTTCTTGAGTCGATATATTCCTTAATTTTTCGTTGGCATATACAAGACTCGGTTCATTTTTAAGACGCTGGAGTTTAGTAAATATTTTCCCGTAAAAATGTTGTAGATTTTCAAAAGCGTGAGAGGGAAAGCTTGAATTAAATTGTTCGAATTTGGTTGTGTCAGCAAGACAAACAAATTGAAGTTTTTCACAGTCTTGAAATCCATTTCCATAAGAATGTGGCCTAAAATTTCAAAATATCCATTAATCCCATTTCCATAAGAATGTGGCCTAAAATTTCAATATATCCATTTCCATAAGAATGTGGCCTAAAATTTCAAAATACAATTGTTTATAATTTTGAAAAATTGTTTCTTGTGTAAGAGCAGCATATTCCCGTTTAGATCTGCTTATTTCTGTGATTTCGCTAGCTTTTCCAAACAATGTTTCAAATACTTCATCATTCCTTTTATGACTCAAAATTCACGAGTTCTTTTAATTTAAGTTACACAGTAATTTATGTCTAGTGATTTTTTCTGCAAAATTTCGAATAATAGATCGGTGGGGCCAAAAATTTCATTAAATACTATTGCCAAAAATGTAAATTCAAAAGTGTTCATATCGTTTAAAAAACCCTTGACAAGTTGAATTGAGTTTTTGTCTGATTGCTCACTGTCAGAATTTTGAATACTTCCTTCAATTTATCCCAATCTTCAACAATTAAACTTACTAACTTCAAAGTGGAGGACCATCGAGTTTCTGCCATCGTTGGTATGCGTCTTGCGGTTGTAGATGTGAGTGTATAAGATCGCTTCACTGAGTGGTGAAAAAACGAAGGAATTCAGTGAGGCTTGCATAAAATATACGACACTTTGAAATTTTAGAAAAACTCTGCTGTAATACAAGGTTCAAACGATGTGCTAAGCAATGAACAAAAACAGCTTGAGAAGCTTTATCCTTGATTTTTTTCTGGAGCCCATTCAAGTGTCCAGACATTACATTTTTTTTTTGATTGGAGGTTTAACGACCACCGTGAGCAACTCAATGGGCTATAAGCAGTCGCCCGTTCCTAACTTAGGGTCACTGGTTCCAGGGAAGGGAGAGAGCCAGTGCCGTAAGACAAACACAACATCCATGCCTCACCGTTATTCGAACCCGCACCTCGTTCGGACGAATGATCAGAGGCCATCGCTTAGACCACTGCGCCACCGGGGCGGGGCGGCTTACATTTTTCTGGAGTCCATTCAAGTGTCCAGACATTACATTTTTCTGGAGCCCATCCAAGTGTCCAGACATTACCGGTTCTGATATCAGAACGAGAACGGGTGTACGGGTGATGAGCTCCTCCGCAGGGAACGCTTGAAAAATTTGTACCTATGGGCGCCAATTCTGTAAGTCCGCCACTGCCGGTAGGCCTTATGCTAACTCAATAAATAAATATATACTTGAACTTCAATATTTTGTAGAAGAAAAGTAAATAATGCTAAAATGGCAAAATTTGTCTACCACTTTCCACTTTGACAGCTTCTAAAGAAAGAATTTTACGTAGCGTTATGTTGAGCCAAATCCTGTTTTGTTACAACTCATTCCCCTTTCTCAAATTCCTTATTTATGTTCCATTCCCTTGGGATGATATCCTTTACCACAGACCGCATCTCCCAATTGCAGTTGAATAATTCAAAACAATGTAATTAAATATGCTATCATTAGTCTGGGATAGAAACTCAAAATTCATCGTGTAAGTCAATGCATATAAATAAAATTTTTTCGTTGCTAGTGATAAAAAATATTTTTCGTCTTTTTATACGTACACTAGCCTGTTGTACCCGTCGTTGACGGGCTAGTAATAACCTTCTGACGTATGACACTTTTAATAACGCAGATTGAAAAACAAACGTTCTATTTTCTTTTATTTTCTTCTCCGCCCTCAAGGTCATAATACAATCGGCAAACAACGCTTACAAAAAAAGGCGTAATAAATGTATTTACGAATGAAAATAGTCGTAACGGAATTCTAAAAAAGAAACGCCTAAAATTTATGGTGAACTACTTTTCTGCCCGCCTTAACGTTCGGTGTGATCAGGTTGATGTCAACAAAGCGGAAAGACACACTCAGATCGGGTAGAAACGCGTAACATTAAATAACTAAAAATCAAATTCAAATAAAAAAAAAATCGCTTCGAGGTGCACCAGAAGATGCCTACAGATACTTCATAACATATTTCGTCGCTCTAGGTCGCCTAATTCTATGTGATATCCGACACGACAGACACAGTCTGTTTTTTATAGAGAGAGATTAGTTGTTTTTTTTTTTTTTTTTTTTTGAACGATATCAGCATTTGATTTACTACTTTTTTGGGCCTTCCAGTTACACGAATTCTTGAACTGCAGTTTTGGAAGGTCTGTTTCAGCTACATCAAAAAAAAAAAAAAAAAAAAAAGAAAAACGTTTTCCATTTGAAGTAATTAAATAAAATAAAATTAATAAATTTCCGCATTCTTTCATTTCAATCCCTTCATAAATTTGCACTGAAAATTTTGAAATTCTGGACATTTGCAATTTTCTCAATTTTTTTTGTAATTATTTTATTAATGCTATAGGTAAGTCTTGGAAAAGAAATTTATTTTTGACACATTTGGATTTCTGTTTTCACTAATACCTTAAATAAATTAATAAATTATAAAGAAACTATTAGAAATTATCACCTTAAATAAATTACAAATAAACTATTACAAATTATGAACTCAGTTATCGTAATAAAATTCATAAGAATGTAATAAATAAAGCCTTCTACAGTCTCTCATAGAGAACGTCTCTTGCTTCTCAGCAACGGAAGCAATTTTTTTTCTTACACAAAATTTTATTAGAGAGCTGCGGTGTGTCCAGGATTTTTATTCTTTTCTTACACAAAATTTTATTAAAGAGCTGCGGTGTGTCCAGGATTTTTTATTTTTTTCTTACACAAAATTTTACTAGAGAGCTGCGGTGTGTCCAGGATTTTTATTCTTTTCTTACACAAAATTTTATTAGAGAGCTGCGGTGTGTCCAGGACTTTTTATTTTTTTTCTTACACAACATTTTATTAGAGAGCTGCGGTGTGTCCAGGATTTTTTTATTTTTTTCTAACACAAAATTTTATTAGAGAGCTGCGGTGTGTCCAGGACTTTTTATTTTTTCTTACACAACATTTTATTAGAGAGCTGCGGTGTGTCCAGGATATTTAATTTTTTTCTTATACAACATTTTATTAGAAAGCTGCGGTGTGTCCAGGATATTTAATTTTTTCTTACACAAAATTTTATTAGAGAGCTGCGGTGTGTCCAGGACTTTTTATTTTTTTCTTACACAACATTTTATTAGAGAGCTGCGGTGTGTCCAGGACTTTTTATTTTTTTCTTACACAAAATTTTATCAGAGAGCTGCGGTGTGTCCAGGATTTTTATTTTTTTACACAAAATTTTATTAGAGAGTTGCGGTGTGTCCAGGATTTTTTATTTTAATTGAAGGTTTAACGACCATCTCAATGGTCTATAAGCAGTTGCCCGTCCCTAATTTAGGGCCACTGGTTCCAGGCAAGGGATAGAGCCAGTGCCGCAAGACAAACACAATATCCATACCTCACAGGGATTCGAACTCGGACTAAGGGTCAAAAGCCAGCGTTTAGACCACTGCTACAGGTGGCGGACTAGGAAAATGAGTGAAATGTTGTTAAATGGTATTGCCTCAATACAAAAAAAAAAAAAAAAAAAAAACTCAGTGATTTGTAGATTTGTATTCAAAAGACGTTTAAACGGTAAACGGTGAAGCTGACATAACGTTTTTTTTGTGTGTGTGTTTTTGTAATGGGGTACCTTTACAATTCTTTCCAAAAGTGGGCCACTCAAAACCAAATTCCAGGGCCGTTTATGAATCGCCAGTCCGCTGCTGCATAGTCGTTTTTTTATAGTATTCTTTGTCACAAGACTGACTGAGTTAAAGATAGAAGCAAAACTAAGTTGAATATCGATTCCCGTTCAGCGGTCTCATAACTGTGTTATATCACAAATCCAGTCAGTTTAGCTACACAAAATACTATAAATAGCGATTGCATGTGAACTGTCAGTTCAGAGGGCAGCGGGTGGCCTAGTGGTCAACGTTCATGACTGCCACGGAGAAGACCTCAGGTTCGATCCCAGGCAGGTACGAACGCTCGAACCACTAAATATCCGCCGTGCGTCGGATGGGCACGTTAAGCCGTCGGGCCCCGGGTACTGGCCTGCCTGGTAATAAATAAGGGCGTCTTCCTCACGCTTTCTACCTCGCTTCCGTGTCACTTTCCTTTCGGGCACTCTAGCCCAATTCTATTAGCTTCCTATTTCTAAGGGTTGTTTAAGAACTGGGGACAGACACTCCCTTCCTCTACATATGATCTGATCTGATCTGTCAGTTCAGAATCTTTGAATTCTCATCGACAGACAAGTAATAGAAAAAAAAATATGCGTTCCATTCAAGGCCTTTAGGGCAGGGCCGGATGGTATTTTTAAGGGTCGGGGGCAAAATTTCATTGTGGCGCCCCGGAGCAGAATTTTATTGCGAGCCACAGAAAATAAATCTCATAATTTAAAAAATTAGTTGCGTAAAAACTATCCTCTGTAAAAAACCCTCATGAAAACTACCAAAAAAAAAAAAAAGATTTTCTCAAAGAAGTACAGGGTGTCCATAAAGTCTTTAGCACATTAAAAAAATTAATATAAAAAATGTATTACAGGTACAAGAAAGGGACTGCAGAACAATGATGGTGCGCAAGCAAAGTTTTTTTTTCCAGTGTCAGAACACCTCCACATGGCCGCCATTTGTGGTCCGGAGGACATCTAAGTGATATTCGATTTCACGCCATGTTTTGTTTAACATCTCAGCAGTGATAGAACCAATGACGTCCGTTTTTCTGCTCTTCAACTTCTCGACATCCGGAGCACTGCTAGAGTAAACTTGGTCTTTCACATAACCACACAGGAAAAAGTCTAGAGGGGTTATGTCGGGCGATCGAGGTGGCCATGTCATGGGACCGTCGCGGGCAATCCATCTCTCCGGAAATGTGGCATTCAGGAACTCACGAACCATTATTGACCAATGTGGTGGGGCACCGTCTTGTTGGAAAATAACCGAAGGTTGGTGTGCATGCAACTGAGGTGC
The DNA here is from genome assembly GCA_039090855.1 of Macrothele yani. Taxonomy (NCBI): domain Eukaryota; kingdom Metazoa; phylum Arthropoda; class Arachnida; order Araneae; family Macrothelidae; genus Macrothele; species Macrothele yani. Next base: position 119,048,620 of record CM077004.1, on the reverse strand, counting down.
TACAAAAAGTTCCAGCATGTCTAGGTACACGTTACATGTTATTGTGAGCTCTATAAAAAAAGAAGGGTTCGATGATTCTGTCATGCATCAGGCGGCACCATACGTTCACTTTCAGGCTAGCCCTCTGTTTTTCGATAGCATAATGGGGAATTTCTGATCCTCAGATTCGCACATTGTGCCTATTTACTGTACCAGAGACGTGGAATGTGGCATCATCTGAGAAACAGCCACGGTGCAGATAATCATATCATGAGCTATGCGCTGCAACATCTCCGTCGCAAATACAGCACGGCGAGGCCGGTCATCAGGCTGAAGAGCTTGAACGATCTGTACCTTATAAGCATACAGATGAAGACGTTTGTGTAAAATTTTGTGAACCGTGGCACGAGGAATCCCAGTTTCCAGTGAAGCACGACGAATGGATTTCCTGGGGCTTCGCAGAAATGTCTCCTGAACTGCTGCAGCTGTCTCTTGTGTAACCGGTGGTCGGCCCGCTCGGGGGAGATCGCCAACACTACCCGTCACTTTAAACTTTTCATACCAAGCTTTTATGCTCTTTTGGTCGGGTGGTCATCGTCTGTACTCTTTTCTGAAATGACGCTGGACAGTAACCGCAGATTTGGTCTCACGGAACCACAACACGCACGCCACTTTTGCGCTGAAGCCATTATCGATGAAATGCGCCTCTTATTCAGCAGTAGCGCTCATATAAAGAACAGAAAAAAAATAAACTTTTATGAGTGCTGCTATACTATGTTGCCAACCATTTTATTTTAACTTACATAGACTTTTTAATATTAATTTTTGTAATGTGGGAAATACTTTACGAACACCCTGTATTTCCTTTAAGCTTAAGAAAAAAACTATAATATGGTTTGAAAGCCCAGAGAGGCCTCCCCGATGGCATCTGACCATCCGTGATGGGTCCGGGTTCAAATCCCGTGAGGCATGGATGCTGTGTTTGTCTTACGGCGCTGGTTCTCTCCCTTCCCTGGAACAAGTGGCCCTAAATTAAGGACGGACGACTGCTTATAGCCCATGGAGTTGCTCACGGTGGTCGTTAAACCTTCAATAAAAAAAAAGTTCAGAGGGAAAGAATTAAAATCTACGATTTTCTTTCCGGGGTGGCGGGGGTAGAATTTGTATTGTGATTCTAATAAAAAGCTTCCTCACAGAATGACAAAAGCAATATCTTCAACTAATCTGCATAGCATATATTTTTGCACAGAGCACATTTTTGCGTAGTGAATGATAACAACGCCTCTAAAATAAATTCGCATAGCCCCCCACCCCCGCGTTAGTGATTGATTCTTGATGCAAGATGGAATAACTGCCAAAACAGTGACTTTTTAAAATTTTATACGTCCTCAAATATGAAAATCGTTTTTTTTTTTTTAAATTTCCGGTATTGTTTTTAAAGTCACTGAACAACTGGCCTCATATACGCAGGTCGAGTTATCCTATTGTGACCACCTCCTATTTTCGACATCAACAGCGGGTAGCCAATGAAAGAAGGCACGTGTCGTAAGCTGGCTTGAATGATGCACGTGTTGTGAGCTAGCTTGAGGTGTGTTGCAGGCATTCTGAAAATATATCACTCGCTGCTGTCATGGATAAAAGGAGCGATTTATCAGATTTGCAAAAAAGGATGATTATCGGATTTTAGGCTAAGGGTGGCAGTATTTCTGAAACAACGCAGTTTGTGTAAAGCGTTTCGTGATTGGAGAAAGAGCACAATTGCGAATAAGCGACGTGGGAACTCCGGAGCACCACATGCCATTGATGTGAGAGATGAACGTCGGCTTCGAAGGTGCGCGAGGGCCGATAGACACGCCACAGTGGAGCAACTCACTGGCCGAATGAACCAGGGGGCTGCTGGAAGTGTGTCTGAAACGACAGTTCAGCGAACCGTGCTACGTATGGGGCTCCGATGCAGACGGATGGTCACTGCAACTATGCTAACGAAGGTGCTTCGGCAGAAAAGGCTTACATTTGCACGACAGTATCGGAATTGGACCTCCGCTGATTGGCAAAGGATTGCCTTCTCCCATGAGTCACGGTCTTTGCTTCATCGAACGGATGGACACTGACATATAAGGCGAGAAACATCAGAGAACAAAAACTCTTCAACTATTGCTGGAAGAACCTAAGCTGGCGGGGGCAACGTTACGGTCTGGAGAATGTTTCCGTGGCATTCCCTGGGTCCATTCATACCTGTAGAAGGAACTATATAGACCGAATTCATTATGAATCCATCCTTGTAGACCACGTACACCCATACATGCTGATTGTCTTTCCTGGGGCGGATGAGATCTTCCAGAACAACAATGCGACGTGTCACACAGTTAGAAATGTCCGAGAGTGGTTGGAAGAGCACGACGAAGACTTCAAAGTACTTCCGTGGCCCCTTAATTCCCCAGACTTAAACCCAATTGAGTATCTGTGGGACCACCTCGATCGTGTTGTTCGCTCTATCGATACTCCACCACGCACCTTTCAGCAGCTGTCAGATGCACTGCAGTCAGCATGGCTCTACATGCCTGTGAACACCTTTTTTTTTTTTTTTTTTTTTTGATTGAAGGTTTAACGACCACCGTGAGCAACTCAATGGGCTATAAGCAGTCGCCCGTCCCTAATTTAGGGTCACTGGTTCCAGGGAAGGGAGAGAGCCAGTGCCGTAAGACAAACACAACATCCATGCCTCACCGGGATTCGAACCCGGACCCCGTTCGGACGAATGATCAGAGGCCATCGCTTAGACCACTGCGCCACCGGGGCGGCGTGAACACCTTCCAGCACCTTATTGAGTCACTACCAGCACGTCTAGCTGCTGTTTACGCTGCACACGGCGGTTACTCTGGATATTAGCTGGTGGTCACAATAACGTGACTGGACCGTGTAAAACTCAAAAACAACTTTGATATCCTTTTCATTAAAAAAAAAATTAAGTACCTGGTTTACACACAAATTGTTGATTATATGAAAGTAGGGAACCACAAAATGACCAAATTTAAATTTCTATTTCATAAATGTAGAAACGATTAAGGTGGTTATAATAATTATTTGAAATCTGCAAATGTCAGTATCTGTACGACGAAGGGCGATAACCTACTGCACTTGAAAGTATGGGGGTTAGAAACAAAACAATACAAAATCTATTTAAGGGCCTCGGGCACCAAAACTTAAAAAAGTAATAATAAATATGACTCTACGAAAGACAATTTCCTTTTTTTTTTCAAAACTGCAGGGCCACATGACAGAGCGGGTACCCGAGGCAACCGCCCCTGCTTTACGGAGTGTTCTCCCTTCCCTGGAACCAGTGACCCTAAATTAGGGACGGGCGACTGCTTATAGCCATTTGAGTTGCTCACGGTGGTCATTAAACCTCCAATCAATCAAATCAATCTTTACGGAGTGCGAGAGGTGTATCTGCACCGGACACCAAGTTCAAGGGTGCGCGGAGATCATTTATGTGTGTGTGCGTGTGTGTGAAATAGAGTATGTATAAGAAAAGGAAAAAATATCCTGAGGTATTGTTGTGGTGATGCTATTATTTATTTTGTCATCGCCGTGGTCCGTAGCTTTGCGATCAGGCAATTACTGGAATTTTAGATTTCGGTTACTTTAGTAGCTGCTGCCGCCAGCCAAACCTCTATCTAGGTCAGACAATACTTCTCCTTCACATACACTTTTTAGTTGTTTAGGTCGGATCCACGAAAGCAGAATCACTGGTTCTATTTACAGGTTTTTATATACATCCCCCAATTATAGTGGGGGTGCAGAATATGTATACAAAATCCGATCCAGTTCGGTGTTGTTGGTCCACAGTGAATCAGTCATTATTTCAATATATCCCAGTGAGTGAGTTGAGGAGTCCAGCGGATGGTCAGTTCATCAGCGAGTTCACAGAATGAGGTGACGTTCCTATCACACAACATTTAGAGCATTAATGGGCCAGGTGCCTGTGTTGAAGCAACTTCACAGAATCAGTTCTCTGGTTTTATCTGTACCGCAGTAAAGGGTGATTTCTGCTATGTACGTAGATATTTTATGAATGACCTCTGCCACTCTAAAATCCCACTAGCTTGATGACCGCAGCCACCAGCAGGGCCCGATTTCTGCATGTGCACGCGGTGCAAATGCACAGGGCCTCCAAACTACCTTAATAGTAGTATAAAATTTCAGAACTTTTCCGTTATAGCACGAAATTATTATACTGTTTGGTTTAAAAATTTAGGATGAGATTTTGGAAACCAAATTATTATTATTTCGTATAATAAAGTTCAAGTGTTGCGCTGAGCTGTAATCGGCCAGTGTAACATCTTAATCTCAACCTTACTTGTAACAATCAAAATGCAATGGGATCATGAGAACAGCCTATATTCGGAGCAATACGGTATATTATACATGAAAAGCATTTCAGCAAACATGTAGAATTTGCTAAAAAATATTTTTGTCATTAATATTAGTCTTGTGAGAACAAAAAATGTGAATCAATATTCGTAATTATGTAGGGTTTATTTTACATAAATAAAAATGCAAAAAAAGTTCAATTGACACTACTTAATTAAAATACTGTTGTAATAATTTATCCCACAATGTGTGTGATAAATTATGATAAACTAGGTGTTTTAAATTATATCTGGGAGGATAGTTATTTGTTTCCGTAAATGATACTATAAAACAAAAAAAGAATTCCAGAGCAATTAATGTTACAGCTGTAAGCTCTGCGGGTGCGGGGAAGTACAAGTGGTGTGAATGCTCGTCTATTACAAGCCACATTGGCTATAAAGTTGACTAGCATGTGGATGTGGGATGTGTTTTAATGTTTTTACAGCTAGAAAAACTGCTTGCAAAAAAACTATTTACCAGTAAATACTCTTTTCGACTGTTTGACTGAAAATTTTAATCGAGGGGGCCTCAGACATAGGATGGGCACAGGGCCTCTACTGACCTAAGTCAGGCCCTGGTCATCAGGGGAAAATCGTCATCCTTTCGTTTGAAGCAAAACCAAGAGAGTGTCGCCAAATTTCTGGGCCCCTGGTCTGAAGTGCGATTTCACCCAGCTTCATTTCCTTCAGCCAATCCCGTCAGTGCATTTTCTGCAGGATGCATACTCCGGGGGGCCCCATAACTCACCGAAACTGTCACCCTTTTAGGACTCGGACGTCCCGTTCCCGGACAAGATGGATGCTTCGCAATTACGCCCCTCTTCCTCTTTCATGCCTCCTAAAAGAGTATCCTTGCTCCACGTTATGCAACATGGCGTCTTATCCCTGTCTTTTTCGAAACTGACCTCTCAAACTAACTTTTTGACGCGGTTGCATTCCAATTCACTACAATTGAAATTCGAGACGATGAGCTATGGTTATCAATGACAATGAAAGATCTCCCTGTCACAGGAAAAATACAAATCATCACAATGGATTACTGTTACAACTCAGCGCAAAAGGGAGTTTTGTTTCTGGCATTGGCCTTGGGATCAAAGAGCGACTAATAATCTATACTGTACATTTTTCACATGTGGCTGAAAAACCAAACAGTCTAACCAGGGGCGTAAAGATAGCCCCCAGCACCCCGCGTCGCGGGGGTGCCCGGGAATTTTAGGGGGCCCAGATCTATGTACATATTTTTTTATTTTATTTAGTAATTTAATTTTAGACAAGAGGATTGTTTTCTACTTGCTCTAAAAATTTTTGTTTTAAATTTTCTGTCTTTTGGATACGAAAGTGAGGGTCGGAGGGAAGGGGTATTAGATTGCTACGAGTGTCACAAGTTTGAACACAGGAGGGCCTGCAAGCACCCGACACCCCCCCTTCGTCCCTGTCATAATCAATGCTGGATGGTCAGGCTACACGTAATGGTCGACGGTGGGTGTCCGGTGTCTGTTTATTCTGTCTGACACTGGACATCTTCCTTGTCCAGGTTCTGTTCTTCGATTGTTAATCAGTGCCATCGCTTGTTACACAACTAGCTCGTTAAATCGGTGTAGTGACTGTTCGCTGTTTCAAACAGTGTGTTTACAATTGTTGCCTCTCCGCTTGAATTCGTGCAAAAATGAAGAAATCTTTAAGTGGTGCAGCAAAAAGAAAGAAAACAGCAAAAGTGGAAATTATGAAAAACAAATGGCCGAAAATTACCTCTATGTTTCTGTGATCAACAATGTCTGTGCCTGTGGTAAAACCATTACAACAGTCTGAGATACAGGGAGATGAAGTTTAAATACACTTAAAAAAGCAATATATTAGTATTAGCAAATGTGCGGAAACCTCAGGCCGGCCCGGTGGCGCAGTGGTCTAAGCGATAGCTTCTGATCCTTCGCCCAACGGACGAGTGTGCGTTCGAATCCCAGGTAAGGCATGGATGTTTGTCTTTCGGCACTGGCTCTCTCTGTTATTTGCAAATCTGGCATGCTGTATCACATATTCGATCTGTACTTTGATGATTTAAATGTATTGCATAATATTCGTACCCTGTGACGCACAATACTGTATTTGTATGAAATTTAAATGTATGTGTTAACCACGACCAATGTATGAATTCAGGTTGTATGTGTTACCTGGGACCAATAAATGATTTTTAAACCTCCAATAAAAAAAAAAAAGAAAAACCTCAGCAGAAAAAGGAGGAATAATATTAGGTTCAGGTGCTGATTGTGTGGAAACGCCGTCGGAAAAGCTAGATGTTTTATTGGAGTCAGGTAGTTGTTCCAGCTTTTCAACAGATAGGGCTTTGTTTAATGATGTTGTCAGAACAAATGTAATATAGGGCTTTGTTTAATGATGTTGTCAGAACAAATGTAATAAGAAATGGATCTTGACAACCTAAAGGACCTTTTCCTCGTGACACGAAAAACAGGTGTTTTTCGGAAGAGTACTACTATGCATTTACAAATACCGGGAAAGGGATTGGCTGTGCTATTCTCCTACATGGGGTAGTGAACCATGTAGGAGAATAGCACAGCCAACGAATTGTTTGAGCTTTTGGCTACCGAAATTAAGAAGGTGGGTAGTGCCTATTGTGAGCCCTGTTGGCTTTTCAGTAATCCCAAATGCATCTCGCATCAGCATCTCATCATCATTAATGCATCTCATCATCATTAATTTTATAAAAGACTGGCAGGGAATTTCTAAACAAATTAAAGTTCACGAAAACTCTGCTTCACATTTGTCCACTTGTATCGCGCACGATATGTATAAAAATGATAACACGTTGATAAACGGATGGACTCAGAATGTGCAGCACAGGTCACTTTTTGGACACGCGAAGGCGATAATAATGCTGAAAATTTTCTATCGATAATTGAGCTTCTCAGCAAATATAACCCGATTCTTAATCAGTTGATGGAAAAGAAAATGAAATATTTGAGTCCAACGATACAGAACGAATTGCTTGAGCTTTTGGCTACCGAAATTAAGAAGGAATCTTTAATGGAAATTAAAGAAGCACAGTTCTACTCACCCATTCTAGATACAACGCTAGACGTAAGAAAAGATGAACAAATGAGCCAAATATTTAGATACGTTATAGTCATGTACAACGAAAATGGAACTCTAGTGAAAATTAAAATTAACGAAATATTTTTAGGTTTTCGAAACGTTAAAGACCAAAGTGCAGTAGGACTGACAGAAGAAATACTGAAGATGATAAACAGAAATGAACTGTTTCTTGAAAATTGTAAAAGACAAGCTTATGATGGAGCCAGAAACATGCGTGGACACTATTCTGTTGTTCAAAAGAGAATTAGAGATGTGGGGAAAAAAGCCATATACATACACCGTGCTTTGCATAATTTAAATTTGGTTTTGAAGGATGCTTGCATGAGAATTCGAGAAATCAGAGATTTTTACGATATCTTACAGAATTTATATGTATTTTACAGTCATAGTATTAAAAGATGGAAATCATTAGGAAACTCTTAGTGTATCCTAACTGTGAAAAAGTTGTTACCCGATACGATGGGAATCCCGGCACGATGCTTTATGTGCAATTCGTTTCAGGTATAAAATTTTGAAAGCTTTTGACCGAAATCATACTAAAATCACATAGCTGCGAAGAGAGGGCTGAAGCAACTGGACTTCGAAAATGTTTGGAGACCTTTGATTTTGTTGTGGAACACAAAATATTGGAAACAGTTAGCATTGTGTAGTAAAAAACTCTCTAATTTAAGAGAATAATTCAAAGATATTAAAAACACTTCATCTATTCTTACCCACACATGGAGTGTCGAAGATAAATTTAACGAAACGCGGTCGCGTCGCTCAAAAAGTTCTTCGATGAAATAAATCAAGACAGCAGGTTACACAACCCCGAAGAGAAACTCAAAATTAAGTCTTTTAAGCAACTTTTCTAAAAAAAATTATGTTTTTCAAATAAAATTCATCGCCATTTCTCAAATAAAATTCCGTTTTCAAGGACTAAGTTCAGTAGCAAAGAAATTTTCTTTCTTGCAGTTATCTGAATTGTTAAATGCAAACGAGAGCGAATTATTCCAGTCAACTGAGTCTTTAAGGTTGCAGTACAAAGATGACGATTTTCTAGTGATTTTCCGTAACAAGTACTTTAATTTAGAAATGCTATGAACAACCAGTTAAAAAATACTTCTGGTGGTTCTGTAAAAGACTTTATGGAGCTCATATATTTAAAAAACAGTACAATATTACCCAGTGTTTTGGACCTTGCGACAGCATTGAAACTTTTTTTGACAATCCCAGTGACTGTGGCTACAGCTGAAAGGTCGTTCTCAAAGTTGAAGTTAATCAAAAACTACCTTCGGTCATCGCACACTTTAAGTAGTCTTGATCGACTTATGATGATAAGCATTGAAAATGACCGAGCCAGAAAACTAGACGTGACGAAACTGATTGAAATATTCGCTAAGAAGAACGCTGAAAGGGGATCCAGATTTCAGTAACGTAAGTTTTCTTCATTTTGTAAAATATGCTTGCTTCTTGAATCTAAAAGACATGACACTAAAAAGAAACAATATCGCTGAAGTATTTAAAACTAGAAAGATGTAAACACACTTGTTTTTCCTCTGCCTTAAAAATTATTGTATTAAGGAATTAAAGAGCTTTAAAGGAAGTTCGAAACCAGACACTCGAAGATCAGTATTTGTTTTTACTTGATTTGATATCGTCAACATTTGTCATTTGAAGATTTTGCACTTTTTCCCCTGAGTACTAAATTTATCGAGGATATACTTACCGGAATAAATGCTCACATAATTAAAAGCAATACATAAGTGATCATAGAATCAATATCTGGAAAATATATTTTTTACTACTTCGAAGTTAAATATTTACCCTAAATTTTTACATTATTTATTATCATGTTGGGGGCCCGGTAGGAAAATTTCGCGCGGGGGGCAGAGACTTTGCGTTACGCCACTGAGTCCAACACATGCACACACACAGCTTGGGGGTGAGCGGGAACAAGTACTGCCGCACCGAGTGAAACAACCTTGGTTTACTAATGATGACTTCTTGAGCGAGTTGTCAGACTTTCAGTTTCAGGTGGCGATGAATCACGCGAGGGTTGTTTTGCACATTACTGGTTGGCGGTTAGTTGCTGACGTTTTGCTCAATTTAAAAGTATTTAATCACACCTAATACATGCAATACCGACAATTATTTTGTCTAATTCTCAAAAACGTGTTTTTCATAACAAAATACATGCAATGAATGCAATTACTGTTGCAGATGCGCGGTACGTTACTATACCGCCAAAATCTAATGTGCGAGAGAAAAATAATTAAAGTTCTTGCTTTTCCTCTTTAACCCGAAATCCGACGATGTTGCTTCTCCATGTGAGGCAAAACAGCTCTTTCCCGGCGAGAATGGACGCTACAAGATTTCTAGAGGTGTCTTGTGGTATCTGGTACTAACAGGACACCAGCAGATTTCTTAACTCTTGTAAGTTATGTGGTTGAGCAGCCGCAGATTGGCAACCTCAGCGGTCCGTTCTCCCTCTAGCAGCGAAAGGAAGAATTACAACAGTACGGACCGAGACCCTCGTACATAGGATATGACCAAGGTAAATAGATAGAACAGGTAGGTCCATAAGCCGATCGAGCAGTATTGGCTACTTGGTACCACACCCCTGTGACGTCAAAGGTGCACAGAATCCAAAGGATCGAAGTTTTCTGCTTAGCGTTTTATAAACTTTTGAGAACACTTTGGGATTAAAACAGTCAAGTCTTCTTATAACAAACTCTTAATTTAAATATTTCAGAATATGTTCCACGGCATTAATGGGCAGTATCTTTTAATACATGACAAAAAACTGTATTTCGATTTACAAAAGAAATCTAAATATATTGAAAAACTAAATGTTGAACAATCAGAATTTGCACTTGGAAACTTTTTAAAGTCAAAAATAAAATCGCAAAAAAATTAAGTATTTAAGTAGACAGTGTAAAAGGTGCAATTCTGCCATTTATTATAAACCATGCAAATACTTTTGCCACTTTTTTTAAACTAAAGTTTAAGAGTTGTAAACGCTATGAAAGTTAATAAGTTTTGTGTTTGATTTTCAGGTACGTACATGAAATTTATAGCTGTTTTCAAACTTTTAGCTGGGCGTTGGGTGTTGAACATTAAAAAAAAAAAAACATTTCATTCTGTGAACGCGTTATTAAAAAAAAAAAAAAAAAAAAGAAAAGAATATCAAGTACTAGAGTGTTATCTACAGATAGCTGCAAATAATGAAAAACATGAGTTTTACATTCCGAATAAAAAAGAAATTCTAATGTTTATGTTAAGATGCTGTATGATATCATTTGAAACATTTAGCAACTGAGCACATATTCCTTCATTCTCAGTAAAAAAAATGACACATTAATGTAACAGAAATGCAAAGCACATACCTTTTTGAGCTTGAAATACTTCTCTGTATGAGTTTGTTTTACTTTTATTGAGAACCTTTTGCCCACTGTTTATTTTTGTTATTTGTTTTTATATTTCTCACTTTCGTCATACAAGTATTAAGGAATTTAATTCTAATAAAAATCCTCAATTTTGCATAAATATGTACGATTTTTTCATCTACCTCTGGAAACACTTTTTTGAGTTCCAAAGACAAACGGTTAACTATACCGTGATATTTTACAAGTTGTACTCCGTGGATTTAAAAAAAAGCAGTTTCGAATTTTTGTAGAGTTTCCATCCAAGAGCTTACAGGATAGGTAAGCCCACCTCTACTGATATGCTGGATCCAGTTATTAAGTTCCAGAGACTCCGGATTATCACATTTTAGTTGCGGATTCCCAGAACGAAATGCCAAATAACCAGCTATGTATTGGAGAGCATCTTCTTCTGTTTCTGAACTCAAGAAAGAAGCAGGATGATTGTGTTTTAATACGCTGCAAATTTTTGTTTCACAAATTGATGATTTGTTGACAAAAATCCATTTTCAATTTTCTCAGCTTCTGATTCATCGGATGATGGTAGAAGTAATCCACGTAAGTATATGGAAGTCAAACATTTAATTCCCTCATCCTGTACGTTGGAATCACATGACGGTTTTGTAAGCTGCCCGCTCAATAACAGTAATCTTAACCTGTATTTCAATTCGCACGGAATAGGGTGATCATATCCACGTCCCATACCTCGAATTTGCGAAAATAAATTTTCAAGACAGTCCTGGTTGAGACGGCAGGTTAGTATATATTTAATTCCTACATTTTGTAAATAAGCATATACATTTTTTAAAGATACGATAGAAACAATGAAGCCCTGCTGGAATGGCAAAATATTTTTTTTTCCCAAGATGCGCATTTCCTCCACAGTTTCTTTCATTCTGTTCAATACCTGCAACCTGTTCATATATATGTTGTCCATACCCCCTTTTTAATAAGTTATCGTCAGAAGGGAAACACGAATTCAGCACGTCAAATGCGTTATTCACCAATTCAATGAAATCTGCTGTTGGACTTTCATTAGAAAATAAATATCTTATAGCTTTCACAACATGCAAGGAAAATCTCTGTGCAGCAAACTTTCACAACATGCAAGGAAAATCTCTGTGCAGCAAACTTTCACAAAGCAAACTTTCACAACATGCAAGGAAGATGTCTGTGCAGCAAACGCAACCTTCATCCTTTCTGCCTTTTTAACTAAAAGATGTTTTTCTGAAAACTTGTGACAAATTTTCAGTTCGCTTTTATCTTTTTCAACAAGCTGAAAAAGAACTTTGCTAGTGATTACTTCACCAGTTGGAAGTTTAATGCCTCTGTCAAAGAAATGATTCCTTAGCAACTTCAGCAAATGTGGAACATCAGCAAACACAAAAATATTCCTGGAGTTATCCCAAGGATTAGAAAAGCTAGTTCTGTTAATACTTATTTCTAATTCCTTCCACAAAGCCTGATTTCCGCCTCCTAAATCCGAAGTTAAACCAACCACTTGGAGTCCGATCTTTTCAATTTAAAAAATTATTTTTCCGAACAAAGTTTTACTCATTTTACAGTCAAAGTCATAAAATACAGGCTGCTTCCATGAATTTGTTAAGCTACGTAACATTACAACTTGTACTGATTTATATGATCCCAAAATAGCATCTTCAGCATGATCGTATGAAATTTTCGCATCAATACTCATCTCATCTATCACTATAATGCAAATTTTGTCAAACATGGAGCAAGTTTTTGCATATTGGGCCAGTAGTACGAAAACATCCCGTAAGAGTCCTGGGGAAATTTTCATTCCAGACACCCAACGCTTCAAAGTGGTCACACCAGGTAGTGGAATGTTTATCTGATTTCTAATAAAACTGTAAGCTCGTTTTGACAAGCCTTGTAATGATAAAGCTGTCACTATATCAGAAATTGAACCATCTGACATTTTGTTTCCTTGAAAGGGAAGAAATCGGAGCTTTTGAAAAAATTCTACTCAAAATTTCTTTTGCCTTTTCACCTTTTTCTTCAGCAATGCATTTTCAGATCGTAAATTTCTAGTTTTCAAATAATTTATTTTAACTTTGCTTTGCCAATACTGAAGTTTCGATCATAACTCAGAATTTACTTTGTTGAGCATTTCTATATAATTTTTTAAGGATGAAATTTCCTTTTCCTGGGCTTCTATTTCGGCTTCCAAGCTAAATAATGTAGCAGAATCACGTTCAGTTATCTCGTTAGCAGGTTGAACTTGCAAATCTGGACTCAATCTTGCCTTTTTCGATGTAAAATTCTGCGTTACTTCCGACAAAAACTGCTGAGATTTTCTTTTTCAGCACGTTTTGATCTTTCTTGATTTGTGCTTGAAGTACAACTGCCAAATATACAGTATTAACGTGAGGAATCGCACCTTTTTTCAGTCGACGGCGATAACTGCATCCTATTAATTCGCTTTTTAAATCTCTCCTAAAATCCTCATCATCAAAATGGGCAGAGCATATTTTGGCGTTGTGAGGGTTAAATGCGTCTTTTCGTCGACATGAGTTAATCCAGGCTTTTCTCAAACTGCCCTTTGGGATCCGATGAAAAGTTAAATTGGAATATGTAGATCTTTCGCTGTTGGCACAACACAAAACAGAGCATCCAGGCATATCTGCTAATATACAACGAACAAAAAGCTGCTTTGAACAATTAATAAAAAATATTTCTCAACTGACCATTAACTCACAGCAAAACGTGCATCACTTGCAAAATACTGGACAAAAGTCGCTGAAACTTTGCATAAATAACAGAAAGAACGTGCACTACAGATAGGTTGGGAGTATGAACTTTGACCCACTGCTAACTCCGTTTGCACCTTTGACGTCACAAAACTCACCCCGCCTGAGGGTTTAGAATTGCTGACTTCGAAAACCTGCTCTTGAACCTACCTTCTATATTCTAGTCAACAGAGCGTCCGCTCTGTTGACTGAAAAGTACAAGAGATGGCGCCAATTATCGTCAGTCTGTAGCTCATCTCGAGTAATAGAATAATACTTCTTACAAAACGTTTATAATTACATTTTGAGTTCAGAATTTTAACAAATCTCGTCAATAACCCCCAAAAGAGGCTCATCAGCACATTTTTACCGAACATTACATTAATTAATAAAAAAAAAAAAAAATGCAGTAAGTTAGGAACAACCAAGGTGGTTAGTTGGGAACAACAAACGGAAGATTCGTTGCCAAACACCTTTAAATAGAAATGCCCTCCATCTAAAAGTGATAGGCGGTTATCGGAAATTTATGTTTAAAAAAAAATAGTAAACGTCACATGTATCCTCTAATTATTGTTACAATTAATCACGAAATAATTCCAGCAGTGAAATTTGTCTTTTAAACAAGTGAGATACACTGCTTCTCAGCAGCAAAATGCTTTTCGTAGTTCATCAGAGACACAGGGCTTAACACGTAAAAAAAATTCTCAGAACTTCATTTTTATTTACAATAAACTTTTATTTATTTTAAGGAACTGTTTTGTAGTATGGGGCTTATCAGGACAATACTATCATTGAGGCTTAGCTCTGCCACTTCAGGACTCCAAACTTATATGTATTTTCAATCAATTTAATGCCACGGAAGTTCCTAAAATTCAGCCCCCCCCCCCGAAATCACTCTCGCTGCGGTCGCTTGGCTGGTGACCCTACAAGACCAGGCAATATATATGCTATACTGTGGGATAAATGGCACAGGTATACATACATAATTCATTAGATTCACACTTGTGTACATTTATCACATTAAAAAGCTGTACTACATTACGGTCAGTGGGCAAAACAAGTTCTGAACCAACTGAATGTTATGTCAATGGACAGAATAACTCAGAATGCCATAACTTTCAAACTGGTATTTTCAGAAAAAAATAAAAATAAATGAAAGAACTATTGATGAAAGAAACACAACTCTGCAAAGTTTATCAAAACTGTCTTAAATGCATTTCTTATTTAAAAACTTCCATTAAATTGCAAAAAGGGGATGGGTGTTTCTTTTAATTGAAATTCAAGATTTTGTATTTATTCATAGAGAGATCGCATCATCATTTATTCAGAGAAAACTGTACAAGAGAACTGCATATCCCAATGAGAACACTGATAACCTATATTTTTTCTAAAGAAGCAGGATGTAAAAACTAAAGATGCATGAAAACCTCCTTGAAATGATCACATTTTAAAAAGTAAAGCTTTCTTACCATATACATAGAATGTATTTTGGCCTCTGCTGTTCCCTTCGGAACTATTCACCAGCCTTTATACCATGATGGAGAACATGAGTGAGTGAGAGTGAGAGAGAGAGAGAGAGAGAGAGAGATGGAAAAACCCGTTGCCCTCGAATACTCTAATAGCCTCAGGGTCTTGAAAACAAAAGGTAGCCAAGAGAGGCTTTACAAGAAAGATAAAATAACAGAAATATAACATATAAATGAAATGGAATGTACAGTAGAAGACAAATATGAAGTGGAGAGAAAAGGATGATTTTATCATTTTAGAATTATTTTATTGAAGTTTAAGAATTTTTCTTGAAAATGGTTTTTGTAGAAATTTATTAAAAAACTATCTTTGGTGCTCTGATGTTAGGTTGTTGCAAAAATTAGTAATGTAAGGTCTGAGGAATTTTTTAAAAATTAGTTTGCGCAATATCTGTTGATGGCCACGTTCACAGTGAAAAATATTGTTTTTGACCATATGTGGGAGAAATATATTGGACAGAGTAGACTGAATGTATTTGATGTGCATTAACAGTGGCAGTGTTATAGTTGTTGCTTCTTCTAAGATTGTTAGGAAGCCAATTAGTTGTGGCTTAGGATAAACTAAACTGCCCCATTCAAGGTTTCTAATTATCCCCAACAAAGGTGACTTGTTATTTGGGGCTACAAATAACTGCTTGCATGAAAAACAGTTCATATTATCATCAATACATTTTGCTAAAAAGCCAGCAATAACTGTCAGTGCTGCTGCTTTAACTCTTCGAATGGGACAATACTTGAAATTTTCCATTTCTTGTAGTTTCTCATTCAATTGGATTTTCACAGTGGCTATTGTATGTTCTTCATAATCAGACTGTTTTACTTGTGGGCAATGGTGACTTTGAGATTTTAGGTAGTTTGGATGAATTATTTGTGCTGTCATGAATGTTAGTGGTTTTGACTGAAGCATATTCTGATGATTTTATAAGGCCAGTTACTAAAATTTTGTGGAGTGATGACATACAATTTGCTGCATTGGTGACATCTTTTTATTTATTTATTTATTTATTTTATTTGAGGTTTAACGACCACCGTGAGCAACTCAATGGGCTATAAGCAGTCGCCCGTCCCTAATTTAGGGTAACTGATTCCAGGGAAGGGAGAGAGCCAGTGCCGCAAGACAAACACAACTTCCCTGCCTGACCGGGATTCGAACCCGGACCCCTTACGGATGAATGATCAGAGGTCAGCGCCTTAGACCACTGCGCCACCGGGGCGGCTTGGTGACATCATTCGAGCCATTCAGTTGACGTATTGCACTGAATAAAGATTCAACATCATCAGATGAGAATTTTCGTGTTAGCACATAATGAAATCCTTCATTTAGCAAATGCCATATGCACTGAACAGTTGATTTTCTTGTTAGCTGCATAAGTTTCATCAGTGAAGAGGTGTTGGTGCTGTCTCTTTCCACTCTTTTAAATATGTTAAGAAATCAGTTTCAAGCCAATTCAGCCTCTCATCATCAACCGAGAAAAAATGTTGCATTATTGTATTTCTTGTGTAAAGTTGTGTTTTTCACATCATGTATAGAAAACCATTTATGTACATTTTCAAGAAATAAGATAGCTGTACCATAATTTTCAAAACCTCGGATGCCATTTGATGCTCCATATTCATGAAAAAAATTAAGTACAGAAATAGTTTCAGTTTAAAAAATTTGTACAGCCAGTTTAACATTCATTTTCTGCATGTTATTTGGGTGAAGATGTTTTTGAGAAAGATGCCTGATTGGCTTTATAACCCAATCCTTCTGCATGTTACCTATTTGATTCAGGCAATTGGAATCAATCCTTTCCCCTTTGTTACATAAAAGTCATTTTTGAGAAACAAACTGATTTCTTATATTTTTTAGAATATGACAAAAATCATATGAAAGAAAAAGAAACCTCTGGTCATTCAGTGGATGCCTTAGTTTTGGAACAGGGTGGCCACCGCATATCTCACTAAAAAGTGCAGTATTTGTCTTATGGTTGTCTGTAACAATCCGTAATACAATGAAACCAGCATTCTCAACTTCTTTTCACTTGAAGTGTGAGCTGATATAACTGGCTGCCTTTAAGACCAGAAGTAAAAAAATATCCAACAGGAATATGGTAAGATGATGAAAGACCACAGAAAAGAAAACATAATAACTGAGTAGCCAACTTATCCTGAATGCCCACTTCCTCTTCTAATCCATTCATCTTTATTGTGCCAACAACAGTGTCTGAAAATTTCAGATAGCTCACTGAAGGTTTAATTCTCATTTCATCAAAAGTTTCTTTCTCTGTAATTCTAGATAACTCTTGTTGCAGATGCTGTCTGATTAAAGAAGACATTCCTTGGGCATTACAGTACCAACATATCACTTAAGTGTTGTTGGAGATGGCAAAGAAAGGATATCCATTTTTCGCAGAAAACGATATGAAGTTGGTGATTTGTGGTGCAAAAGAACTGTGTACTTTACTTCACAATGCAGTCAGACCATGTCATTTTTTTCTTACTTAGAGCTTTGAGCTGATCGCTTATGAAAACAGCTTTTATTTCTTTAGTGGCCAGCCGCTCCTCTAAAACATCAATACTGAATGATTTCAGATGATCATTGAGTATTTTGTTTTGACTCCTTAATTCTTGGTTTTCCTCTTTTAATGGCTTCAGGTAATATTGACTTTCTGCTTTTTTCTATTTTTCTGGGATAGCAAATAATTATTCCCTGCATCAAGGTAGAGCATAACACTGGATAATAAATTAAAAAAAATGATGACGAGCCAACAAATCCTTTATTTAAAATAAATCTTCCCAGAAAAAGAAATGCACTTTATGTAGAAGTTTTCTAAATTTTGTTAATTAAGCTTTATTTTGTACCATGTGAATTTTTAATTTCATGATATTTTATGTTTTCTTACATGCCACAGTAGAACGTAAATGAACCAGGCCAAACTTGTGTATGTTGTACATTTGATACACTTTCTGAAATAGAGGTAAAGTGGGAGTCATCCAGGAAATAGAAATAACCTGATCTAAGATAATAGAGAGGCATCAGCTGTGGAAATAGTCAGCAAAATAGTTAAAAAAAAATAGTTTGGAGAAATTACCTGTGTGAAGAAAAATTACCTACCTGCATGAAATTTTCATGTAGGTAATATTTTGGAGGGAGGGGCATTACTGAATTAAACATTTCATGGGGTTCTTTCAAGTTGGCATTGGGGCACTAGGCATGAACCAAACACACTTGATCAGTAATCACTCAAAACCGAGTCTCACTCAAAACGTTTTTCAGTTCAGGTATATTTGGACTTTTTTTTTTTTTTTTTGATTGGAGGTTTAACAACTATCGTAAGTAACTCAATGGGCTATAAGCAGTTGCCCGTCCCTAATTTCGTTTTTTTTTCAAAACTGCAGGGCCACATGACAGAGCGGGCACCCGAGGCGACCGCCCCCTGCCACAGCTGATGCCTCTCTATTATCTATAAGCAGTCGCCCGTTCCTATTTTCCTTTATGAAACCATTTTCTAGCAATTAAATAAGAAGTTGATGCTAAATTTCATTGCATTTGGTAAATTCATTTCAATTCTACACCTTTTGTTTAACACATTTTTACCTATTTCAATTTTTGGGGGGAAATTTCAAAAATTGTGGACAAAACTAAAAAACTGAGGACATTTGACGTCCTCAAAAAGTTTTTACGAAATTGCGGACAAAGCATTGAAATTGAGGACTGTCCCCAGAAAATGAGGACGTTTGGTCACCTTACTTGAAAACAAGTAATTGCTGTGGAATTAACTTTTTTATGGGTCTTATAGAGGTTATTATTAAAAAAAGTTGGTGGTCAAATTTTCAAACTAAAGCCTAGTTCGTCATCAGGACTACGTCCTAGTTCTTCATAAGATGTAGTAGGCTTTAGTTCAAAAATTTGATCACCAACTTTTTTGAATAATAACCTCTATAAGACCTGCAAAAAAGTTAATTCCACAGTACAATATAAATAGAGGTGCCATAAATTCATTTACAACTAAGTAATTGCTGTTATCCATATAAATTTAATCTTGTTCCTTAATGAATAAGGAACAAGATTTGCAATGTTCTGTCAACAGTCACGAGTTCAAAAACACTGTTTGAGAACAGAATGATGATCAACAATTACCAATTAAAAAATGCTGTTTTAGGAACAGAATGTTCAAAAATTTTAAAATGGGGCACCAAAATGTGATTTTCCCCAGGTCCCACTATTTTTTGCCAGACCCCTGTAGGATTACTATATCACTTGTCTGAAAATGTAAAAATAAAAATGACCTGTTACAGTAAAGCATTACTGCTACACAGTGCTTACACGTTCCACTTCTGCCTGCTTTACAAGAGTACTCAAAAGACTACAAAAATTTCACAATTATTTCTGTCTAAAACACTGTTGATCGAATGAAGTGACAACGTTATTATGATGGATTGAATGCAATGCGGAACTACGTGGATTTCTTTTCTATCTTCCTTCTTAATTCCACATGGAATTATATGACCTGCATTAAGAATCATTTCGCCTTCTTTGACGCATCGTGAATTTTTTGTAGTGTCCACAAATTTCATTATCTCAAGGATTGAGAGTGTTAAACCGGCCATTCCTACATACGACTTTACGGAAACACGTGCGACATTATTCGTACCGTAGCAGAAGTTTATGTTTGCGCAACGCCCCCTATAGTTCATTTATGTTGCCAATCGGATTTGCTGTTCCAACACAAACCACAAGTGCTCGTTTTAGTTTTTGTAATGCATAATTTTGCCACCAGAGGGTGTCAGCAGGTGTGGACTGGGCGCCAGGAGAATTCCGTGATGGGCTGCTATGTTCTGCGTCGGTAGGCCTTATGCTAACACAAGGGGGCAAAAAAAGCAAACATATACTTGCACTTCAATGTTCTTGTAGAATAAAAGCAGGCAATGCTAAAACGACAAAGTTTGTTGACCACATTGACGGCTACGAAAAAAAAGAAACCCACCTAGCAAATGTTCTGTCGAGCCAAATCCTGTTCTGGTACACCCCCTTTCCGTTTCTCAAATTCCTAATTTAACCTTTTAACGACCACGATCGTAAAATGTGTTATCGTTCAGAATACCATAACGCTCAAAAATGTCTGCTGCTCATTTCTGAATTTCATTCTCCCTCCCTTCTACAATAACAAAAGAAGAATGAGTGCTGAGTCACTACTTGAAACTTCTGATCTATATAGGTTTGACATACGTTTCACATGTCAAACTTCGGACGCTTCTCTGGGGCAATCAGTGCATTCTCTACTGAGAGCTTTATGCACGTAGGAGGGAGTGGTAACAGCTGGAAAATCTTGCTTACTTTACCCTTTTCTTGCAAAAAATATGCTCTCAATCTGATTGTTTGGATTAGGCAAAATATTACAGACAAATGAAGCACGTGTCAACAAAGCAAGAGTTCTGCTAAGCGATGTCAGAAGGCTGAATGTTATAGCACCAGGACAAACAACTGCTGGTTCAATACAAATTTGAAAGTTGTAAATCCATTTATTGGTGTAAATAATGGTAAGTCAGATAACATCCAAAAACTTGAAAATTTCATCGTACTGGAGCGGGAATCGAACCCGCGTCTCCCGGATAGTGCCCGAGTTCTAATCCTACAGATTCACTACACATGAATGTCTGTTGCTTCAACTAGCAAATCCTGTGATGGTTGTATTCAAATTAATCGGAAACTCCGTTGTTCTGGGTGGTGTAGAGGTCAGCATACTCGGGCGCTATCCGGGAGACACAGATTCGGCTCCCGTTCCAGGACGACGAAATTTTAAAGTTTTCAGATTTATCTGACTTACCATTCATATCATATTTACACCAATAAATGGATTTACAACTTCCAAATTTGTATTGTACAATGGTGTAGTCCCGTATTTCATTCATTGAACTCTTGGTTCACTTCTTTGATAACAATGACAACTGAGGGTGACTTTTGCTAATCTCTCAGGCGTCGTGCAAATTCAAAGAACATGGGGGGGGGGGGGGGATCCTGCTTGTGCTAACTGGGCGACTCAGCGCTTGTGGTTGTTTGCATGTATGAGCGTGTTGGGGAGCGCTATGGTCGCGAAAGGGTTAAGCCGAGGGAATCTAGCCGGCCCTGTTTAAGGCTCATCCCTTTGGGCACATATCCTCTACCTCAGACCGCTTTTGCCAGTTGCAGCTGAATAATCAATATAACATAACAAAATACGCTGTCAATATAGTCTGGAATAGAAACTCGAAATTCATTGTGTACGTTAATGCATTGAGGTTCACCTATGGTAAAATTTTGGGGTTGATCTTAAAATATGTACATTCTACTTCTTTTTTGAACAAAGTCTGTATCTGATTTATATATATGAAATACGTGGAGATAATGTAAATGGACGATGTCATCACTCGTTGTTTAAAAAATAACGTGGAAAGAGTGATGACATCGTCCATTTGCATCTGATTTACTACCTTTTGGGCCTTACAGTTACACAAATTCTTGAATTGTAGTTCCAAAATCTGTTTCAGCTACTTCAAAAAGACTTTTTTCAGTTGAAAATAATTAAATACAAATAAATTTTCACATTCTCTAATTTCTCTCACTTCATAAATTGGTACTGAAATTCTGGACATTTTTAATTTTAAGAGATTTTTTGCAATTACTTAATTAATGATAGGTAAGTTTTGAAAAAGAAATAAATTTTTGGCACATTTGGATTTCCGTTCTCACTAAAATAAAAGCGAAGACTATTACAAATTCTGAATTCAGTTATCACAATAAAATTCGTAAGAATGGAATAAAAGCGTTCTACAGTCTCTCTCAGAGAACGTCTGTTGCTCCTCTGTAATGGAAGTAATTTTTTTCTTACAGTGAAGTTTAATAGAGAAGTGCGGTGTGTCAAGGAAAATGGGTAAAATGTTGTTAAATATTATTGCCTCAACACAAAAAACCTCAATGATTTGTACACATGTTGAAAAGATGTTTAAACAGTTAATGGTGATTCTGACAAAACTTTTTTTGTGGGGAAGGGGGTACCCTTGATAATTTTTCCCAAAAGTCGGCCGCTCAAAATCAACTTCCAGTGATGTTTACGAATTGCCAGCCCGCCACTGGGCATGAGTGCATAAATCATGTTTGCAACATAGTTGCAGCAGCATCTTCCAAAAATCTAATTGAAAACAAAATTGATCAGATATCGCTCACTACAGAAAACATTTCATTCATGTTTCCTGTCCAAAATAATACCAGGGATAGGAGAGAGTTTGGAAGCTAAAAATAGAGATTTCAGAGACTATAATAAAAAAAAAAAAGAGATTACGATTACCATAGCTTTGACTGGGAAAAAAAAAATTAAATAAAAACCTCTACCAAAGGCTGGTTAAGTCCAAAATGAAATGTCAATTTATTAGTTCTGGCAAGTAAACTGCAAAACTTTTTCAGTTATAAGCAAATTGTTCACTTCATTCTGAACATCGATGGGGTATGGCCAAATTTTCTTTATTTATCAACATTACGTGAGATTTATAGATAAAAATAAAAACAGCACAAATAAACTTGTCTTAAAGATCTATCAGCTTATTAATAAATCACAATAGTGCAAAATCTTCATTTTAAAGTACTAAGATTATAATTAAATGTAGCCTAAATATTAAAATTACAAAAATTGTATTACAAAAAATTTAAACACAACAAAATACTACTATTTTTTTAGGCTTTTTGTGAAAAAAGTTGGTAATCGTCATACTTCTTTTTTCAACCACAGTTTGCAGCTGTTGAACTTCTTTAAATTCTTTGTTCTCCAAATCTTTAAGTGACCGAAAACCCTCTAATATACCTTGAGCCACTTGAATTGCACAAGATCTCCTTTCTCCAAACCTTTTTCATCTTTTTTGTGGCACCTTCTAACAAAACATCTGCTGATTCTCTAGTGGTTTCAAGGTTCTTCTTCTCTTTAAGTTTATATTCCAAGTGTTGAATTTCTTTCTTAGAACTTTCTTCTTCTTTTTGAGTCTTTGTTGTTCTTATTTCTTTCGTTTTTCTTCTTCTACCTTCATACGCTCTTTTTCTTTCTGATGCCGCTGTTCCTCCAAATATGCTTGGTAATGTTTATGAGCATGCCAACAATGTAAGTTTCTTAGTAACTGGTACAAAGGAAGGGTTATTTTTATATTGACCCACTCCATCTTCTATAGTAAGAATTGAATTAAGTGTTCTCACAGACATCTGTCAACAATCATCCAGAATAAACTGGGAGGATTAAAATCTTCTCTCAATGTCAGCATTTCCATGCAAGATGCATAATGCTGATTTCACTAGCTTGGGAATAATGGGATACTTGGGTAATCCATTAGATGTTTTAAGAGAAAAAAAATTATCCAATACTTTTCGATTTCATTGGCATCTGATTCATCACTTTCAACCTGAAGACATTTCCACTCATCTAGGAGGCAATCTTCACGAATATCCAAAGGGAGTGCTTTGGCAAAAGTCACAATCTGTCTACAGCTTCTCTCCACATTTCTTTCTGATCTGTGTAGACATCCAAGGGCTTTTTTAAGCCTTAATGCTGGTTGTACACACCTTATAAAAGGCATGATATTGCTGGTTGTACACACCTTATAAAAAGGCATGATGGCCTTTTTATAAGGTGTGTACAACCAGCAATATAGTGCAATTGGACATTTTTCTGAAAAAGCAGTTTACTTTTTTGGCCAAGCAAAGAAACTTCTTTTCTTTACTTCTTCAGACATAGTAGTAGAAGACAGTTCTACCAAATTTATCTGATCAAATAAGTTCTTATTTACCCAGTCATATGAGTACAAATATTTTGAAGCAGATAAATGGCAAATGCGACTGGCTAGCTTCTGCACTACTGACAGCAGTTCTTTAAACACAATATGAATAAGTGGACGGTCAACCTGAAAGGTTCTAGAACAAATGTGTGAAAAAATTCAGCAGATTAAAGAGTAAAATAAAGCTCAGCCAACACCCCAGGTTTCTGTAACAATGCAACAACATTTTTAAAAGAGTTTCTTTGAAGATGGTCATTACTTTTCTTAGAAGGTACAAATTTCAAAAAATACTGTGTAACAGCAGGCCACTGCTCAATCAGTCTTTTGACAGCATCAACAAAAGTTAACCATCTAGAAGTAGTATGTTTAATGAATTTACAGGCAGGCAGTTTGAGTTCATTCTGGATAGCTTCAAAATCTTCCCATCTTGATGGCCAGTCACTAAAATAATAATGAATGCTTATCACCAAAGAGGAAGCATCTTCACCAAAATTTTCAAGAGCTTTGAGAAATGCATAGTGGATAATGTGGATTGGGCAGGTTCCAATGTCCACCAAGCCTTTGGACCTTATTTTATTGTCAAGAGTTCTTCATTGAACAGCCTATGCACATTTTTGTTAATGTTGGGACCACCCAAGCCTTATAATTAACAGGTTATTCAGTGGTAATTCAGCACGATCAATTGTTGAGAAATTTTCAGAGTAAAGTGTTTTTGAATCAGCTTTACCAAGACAAACTCTTTCTAAATGACGTGAAACAACTTCAGTCCTGGCCTCTGACCAATAACGAACAGTGCCTGCAATTCCTTTTTGTTCTCAATATTAGTTGTTTCATCAAATGAAATAGTAAACACTGTCAAACCTAAATGTTCTTGTTGTAGTTAATTGTGCATTACGGGGATTACTAGGATATAAGTTTTCACTTTGTCAAATTTTCGGGTTGTACTCCAACCCTTCTTCAGGACTGACTTCTTCAGGAAAGTCAGTACTGAAGAAAGGTTGGGGTACAACCCGAAAATTTTAAAAAAGTGAAAATTATATCCTAGTAATCCCCGTAATGCACAATTAACTACAATAATTCTTCACTAGGATTTGCCATGCCTTCATTAATTCACAAGACTAAATTTTCTAGCATCTAAACCTGAAAATAAATGCCTGGTGCATCATTTATGAGGTATCGCAACTTTTTTGGACTGAGAGAGATGTCGGACGGAATTACTCCTGAAAACATGGCATCCAAAACTTCCTTCCAGTTACTGGAAGAATTAGCTGAGAAATTGTTGCAAATGTGTTTGAGGGTAAGAATTATTTCAGCAGTGGTTGCTTTGTCTTTTGAACTCACTAGCCCTAATTGGGCATTTTGATTAATACTGTTGGTAAAGTAGCTACAAGACTGCTCTCCAACATTAAATGCTGCATCTGACCTGCACAAAGTCATCTGTTTTGGATTCAAAACCTCCAACGAGATTTTCTTATGTTTGAAGCCATCAGCATGCTGTAATAATGAGTGAACACTCTTGTTCCCAATATTTATCACACCAATACATAATTTACAAAAAGCCTCAGACTCACTTTGTTTATTTAACACCCCACAATGAAAGTTCGTGACCATTACTGTCTCCTTGTTTCAACCAAAAGTCTCGAAACTTGCACTTTCCCATACTGAAATCTCAGATTTTTTCACTAAAATGTTTAATTAAAAATGAACTATTAAAACACCAAAATACTGCACTAGTTCCTCTTGAATTTTTACACTATCAATACTAATACTATAATAATACCAATATTATCATAGCTTCATAAAAATTCTTCACTCAAAGTGCCTGGAACAATAAAAATACATTTCACTAGACATACAAAATTAAGACTTCACAGATTTCAGAAGTGCTCACCCCTCAAATTAAAAAGAGAAGCAGAAATGAACCCGAAGCACACCTTAGTTAACCTTCATTGGGGTTACTATACAATATTACCTAAGGTTAAACAAATTTGAGAAAATAAGACAAAGAATTCAAGAACAATCCCCCAATCCCTTAAAAAAGAGATTTTAGGAGACTTGATTACAAAAAAAGATACTTTAAGAGACAAGTTAGAAAAAAGAGACTTTTAGCTAAAAAGGAGACTCACTCCTATCCCTGTAATACAGAATATTCCCATTACGAGCGTGCACATATATTTCACTTTCCAAATATCTCTGCTTCTAAAAGGCCGATCTAAAATATTTTTGCTGTATTAGACACCATTGATCTTGAAAAACATTATGCACATATTTCTGAATTTTCCATAATGCACAGTTAAGCAGCTAGGTGGCGTATGAGTACATTTGTGTTCGCAACTGTATCTCCGCTTCTAAAAATCGAAGCAGCCCCGGGTGGCGAGTTGTACGAGGCACTGGCTTCTAATCATTAGTTTGGGCTTGAATTCAGGACAAAACATAGATGTTGTGTACGTCTTACGGCACTGACTCTTTTCCTTCCCTGGAAACAGTGGCCCCAAATTAGAGATACAGGACTGCTTATAGCATTGAGTTGCTCAAGGTGATCGTTAAAACCCCAAATAAAAAATCAAAATTCCAATTGAAAAATCAACAACTTTTGTGCTGTACTCTACTCGATATGTAGTAAATATTTCGAACACTATCCTTTTTAAGCAATGCAGTTTTCCCACTAGGCGCATATATGCATAAACTGCTTTCTATACAACCCTGCTTCTATAGGTGCTTGAATTAATTCCCACGGTTGCCCAATAGAGCGCAGAAGTGGTGCACTGTGACCCAGGTCACACGTGACCTCTATTGCGCATGCACGTACCGTCCGTAGTCTGAGTGAAGCAGTGTGTGAACCGTGATCAGAGGGCATGGAACACGAGTTTGTATCGCATTCACGATGTCGAGTTTTGTACAAAAAAAGGAGCATTTGCGGGAAACATTACTCTTCTGCTTTCATCTCAAGAAATCTGCAGCGGAAAGTCATCGTTTGCTAGTGCAGGCTTATGGGGAACATGCCCTATCGGAAACAACATGCAGAGAGTGGTTCCGATGCTTCAAAGCCAACGTATATGACGTGAAGGACAAAGAGCGCCCTGGGCAGCCGAAAAAGTTTGAAGATGGCGCATGGAGGCCTTATTGGATGAGGATTCATGTCAGACGCTCCACGAGTTTTCTGAAACACTAAGGGTCGATGAGTCAACGGTTAGCAAATGTTTAAAGGCAATGGGAATGATCCAGAAGCTCGGAAACTGGACCCCACATGACAAGGTTATTCTTCTTCTCCATGACAACGCTAGACCTCATGTCGCCAAATCTGTGAAGGAACTCTTGGAGGCACTTGGCTGGGACTTCTTACCCCACCCGCCTTATTTCCCAGACATTGCTCCCTCAGACTTCCATTTGTTCTGGTCGCTACAGCAGCACTTCCTTTCTGTCACGGCTATCCAAAAATGGCTCGAGGAATGTTTCGCCTCAAAAGAACCTGCATTTTTCTACCGTGGAATACATTTGTTACCCAACGGTGGGAAAGGGTCATAGCTGCAAATGGACACTACTTTGAACAGACTATCCTGCATCGTTCTGTGGCAACACATAGGTGTTTTTGTGACAAAAAACAGCAGAAATTAATTCAAGCACCTAAAAGTCGCATTAAAAAAATATTCATGAATCGCAAAGCTCTTCGCTATGATGAAAACTTTGCACATTTTTTTACTTTTTAGTAATGCACAATTATGCAGTTCAGCTCAGGGAGGTCTGTATATTTGTTTCCAAGAGCATTTCCGATTTTAAAAAAATCGATGGAAATTTGTTTTGTAGGGTGATGATACCCTTTACAATGAACATTTTTTTGCTTATTTTTGTCTTCATATAATGCACACTTTCCCCACTAGGGGTGTGAAGTTAAATTACTTTTTCTTCCATATCTCTTCTGAATGTTCAGCTTGAAAAATTTCATTTCTTTTGTTTGGAATATCCTCCAGCATGAGACAGATTTTGCATACAATTTGTGATATTTTAAAGCCCTTAACAGGCTGGAATGAATTACCTCGGAATATTAAAATGGGCTGAAACCATCTGGACTGTATATATTCGCTGCCTAAGTGGGCAGAACGTGGCTGAAACCAGTAAACCTGGATCAAAAAGTGTTGCTTTCCCCTTAGCTTTGTAATTCCGGTCAATTAGGGAGATTGTTAACACAAATCTTTTTGACTGGTTACCCGCTGAAAGGGATACGACTATGTCAACCAACTAAGGAAGAATGGATATTTTTCAGCCACTTGTTTTTACCCAGTGGCATGATGTCTGAGTCACGTGGTTTCTGTTCGCGGGCAAACCGCATTGTTGAGCGCGGATTCTCTAAAGCTATGTTCGGAGCAAGGCTAACCTGACTATGGAGTTTAAGTTACGGAGTGTGTACTTCCACTGCACAATACACTTCCAGTTTGAAAGCCATGTTTGAGCTTGAATTCAGAACTAAGAAAGCACATGGATATACAGATGTTCTAAACGTCGTACCTACGCACATTAAAAAAAATGAAGATCCGAGTTTCGGTTGAGTTTCTAAAAAAAAACCAAAAAAACAAACAAACAAACAAATATTTGCATATATTTACTGAGTCTGGGAGGAGTGAATTGTTAGCCGGAGGCAGGGAGGGAATGGCTTTGCGGTCATTGTAATGAGCTTACTCCTTCCATCATATATGCCGTTTTGGAATACTCGTTCAGAAATCTTTTATCTGGTAGTCGGCAAGGTTGAAGTGTGGGGTGGAGAGGGACATCGTGCAGGAACACGGAAAATTTCCTTTTGTCACACCTTCAGTCACCCTTAGGGAGAAGGGTCTGCAACACATGGCATCCCATACTGATAAACAAGATATTTCATGTCCATGAATCAGTTTCACAACTTTAACAGCGTAATCAGGTTAGCTTTGCCCCGAGTATAGGTGACTCGAGGAATGCATCAAGGAACTAATGATGTTGCATTTCGACTCTTTCTACTCCTCTTCTTCTGTTCTACTTATTTCTACATTTTTAAACGCCCCTTCGCTGATGCTTCTAGATAGACTTTTATCTCGGTCAACAGCCACACAATGTCACTCCCTTCACCATTCAGAAACACAGGGGGCACAGATTCCCACCAACAAAAACCTTTTCTCCCACACACGTATCGTGAAACTACTACTACCAACTGCAAAAGAATGAATAGGAAGAAGTTGAAATCTTTCTCTCTCTGGCAGAAGGATTTTCATTCAGTATTACTATTCAATGCCCAGAGTGCCATGGTTAGCTGAAACAACCACATGGCAACACTTCTCTGTAGGCAATTAAGAACTAGAAAGTTTTTTAACAGCAGCTCAGCACCTCATTGCTACTTACCAAGTGATTAACAGTGTTTTGGTCTTCGGAGCAACTGTGCCTCCACAAATTTGTTTCTTCTTTTTTTTTAACATTCTTCCGGATTGTATGTTTCTCCAAAACAACAACAACAACAAACAAGAAGAAAAACAGATTATCTCTCTTCTACTCTTGACACTCTTATAGTGAAACATCCTTGTAATGAGAATGCCTTTCGAATCCATCCGACAAAAAAAATATTTAAAAGAGGATTTTTAGAATAAAACATTCATCAAAACGAATAATGCATTACTACACAATTGGAAAAACATCCTCAAACAGACACAGCTACTTTCAGCCACTAGTGGCTGAAATATGCGCAACGAAAAATAACAATTTCTGCACAAAGCATTTCTAACGATGGAAGAAATCCAAGGCAAAGGGGACTTTTGAAGTTGTGTTCTTAGAAACAAAGACACGGTTCCCAGTATGGTACAAATAGAAATTAATACATAAAATGATTCAATGGTCATCCTAGAGGCAAAACTACGTGGTGTAAAAATTTAAAAATATATGAAAAATATTCCATGCCACAAATGCTATCACTAGCAAAAATAATCTTTCAATTGTACTTTTAAAACAGGGATTTACATTGATGCCATGTAATGAGAAAGCTACACACCATTAAAAAAAAAAAAAACAAAAAAACCCCAAAAAACCCCTCACATAATTGTTTTCTGTGGTGAGTGGAATCTGACTGAAAAATAATTTTTTCAGCTAAAGAAGTCTTGTGATATCTGATGAAACCTGTTACCAACAGATCCTATAACTCTTGTAAGTTACATGGTCGATATGCCACAAATATGATCTACTGTTCCAACATAAACCACAGATGCTCCATTGGATTGACGTCTGAGAAATTAGGAGCCACAACAACACACGGAAGTCTTCCTCATGTTCCGAGAACCATTCTCGAATAATACGAGCAGTGTGGCATGGCGCATTATCCTGCTGAAAGAAGGCACTACCAGAGGGGAATAACACTGCCACGAAAGGATGTACCTCATCTGCAGTGATGCTTAAGGAGATGACAGATGTAATAGTTTCCTACATATGAATAACTGGACCCAGGGTTTCTCAACAGAACTTTGCTCAAAGCATCACACTTCCTCCCCTGGCTTGTTTTCATCTCACAGTGCATCCTTGTGCCAACACTTTTCCAGGTAAACTACGTACACGTACCAGGATGTCCACATGGTGCAACAGGAAAAGTGATTCATTGGACCTTCTTCCAATCTTTCAAGGGCCAGTTTTGATGCTTGCATGCCCATTGAGCATTAAGAGCGGCCTGTGACTACACAGTCCCAGTTTTTGAAAGATTCAATGTAATGTGTGTTGCATATTACTCCTATCACCAACATTAAAATTACCGGTGAGTTGTAACAAAATATCCCTTCTGTTGACACATACCATATGGTATAGCCTTTGCTCACCTATAGCATCATTGAGCCATAGTAGGCCACATCTTGCAGGCGGTTTGTGGTTTTTCCCCTCCTTGGACCAGTTTTTGAAAGTACTAACCATGACTGACTGTGAGTACCCCACAAGCCTTGCTGTCTTGGAAATGATCTGACCCAGCCATCTGGCCATTATAATTTGGCCTTTGGCAAACTCTTTAAGTCTGCTGCTTTTCTCATTTGAAGGACAAGAACAACGCTGCTTAACAGAGCTCAGTAACAGGTGTTATTTATACTATTTCATGACCTTCACACACGCCGTTGTTTACCTGCAGTTGCTTCAATTTGCATAAAGACACAATGTTTCAGATCTTTGATGTATAATATCTGTACAAGTGGTTTTATATCCCAAGAACCAATCTGGCATATTAAAATTTTTGTTTCACATTTTGTGAATATTATAATTCATTTCAAACTGTTCACTGATTTTCACACCAAGTTAGCTCTTCAAATACACCACCAAGAACAGCATTCGATAAACAATTCACGTATCCCACTTCAGTTACACATTTTTCTGTTTTGTACACTCTTGCGCTACTTTAAAAACAAAAAGTTAAACAGAATTCTTTATATATCACTTAGCATTTTCAGATTTCCTGTAATTTCAGGTAAATGTATACCAATAATCATTGACTAGAAGTAGCACACATAATCTTGACAGTAGTGTTGTACATAGCATTGCTGCGAATAGAAAAATGCAGTTGTAGCAATAGCACGTTGCAAAATAAAAGGGAACATTATGCTACAAATTGCGCTACTTTAAAAACAAAAAGTTAAACAGAATTCTTTATATATCACTTAGCATTTTCAGATTTCCTGTTTGAACAGGGGTTGAGTGTGTCCTGTGTCCAATCATGTTATCTGACTTACATTGTGAAAGCAAACCAAACCGCTAATGAGTTTTTTACTAATACCCATCACCTGCTGAACATATATATTTGCTATTTAGAAAAAGAATCACATAACAAAAATGGTAAAACTCTACCCACAAACACATTTGTGCAAATGTGGACATAAATTTTTTCTCTCACTAAATGTGGTGGAATTTTCCCCCCACCTACAAGCAGAGCAATAAAGCATCGGTATGTGATGAAGCTTCATTATACCACTTTCTGGAAGAGAATGAAATGATTATCTCCCCTGTTTAAATTTTTCTGAAATTAGAATTTCAGTCTAACATATCTTTTATATACCATCGCAAAGGGAGGGAGGATAAACATAATTCTATATCTATGCATGCACATGAGCACTGGCATAGTACTCTGTTTCCTGCAAAGGGAAGCATTGCACCCTCACTGACAAAAGTTTTCTCCACACAAAATCTCCAATAATTTTTGAAAAATGCAAAAACCAGAATAGCAGGGAAGATTAAAGATAAAGGTAAAAATAAATGCCATTTCATACATTAGTTAATCAATACTTTGTTTTTTGTGAGCATAAAAAATAAAATGATGACATATTCATATAGTCCTGTATTGAAATTTTGATTTTGTTAAACATTCTTTGCCTATTTCAATGGGACTTTCAGGGTACAAATCACAGGAGTACCTATGGTGTGTATTATTAAAACAAAACAAAGGTTAGTGGTAAAAAGGCTGGGGCTTAGAGTGCTGTGGGGGAGGGGCCATTATTTAAGTGCTTCGTTTTTTTGTACCACACATGTACTTTGGTTCGACCCTGACTAATATCAGTATACCATCCTGACTATTGTTTTGCCCGTTTCAACATTGCCCAGTGGTATGAATACTGTTTGAATAGCTTTCACTTTATGACTAATTCAAGAGCAGATCCAGAAGCAAACCTGGGAGGAGGCAGTTGTTCTGGTTTAAAAAAAAATTGAGAGGCTTTGTAGAAGGCACACACACACACACACACACACACACACACACACACACACACACACACACACACTCTCTCTCTCTCTCTCTCTCTCTCTCTCTCTCTCTCTCTCTCTCTCTCTCTCTCTCTTTGCTCTCTCACTCTTACACACTGGTGGAACTAAATCTTCGTGGTATTGCATGGCTTTTTAAAACCTTTGCTTGTTTGGAGGTTAAATGACTACTGTGAGCCACTGGATGGGCTATAAGTAGTCGCTTGTCCTGAATTTTGGGCCACTGGTTCCAGGGAAGGGAGAGAACCAGTGGCATAAGAAAAGCACAACATTCATGCCTCACCAGGATTCAAATTCGGACCCATCTCAAAAGAATGGTCATAAATCTTAGGCCACTGGGGTGGCAAAACCTTTTTTGATCAAAAGATTGTGCTAAATTTTGAAGTGGTAAAAACAACTGAAAAAACAGCACTACTTTACTGGTGTTCAACTGAATGCTTTGTGAGGAAATGAGCTCTGTGTTTTTTAAGTAGCAAGTCTGGACAAAATCTTTCAAAATTTCAAGCCTTTCTTGTATTTGAAAGACAGTTTAATTTAACATAAAAATTTCCAGCTTGAATCATCAAATCACTCCTGAGCAATATGATTGGTAATTCCTCTTTAAAATATTCGTATATTCTTTTTTCAATGCACAATTCCCACTTCTTTTGAAAGGAACTTCCATTTACTTCAGCTCATCAAGTCATTCCTGAGTAATTCATTGCCCTACTGGCAATTATCTCTCAGAAGTTTGTGAAAATATTACATTAAACAAAGCACACTCATTGCTTTTTATGATTGGTCAAAATATCTTTTCCCTTCTGCTCTTAGCTTCCTCTGTTTATGAACTCTAGTTTTTTTTTTTTTTTTTTTTTTTTCCATTCTCTCTCTGTCTCTCTCTCTCTTCTCAGTAGCTAGAACAGAATATTTAATCTCCAAATTCACAGCACATTTTAATTGTTGTAAAAACTTTTATGAAAAACTGTGCATTTATTACTATACCTTAACAAAAAATAAATACATTCATTATTTACGATTTTGACCATTTGCAAAAAGCCTGTTGGTCATCCCCCATTGGATCTGCTACTGGGCTGATTACTTTATAAGAAATTATATGATAAAAATGTATCAGTTATGCAATGACAGGAGGCATTCAGCTTTTGTCATTATAGACAGAAATATTCTGCTAATGAAAAGCAGAATGAAACCCATGAATATTTGTTAAGTTATATGTAATTATCCACCATGTGTTACTCTTTTAAAATATTGTTCTTTAAAAAAAAACCCATAAAAAAACCCAACCCCAGCCAGTTGTATGTACAGTAGTCTTTATTGAAAACAGATTACAGTTGATTGATAATAAATGTTCCTGTCAAATGTATTAAGAAAGTGTAAAAAATGAGCATATAAATACTGTATCAAAATCTGTAAAAACTGTGATGAGTCATCAGCATGGACTTTCAACCATTCTGACAGTTAAAATGCCTGTTGTCCTAAGAGCTTCAACACCACCATGCAAAGTGCACACTCGGCAATACCCCAGTCGGACCAAACGGTTGGCAAACTGCACAACAGAAGACAATTATACAGTTTTACAATTGGTAAAAAATTGCAAAAAAAAAAAAAAAAAAAAGGAAAAACAACAACAACAACAAGAGGTGGAAATAAAAAACAAAAATTCAGTACACATATCAGCATGATAAGTGAGTTCTGGCAAATGATATGAGGGTTGTACCAAAAGTAATGCGAAAGTGGGCATAACTTTTCCATTAACTGACAGAGGTAATTCAAATTGTACATGTTGGTAGAGCTACTCTTTCTCTATAGAAAGGTACTACTCAACATAGTCTTCATCAAAAGCGATGCATTTGCGCCATCGTTGAACCCAACTCTCAAATCCTCTTTGAAAAAATTCAGGTGTGGACAGTTGTACTCACTTCTTCACAGCCACTTTCACCTCATCTGTGTCATCAAATCGTTGTCCCCGGAGATTGTCCTTCATTGGACTGAACAGGTGGAAGTCGGAGGGTGCCAGATGTGGGCTGTACGGTGGATGGGAGACCACTGACCAGCCTAATTTGCCGATCGTCTGATTTGTTGCCAAAGATGTGTGTGGTATCGCATTGTCATGGTGAATGTGGATCCTTTTCACATTCTTGTTCAGTCTCTTCCTCCTTATGACTTGTCTAAGATTCTTGAGTGTCTCAATGTACCACTTGCTGGTCACGGTATGGCCACGTTCCAGAAAATCAAGAATGACACCCCTGGCTGATAGCTGGCTCTTAAACTTCTTAGGCCTTGGTGAAGATGTGTGACGCCATTCCATGGATTGACTCTTCATTTCCGGATCGTAAACATACATCCACGTTTCATCCCCTGTCACCAGATTGGAAAAAAACACGTCTTCATTGGCTTCAAATGCTTCTAGCAGATCAGAGGAATTCCATACTTCTCTCCTTCAAATCGAGTGTCAACTGCCGAGGTACCCACTCTGCACACACTTTTCGATACCCTAAGTCTCCCATCATCTTCTGTATAGCATTATAACCACAGTCCAGTTGTGTAACAAGCTCACGGACTGTGACTCATCTCTCCGTGCAAATCAATTCATCCACTTGCTGACGATTTGCGTCAGTGGTTGCAGATGATGGTCTCCCACTGTGTGGTTTGTCTTTAATGCTGGTTTCCCCTGTTTTAAACTTCATCCATCTGAGCACACGGCTCTTGTCAATGGCGTTCTCTCCGTAAACATTCTGTGGCCTTCTGTGGATGTCGGACATCCTGCACCCTTCCTTCATTGAGAACTCAATGACAGCACATTGCTTCTGTATGGAATCCATTATTTATCTGCAATGAAGAAGAAGGGTTACTATAGAGGAAGAGTTACTCTACCAACATGTTCAATTTGAACGACCTCTCTCAGTTAATAAAAAAGTTATGCCCACTTTTGCATTACTTTCGGTACAACCCTTGTATTTACTGCCTTACAGAACTACCAGTTTACAGATATTTTACTACTACAAAATTTTACTTTTAGTTAACTGAATTTTATTTTGCTAATAGTGTAGGCATAACACATCACACACACTAATCTCACATTACACAATAATAATAATAATAATAATAATAATAATACACATCTGGCTAAGTACTGTGTTACAATGATATCAATAAGAAAGGGTGTAATAAAAATAATGAAACAATATGGGGGAATTTCTCCATTAATAAAACTTAAAAAAAGACAAAAATTAATTACTTATATTATCATGCTCTTTTCTGTGGAGAAAGGAGTAAAATTTGTCTTTTACCTACGCTAAGCTACACTACCATTTACCTCTGACTGATAATTCACATGTCACAGACAGCACTGTATATCCCTTTGATCTCTACACAAGGGCACCACAGTGCCAGAAATGATTCAAATGTCAAATTGAGGAGAAGGGGAAAATGTTTTGCTACTGCTGTATATACATAGAAAACTAAATGCAGGACTCTTAGAATTAATTCCCTTTAACAGCATTGTGAAATTTGTTTTTAGAAAGAATCTTTTTTGTGCTCCCAGTTTCAATTGCTTGGGGCAATCTACGTTGGGAACGGCAGAGGTATGGTGAATGAATGAGTGTGTGAGATGAGTTTTTAAATAGAGGGCAATGAGATAAGTTCGTTGTGAATAATTGAATTTTAGGCTTTTAAATGTTTTGTTCAGATGTTTTGATGTTTGTAAATAGGAAGTTTGTTTATGGTTTCTGAATGTTCATGTACTTAGGGTTTTTTATTTTTTTTAAGCCAATTAGGTTACCGTTTAGGGTTATTCAAGTCATTGTAAATATAGGGGTTTTAAAGTATAAAGGAGGTTTCTTGAACCAACGTATCAGTTCTGCAGTATAGGTTAATAAATTGCTCACTCAGTCAAATAAAAGAACATGTCGAAGACAACATAAAAACCACCGCACCAAAGGCCAAAAACCAACCGTGGATATTAATATGGAAATTAACGTGCAGAGAAATGTCTACTTATATGAGAGAACAAACCTACTGGTAAGGGTAAGTTCACTCTCATTGCTCTTATTAAGATTCAGATATCAATCCGCAAATCTAGCAAAACTACACAACTTAGAGTCATGGAAGAAACTCTGCGTTGAGGTGAATCTTTTTACTTCATAATGATTTAAATAGTGTGTCAAAAGCAAAATGTTGGCTTTCAGTATTTCATTTTCTGAATAAGCATAAGTCTGCAAACCATTTCTCGACACACAAAAAACAGGAGAATTCTCTTATAAGCCGCATAAAAATATTTTCACAAAGAATGCAGTTGGTAAGAGAACTAAGATGGCTGTACACACAGTATTTACACTGCCTTCTTTTATGGAAAGTATGAGTGTGTATAAAGAAAAGAGCACCTTAGAAAGCTTGAAACTGCTAACATCTGAATGATGAAATCAAAATTTCAAGCCTTTCTTGTATTTGAAAGATATGGGCAAGATAGTTTCAGTAATATGGCTTGTGGGCAAGATAGTTTCAGTAATATGACTAAGGACAACAGGACTAAGCTGGGAAAGATATGGGCAAGAAATTGAAAGATATGAGCAAGATAGTTTCAGTAATATGACTAAGGACAACAGGACTAAGCTGGGTACATTTTCACAAAAGAAAAAGTTAATGGGTATGTGTTGAACTGGTTTGCCCATATCTGTAGGGACATGGAAAGTGAAACACTGTTTGGACAGATGTTATACATTCTACACAACAAGAGGCAACAGCCCAAAGTGTAGATAGACTTAGAGGAAAGTTAATAGGTGCATTAGTGATTGAATAACAAATTTGTTAGAGGCATAAAATCTTGAAATGGATAGAAAGAGATGAAGTTTGATTTAATAATTTTTCCTGTTCTTTTTTTAAGTAGTCTGTGCCAAAATCATGCCAGAACACTGCAGTTGACGACAAATTGGGATGATAATCTTTAGCTCAACAACAAAAAAGAAATTCAACCAGATGACATCTAAATCTTTAAATACAGTTGACTGTTAATATAAGTTTTCTTTTTTCCATAAAATTCAGGAAATGCAACAGAACTCTCCTGACGTGAAAGAAATAGATCAACTGAAGAGTGCTGATGAGGTTCATAACAAGGCAACCCCAACAATGAATTGTTAGGCTTGCCTTGTTATGAACCTCTAGGTCACAGCACTCGTCATGACCGAGTGTGACGATAAAGGGGCTCACTTTGCAGCTGGCAGCCAAGAGCTCTGGCCTTCGTGATGAAGCCTGCAGCGCAATGCGAAAGCATTTGAAAGAGGCCGTCTCCCGAGGTGAGCAGATATGAAGTTTAATATTCAGGATTTTTTTAACGAAATTTTTTAAAATGTTGTTTTAAAAGATAATTGTGTTCGTTGCGAATGGTGTTTGACTGAAAATCGAGTACATGTACTTTAGATATGATACGTTTTGAGTAAAAGTTGTATGCAAGAGTTTTGAGTATTGCCGATTTTGTCATTTGGATTTTATATTAGTTAAAGTTTTTTAAAGTTACTTAGGACTCAAATTATAGATTATACTAATTATAAATATAATGATCCAATTTATTGGTGTCTAAAGTATGAAATCACACAAATTTCACTCCGCAAGCTTTCTCCGTCAACGGACGGCTTCATCAGGCAGTTACATAGAGAATATAGAATCAAAATTGTAGACAGAACGTTAATTCTAATATGACAAATGAAATCATGCGTGAAGACCGCGCGCATAAATAACCACGAACGTGGTGAATACAATATCTTAAAAGCTAATGCAAAAGCAAACAATGAAACTTTAGGAAGAAACTAGAATCATAAAGACCATCTTACGATGCCTAGCAGATGGTTCCAAGCCACCGGTAGTTCGAAAGAGACATCGGTGTTGCATACATCCTGTTTCGTTAATATCTCAACTGTTTCCCTTATGGCAGCTGTTCTTGCATCTCCATATGGTGCGATCTTCGAGATATTCTGCCATTGGGGTTGAGCTTGATGGTTAGCTACTTCTTTGGCAAGTGACGTAGAAAGTTTCTTTTGTGCAACATCCCTCTTATGCTCATTCATTCTCTCCTCAAATGACCTTTTTGTGAGACCTACGTAAAATTTAGTTGAGGAGTCTGGGTATAACAATGGGATGCAATAGATGCCTGCATCTGTGAGCTTCAAGGTACTATTACTTCTTGCTGCGCCGAGGATGGTTGCCATGTGTTTAGAAGCTTTAAGGCCAACATCCAATCCTTTCTTCTGAAAGTGATTTTTAATAAAATAAGATATTTTTGGGATGTACGGGATCAAACCAACAAATTTTAAAGGTGCTCTTCTGTTCGGTGTAGCAAGTGTGTTGGCTTCAACTTTCGCTATTGTGTCCTCTACACGGGAGACGTCAAACCCTCCTGCAAAGGCAAGATCTTTCAAAGACTTAATTTCGGCATCATAGTCAGATTTCAAGGTGCAAAAATCTTTGGCTCTTTTAGCCCGGTATTTGAATAGAGCATACTTGTGTGTTGTTGGGTTGGCTGATCCTGGTGGAATAGGGTTAGGTACGTGCATGGGTTTATAGTAGACTTTGGTAGTGAGTGTACCTGAAATCGATTTCTTCACAAGTACATCTAAATATGGTAACTCTCCTTGATTTTCTATTTCCATCGCAAATTTAATGTCTTCATGTATGTTGTTTATGTCTACCATAAAGTCTTGCAAGTAGGCTTCTCCGTGCTCCCAGACAAAAAGATATCATCTGCATAGCGTAGCCATACTCTTGGTGTCCTGGGAAGAGTGGTGAGTATGATCTCTTCAATAGGTCTCATGATGGCTTCAGCGAGTATTGGAGACAAGGCTGAACCCATCGGGACTCCTTTTGATTGCTTGCAGACATGGGAGCCATAGGTAAAGAAGTTGGAATCTACAGCTAAGTCAAGAACAGCAAAGATATCTTTCAGAGCTTCTTTATCATAAAGGTTAGCTCCAGCCAGGGTTCGTTTGATGTTTTGCGTTGCTTCTGGTATTGGAACAGAGGGGTAGAGGGAGATAACGTCAAAGCTGCCAATAAGTTCATGTTGTGCAATGGTGATACCTTTTAGCTTGGAGATGAAGTCATTCGAGGATCTAAGGACTCTGTCTGTGTTCGGAAGGAATGGCATAAGAAAAGTTGCCAGGGCTTTCTCAAGGTGTGTTGATGGTGCTTTCTTCCTTGAAACGATCGGTCTGATTGGGTTGCCCTCTTTATGGTGCTTTAATCTCCCGAATAATTTGGGTATGGATGCCCCAGGAGGGAGTTTCGCTGCTTGCTTGATGGCGTCTGGAAGGGCTTTACAATTAGAAGCTTTCCTGACTCTTGCTTTCCATCTGTTGAGAGGGTCTTTTGTCTGCATAACGGCGTTCGAATCAATGAAAGAACGAATTTTTATGTCGTAGTCTTGCTCGTCCATTATGGCGATCTGTCCCGACTTATCAGTTAGCAGGAAAACAATGTCTCTATCCAACACACTTGCTACACCGAACAGAAGAGCACCTTTAAAATTTGTTGGTTCGATCCCGTACATCCCAAAAATATCTTATTTTATTAAAAATCACTTTCAGAAGAAAGGATTGGATGTTGGCCTTAAAGCTTCTAAACACATGGCAACCATCCTCGGCGCAGCAAGAAGTAATAGTACCTTGAAGCTCACAGATGCAGGCATCTATTGCATTCCATTGTTATACCCAGACTCCTCAACTAAATTTTACGTAGGTCTCACAAAAAGGTCATTTGAGGAGAGAATGAATGAGCATAAGAGGGATGTTGCACAAAAGAAACTTTCTACGTCACTTGCCAAAGAAGTAGCTAACCATCAAGCTCAACCCCAATGGCAGAATATCTCGAAGATCGCACCATATGGAGACGCAAGAACAGCTGCCATAAGGGAAACAGTTGAGATATTAACGAAACAGGATGTATGCAACACCGATGTCTCTTTCGAACTACCGGTGGCTTGGAACCATCTGCTAGGCATCGCAAGATGGTCTTCATGATTCTAGTTTCTTCCTAAAGTTTCATTGTTTGCTTTTGCATTAGCTTTTAAGATATTGTATTCACCACGTTCGTGGTTATTTATGCGCGCGGTCTTCACGCATGATTTCATTTGTCATATTAGAATTAACGTTCTGTCTACAATTTTGATTCTATATTCTCTATGTAACTGCCTGATGAAGCCGTCCGTTGACGGAGAAAGCTTGCAGAGTGAAATTTGTGTGATTTCTTACTTTAGACACCAATAAATCGGATCATTATATTTATAATTAGTTTTCTGGTGTTGGCGTCCCACAAGCTATATATAGATTATACATCAAGGTTTTGAAAAACGGGCTGTAAATAGACCAAAAAGATTTACAACATGAGCATGCTTGATTTCCATTTAATTGGCGTAAGAGTACAAACTAAAACCCTAGCTTTCACCGCTGAAGATGGGCGGCTTCATCAGGCCAATGTTTACAAGGTTGAGTACAGAATCATACTGAGGAAATTTAAACTAAAACAAACAGAAAAAACACGTAATAAGTAAGTTATGGTTGGTTGGTTGGTTGGTTGATGGGTTTTATTGGCGCAAGGACCAGGTTTGGCCAAAGAGCGCCAGACAAAGAACTATCAGCTACAGATTTTTAAAAGCGTGGAAAATGATTAAGAGCAGACAGGCTTGGTAAAAGTTGGAAAAAAGGATGATGAAAGCCGTGAAGACAAGTTAGTTAATTGGGTGTATATAATAATTTATTAACTTACTATTATAAGTATTATAATTTGTTTTTTATTTAACACAACTACACAAAAGATGAGTCACAAGAGGGGGACGAACCGTCACTCTCCTCCCCCCACACTCCTCTGCAATGCTGGCCGAGGGCGGGGACGAACTGTCACTCTCCTCCCCCATGTTCCTCTGCAATGTTGGTTGAGGCTGGGGACGAACTGTCACTCTCCTCCCCCTCTGTTCCTCTATAATGTTGGTTGAGGGTGGGGACCTCGCTGAGTCCGAGACAGTTGCAATGTTGGTCAGGCGGACCGCGACAGTTGGATGGACACTGCACACCTTTGCGGATTGAGGGCCGGGTCTTCCGCACGTGCAGACTTTCTGCTGGGAACTGAAAGAGTCGGTCGTCTTCAAGAGAAGGCGCAGACTCAGCTATTTGAAAAATCTGGAGCTCGGGAAATCCACCTGTGTCGCTTGTTCAGCTGTAGATCGCTTGGCAAGTGCGGCGAGAGCTACAGGGGGCGCGGAACAAAGGGCTGCACGGGTTGTGGCAGAGACTGAACTACTGCGGCAAAAGTATGCTGTCGATTGGTGGGTATACCCAACTTGGCCCTTGCAGCAGGGTACGAGAGGCCTTCCAGGGTCTTGAGGCGCTGGATCGCCATCTCGTCCTTCCATTTCATACAGTTGCGGGAGTAAGCTGCATGGGCCTCACCACAGTTAACACAGCAGGCCGCAGAAGTGCAACCTTCCCCGTCATGTTCACTGGAGCCACAATTAGCGCAACGAGCGGAACTCTTACAGAAACGTTGTGAATGCCCGTACCTCTGGCACCTGAAACAGCGCAGAGGACTGGGAATGTACGGGCGAACTCCACAGACCAAGTAGCCAGCCTTGATTTCGGTTGGAACTTTCGGGGAGTTAAAAGTCAAGATCACATTTTTAGACTTAATCAAAGAACCATCGCGCCGAAACATCATACGACGTGCAGCAATAACACCTTGATCTGCAAGTTCAGTCACCAATTCTTCTTCAATGCATGGCAAGAGATCAAACTCCGAAATAACACCCCGAGAGGTGTTAAGAAACGGGTGAGGTGTCACTTTGACAGGAATGCCTTGAAGACTAGTGAGGGAGCAGAAAAGTGTTACTCTGAGAAACACTGCAAGTTTGGACTAGCAGGTCCCCAGAGCGAAGCTTCTTCACAGACCTCAAGGCGCCAACCGCAGCGTCCAAAGCTTTACAAATGAAAAAGGGAGATTTGGTAGACAGTCTCTCATTCGGATCGATGGATTCCACAACTAAGTGTGTAGCATGCGTAGTCACAGCAAAGCGAGGGGAGACGACGCTTCGGAGCGACAGGAACAGCTGCCGAAGAAGAGGTTCCACATTCTTGGTCCAGGTCAAGGTCTAAAGATCGTTTAAGGTTATGAGACTTGGTAGGTTGAGAAGACGAAGGAGAGTCATTGTCAATAATCATTTTCTCAGGCGACTTAAATTTGGAGTTTTTCTTTTTGTTTTACCCATGGAAAAAAGGAAGAGGATTCGTCTGCAAACTACTCCACCCCACCACCGAGCCCTACGAGGGAGAACTGGAGGTCTGCAAGTCAAGAAAATGACGCTGGACACAGTTCTGGAGCTTATACGTTGCAGATATAGTCCGTTGCCTATGATCACACGCACTCGGCGGACACTTCGGCCTCCGGGTACCGTCATGCCAACGCCTTTGGCATGATCCCACAGCCCCCGGGCTTACCCTGCCGTGCTATATGACAAAAGCCGCTAAAGCCCTGTACACAACTTGGTACAAGACTTCTGACTAGAGGTGGGTTAGTCTCTAGCCTCCCGTTTACAGCGAAGCCGGGGTCGAAGAGGAGTGTTGGTACACAGGAGGCACTTAACCGGTCTCCTGCGACCTCAGCCGCCAGACATCCCATTTCCGCCTCACGGGTCTCCGCACGCGGCAAACATGCAGGTAGGTCTAGCACCCAAACCAGCTAAAAGGAAAAAAGTAATCCAAGGAAGACAAAACCCTGGAAGGGAACCTAAACGGAATCTCAGCAACCTACGAACTGAGCGGTTAATATAAAACAGTTAGTGGTGGAAGGTAACAAAACCACAAGACCGGGGTGTTAGTACATAACGTGGTAGCGATTAGGTAGAGAATACAACACGGGCAACTGGCCAGTGGAGAAAATAAATAAAAACGAAAAAGCGAGACACAAGACCAGCTCGGGAACGTGGGGACGCGACTCCCCAACAGCTGGATGAACAGCTGTCCCTGCAAACACCAAAATAAAAAACAAGCGGTGGCGTGACATCAGATGGTGACCAGTCACAAGGTCAGCTCGGGCCGTGGGGGCGCCGCTCCCCAAATAACTGGAAAACCAGTTATCCCCGTGCGGGTAAGTAAGTTATGAGCACATGATTTTAAACAATAGACGACAAGTGAGACGGTCATGTTCATGGATGTATATCTAGGAGGGCACGCCGGATAACTGGTAGATCTGTGGAAAGACCAGAATTGAAAGTGCTTTCGAGTGTTGGCATTTCCACAGATTTCCTGAAGGCGGTTGTTCTTCGGTCTGTATATGGGGCTAATTTCTTGAGGTCCTCCCATTTAGGAATGGCGCCATGGTTCGTAACTTTCTTTGCTAGAGCTGTTGTAA
The DNA here is from genome assembly GCA_039090855.1 of Macrothele yani. Taxonomy (NCBI): domain Eukaryota; kingdom Metazoa; phylum Arthropoda; class Arachnida; order Araneae; family Macrothelidae; genus Macrothele; species Macrothele yani. The sequence continues at coordinate 119,004,554 of CM077004.1, read as the reverse complement.
GCTTTCGGTTCTTAATGTCTCGCTTTTGCGCGTTAATTCTCAATCTGAAAGATCTTTTTGTCATGCCAGTGTAATGTTTAATGGAGCGATCTTGATAGAGCTGAGGGATGGAGTACACTCCTTTGTCTGAGAGTATCACCGTTGGATCTCTGTTCTGTCTTAGGATAGCTGACAAAGACCTCGGAGGCTTTAGATCGAGGTCTCAGTCAGTGGCTTGAACAGATGAACCCATCTGTCCACGAAAGATGAGATAATACCCGGCCATCCCTGGGCTCAATTCCATACATCCCTGCCCTAGCTTGCTTCCTTAAGAACACCCTCAGGAAGTTCGGCTTCAATGTCGGTCTAAAGCCTCCGAGGTCTTTGTCAGCTATCCTAAGACAGAACAGAAATCCAACCACGATACTCTCAGACGCAGGAGTCTACTCCACCCCTCTGCTCTATCAAGATCGCTCCATTAAACATTACACTGGCATGACAAAAAGATCTTTCAGATTGAGAATTAACGAGCACAAGTGAGACATTAAGAACCAAAAGCTTACAACAGCTCTAGCGAAGGAAGTTGCGAACCACGGTACCATTCCTCAATGGGACGACCTCAAGAAATTAGCCCCATATATAGACCCAAGAGCCACCCCCTTCAGGGAATTCGTGGAAATACTAACACTCGAAAGCGCTTGCAATTCTGGTCTTTCCACAGATCTACCAGTTATCCGGTGTGCCCTCCTAGATATACATCCATGAACGTGATCATCTCACTTGTCATCTATTGTTTAACATCACATGCTCATAACGTACTTATTATGTGTTTTTTCTGTTTGTTTTAGTTTAAATTTCCTCAGTATGATTTTGTACTCAACCTTGTAAACATTAGCCTGATGAAGTAACCAGTCTTCGGCGGTGAAAGCTAGGGTTCCAGTTTTTTAGTTTGTATTCTTACGCCAATTAAACAGAAATCAGCACGCTCGTGTTGTAAATATAGATTATATGCTTATAAATTTTGAGAGGAAACAGTGATTATATTTACATGTCCTCCAGTTGGGAGTCAGAGCAAATTCTATAACCACACGCAGGAAATGTTTGCTAAAATGTAGGACTCTTTGACATGAATATGAAAGCTGAAAGGACTACAGTAATTATATTAGTACTGGCTTACATGTTTTATGCAGTATGAAGGGATGAATATGAATATTCTTCTGACATATTGTTACACATATTGTATGTCTAATGCAGTGTAAACTGATAAGCAATACTTCAGTGATTAGCAGAGAGAATGATAACAGAAATACTAAATCACAAAATAATAATTTATCTGCAAATCATTAAAAAATGTTAAGATTATACACAAGAGATATGATATAAATTCAAAATATATGGCTTATTTCAGTTAAACTCAGTGCATATTTTGGAATATAAGATGACACTTATTTTTTGAGAAAAATGTAAAAAAACCCCACCTAAAATAGAGTTTTAAACGTTTTTATTAAGAAAAAAAAAATTCTGAATCATTGAACCCTTGCAATTTGCAAAATCAGCAATGTGAGATACTATAGATGAAAACAATGTAGAGAAACGACATTCAGTCCATCAGTCGATGACATGCATGTGTTGGAGGATTTGCCTACAATGTCACTCCTTCAGTGGATTTTATCATTGGTTCACATGGTCATCCTTGCTGCACAGCCAACATGTCAAAGTAAGAAAATCGTGGTCAAAGTCTATTGGCATTGTGTGGCATATAAACAATTTCTGGGAAAGGGCAATTGTTTGCTTTTTAATCCAAAGCTTGTCAAGAACCGTTCAAAATAAAAGATAAGGAAGCAAATGGGCTAATCTCTGCACATTGTTGGTGAACATCAAGAAAGCTTTACTTTTAGATGTGGTGGCATCTTCTGTTGTAAACTGCAAATATGTTCCTCCAGTTAAAGTTCAAGCATAATTTGTACATTTCACAAATGGACTTTTCCAAAAATTACTTCAAAGTTAAGACTCCATAGTATTTATGTTACTGTGAACGAATAAGATTTTAGTGTTTTGGCCACAGAAGTTCTGTGTGAACCAAAGAATTTGCAGCAGGCACTAATGCATTTGCACTCCTAGTTCGCTGGTGGATATCTTAAGCATCTGCTGTGATGTTTCGTACTGAGATGAAGCAGTTCTTTCCCTTCTTTTTCTATCACTTTACTTTTTAAAAGAGTTATGATAGTCCTTTCACGTCCATTTCAGATCGCTATGTACAACATACGAGATGTGTGCTTAAACTGTATTTTATATAATGAATTCACTAATGCACAGGCAGGTAGGTATACAGACGAGCACAAACGCACCTGTCCAGCACAACAGCAAGCCTGGCTCTTAAACACACCACAGAGTTGACAATGGATAAACATAAAAGTACAGTATATACAATCATTTATGATACAACAACACTGTAGAAAAAGTGCAGAACAATATCAGTTACTTAACCTAAGATAAAGCAATAAAGTTTTTAACTCATTTGGCAATCTTTATGGCAGTATGCAAGCTTATACATTCATGGCAACAAAATTGACCTTCAGTATATAAGATGCAGGGAGATTTTGGCACCAATTTTTTTGTAAAAAAAAAAAAAGTGCATCGTATATTTCGAAAAATATGGTATATCAAAAACAGTATTTTTACTACTGCAGACCCAGCAACAGTGCCAATACCCATATAGTATTATCATCATAAAACAGATAACATATATTGCAAGTCGAGGATGAAAAAAAACAACTTCAATGAAATTCCAAGTAAAATTTCGGAGCACTGTTAATGACATAGTGCAGCAGGAATGAATACTCCACACAAAGCAATTTCTTTTTTTTTTTTTTTTTTTTTTTTATTGGAAGTTTAACGACCACCGTGAGCAACTCAATGGGCTATAAGCAGTCGCCCGTCCCTAATTTAGGGTCACTGGTTCCAGGGAAGGGAGAGAGCCAGTGCCGTAAGACAAACACAACATCCATGCCTGACCGGGATTCGAACCCGGACCCCTTACAGACGAATGATCAGAGGCCAGCGCCTTAGACCACTGCGCCACCGGGGCGGCCAAAGCAATTTCACTGCTTCTGATGAAATTTTTTGTGTAAGGTTCTGAAATGAGTATAATAGCCTAAAAGCATGCAAATGTTACTATGAAGTCCTCCTTTAACTTCTGAGTCACTGCAGTTTTGAATACACAGACAATAAGAACTGTTTATACATCACTTTTGCAATTGCAACTCATAAAAAAAAAAAAAAATAAAAAAAAATAGCCAACTCAGAGGTCAGTTTTTTATAATGCATTTTTTGGTCAAATCCTAAAACATATTTGGTGTTGTAAAACAGGATGTGATGACGTCATTTGAACATCCTACAGATAAAACGATTATATCAATAAAGTCTAAATTAACATAAAATTTGAATTTTATATTTATTTGATAAGATTTTTTTATATAAAACATTTTATCCACATTATAAATGATGTCTAGCTGTATTGATTTGGGCACAAAAAGAGCAGTTCTTACATTATACACGAAACAATTCATACTGTTTCGTGTATAATGTAAGAACTGCTCTTTTTACTGAGTAGTCTATGTGGCACGAAATCCTTGTTTATTATCAACTGTAGCTGTATTGGTGTGTGATTTTATACTTTCATCTTGCATTTTATTCTTCAAGTTCCTTATCCTGAGTAATTCATACTGTATGTAAAAATACCTTATTCCATTACTAATCAAAAACTTTTATTATTCAATTTTTACTAGGAAATTTTTTTATTTTAATTGAAAATTTTTGGAGAAAATTCTTCTCTTTCTTCAATCTGTCTTCTGTTGTCACTTTTCCCCATCACTATCACGGTTATGGTTAACTTTGATGGTTATGATTATTTTTCACCAAATCCTGCCAGATCATGAAATAAATACGGGATTGCACCATATAATACAAATTTTGAAGATGACAATCCGATTTTTGGTGTAAATGTGACAAGGATGGTAAGTTAGATAATATCCGAAACCTTGAAAATTTCATCATCCTGGAGCGGGAGACCCGGGTTCAAATCCCACTCCAGGATGATGAAATTTTCAAGTTTTTGGATATTATCTGACTTACAATCCTTGTCACATTTACACCAAAAATCGGATTGTCATCTTCAAAATTTGTATTCCTGCCAGATGTTAGGCAGGGATAATCCTCTGCAGTCATTGATGATGGAATTCTGATTTTTCTCAATCTCTATTCCTTTTTTTAGCTTTCTTTTTTGAAAATTGCTTTGGAACTGATGATTTGAGAAAATCAGAATGATTGAGAAAAACCAGAATTCCATCATCAATGACTGCAGAGGATTATCCCTGCATAACATCTGGCAGGATTTGGTGAAAAATAACAGTAACCATCAATGTTAACTGTAGCTGCGATAGTGACAGAAAAAAGTGACAACAAAAGACAGCCTGAAGAAAGGGAAGAGGTTTCCCCGAAAATTTGCAATAAAAAAAAAATTCTTGCAAAAATTCCCATAATAGAAATTTTTGATTAGTAATTGAATTAAGAAACTAGGCAGCCAATTTTTAAACATGAGTTTTATTCAAAGAAATACCTCATTCCTTTCTCCCCCTCTGCCTTTGATTTTCCTTCTTTAAAAGAAAAACTGATTTTACTATACTTAAATGAAACAAAACATTTCTGCTCTTCTTATAAAAACATAATACTTTCCAAGAATTTCACGATAATTGTTTTTGATAAGGCTGGTACTTTGCGAAAGACATCTTTTCTTATCTTGTTGATAACTATAAGGCCGGTAATTTGTTAAACTTTTTTTTTTCATACTGGACAAGACATCATAGTTTAACCCATGTCTCAGGAAAGACATGAAAAATTCTGAGTTCCAGATGGTCAATAATAGAGACAGAAAAATAATATTTAGTTTTATCAGAAAGAATTTTAAATGGCTGGAAATAAAAAAATAATCCAAATATCTTTTTGTTTCTGATTATGACTACAATTTCAAAGAAAGAGGAGGGAGGGAAGGGCAAATGTGATGTTTTTACCTTTGCATGCAAATGAGTATGGTGGCAGCTGCCTCTGTACCTACGGTTCCACTGCCACTGTTACAAATGTAAATGCTTTATTTTGTTCTATCTCTTGATAGAACCACATAAATCAGCATTTGTTGATCATTGTTTAGACAAAATTGTAAAGAAGTACCGTATATACTCACGTATAAGTCGACCCCCCACTTTCAGAGGAAAAAATTGTAAGAAATCGGAAACTCGCGTATAAGTCGATCCCGGAATGAGAGAAAAAAAAAAAAAAAATGTCAATGAATTTATTCAAAAACATTTGAAAACGAAAAAAATTATATATATAATACTAAATTTAATTTGCATACCCAAAAACTTCATCGGAACCCTTCAAAATCCGATTCCGAGTCAGACTCGCCAAACAGTTCAAAAAGTCTTTCTTCGTCATCGGCGCATCATCATAAACATCAGTATTCCCATCTATGCCTGTGTCATCAGAATCACTGTCATCATCACTCATAAAAATCTCATCATCCTCTGTGCCATCAAGTTTGTTACTAATGCAACATTTCTTGAATGATTTCACGACCATTTCTGCAGGTATCGCATCCCAAGCATCCTTGACCCATCGCGCAATCAAAACGATATCCGGCTTCTTTAGTTTTCCGCCCTTGGTTTCAGTCGGCAAATCGGAACTTATCCAATCTGCCCAATACCTCCGCACATTGTCCTTGAAGGGCTTATTAAGGCAGACATCTAGTGGTTGAAGAACAGATGTCAACCCACCTGGGATGACAGCAAGAGTTGTTTTTGAATTTTCTACAGTTTTTTTCACTTCTGCACAACGGTGTGCAACAAACATATCCCACACCAAAAGAGAAGGTTTCCTCAAAAGTGCACCTGGCCTTTTGTTCCACACATTCTTTAACCAGTCAATTGTTCCAGATTCGTTCATCCATCCTTTTTCATGGGCACGAACGAGCACACCAGATGGAAAGACAAAGCTTTTCGGCAGAGTTTTGCGTTTGAAAATAATTACCGGAGGTAGCTTCCTGCCGTCGGCCAAACAGGAAAGAACAACAGTGAAACTGGATTTTTTGTGGCCAATCGTTTTGATCAAGATATTTTTTCGCCCTTTTGGTTCAGTCTTATTTCCAGGAAGGTCGAAACACATGGAGGTTTCATCCATGTTCCCTATTTGGGAAAGTTCAAAAGCAGTCTCTTTTCTCTTTTGAATTACATACTTTTGAAATTCCATTATCTTTGCTTCGAGGTCACGAGGTAACTTTTGTGCAATTTTGGTGCCCTGGCGTAGACACAACCCATAGCGGTTTATGAACCTTGTGCACCAACCTGGTGAGGCACGAAGTGTTATTTGCGGCTGCAAACTTTTCATCTTTTGCGAGCTTCATTGCTCCCAAACGTATACCAGTTCGCGTTACAATGTAACCATTTTGTCTGCAGCCCACAATCCAATCATTCAAGACACTTTCCAGCTCTGGGAAAGATGTCGTTCCACGGCGCAGCGCCTTTTGCGATTTTCGCCAAGTCCGTTTTTTTTTACGCCAATCTCGAATCAGTTTTTCGTTCATGCCAAATTGACGTGAAGCAGCACAGTTGTTAGTATTTTCTGCAAAAGAAACCACTTTCAACTTGAATCCTGTGTTATAGGACATCCGTTTCTTTACACAATCCGTGTCACCCATAATAGGAGAAACGAGACACGTGCGATTAATAACAAGAAAAACACGTGCGATTAAGAACAAGCAACACCTAACACTGGCTGTTGCATGGCTCCGTTACGTCGAAGGTCAGCTCAATCAACTGGTAGTCGGAAGGGCGGAGCTTTCTATGCGCGGCTGTGACTGCGCTGTGGATACGCAAAGCCAGGAGAGAGGAGACTTTTCAAAGCGCAGAGAAATTCGGAGGGGTCACGATTTCGTAATTCTACCACATTGGTGTTTTTTCTTTCTTTCTTTCTTTTTTTTTTCTTTCGGAGGGTTGCGATTTCGTAATTAATACCGCATCAGCATTTTTATTTCTTTTGGGATGGATTGCCTTTTGCCTCACGGGAAGAACTTTTGGACTTACGATTTTTTTAGACCCAGCGTATAAGTCGACCCCATTACTTTGAAGCTCTCATTTTGTCCCAAATTTCTCGACTTATACGTGAGTATATACGGTACTTGAGCACATACAGAAAATTCTCAAATTGGTACAACAATATTGCATAATATACAGTATATGTACAGCATCATTGTTCTTCTTGTTTTTGATTAGATAGTAGTTATAAAAAATTGCTATGTCTTAATTTTCCCTGAGCTACACTGAATGTGAATATTTGTGTTTTTGGAATCACCTGGGACTTTTTATGTTTCACAACTGAATATATAATTCTAAAATAACATAGTATCTAAGTTTGCCCCACATGTGAAGAAAGTGCAAGACTTAAAACTAAAACACATACTACAAGTGCACATAAAAAACAAAACAAAACACGTTTTCACTTACTTCTGCCGCAAAATTATTTTTGCTACTTCCAACAAGCACCAGAATTTTTCCTTTGCAATGCGAGAGAGTTTGTCGTTCTGATGATCCTAATGATCCCTCAGGTGAGAAGGCAGTTTGAAATGGAATATTTGCACTATCTGGAATCGAACCACAAGAGAATCTACCATTCCATTAAGGATTTTTAAAGATAAGAAACTAACGAATCTGCAGGCATACAACATCTGGAATGTTTACACTGTACTGACAAAAATAATTACCTTTGGTGGCCGCTATTACTGGCAGATTTAAAGATAACTCTGTAAATTTGATGGAGGCTATTTTCCCCATAAAACATCTCAGAAGTACATAGTGCAGCAATTAAGACATTAAGAAATAAAACTGAATTTACAAAAAAAAAAAAAAAAAAAAAAAAAGCACACAGAAAAGCAGGAAAACTTAAGTGAATATAATTTATTTGAAATACATTTCTCCTGCATTAATACAAGAATAGGCACGATCAGCTAATGAAACCATGGACTTGCAGAGGTTATTTTTTGGTATGGAGTAAAGAACTAATGTCACAATTCGTTGTATGTCTTCAATGTCTTGAAAAACTTTCCTTTTAAAGGCAGCTTTAGAGAACAGAAAGTAGTCACACGGTGACAAATCTGAAGAATATAGGGGTAGGGAAGATGGCTGAGTATACACACTTGTTTTTGTGCCATAAATTGCTGTAAACTCGCTCTGTATGCGGGTGCATTATTCTAAAGACGGAACCATTGCCCATTTTCTTTACTCAGGCCTGATATGAACAATCCTCTTCCACAATCATTACAAAATGGGTTTGTAAGCCTTGCCAGTGACAGTTATACCTTCAGAAATGAACTCATGATGCAGAATTCCCTTCTTTCATAAAAGCAAACAAGCATTGCCTTGATTTTGGAATTCTGTAAGCTGATCTTTCCTTTGGGTGACTGTAGTGACTTCCACTGAGCACTCTGATGCTTCATTTCAGGATTATAATGAATACACCATGTCTCGTCACCTGCCATAATACTTTGGAGAAAATTTTGCATTGTTTCTGTAGTCTATAGGATGTCTTTTGTGTACTCCACTTGCACATATTTCTGGTCGTCTGACAAAGCAAGCAGAACAAAATGAGCACAAACTTTTTCTTCCCCCAAATCTTGCACTAAAATCTGATGAATCATCTCCTTATTAACACCAAGCTCACATTTCAGCATCCTCGAGGTCACAGATCAATCAATTTTTATCCTTTCGCAAACTCTCAATGAGTTCAGACATGTACTGAAATCGGGTATCTGGGACTTGTCATTTTCCAAATCTACCAGCCTGTTCTTGAAACGTGCATACCATCCCTTCCTTGAAACATGCATGCATACCTGTCAAGCTGTACGGTTTGCGCGTACTTTGTACGCTTTTTTACATTTTCGTTCATGTACGGCCGTACAAATGTTTTGTACGGTTTTTTTAAATCTCTGAAAAGCTTTTTTTGTTAATTATTTACATTAACTGGCCCTATTCTAAAACCTTTTTTGCGGATATAATACCAAACGTTTTACGTTCATTCCATGGCTCTTGCAACCGTAGCAGAATCACGGCGACAGACGATGTTACGTCGCAGATTATGTTTTGGTTCTGCAGACAAAAATGATATCTCCAGAACACAACTGAAGCTCCTCTTGCGGACTTCCGATTATGGATTCAAATTTTTCGTCTTCGGACGAAATTCAGTCTTCAAAACTTTCCGGAAACGAAATTCGACGGAGTGAAGATTTCTCCCGTAATGTTTTTTTTTTTTTATCTCTCACGATGTTTCCTTTTCTGATATTGCTAAATGTAATTTTATTCCATTGTGTTTCAATCTGAAAACGGAGATAAAAACTTCCGAAAACGGAAGTCAGACGCAGCCTCGTAATGTTACATTCCTTTTCTGCGATATTCCCTCTGTTCCGTATGGTTAAGTATAATTTTGTTACATAAATGTTTATACATATTTAAGACTGAAAACAGAGGAAAATGTTCCGAAAACGAAAGTTGAACGGAACAGAAATTTCAGGAACAGAGTATTTTCACAGAAATTTATCCCATAATCGTAAATTGGAAGCACAAAAAAATTTTGACAAAGGAAGCTAAAAGCAGCGAATGGTTCTTCCGAATTATTATTTTTTTTTCTTGCGATGCTTTCCCTGCACTGTATTATTGTTTAAACATCATTTAATATATAAGTTCGAAAATGAAGAAAAAAGTCTCGAAAATGGAAGTAGGACGGAGTGAAAGTTTTTTACCTTAATCATAGTTTTTTTTTCTCTAGCGATGTTCCTTTGTCCTGTATTTAAAAAAAAAAAATTTATTCCATAAATTTCTTAACATAATTATATTCCATAATCAAAACAAGCGGCTGATTTGAGGCAAATCAAATTCAATAATCGTGACGTGCAGCACGATGACATCACACTAGCAGTAGGCCTCTCCAACAGGACATTAATGAAAGAAATGGAACTAATGGTACAGATAAAAAGTTATTTTTCGCAGATGTGAGAAACTTTTGTGTAGCAGTAGCATACCTGCCAACTTTTACACGTAAAATTTACGCATTTTAACTGTTCTTTACGATTTTACTCATAGATCGGTATTTTCTACGCATTTGTGTATGTTTAAAAAACATTTTTTTAAAAATCTTCCTTGAGAAATATTTGTTAATGTTTCAGCTTAAATCATACCTGCCAACTCTTCCGGAATTTGCGGAAGTTTTCCATTTTTTTAATACGGTCTTCTGGTTTTCCGGCCGGAAGAATTTTTCTTCCGGATTTTAAAAATTTTCTGTATTTTTTGTTAAAAATATCCCTATAAATAAAATATATAACAGAGATGGGAATTTTGTGCCTCTGTGCGCCAGAACACCCGCGCCCTGTTGTCGTCGTCGTCGTCGAGACTTCGGCACAGTAAATTTTCCATGCACACTGTTATGCTTGACGCTGAATAAAGATTACGTGTTGGAAGAAAGATTCAGATACTCCAACTACTGCAGATTTTACGTAGTTACTATGGAAATAGTCTGTCTTCTACGGACGACGGAAAACATCGAGTATGCTATGAAAATCGTTGGTCCACTGCGGACGACAGAAAACGTGGAATATGCTATAGAAACCGTCAGTCCGCTGCGGTCGACGGAAAACATCGAGTATGCTATGATAATCGTCGGTCCGCTACAGAAGACGGAAAACATCAAGCATGCTATGATAATCGTCGGTCAGCTACAGACGACGGAAAACATCGAGTATGCTATGGAAATCGTCGGTCCACTGCGGACGACGGAAAACATCGAGTATGCTATGGAAATCGTTGGTCCACTACAGAGGATGGAAAACATCAAGCATGCTGTGATAATCATTGGTCCGCTAAGGACGACAGAAAATATCGAGTATGTTATGGAAATCATCGGTCCACTGCGGACAACAAAAAACATAGAGTATGCTATGGAAATCGTTGGTCCACTGCGGACAACGGAAAACATAGAGTATGCTATGGAAATCGTCGGTTCGCTACATACGATGGAAAACATCAAGCCTGCTATGATAATCGTCGGTCCGCTACAGACGACGGAACACATTTAGTATGGTATCAAAATGTGATATAATTTGTTTATATTATAAACATATAAAAATTATAAAATGCATAAATATTTGCATTTAATTTTTACTTGTACATAGCTAAATTCATCATAAATGTTGTTTGCGCATAGTTAAAAAAATAATTATAAATGTTGTTCGTGCATAGTTTAAAAAAACAGATATCAGAAATGTCATTCGCGCACAATTTTACACATTTGAATTTTCTCAGGCTGGCAGGTATGCAGTAGTGAGAAAGATGGTGGATAAATTTCCATTTGAAAATCAGGTGCTGAAAGACCTGAAGTACTTGACCCAACCCTCAAAATCAGCCTGAGGTACACACATATTTGCAGATTAGCAGACACCTTTGCTCCACACTTTGATCAGGAAGCTCTAAAGGATGAGTTTAGTAACTATTGTATGATCTCTGATGACTGTGTGCCTGTGCTGATAGACAGTGGGCAGAAAAGGAGCTTTTGTAGCTACTAGCTGGATATTATAAGCCTGAGAACAAGTACTGGTGGCTTCTGCTTCCCAAATCTTAAGGGAATATTCAGTGACTACTTACTTTGCCTCACAATAAGGCTGGCTGTAAAAGATCTTTCTCCATGATGAAGAAAATCCATACAGGCTGTAGGAAGTCCCTGAATGCAGATACACTGAAATCTTTTTTACATTGTAAAATAAACATTGACACTTGTTTCATTGGCTTTAAACCCACTGATTACATTTTGGGAAAAAGCAAAACATACATGTGTTGAATATAATACAACACACTCTAAGATTAAATTGCTTAAATATGAAAAAAATTAATAAACAAACATCAGTTGCTGTTATAAAACTGTTGAGCTTGTAAAATTTGTGAAATACATTTTGTGTGTAAGGGTTATTTAGTCTTTGTAAGGTTTTTATTGGTCCAGTGTACAGGTTATCACCTCAAGAGGTTGACAGGTATGTGCATGCCATCAGAATATCAGTGCAGAAGATAGACAATTAGCTCCATACACTTGCAAACAATTCAACTATCTCAGATGCAATTCTACCAATTTTCAAACAGAACTGGGTATTTGCTCTCTGCTTCATGACAAGGCTGTGGCAATGTTTATCCACCAAATGAAGTCATGCACAGCATAAATAATCATCGGCACAATTATCATGCAAATGGTTCTATTAGGGCTCAAGGGATTCCACGTGAAAGGGTCTACTGTATGAAGCACCCAGTAGGTCACAGCCCCATGGGATTTTTCATGCTGCATGTAAAATCTCCTGAGGTGCTACATATCTCTCGTCTATTCTGGTACCTTGTTGCAGTGCAGAGATTTGTGAAGACGGCCTGGGAAAGGCGTTTCTCAAGGCCCACTACAAAACTCATCTAATTGCATGTAAAATCTCCTGAGGTGCCACATATCTCTCGGTATGTCGAGAGTGCTGATTAGTCTCCGATAGTGACAATGCTGATTAGTCTTGCATGCAAAATCTCCTGAGGTACCACATATCTCTCGGCTATTCTGGTACCTCGTTGCAGTGCAGATATTTGTGAAGACAGTCTGGGAAAGGCGCTTCTCAAGGCCCACTACAAAACTCATCTAATTTTTGACCCAGGGAACCTCAAAAGATCTGTAAGAAATCAATTTCTTACTCATCAGATGAAAAACTTGATCCAGGAATGATCCGTAAGCTCAAGAAAATTCTTGGCTCCACCTCAAGGAGACATTAATCGCCTTTTGTACTTACAACTTTTGTGCCTTCCTGTCAGGGGTGGGGGATCCCCTTTTTTTCCAAAATGAATTTCACTTTTCCCCCCTCCCTATCTTTACCACTTTTGACTTTAAAATCACCCCCACTCAAAATAGGTTAGGCAGACTTTTTTTTGCATTTCGTTAGGTTTTCCCACTGTACTGATTTGAGACACTCTGGGCTCACCCTAAATTTTTTTTTTTCTTGTACAGAGAGCTTTATGCTAGTGCAGTCTTGGGGTGCTAAATAAATTTTTTTCATTTATGGGGCATGGAAGGGCACATTTAGCTTTGTTTTATTTTATAAATTTATTTTTATTTAATCATTTTAGTAATTAAAATTTTAAAGTCCAACTTAATTAACATTTTCCTCATGCAAATGCTGTTGCTATCACATAGCTGGCAAATAACTTAGCAAAACACCATGCCTTCCTGACCCATGAGTTTTCCCAGGATTTCTGAAAGAAATCAATTGGATTACTTAGTTCCTGCACTGTGTATGTGTGGAATTTCATGTAAAAAACTAAGTGATAAGTTAAAGGTGGGATTACATTTTGTTGAAAATGTTACTGGATGGCCGGGCTACTTATCGTCTGGAACCACCATGACTTGCCCCATTACACACTTGGGCAGGGGAACAAATTGCTGGATTAGTGCATCACTCCTACTTCAAGGCGATTCAGCAATCAACTCTAAAAGCTGCAAATTTCTATGTCATCATCATCATCATTGTCAACCATTATCAATCCACTGCTGGACGAAGGTCTCCCCAAGTTTCCTCCACAACGGTCTGTCTTGTGCCAGTCTCCTCCATGTCACCCCTGCATACTTTCGAATTTCATCCACCCATCTCCCATGTGGTCTTCTTCTGGGTCTTTTCCTGTCCCTTGGAATCCAATCTAAAATTTCGGCTGTCCATCGATGATCTGTCCTTCTGGCAGTATGTCCAGCCCATTGCCATTTCAGGGATTTAACTCTGATCATGATGTCTTCCACTCTTGTCATTTTTCGGATCCACGAGTTCCTCTTCTTATCTCTCCTGGTTACACCAAGTATGCACCTCTCCATGCTTCTTTGAGTTGTCTGCAGCCTTCGTATGTCTCTTTTAGTTAAGGTCCACGTCTCTGCACCATACGTAAGTACTGGAAGGATGCATTGATCAAACACTTTTCTTTTAAGACCTAATGGCATATTGCTCTTGAAAATTATGCTGTTTCTTCCAAAAGCTCTCCAGGCAAGTTTTGTACGCCGATTAATTTCTTCATCAATGTGAGCCTCACTTGATATCTGCTGTCCAAGATAAACGTACGTGTCTGCTATCTCCAGCTTTTCTCCATCAATTGATAAATCTTCATTTCGTGTAAAAGCATTAAACATCACTTTTGTCTTCTGAAAGTTCATTTTTAATCCCACTTCTTTACTCTTGTCAGCAAGTTCCTGGATCATACTCTGCAGCTCTGATGGGGTAGTTGCAAAAAAGACTACGTCATCAGCAAAACGACGGTGGGTTAGATAATCTCCATTAATCTTTATCCCCTTGTTTTCCCAGCTCAGCGACTGAAAAACACCCTCCAATGTGGCATTAAAGAGCTTCGGAGATATGGTGTCACCTTGTCTCACTCCCTTTCCAATTTTTACGTGTGTTGTATTTTCAAACAGCCGAATCTTTGCACTTGCATTTTCATAGATGTTATTAATAATATTAATGTATGCATCTTCAATACCGCAGGTTTTCAGAGCCATTGTAACTGCTGATGGTTTCACTGAATCAAAGGCTTTTTCATAATCGATAAAAGCCATGCACAATGGAAGTTCATATTCCCTCGCTCTTTCAATTAGTTCTCTCAGTACGTGGATATGATCTATTGTGCTGTAGCTACTCCTGAATCCAGCTTGTTCTCTCGATTGAGCCATGTCCAGTGTTACCTTCAAGCGGTGTGAAAGAACTTTAGTGAAGATTTTATAAACTACTGATAGGAGGCTGATAGGTCTGTAGTTTCCGAGATCCTCAATGTCACTTTTCTTATGTAGCAGGATCATTGTAGCGGTGTTCCAATCCTCAGGAATCTTTCCTTCATTAAGGCATCGAGTGAAAATTTGGGCGAGTACTGTTTCGATTTCTCCACTTGCTTCTTGTATGATGTCTACAGTAATTCCATCTTCTCCTGGAGCTTTTCCCCGCTTCATGTTCTTGATTGCATGTGCAACTTCTGCTGGAAGGACTGGAGGAACTCTGGTACTGGTATCTTTCATGATGTCTGGAGTGCATGTATCATCCCTTTCATATAATTTGGAGTAGAAATCTTTCACTCTTGTCAAAATTTCGCCTCTATTTCTTGTTACAGAACCATCTTCTTTTCTCAGTGCCATAATCTGTTTTCTTCCCTTACTGAGATGTCCCTTTGCTATCTTTAGGCTTTGGTTGTTTTCAATTGCTTTCCTCACTAGTTCACAGTTGAATTTTCTTACGTCTTCAGTGATACTTTTTCTTACTGTCTTGCATAGCTCTATATATTCCACTTTGGAAGTCACATCTTCTTTAGTTGTCCTCATCTCTCTTCTTTTTTGCATCAACATTTTCGTTTTTCCTGATAATTTGTTTACATGCAACTTGTTCTTAGACCCAGCTAATTTTGTTGCTGTTTCCATAAGAGCTTTGGTTACTTTTCTGTTAACTTCAGAGATGTCCACTTCTTCCGATGTTAGGCCTTCTAAAGCAGAGAACCTGTTCTTCTGTTCCAACTTGAAGGTATTATGGTGTTTTTTAAGGTTGGTTATGTCAATAGATTTTGTTTGTCTTATGAGCTTGCCAAGTTCAAGTTTAGTGCTGAGGTGCATCTTACATCTCACCAATCTATGGTCACTACCTGTGTTGAACTTGTTTAGCACACTGCAGTCTTCTATGGCGAATTTTTTGTTACACATAATAAAATCAATTTCACTTGTCGTCCCATTTGGATGTCTCCATGTCCATTTCCTGTGTGGCTTTTTCTTGAAGAAGGAGTTCAAGATGAAAAACCCTTCTGCCTCTGCAAACTCAACGAGAGTATTTCCACGCTGGTTTCTGTTGCCGTGACCGAATTTACCTACTGAAGTTTCATTCTGTTGCCGTTGCCCTATTTTTGCATTGAAATCTCCCATAATTATTTTCAAGTGCTGCTTACCTTTATTATTTAGATGACAAATTTCCTCATAAAATTGTTCAATTTCTTCTTCAGGATGACTTGTGGTGGGTGCATAAGTTTGAATAATCTGAGCCTGGTATCTTTTCGAGAGTTGGATAACAAGTCGTGCAGCTCTGTCAGAGGAACTTTCAACTTCTACAACTTTATCCTTCAGTTTCTTGTTTATTATAAATCCAACACCACTAGTTCTGCCAGTATCTGTCCCATGATAGTAGAAGAGATGTCCACTTTTCCAGTTCGATGAGATCTTCTCCTTTTCTCCTTACCTCACTTAGCCCGACGATGTCCCACTTGATCCTTTGTAGTTCCTCTTCCAATTCAAGAAGCCTTGAATCAGAAGATAGGGAGCGTCCATTATACGTAGCCAAGGTCAGCATCAGATGGCAGCCTAGTCCGTTCCTCCGGGGATTCTTAGCACCCTCTGCCTTCATGTCGCACTGGCCGCTGCCTTGGCCAGGTACATTCCAGCTGCCGGAGACTGAGGGCCAAGATTTAAGTTGTGGAATCATTTTGGAGGGGTTTGGTCATAACTCACCACGCTGGCCAAGCGGGTTGGTGAGTGTGGGACAGAATTTCCTCTAATCCCGATGGTATAGTTATACCGCTATTTTTGGTCGTCAGAGCCCCTTTAGTGGGAACAGGATGCACCACGAGAAGGCGGGGTTGACATTTGTCAAGGAGAGGCTGTGATGTTACGCATCACCTGACCTTGTATAGCGGATTATATACAAAGTGAGCTAATGCTGACGTGCCTCTGCACACATCCACAATAACCTAATCATGGCTAGAGGAATATTTCACGTATTATTGGCACATTTTTATTGTATTCCCTGTATTTACTTCATTCAGAAAACTTGAAAAATTTCGCTGTCCTTCCTGGAGCGGGAATTGAACCTACACCTCCCCATTTCCGGTCGAGCATGCTAATCATTACACTACCCAGGACAAGGAAATCCCAAGCAACTGAAAATACACTATATTGACAAAAGTCACAAGACACCTAGAAGAGAAACACAACATAGTATTTGTTGACATACATTAGTATGGTGTTGGTGCACTTTTGCCTTAATACATGCACTGACCCTTCGAAATATGCTTTCGACAAGGTTTTGGAACACAGCGATAGGTATGTGCTTCCATTCAGTACATAATGCTGCCACTAACTGTTGCTTAGCAGTAGACCTTGGTTCCAAACTTCTTATGTGGCACTTTAATTCATCCCATAGGTGCTCTATGGGATTAAGATCAAGGCTCTGTGCTGGCCAGTCCCCAAACAATACAGAATTATCGTCAAACCACACCGTAACAGTCCTTGCTTTATGGCTCGGTGCATTATCCTGCTGGCACAAACAAGACTCTGTTCCATAGTATTGCCACAGAGTTGGTAGGGCATAATTGTCCAGAAAATCGAGGTAGACGTGCTGGTTAACAGGTTTGTCTACAGCAACCAATGGGCCAAGACTATACCACGAAAAACATCCCCACACGAGTACACTGCCAGCTCCAAACTTGACCGTAGGAACAGTACACTGTGGTAAATAGCATTCCCCCAGCTGCCGTCATACCCACACATGGCCATCAGACTGATGGATCATGTATCTGGATTCATCACTCCATAGGACCGTTTCCATTGATCTATGGTCCACGATAAATGTTCTTTACACCATGCTAAACGACGAGTAGCATTCCGAGTGGAGATGAAAGGCTTATGAGCAGCCGCACGACCACGGTAACCTATGGAATGAAGCTCTCTGCGAATGGTACATGTACATACTTAGGTTCCAGCATTTTTATGCACCTGTATACTGCAGTCTTGTGCAGTACTCCGTCGATTAGCTGTAACAAATCTTCTGAGGCTTCAACGTCCTCTATCACTGATTTTCTTTGGGCTGCCAGTACGTTTTGCTGTTTCAGGCATGCCATGTTCATGTATTCAGTATGGCCAAAACAGTTGACATGGGTATGTTTAAACGCCTCTTAGTTTCTCTTATAGACAACCCACTAATATAACACCCAACAATCATCTTTCCTTTCTCAAAGTCAGTTCTCTCTCGCCGCAATATTTTCACTCAACCTCATTGTGCGATATGATCGCGGTCAGCTGCAGGCTTGTTTTTATACTGTTTGCAGCTGTATCGCACATCTTAACAACACAGCGGATCCATTCATTTGCTTTTGAAGGGGTGTCCGGTGACTTAGGACAAGGTTGCAGAGCCCAGCATGTTTTTCTATGCCTGTGTTTATATTCAGTGAAAAACTGAATATATATATTTACACAAGGGGCATCCTGAAAGTAATACCTCCTCCTTAATAACTTTTGAAATTTTGAAGTGATTCTAATGAAACTGCACTGACATGTAGTATGATATGTTACCAATGTGGGAACACATTTTTTTTAGAATCAGAAATAAAGATTATGAATGACACAGAAAAGCAGCAAGCCGCAATTGAATTCCTGGAAAGAGAGGAATGTGAGGCTCTAGAAATTCACAGAAGACTCTTGGCAGTGTATGGAGCTGCCACAATCAATATCAGGATGTCTGAAGACGGATAGAGGTTTCCAGAGGGAGAAACTTTAATGTCAGACAAACAATGGAGTGGAAGGCCCACAACTGCAGTGACAGATATCAACAGGCAACAAGTGAAAGACCTCAGCACAGCTGATCGTCTTGTCACCATCCAAGAATTGTGTGATGCAATTCATTGTGGTCATAAAGCTATGGAAACATTAATTAGGGGTCTGGGCTACAGAAAAATTTGTTCAAAGTGGATCCCAAAAAAACCTAACCCATGAACAATGTAAGCAAAGGCTGGATATGTGTCATAACCTCTTGGACTGTTATGTGAGGATCTACTTTAAACAAATTTTTTGGAATCTCTTGGACTGTTACGTGAAGTGTTTTTTCTCTAATGTTGTGGAAGGGGATGAAACCTGGGTGTTCTTTCATGACCCAGAAACAAAACATGCATCAATGGATTGGAACTGCACATCTTCACCTCGACAGAAAAAGGTGAAAAGAACTCGTTGCGCAGGGAAAGTGATGGTGACAATTATCTGGGACAAATGTGGTATCATTTTGACTGATTTCCTTGAATGGGGTGCAACAATAAACAGTGCTCACTATGTGCAGACAATGATGAAGCTAAAGGAAGCTATAAGACAGAAAAGACATGACATTCCACTTCACAGTGTTGTTTTACACCATAATAATGCAGATCTTTACACCTCAATGGAGACTTTGCAGGCTATTGCCAAAATGGGGAGGACCATGATGCCCCAACTTTCCTACAGTCCTGATTTGGTTCCCTTATACTTTTTCCTGTTTGTCCCTTCGAAAAACACCCTTCATGGGAACGTTTTGACAATATGACAGACATTAACTTGGCAGTGAACTCATGGGTAAAACGACAGTCTCAGGAATTTTTTCAAAATGGAGTTTACCAATGGGTTCAAAGATGGCAGAAATGTATAAAAAGTGATGGACAATACTTTGGATAGGATAGCATTCAAAGTATTTTGCAACCAAGTTTCACATTTTTGCTGCTACAAATAAAAATCTTATGAGGGCTGAAGCATTACTTTCAGGATGCCCCTTGTTACATGCAGTGAGGATTTAAGAATTTCATTTCTGAGAAATCTGAGAACTATTGGTTTACATTCTTTTTTTTTTTTTTTTTTTTTTTTTGATTGAAGGTTTAACGACCATCATGAGCAACTCAATGGGATATAAGCAGTTGCCCATCTCTAATTTAGGGTCACTGGTTCCAGGGAAGGGACAGAGCCAGTTCCGTAAGACAAACACAACATCCTTGCCTCACCGAGATTTAAACTCAGACCCTTCTCAGACAAATGGTCATACGCCAGTGCTTATATCACTGCGCCACCAGGGCGGCTGGTTTACATTTCTGAGAAGAATTTGTTTTATTTAGCTAACAGCATATGCAACACTTTTAGGGTTTATGATATTCTAGTACTCTTTCATAATAAAATCAAGAAGAGATAAATGAAGAAAGAAAGTGCCATTACAAATGCATGGCAGGTATTTGTCAGAAAAAATGATTCACTAAATGACCTCAATGAGACAAGTGCAGTTGTTCTCCTGACTAAGTTCTTTCACTTCCAGCTCTATGGAAGAGAGTTGCAGTCATATTTCCAGATCTGCATCTACTCTGCTGCGATACATGGATTTTGTGGAAACAAAAGTTGAGAACCCAGTCTTGTGCAGATATGTGCTGACAAAGGGATTGAGTATTATAATTGCTTTCTGTGATAAACATGGGTACTGTTTCTTGATGCTGCATCAAATTTCACCGAATGGTAGTTTATCAAATGCTGCCTTTTCAGAAGTGTCATGTCATATTGATAAGACTTCATATGCACTTGCAATCAGGCTATGAGGCTTGTCTTTAATTGCAAATGGATCTTTTATAGGATGTATAATTTTTCAAATTATTGTGCAATACATTTGGAAAGTACTGTGAGAGGGCATCACTTACTTCTTGTAGGTGCTGGGTGAATTCTTCTAAAATCTCCTCAGACACTTCTACTATAAAAGACGAATGCTATCTTGATGGGCGATTTAATGTTCTCACTTTGAATCACCGATTCATTGCAAATATTAAAACACTACCACAAACGCTTGCAATTACAATGCATCATTTACGATGCCTCACTTCCTCCGATGTTATTATATTTTCAACTGAAGTGAAACGAACTGAAGAGGACAGAATGAAACTTGAACAAATGTTGTGGTCACATGGTGCAGTTGTGAGTTGTGTTGCAAATTGCAAGAATCGAGCAACAAAGAACAGTGCCAGGGAAAGCCAGTGCTATGCGGGTTCACTGTTTCAGGAGCCGTATTGTTATTCTGAGAAATAATTCGTTTGAGGCACATCCTATTGCAGCTTCAGAACAATACAGCCATTTCAATCACCAGGCCTGACAGCACGCAGTCTTGGGAGAAAGATATTGGAAAAGAGCGCACTGCAGAGACCTCACACTTTCAAAGGTGATGACAATAGTTGGTGCTTTGTTTTACCTGCTTGTTTTGTAACTGCTGCCAGGCCGTCCCAAGGATAAAGGACAACTACATGCGGCTTCCAACATGAGTCACTAGATACCATTGCCACATGCTTTGAAAGGTAGCGTTATGTGCATTTATTATATACTGAGTGGCCACTTTATTATGACCACCCCCTCAGTACTTCCTTGGGTCACCTTTTGCCTTTAATACTGCGTCAATTCTTCATCACATGGACTCCACGAGATGTTGATAGGTGGTTTGTGGAATCTAAGACCATGCTTGATGAATCACCCTTTCTAGGAGTGTGAGATTGCAGGGTTGTGGATCCAGCTGTCTGATGGCTCATTCAACTTCATCCCACAAATTCTCAATGGGGTTGAGATCTGGAGATTGTGGGGGCCACGTAAGCAAAGTGAACTCACCGGCATGTTTCTAAAACCAATCCTGTACAATAGGAGCACTATGGCAGGACGCATTATCTTGTTGAAAGTAGCCATTGCCATTGGGATAAACCATCCACATGGCAGGATGCATTTGGTTCGCAACGACGTTTAGATATGATGTGTTAGTCAGACGTTGATCAACACGAATTAAAGAGCCTAAAGCATGCCAGGAAAACAGTCCCCAAACCATAATGTTGCCTCCACCAGCTTGAAGGGTTGTAGCAATGCATTTGGGGTCCATGCTTTCGTGCTGTTTCCGCCAAATTCTCACTCCGCCATCGGCATGGTGCAACTGAAAATGTGATTCATTGGACCACATACTTTGCTTCAAATTATCGACTGTCCAATCCTTGTGCTCCAGTGCGAACTGGAGACGTTTTCTCTTGTTAACTGCAGACAGCAAAGGTGTTCGAACAGGCCTTCTGCTGCCATATCCCATTCGATGCAGTGTACGGCGAACAGTGCATGCAGAGATCATTTGAGGGGACTCTTGATTAAGATGGTCTGTAATTTGCTGCACTGTTTCCCTTCTGTTGTCTGTCACCAGTCTGGACACTCTCCGTTCCGCCCGATGACGACCACATGTTGCACGTAGAGATCCAGTTTTTCGGCTGACAGTCCAATCTTTAAACACTTTAACAACAGCTGCTCTGGAACATTTCACGAATGCGGCGGCTTCGGTGATACTCGCTCCATGGCTTCAAGCTCCTACAATCATCCCATGTTTAAAATCTGTCAAATCACATTTTTTACCCATCTCGTCACCTAAAAATCACTTCTACTACTGTCGCAAGCACTAAGCTTTCCCTTTTTATACTAGCCTCGCCTTCTGGTGGCAACAGCGTGCAGCCATAGCTCATTTGCTTAAAACTGTCAGGTGGTCATAATAAAGTGGCCACTCAGTGTATAAGGTAATTGAGGAAGTATGAGAATTTTTTCAGTGTATTTTTGTTGCCGACCATGATGGTGTAATGAGGGATTTTTCTCGGAAACTGCCACAGAGCCCTTGCTGAGCCTTTGCAGAGCCCCAGAGCTCCGTGGAGCACACTTTGGGAACATCTGGTCTAGCCCAAACAATATTTTGGTATGCAAATAAGAAGTAATATTAACTGGCAAGTTTAGCATGAAAGTGTACATTCCTTAGTCAGTGGCATAGCCAGAAATTTCTTAGGGGGGTGTCCATGGATTTGGTTCATCAGTGAAAGCCTTCTGAGAAAAAAATATATATATTCCAAGTGGGAATAAGCCCAAAATTTAAAAAAAAAAAAAAAAAAAAAAAAATTGAAAAAAAAAATATATTACTGAGAAAAAACTTTTTAAAATGTATGTATGTGTGTGTGTGTGTGTGTGTACACACACATATGTATTGTTTTAAATTCATACTCAACCCCTCTCAGGGGAGTATGGAGCCCTAGAACCCCCCTTCCTTGGCTATACCAATGTCCTCAGCATGGGAAGTGTTCTGCAGTGACTCATAC
This sequence comes from Macrothele yani, assembly GCA_039090855.1. Lineage (NCBI taxonomy): Eukaryota > Metazoa > Arthropoda > Arachnida > Araneae > Macrothelidae > Macrothele > Macrothele yani. Next base: position 118,981,542 of record CM077004.1, on the reverse strand, counting down.
ACAGAAAGTTTGCTACACAGTAAGACAAAAAGAATCAAAAACTCATATTTTTGCAACTTAAAAAAAAAAAAACGTGAAACAAAATAAATGTCGCATAGGATACTCCTCATGTGGTCTGACATCAACAATAAATACTTTGATCTGCTCTGGTTTGACTTTGTTTCTTGAATTATCATGTACTGGGAAATTTATTAATTCCAGAAGATCTTCAGCTGAGATTCTGGGACTAACATCTGACTTCAGTATATGGAGTGGAACAGCAGACATTCCCTAAAAACATAATAGATAAAAAAAAAAACTGCTTTAAGTTAAAAAAAAAGTCATAAAATTTTTCACCATCAAAAATTTTTTGTACATGAGCAAAATGGTAATTTCTTGAACACACATTTTGGATCTCAACCACAATACAAGCATTAAGGATAATTATTATTTTTTATCAGCAGTGTTTTTAGCTGGTGGCACATCTTGTGGGATACTGATAAAAAAAGATACATCACAGTGAATTTCCATTTCTGGTCAGAGAAAACAGTTTTAGTCCTCTTCCCCAAAAGAAAAAAAAAAAAAAAAAAGCACTGCCAATCCATATTATCAACCTCCCACCTTTTAAATATGACAAATTTAATATATTACATAAAGAAATTTAGTATTTTACAAACAAAATATTAAAACCCGAATAAACCCAGTGGCCAAACAACAACTCAGATAATAAACACAGAATAATAAGAACTTGGACACATGGTTTTTTTAAACTGGCCTACTTTTTCAGTTGACAATATACTTCTATTCTTCAGTATAGAGCAATATTATAGTTAGTTGCAATAATCATAAATGAATGAAACAGAAAAGTTACTGTCTGCAGTGTTTTCTTTAAGAAGGAATTCTATTTTATTTTTTAAAAATGCCACTTTCTGACACATAAATTACCACAGTGTGCAGTTCAATTATAGAAAATGGCTGAAAGCCTCTTCTTCAGAAAAAACGTTAGATGCTGCTGCTATAAGAATCCTGGGAGAGCTTTTATTTCTTGGTAAAAGGCCAGGTTCATTGGAATTAGCCCATATGGAATAAGGAGGTTATTCCCATAAAACACTGTGGCTTTAGTGGTGTATGGAGTGCTCCACTCTAGAAAATCCTTGGCAGAAATAAGTGATGAGATGTTTACTAAGAAATTTTTTTCAGCCCAAGTGGCAGGAAAGAAAGGCAGAGGAAGGCCAAGGAAGTCATGGGAAGATCAGATTCAGGAGTATGTGTATGAGAAAAAACTATGAGTATGAAGCATAGACGGTCTTGTGTACGTCATGTAATGGATGTTGGCGAAGCCTGAGTTGTGTGTCAAGATCGCCATAAATGGAGAAGTTTAATACAACAGCAGGAAGTAAATAATCAGTTAAAAAATTATCTTGTAGTTTGTATTTCTTTGTGGAGCTAACCTCTGAGTCTCAGAGAACAGCTTAGTGATATGTATGTAAGTATGTAGAAAGTGTAATTTTCATGCCAGAATGTGCCTATATTTTGCAGCAGGTCTCCAAGGTGAACAACCCTTAGTTGACCGAACCACATACATAAAAAGGAAGTCAGGAAGATCAATCTATAATATCAGGAAAAGGATTTTCATGCCAGAATGTACCCATATTTGCAGCAGGCCTACAAGGTGAACAGCCCTTATTTGACAGAACAACATAGATAAAGAAGTCAGCAAGATCAATCCATAACTTTGGGAAAATAATTATTGGCTCTGAGAAGGGAAAAGGGTGTTTATCTTGCATTTAAGAAAAGAAATGTTGCCTTCTGAACAAATACTCTTTTTGCTCTGCAAACATTGTCCCCCCCCCCCCAAAGTTCATACAATTAATCTTGAAAAAGTGTCATGTATGTCTGTTCTTATACACGTGTCACCATCTAGTGTTATCTCTGATAAGAAAAAAAAATGTGGGAGTGTGTAATGTACATATGTTGTGTCTTATGTGTGCATGTGTGGAAGTTTTCTGCTTTCTATAAATAAACCCTTATAAATGTGGAGCATTTCTCATAGAAAGAAAGTAACTTGCAGCATATTTTTGATGCACACAGACAATTCAATTTGTATATGACAATTACGGTGTCTTACCAGAGAAAACAACACCAACACAAAAACAAATATTCCTGCCTGGTGCTACAACCCCATGTCCTTGGAGCAAACAATAAATGTATGTATGGCTCATCATAACAACACTAGCTCACTGCTGTAGAGTTGACAATAGCATAGTGTATTTTGAACAAATATTATTCAAATAGATAACAAGGAACAGTACACCAATTAAGTAGTAAATAGTAACACTGTACTAGTGATCTGATTTATTGGCATAGGAAGTAGACACATTAGCGTTTCCAAGCTTTCTCGCACATCAACCAGATGGCTTTTTCAAGGAAGTTTCTGTCTAACTTCCTTGAAAAAGCCATCTGGTTGATGTGCAAAAGCTTGGAAATGCCAATGTGTCTACTTCCTACGCCAATAAATCGGATCACTAGTACAGTGTTACTATTTATTAAATATTATTCATTTAACATATACCCGGTAACACATTTCATACACAGTAACAGATTTACTTCACAAAATAAAATGCTTGTTTTCCGATTTTGGCAAGTCACTACATTAAGAAAAAACAACAAATGAAGGTAATTCATGTAACAATTTTCAAACAAAAGCTTAATGATGGATCTTTTACATACACACATACATATCACTAAGCTGTTCTCTGAGATTCACAGGTGAGCTCCACAAAGAAATACAAACTACCAGATAAATTTCTAATTGATTATTTACTTACAGTTGCCATATCAAACTTCTCCATTTAGAGCGATCTTGACACATAACTTGGGCTTCACTCACATGATGTACACAAGACCTTCTATACTTCATACTCATAATCTTTTTCTCATGCAGACACTCTTGAATCTGGTCTTCCCATGACTTCCTTGGCCTTCCTTTGCCTTTCCTTTCTGCGACTTGGGCTAAAATCATTTTCTTAGTTAGTATCTCATCACTCATTCTTTCAACATGGTCAAACCACTGAAGCATATTAGTCTCCATCTTGCTAACAATATTTGTCGTCATGTTACACAACTGCAGTACATCTTCATTCATTACACGATCAGAACATGTCTTGTGACAAAGCCCCCTTAAGTAACACATTTCTCTAGCACACAAACTACTCCTATGTTTCCCCAATAGTACCCGGGTTTCACTGCCATGCATCATAGTGGGAACAAACATACTTTCATATACAGCCATGTGGGACTCTCTTGAGAACCAATCATTCCTGTAAAACTATCCCAAAGCAGCCATGAGTTTCAATGAAGAATTCACTTGCCTACTAATTTCACCATCCAATTTGTTCTCTCTGTCAAACATGCTTCCTAAATACACAAACTCATTCACTTGGTCAATCACTGTGCCATTTAGAAATTATATTACATTCAGTGTTAACAGTTCCTCGCTCAAAAACCATAGCTTCGGTTTTCCCCTTATTTATACACAGTTTGAATTTCATGCAAACTTCGTACATCTGTGACAACATACTCTGCAACTCACTTTTGCTCTCTGCCAACAGGACTGTGTCATCAGCATACAGCAATCTGCACACATGGGTATTAATCAGACATAAACCAATATTATATTGTCCATTTTAGCTTCATACATGCACACATCTATAAATACATTAAATAGCCGCCCATGGTGACATTACACAACTTTGTGTGACTCCTGCACCAATAGAAAACCATTTTGACAAAACACTGTTTACTTGCACACAAGCTCTACTGCCAGGATACATTGCTTTTAAACTATTGATTAGATTCTCAGTAACACCATATTTATTCAATACCTTCCACAAAAGTATCCTATTTACTCAGTTGTAAGCTTTCTCTAAATCTATGAAGACAGAAAAACTTTCTTACCAACAGCCAGATAATTTTCAATCATCATGTGTAATGCAAACATTTGGTTAGTGCAGCCTTTACCAGGCATAAAACCACTCTGAACATCCCACACTTTCTCTGATGTAAGACCTCATACTTTTTCAATAATGACCTTACCAAACACTTTCCCTGGCACACTCAGTAGGCTAATACCACGATAGTTCTTGCAGTCAGCCTGATCACCTTTTCCCTAATACAAGGGAACAATGATAGTATCCTTCCAATCCAGAGGGACCATTCCTAACTCCCAGCACAACTGGCAAATTTCAGGTAACCAGTCAATTACAGAGCCACCACCATATTTCAACATCTCAGCAGTTATGCCATCAACTCCTGGAGCCTTACCATTCCGAACAGATTTTAGAGCTTTACACATTTCTTCTCTTGAGATCCCTCCTGTGCCTTCCCACTCACTGTGACATCATCTGCTTCTGCCTCAGAACCACCTTTGCTTTCTTGATCTAATAACTCACAGAAGTATTCACCCCATCATTCACTTAACTCATTGGGCTCCCATATCATTTCCCTGATCCTATTTTTCACACAACTCACAACTTTGACAAAAAACCATGAGGAATAACCACTCACCATAAAGATCATGGTAACCTTCAATGGACCACACACTTCCAACACGTCATTCATCGTGATGTAACTGGGCTTCCACAGGTTTACAGACTTCTTGCTTACGTTTCTTATTTTCGGGTGTGAAACATCGTTTTTTTTCTTTTTTTTTTCCTTTGCCTTATAATATGTTACTATAATGCTTGTCAATTCGATAAAATCACACACACACTCATTCATACAATTCAAGTAAAAACTATGTACATAAACCTTACATTCACAGGTGATTAAACCTTAGTCAACTCTAATTATGGAACTCCTCCTTCTGTTTCACAACCTCTGCTACTCCCCCTGCAATTGTCACACCCATTCAGCCCCGCACATCCAATCCTCTAGTACTTTCGACAGGTCCCTGTCATCTTCAGGAGGCAGGTGTGTCTCATCCGCCCACCACAGCTCAAGTGAGCAGAGCCATCGAGGCCTGGGCTCCAGTCGCTATCTCTGAATCGTTGTGTCTCTGGCGCCATCTATTGTCCCTGCTGCTCTTTTTTCCCTCTTTCTTTTTACGCTGCTGTTCAATTTTTATTAGGGCTTTCCATTGTTCATTTAGGTTATTTGGCTCATTAATGTTGCATAATCTTGATCTGTTTTTTTCAATTAACACTGATTCTGCAATTCTTAACTGCTTTTCGTTTTTACAGCTCTTAATAATTTTAATATCTTCAAACCTTGGACATTTTTGATTTTCCATACAGTATTGGGTCAATGCTGTCTTAGCCTCTTTTTATTCCAATTATTAATATGCTGGTTCAATCTATACTTTAATTTATTCTTGGTGCTGCCTATATATGACACAGGTGGTTGCTGGTTTATTGGGATTTCATAAATTCCTGCTCTATCTAATTGGCTAATTTTTTCATTTTTAATCACTAAATTTTTTATAGTAAGTACCTGATTTCCTACCTGTATGCCATACTTGCCACAAACTTTATTAATTTCTGCTGAAACATTTTCTATATATGGTATTGCTCCCACATATTTTACAAGTTTTTTATCAGTCTTGACCTTATTGTAACCTTGAGTTACTTCATAAATCCATTTTTTTAATACCTGTTTAGGGTATCCAAAAGCATATGCAATTTTTTCAATATATTCAATTTCTTCCTTTCTATACTGTTCAATTGATGAATGTGTTAAACTTCTTTTAATTAGTGTTTTAACACTATTTCTTTTATGTGTTAATGGATGTGATGACTGAAATGGTATCAGTACTGGGATATATGAAGATTTTCTATGCACTCTGAATTGTAAATTCTCCTCTGTTTTAATAATCAAAACGTCCAAAAATGCCAAAGTATTGTCATGTTCTTGTTCTACTGTCAGTTCTATAGATGGATAAATTTCACTATACTTTTTTGTCAAGTCCTCAAGTTCATCATTTTTTAGCCTGGATAACAGAAAAATGTCATCAACATATCTGCAGTATATCAGTGGTGGATCCTCGAGTTTACTTATTACTTTTTCCTCAATGTCACTCATTATAATTTCAGCAAATAAAGTTGACAGTGGTGACCCCATAGGTCCACCATGATTTTGTTTGTACATCTTGTTGTTAAACTTAAAAATGTTATTTTCATATATGTACAATAAAATTTCTCTTAACTCCTCTATTTGTATTGCATTCATTGTCTGTAGCACATACAATTTTTCAATAATTATTTCTATTGCCTGAGGTACTGGTGTGCTAGGAAAAAGAGCTCTCACATCCATACTAGCCATATGATATTCACTTAAATCTTGTTTAATTACTTTAATTTTCTCAATAAATTCGTATGTATTCTTCACAGTGAACCTTGTCTTCATGAACACAGGTGCCAAAAATTTGTAGATATTCTTTTCTAGTTTTATTAGTGGGGAATTCCTTTTTGATACAATCACTCTCATAGGTGTATCAGGCTTATGAGTTTTTATTTTTGCAATCATTTTTGGTATTCCAGTACCCATTGGTGGGTATGCTTTCTTTATTTCATCAGGTAAGGTGCTGTGATTTCTTATTCTAGCTAAGTACCTTACTTGAGATTCGGTTAGGTCTTTTGTTAGAATGCTGCAATTTAGTTCTTCTATAGCTCTATTCATTTTTAGATCATATTCAGTTGTGTTTAATATTACAATTTGCCCTGTTTTATCAGCTTCACAGAATTTAATTGTTGGGTCATCTCTTAATTTAATCAGTTGTTCTTTCTCATACTGAATTTTATCTATATGATATTTCTTTTTCTTACTTTTTTCATTAAATTCTTTCAAAACAATTCTATACAGTTTACTTCGAAAATTTTCACGTTCTTCTGATGGTACACTGCGTGCCATTTCTTCTAAGTTGGGTATTAATTCCTCCGTCCTCGCTTGCAGGCTCCGTGGAAACGCAAATTTTTTACCTCTCTGCAAAATAGCTCTTTGCGTGAAGCTCAAGGTCAAGTTGGAGTTATTCTGATATACCTCATACATATTCTCCCGTTGTTCTTGTACACGTTGTCTGTCAATCATCAAAAAAATACTCAAGAGCAGTCATGGAAAAAAGTTGCACGTGATGATTGACAGACAACGTGTACAAGAACAACGGGAGAATATGTATGAGGTATATCAGAATAACTCCAACTTGACCTTGAGCTTCACGCAAAGAGCTATTTTGCAGAGAGGTAAAAAATTTGCGTTTTCCACGAGCCTGCCGAGGACGGAGGAATTAATACCCAACTTAGAAGAAATGGCACGCAGTGTACCATCAGAAGAACGTGAAAATTTTCGAAGTAAACTGTATAGAATTGTTTTGAAAGAATTTAATGAAAAAAGTAAGAAAAAGAAATATCATATAGATAAAATTCAGTATGAAAGAACAACTGATTAAATTAAGAGATGACCCAACAATTAAATTCTGTGAAGCTGATAAAACAGGGCAAATTGTAATATTAAACACAACTGAATATGATCTAAAAATGAATAGAGCTATAGAAGAACTAAATTGCAGCATTCTAACAAGACCCAACCAAATCTCAAGTAAGGTACTTAGCTAGAATAAGAAATCACAGCACCTTACCTGATGAAATAAAGAAAGCATACCCACCAATGGGTACTGGAATACCAAAAATGATTGCAAAAATAAAAACTCATAAGCCTGATACACCTATGAGAGTGATTGTATCAAAAGGAATTCCCCACTAATAAAACTAGAAAAGAATATCTACAAATTTTTGGCACCTGTGTTCATGAAGACAAGGTTCACTGTGAAGAATACATACGAATTTATTGAGAAAATTAAAGTAATTAAACAAGATTTAAGTGAATATCATATGGCTAGTATGGATGTGAGCTCTTTCCTAGCACACCAGTACCTCAGGCAATAGAAATAATTATTGAAAAAAAATTGTATGTGCTACAGACAATGAATGCAATACAAATAGAGGAGTTAAGAGAAATTTTATTGTACATATATGAAAATAACATTTTTAAGTTTAACAACAAGATGTACAAACAAAATCATGGTGGACCTATGGGGTCACCACTGTCAACTTTATTTGCTGAAATTATAATGAGTGACATTGAGAAAAGTAATAAGTAAACTCGAGGATCCACCACTGATATACTGCAGATATGTTGATGACATTTTTCTGTTATCCAGGCTAAAAATGATGAACTTGAGGACTTGACAAAAAAGTATAGTGTGAAATTTATCCATCTATAGAACTGACAGTAGAACAAGAACATGACAATACTTTGGCATTTTTGGACGTTTTGATTATTAAAACAGAGGAGAATTTACAATTCAGAGTGCATAGAAAATCTTCATATATCCCAGTACTGATACCATTTCAGTCATCACATCCATTAACACATAAAAGAAATAGTGTTAAAACACTAATTAAAAGAGTTTAACACATTCATCAATTGAACAGTATAGAAAGGAAGAAATTGAATATATTGAAAAAATTGCATATACTTTTGGATACCTAAACAGGTATTAAAAAATGGATTTATGAAGTAACTCAAGGTTACAATAAGGTCAAGACTGATAAAAAACTTGTAAAATATATTGGAGCAATACCATATATAGAAAATGTTTCAGCAGAAATTAATAAAGTTTGTGGCAAGTATGGCATACAGGTAGGAAATCAGGTACTTACTATAAAAAATTTAGTGATTAAAAATGAAAAAATTAGCTAATTAGATAGAGCAGGAATTTATGAAATCCCAATAAACCAGCAACCACCTGTGTCATATATAGGCAGCACCAAGAATAAATTAAAGTATAGATTGAACCAGCATATTAATAATTGGAATAAAAAGAGGCTAAGACAGCATTGACCTAATACTGTATGGAAAATCAAAATGTCCAAGGTTTGAAGATATTAAAATTATTAAAAAGCTGTAAAAACGAAAAGCAATTAAGAATTGCAGAATCAGTGTTAATTGAAAAAGAGATCAAGATTATGCAACATTAATGAGCCAAATAACCTAAATGAACAATGGAAAGCCTAATAAAAATTGAACAGCAGCGTAAAAAGAGAGGGGAAAAAAGAGCAGCAGGGACAATAGATGGCGCCAGAGACCAGCGATTCAGAGATAGCGACTGGAGCCCAGGCCTTCGATGGCTCTGCTCACTTGAGCTGTGGTGGGCGGAGACACACCTGCCTCCTGAAGATGACAGGGACCTGTCGAAAGTACTAGAGGATTGGATGTCGGGCTGAATGGGTGTGACAATTGCAGGGGGAGTAGCAGAGGTTGTGAAACAGAAGGAGGAGTTCCATAATTAGAGTTGACTAAGGTTTAATCACCTGTGAATGTAAGGTTTATGTACATAGTTTTTACTTGAATTGTATGAATGAGTGTGTGTGTATTTTATCGAATTGACAAGCATTATAGTAACATATTATAAGGCAAAGGAAAAAAAAAGAAAAAAACGATGTTTCACACCGAAAATAAGAAACGTAAGCAAGAAATCTGTAAACCTGTGGAAAGCCCAGTTATCACGATGAATGACGTGTTGGAAGTGTGTGGTCCATTGAAGGTTACCATGATCTTTATGGTGAGTGGTTATTCCTCATGGTTTTTTGTCATTTATAATTGCACGTAAACTATGCGCACTTTGCAAGAGGTTAATACCTTAAAAGTGCAAATATAATAACTCACAACTTTGTTTCCCCTAATTTTCCTGAGTCTCATGTACTTCCAGAAAGTTTTTCTATCTTTCCAAAAAGCCATTTCATGCCTTTCCACCTTCTCCTTCCTCTCTTTTGCCTTACTCTGGTGAACCAGCTTAGCTGCCTCATGCTTCTTACAGCGATATTCATCCTCAGAAACTCTACCATGCAACATCCCCAAGTATGCTTCCTTCTTTCTCTTTACTACCTCTTCAATATTGCTATTCTACTAAGCATCACCTCCATTGTTACCCACTATTGTGGTGCCACAGACTTTTTAAGGAGCAGTGACAACACAGTTCTTATAACGTGCCCACTTCTTTTCTACATCCCTCTCACATGACTTCAGCTCCTTCAGTTATTCTCTGAGCAAGTTAGAGTAATGCTGATGATCTTCAGGGAGCCTTTCAACCTTTATTCTTTCCACCCTAGGCTTCTTCCTATTCTTTTTCCTCCAATCAACATTCAGTTTCACTCGTGATACTACCAAATAATGATCAGAGCCACATATATCAAATCTGATTACTTCAATCAATTTCTGAGAAAATTCTGGTCTTGTTTGATATGCAACTTGAGCCCCTTACCATTTGAAAAATTTGACATTGATTAATATGGCGGATTTCAAGATGGTGGCCATGTTCCAAAAATGGCCTAAAAGATAAGTCCCTCACTGATTCTTTGCTGGGGTATTAAAATATTTCATTTTTTCCCCCATTTCCGAGATACAAGGGTGTCCTGAGACTTTTGACTCACTATGTACACTATCTACCAACAAGTAATTGGATACCCCTGCAATCGATGATATCTGCAATCCTGACACACGTCACGGCCGCCACCATTAAATATCGTGTGGGAAACAACAACACAACCAGTCGCATGCAAGATGCCACGCAGTTTGGAGCTCTCTGATTTCGAGAAAGGTGTAATTGTTGGGTATCACAGAAATGGCCGATCCATACGTGACATATCCAGCGAGTTGAAGTACCCAAAATCGACAGTGGCCTACGTGATTGGCAAGTGGAAGATGAGAGGTGACTGTTGGAATGTGCCCCGACTCGGCAGACCCACAAAACTGGGAGTTAGAGATCAACGGGTGCTGGCCAGAGAAATTCGGAAGAACCGCACCAAATCGATGGGCCACATCCGCGAGGAGTTTCAACAGGCATCCGAGAGTGTTCTTTTGATGAATACCATCTGTAAGGAAGTCCATCTGCTCGGTTATCATTAATGTTCTGCCGCCCACAAGCCTTTGATAACCAAGTCCAATAGCACTACTCGGCTAACGTGGTTCAAAGAACGTTGACAGTGGGCCGTTGAACAGTGGCAACAGGTTCTCTGGAGCGACGAATCAAGGTTCACCTTCTACCGTTTGGATGGCAGGGTCTGGGTTTGGCATCTGCCTGGAGAACGCCTCCTGCCGGAATATATTGTGCCAACTGTGAAGTTCGGCGGCGGTGGAATTATGTTATGGGGGTGTTTCTCCTGGTATGGCATGGGACCCTTGGTCGCAATTCCTGGCAGACTCAATGCCGAGACCTACTGCACCATTTTGGATGACCATGCACTTCTTACGTTGTGGCAGTTTTACGGGGTGGACCCATGTTACTTTCAGGATGACAATGCCACCTGTCATGTTGCGAGGTCCACCATGGCTTGGTATGGTGACAATGGGGTTAATAGAATGGACAGGCCTGCGCACAGCTTGGACCTTAACCCTATCGAGTACCTCTGGGACGAGTTGGAGCGTCGACTTAAGGGGTGCCCCCACCGTCCGAAATCGGTGAAGCCCGTCTTCTCCAAACTGAGTGGAAAAAATACCGCTAGCCGTCGTACAACGCCTGGTTGACAGTATGCACCAGAGGGTTGCAGCTGTAATCGCCACTCGTGGAGGCTCCACCAACTATTGAAGGTGAATAAACTTCGTTTTCCTTTGCTATCACAGGTGTCCGATTACTTGTTGGTAGATAGTGTATATGGAATAAAATGTATTTTAATATCATCTGTATCTACTCATTTTAGTGGCAAAGTTGTGAATCTGGAAAAAGAGGAGTGGAAAAATCATCATTTTTACATTTCAAGCTTCCGAATGCAAAAATAATTTTTCAAATCGGACTAATAGTTTCAGAAATATGGTGTCCACGGATGACCAGATGGACAAAAGTGATAACGTACACATGATCTTTTTTTACAAAGGACATGCTAAAAAGGTGTGAGATAGCATTAGTTATAGTAAATAAGATAGCAAAAATGAAAACACTATCTCCTAATCTGCAGGATGCATCACAAGTACAGCCCAGCCTTAGAACCCCACACATAAATGGTGGATTAAAGTACAAACAAAGCCACTCCTTGAGGCCAAATGTTCATAAAATTGCAAATGTTCATAAAACTGGTGTCCCGACATACCACCCAGAAAAAACACTTTGTCTTTCTCTATAAACTTTAACCAGATTCAGATCATGTTATAGCCTCCATCAGAGAATTAATCGATAAGATTAAGAGCATTAGTGTGTCCTGGGGGTGGCACTATAGTAAGTTTTAATATAATCTCATTGTACCTGTCAATCCCAGTACAAGAAGCCATGAATACCTTAATAGAGGCCATTTGTTGTTCTGGTAACTTCAAGCTGTCAGTTGGTGAGTGCAAGCTCGGCAGATCCTGTACGATCCCATTTCGTAACTTCATCCTGTCTGGTAAAGTCAAGCCACCAGTTTGTGAGTGAAAGCTCGGCAGATCCCATGTGATCCTTTTTACACCTACAAAAACTGGATTATTATCTTTTAAAATCCTGCACTTTACTTGTTTCTAGATTCATGAAGTGATTTTTTATACATATTGTGAATAGCAGTTGAAATGACACAGGAAATGGTTATAAGCACCATCTAGTTAAATGCTGCATTTCAGAGCTGCATGCTTGCAAAACTAAGTTTAGTGCTATGGCATTATAATCAGAAATTAAGGTAATTACAATGTTGAAAGGTGTGTCTAAATCACAAGATTTTGTATTCAATAATGTTTCAATACTTTCTTTGAAGTGCAAGGTGATTTGTCGGTAAACGAAGTAATCCTACTCATATTATTCCAGCTTGGTGTAGCGGGAGCATCTTCTATTGTGGGTACAGAAACAGCTGTAGATGGGAGGCCTTTTCTGTTATCTCTCTCTATTCAAATAAAATAACAAAAAATATTCAAAAAGTACTGGAAGGAAAAAAACCTCACCTGTTTCAGTAATTGTATATAAACCTCTTTCTTTAACACCTGAGCACATTATTGAGGTGGCAGATGAAATGCCATTTTTGCCTTAGGTTACAGAGGAAGTATCAGAATTTTACTGAATACAAACTCTTGTAACTTGGACGTATCTTTCAACGTTCTGATTATTTGGAAATCTCAACTGGCAACAGACTTGTGAATAAGATCCATCATATGAACTCTTGCTATCAGTGTGCCCAAGGATGATGACCAGCTCAAAGATCTTGCTCGAAATAAATTTTTAAACATGTAGCCAATAAATAGAGTTAAAAGATCCACTACTGATTTTTTGTTAAGCAAAAGAAAATTATAGATAGAAAGACTACTGGAATTAAATTTGCATGAAAACTGGACCCTTCTTCTGGGTGTGGTAAGCAATAAGTGATTTTGTGATGGGGTGGAAGTGGGGATATAAGCAGAACAATAAATTTATATTCAAATTAAAGAAAAGAAACTTTGTTTTAACAACTGAATATAAATATCTTCATTACTACTTGAAGCTATTGTTGAAGTGGAAAGTTAGAAAAATGTAATTTTGCTGTTTTACTATATGCAATAAGATATGATAGATAAGAACTAACCAATTCTGAATGCTGCGAGTATTCTTCCTCTATCTGTCTGTTGAATCTGTTGGGCTGTTTCTGCGATTTAGTTGCTGAATTTTCATGCTCCCTGTATGTTATACTTTTAGGAGAGCTACAAAATATTTTTATAGAATCTTGGACACATCTCTGAATATCAATATCTGAAAGAAGAATGAGAAACAAATATGCAACTCCATTCTTCAATGCAATAAAAAAAGATCTGATGAACCTTAAAAAAAATATATATATATTTTCATTTATACACAAAACAATAAGAAATCACACTACACATGCCGATAACCTGATACTAGTTATCACATCAGAATATTTTCATCTCACTTCTGAGCTATCATATAAAACAACTTATGCTTTAGTAGCTTATACTACTACAAAACTTTATTTTGTTAACATACTGTATATACTTGCATATAAGCCAACCATCCTACTTCAACAGCTAAAAATTTGTGAAAAACCTTGATCCACATATAATCTAACCTTAAAATTCAAGGTTTTAGAAAATATACGTAGGATGCCCGATAAATAAGATGTACAGGTTACAATTACACGGAAATTGTTTATGCTACACATAAGCAATTTCTAAGTAAGTAGATAGCTGAGGGCTGAGCAGGTTCCATTGTACCTATAACAACATTTGCCACATACCTTCCCGTGGCGTCTGTTGTCTCATCGATACTGATCCAGATATTTTTATCCCCGACATCTTCTCGTATTTCTTTCATTATACCGACGTAGCAGGAATCTAAGTATATTTTTCCGCAAAGTTGCTTCACACGGAATATTTTCCTTTGTATATTTCTCCAAAAAATTCTTCACTGAATTATTTTCCAGCTTCCACAAAGGTATTCCAGCATCTATAAAATCATGGCACAAATCACTTGCAAACTGTGACTGCTTGCTTGAAGTAGAAGCGAATGATGAAATCAAACATGTCTTTTTTTCACCAATCTTCCGAATAACAGCAGCTTTATGCCAAATGTTGTGAAATGAAGAATTTCTTTTCGTAATTCAGTTTCATATAGCATATTTTACAAAACAACACCATTCCATCAGTGGACAAGATATCACTTCCATACTCTTGAACATACAGACTTAATTTAGCACTGGTTGAAGAAGCAGTTTTCGGCATTATTGTTTCACTTGGATGCAAAGCGAGATCTATTAGGGGTAGCAAACTAACAGAATCTTCCTCCCTTGTTTTGCACTTACGTTCAAGGTCTTATGTATGTACATGCATTCTTGGCTTTCACTCTAGCTTGATTGTTTACAATGTTATCTGACTGGATTCGGCTACTTCCACCATGCGTAGAAACTATCATCTAGGATTCTAGGGAGAGCAAAACATAAAATGAGATGCCGACCATCGTAGACTCTGCGCATGCGTCTGCCACCGCTGTTTAAATTGGAGCACCTCGTTTTGAATGTACCAATTGTACTCGTGTTTACTTTCAGATGTCTGCCGACTGTGATTTCGTTTTAGAGAAAATGCCACCTATCTTATGGTTTGTACACCCACACCCTAAAAGAGATTTTAAAAGAAATGAATAACTTAAAAAAAATTACGTGTTTACCCGGAAACACTACGTACTGCATACTAGATTGTTATCAAAACTTTGATTTTATCGCATTCTTAAGAAGAAATCATTTTTTAATAGTGCATTTGTTGAGTATAGGCAAAAAAAGGCATTAAATACATAAAAAGGAATTTTCTTCAAATATGAGCCGAAAAGGCAAAAAAGCATTTTAAGGCATTTTACCTCAACTTCTGGGCTTTAGTGATGTATATGGGGTTAATTACCATCGCATGCACAAATACTCCAGTGGTATGCACATTTCAAGGAAGGGTGGGAAGATCTGGAAAAGGATGGAAGACTCAGACACCTGATTTCAGTGCACACATCTGAAGTCATTGATAAAGTTCACGAAAGGATAAAAAATTATCATTTTGTATGACCTTGACGATGCTGGACTGTGAGCTCAGTGTTAATAAGGGGACAATTCGTTGAATTTTAGTGCAAGATTTGGGTGAAAAGAAGTTTGTGGTTGTTTCGTTCTGTGTGCTTTCTCAGACGACCACAAACATGAATGAATGGAGTATAGAAAACACATTCTGGAGACCGCAGAAATAATGCAAAATTTTCTCCAAAGTATTATGGCAGGTGATGAGACATGGTGCATTCATTATAATCCTGAAACGAAGCATCAGAGTGCTTAGTGGAAGGTGCCACAGTCACCCAAAAGAAAGAAGATCAGCTTACAGAATTCCAAAATCAAGGCAATGCCTGTGTGCTTTTATGACAGCAAGGAAATTCTGCACCATGAGTTCATTCCTGAAGGTACAACTGTCACTGGCAATGCTCACACATCAATTTTGGAATGATTGTGAAAGAGGATTGTTCGTGTAAGGCCCGAGTACAAAAACAGGCAATGTTTTCTTCTTCACAATAACACATCCACACATAGAACAGTCAGTGTACAGCAATTTCTGGCATGAAAACAAGTATGCGTGCGCAACCATGCCACCTATTCTCCAGATTTGTCACCATGTGACTTCTTTCTTTAGCCTAAATTAAAGCTGTCTTTAAAAGGAAATGTTTTTCAAGACATTGAAGAACTGTGACATCAGCTTTTCACTCTATACCAAAAGATGACCTCTGCAAGTTCATCATTTCATTGGCTGATCGAAAAAAAAAAAAAAAAGAAGAGGAAAAAACAGAAATCACTTAAGGTTTCCTGCTTTTAAAATTTTCTTAAAAAAATTCAGTCTTATTACTTAATTGCAGCACTGTGTATTTCTCAAAAAACTTTAAGTTTCAGGATGCCATTTAACAGTTATACCGCAAAAATTAATTTGGAATTTTTTCTAAAGTATGCATTGAATTGTACTTCGCAATGTATATATCACATTTAATCAGATAATGATTACAAAATTTACATTATTTGCTATGGACTGACTACTATAATAATTTACTCTTGCTGGACAATGCTACGAATCAATTTCTATAAATAACATTGTTGAAATATAACGGGAAGGTTCTTCCTATTACAGAATGAGGTAGTAATACATAACATTAAAATAATAAAGTTATTGTTGGAATCACAGCCTCTCGGTGATAAAAAACAACAACAACAACAAAACTGCAGATCTTCAGACGTGAATTTCACAGCGCTCCAAATGAATTTCGACATACCAGGCCAGCTGTTGTGTACTAAATTACACGTATCTTGAAACGTCACAACGCGGGGATCTCACTCTTGCATGATCTGTGACGTAAGTGAAGTTGAGATGAGAACCTTCTCTGTTTACAGTCTGCTGTTGTCTTTGCTTGTGTGCGGTGGTGTGTCAATGACGTTCCGTGTATATGTTCTTTCAAATAGAATTGCTCCTTTTTTTATTAGAAAGCGAACTGCTTTGCAAGATGTTCTTAATCTGTAAATTCTAGAACATTTCATGATGTTATGTACATAGTTTCTGTCACCAGCAAGGTGATCAAGTGTGCGTGACTGCTGTGATCTTTATTTCAGCAAACATGGCGTCTGTTAGTTTGTTCGAAACAACGTTTATTACAGCAATGGTTTATCTATTTGTCAACACATTTCATCTAATGGATATCATAGTGTCATCTTTTATATTTTTATTAAATATGATCTTTTATTGCATACAACTCAGGTCTGTATATGAATTTATTATTGCTAGCATGAAGTAATCTGTTCTGTTCTATTTTACTGTTAAGCTTACATTCTTCTACCATGAATGAAGAATAGCGAACAGTATTTTACTACTGCGTGCCGAGCAATTGGAGTGCTAGTGTTCTGTTTAATTTAATATTTCCACCTTTCTAAAAATCACAACAGTTATAACACATGCTTTATGTAATAAGAGTTGTGATGCATAATTTCAGTATAATAATTAACTTGTATGACATAACTAACATAATAAAAACAATTTGTAGTGAATATAGCTTTTAAAAAATACAGCTGTTAAAGCAAAGCATCAGCCAAAGCTTCTGTTAAAAAAAGTTGCAGTGTTTATACATCACAAGTCTGTACAAAATGAAGTTGCAGTATATAGTTTCTATATAATGAAGGTGTATGTGGCTTCTGTAAAATGAAGTTTTTGTTCATGGCTTCAGTAAGCTGAAGTGATGTACAACTCAGATTCTGGAATCATGGCATCATTGATGAAATGTCTGTGCAGTCTTAATTGTACTAGTTGTAATAAGAAGTATTCATTAGGCTCCATTGCTCTGTTTGTTGGTACGTTAAACACTCTGGTTTAGCACTTTTCTTTTTAATTTCTTTGTTTCAATCTCATTTGACAATATAGAAACATGTAAATATTTGTGTTTTGTTTGATGCAATAACATATATAATTCAAGCCTTTTAAGTATTTTATAACTTATAAATGAAAAATACTTGAATGCATTACATATATCTCAAAATCATGGATTATTACTAAGGAATAAAAGGATATTTACAAGACATATTTTCTGGTAGTAACCCTACCCTTCCTCAAGACTACAGGTACAGTAGATGTTGCCATTCATAAGGTAAATTCTAACCTTTCAAATAATTTAACATAGTACCTGTTCTTTTCCCTATTAATGAAAAAATGATTATGCAAAAAAGAAAAATTGTTCTCTATGTATACAATTTCCCAGCCCATTCTAATGTACCAACAAAATTATCAAATGTGAATTTTGTATTCCGCCCCCTTTCAGATTTTGTAAAAAATCTGAAAATTCATTATCGGAAACGCATTCTCTAGATAAGATGATTGATCTGAGGATTTGATCAGCTGAACTACACTGGTGTGCAAAAATTAAGGACAAAGAGGAGAAATTAGCATAACAGCGGAACGAGCAGACAGAATGGACTGAAAGACCACTCTGCGCATATATGCAGCATGACGTGGGGGAGGGGAGGAGGGGGAGTGTCGGAAGGGTATAATGCACACGGGCGGTGTACGCTCAGCAATTCGGTGAAACTATTGCACGGTGTACATCGGTTTGAACTACGTCGAGTTGCTGCCACCGTGTGATATGGCCAACAGGCAATCCAGTAGACGACATCTGGATGACTTTACCCAAGGTTGCGTCATTGGGAAGTTGGAATATGGTCGAAGTGTGACTAGTGTGGCCGAGGAGTTTGGGATCGCTCACAGCATCGTTTCATGAGCTTGGAGAGCATTTCAAACGACAGGAACAGCTGTCAGAGAGTTTAGCAGTGGTCGTCCACGAGCAACCACGGCGGCGGACGACCGGTACATTGTCCTACAGGTGAGAAGAGAAAGATGGCAGACAGTGGGAGAAATCGCAAGGCACGTACAACAGACAACTGGATGTCCGTTATCGCATTTTACCGTGGCCAGGAGGCTGCATAAAGGTGGTCTATTTGCACAACGACCAGTATGGTGTGTGCCATTAACGCCTGCTCATCGGAGACAGCGGTTTCTGTGGTGCCAGGAACACAAGCACTGGACACATCAGCAATGGGGTCGAGTTCTCTTTACAGACGAGAGCCGATTTAGTCTGACGAGCGATTCTGGACGTATACACATCTGGAGAGAGCAGGGAACATGCAATCACACCTCCAACATCATCGAAAGGGACTGGTTTGGAGGTGGCAGAGTTCTCGTTTGGGGCGGTATCATGCTTGGTAGCCGTACTGACCTCCACATCTTCCAAGGAGGTTCAGTCACTGGTGTCCACTATTGTACCGAGGTTCTCCTGCCTCACGTGTGTCTGTTTAGAGGTGCTGTGGGTCCTGAGTTCCTCTTCATGGACGACAACGCTACACCTCTTCGTACAGTGGCTGTCGCAGTGCTGTTGGAGAGTGAAGATATTCAACGCATGGATTGGCCCGCAAGGTCCTCGGACCTAAATCCAATCGAAAACGTGTGGGACCTTCTCGGGACAAGCTTGGCAGCACGTCACCAGGCACCAGCAACGATTCCACAGCTGCGACTGGCGCTACAAGAGGAATGGGCAGCGATGCCTTAACAGCTCCTTGACATCCTCGTCCTCAGCATGGACAGACGTTGTAAATTCTGCAACACAGTCAGGGGTGATCATATCCCCTACTAAAGATTGGATTTTTCTTGGCAGCCGCCTGTCACATGGACGTTTCTGTCTTCTGTCCAGTTGTGCTCGAAGCTACTCCTTCAATAAAGTGCCTTTGTATCCTTTGGATTCATTGTTTGAACTGTTTTGCTCACTTGTCCCACATTCTTACATCTTGGGGATCTTATGGTATGATTTGAGTCGATGTGGAGCACTTCTGCACGACGTTACATTCGAAAAACCGTCTCGTCCCTAAGTTTTGCACGCCAGTGTAGGTAAGGTGTGGCAAAACAATGATTTACAATTGACAGTAAAAAAATTGCTTTGCAAAAGCTGGCTTCATGTAATCATCTCAAATCAAAGAAGAAAATGTGTTGCCACAAGTCAAGCAATGTTAGAAGGACTTGCAGACAAAAGGTCTATCAAAGAAGGAATTTCGTTTGATGAGTTCCTTGACATCGGCGAAGACATAATTTTTTCAGAATACCCAACGGATGACGACATAGTAAGCTCATTCAGACAGCATGGAGTAACATCGAAAAGGCTGAAGGGAATGACACAGAACTTCCCAAGCCTTCTAAAAAAGAAATGTTGGCCGCGTGTGATACAACATGCCGTGGTCTTAAATTTGCAGAAAAAGTTCCTGACAATATACACTATCTACCAACAAGTAATTGGACACCTGTGATAGCAAAGGAAAACGAAGTTTATTCACCTTCAATAGTTGGTGGAGCCTCCACGAGCGGCGATTACAGCTGCGACCCTCCGGGGCATACTCTCAACAAGGCGTTGAACGACAGCTAGCAGTATTTTCTTCCACTCGGCTTGAAGAAGACAGGTCAGTTCCTTCACCGATTTCGGACGGTGGGGGCACCCCTTAAGTCGACGCTCCAACTCGTCCCAGAGGTGCTCGATAGGGTTAAGGTCCGGGCTCTGCGCAGGCCAGTCCATTCGATTAACCCCATTGTCACCAAACCAAGCCATGGTGGACCTCGCAACATGACAGGTGGCATTGTCATCCTGAAAGTAATATGGGTCCACCCCGTAAAACTGCCACAACATAGGAAGCACATGGTTATCCAAAATGGTGCAGTAGGTCTTGGCGTTGAGTCTACCAGGAATTGCGACCAAGGGTCCCATGCCATACCAGGAGAAACACCCCCATAGCATAATTCCACTGCCGCTGAACTTCACAGTTGGCACAATACATTCCGGCAGGAGAAGTTCACCAGGCAAATGCCAAACCCAGACCCTGCCATCCGAACGGTAGAGGGTGAATCTTGATTTGTCGCTGTAGAGAACCTGTTTCCACTGTTCAACCGTCCACTGTCGACGTTCTTTGCCCCACTTTAGCCGAGCAGCGCTATTGGACTTGGTGATCAAAGGCTTGTGGGCGGCACGGCAGCACATCCATGATAACCGAGCAGATGAGCTTCCTTATAGATGGTATTCATCGAAAGAACACTCTCGGATGCCTGTTGAAACTCCTTGTGGATGTGGCCCATCGATTTGGTGCAGTTCTTCCGAATTTCTCTGGCCAGCACCCGTCGGTCTCTAACTCCCAGTTTTGTGGGTCTGCCATGTCGGGGCACATTCTGACAGTCACCTCTCATCTTCCACTTGCCAATCACGTAGGCCACTGTCGATTTTGGGTACTTCAACTCGCTGGATATGTCACGTATGGTTCAGCCATTTCTGCGATACCCAACGATTACACCTTTCTCGAAATCAGAGAGCTCCGAACTGCGTGGCATCTTGCATGCGACTGATTGTGTTATTTCCCACACGATATTTAACGGCGGCGGCCGTGACGTGTATCAGGACCGCAGATATCGTTGATTGCAGGGGTGTCCAATTGCTTGTTGGTAGATAGTGTATTTCACAGACTTAATAAGTTTGAACACTTTTATGATGAATCATCATTGAATTTTGTTGTGCAGCAAGACATCATAAAGTTTTTTTACACAAACGTAAATGCATACTAACACTATATAAATACATATGATTTTTTTAAAAGATATGCTCAACACATTTTTTTCTTGTTAATTCTTGTTTTTAATTATCATATGAAAGTAACTTATACATTGTGGTTCATATTCAATTACACTATTTATAAGAAAGAGTGTATTAATTAGGATATAAGTTTCTAAATACTACAATATATGTATGTATAAAAAAAGGTTGTTTCTATATATCGCATTTTTTTTTTATGGAACCACCGACTTTGATATGCAGTAGGATTCAAAAGTTCGGGGATAGTGCCTACCCATGACAACGCAAGCATGTAGCTAAAGTTATGGCATCTGAAATACACATCTCGCCATTCCTTCCCTCCATAGTCAGAATGGTTTGGCCCATGGAAAGTGATTGGAATGCATGCACAGATGTTTGTTGCTGTGGTTCGTCGTCTGTCTTCTGCGATGTGAGAAACATGGCTTTTGAAGAGCAACGTTGTAACATTAAATTTTGTCAGTGTTTGGGTAAAGCAGCTGCAGAGACCTTAGAAATGCTTTCGAAGGTGTACGGTCACTCTATGATGTTGTGAGATCAAAGGTGTACGAGTGGTATCAGTGTTTCAAAGAGGGTCAAGAATCCATTGCAGATAATGAGAGCTGTGGTCCACCTGCGACTGCACGAGGTGAGGAAAACATTATGATGGTGGTGCAGTGTGTTCATCAGGATCATCGCTGAACCACTGAGGAAATCGCTAATGCAACTAACTTATCGGAAACCACATGCCAGTGCATTTTGACGGAGGATCTCAACATGCACTGCGTGCGTCAGCACACTGTCCCTCGCCTTTTGACCTCCGAACAAAGGATCAATGGATGCGAATACCAGGGGAATTAATCAACAAAGCCAATAGCGATCCTACGTTTTTGGATAACATCATCACAGGGGATGAAACGTGGTGCTACTTGTTTGATATTCAGCCAAAGCGTGCTTCTTCAAGATGGAAATCACCGTCTTCATCGTGATCAAAGAAATTCAGGCAGGATCGCAGAAAAGTCATTCTGGAGGGTTTTTTTTTTTATTCTCACAGCATTGTCCATTCCGAATTTATTCCTGAGGGCACAACAGTTAACAAGGAACGTTATCTGGACATTTTACGTCACTTACGGGAGACAATCTGTCATAAACGGCCAGAGACGTGGCGAAGTGGACAATGGTGTCTTCTCCACGACAACACATCTGCACATCGGTCCCTACGGGTCACGGAGTTTCTTGCCAGAAATGGTACTAATGTGCTTCCACATCCCGCCTATTTATCCGACTTAGCCCCCTGCAATTTTGACCTCTTTCCACTGATGAAACAAAATCTTCAGGGACATCGTTTTGTGTCAATAAATGAGATAAAAACAGCAATGCAGGAGGCATTACGAGGGGTTGCAAAATATGGCTTTCAGCATAGATTCCAGAAGCTTTACGAGCACTGGCAAAAGTGCCTCGTCACCCAAGGGGATTATTTTGAAGGTGGTTGTGCATCAGTGTTTTAAAGTATTCAAGGTAAGGAACTATACGCCAAGTCCCGAACTTTAGGATCCTACCTCATATATGGAGGTCTGACTGTATATATATACCAGGGATTGCAAAACATCTTCCATCTTTGTATAAATTCTCCCTCTCAGTTGATGTTTCTGCTTTCTCTGATTGGGACAATCTAAAATGTGTGTGTGCATATAAATATATATATATATATATATATGGACATGTTCAACAGCCTACATCACAACAACATGAAACAAGTCAAACAGCCTACATCACAACAACATGAAACAAGTCAAACAGCCTACATCACAACAACATAAAACAAGTCAAACAGCCTACATCACAGCAACATAAAACAAGTCAAACAGCCTACATCACAACAACATGAAACAAGTCAAACAGCCTACATCACAGCATATGACAAATATATGTACAGCTATGGGAAATACTTAGCACTCTGGCAGATTGTCATTTCCAAAACAAAGCAATTTGCAGTTTTTTTGCTAGTGCAATTAAATAAATGTAACTGTAAAACAGAATACCATTATTTAGTGTTATCATGCACTTAAGCAATTTAAAAGTTATCAATTAATTTGGAAGAATACAATACTCTGCATGGCATAAATATGTGACAAAACAAAGGTAATTTTGTTGTATACTTAACAGGCATGTCTGAAAACATGAGAATGCATTCATTGAAGCCATATGATAATAGATTGCTCTTTAACTGCTTTAGTATGGCAACACCAATACACAAAGGAAAGGAAGCATTTCCAAGAAGAAGAGTATCCCACAGATGAAATATTTTATGTAAAGGGAACACATCTGCAAAATAAAGAAACAATGCCTTAATTGATTCATGAAGGGGAATATTTCACATTACACCAAGCAAAACTTCCACAAATAAAGCCAACTGAAACTAAAGACCTTTTATATCCACATAATTTGCCATTAAAATCTAAGTATAAGGGTGAGTATGAAACTAATACCTACAGCATTTTTTATTAGAAAATGTAACTGCAGAAATATAAAACTTACACAGAAGATTCATATATCTTATACACACACCTAATGCTATTTTTTTCAGATATCTATTAAGTTCAATACATTCTAGCTGATGTTTAACAAAGCACTGTTACCAGTGCAGTAAATCAGGTTTGAATTGCATTATGAATAGAATACTTTCCCCAATAGTTTACTATATTGAAAAAGCCATACAGGTGGTAATATGAACTGAGGTGCAAACAAGATGAGAAAGGACAACCTAGTAAATGGTCATGATAGCTTTGCTTGTGCACAGACTTGTGTGGGGGATATGGTGAAGAAGGACATGATTAGTGTTGATGTTAGGCTGGCCTTTGTACGATGCATTTTATAGAGCTCTTTAAAAGTTTTCACATACTTTAAGAAGTTTATGATTATATCCTTTTCTAAAACAGAATCGATCATAATCCCTCTTTAACACAAAAGACAGGAGGCCATAATTTCACTCACTGCAGATTACTGCACTATAGTTTGAACATCTTCTGCAGTGGTGTGCTATGGTATCACGCAACTGACTTTCTCTTCATTTCAAGGGCATAATGGTAAACCCATGTTTTATCATCTATCATAAGAAAATAAAAATCATTCTTGTTGTACTGGAGAAGTTTCTCACAAGTGATTTTCTGGGGTTCTTTGTGTTTTTGAGTTAGCACATTTCTTGAATACCCCATCAACATTAAATTTTGGAATACTCCAAGTCATAAAAACATTGTTTACAAATACAGATTTTTCTTTTCTAACCCCAACCTGCTTAGTCAGCTTATCAATCTGCTAATCACAGTCCTCTCCTAGTGTCTATTATCAATATGCTGCTTCTGGGTTTGCCTTTGATCTTGATTTCTGCACTCTTGAAGCACCTAAACTACAGTCTCATAAAGCTAAAATTAATAGCAACAGCACCATTCATATTTCTCAGGCACTGATAAATTTTAGTGCAAAAAACACATTTGGTCACAAAAAATTTAATCATCAGTGTTTCATACATGTATCAATGACAACCTCCATGTTTGAATAGTTATATGTTAAGTTCACTTAGCCAGACACAATGTACTAACTTGTCAGCAATAAAAAAACAATAGTTTTTCATCCAAATTCACACACAGGAACAACGCTGCTTTATTTGGAAATTCCTTTAGCTTTACTCACATACATGCAGAGGTATTACGAAATTTTTATATCAAAAATGGAATAAGAACACAGCAAAAGCCTCAAAATATTAGTGAGTTATTATATTAAAGCAGATGCTCTGAACCTCTTTTTGTTTATCGAGTCCTGTCTTCAGCATTATGCATGACGAATTTGTAAACAGAAAGTGCCACAAACCTTTGTCAAATCTTCAACTCTCTCATATTAAAAAAATCTGAGTTGTTCAATTCTTAAAATACTCTGCCATCAGACAACTTTTCAGTAAAACAGCATACAGCTACTAAAAACAGAGCTGACACATTTGGAAGCAAAGGTTCACTGATAGAAGTTGATTTTCCAATAAAGGAAGTTTCTTTTATAAGCCTCTTTTAGAGAATAGGCTCATAATCCAATATCTGCACTTGGCTCTAAATGGCAGTGTAGGAACATTCATTTATGTGATTCACATAGCCAGACTGCTCTTATCCTTCTTTCCGAGACTCATAGAGAGCTCCTTAATTTTTTATTGCAATTCTAAGCTGTTTGCCCAATACAGTGACTTTCATATCAGTGAATGTTATAAATGACTTCCATTCTCCCCTCACAAATATCTTATAATTCTTTGAACTTACCTTTTATTCGCTATTTTACTTAAGTAACTTTCACTGTGGTACCAATTTAAATTTTTGACTTTCCGAGCAATCAGTTAACCTTCATAAACAACGAAATGCTGATAAATATGTTGAATAAAAAATTTAAACATTTTCCATTGAAGATCTTTTGAATGAAAAGGTAACGAACAAAACAAGAAGCAATTACTGAACTAGAATTACTGTCAAAAAGCAAGAAATCACAATGTTTTAAATTCCTATTGTAACAATTATTTCGTAAATTCCAATAAGATAACAAATATTTCATAAAAAGAGAAAGTGAAATTCAACCAAAAAGGATTTGAAATACTTACGTGTGTACATAGTCAGGAACCATGGAATTGCATATAACTGAAAAAAAAAAAAAAAAAAAAAAAAAAAAAGAGGCAATTGAATGCATTATTGTTAAAATGGTTTACTTTAATGGCACAAAGTATTGATACTGAGTAGAGAGCAAGAGGATAAGAATATATAACATATATAACACCAATATTTTTTATAAAACTACCAGATAGTGTTTACCAGGCGAGACTCATAATCACATTATGTATGCATGCAAACACAGAATGAAAAAGCTGTTATTCCTAATCAATTTGTAACATTTACTGTTGTACTAGCACAATCTGCATAACATCAGGGAATACACAACAAGGGCCAAAAAACCTAAAGACTCTTACTGTCTGTTTACAAGTAAAAAAAAATGATTTTTTCCTTTAAAGAGATGAATAATAGCATTAGTTCAGGAGAAATACAGTTCAAAGCAAAAATAATTACAACGGAAGCTTTTTCAACAGTTTGTAATTCAGAATTCTCTCCTGAATGTTATATCCAAAACCCACAAAATTCCAAGCATGGAAAAGCAACCAAATTGAAAAAAAAAAAAAAAAAAAAAACCTTTTAATTTACTGTTAAAAGCCAAATTTCAATATTTTAATGTCACTACCAAATAATGTGTAAATTTAAGTACATTGTAACCCACACTTTGTATATTATGTAGTTACATTAAGAGATTTACTGTTTATATTGTGTTAAGTGAAAGAAAATATTCTGAAGACTATTGAAGGTAACACTGGAAAAGAAAGGTTGCAAAGAGTTTATTTTGGAGAATGTAAAAAAAGTAAAGATACTGAGTTGGGTAAGAAGTATTTAACACTATACCACAAAGTTAAATACAGTACTAACATCTAAAATTTATTTAGTAGCATAGTAATCAGTTTATTTATTGCAGCAGTTAATGTTTTTTTTTTAGGTTTGAATAAAGAAGCTGCTGTTATGGACATTTGCATTATTTGTAAAACACACACGAAGATTGAAGACGAGAAAGCTGGACATGTTCTTGGTTCCAAAGGTGCAGAAGGAATAAATAATGCCAGCAACACACACTGTAGTGATGTAGCAGCAACAAGAATGAAAGTTTCTCAGTGGTACCATAAAAGATTTACAGATAAGAATATCATTGAACGAGAAAACAGGAAAGCGTGAACTGAAATAAAACCTGTAGTGAAAAGCAGTAGTCAATTATATAAGGGACCATTTAACAGCAGAAGTGACTGTTTTGACATGCGGGGGAACTTCATATCCAGAGGTTTCATGTGATGTTATAGACTTATGTGAAAAAGATTTGAATGTACAGAGATACATTTGAGATTTTTAATGTACAGGCATTGTGGATGGCACTTGGAATTCCAATGCCAGACCAGCTTGACATTGGAATTCCAAAGTGCCATCCATAAAAGATCATTGTTTCTTCCATTAAAGGATACACTGGGAAGTTCATGGAACTGTAGCTTCATTCTTAGTGAAGTGGATTCCCTGTACTTGTACAATTGATAGGTTTTTATGTCTGCATCTGTAATGTTTGTCGGGGAACAGATCGATTAACATAATTGCCTGGAGTGATTGCAGCTATCATACCCATTCCCTGGAGAGGAGTTTTCCTGTCCAGATTACAAATGTTACAATCAGCATTATTTGCAATATGGAGGAGGGAATATATTAGTCCTCTTTGCTAATTGTTCATTAGGTGCAAGAGATGCACAGTGTTATAATTTCGTCACTTCATCAATGAAGCAGAAAATCCTACATGATTCAGTGCATCCAATAAATGCCTACATTGATGCTGGTAATACATTTGCACTCCAAGACCCAACTGCAGAAATGGGGAAATTATGGCTTTCAACCTAACTGCTTGCATAATACTTTGTTCAATGGAGACAACTTTCACATCTACATCTTTTCCAACTAAAAATATTCTGCACAACAATTGAAGACTGTTAGGGATGGATTTAGTAGAAGGAAGATATATTTTAGGGCTGAGGCATGCTCCTTGATGTCGCTTTTGATTAGCTTAGCTGCTGTTTCAATTATGCATATTTTTTTCCTGTCACCTCATCATTTTTTTTTGAAGTGCTTCCCAGTAATTTTGGTGTTATGTTGTGCATGAAATGATGTAAGGTCACCATGTTACCTTCACCAGATATCATGTAGCATCACCAAAGTATTCATAAAGCTTCTGCAGCACAAAACGTAGGGTGTAAGCTATGCACTCAGATTCTTCCAGGTTTAAAGCTTGTTGATCAATATTCTTTGAAAGGAAGAGGAAATTATTAACACATAATCAGAAAACTAAAAACATATTTTCTGTGTGAAACTTTGGTTTATCACATGAGAGAGCAATAAGGAGACTTTTCATCTAAAATTTAGGAATTAACTTAGCTAGTATATGGGGAGAGGGAGATGACAACCTTACATTCACTTCATTCTACCACAGCAACACAACCTCCACACCTTCACAAAATAAAAAAAGTATAAATACTTTGCAATTTTTGGAATGAAGTACATACAATACATGGAATCATGTACCAAACAGGCTTCACTACTATCAGTACATACATAAATTTATGGATGAATCATCATTATCAACCATTCCCAATCCATTGCTGGATGAAGTTCATTCCACAACTCATCTACAACTCTCCACCTTAAGCAATTCTCTTTCATGTCACTCCTTCATGTTTTCGAATTTCATCAACCCATCTCTTATGCTGTGGTCTTCTGGGTCATTTCTTGCCCCTTGGTAGCTAGTCTAGTATACCAGTTGTCTAATGGTGGTCAGTTCTTCTAACAATATGTCCTGCCCACTGTCACTTGAGTCGAGGCCTTTACTCTCATCATGATGTCATCAACACTTGCCGTTTTCCTTTTCTATCATGTTTGGTTACACCAAACATTTATCTATCCACACTTTTGAGTTGTCCACAGACTCTATATGTCTTTTTTCATTAATGTCCATACATCTGATTCACAAGTAAGAACTGGAAGTATGCATCAGTTAAAAACTTTCGTTCCAAGATATAATGGTAAATTGACTTCTTGAAAATTGCCCTGCTACATCCTAATGCACTCCAGCCAAGTTTTGTATGCCTATTAATTTCTTCTACAACATGACCCTCTCTTGATATTTGTTGTCCATATCTTAGGCATCAGCTACTTCCAAATTTGCCCTACCAACCTCTAAATCTTCAGTTGTTGTAAAAGCATTGTATATGATTTTTTTCTATAGGTTCATCTTTAATTCCACTTCTTTTCTCTTGTGTGCAACTTCTTGGATCATAATTTGCAGCTCTGTCACCATGCAGTCAAACCTTCATTGCATTTTCATACATGTAATTAAGATATTAACATACACATCTTCAATGCTGTATGACTTCAAAGCAGGGCTCAATTTTGACCGGTAGTTAGTTGCAAATTGCTAGCAAGCAAATGCATTTTGCTAGTGATAAAGTGGTTCTACCAAAAGTTGCTGGTGGAAACATTTTGAATGTTTTAGTGTGAACTGTAAAGCACCACTGCATTGTGTGTGTGGAATATTTTAGACACATACAAAAAGGAACAACTGCTTTCTGGAAACAAATGTTTCTTGAAAAGTACAAACATTATAAAAACATTTTGGCACTGGTAGAAATATTCAGTATATTTCCCTTATCTACTTCTTCATGTGAGGTTAGGTTCAGTTGCATGAAGAGAATCCTAGCTGATTGGATGGGCAGTTTAAACTTACAAACATTGAATGCTCTCATGAGTATTGAGGTTGAAAGCCCGTCCGAAGACAAGTTTGATCCCAGGCCTGTTGTTTTAAAGTGGTATGATGAAAAGACCCGAAACCCAGATCGTAAACCATACAGAAAACAACTTAAGATTTTGAATAGTGTTCTTGAATTTTGTGAATAAAGTTAAATAAAAAAATGTTTTTTAAATATTTGCATTCAAATTAAATTGTTAGAATTAATCTGTCAGGTCATGAAAAGGAGAGTTATATCTAAATATCTGTAATCTTTTCAGCATTACAATATGACAGTTACAGGGGTGAAATCAAAATTTGTCATGATTGACTAATGGAGGGGGACATGTTAAAGTTTCTTTTGTATAATGCTAATAAACTTTTGCTAGTAGATAATGCAATTTGCTAGTAAAAAATAAGGCCACTAGCAAGTGTTGCTACTGCTAACAAAAACAAAAATAACAACAAAAACAAAATCAAGGCCTGCTTCAAAGATATAACTGTTTATGGTTTCACAGAATCAAAAGTCTTTTTGTAATCAATAAAAGCCACAGGTAGTGGAAGTTCATATTCATTCGCTCTTTCAATTAATTCTCTCAGTACATGGACATAATTTACAGTGCTGTGGCCATTCTTGAATCCAGCTTGTTCTCTTGGGTGAGCCATATTCTGCATTTCCTTCAAGCAATGTGACAGTACCTTAGTGAGGATTTTGTAAACTGAATTTTCTCTAATATTCTAGTTTCTATGATATAAGGATAACAACTAATGCCTATCATAAGCAACAAATTCCTGAAGAGATTCTGGTTACCATTGAGAATCTATTTAAAAAAATGCAGAGGGAAAGGATGGAAACAACTATTTGGAAAGCTAAAATTATAGGATTATATCCATTGTAAGTCTTTAAATATAGGGAAAAAGTTGAAACTTTCTAAAAATGAGACTGGAAGCACAAAGTAATAACTTACTTCAGGAATAAATCCTATATTGTCTAAATGGTTTGTTAAATCTGGATCATGGAATGCAATAAGATGAGAAAACTTAGCCAGGTATTCTGCAAATGAAAGGAAATATATGGATCAACAAAACAGTATTGCATACAAATAATAAAATAATATAAAATGACCATTGTATCTGTTTCTAGTCATACAAATAAGAACAAACAATTGTCTGAGGACTCAAAGGGGCATTTTTAAGAACAAAAATTAAGAAAGAACACAGAACATACATTAAGGAAGAACACAGAACAAAAATCGTCTGAGGGCTCAAGAGCATTTTTAAGGACTCAATGGGGTGTTTTTAAGAATAAAAATTAAGAAAGAACACAGAACAAAAATTAAGGAAGAACACAGAACAAAAATCGTCTGAGGGCTCAAGAGCATTTTTAAGGACTCACAAGGCGCATTTTTAAGAACAAAAATTAAGAAAGAACACAGAACAAAAATCGTTTGAAGGCTCAAGAGCATTTTTAAGGACTCACAAGGAGCATTTTTAAGAACAAAAATTAAGAAAGAATACAGAACAAAAATCGTCTAAGGGCTCAAGAGCATTTTTAAGGACTCACAAGGGGCATTTTTAAAAACGAAAATTAAGAAAGAACACAGAACAAAAATCATCTGAGGGCTCAAGAGCATTTTTAAGGACTCAATGGGGAATTTTTAAGAACAAAAATTAAGAAACACAGAACAAAAATCATCTGAGGGCTCAAGAGCATTTTTAAGGACTCAATAGGGTGTTTTTAAGAATAAAAATTAAGAAAGAACACAGAACAAAAATTAAGGAAGAACACAGAACAAAAATTGTCTGAGGGCTCAAGAGCATTTCTAAGAATTCACAAGGGGCATTTTTAAAAACAAAAATTAAGAAAGAACACAGAACAAAAATCGTCTAAGGGCTCAAGAGCATTTTTAAGGACTTTCATAGTGTTGTAAATTACAGAAAAACTGAATGGGAATTACTCAGTCACATGCAATTCAAGTTTAGTTACAATGGTAAAATATAAGGTATGACTATAATGTAATGGTACTCATAGGTGAATGTGTACACCTGATTATTAAGTAATGAACAAATCTGACTATGATGTACAGACACAAACTTGCAACATTTTCCAGTCATGTACAGAGTTAAGTATGTCTCACTGACATTGTAAAAGTTCAAGTATGTGATTATGTAATCAGACAATGCCTGAACTTATGAATGCATTTGTAAAAGTAATGAGTATGTACACATGTGTATATATGCAGGACCTGATTACTGCACTAGCTTACATGGCCTGTGCCCCCTGTTTAACAATGGGCAAATTAAGAGTGTTTCTGGAAATGTCCTAATCATTGTTGAACTTATTATTATTATTGCTATATTATTATTATTATTATTATGAAAGTAATATTTTATGTGTGGTATCTTGTTTGCATCCTCTTATCAGTCAATCTCCAATGTTTTTTATTAAAGCAAGTTTCAATTTACACAAAACACTTTGCTACTCTTCTTTGAAATTGCTGGCTCACTTCAAGATCGCAATTAATTCAGAATCAGAATTTATTACAATTTTATAGATTAATTGAATTTTATGACTTTTCAACTATTACATAATCAAATTTGCTATCAAGGATGAAATATGAAACAGCTCCCTCATTTGATGCAGAGGTTAAATACAGGGAAGAATCAGTAAACACACACACACACAGAGCAAGCTAAAAAATCCCACAAAAACAGTTAAAACCATGAAAATCTAACTGTGCAAAACAGCTGAGCCACATACATATTTTTTCTATTGTGGCTAGGTCTCAGTTCAATTTAAACTCTTCTTACTTAAAAATACAGTGGATTCCACTTAAGAAGTTTCCGCTTAAGAAGTTTTATTTTAGAGTCCCAATTTTTTTTTTATAGTGCTAATGTTATTTTTTCCAGCTTAAGAAGTAACAATATTTCAAGTTTTCCCGCTTAGGAAGTTGTAAGTGTCACAAGTTTCTACGTAAAAGCATACGATTTTGGAACTCGTCCAGCAGATAAGTACATGTCAAAGAAGTTGGGAGGGCCGCCCCGGTGGCGCAGTGGTCTAAGCTATGGCCTCTGATCATTCGTCCGAAAGGGGTCCGGGTTCGGATCCCGGTGAGGCAGGGATGTTGTGTTTGTCATATGGCACTGGCTCTCTCCCTTCCCTGGAACCAGTGACTCAAAGTTAGGGACGGGCGACTGCTTATAGCCCATCGAGTTGCTCACGGTGGTCGTTAAACCTCCAGTCAAAAAAAAAAAAAAAGTTGGGAGGAAACGTTTCTTTGTTTTTCCCGTACATGTAGCAAACGAAGCCCCTGCCGGCTTCCCATGGTCAATGCAGGGTGTCATGTTTACTTCCCCACTTCTTCTGCATCTGCCCTTTGTGTATCACAATCGCCTTATCTTTGGGGCTGCGGAAAGGCTGGAAAAGGAAACACCTGCTGAAAGTTAGTCATTCTGTCAGAGTTAGGCTCAGATGTTGCACTTCACATACGTGGAGTTAAACGTTTAGTTTTATTGTTGAAATGCGTAGCTACAAATATGGCGTCTAAAGGCATCAAAAGAAAAGCTTTATCTGTGGTTGAGAAATGAAACATTATTATAAAAGTTGATGAAAACCCGCATTTAACTAAGGTGCAGGTAGCAAAAGAACTAAATTTACCTGTTACAACCCTCAAAGGTATAGTGGCAAAACGGAACACTGTGCTTGCAAATGCTTCCCATTCATTAAAAATAAAAAAGATTAAGAAGGGTAATACGAGGATGTCGAAGAAAAACTTCTTGTGTGGTTTAAACAAGCAAGAAATGCTAACATTCCGATCAATGGGACAATACTTCGTGAGAAAGCAGAAGAGATTTCCAAGAAATTAAATGTTGAATTTAATCCTTCCAATGGATGTATCGACCATTTTAGGAAAAGAGCAGGACTGACTTATGAAACTGTTTGTGGAGAATCAAAAAGTGTTAACATCGAAGAAGTGGATGATTGGAAATCTAATGTTTTACCAGAACTGTTATCAGCATATGAAGCAAAAGATGTTTTCAACGCTGATGAGTGTTCTTTGTTTTACAACCTTATTCCTGACAAGACCTACTCTTTCACAGGAGATAGCAGCCACAGAGTCAAAGTAAATAAAGAAAGACTGACAGTTCTGGTAGGAGCTAATATGGACGGAACAGAAAAGTTGCCTTTATTGGTCATTGGAAAATTGAAGAATCCGAGGTGCTCCAAAAATGTGAAAACTTTTCCATGCAATTACAAAAATAGCAAAAATGCATGGATGACAGTTCAGATTTTTGAAGACTTTTTAATGGAGTTTCAGAAGAAAATGGCCAAAGAAAATAGAAAAGTTTTGTTATTTTTGGATAATTGCACAGCCCATTCAAAGAACATAGATCATCTGGAAAATGTAAAAGTAGTTTTCCCACCACCTAACTCGACTTCAATGTTACAACCAATGGACCAAGGAATAATAAAAACCATGAAACAATTCTACAGGAAACGTTTAGTTTATTGGCCACTGCAGAAGCTTGAGTAAGACTCAAGTTACACCAGATGTACAGTGAAATTGAATTTATTAGATGCTATGCATTTTGTTTCTTCGTGGGAAAAGGTATCATCTTCAACGATCACAAATTGCTTAAGGAAGGCTGGTTTCAACGCTGATGAGCTTAGTTTTTCTGATGATGAAAACAGTCATGACAACAATGAAGCTTGGAAATGTTTGCAAAAAAAACAACAACTAAACTTCAAATCTTCCTTTGAAGAGTTTGTAAACGTTGACAAAGATGTTCCCACTTTTGAAATGCAAAATATCGACGATATTTGCGACATCGAAACGCAAGAGGACAATGAACCAGAAATGCAAGAAGATGAGTGCAGACCAATTTCAACTTCAGCTGAAGCTGGTAAAGCATTAGAAACTTTTCACCACTTTATACAAAGCCACGAACATGTTCCAGCGGACATAATGAGATATTTGAGGGAAATGGACACATACTTTGTGAATCTAGCGGAAAAAAGGATGAAACAACCACTTTTAGATCAGTATTTTTGTAATCCTGTAGCATAATAAATGTAGCTTTCAATCCTCATATTCAAGTTTAAATGGGTAAGTTGTGAAATTTGTTTTGTTACTTTAAAATTAACTAAAATATAATTTCTGGATTTAATCTATGCAGCATTTTTAATTGCTAAAGTCTTACAAAATCCAATCAGACACTTCCCGTTTAAGAAGTTTTCATCGCTTCGTCCCAACGAAAACTTCTTAAGCGAGATCCACTGTATAAAGAAATATTTTTTGTAAATACTATAAGGTTAAGCTTCTTTCAACATTAGTTGCCATTCATAATGGTCTTAACAAAGGGTCGGGCCAACTCTCTACAAGTTTGCAGTCTTACTATAACTTCTGAAATACAATGTTACTGTGATTATATTAAAACGTGCTCCTTGAACAGAATACTCACGTTATGCACTTCATTGGTAGTGCACAACAGTGTCAAACACTTTACACGTTACTCTTGAAAAATGTATCCCTGGACCACAGGTAGAGTGCATAGTTACAAAAGTTTATGGAATGACCAGAAGAATAAAATATTTATTTTGTACTTAAGTACAAAAAAGTTTAAAAATACTACATTCTCAATTATCTTCTATGCAGGGTCGTGGACCCAAGTCCTCTATATAATGAAGCTGACAATAACTTCTAAATATTAGGTGAACACTTTATCGTTACTCAGAATTCTGTACTAGATACTAGTGCTTGGACTATTCGCATATTTGTGTATTCGAATAGTATTCGATTATTTGGTACTTGCAAATAAATTCAGAAAATCGATTACCCCCGAATATTGCTACTCAAATATCCAATGTTAGTTATTTGACTATTTGGTTATTTGAATAGCACAATATACAGTATACTCCGTTAAACATGCACTTACCAATGTATATTGTAATACACAATAGTAAAGCACCAGAAACCTCAGTTAGGCCCATTTGGACTATGTTACCGAGGACAGTATTGACAATTACGTTGTTTACTGGAAAGCGTGTCAGCTTTGGGTCTAAGTGGGCATGCAGAGAGGGAGCTAGTTCCCTGTTTAGCTAGTTCCCTGCATTCATGGTCAGACCAGTTTGCTGACCAATAATAGTGCGATAAATGGATTTGATTTGCATCTACAAGACAATGAGCAGAGAACTGCTATTGGTCAGTGAACCGGTCTGACTACAAATTCTTGCCGCTGCACGCTACTTAAGCAGGGAACTAGCTCCTTGTAGGAACATGGGCTAA
Source organism: Macrothele yani (assembly GCA_039090855.1). NCBI lineage: Eukaryota > Metazoa > Arthropoda > Arachnida > Araneae > Macrothelidae > Macrothele > Macrothele yani. Next base: position 118,945,260 of record CM077004.1, on the reverse strand, counting down.
ACACAGGAGATAAGGCACTATGCACTGAGTCAGCAATGAGACTTCACAAACGTTGAAGAGTATTGCATGGCATTTTTACCAACAGTCTTCCGATGGCTTAGAAGCAACCTGCAATATATGTGATGCCATTTTAAGGTGCAAGGAAACCATTTCTGCCTTGTAGAATCGCCTGCGATTCTTGCATGGGGAGCAAGAAGGAGTACAATCCACGCTTCGCGAGGCTTTGCAGAAAAACAAGCGAAAATATGATGAAGTCATGGAGACAGAAAGTGTGGATGAGGTCAGCCGTGTAGATTCGCCGGGACCATCCAGTAGCCCACCAGTAAGCGTGGCGTCCTCCTTGATGTCTGTAACTAGCAACCGTTCATCCAGAACTGCTAAAGCATTTAAAATAAGATCATGCAGCAAGGATTGCACTGAACTGATTCAACAAGCTCTGGCACAAATGATCACACAAGATCAACTTCCTACTGACTTTGTTGAGGGCGATGGCTTCCGTAACTTCATGGAAGTAATTGAGCTGAAATACAAGGCTTCCTGTTCCAAAACTGTATCTAATCGCATAGATCTAGCACATACAGGTAAGCAATGCTACTTGTAAAAAAAGATTGCAAATTACGACTTTGTTGCGCTAGATATGGATTCTTGGAGTTCTTTGGCTATGGACTCGTATGTCATCATAAATGCACACTGCTTGGACAATAACTGGGAGAGACAAACTTTCACAATTGTGACATGCTTTCCCCACAGGACGAACGAGATAAAGGCAGATAGCAGTGAGGGAACATGCCAGTGTAGTATAGTGAATAGCACTCGGAGCTCCGGAGCTGCGGATTCAAATCCCGTCTGACATAAAAATGGAGAAATTTAATAATAACACAAGGAACTGTACACCAACTATATATAAGATAGTACAACTATACTAGTTATCCGAATTTATTGGCATATATAAAATCAAGGTTTCCAAGCTTTCGCACATCAACCAGATGGCTTTCTCAAGGAAGGTAGACAGAAATTTACTTAGTCATCATGAAAGAAATACGGGATTACGCCATATAATACAAATTCGGATTGTCATCTTCAAAATTATTTAGACATATTGGCGCCTGAACTTCTAGGATGACCTGACTGTTAGGTTTCTTGCAATGGTGTGATGTTCTTTCCACACGGCAAGACAAGAAAAATGAGAATCCCTTCTTCAGCACTTCGAAAAAAAAAAAAAAAAAAATCAGTGTGATGTTAACGTTCCACACACCAAATTGCATGGGATTTCTTAAATGCATGTTCTTGATCGGATGACTGCCTACAACGACACATGGTCCTGGCTGACCCGTGCACCATGCCCCGCCCCACTTTCAGGAGGGGGGGGGGGATGTGACAATGTGACGTGCCTGCTCCGCAGGGCGCACATGAAATAAAGGCAGATAGCAGTGAGAGCACATGCCAGTGTAGTATAGTGGATAGCGCTCAGAGCTCCAGAGCTGAGAGTTGCGGGTTTGAATCCTGCCCCGGCATAAAAACGATGGAGAAATTTACTTTGTTATACACTGTCAACAGAGGAGATTGGTGGGAAACACACTGCTGTGAACCTGCAGTTGCTGGTGGTGAATGGGGCATTAATGATAGATTAGCTGGATTGTTACGGACAATGCCAGCAATATGACAGGGGTAGCAGATACTCCGGATCAAGAAGTTGGTGTACGCTGCGCTGCTCATACTATGCAGCTCAGTGTGCAGAAAGGTCTCAAACTAGAGGTTGTAAAGGATATAGTTGCTAAAGCATCAGCAATAGTGACACATTTCAGGCACTCAACTGAGGCAACTGCAGCATTGAAACATAAGCAATGGCAGCTGGATCTTCCCGAGGTAAAACTTATTCAGCGGTGTCCAACCCGTTGGAATTCGGATAACTTCATGTGTGTAAGCTTGGTTAAGAACAAAACTGGGGTGAATGCTGTACTGGGTGATCGCTCAGTAACTAAAGTCAGTGTAATACAATGCATGGAGCTTACAGATGTACAGTGGACAACATTAGAGGGATTAATCACAGTTTTTAAACTTCCACAGGTAGCAACAACTCTATTCTGTTCATGCCAAGTATGTCTTTTCGTGTTCAGGTCTGTAGTTTGAAGTTTGTTCAACATTCACCTTTTCATTAAGGTAGATGATAATCCCCTTTTTCGGTTGTTCAAGGACATAGTTTCCCAAGATTTGTGTGTACGTTTCCTGATGGACTGGACCAAAGGAGAGGACAAACCTAACAAGTAGTAAGTGTCTAGACCCCGAGATACAAAAATTTGCAACGTGAAGATAAAAGGTAGAGGGATGCTATGTGGGACTACATCACTTCCAAACTTGAAGAGCTCAATCCAGATACTTCAGAAATAGGGTCTTTACAAGAGATACATTGAACTGTTTTGGATTTTCTCTTTCGGCAAGAGTTTGTAGCAATAGAAACTGTGCAACAACAGCTCCAGCATTACAGAAGTGACACTACCTTAGAACACAATGCGAGCCCACTGAAATGGTGGAAGGCCCATTGTGAGACGATCCCTGCAGTAGCTAAACTGGCCATGCAATACCTTACTATCCTGGCAACATTGGGATCCATTGAGAGAGTCTTTTCAACAGCTGGCAATGTAATTTCAGCCAAATGTAACTGCTTAAAACCAGAAAATGTAAACAAACTAGTCTTTTTTTTCAGAACAACCGCACCAAATGAGATTCCGGATGTAGTTTACTTTCATTTTCTCCTATGTTTAAGGTCTATGACTAGCATGACTGGTATGATGTTTGTTAACTATTTGTATGTATTGGAATTAATTATGTATGGTTTGTATGTAATAGATCAACTGCTGGCAATATGGTTTCGGCCAAACGTAATGTTTTCCAAACTGGAAATCGTAAACCACTAGTTTTTCTTTTTCAGTAACACTATGCTAAATGAGGCTCACGAAGCCGTTTATGTTATATTTGTTCTTATGTTGAGGCCTCAAAGTGGCACAATGGTAAAGGTTACATTTTGTTTGTTACAAAATGTATTTTGAATGTATACATCAGTTTATGTATAAATTGCTTTTCTTTATTGTGCAGTAAATGGTTTCTCAACATCATGTATCATAGCATTGCTTATTGGACACCTTATGCCTTTCCTTATTAGCAATATTATATAATGTGAACCCAGCTGTTTGTTTAACCATCGAATATTTGAACAGAACAAAATATATGAATATAATATTTGGTTAACCGTGTATTCTGGTTTTATTCAACAGATATTTGTCTTCTATTGCTAATTGAACAGTCGAATATAGAATAATTTGGTTTCAAGTCCAAGCCCTATAATATATCTTATTCTTACTAGGAATGTTTATGGTGGTCATTTATGATGAAAAATATTTTCAACCTCATCAAGCCTCTGGAATTTTTTTCATGAGGTTGAAGATATTTTCCATCATAAACGACCACCATAAACATTCCTAGTAAAAACAAGGTATATAGTACAGTATTCTGAGCAACAATAAAGCATTCACCTATTATTTAGAAGTTATTGTTAGCTTCATTATATAGAGGACTTTGGGTCCACGACCCTGCATAGAAGATAATTGAGAATGTAGTATTTTTTAACTTTTTTATACTTAAGTGTAAAATAAATATTTTATTCTTCAGGTCATTCCATAAACTTTTGTAATTGTACACTCTACCTGTGGTCCAGGGACACATTTTTGAAGAGTAACGCCTAAAGTGTTTGACACTGTTGTGCACAACCAATGAAGAGATAACGTGAGTGTTGTAGTCTTACTCTTTAAAGTGTTGAAAATGTTTTTATTTTGAGGGCTATTTTAACATTTTATATATATATATATATATACAGAATTTATCATGTCATGTACATCACATGACCTGCAGCACTATATATTGTTGAAAGATTTTTGTTTTGATGAGGCCTCAGCATTTCCCTGGCCCACCAAGAATCTTGGTCAGGCCCTGTATATATGAACTCAGGCATCCAAGTGAATGTTAAAATAGTCACCTTGGGTGGTTGAAAACATCAACAGAACTCCCCTGCTGGAATTTTCATCACAGCCTGCATCATATATTCTTGAATTTCCTCAGTGGTGGGAAGCATGTGTGTCATTTGAGAGAAGACTTAACTTTTTGAAATGACCAAAAGTCATAAGGTGCCAGTTTTTGCATATTAAGTACGTGATTTACCAGCATAATACAACTATTGGTCAATAACAATCATTCCATTTCTGCACGCATTCCACACATAAAAAATGCTCTTCTATGTTCATCAGCTGCTAGTATGAGCCTATCTCCCTAACCTTGGAAATGCAATTGTTGTAAGACTGTCACACACATAGCCCTCTATTTATTCAAGCCATAAATAAAAATCAGTCTTACTACTTTATAGTCACACATGATGATATTTGCATTGATTCCTATAGAACTGAAGATAAAATATTTAGCTGCTGGAAAAAAATATTCAATTCCCTGGAGGAAAGATAATAGGTACTAGTACATCCCCATACCCTAATTATACTGGGAAAGTCCTACCTAGATAAAACTCAGTTTACTTAATACTGATATTCAGGAGGTAGACAAATCCAAGGCACCCAGTGGACGTGGAGTCTGAAAATTTTCACCTGGCGCCTGAGTTTTCAAATTCTATTTTGAAAATTTTATTTTTCAAAATTTGGATTTCTATTATGAAACTTTCATCTCTATAAAACAGCAACAAGTACCGTACACAGATTTTTTCTGTTTGTGCATTTTTTATAAACTTTATCATCATTATCAATCCAATGCTGGATGAAAGCCTCCCCAAATTTCTTCCAGAACTTTCTGTTTGAGCCAATCTCTTCCATGTCATTCCGACATATATGCCCCTGAATTTCTTCCACCCATCTCCCACATGGTCTTTTTCTGGGGTTTTCCCTGTTCCTTGGAACCCAGTCTAGTATTTCAGTTGTTCAACAGTTGTCAGTTCTTCTCACCATATGTCCAGCCCATTGTTATTTCAGGGATTTTACCTTGATCATGATGGCACCAACTCCTGTCATTTTTCTGATCCATGAGTTCCTCTTCCTATTTCCTAGTTATGCCAAGCATGTACCTCTCCATGTTACAATTCCGTAGACTTACTTATCATAAAATCAGAATAATGATGATACAAAATCTATTTCTGGCAATATCACCTGCAGAGTTATACATTCTGCAGTGATTCAGACTGAAGTTCTGTGGTGCAACCAGAGTAAGCATCAGAGGTCTTGGTAGCTATGGCATTTATTCTATTTTGCACGGGGTGCTTCTAAGTGTATTTATTAATTAGTGGGTTTATGCTTCTAAGTGTATTTATTAATTAGTGGGTTTATGCTTCTAAGTGTATTTATTCATTAGTGGGCCATAAAGATGAAGCTGAACTTTCTGAAATGAAAACCTACTTTGAAAAGCAACTATTAACACAAGTGCATAATATTTTATCTAGTTTTAGTTGTGGATATTGCACTGAATTATCAAAAAACATCTTAGAAATATATTAATTTTGACTCATGGTCGCAATTCTGTATTTGTGTTTTTATTTAGACCAATTGTGGTTTTCTCCTTATATCTCTTAGAAAAATGTACCAGCTACTGAATAAAAAGAGACGGGGTTCTGTCTACTCCTGCTGATATCATTCTTAGAATACTTTAACTGAAAACACATCTTTATTTCAACACAGTAATAATATTGATTTCTTATTTCATCACAAAGATCAAAGTTTATTGCTTTCTTTTTGATGAAGGATAGCTTTACTTGAAGTTAAATGTCTTTCATGAGACACTACAAACAATTGTGCCACCTTAATTATTTACATATGCAGGATGGCTCAATACTGTAGGAGAGGAGAAAAGATAATATGGGTGTGATTAACTATAAAAAAAATATATGAAGGGATGTCCAGTCTCCCTGCATTCTTTTTTTTATCTAATTTCATACATTCTTTCTTTAAAATTACCGGGTGCATCAGCTATTTGAGAACACACTTTGTAGAGGCCATAAGTGGGTAACACTGTAAATAAATATTTTCTTACTTTTGCAGTCCCAACATGGAAGCTTCAAATATAACGCAGGAAATGAAAAGGCATGCCATTTTCGTAGCTTCAGCCACCAACCACGGAGATTGCAACCTTCTTAAATGTCGCCTGATCCTTTGTGTTCAAAATCAGAAAAGGACTCCTGGCGTCTGATGGGAATGTGTCTTCAATGGCCAAAAGAAAAAAAAACATTCTCAAAGGTCGGACGCCGTCAGGAAAGGCGAGTTTGTCCAGCAAGTCCAAGGCATCATCAACTATAACCTCAACAAGTCGATGAGGGCCACTGCCCATCAGCTCCACGTGTCAGAATCAACAATCAGAAGTGTGGTGCATGAAGACATCAGGTACAAATCCTAAGTAATGAGGAGAGGGTAGTTCATGTCTGATAGAACCCGGGAGAACAGTGTGATCTGTTTGAAGCGCTTGCTGAACAAACTCGAGCACCCCGAGGAGCCCAACATGCTCTGGTTCTTCTCAGATGAGAACTTTGACCAAGATCAAAAAGTGAACGGGAGGAATGACAGATGGCCCTGCTCCAGCCCCACTGAGGTCCCCACTGTTATGCACAGCAAGTTCCCATCGTCTGTGATGGTCTTGGGGCCGTGAGCAATGAGAGCAATGTCATGCCCTCCCCCACTTTTCTTTGCAAGGTTTTAGGGTCAATGTGGCCACCTACATCGAGATGCTGTTTCCAGCAAGACTCTGCTCCCACTCACACAGCCCGCATGACCCAGGAGTGGCTGGCTGAAAATTTCCACGATCATGTTACCCCTAACATTTGGCCTCCTAGCTCGCCTGATTTGAACCCTTCGGACTACTACGTCTGGGGCGTCATTGAGAGGGAGTCCAACAAGCATAACCACAATACCAAGGACTTGTTGAAGGCTGCCATCAGGGACACTATGGCAAACATAAATAAGGATCATCCGATCAACGCATATAGTCGTTTCAGAAGCCGCATCGAGGCCATTATCGAGGCTGAAGGCAGTTTTATTGAATAACCTTTTGCTATGTGTATGTACGAACACGAGTACCAAATTTTAAGCAAATACAGGGTGTCCCAGAATTATTGGACACATTAAAAAATTATGTAAAAAAAACCCTATGAGCATTGTCCGTTTTTCTATGTCATGTATTACTAACATGGTTTCTAAATTTTTGTTTTGCAGAATTGTTATTCCCAGAATCTGATAGATGGCACTAGGTGTGGTCTGATGAGGAATGTATGAGAAATGCGCAATCAGTAGTCATATCATCCGTACAGCAGAAGGCGATGTGTGTGTTATGGCTTGCAGAATTAAAGTTAAAAACGGTACCGTTTAGAGTATGGTTGTAATCCTCCATCAAGAAATTCAATTAAGCGGTGGATGAAACAGTTTAAAGAAACTGACAATGTGGAACATCGTGGAGGAGCCGACAGGCCTAGTGTCAGCGGTGAGACGGTTGACCAAGTTAATGAAAGTTTCCGACGAAGCCCCAGGAAATCCGTTCGTAAAGCAAGCTGAGAACTGTGACCAATGCCACCGCATTGGTCAACGTGTGTACGTAAGTGCCTAAATGAGCATTTCCCCAACAGATGGATTGGGCGTAGTGGTCCCATTCCGTGGCCTCCTCGCTCTCCAGATCTAACTCCATTGGATTATTTCATCTGGGGTTATGTGAAAGATTGTGTCTATCAGACGCCTTGTACTGATTTGCAGGAACTGAAGCAGCGTATCACAGCTGCTATTAATTCCATAGCTCCTCAGATGGTTACCAATACATGGCATGAAATCGAGTATCGCTTGGACGTACTACGAGCAACCAAGGGATCTCACATCAAAATTTATTAACTTGTGTAGTTACATTGTAAGTTAGTACAGTCAGTTTCTTTCTATCTGTTTAATGTTTTGTTTTATATAATTTTGTAATGTGTCCAATAATTCTCAGACACCCTGTATATTGGTTTTTCTACTGAATATTTATGTTTTCTTCAAGGTTAAATTTTGTTCTCAAATAGCTAATGCACCCAGTAATGTTTGTAAAAAAACAAAACAAAAAAATAAAATAAAAAATAATAACAATTTAAAAGCACATAAAAAACACGGTATAAAAATAATTTTTCAAATGATAAAATAATTTTGAAAAACTTTCATTAAATACTAAAAACATTATATATTACTAACTGTGAAGGATGAATGGAGCTTTAGAGAAATTGACATTAAAAAACTGATGCATTCGAAATATGACAATACTTAAGATTTTTTTAGTGTTTTTCAATAATGTACATTCCTCTGTAGAGTGAAAAACAAAGATGTAGGTTTGTAGAAAAAACTAAACCAAAAGGTAGTCAATAATAATCACTTAAAACATTTTTGTGTGTTTAATTACTAATGGAATTCATTAAAATACTTTTTTTATGAATGTTTGGGGCTATTCCTGTTTCTTCTTCAAGTCAGTAAATATCTACAGTTAATAATTTGATCCCATTTTTGATGAAGTGATCACCCTATGTGACTGATGTGTATGGTGCCTTCTCTCTTCTTTATTTTTAATCCTCTTCTTTTTTACAGTTCTTTGTGGTTGATGACTCGAAATAAAATTATGAGGACTGGAAACACAGATACGAGAAGACATCAATCAAAACACGGAGTGTCATTTTAGCAGCGATCAAACCAAACAGGTACTATACCGTGCAAATTAATTGGGACAAGCTATTGTATTCTCAGAATTGTAATGTGATTGCCAGTCGATTTCGGAAACCCACGTAAACTGGTTTTATCAGCTGTGAGGTGGTGTGACTATTAGAACTTGATAGTAAGAATGTGGTTTGACCGGTTTTAAACAGGAAATAGGCACTTCAGCTTCAGTTGTGAGCTTTCGTGTGTGACAGGTGGATGCTAGTTTTTGCTCTCTGTAAGTACGTGTTGCTTTCGTGTATTGAAAAATGGATATTTCCCCAAAGAAGCGTGCAAAAATAATTGCTCTGAAGGATCACACTTCTATGACAGTTAGAGATATCACTTCTGCAGTTGGTGTAGACAAATCAAGTGTATCAAGACTGCTTACGTGATACAATGCATCTAGATCATCGTCTCCAAAAAGGAGAGGTAAATGTGGAAGAAAACGAAAAAAAACCTCCACGAACTGATAAATATCTAATCAGAAATAGTAAAATGAATAAAAAAAAAAAACAACAAAAAACAACAAGCCCCAACCTTCAAAGAGATTTATTGGCTAGTGGTTGGGATGTTAGTGATTCAACTGTATGCCATAGGCTTCTGGAAGTTGGCCGGAAGGCAAGAAGACCAACGAAAAAACAATATTTGAATGCGAAAATGAAGATAAAACGTTTAGCATGGGCCAAAAAATATAAATCATGGACTGCTGACGACTGGAAAAAGGTAATTTTCAGTGATGAAACTCATTTATTTCTGCAGGGTTACCAAGCAAATGTTGTTAGACGAAGCAACTGTGAACCCTTAAGACCTGAGCATGTCAAACCAACTGTACAACACCCTCTGAAACAGATGTTTTGAGGTTTTTTCACATCAAATGGCACTGGAAGCTTAGTTCCTGTTCAAGGTAAGATGAATTCAGCCAAGTACGTAGAAATATTACAATGTAGGATTGTTCCATTCTTGCAAACTTTTGATGGGACATTTCAACATGACTTGGCCCCATGTCACGATTCGAAATTGGTCAAGAATTCCATGTTGGAAAATCAAATTCATTTGCTTGAATGGCCTGGAAATTCACCAGACTTAAATCCCATAGAAAACTCGTGGAATATTTTGAAGAGACGTTTAGGTAAAATGGACTGTACAACCAAAGAACGCGTGATAACGAATGCTATAAAAGTGTGGTTCCACGATTATGAAGTCAAAAATATGTCCACTCAATTAGTGGAGTCAATGCCAAAACGAATTCAAGAGGTCATTTCTGCTAAAGGACATGCTTCATACTAATACAGGTATTTATCAGTGTATATCAAGGCATAGAATGATATAAAGGCATAGTTTTGGAAAAAAAGAGTGATTTTTTTACTTTGTCCCAATTAATTTGCACAGCATAGTAGCTATAACAATCATTAAACTGAAGAAGAGACATGATTTTCCTTGGAAATTTACCAAAAATGCAATTCAGTAAATTTCTTTAGTAATACTCCATATTTTAAATTGTTATTCTGAATTTGAAAGACTATAGGAAAAACATTTATTCATTAAATGCCAAAGGGTCTTCTTTAATGCCTCAATGGACAAAAAAAAAAAAAAAAAAAAAATGAGAGTTAATGAACATGAACTTTCTGATGCTTCAAGCAAAACACAAAACTGTGGTTGGTGGAGGAATTATGTTATATGGTCACTACAATCCTTCAGCAAATTAGGCAACAGAAAAGTTGAAGAACATATTTGGCACAGAAACATTTCAACAACTGTAATCAAATGAAAAAATTCAAGGGCAAGTAGGAAATTCTATGCCTTGAAGCAGGAACAGAACTCACATCTGACTTCCAATTGTAAATACATGGTCGAGTCCTATTATTGTGACCACCAGCTAATATCCAGAGTAACTGCCGTGTGCAGCACGGACAGCAGCTAGATGGGCTGGGAGTGACTCAATAAGGTGCTGGAAGGAGTTCACAGGTATGTGGAGCCATGCTCACTGCAGTGATCTGACAGCTGCTGGAAAGTGCATGGTGAACGGATCCATAGAGGGAACAACACGATCGAGGTGGTCCCACAGATGCTCAATTGGGTTTAAGTCTGAGAAATTACGGGGCCAGGGAAGTACTGTGAAGTCTTCATCACGCTCTTCCAACCACTCTCGGACATTTCTAGCTGTGTGACACGTCATATTGTCATGCTAGAAGATCCCATCCGCACCAGAGACTACAATCAGCATGTATGGGTGTACGTAGTCTGCAAGGATGGATTCATAGCACATTTGGTCCATAGTGCCTTCCACAGGTACGAGTGGACCCAGAGAATGCCACGAAAACATTCCCCAGACCATAATGTTGCCCCTACTAGCTTGTGTTTTCCAGCAATGGTTGAAGAGTGTTTGTTCTCCAATGTTTCTCACCTTATACGCCAACGTACATCCGTTCAATGAAGCAGAAAACGTGATGCATCGGAGAAGGCAATCCTTGCCAATCAGCGGAGGTCCAATTCCGATACTGCCATGCAAATGTAAGCCTTTTCTGCCGATGCTTCTTCATTAGCATAGGTGCAGTGACCAGCCGTCTGCATCGGAGCCCCATATGCATCAGGCTTTGCTGAACTATCATTTTAGACACACTTCCGGTATTCCCCTGGTTCATTCGGCCAGTGAGTTGCTCCACTGTAGCATGTCGATCAGCCCTCATGCGCCTTCGAAGCTGACATTCATTTCTGACATCAATGGCACATGGTGCTCCGCAGTTTTCACGTCGCTTATTCGCAATGGTGCCATTTCTCCAATCACAATACACTTTAACCACAGCAGCACGCAAACAGTTTACAAACTGCACTGTTTCAGAAATGCTGCCATCCTTGGCCCGAAAGCTGATCATCATCCCTTTTTGCAAATGTGATAAATTGCTCCTTTTATCCACGATAGCAACGAGTGATATGTTTTCAGAATGCCTACAGCACACCTTATATACCCTCCAAGCCAGCTCACGACACATGCCTTCTTTCATTGGCTACGTGCTGTTGATGTCAAAAGTAGGAAGTGGTCACAATAATGTGACTCGACTTTTTTTATACAATATCCAGAAAAACAGATTTTTGTAACAGCTGGAGTAACTTAATTGTTTCAAAAGCCTGAATGCACAAATGGTGAATTTACCACTCCACAGGAGTCTAATCATATTATACTAAGAACTACCATTTATCAGAAGATAACTGGTTTCTTTGATACTTCAAAATATTTTGCCAGTTTTACCTGAGGATGAGTCAGGTTGTCTGATATACTTGTATTTATTGGATATCTAATAAATGGTCAAACAAGGACAAACACAAATGCATGTTGACACAAATGTAAACACTCTCCTCCTCCCTTTTCTTTGTGTTTTTGTGGCAACATGGTGCTTTGGTCTGACAACTATTTTTATTCATAAGATGCATGATACAAATTTATCCATTTAAAAAACTACAAAAAAGGATATCAATATTTCACGAAGATTCTCAACAGATCTATTAAAAAAATCTTACCTTGAATTACAGAAGAGTTGTCTTTGAGAAAAAAGTTATGAAGATATTTTGGAATAAAAGATGAAAAACATGCATAAGCAAGAGCTGTAAAGTAAAAAAGAAAAATGGTATATTTTTCACATTGGAAAAGTTGAATATGTGCTTCTTATAATAACAGCATTAAAAAAAATAATGAAAACAACAACAACAGTAATCATGAAAAAAATGTTACCCAGGCATGCAATAAATATATCTCTAGTCTTTTTCAACCAAAGTTTTGGATGGGAATATTTATGCTGCAGCACAGCCTAAAAGTTTCCATCCAAAAGTTTGGTTGAATCAAAATAAATATCAATTCCACTTAGTAGTTCTAATTCTGACTATTATATAGCTCTAATTATTCTACTATTCTCTTTTACGTGCGATATTTCAAAGTAACTTGTACAAAAATCTAGCGGATAATGCTTACTTTGGCATTCCTTTCTAGCGACGGGAACATTTCACGCACGTGTTTTCCGGTCTTTGTTGATGTTATTGTCCTAAAGTCCGTTGTATGCGATGACTGGCTTTTCTTCTCACACTTTTCGCTGGGTATACTCATTGGATCTTTGCCTTAGGATTCAAACACATCAATTTTTACCGTTCTTTATACTCGAAATTTTTGCCCATACTCTGGGCATCTTCAAGAGCGTGGCAACTTTACCACCGATGTTCGTGGTTAACTTCGCGCTAATGGAGTCCGATACTCCTTGTTGCCATTCGTCGGAAATACTTTCCTGGATATATTTCGTTATCAAGCCCGGCTGGGGCCATCTATGTTTTGTTAAAACACTTTTTTTTGATTTTCTTCTCCTATCCTGGTTTTCTTGTCTTTTTTGCCGGTTTTTCTTTTGTTGTTGTTTTTCTTGTCTTATTAGTTATTTCCACAGGTCCGATAATGTGCTAGGGTCATTCTGGTTACATACCCTTGCTTTATTTTTGTAGATTAATATTGCTTCTTCCCTCCTCATTTGCCTTTCCAATTTTTTATTCTTTTTTAGCATTTTAATTTCATCGAACTTTGGGAATGTCCGGTTTTCCATGCAGAATTGCACTAAAGCAGTTTTGGCTTCTTTTTTTTGCCAGTTAGATATGTGTTGTTTAAGTCTTTTTTTTAATCTGTTTTTCGTACTTCCAATGTATGATATTGGGGGTATGTGTGCTATTGGAATTTCGTAGGTTCCTGATTCTTCTAGCATTTTTTCCTTTGTTTTTTTGTAGACAGTCATACTTTTCACGGTGTGCACTGAGCTTCCTAGTTGTAAGTCATATTTAGCACAGTGCCTATTGATTTCTTTACTCACTCCTTCCAAGTATGGGAAAGCTCCAATGTATTTCAATTTTTTATTCCTCATCTTCCTTTGGTTGTGCACTTCTTGGCCTTCTTTACTCTGAGTCATATGCCTTTTACTCTCATGTATCCATTTATTAATTAGCTTGCTCGGCCCATACTCTTGTGATATTTTTGAGATAAACTCTAGCTCTTGATTTTTTAGCCTGTTGTTAGATGTGTGTGTGTGTGTACGCTCGCCGTATCAAGTTTACTATGCTGTTTTTTTATGTATCACTGGATGGTGCGACGAGTATGGTATCAGTACAGGTATGTAAGTTGCTTTTCTGAACACAGAGTATTCAAAACTATTTTTGTTTTTCTTTAGTTGAATGTCCAGGAAGGATAGGCGATTATCCTCTTCAAACTCAATAGTTAGCTCTATGGTGTTACAGATTTTGCTAAACTGCTGTGCTAGATCTTGTAGCTCGGCTTTGTTAAGTTTAGACATTATAATTATGTCGTCTACATATCGAGCATAAAGTATTTGTTTTTAAGGTAAATTTTGAATAATTTCTTTTTCGAGGTATGCCATAATCACTTCTGCGTATAATGCCGATAATGGGGATCCCATAGTAAATATATTGCCTTGCGTTTGTTTAAATATATTTCCTTCAAAATGGAAGATGTTGTTTTCCTTGATGAAATATAAGGTATTCTTTAGCTCTTTCAGTTGTGACAAGTTTAGTTCTTTGTTGATGCTTAGTTGTTGCATAATCAATTCGATGGCTAGCTCGACAGGAGTGTTTGGGTATAACGCCTTAACGTCCATGGAGGCCATAGTTATTTGCTCTAGGTCTTGATTAATTAACTTGATTTTTTCTATAAACTCATAGCTATTCTTTAATGTATATTGATTCCTCATGAATATTGGAGATAGATAGTTGTATATCTTTTTTATCAACCTAGAAAAAAAGATATACAACTATCTATCTCCAATATTCATGAGGAATCAATATACATTAAAGAATAGCTATGAGTTTATAGAAAAAATCAAGTTAATTAATCAAGACCTAGAGCAAATAACTATGGCCTCCATGGACGTTAAGGCGTTATACCCAAACACTCCTGTCGAGCTAGCCATCGAATTGATTATGCAACAACTAAGCATCAACAAAGAACTAAACTTGTCACAATTGAAAGAGCTAAAGAATACCTTATATTTCATCAAGGAAAACAACATCTTCCATTTTGAAGGAAATATATATAAACAAACACAAGGTGGCCCTATGGGATCCCCATTATCGGCATTATACGCAGAAGTGATTATGGCATACCTCGAAAAAGAAATTATTCAAAATTTACCTGAAAAACCAATACTTTATGCTCGATATGTAGACGACATAATTATAATGTCTAAACTTAACAAAGCCGAGCTACAAGATCTAGCATAGCAGTTTAGCAAAATCTGTAACACCATAGAGCTAACTATTGAGTTTGAAGAGGATAATCGCCTATCCTTCCTGGACATTCAACTAAAGAAAAACAAAATTAGTTTTGAATACTCTGTGTTCAGAAAAGCAACTTACATACCTGTACTGATACCATACTCGTCGCACCATCCAGTGATACATAAAAAAAAAACAGCATAGTAAACTTGATACGGCGAGCGTACACACATCTAACAACAGGCTAAAAAATCAAGAGCTAGAGTTTATCTCGAAAATATCAAAAGAGTATGGGTACCCGAGCAAGCTAATTAATAAATGGATACATGAGAGTAAAAAGCATATGACTCAGAGTAAAGAAGGCCAAGAAGTGCACAACCAAAGGGAGATGAGGAATAAAAAATTGAAATACATTGGAGCTTTCCCATACTTGGAAGGAGTGAGTAAAGAAATCAATAGGCACTGTGCTAAATATGACTTACAACTAGGAAGCTCAGTGCACACCATGAAAAGTATGACTGTCAACAAAAAACAAAGGAAAAAATGCTAGAAGAATCAGGAACCTACGAAATTCCAATTGCACACATACCCCCAATATTGTACATTGGAAGTACGAAAAACAGATTAAAAAGATTTAAACAACACATATCTAACTGGCAAAAAAAAAGAAGCCAAAACTGCTTTAGTGCAATTCTGCATGGAAAACCGGACATTCCCAAAGTTCGATGAAATTAAAATGCTAAAAAAGAATAAAAAATTGGAAAGGCAAATGAGGAGGGAAGAAGCAATATTAATCTACAAAAATAAAGCAAGGGTATGTAACCAGAATGACCCTAGCACATTATCGGACCTGTGGAAAGAACTAATAAGACAAGAAAAACAACAACAAAAGAAAAACCGGCAAAAAAGACAAGAAAACCAGGATAGGAGAAGAAAATTAAAAAAAAGTGTTTTAACGAAACATATATGGCGCCAGCCGGGCTTGATAACGAAATATATCCAGGAAAGTATTTCCGACGAATGGCAACAAGGAGTATCGGACTCCATTAGCGCGAAGTTAACCACGAACATCGGCGGTAAAGTCGTCACGCTCCTGAAGATGCCCAGAGTATGGGCGAAAATTTCGAGTATAAAGAACGGTAAAAATTGATGTGTTTGAATCCTAAGGCAAAGATCCAATGAGTATACCCAGCGAAAAGTGTGAGAAGTAAAGCCAGTCATCGCATACAACAGACTTTAGGACAATAACCTCAACAAAGACCGGAAAACACGTGCGTGAAATGTTCCCGTCGCTAGAAAGGAATGCCAAGGTAAGCATTATCTGCTAGTTTTTTGTACAAAATAAATATGTAGTTTGAAAGCTCCCATATTGCATCCTAATTTTACTATTTAAACATGATGAACACAGTAATTAAACTTAAGGATGACTCACATTCAGTAATACCAATGACCCCTATTCTTTATGAAAAGAATATTCCAACATACAAGAAATTGCAACATACTCACTAACCATCTTTCTCACACTGAAATAGTCACCAAACTCATCAAAAAATTGGAAGTTAAACAATGTATCAGTCATTTCACTCCATTTGTGTGTGTTGTGCAATCTTTAAAATTCAGTGGTTCTATTGCCTACCTTAAACCATTCACCTACAACGTTGCCAAAATCGTCCAACATTATGGGTACAAATTAGCCTTTAAACATCTTCCAACCACTACCTAATCAATAACTAAAGCCAAATATTCATTGGATCCTTTAGACTGCTCTAGTGTGTACCACATATCAATTTCGACATCCTCAGAACAGAAATCTTATATTGGTGACACATGTCGGTCAATCCTCTGCAGAATTCTGGAACATAAAAGCGATGCCAAGAAAGGTCTTTAGTCTACAGCCAGGGCCAGATTCGGTAGGTGGGGGTTTTGTGGGATGCAGCCCCAGGCCGCAGCCTCAAAGTGGGCCTCCACTGATATTCTTCAAAATAAATTTTGTACATTGCACTTGCATTACTTAATCTTAACTTTCACACAGATTTAAAATAACTTTTGTAAATAAAAAGTTGGAGAGTTTCTATTCTCCCTTGCTTGAGTTTTAAAATATCTAGCTATTCAAAAATTCGGTCCAGTCTTCTGTGTAGAATGATTCTTTGTTGTTTTATTTTCTTTCTCCTCAAAGTTCACATTTTTTTACGATTATATTTATCAATTCCCATGTCTAACTGTGAGGCTGAAAGACCCTTCTCAAAACCTTTTCTTTTGAAATCACAGGTTTGATCAACTATGTGCAAAAAATGTTTAAATGCATTAACTTGTCCTTTGAAAGAGATGTATTCATGTTAATTGAGATTTGAAAAAACTTGGAAGTGATATCGCAAACACAAAATTACGAAATAAAAAATTACTTAAAATGTTCTGAAATGCATTTCTTCCACTTAAAGATAAATGTCAATGTGTTATATTATAGGCTGGAAGTAACAAAATTTTTTTTTCTGAACTAAGAAAATGCATTTAAATACTCCTGAATACAATTTATCATTGTCATCTTTTTAATTTAGTCTTTAAAAATATTTTTGGTTAAAACTGATTGATTTCAGTAGTCTGGCTATGTAAAACAAATTAATATACAATTTAAGTGTAATCCACTAGTTAGATAAAGCAGAATGTGCATTAACAATAATAAAAATAATAACTATGATTTTATGACAACAATAATAGTAATATAATGATTTCTTTCTGATAACATTATTAACAAAGGTACTCTTTCAATGTTTCACTAAAAATAATTGACAGTAAAATAACTTATAGAAACAGGAAGAATTTTCTGAAAGGGGCCAAAATTCACTGCCAGTCCCAGGCTGCAGCATAACACAATCCAGTCCTGTCTACAGCTTGACAATGATAGGCAAAACACAAAATGAGAAATAACAAATAAAGGTAAGCAGATCACACTAGTTATGTTAAAAGATTATAACTTTTTCAAAGAAGTACATCAGTTGGGAGCTTTCAACCTCGTCTTAGATCTTCATCACACCATCGAATTTCTTTGAAAAAGTTCTAATCTCTTAACATAACTACTGTGATCTACTTACCTTTATTTGTCTACAGCTTTTACTCTGATCACAATAGAAGACACTTGTTACTTCGAACTAGAATAACACCAAAAGCATTACTCCATTTACTAGCAAAATTGCTTTAGACTACTAAGAAAGCATTAAAATTTTACTAAAACAAACTTCAGTTCAACATTTTAAATATTTGGAGATCTCTACTGGCAACAGTCTTGCAATTAAGGTCCATCACATGTGTAATCTTGCCATCAGAGTGACCAAGGCTGACATGCAGCCAAAAGTTCACTAAAAATACATTATTAAAATTACACAATAATAAATTATATTAATTCAACATTTGTCGAAAACATTACGTGGTTTCAGAAATTATTAACTATATGTCAGAAACTATTTTGTTGACATATAGTTAACAATAATAAATTGTTGGCATGATAGATCTATCATCATTAATTTTCTGAATGTAACCAAAAATGACAATGAACCCTTATTTCAAAATATTGAAACAGCAGTTTAACAAAACATGGATTAATGTTATTGAAAAACTTATTTACATTAAGTTTTTCAACAATATTAATCCTGCAGTCAGAGATCAATGAGTACACAGTTACTGAGAAAGCAAAACAATGCAATTGCAATCACATGATTTATCAATAGCCTGCAAATTACCCTTTTCTGATGAAAACAAGAATGCAAAATAAACAAATAAATAAAAAAAAATAAGTAAAAAGAAACTTCTTTATTTGACCCAACTCCATTACATGGATTTTGCTGCTATTCAAGACAAGTTACCAAAGAATCCACAAGCCGCCAAGAGTGCATGAAAGCTGTGTAAGCCTTTAAGTATATCAAATGCAGAAAAGGGTATTTGCTATATAGTTATACAACAGCTTGGCAGAGCATGAAAAAAAAATATATTTTTGTTGTATTTTGCAAACTAATGTAATAGAACTGAAGAAAGGTAACCAGTTCAGCATGACTTGATTGAATTATTAAGGTGTGCTTCCAAAATGCTGTGCCAAACATCAAAACCAAGCAGATTATCACAATGTCACAGCTCCAGCAGCTAAATCAATCTTAAGAATTCCATAATCAAAGATTTATTATGTATGGCATGGCAACGTGTACGTGTATGTATTTGCTCACATGTTTCTACAGCATTTTAGGTCTACATTATTTTATGAACCATTGCCATTTTTGAGGTATGGAATGGCGGAAATGTTTCAAAACCCTGTTAAACTGAAAATGCTTCACTACACATAATCAGCATGTTGTAATTAAATGAACTCTGCTGCAGATTCGATTTTTTTTTGAGTAGGATGTGAGCATTTGCAGTACCAAAAATGAGTACAATACCTACTATATATATCCGAACCTTTGAAAATGCAAGTGCAAAGGTTTGGATATTTAAGGATACAGCACAAATAAGAATTGGAAAGGACGTAAATCAAGGTGACACCATATCTCCCAAGCTTTTTAATACAACATTGCAAAATGTCTTTCAATCATTGAACTGGGAAAACAAAGGGATAAAGATTAATGCAGATTTTCTAACTCATCTTCGTTTTGCTGATGACGTTGTCATTTTTGCAACTACCCCATCAGAGCTGTAGAGTACAATCCAAGAACTTGCTGACAAGAGTAAAGAAGTGGGATTAAAAATGAACTTTCAGAAGACAAAAGTGATGTACAATGCTTTTACAAGAAGCAAAGATTTATTGATTGATGGAGAAAAGCTTGAGACAACCGATTCCTACACTTATCATGGGCAGCAGATATCGAGTGAGGGTCACATTGATAAAGAAATTAATCGGCGTATAAAACTTGGATGGAGAGCTTTTGGAAGAAACAGTACAATTTTTAAGAGCAGTATGCTAGTATGTCTCAAAAGAGAAGTGTTTGATCAATGCATCCTGCCAGTGCTTACGTATGGAACCGAGACATGGACCTTAACTAAAAATGACATACAAAGACTGCAGACAACTCAAAGAAACATGCAGAGATGCATGCTTGGTGTAACCAGGAAAGATAAGAAGAGGAACTTGTGGATAAAGAAAATGACAGGAGTGGACGACATCATGACCAGAGTGAAATCACTGAAATGGCAATGGCCTGGACATGTTGCCAGAAGAACGGACCACCGATGGACAACCGAAATTTTAGACTGGATTCCGAGGGACAGGAAAAGACCCAGAAGAAGACCCCATAGGAGATGGAAGGATGAAATTCGAAAGTATGCTGGAGTGACATGGAGGAGACAGGCCCAAGACAGACAATCGTGGAAGAAATTTGGGGAGACCATCCAGCAGTGGATTGATAATGGTTGATGATATACACTGCTGGCCACCCAAGATGCAACACCAAGAAGGAAGCATCCGATTGGCCTGAAATTCACAGCATGCGTCGCCCGCGAGAGGACATGCAAATGATTAGCATTGCAGGGCATATGCAAATCACGTGCGTCCGGCACACCACCGAGAAGCACTATAAGAAATGTGCACAGAAGGCACACTTCCACTACTAGTGCAAGTAGTGGAAGTGTGTTGTGCTGCCGGACCTGTGCGTGAGAAGCTTCCTGATGACTCGTCGCAGAATACGGCAGTCATTCCAGCACGTTTCGGAGTTCGACAGAAGACGAATAGTGGCTTATCGCGACAGCGGTTTATCGTACCGAGACATCGGCGCCCGTGTGGGACGACATCCAGCCACAGTAAGTCGAGTGTGGATTCGGTGGGTGCAGGAAGGACGGACGGACCGACGTGAGCGATTGCTGCAGCCATGGCACACCACCAAATGAGAGGACCGGCATGTTGTGTGGCGGGCACTGACGGCTCGCACTGCCACATGACGAACGTTAGGGCAGAAATTAGGGTGTGTTACGCAACAACCAGTGTCAGCATGTACTGTTCGACGTCGTCTGCAAGAGCGGGGACTTGTTGCACGGCGGCCATTGCTTTGATTACCATTGACGTTACACCACCGGCGAGTGTGGCAGCAGTGGGCCGTTGAACGCTGCACCTGGACTACAGAATGGCACGACATTGTCTTCTCCGACGAATCCTGCTTCTGCCTGCAACACCACGATGGTCGGATCCGCGTGTGGCGGCACCCCGGCGAGAGACTGTATGATGCCTGCATTATGCATCGCCGGTACACTCCACCGCCACCACTACATCTCCGACGTTTTGGAGTCTGTAGTCCTCCCTTACCTACAGGACCTGCTAGCGGCCACGTTTCAACAGGACAATGCGCGTCCGCACGTGGCACGCATCGTGCAACAATTCTTCACAGCCCACCAGGTGTCACTGTTGCCGTGGGCTGCCTGTTCTTCCAATATGTCGTCCATCGAAGACGTCTGGTTGCTGATCGGCAACCGAGTGGCCCGGCAAGCACCACCAGCGGCTACGCCTGATGAACTGTGGCAACGTGTGGAAGCAGCCTGGACCAACATACCCCAAGGCCACATCCAAAGCCTCTTTTGTTCGATGCTGCGGCACGTAGCGGCCGTTATTGCCAGCCATTGGGGCCACACGAACTATTGATATCTGTGTGTTCCGCAAGTCGCACGGGCCTGTAAACTCAATCGTTTCATCTTTGTATCTGTTGTTGTGTGCCCAGTAAATCTGGCTTTGCTATCTCATGTCCTTCTTGGTGTTGAATTTTGGGTGGCCAGCAGTGTATATATATATATATATAGAAAGCTTTAAAACTGGCACTAATTTTGTCAAAAATACTTACAAAATACTTAAGTCCTTCAAGCACTCTGTCCTTAAAGGTTTTTTCAAATTCTGGAAAGAAACCGCTGACCATGTTGATAAGCATGTTTTTGCTTTGGTTCTAAACATTCTTAAGCATATTCTTAAAGATAAAATTTCTCTTAAAGAATTTTCCAGTAATTATGTAACCATCAGGTTTCTAAATAAAACCTATGATCATCTCAATCTTAGGAAGTTGTTCTACAATAATGCAATTTTTTTTCCCATCCACAGGCACCAGTCTATTGTAAGTTTTAAATATGTTAAGACCTTAGGGTCAATAGTTAAAAACTACAAACTTAATTCTTCGAGTTACATTCCTGTTATTACTACATGTTCTTGTGATGAACATAAAGAAACAGTTCACTATGATAAGAATTACAACCATATTATCACCGGAAACTTGAGTTTTGTTGAAAATGAAAAGCTTAGGAATTTATTAGAGTATGGTTCTAAATTTAGACCTTCCTTCACTATTTCCAAAGAAAGGATTCTTGAGAGCTTCACTCAAGATGTTAATAAGTACATTATAAAAACCAGTTTAGCATACAATCAGCCTATTGAGGCCTTCGCAGAATGGAAATATAACGTAATCAATAGCTTCATTTGTGAGTTGGCAGGTCTGGACTTTTGTTTCGATAGAAATCTCTTTTTATCTGGAGATGCCAAAAGGTCACTCTCCAAACTACAAGACCTATTTATTTTTACTACTACGGATAAAGCTAGCAATAATTTTGCAATTATCTGTAAGAAGTTCTATTTTGAATTGTTAACTATGGAACTCAATAATAGAGTAACGTATGAGCCCGTAAGTTATTCTACCAAGCAGTTAGAAAATAGGTTTAAGGCTTTCTTCAAGAAACTTAAAATTCCACAAACTAGAAGATATGAGCCTGAATTTCCATTTCTTTTTGCAACGGTTAAGTTTCATAAAGATCCTGTGAAGTTCAGGTTCATAGCTAGTGGAGTAAGGAGTCATAAAAAGAAAATAGATCTTGCTTTTGAAGATATCTTGAAGAGGGTTTTGAAACACATTAGAAACTGTACTAATTTGATGTACAGAGATTTTTGGATAATTAATAATAATGCAGAAGTAATTTCTACTATACTCAAAGTAAGTCCCTTAGATATTAATAGTTATGATTTTGAGAACCTATATACAAATCTGCCTCTATCAGATATAATCACTACCTTTAAAGAGCTGTATGCAGAATTTAAACTTAACCAATTTGTTAATGTAGGAGCCTGGAACTCTTATCTCAATTGCTGCATAAAAAATAACCATATCTTATATAATAATACTCTCTATAAGCAAGTGAACGGTATCCCCATGGGAACATCAACCTCCACGAATATTGCTAATCTATTCCTGCTCTTTAAGGAATATAAATTCATTAAAAATCACCCCACCTGCTCAGATAACTACCTTTACACATTTAGATATATTGATGATCTGCTGTGTATCAATAATTCAGAAGTTATAGAGAGTGACTTTGATAATATCTATCCTAGCTCTCTTAACTTATGTAAAACCAACCACAGTAATCAGGAACTTGAGTTCCTAGACTTAAGCATTAAGCTCAACAGAGGTAACCCATCTATTAGCCTCTTTGATAAAAGAGTTAATTTTCCTTTCAAAGTAATTAAATATCTACACTGGAATAATAACATATCAACCAAAGTAATTGAGAATGTACTAATTTCTCAGGTCCTAAGAATTTCAAGAATTTGCAGCAACAATTTGGACTTCAATTACCACATTAATTTACTATTAGATAGTTTTCTAGAGAACGAAATTCCTTTATCTTTCATCAAAAGAACTTTAAGAAAAATTATTCTGAATAATAGAGTAAGGTTGACAGATCTGCTTTAATTTTCTACACAGTTAATAATATGATTCTGACCAATCAAAGCCGTAAGGAAGTTGGCTAGAGGATGCCTATTAACTACTAAAAGGAACCTTAGTGCTATGGATATGAAGGTCCTATTAAAACAAAAAATTAAATAATACAGACAAAATCACAAAAAAAGCTTAAAAATCTGTTTATAAAAGAAAATAAAAACAAATAAAAAAGAAAACTAGTTATTCACTCACTAGAATAGCTATACTAAAAATAGTAAAACTAACGTTAAAATTAATAAGATTCTGAATAATCTATAGAAGCTCACTAAGGTGATTTAATACATGCAAAGATTATTAAATACACCACTTGTGTATTTTATAATATTTCTCATGTATTCTGGAGAGTTCATTCTGCTCTTTCTGATCATACAGGTCCACAGTCTTAAGTATATATATATATTTTTTTCTCTGGATAAAATCTCCGCGAGATGGTTTCTTTCAGTGTGAGGAGGCCATCAGCCCCACCCACACTGCCCCCCAGCGACTAGGGAGTGGCAGTCGTGTTTGGAAGTTTGGGGAAAAAGTCGGCCATGTTTCCTCTTGAGTGGAGAAAGTTTAGTTGCATAAGAGGTAAGCTCTCTTCATTGTCTTAGGGTTTTAGGTTTTATAAGTTCAATGTTTGTACTTCTTGTATTTTTTTCTCTGTTGTTTTTTGCTTTTTAGCATTTAGGCACTGGCTAGACTGTTAACATTTTTGCGGGTTTTAACTCTTTCTTTTCTTGGTAACTTTGCGCGTCTTTTAGGAAACTTAGGCCCAGAAGCTGGCTAAGCATAGTTCCTTTACTTTGCGCTGTATTTTCAAAGTAGTTAAGGTCTTAATAACTACTTAATTATGCACTTAAAAGCACTGCTGAAATACTTTGTACATATTGCAACTAATTGTTTATGTCATATAACTTTCACAAAGCTTTTCTTTAGTTAATTATTGTCTTTAATTTATTCTCGTTTTTGTGTTGTCAGAAGTTGCGGAGTAGGGGGTTTTAGAATCAAGTTTTCTTTCAAAAATCTGAGTTTTAAAAAATTAATATTTCCTTTTTAATTGCAATGTAAAAATTTGGAATTCTTTTGTATTACTTTTCAGGTTTATATTCTCTCTCAGGCAAACTTGGCGTTTCATTATAGCTGAAAATTATTTCTAATTATTATGTCACTCTCACAACTTGAGTTCTCTTTAATCTTCTTCTCTCTGTTTAATAGTAACAGATGAAGAGCATGGGTCGGGCCATGGAAGTTATGGATGCAAGCTAAATTGTTAACTAGCGCTAGGTCATACAACTCTGCGGAGGTCATGACATATATATAAATTTTAAAACAATTTTTGGTGGGCTTATTACTTGCATCCATGGCTTTGCAGAAACCCATTTCCAACTAGGTCTTTGTGGAAGTGAGAAAATGCAGAGTTTTTGCTGGTCCTTGATAAAGCCAAGGCTCAGTATTCTCGACACTTTCTACATTCAGTTGTTTTATTTTATTTTTTATCTTTTCTCCTTTTACTCACACCGGTAGACATATAACCCTTTCTATGTTGTACTAGGTATGAGTCAAAAATATATAATTTTTTTTTGCTTAGGTCTCTTCTTAATAGAATATATATATATGTATATATATGGGATGTAAGGTCAGGTGATGCGTAACATCACAGCCTCTCCTTGACAAATGTCAACCCCGCCTTCTCGTGGTGCATCCTGTTCCCACTAAAGGGGCTCTGACGACCGCCAATAGCGGTATAACTATACCATCGGGATTAGAGGAAATTCTATCCCACACTCACCAACCCGCTTGGCCAGCGTGGTGAGTTATGGCCAAACCCCTCCAAAATGATTCCACAACTTAAATCTTGGCCCTCAGTCTCCGGCAGCTGGAATGTACCTGGCCAAGGCAGCGGCCAGTGCGACATGAAGGCAGAGGGTGCTAAGAATCCCCGGAGGACCGGACTAGGTTGCCATCTGATGCTGACCTTGGCTACGTACAATGGACGCTCCCTATCATCTGATTCAAGGCTTCTTGAATTGGAAGAGGAACTACAAAGGATCAAGTGGGACATCGTGGGGCTAAGTGAGGTAAGGAGAAAAGGAGAAGATCTCATCGAACTGAAAAGTGGACATCTCTTCTACTATCGCGGGACAGATACTGGCAGAACTAGTGGTGTTGGATTTATAATAAACAAGAAACTGAAGGATAAAGTTGTAGAAGTTGAAAGTTCCTCTGACAGAGCTACACGACTTGTTATCCAACTCTCGAAAAGATACCAGGCTCAGATTATTCAAACTTATGCACCCACCACAAGTCATCCTGAAGAAGAAATTGAAGAATTTTATGAGGAAATTTGTCATCTAAATAATAAAGGTAAGCATCATTTGAAAATAATTATGGGAGATTTCAATGCAAAAATAGGGCAACGGCAACAGAATGAAACTTCAGTAGGTAAATTCGGTCACGGCAATAGAAACCAGCGTGGAAATACTCTCGTTGAGTTTGCAGAGGCAGAAGGGTTTTTCATCTTGAACTCCTTCTTCAAGAAAAAGCTACACAGGAAATGGACATGGAGACATCCAAATGGGTCGACAAGTGAAATTGATTTTATTATGTGTAACAAAAAATTCGTCATAGAAGACTGCAGTGTGCTAAACAAGTTCAACACAGGTAGTGACCATAGATTGGTGAGATGTAAGATGCACCTCAACACTAAACTTGAACGTGGCAAGCTCATAAGACAAACAAAATCTATTGACATAACCAACCTTAAAAAACACCATAATACCTTCAAGTTGGAACTGAAGAACAGGTTCTCTGCTTTAGAAGGCCTAACATCAGAAGAAGTGGACATCTCTGAAGTTAACAGAAAAGTAACCAAAGCTCTTATGGAAACAGCAACAAAATTAGCTGGGTCTAAGAACAAGTTGCATGTAAATAAATTATCAGGAAAAACGAAAATGTTGATGCAAAAAAGAAGAGAGATGAGGACAACTAAAGAAGATGTGACTTCCAAAGTGGAATATATAGAACTATGCAAGACAGTAAGAAAAAGTATCACTGAAGACGTAAGAAAATTCAACTGTGAACTAGTGAGGAAAGCAATTGAAAACAACCAAAGCCTAAAGATAGCAAAGGGACATCTCAGTAAGGGAAGAAAACAGATTATGGCACTGAGAAAAGAAGATGGTTCTGTAACAAGAAATAGAGGTGAAATTTTGACAAGAGTGAAAGATTTCTACTCCAAATTATATGAAAGGGATGATACATGCACTCCAGACATCATGAAATATACCAGTACCAGAGTTCCTCCAGTCCTTCCAGCAGAAGTTGCACATGTAATCAAGAACATGAAGCGGGGAAAAGCTCCAGGAGAAGATGGAATTACTGTAGACATCATACAAGAAGCAAGTGGAGAAATCGAAACAGTACTCGCCCAAATTTTCACTCGATGCCTTAATGAAGGAAAGATTCCTGAGGATTGGAACACCGCTACAATGATCTTGCTACATAAAAAAGGTGACATTGAGGATCTCGGAAACTACAGACCTATCAGCCTCCTATCAGTAGTTTATAAAATCTTCACTAAAGTTCTTTCACACCGCTTGAAGGTAACACTGGACATAGCTCAACCGAGAGAACAAGCTGGATTCAGGAGTGGCTACAGCACAATAGATCATATCCACGTGCTGAGAGAACTAATTGAAAGAGCGAGGGAATATGAACTTCCATTGTGCATGGCTTTTATCGATTATGAAAAAGCCTTTGATTCGGTGAAACCATCAGCAGTTACAATGGCTCTGAAAACCTGCGGTATTGAAGATGCATACATTAATATTATTAATAACATCTATGAAAATGCAAGTGCAAAGATTAGGCTGTTTGAAAATACAACACACGTAAAAATTGGAAAGGGAGTGAGACAAGAGACAAGGTGACACCATATCTCCGAAGCTCTTTAATGCCACATTGGAGGGTGTTTTTCAGTCGCTGAGCTGGGAAAACAAGGGGATAAAGATTAATGGAGATTATCTAACCCACCTTCGTTTTGCTGATGACGTAGTCATTTTTGCAACTACCCCATCAGAGCTGCAGAGTATGATCCAGGAACTTGCTGACAAGAGTAAAGAAGTGGGATTAAAAATGAACTTTCAGAAGACAAAAGTGATGTTCAATGCTTTTACAAGAAATGAAGATTTATCGATTGATGGAGAAAAGCTGGAGATAACAGACACATACGTTTATCTTGGACAGCAGATATCAAGTGAGGGTCACATTGATGAAGAAATTAATCGGCGTATAAAACTTGCCTGGAGAGCTTTTGGAAGAAACAGCATAATTTTCAAGAGCAATATGCCATTATGTCTTAAAAGAAAAGTGTTTGATCAATGCATCCTTCCAGTGCTTACGTATGGTGCAGAGACGTGGACCTTAACTAAAAGAGACATACAAAGGCTGCAGACAACTCAAAGCAGCATGGAGAGGTGCATACTTGGTGTAACCAGGAGAGATAAGAAGAGGAACTCGTGGATCCGAAAAATGACAAAAGTGGAAGACATCATGATCAGAGTTAAATCCCTGAAATGGCAATGGGCTGGACATACTGCCAGAAGGACAGATCATCGATGGACAGCCGAAATTTTAGATTGGATTCCAAGGGACAGGAAAAGACCCAGAAGAAGACCACATGGGAGATGGGTGGATGAAATTCGAAAGTATGCAGGGGTGAAATGGAGGAGACTGGCACAAGACAGACCGTTGTGGAGGAAACTTGGGGAGACCTTCGTCCAGCAGTGGATTGATAATGGTTGACAATGATGATGATGATGATGATATGTATATGTATATATATATATATATATATATTCTATAAAGAAGATACCTAAGCAAAAAAATACATATATAATTTTGACTCACACCTAATACAACATAGAAAAGGTTATGTATCTACCTGTGTGAGTAAAAGGAGAAAAGATAAAAAAATAAAATAAAACAACTGAATGTAGAAGGTGTCGAGAATACTGAGCCTTGGCTTTATCAAGGACCAGCAAAAACTCTGCATTTTCTCACTTCCACAAAGACCTAGTTGGAAATGGGTTTCTGCAAGGCCATAGATGCAAGTAACATTCCCACCTAAAATAGTTTAAAAAATATATATATATAAGTCATGTCCTCCGTAGAGTAGCATGACCTAGCACTAGTTAACAATTTCGCTTGCATCCATTAACCTTCATGGCCCGACCCATGCTCTTCATCTGTTACTATTAAACAGAGAGAAGAAGATTAAAGAGAACTCAAGCTGTGAGAGTGACATAATAAATAGAAATGATTTTCAGCTATAACGAAATTCCAAGTTCGTTTGAGAGAGAATTTAAACCTGAAAAACAATGCAAAAGAAATCCAAATTTTACATTGCAATTAAAAAGGAAATGTTAATTTATAACGAACAGATTTTTGAAAGAAAACTTGAGTCTAAAACCCCCTACTCTACAACTTATGACAGCACGAAAACGAGAATAAGTTAAAGATAAATATTAACTAAAGAAAACTTTGTGAAAGTTATATACCTTAAACAGTTAGTTGCAATATGTACAAAGTATTTCAGCAGTGCTTTAAGTGCATAATTAATTAGTTATTAAGAACTTAACTACTTTGAAAAAACAGCGCATAGACAGCGCATAGAAAAGGAACAGGCTTAGCCCTCTTCTGTTCCTAGGTACCCCAAAAGACGCTCAAAGTTACAAAGAAAAGTAAGAGTTAAAACCCGCAAAAATGTTAACAGACAAACCAATGCTTAAAAGCTGAAAAGCTAAAAAACGACAGAGAAAAGGTACATAAAGTACAAACATTGAACTGATAAAACCTAGAACCCAAAAACAAGGAAGAGAGCTTACCTCTTGTGTGACAAAAACTTTTCTCCACACAAGAGGAGAACATGGCTGACCCCTTCCGCCACTCCCTAGACGCTGGGGGCAGTGAGGGTGGGGCTGATGGCCTCCTCATACAGCAAGAAACCAACGCGCGGAGATTTTAACCAGAGAAAAAAATATATAAACTTAAGACTGTGGATCTGTATGATCAGAATGAGCAGAATTAACTCTCCAGAATACATGAGAAATATTATAAAATACACGAGCAGTTTATTTAATAATCTTTGCATGTATTAAATCACCTTAGTGAGCTTCTATAGATTAATCAGAATCTTATTAATTTTAATGTTGGTTTTACTATTTTTAGTATAGCTATCCTAGTGATGAATAACTAGTTTTCTTTTTTATTTGTTTTTATTTTCTTTTATAAACAGATTTTTAAGCTTTTTTTGTGATTTTGTTTATATTATTTAATTTTTTGTTTTAATAGGACCGTCATATCCATAGCACTAAGGTTCCTTTAGGTAGTTAATATATATATATATATAGAGAGAGAGAGAGAGAGAGAGAGAGACTCTGTCTTCAGTACAATCTTCCATGGGTTAAATGATCATGACTAAAGATGTTTCAAAAGCAGATGGCTAAAGCACTGCACAAGCAATACAATCAGCCTAACAGATAAAGAGTAGTCAGAAGGTGGTGCTTTTACCTTCAACATTTTATCATAACATATTTTAAAGATTTAACTTAACTTTCCTGATGAAGTATTACACAAACAGACAATAATTAGAGATTATTTTGAGAACCTACGTAAAGAATTATTGCAAAGCTAAAATTTCTTTACATAACATCTACTGGAAGCTATTAATCCAATCTACTAGAAAAATTGTGCACCAGATGATACCGGAATTCAAGCATATTTTGGCCATGGGTGCCAACCAATACTAAACAAAAAGATTTCTTCAATACATCTTCCAAAAACAGGAATGCCAAATTAATTCAAAATTTAAATTAATGTGACCTAGAAGAAAACCTGTGTACTTGCAAAAGTTAAAAGTATTTAAAAATTCTGCCATGTTACTCAAAGAGATACAAAAAGGAGTTTGCAATGTAAAAAATTGGTATATCGAAATGTGCAAATGCAATTTTAAAGCATATTAATTTTAAATCCAGCTTTCAAGAGATGGAACAGAAATTTGGCCATCTGTAAAATCTGCTGACATTAATTTTTGAGAGAACATATTTTAATTGTGTGCAAACATTCTGTTCAGGTAGAGGCAGTGATTTGTGTCAGAAAGGTAGTAATTTTCACATGGCAATGTGGACATGTACATTAGACCTTGCATCGAGCAAAAATTTACCATACTGAGGTGGCCTACTTTGTCACACGGTGATGCTTTGATAAGTAAAATGCATAAAACTTCACTGAGGTAAATCAGACATTCTTTTAAGTCACTAATTACACATACATACATACATACATACATACATACATACATACATACATACATACATACATACATACATACATACATACATATCACTAAGCTGTTCTCTGAGATTCAGAGGTTAACTCCAAAAAGAAATACAAACTTCCAGATATTTTTACTTATTGTTGTCGTATCAAACTTCTCCATTTACAGCGATCTTGACATACAACTCGTGCTTCACTGATATCCATTACATGCCGTACACAAGATCTTTTGTACTTCATACTCATAATCTTTTTCTCATGCAGACACTCCTGAATCTGATCCACCCATGTCTTCCTTGGCCTTCCTCTGCCTTTCCTTCCTGCCACTTGGGCTGAAAAGATTTTCTTAGTAAGCATTTCATCACTCATTCTTTCAACGTGGCCAAACCACCGAAGCATATTGGTCTTCACTTTGCTAACAACATTTTGCTTCACATCACACAACCGCAATACATCTTCATTTCTCATACAATCATATCAAGTCTTGCCACAAACCCCACGTAAGTAACGCATTTCTCCAACACACAAACGACTCCTATGTTTCTTCTGCAGAACCCAGGTTTCACTGCCATACATCACAGTAGGAACAATTACAGTTCCATACACAGCCATGCAGGACTCTCTAGAGAACCCATCATTCCTGTGAAAACCTCCCAGAGCAGCTATGACTTTCAATGAAGAATTCACTCGCCTACTGATTTCACCATCCAACTTGTTCTCTCTGTCAAACATGCTTCCTAAATACACACTCACCCACCTGGTCAATCACAGTGCCATTTATACTTACATTACATTACATTCAGTGCTACCCGTTGCTCTCTCAAACACCATAACTTTGGTTTTTCCCTTATTTACGCTTTCCAACCGTAGGTTGAAGAAGCGTATATGCTCCAGCTTTGTCCGTCGGTCCGTCCGTCCGTCTGTCTGTCCGCACGATAACTTGCGTAAATATGGTTCGATTTCAATGAAAGTTTACTATCTGGTAGGGGATCACCTGGGGACGAACCCTATTGAAAATGGGACAAATGGGGTCAAAGGTCACTACGTAGGAGCGGGATCCTTCCATTGCCCTTATGCGTCATAACTTGCGTAAATATGGTTCGATTTCAATGAAATTTTACTATGTGGTAGGGGACCGCCTGGGGACGAATCTTATTCAAAATGGGTGAAGTGGGGTCAAAGGTCAGGACATAAGAGCGGGATGCATTCCATTGCTCTTATGCATCATAACGTGCGTAAAAATGGTTCGATTTCGATGATATTTCAGTATGTGGTAGGGGACCACCTAGGGACAACCCTTATTGAATGTGGACGAAATGGGGTCAAAGGTCAGGACATAGGATTGCGATCCATTCAATCGCTCTTATCCCATATTATTAAGGTGGACGCCAAGTAATTTTGCTTCCTATACTTCCAATGGAAAATTTTTGTACACATTTCCTTCACAATTAATGTGTTCCCAAGGATGAAAATTTGAACATCGATTAAAATAACTTCATTATAACTTGGAATACTTAATTTTCTAAAACATAACCATAATTATATTAAAAATCAATAATTTTTCTTTGGTGGTGTTGAAACCAGAAAAAGGATGGCACGACCTGTACTTTGATGACGTCAATAGACTAACAAATGTTGGATTGCATAATTATGGTTATGTTTTAGAAAATATTAAGTATTCCAAGTTATAAAATGAAGCTATTTTAATCGATGTTCAAATTTTCATCCTTGTGAACGCATTAATTGTCCAGAAAAAAGATGGCACGACCTGTACTTTCATGACGTCAGCAGACAAAAAAAAATGTTGGATTGCATAATTATGGTTATGTTTTAGAAAATATTAAGTATTCCAAGTTATAAAATGAAGATATATTAATCGATGTTAAAATTTTCATCCTTGGGAATGCATTAATTGGGAAGAAAATGTGTGCAGAATTTTTTCCATTCGTTCGAAGTACAGGAATAAAAATTACTTGACATTCACCTTAAAGGAGCCATTCGCCTCCCCGGTGGCGCAGTGGTCTAAGCGATGGACTCTGATCATTCGTTCGAAATGGGTCCGGGTTCGAATCCCGGTGAGGCATGGATGTTGTGTTTGTCTCACGGCACTGGCTCTACCCCTTCCCTGGAACCAGTGACCCTAAATTAGGGACGGGCGACTGCTTATAGCCCATTGAGTTGCTCACTGTGGTCGTTAAACCTCCAATCAAAAAAAAAAAAAAAAAAAAAAAAAAAAGGAGCAATTATTGTATGTATGTATGTAAATTTTATTTTGAAAACGGCTTTAAGGATTTTGATGAAACTCGTTAACCTACCATTTTCTGGTACTAGAAATCGATTTAGTTCGTCTGCACGATAACTTGCGTAAAAATCGTTCGATTTCGATGAAATTTTAGTATGTGGTAGGGGAACACCTGGGAAGGAACCCTATTGAAAGTGAATGAAATAGAGTCAAAGGTCAGGACATAAGAGCGGGATCCATTCCACTGCTCTTATGTGTTATAACTAACGTAAAAAATGTTCAATTTCGATTAAATTTTAGTATGTGGTAGGAGACCACCTGGGGACAAACCCTATTGAAAATTGGCGAAATGAGGGTCAAAGGTCAGGACATCGGAGTGGAATCACTTCCATCGCCATTATGAGTCATAACTTACGTAAAAATGTTTCGATTTGGATGAAATGTTGGTATGTTGTAGGGACCTGTCTGGGGACGAATCCCATTGAAAATGGGCGAAATGGGGTGAAAGGTTAGGACACAGGAGCGGGATCTATTCCATAGCGCTTATGCATAACTTACGTAAAATTGCTTCGATTGCGACAAAACTTTATCATGTTATTTCGGAGATATACTGAACCAGTTCTGTTGAGTATCATCCAAATGGATTAAAGGTCAGGGCACAGGGGTGAGATTTATTCCACAGCCATTTTCTTCATAACTTGAGTAATAGCTTGAGTAATGATTTCTAGTATATTGGGAAGCGTATCATAATCAATGCATTGCATGATTTTACTAACTTGTTTATACTCAGTTTGAATTTCATGTAAACTTCGTGCATCCGAGTCAACATACTCTGCAACTACACCAGAATGACAATTATGAAGAAAGTTCTTTTTATGTACAACAAAGAAAAATAATTAAACTTTCTACCTTAATGAATTCATGTTTGACACAAGGTAATCTACTGTTATGCACTTAAAAGTTGCCCAGCAACATTATAAACATACATACATATCACTAAGCTGTTCCCTGAGATTCAGAAGTTAGCTCATCAAATCAAGGTCATCTGCCTAATCAGTTACTGATGCTATTAGATTCTACTTACTGTTGACGTATCAAATGTCACCATTTAGAGTAATCTTGGCATACAACTTGAGCTTCACTGGCATCCACCATGTTTCACACAAGATCTTTTATAATTCACATTCGTTCTTTCTCTCTCAAAGGCATTCTTGAATCTGTCCTCCCATGATTTTCTCAACGTTCCTTCCCTGCCACTTGGATTGAATAAGTTTTCTTAGCTAGCACCTCATCACTCATTCTTCCAGAATGGCCAAACAACCTCAAATATTTGTCTCCACCTTACTAACAACACTTTGCAGCAACACATTCTTCATTCTTCACAAGATCAGAACTTGTCTTGACACCCTCCTTTCCCATAAGTAATGCATTTCTCCAGTACACAGACAATTCTTGTGACCGTTCAGCAGTACCCAGGTTTCACTGTGCTACATCAAAGCAGAAACAATTACACTTTCACATACAGCCATTTGGGACCTTTCTGAAGACCCATTAGTCCCATGAAATGCTCCTAGAACAGCTATGACTTTCAAAGCACAATTCATTCAACAACTAATTTTGATATCTCCAGGACAAAGGCAACTCCTGTAACTGTTCAGCATTACTCAAGTTTCACTATGATATGTCGAAGTAGAAACAATTACATTTTCACATACAGCCATTTGGAACACTTTTGATGCCCCATCAGTCCTATGAAATGCTCCTAGAACAAATTCAATTACAGGAAACTCACATTTTCAGGATTTTGTTCCTCTTGCTAACATTTGCCGCACATGTATTTCAAGCAGACTTGTCATTACATGTGAATGGTCATTGTATCATTCATCCCTGTGTCTTCCTGTGTTAACTCTGCTTTGTCTTGGAGTCATTTCTGTTATAATTTTTTTCCCCTGAGTCCATTCCTATACATATTACATTGTTTACTCACATTCACCACGCTCATAAAATTTCTTTATTACGAACTTATCAATAAAACTTTATATACATTATATACAATTTCATTTCCAACTGTCGAAATTCTAACCCTAATCTTCTTGGTTGCCTTGCTTCCAAAGTCATTACAATCACCAACTTTCACATTCATTCATATCAAAACATTTATACATATACTATTTACAAATATATTATTTCACTAACTCAATTCATTGATACCATGGTTCAGTTTTCTACTCCTTAACTCTAGACAGGCCACCTACGTGAATCCAGATACTTCCAACCACAGCCATCATAACCCCACCTCTAGTACTTTCTGCCATGCCTTGGCCATCCTCAGGAGGCATATTCAACAACCTGTTCTCTCTGCAGCCACAGAACAAGTGATGCAATCGGCTCCAGTCCCCATCTTTCCTGAGATTTGGCAGAAAGTACTAGAGGTGGGTGTGGCCACTGCGGTGGGGTTATGATGGTTGTGGTTGGGAGTATCTAGATTCCCATAGGTGGACTGTCTAGGGTTAAGGAGTAGAAAACTGAGCCATGGTATGAATGAATTGAGTTAGTGAAATAATATATTTGTAAATAGTGTATATATAAATGTTTTGATACGAATGAATGTGAAAGTTGGTGATTGTAATGACTTTGGAAGCAAGGCGACCAAGAAGATTAGGCTTAGAATTTAGACAGTTGGAAATCAAATTGTATATAATGTACATAAAGTTTTATTGATAAGTTCATAATAAAGAAATTTTATGAGTGTGGTGAATGTGAGTAAGCAATGTAATATGTATACGAATGGGCTCAAGAAAAGAAATTATAACAAAAACGACTCCAAAACTAGCAGAGTTAACACAGGAAGACAAAGGGATGAAAGATGCAACGGCCATGAGGGGCCTTCACATGTAATGACAAGTCTGCTTGAAATACATGTGCGACAAATGTTAACAAGAGCAACAAAAACCTGAAAATGTGAGTTTCCAGTAATTTAATTTAATTTAATATGCATGTTAACTAAGAACAGTTTGAGAATATGTATATACTGTATTTTTCGAATTGTTTCCTTTTTGGTTTTCTGCTCCTACAACAGCTATGACTTTCAAAGTACAAGGCCCTTACCGGCCAATTTTGACATCTAATCTGCTTTCCTGTCAAGTATGCTCCTTACCCTTTAAGCGGCCGATGTACCTTACCCCAAATGGCTCAAAATTTTCTGGGATCCTTAAACACAAATGTTCACATAGTGACCGGGTTTTACCAAAGCCATTCTTTTCTCTCTCTCATCTCAGCAGTATCGACTATAATTATTTTGCTGGTGGTAGGTGATCCCCTGAAGTCCTTAGTCTTATAGTCTACAGTTTGATTCCCACATAGCCCTTCATTCTCTGCTCCATGACCCAAGGAATGGTCGGGAATGGCTGGGTCCCCCCCCCGAACACAGTAGGTAAAAACAAGTTATTCAAACATCTTTTCTCTCCTTTTTTAGGCACCATTTTTATAGCATTTTTAGTGAAGGTAATTACACAGAAAGCATTGATGGCAATCATTCCCCTTAAATGACTACTTTTAATGAAAAGCCTAAAGGAAAATCAACTAGTTCTGATGTGCAGGTTTACTCATTCCAGGCATGTTCAACCTATTTCTAACTTAGACGACGAATATAATCATTTGAGCTAATTTCTGCCCATTTTGCAACCCCTGAGTTAATTCGTTCCAGCTGGTTAAAGGGTTAAATACACAAACTCATTCAAGTTGTCTAACTATGTACCATTTAGACTGATTTTGCACATTCAAGTACTAACAGTTCCTCACTCAGAAACCATGACTTTGGTTTCTGTTTTATTTATGTTTAGTTTGAATTTCATACAGACTTTTGTTCATCCTGGACAACATACTCTGCAACTGACTTTTGCTCTCTGCCAACAGGTCTTTGTCATCAGCATAGACTGAAATTTATATTTTTATAAAACAACTAAGTAATATATCAAGACTTTTGTACCCCAGTTTGACAACTGAAACAGTAATTCTGAAAACAACAACAAAACCCAACAACAAATTATTGATAATTTTAAATTGAAACAAACAAGTTTGCACATAAACAAAAAGTCATCATGGTGCAATTAATAAATGCAAAATTTCATAGTAAAGCAGCAGACAGAATGTCCATAAAATACTGCATTGATTACTCACCTTCATCATTAAAGTTTAGATACAGGAAGGGAGCACATAATGAATCCAATCCTTGCCAATACACATATTGTGGGTGGCTAACTACCCATGCCTTAAGTATTCTCTTGAATTTCAGGTGGCCAGTTGGGGATGATAAAAGCTCATCATACTGGTGACAGCGAGGAATATCCACTTCAATCTGCATGCACAATGAAATTCATTAAATAGCATATATCAGATGCACACATAATTTGCAAGATAATATTTTTATGCAGCAAATTCAAAATATAAAAGAAAATGCTTGGTATTAATATACACAGACATGCCAACCTTCAAAATCTGAAAATCGGGAGATTTTTACAGTTCATAAAATCACATGAGTGCTATTTTTTTATTGACATTTTTCAGACGTAGGAACAATTTTCCAGATGCAGTATTATTGGTCCACTAAAAGTTCTGGAGAAAAAAACAACAACAACAAAAAAACAGTGCAAACCCCCCACTGAAATTCGTTTTTAGGTACACAGATTCCTCAAGACAATGGAAACCTAAAATGGCCAGAATGTTGCCTTTTACGAATAAAATGGCAGCCAACTGTTTTTCGTTTCTTCTTTAGGTTGTGTGCAAAGGTAAAGATGATAACAAGTTAGTAAAATCATGCAATGCATTGATTATGATACGCTTTCCAACATACCAGAAATGATTACTCAAGTTATGAGGATAATGGCTGTGGAATAAATCTCGCTCCTGTGTCCTGACCTTTGACCCCATTTTGATGATATTCAACAGAACCGGTTCAGTACACCTGAAAAATAACATACTAAAGTTTTGTCACAATAGAAAAAGTTTTACGCAAGTTATGAGAATAATGGCTGTGGAATAAATCTTGCTTTTGTGCAATGACCTTTGACCCCATTTTGTTGATATTCAACAGAACCGGTTCACTATACCTCCGGAACAACATAACGTTTTGTCGCAATCGAAACATTTTTTGGTAAGTTATGATGCACAAGGGCAATGGAATGGATCCCACTCCAGTGTCCTGACCTTTGACCTCATTTCGCCCATTTTCAATAAGGTTTGTCCCCAGTGGCTCCCCACCACATACTAAAATTTCATCGAAATCGAACCATTTTTACGCAAGTTATGATGCATAAGGGCAATGGAACAAAACCCGCTCTTATGTCCTGCCTGACCTTTGACCCCATTTCCAATAGGGTTCGTGCCCAGGTGGTTCCTTACCACATACTAAAATTTCATCGAAATCGAACCTATTTACGCATGTTATGACGCATAAAGGCAATGGAATGGATTCCACCTTTATGCACTGACCTTTCACCCCATTTCACCCATTTTCAATAGGGTTCATCCCCAGGTGGTTTCTTACCAAATACTAAAATTTCATCGAAATCGAACCATATTTACGCAAGTTATGACGCATAAGGGCAATTGAATGGATCCTGCTCTTATGGCGTGACCTTTGACCCCACTTCACCCATTTTCAATAGGGTTCGCCCCTGGTGGTCCCCTACCACATACTAAAATTTCATCAAAATCGAACCATTTTTACGTGAGTTATCGTGCCGACAGACAAAGCTGGAGCATATATGCTTCTTCAACCTACGGTTGGAAAGCGTAAAAAAGCATTGTACTAACATTACCTTTTGTTACAAAATGAGGCGAACTGTAATTTACTCCCTTTTGTCGTTAAGTGAATTCACCGCAACTCAACTGTTTATCATCACTTAGAATACGCGTGGCTCTGTTGAGGAGAGGGATCTGCTCCCATCTGTCAATCAATTACTAACCTCCCCAGGCATTCTAGTGCCAGAGTGGTTGAGCTCTTTGCTGAAGGCTTCGTATGACAATCGGATTAAGAGAAATTTTATAAAGCAAATTTTTTCCGACTGATCTTGGACGATTGATCTGAAGCCAGCGCTAAGAGCACTGCGCCACTGGGGCGGCTTTTTTTTTTTTTTGTAGATAGGAGAGGAAAAGTACAAAACTGATTACTGTAATGCCGCCTTGCATTGACGCAGAAAGAAAAATACTTTACAGGCGGTTCGAAATCATGGTGGTTGATGGAATTTCGACCATTCTAACGGCTACTTCTCAGTGAAAAATGGGAGAATTTGACATTCATCCGGAGAGCGGGAGGAAGGGCTGAAAATCAGGAGTCTCCTGCCTAAATCCGGAGAGTTGGCATGCCTGTATATATTATGCAACATAACTGAATTGAGTTTCTATGCATTATATTCATACCTGAATAGGTACAGACAGAAGGTACCCATATGAAGTATATCTGTTCTTGACTTAAATAACTGAAGGTTTGTAATGTTAAGAAAAAACTTTGTATATACTGTCAAAATTTTGTTGTGGCAGAAATAAATGAATAAGTAAATTAGTGATACAAATACTCAAATGAATACAATATTGATTGTTTAAAAGGTTAAGAACCCATACACGTGTATCTTTGAATAAATGTTTGCATGCATGCCTACAAGAAGTAGAAGAGAAATCACAACTGTGGTTCACATAATGATCACAACTACACAAAGCATGAATTGTCTCAGTTGCAGCATAAATTCCAGAAGTCATGAAACTGAAAGACATAACCAATTAACTACTATAATCTTTCATTATATTTAATTCCATTCCATATGTTATCATTTTATTATTGTTTCAATGATGCAGCAAGTGATAATGGTTGCTGTAGTACAAACTATAAAGAAATTTCTTTTTTTTTTTTTTTTTTGTGGTAGGCAAAATTTTCAAATAAAAGAATATTGCACAAACAACTTTGAAAAAGAAATAAATGGCAACTCTGATAACAATGGAAAGCAGCATGATTATAGCATGTAACCATTTTACAACATACAAAAATTTGAAAATCCCCCTTTCCCCTCTTAATTACCCATATAAACTCTTTTATTAAATTAGCTTTTGTGTTGCTTTAGTCCAGAAATACTCAACAGATCTAAATCATAAGAGAACATGAAATTTCTTCTTCTTCTTAGCCTGTTGACACCCACTGCAGGGTATAGGCCTCCCCCAGTCTTTTCCAACTTCCTCGATCCTTACCTTTAGCCCACCATTTAGCACCTCTAAGCTTCTAGTCATCTCTCCATCTTATTTTCTAGAGCCCTCTTTGTCCCCTTCCATCTCTTGGTTGCCATTCTGTTATTAATCGTGTTCATCTTTCAGTCTTCCAACATGTTCAGCCCATCTCTACTTTGATTCTTTTATTATTTCTATAATATCTATTATTCCTGTTCTTTCTTTCATTATTTCATTTCTACCTCTATCTCTTCTTGTTATTCCTAACATTCTTCTTTCTAACTTTTTTACCGATACTCTTATTTTTTTTTTTTACTTTGTTGCTCTGTGATACTCCATGTTTCACTTCCATAAGTAAACTCGGGGATAATACATGCATTGAAGCTTTTTCTTTATAAACATAATGAAATTTAACTGCACTTAAATAATTTTACTCAAAGTATTTCCTTGAAATATACAAAAAAAAATTAATATATATATATATATATTAGAAGTGTTTTATATGCCTTAGAATTATTTTACATATTCAAAAAGCTTATTGGATCATTTCATGCTAAATCAACAAATGAGTGTTATCTCAAAGTCCTGGATTTCTTTTAAATTTTGCAGAACTTTTATACATGTGGAAAGAAGTATACCTACCTAAAAAGTTAACTGTGGAATTAACTTTTTTATGGGTCTTATAGAGGTTATTATTCAAAAACGTTGGTGATCAAATTTTCGAACTAAAGCCTAGTTCGTCATCAGGACTACATCACTAGAGTAGTTGCTGCCACTCAGTTGGAAGAGTCCAACCGTAATTATCATTAATTGTGGCACTTCTTCTTCTTGCTATTTTGATCCCTGCTTCTAGTTTCTTCTTTACTAAGTTTGACTGGTGGGCGATTATTCTTACTGAGTCCCAATTTATGGAGTGTCCACTTGCTTGTATATGTCTGTCTAGCCCTGTTTTGTTACTAATGTTCCTAATAGCTGCTCGGTGTTCTTTCATTCGGACTTTAATACTTCTCCCTGTTTCTCCTATACAGCTGAGTCTGCAGTTACAGTCAATGCAATATATTACTCCTTCTTGCAATTGGATGTCCACTTCTTTCTGCTTTAAAGCTGGCAGGAATTTCTTTAATTTGTTATTTAGATCTGGAGCTAGCCTGATATTATATTTTGCTCCGATCCTCTTCAGTTTTTCGAAAAGTCCCTTGTAGTATGTAATTTTGCTGGTGAATTTAAAGTTGTTTATTTCCGGCTTCTTTTTTGGCACTTGTCTAAATAATTCTCAACATATGGGCAGGGGTAATTGTTTTCTGCCAATATTTCTTTTAATTCTTCTCTGTGAAGATTTTTTGAGTATCTGAAGAGACCAGCACTTCAATTTTTTTCCAAAAATTGTCTTGCCGTATTCGATTTAATATAGTCAGGGTGGAATGAGCAGAAGTCTAACATTTTCCCTGTGTTAGGGTTTTTTTAAAAAGCTGAGTGAATATTCTCCCCTCTCTTGAGGTCAAGGTTAAATCAAGGAAATTGATGCCATGGTCTTCTGCAAGGTCTTTTCTAGCAAGTTAAATTCTGCCAGAATCTGAGAGGGTAGAGATTGGTCCACAGTATCTACTATAAATAGGACATCATCCATGTATCTTACATAGAGAGCAAATATTGAGGGTTGTACAAGGATTTTTGCCTCTAGTTTACTTGGGTCACCCCCTCCTTTGAAGCTGGGTATAAATCACCTTTTTGATAACATTTGCTCCCACTTCATTTTTTGATAAAATAAGATGTATTGATTTTACAATATAGCCCAGAGGCACAAGAGGGGGAGGGGGCAAAGAGGGGTAGCAGGGGTAGGAGCATTAAAAAATAAATCAGGACACAATTTTTCTTAAATTTCAGGACATATTTCGACGTACCTGGCAGGTAAATTAAATCAAATATTGGTACAAAAGCAGAAATGTTATTCTTTTACTAAAAATCTATCTAAATTATTGCCCAGTTGTTAGCAGGATTTTTTTCAGTTTTAAGGCTAACAACGATCCTAAAGTTTCAGTGGCTAGGTTTGGCCTAAATTCTGTTTGACTCTTACAGACAATGCTAAAAATTCTTTCCGCAGTTGCATTACTGTGCGGCAGAACAAGAATAGCATGTATCAGGTGTGGTAAAAACTTCATCCTTTTTAACAGCAACTGCATCAGTCATTTTCAAAATGTTTGACCATGCTGTATCAATTGTAGGACTATTCGAAACACCTTCCAATTCATCAATTTAATATAAGGTAAACTCCGATTCCAACTTGTCCAGATCACTGTCAATAACAACAGCAGCTGGGAAAATATTTGCCAAGTACTTTACTGAAGAAAAGGAAGCTTCTTCTAACCTAATGCCTATATATGGCAACTTCTGCATGCAGCAGAAATTCACTTTTCAGTGAGAATTTCTTCAAATATAGTCACACAGGTTAGTCACAACACT
This sequence comes from Macrothele yani, assembly GCA_039090855.1. NCBI lineage: Eukaryota > Metazoa > Arthropoda > Arachnida > Araneae > Macrothelidae > Macrothele > Macrothele yani. The sequence continues at coordinate 118,902,313 of CM077004.1, read as the reverse complement.
TGCGGGGGAAAAAAAAATATATTATTACAGAAGAAATCTTTGCTTCGACTGTCTTCCGTTTTGGGAAACTCTTTCCTCTATTGTTAAGCTGAAATGTAAGTATTTATGGAATAAATGGATATTTAAGAAAAATACTGGGCAGAAGGAACATCACGAGAAAATATTACGATTACGGGAAAAATCTTCACTCCAACTAACTTCCATTTCCGAAAGATGGAATTCCGTCCTCAAACGGACCCCTCCCCCAAGATTTCTGCTCAGTTTGTGCATCGATCACGAGTATGCCCCAAATGATAATGGCTGACATAATCCCGTGGCCCGACAACATGCATTCTTTCCACTTAGCTTTCAAACAAGCAAAACAAATTTCTCCTCAGAAAGAAAAAAATAATAAGAAGAAAGAAACAGAAAGCTGCATCACGAACTTTGTGCAGAAGCTTCGGGCCGACGTGAGAGGCACAGGCCCGAAGCCGTGCTTTCTCTCCACTTAGCTTTCCAAGAAGCAAAACAAATTCTTTCTCCTTGGGGAGAAAAAAAAAAAAAAGGAAAGAAACAAAGAGTTGCATCACGAACTTTGTTTAGAAGCTTGGTGCCGCAGCTCTTTGTTTTTTTTAATCCCGGGCCACTGCGAAAGAAGCATGCCAGGCCTACATGATCCCGGCTGATCCCGGCTCTTTTTTTTTTGCACTCTTTCAGACAAGCAAATCAAATTCTTCCTCCTAAGAAAAAAAAAGAAAAAAAAGAAACAAACAAAGAGTGGTGTTATGAACTGCGTTCAGAGGCTTTTACATTGATTAATTACAAAACCAGTAAAACTTTCTTAATAACAGCGAAAATCTGAAAATCCGTAATTTTTCATTAGTCATCCATAATTCCGTAATCCCGGGGAAATCCGTAATAATTACGGAGATTTCGTAATGGTTGGCATATCTGTGCATCGTCCTCCGTAAAAAGTGGCTTCACAGCAGCTTTGATTCTCGAATGACCTCACAAACCCGGGAACTTGTTCGCCTGCATCGCAAATTACAGGTGAGAGTTCTTGGTGATGACGTCACAATGATAGAGTACTCTCTCTCTCTTTCTGTCGTTCCATTTTTTTATTTACGCAGTGCTTCTAAACATAGATGATGAATCACTATACATAGTTTACCATTTATTCTTAAAATTTCAGGATTACACTAAAATTTTCAGGATATAGGACAAAAATAAGGACATTTCAGGACAGAAAAATCAAAATCAGGAACTTCAAGAATTTCAGAACAACTCCGACCCCTGGGGTAGTCACCTCTGGGTACCAATCTATGGGGCTATGGGAGTGCAGAAATGCCCAGAATGATGCTGCTTCTAAAGATGGTAATGCATCATGCCAAGTAATTTAATATGGAAACATACACTCTTCACATATAGAAAATTTCCTTGGAATTAAATGTTCACTTTTTCTTCTGTTTTGTTTCAGAGTTTTGAGCAAGGCAGTTGCTCATCAATAATTTAAAGACACTGGCTCAAGGGAAGGGAATGAGCCAGTGCCATCACATAAATACATCCACGATGGTACTCCAACCTGGGCCCATCTCTGACAAATAGTCAGAAGCCAGACCACTCAGCTACCAAATGGCGATAAATTAAATTTTTTTGTTTTTAATTTGCCATTTTGTTAGCTGCAATGTGTTTTTTGATGCTCCTTGATTCAGCCCAATACTGATTCACAACATATACTCTTTTTCAATGTCTAATTTAGGTTAATGCTTTTCAGAATATTACAATATAACATTAAATTTGCTTTGAAATTTTTTCAAAATATATTCAATACAATAAATAGAACAAACTTTCCACATATGTGCTTAACAATACTCAAGTCACTTTCTAAAACCCCTTTCTCCTCCATCATTTGTGTTGTTGTTTTCCAAGGGGTGCACATAATACATCTTGCACCTATGTGCTCGTTAGCTTCGCTGTGCCATTGCAATAGCCATACGAGGCTCATTTTGAAGCTCAAGATCTGTAGGTTTAACACAAGTTCATTGCAGTATGAAATCTTTGAAAACTGTTTAGCACCAAAGGCCTTACATTTTAGAACATACTACTCCTTTCCCATGGAATTTTGGCATTTTCTATTTCTCACATGCAACTCCACTTAGAAATAGTACTGGCTACAATGGTGTTCATCTACATATAATATGTTGACCTGAGAGTTTTCATCAAGATATTCTCACAAAAATGTTATATTGTAAGTCTTTTTATAAATAAGCCCTTGAAACTCAATAAAATGCAAAAATGTTCTTTGTTTTACTGACACCACAAGAAAAGCATGTGTGCAAGGTGATATTCTGGAAATGAATTTGACTTGCAGTGTATGATGTGTTTAACAACTCCATGAAAAATAATTTTGATATTCCAGACAGTTATGATATGAAACTAAATTTTAATACACATTGGACTTCTCTACAATTATATACATACTTTGATGCAATTCTTTATATTTTTTAAAGAATTTTTGACAAAATGCATATTTTTCCATTCCTCTAATCCTCTTCTTGGTATATCAATCAGTAGGAAAAGCAACTGGTAAATTTTTTTCTTTTTTTGTAGAGCAAAGTTAGAAGTTCAAAATAGGTTTTATCTTTGTTGAATCTTTGTAAAAACAACTATACAGATAATAAAAGAAGACATTAGTTCTTGATAAACAGCATATTTTCTGATTTTGATCTTTTAGATGCACACTTCTTTCCACAAGTGAAAAGGTTAAGTAAAATTTGAGAGAAACTCAAGGCCTGATTCATTGCAAACTCAAGGTTCTGTGAAAAGACCAATTTGTTGATTTGGCATAAATTGGTCTCCACACTATTAAACTTTTTGAAGATTTTTGCACAGTGTATCAAAATGTGTTTTAGAAATTGGTAAAATTTGAATTGAATTGAATTGAATTTATTGCAATTTTTTGCTACACCACACCAAACAGCATTTAATACACCAAACACCATAACAATATAACTGGAAAGTGTCCAAAACATAATGCAAATACATCAAGACATCCAAGTCATTTATGACACTTATTAAAGAAGGAAATTACAAAAAATAAATGATAATAAGATTTAGCTATAAGTAAAATACAATAAAGATAGTTGGTTCATTTGTACCATAATCATAATAAAGGGGAAGAATCTATTAAAGTCAGCAAATACTCACAATAATATCAATACAGGTACAATCAGAAGCACAATTTATATATAATACAAAAACATTTGATACAGTATAGCAAAGGGCCAGGGAAAAAGGCTAAAGTATTTAGCCTGACGAGTCCCTGAACCCCGACGGATAATATGCCAAGTCAAGACATCTTCAAGTTCAGTTTAACTGCAACTGCATAAAAATAAACATTTCTGTGGTATCAAAACAATATTTAACCGAACAAGAAACCCCTCAACACTCTTTTAAAAGCAGTGTAGTTTATTATAGATCTAATATGTAATTGCAACTCATTTCACAAATGACGGCAGGTTGTGCAAATATTCTTGAACAACAAATTTGTGTGTGCTCTAGGGATCACAAACTTAGTGTATCCTCGAGTATCGTAGAGATGAGAAAAATGATGCAATGTTATTAGATTAGAATACCTATTTGCATAAACTCTTTCATGCATAAATAACAAAAGTCTGAAATTATATAATTTGTCAACAGACAATAGATGATAATGAACAAAAATAATTTCAACATCAACTGACAATTTTATCAAATGCATAAATTTTTTTGAAGGGCATAAATTCTGTTAACATTACCTCTCGTTGTCTGGCCTCAAGCCAGAATACAATAAGACAATAATGGATAAATAAATGAATATTACAAGGCCAACTTGATCCTAACTGACAAAAAAACCCCTCAAGATTCTAGCAATTACACCAATGCGAGATCCCCTAATCTCAATATTGTGTAACTTGGTTAACAAAATATCATGACGAACGGCATGGAATGCCCTAGGCAAATCACAAAAATTGTTCAGTATTAGATTGTAAGTAATTTAAGACATCTAACAACACTATCACTACAACCAGACACAAAAGAAGTACAAGTGGCAAGATAGACTTTATCTGATTCCAATGTTCAATACACCCATAGTGCCCTTTTAGTTACAAATCAATCAGTTTTATACCTATCAGTGATGTAGTGGCGCCGGAGCACCCTGGAACAGTATTCCAGTACACCCTATAGACCAGGATTTGTTTTCTTTTAGAAATATGAATGTCCTATAATTCTTTTCCAATAAAAAAATGCAACAGAAAAACTACACAGGAAGTGGAATTGACATCCCATGTTTGTTTGAAGGTAGAGTTAGTCTCTAAATCCATTCACACTTAGCATTCCCAAATGGTGAAATCTTGTTTCTTGAATGCCAAAATCCAGAAATCTGATTTCAACCAATCACTGTACTTTCTTATACTCTAAATATAAGTAAGTAAAAAAGGGAGAGGTGGAATGGGAGGGGGTAAGAAGGGAAAAGTACTGAAGATATAAAGGTACCTCACATTACTGTACTTTTTCACTTAGCACTACACCACTGATTCCTATGTAACATTAGTTGATGATTATATTGCATTTGATCAGATAACTTCGTTTCTGTCAGTATTTATGATTCTTTCAATGCAATGAGTTGTTTGTTCAACAGCAACAGTCTATGTCTAATAGTATTGTCAGAAATGTTCCTGAAATTTTATTGTCCAGTATGGTAAAACCCATTTTATCACGAGACATGCTTGATAATGGCAAGGGCCGTGGCAAGTGGTTCATGACATCAAAGTTATCTATGGAATTACATACAGTCTGCAGGTGAGAATTTTTTTCTTCAGTTTGTTGTCCAGGTAACCATACAGGAGCTGCAGAAGTATTGGTGGTACAACATGGCTGCTGCCCCTTTGGATGATTTTAGTGATCCAAATGTGTATAACATATATGTGCATCTTTTGTATAGGATGTAACCCATACTAATATGCGGAAGACCAGCCTGACATATTACTGGATTATGAATACTTCAGCAAGTTTCATATCTTCAAATGTATGTACTGCCATTATTTAAACAGTCTAATAACACCCTACAGGAAGACAGGATGTATTTTCATTGAAGTCTCCAGAGATTTCAAGTGGTAACCATTTCAGCTGTTTTGTACTGCTCTTCTTCAGCAGTAGCAATACTATGATGGCTTACACACCTTGAAACTGACATTATGCAATCTGGGTAGACAAGTTGCATCACTCGATCTTTGGAGGCCAACACAGAGTTGATATTTCACAGTGAAATAGTCCTACACTTTTATATTGATACAACTGATGTTGTGAAGCTAATCTAGTTCCAGCTGCCACATGCTTCAATGTTTTGAAACTTAACAACAGCAAATGCATTGCACATTGTTAAATCTTCATGTTGATTGGTATAGCCTGCTTCAAGTGGAAGTCTCTGCATGCTTAGTGTACAGCAAATGATGATATGGATGCTGCTGCCATGACTTAGGTACATTCTATTCTAACATGATAAATTTGGACATAAGCACATAAACACAAATAACAAGTATTAACTTTAGAAACATACTTAAGTTATGAAAAAAAAATATGTGAAGAAGCTTTCAACTGATAATTTCAATCTTTTTCAACATGGGAATGGATGGACAATCATGAGTGGTTGCCAAATACATAAAGTCGTATTCATTATTTCTCTTTTTAAACTGATTTCCAGAGAACTAACAAAACTGAGTTTATGGACATGGTGACCACTCACCCATTCCATTGCCCATCCATTCCTATATTAAAAAAAAACAAAAAAAAAAACTGAATTTGTACCAAAAATAAGCTTAAACACAGATTAAAACAACACGTAAAAAATTGGCAGAAAAAAAGAAGAAAAAACAGCACTTATTCAATACTGTCTGGATAACCAAAAATATCCTAAATTCGAAAATATAAAAATCATTAAAAGCTGTAAATCCGAAAAACACCTCAGAATAGCAGAGTAGGTAATGATTGAAAAAAATAAGGCAAAGTTTGCAACCATAATGACCCTAATATTTTGAGAAACAGCTGGAGAAATTTAATTAAAATTGAGCAAAAAAATGAAAAAGTTCGAAAAATGAGATCAGTGACCAACAAGAGATGGCGCCACAACGCCCACGAAGAAGCGATAGCCGATGACAGAAGCAGCCCGCGAGAACCACCGAAATGCCCAGCTGACACGGTCCATGCTAGTCGGAGCAAAACGTCCCCTCGATGACGGTAATGGAGTATTACCAAAAGTACTAGGGTTATAAAAAATTATGAAAGTAAATGAGGATGCAGCAAAGGAAAAAAACTCATTTAGTGACGAGGCCAAATAAATACCAACGGAAAAAAAAAAAAAGAAGTGGACCCGTGACCAAATGAAAAACCCCCATGCAGCATCCACATAACGGAAATAAGAATTGAAAGCCAAGCCCCACGTGCGGTAAGTGTTCATCAAACTTTACCAACTAAAAGTGAAGTTCAAAAATGCAAATGAATTTATCAGTTGAAACCTTCTTTAAATAAAATTTGTTACAAAAGTTAAGTGTGATTTTAAAGTTTTAATATTTTCACCTGTTCTTCCAACAGACAAGAATGCAGTCCAGCCAACAATTAGTATAACATTGCGGTTTATTTCCACTCACCTACCTGTGTGATCTTCACGGCTGAAGTACATTTCACACCCATCATGTGCGGGCCTGGCGCTTTGAGGCAATTTATTATAATAAAGTGAATGAATACTACATCATAGTATTTTTTCCTAGAAGAACACTTATTTTAGAACACACACAAAGTTAAAAGTGAAAACTTACCTGTCTGTCGGTGGGTGTAGGCGTTTCCTTATCTATACAGTCATAATGAGCTTGAATATCTCTCTGTGATAGGAATGATAAAAATCAAAGCATTATCAGCATGATCTTTAAATTTGCTCCCTACAAATGTTCAATGCACATAATTCAATGAGTAAAGATTTCACATTTACATTATTTTACATAATTTTTAAAAATACATGAAAATTTCATCATGAAGGAGCTAGTAAAATAAAAGTTTCTGCTTCTGTAATATATTTTTATTTCTAGAATTAATACTCAATTACAAACTTTAGCTTGACATAAATAACAAAGAATAAATAATTTAATATGAGGTCTTACAATGAGTACAAATATGAAAGCAAGTAGTACACACCAAACTGGTTGGTATTTCTATAGCGCATTCTGAAATGCTTGCAGCAGAAAAAACAACTAATTTGATAACCAAGTATGCTCATCTAATATGTACCTATCTAACACACATGTAAAGACTGTTGTTCATCTTGCCAATAAAAAAACAATGCCTTTCTGAGCAGTTGGACTGAAATTTACATAATGGTAATATCCTGATGAGGTCTGAAAAATGATATTGAGCAGTTCTTCCCACTCCTCTTTTTTGTGTGCAAGTATGATACTCACACAGTTAATTACCCAAATTCTAGAGCTTGTTTAGTTTTCTTATGAGCACATCTCTTGCTCTCTCCAACACACATTTCTCTTTCTTATTCATGCATACATGCATATGCAGTGATGGATTGAACACATTGCCTTTTACTACTATAAAAGTGAATGACCATGAACTGCTTAAGTATATATGTTTTCATGAAGAGTTGAACCAAAATTTATATATTTTTCATAAATACATCTTCATACCTATACATACTTAAACTTTAGACATATATACTGACACCATTTTATGTTTTATATGCTGCATGTTTTGCTGACACATTCTTCATAATCCAGTGCATAACCAACATCATCATATCTAGGCACCATTTCATGTTTCATTTTCTGTGTGCTCTGCTGATACATTCTTCATAATCTAGTGTATTCTTAACACCATCAGACACAGATACCATTTCATGTTTCATCTGCTGCATTCTCTGCTGATATATTCTTCATAATCCAGTGCATACCTAACATCATCATACCTAGACACCATTTCATGTTTCATTTTCTGTGTGCTCTGCTGATACATTCTTCATAATCCAGTGTATTCCTAACACCATCATACACACCATTTCATGTTTCATTTGCTGTGTGCTCTGCTGACAGATTCCTTATAATCCAGTGCATAACCAACGCTATCATAGCTGGGCACCAATTTATGTTTTGTCAGCTGATACATTTTCAGGGATCATAGCATACTTTTGGAAAATTTTAGGTAGGAATTTTAGGAATTTTTGGAAAAATTTTAGGAAAATTTTAGGAGTGTATTTCAATAAAAACTAGATGTATATTTGTATACATCTAGTAAAACAACTTCGTATACATTGTAAAGAGTCTGCTTCACACCCTTCAACCATATATACTGATAGACTGCGCATGACATCAAAATTTCTGGCTCCAACATAAAATCACATGACATCAGTCAAAAAGATGGGTTACACCTGCTGTGCTTATGGTTGCTCTGAGCGATATAGTAAAGGAAGTTCTATGATTTTTCATGGGTAAGAAACGAATTAAATACCTAAGTCAATAAAGTTCAATTACTTAACCAGAAACTTGCAGCTATTGATATAAAAATATAGTAACTTAAGAAAAAAAATGGAATGCATGTTCCAAATTCTTCGCAAATGTTCATCACATTATAAATCACGAAATGTAAACAACCCGATCATGCATGTATATAGCTCATAAGTAAACTTACCTGAAGAGTTTTCATTATATATGAGGCGCATTCACATAATACACCGAAAACACTGAAGTTCTGCAGCGTAAATTAGTAATCATAACAGCATTTTTACACGAAATTTGGAGTCTGATGATGATGTGCCCAATGTTGGAGCCATGGCGGCTTTGATGCAGCTATTGCCAATGCTCAGTCCATTAGTATATATGGTCGAAGTTCACACCCAAATTTTTTGCATAACGTCTAATGTCTAAAGTTTAAGTATGATTTACTTCTAATGTTCAGTTCTTATCTTTTCACGTGTTATTATCATATTCAAGTATATTTACCACATTCAAGTTTCACTTTGAACATTAATATGCTGTTGAACCAGAAGCAATTCACGATTTTCACAGTAAAGTTTTCAGGTTTCACATTAAATTATAATATCCTAAAAAGGTAATTAAAAACCAAGAACTATGTACAATTGTTCACTGAATTACTTTTTTCATATTATTGTTTCAACCTTTTCCTGATTAGCCTATCTTTTTCTGCTTCCACCACAACTAATTTACTTTCAGTTTTCTTTATTTCAGCTGAACCTTGTATGATCAAGTTAGAGGCAACTGCTATTTCAACAGTATTTTGTTTTTCTACAGCTTTTCTCATTCTTTCTGTTCCCTCTTGAATTACTGCTAGGGAGGCTTCTTTATCTTTTTTAAGCCTATTTATTTCTGCATCACTTTCTTTTATTTTGTCATCAAACTCAGCTTTTCTTTTTTTCTCTAGCTGCTTTTCCTTATTTTCCCTCTCTTTCTGCTTCCTTTCTTTTACGTTTTTTGATTCTTCTTCCTTCAGCTTATCAACATACTCTTTATAATATTTATGTGAATCACGAACACTATTTAACAAATTTCTTGTTATGGGAACTTTACTTACACATCCATAGTGTTTAATGGCCCCTTTAACTATTCTTAATGATGTTATAGTTGAGTCTTTTAAGTTAGCCTTCTCCTTCCTTAACAGAGCAGTGTTAACCGAAAATCCCCTTTCTGCATCAGCATTACCATGAGGTAAAACTAAAATTGACTTGATGAGTTTAGCAAGATTTGAGTATTTTTCTTTTCCGCTAGAGTCTTTAATACTAAATATATTACGCCAGTAATGATCAATCCGCACTGGAATATGCCTTTCCTCTGAAAATTTCACTAGTTCATCTAGAGTTGGCTTATCAGAATTTAAAAGTTTCCACTCTTCTCTTACTCTATCAATTTGTTCCTCAGAAAGATGCAAAACACTTGAAATTCTGGTTATTTCCGAAAGTCCTTCAGTGACTGAAAGTTGAGTTGACTCTTTCTTTGGTTCTTTTACCTTTAAAACTTCTATGTCTCTTAGCTTTTGCTTGCAGAATGGCAAATTTGACTTTAAATATTTTGTGGTTGCAATTAGTGATGATCTTACATCTAAGAGAAATAATTTCTGCCTGGTCTCCTGAACATTCCTGAGGAGATTTTTTGTCTTCATACCAACTTCTAACTCCCCTAGTTTTTTCCATGAATTTTTGTTTTCAAAATCTACATTCTTTAGGTCTTCTCCAAATTTCTCTGCAATAACATCATCTTGGATAAACTGAGCCATAACATCCCTCATTAAAGTATTTAAATCAGAATATAACTGGTGTATTTTTGGTTCTTCACTCTGATAACATAATGAAAACTTTTCAAAATTTTGGTGTGAAAATGAAATTAATGCTGAATAGCAAGGAGTTAGCTCATTTTTCAGGAAACAGTGAATTCTTTTATACCTTGCTGAATTACGTAGTTGTTTTTCAAATATTTTTTGAGATGGCAAGCAGTTTAAAAAATATTCTGTAATATTTAGCCATTGATCTGAGAGCCTCTGGGCTACAGAACCAACTGTTAACCATCTGTTGCTGACATGACGCAAAAGAAATTTGGCTGTGACCAATGTTATATCCTCGACAGATTTATAATCCTCTCGTCTTGCAGCACTGCTCTTTAAAAAGTAATGCATATCAGAAGCAAATTCGTCAAAATCTATATTTAAGCTTGTCAAAAAAATTTTTAAATGCATTACTAACAACACGCAGGTTGCAAAAACCTAGTTCCAAAGATTTCTGGCCTGTTTCTTGTTTTACAACTTCATTGAATTTGCGTAAAAAGCACTTATTTACATTTGGGCTGTCCATGGATACACAAATAATTCTGTTCAACGAAATATTGAAGGACGATAACACATCAAGAATTTCTTTTAGCAAAATATCTGCTGTTGCATGACCCAGAAAAACGCTTGTTAGGTATCGGCAAGAAACTGAATTTATTTCTGAAGACCAGTACCTGAGATACACATCCAACTGCCGTTTCACTTGCGCATTTGTAGTTTCATCAAATGCAATAGTAACCTTTCCTGGGCTACTAGATGCAATGTCTTTTTTCAAATCCTCTTCAAAATATTTTGACAATCCATGTGATATCACATAAGCAACTTTTTTCTTTAAGTTGCATTTTGGCTGCAATAGCAGAATCAGGAAACATTTCTTTGAAAAGTTCAACTGTTTCAGTGCATGAAACAAAAGACATATTGTCCTTAGCAACTTTCATGGCCCATAATGCTTCGGCTTTAGACAACTGTAAATCATGATTCAGTACTTCACTAATATTTGTTTTGGGCTGAAGATCCTGTCCTCCAAAGGCTTTCAGGATGGACTTATTTTGAAATTTACTTTGAAATTTCTGCAAATGTTTTTTCCTTTATGATGCGCTTTTACTTGTGAAAAGCCACTATTAGAAATATTGAAAATTTCTGAACACAATATACACTTAGCAGAAAATATTGTTTCAGTTGCAGAACACCATTCTTTCAACTTCACTCCATCCAATTCTTTGGCGAGCCACGCATCTTGAACTTTCGTTTTGGATTTAGGCATCTTAAACACTTGTATTACTAACCAGAAAATGAAAGGGAAGAGAACTGAACCTGCACACAGCACAGAGAACACCATAAAAGATGCAAAACCAGAAACTATCATACGCATCTCACGCAAGTTCAGTCAAAGCGAGTCGGAGCCGAGATATATTGCGTATCAAAGGTCGCTGTCGCCGACGCACGATCGAAGGTTAATGATCACGTGCTCTACTGCCTGCCACGATAACACTCAGCTACCATCCCATCGTCATTACCGGAGGTTACGGAAGGACACCACATGCTTCCTCTTTGCTTCCACATACCTGCGGTTTACAATAACAAAACATCAGCAGAAAGAGGAGGTTCCACGAGGCATGTTCAAAAATAAAGTATGATCTTCTGCGTGCCACGGAGTTCGTCTGCAAAGCGCAAACCAGGGGTGAAAATGACCCCTCCCCTTTTCCCTTAGATCTCTTGTTACTCTCGAAAACTGTCCGAAGGCACAAAAGTGGAGCGCCCGCCCCGAAGCAAGTGCATCTCGATGGCGTCATTTTCCCTCCCTTCAGCAGCACACCATATAGGCTGTGTTTCTACAATAACAGGTCTTCTTACCTTACCGTAATGGTAAATTTATTGGCGTTAATAACGGTTATATTATTAATAAATAAGCTTACAAACATTTTAGTTATAATTTTAGGAATTTAAGGAGGGTCACAAAATATTAGGAATTTTAGGAATTTTAGGAGAAATGCGATCCCTGCATTTTTCATAATCCACTGCATTACTAATGTCATTATACCTAGACACCAATTTATGCTTCATCTATTGTATGTTCAGCTGATACATTTTTCTTAATCCAGCATATAACAAATTAAAAAAAAAAAAACACCCAGCCAACTATAAGTTTGGCAGTACAGTACAGTTGACAATTCAAAAAACCCCAGCTGGATACCAAACAACATCTCATACCTGAAAATGCAGCATTTAAAAGTAAATAACACTGCCAACTGGCATAAATAAACCAAAATCCCCTGCAGTTTAATTGCTTGAATAAACCTTTCTAACTTGGGCACATATTTACGTTTAGATGAGTAAATTCTTAATGTTTACTAGAAATGTAAAATTGATTAAATCAATTTAACTAGGTAACTCAATGAGAAGTTTCTGTAACTTAATGTTTCAATTAAATATATAGGAAATATAGAGCATGACTACTCTATTAGATGCTTCATCTGTATTTGTTTTGAACATATGCTTTTCATAGTTTGAAACTTCATGAAAACGGAAAACTTGGTCAACTATTAAATTTGAGAACACTAGATTCAACAATTCAGAAAATAGTTGGGTACTCCTGTATCATCAAATACATTTGTAAGCAACAGAGTTGACCTATCATAAATATTTTTTTATCAAATTTGTTTCTAATAAAATTTATATATATAAAAAGAAAACATGGTCTACAGTATTTCTTATTTCACATGACAAAGATCCTATTTATTTATTCTTTACAATTTGGCATAACTAAAGCCTGGGGCTCAATCAAATGGGAAAGAAAGGTGGCATAGTTGCAAAATTAATCCAGAACTAAGACAGCAGCTGAGCACCAAATCACAGTTAACAGTATAAAAAGCAATGTTGATGAATAAACAAAAGATATGACCAATCCTAAGTGAATATGATGGTTTTATCTTGCTGGAAATTCCAGCATGAGTCAAATTTTAACTTGTGATAACAGTCTACTTACTTCTTATTTGCAATGAGTTCAGTGTATGTACCTGTGATTGAACCAATCATCATAGAGGCTACTCAAGTGTCAATCGGATGGTTTGGAAAGCCGACAAGACTGATGCCACAATAATATTCTTGTCAACCAATTACTCTGATGGAACAAACTGATGCAAAATACAGCAGTATGTTGTATATTTTAGAACAGCATAAAACCGTTTGTTTATCAAACAGTTTTTATAGTTTGTTAAGATAAAAATTTTGAACCACATGATGAACAGCCTACTGTAAAAAGAAAATAAGCAGTACAGCCACCATATTTTTCTGTGGTGGAGCATAACCTGCAGGATGTGAAATTTACAAGAAAAAAATTGCCGCTGTATAATCCATACCTGCGTTGGTGATCCTGAACCATAACTTCATACAAAAAAGCTGCAACTCATGGGATGACTAGCAGTCCAAAGAAATAGTGGTAAACAAAACAAATTGGTCTTCTTATTAAAAAATCAACTCATTTTTAAATGCTTTTCTGTTACTTTCAAGGGAACAAAGAGCAAATTGAGGTTTCTCAGTAATACCACGGTCCCGTAGTTAGACCTGCAGCAAATAATATTGCCTTCATTGCATCATATTTTTGGCAAAAATGCTTGCAACTAAAAAAAAAAATACTTTTTTCCAACTGTTTGCAGACTTCCATTTTTGTACTACTACATTTCCCTGTTATTAATGCATATCTGGCAATTTTCCAAATATATGACCTCTCCTGACAATTACAATGTAGATTTTTTTAAAATCAAAGTGACACAAAAATGTTTCTTTCTTTTATAATGCGGTATATAATCTGCAGAATCTAAATTAAAAACTTTTTTTAATAGATACCCTGATGATTATGTGATGAAAATTACACTAACTACAAAACCTACAGAACAACTAAGGAATAAACTGAAAAATATCACAAGTAATTACCTGACGATGATGGGCAAAACACGTAACAATATTAACAAATAAAGGTAACTTGATCACGCTAGTTACATTAAATGAAAACTTTTACAAAAAAGTTCATAAGTTGGAAGTTTTCGACATCTTAGGTTTTCATCACGCCAATGGAGGACTAAGATTGTTGCCAGATTCTACATTTGAATTTTTCCTATTTTTGTTGCCAAAACTTAGAATTGATCTCCAGATCATCGGAATGTACAGAGGAGATTCGGAATTGCAAGTCATTGAGTTGAAAATAATTTCCAGGCTTTCACGGTAATGGAGGGCAAAACGATTGTCAAAAGAAGCAATTCGTTTTGCTTCGTTCCAGTGGGGAACTGCAGATGTCTCTTCCATTGTCAAAACAGACAAGGCAGTATTAGTATTGGCTTTCGAAACATCTTTTTTATGTTCTAAAATTCTATGGTTAATGTTCCTGTATGTACTTCCAATGTATAAGTTATCCCCAGTAGAAGAAGAGATAGGAATGCAGTAAACTCCTGGGAGGTTCAGGCTTTCAACTTTGTCCCTATCCCTTTGTAGAAGTTTCAAGATGTGTAACGTACCAGGAGATGTGACGTACCTGCCAGAAGGACGCACACGACATAAAGGCAGATAGGAATCAGAATAAAACATCCACGTAGCTCAATTGGTAGAGCAACTTATTCCGGAATGAGGGGATCCGGGTTCGAATCCTGGCGTGGACAGAAATGACGGGGAAATTTACTTCGTTATAATGGCGCCCGAACTATCCGCATGACCCGACCGTTCAAAATCTCGCAATGGTGTGATGTTATTTCCACACCGCGAGATAGGAAAAATCAGAGAATCCCTTCTCCAGCACTTCAGAAAAAAAAAAAAAAAAAAAAATAAGGGGGAGATGATGTAACGTACCAGGAGATGTGACGTACCTGCCAGAAGGACGCACACGACATAAAGGCAGATAGGAATCAGAATAAAACGTCCGCGTAGCTCAATTGGTAGAGCAACTTATTCCAGAATGAGGGGATCCGGGTTTGAATCTTGGCGTGGACAGAAATGACGGAGAAATTTACTTCGTTATAGATGTTTGGGGTAGATTTAATGGCAAGATGGTAACCAACACTTCTAAAAAGAATCTGTAACTTATAAGCATAGGAAGGATGGTAAGGAACAGAACCACAGAATTTCAGGTTTTCTTTCTTTTGAGGAAGGAGGCATTCAATTTTCGAATGGTTTTCATATTTCTTTATGAGGGAGTTGACTGTAAGAGCAGGGAAACCATGAGAGAGGGCTATTGTAGAAATTTTGGAGAGTTCTTCTTGAAGGGAGAGTTGGTTGTTGCAAATGATATGAGCCCTGTGGATGTAGGACTTCAGTGCTGCAAGCTTGTAGAGTTGCAGGGTGAAAGATTTGTAGGGAATGATGTTAGTGGCCGCAGAAGGTTTACGATAGACGGAACGAGTAATGGAGAGATCAGCGTTTCTGCAGATAGATACATCCAGGAAATCAATTTTGTGGTTTACTTCCTTACATATAGTGAGATTAATGGAAGGAATTTTTTCCGTAATGGAGTTGATAAGGGCTCCACAAATGCGGTCGCCAGGTCGCCAACGGCGACAAAATATTCTGGCTGGCGACTATGTTTTCAGCAGTTTTAATCAGTACAGTTTTTTTTTTTTAATGCAATGAAGCAAATTTTGGAATGGTTGTATTTTTATCTTTTACGGAAATCAGCAAACGTGCGTGCGTGCGGCGCACAAACTGCAGTTTCTCTTCTATCTACCTATCCTTCACCACACATCACGTGACCGGTGGGAAAGGCTGGCTCCTCGTAGTGCTCTCTGTCGCGATACAGGAAGAGTAGGGGGCCCCAGAATCCTTTGCGCTGAACGAATCTTAACTGGGAAGCATGCTTGCTGGCTGGCTGCTATTCTGCATAACACAAACTATTTGTTATAAAGGAGCTTCTGTCCCAGTCGCAACTTTCTTGACCTACTTAACAGATCAACAAAACAACTGCATTAAGAAAGTTCGACATGGAAATAAACCGTATAGATTTCCTTTTCTTCGTTTACTGTAAAGAAAAAAGTATTTTAGTGATTACATAATTCTGCATAAAAACGTAATAGCTTTGCTTTTATCACTTCAATTTCTGAGTGCATGATATTTTTGTAAACAACTCCATACTTTTTTTGTGCGCTGTTAAAGTAAACCAAAGCTATCCGTCTCCCGAAGTGGAATATCATCGGAACTTGTGTCATCGCTTTTTCGAGTTAAGAGTTTCGGCTGTAACGACGTAGCCTCAGTCCACTACGCATAGCACAAATTGCCATCGCGGAACTCATTGTTCTTTTTTTTTTTTTCGTTTTTTACCATGGAGAGATTGGGGCATGGAATGGCAAGGTAAAAGGGCATTTTTTTTTTAATCATAGAGAAGCGTGCGATCCCGATTTGTCTTACTTCATGCAACTATACATTTCTTGCATTACCTGACGCTAGCACCCTTAACGTTTCAAAGGGAGGATGAGCTACAAGGTTTGTTTTTTTTAAGTAAATTTATGATGGTAAGATTATGTAAACAACATGTGTTGATTTCTGGAACTCCTTTCCAGAGGTTGGCGTCTCGACATATATTTATACAACTCTGTATATATCTGTGTGTGTGTGTGTGTGTGTGTGTGTGTGTGTGTGTGTTAATTATTTATTAGAAAAAGCTAAAAATGCTTTTCTTCGTAATTTATTGACTCATAAATTGACTTTTGCACCATATTCTTCTCTTGATTTTTGAAATATCTTCTATATGATTTTAAGCAGTTTTCTAGATTTTCGCTAAAATTAGTTGGCAGGTATGCAATTAGGAAATTCACTTCCTTCATTAACTCTATTATTTTTAGCACCCAGACTTATGCTAAAGCAAGCAGATCTTTGAAGTTGAATGGTTGTTTCATTTTTTTTGCGTAAAACGCTGTCGTAACACAGCAGAAGGAACAAGAGATTGAGAGTGTCATCTCCCTCCCCGTCACAGGTGTGCCATTTTTTGTCCCACAGGACTTCGGGTGCACAATGACTGTGAGGGTCACAAGTGTGCTATCTTTGTCCCACTGGACTTCGGGTTCCGTGCTGCTTATGGAGAAGCACGTGTTACTTGGCTGTTCTGATGCTTTGGAGGATTCCGACTGTGATAATAAAAATTTATAACCAGCTTCATGCGACTTAAATATTTGGTGCTATTTTCTTCAAAGTAAAAGTGCTTGACTTCCTCAGCTCACTTCGAGGCACAGTTCTTTTATGCTCAAGTTGTTTTATGATGGAACAAAAGAGTCTACTTTCATTTTTTCAGAAGCGACCGCCATTTGGAACTCCGCAAAATGATGACAAAGGCCAAACTGATCAAGTGCCTCAGAAAAACAAACTTGGATTGCCTCAAAAGACAAGTGAAAATAAGAAAGATGGCAAGAGAAAATTAAAAAAAAAATGGTGTGAAGAATTTCCATGGTTAGTGTTTGAAAACGATAAAGCTTCATGCAAAGTATGCTCAAAATATCGCAATATTTCAGATAAAAACACAAAATTTGTTCGTGGTTTCCAGTGGCCTTTTAAAATTGAGACTTTCAAGATACACCAGCTATCAAAAATGCACAGAAACTGCATTGAGCATGATCTTGCTGTAGAAAAACCAGAGTGTACACCATTAGCAGTGTGTTACAAAAAGATGGATGAAAATATGTTTAACCATCTTGAAAAGCTCTTCAACACTGCATATTATGTGGCAAAATATAATAAGCCATTTACAGATTTTTCAAATCTGATTGTGTTATTAAATAAATTTGAAGTAAATGTGAGTCTTGAACAATATCAGAATGATATGAGGTGTAAAGAGTTCCTATCACATATTGCAGATGAGGTTAGGCAAGAACTAATTGCAGAAGTTAAACAGTGTAACCATGCAACTATCCTTCTTGATGCATCAACTGATAAGTCCACAGTAGAAGAGTTACTTATTTATATTCGCTATGTCAAAGACAAGAAAGTGAAAGAAGTGTTCCTGTCGGTAGTACCTCTTCAATCATCTACTGCTGAAGGGTACTACAAGGTCTTGGATGAAGAAATGAGAAATTTGGGAATTGGTTGGTTAGAAGGACAGTGGTTAGTCGGACTTGGCACAGATGGTGCGGCAAATATGATTGGGAAAGAAAATGGATTAACTACAAAAATAAAGAGAAACATCCCAGATGTTGTTTCCCAACACTGTGTTGCTCATAAATTAAATTTGAGTGTTCTGAGCTCAATAAAAAATGTGAAATATCTAGATGAATTAGATACTGTTCTCAAAAGACTGTACAAGTTTTACCGGAACTCGCCTAAACGAACGAGACAGTTAAACAGTGTTGCTAAAATTCTGGAGTCAAAGCTTCTGAAATTTCAGTATCTACACAAGGTTCGGTGGGTTTCAAGCAAAGTTGGTGCTCTTACTGCATTAGTAAGGAATTATGTAGTTATAGCTCATTTAGAAAATGTATCAAATGAGAAGGGGGATGATGCTGCTGTAGCCAGAAGAATTGTAAAAAAAATGAAAAGTTTCAGATTTGTTGCAATGCTGCACTTCTTACTGGATTTTTTGTTAATATTTAAAGAAGTTTCACTGATTTTTCAAAAAGAGCAGTTACTTTTAAGCCAAGTTGAGCTACACATTAAAAGATCACTAAATGAACTTGGAATCTAGGCCTGCCTCATATGAAAGCTAATTCACAAATGTAACAACTATTAGTGGAAACTACTTGGGCATTCAACTTACAAACATTGACAGTAAAAGCTTTGAGTCAGACAAGAACAAAATGATCAGTGATGATAAGGTACCTTCAGGAACGATTTTTAGAGTCTGAGACTACTTTACAAAAAGCTTGTTTAGTGTTCAACACCTTTGTCTGGCCAGAAGAAAACCTGGAAGATTTTGGAAAAACTGAAATTGAAGTTCTTGCCAAGCACTTTCAAAGACATCTTTCCTCCCGTAATGAAACCTCATGGGAAACTAAAATGAAGTCTCTAATGAGCGAGTGGTATGAATTTAAAGTTTTAGGGCGAGGTTAGCAGATTGCAGATTTACTTCAAAAAAAAATTATCTAACCAAGAGAGATTCCCAGTTCTTGGCCACTTACTGGAAATTGTTGCAGTTCTACCAACATGTACTGCATCATGTGAATGTGGTTTCAGTCACATGAATTTGATAAAAACAAACAACAGAACATCCATGGAAGCATCAACTTTGAATGATCTAATGATGATTCACTTGAAAGGCCCCCCACTTAAAGACTATAAACCACAGAAAGCTATTGATAGGTGGTTCTTTGGATCTAAAAAATCTAGACACACACAAGGACATATGCCAGTAGTTAAGAAACAAAAAATTAGGAAACACAGAATTTGAAGAACTACATCTAAAATAGAATGTTAAGAGAAATTATTTTTATTTTTTTCCCGTAGTGGGATGTCCTTTATAAGGCATACTACTACTGCACAAACATTTGAAAATGTGTTAATGCAATTTTCATTTACTGTTTCTTGAACCTTGATTATGCGACATAAATTCTTGTTGATATTTTTTCAAAATTCCTATTAATTGTGAACATTTGAAGTTACCAAATGCAACATCTGAATTCACCGTCCATATTACTATATTAGCGATTACTCTTTCTCAGTTAACAAAACGTGTCCCACAAAATTCAAGAGATGAGACTAGACCACCACCACCACCACAGTTTTTCTTGCAGAATTGTATTCAGTATAAAATAATTTTTTAGTTAATGTAAGAATATGAAAAGTGCAACTTTGGACACAAACATTTCAACTTATGTATATTGTTGTACAATTCTTCATTAATATTTATTCAACATGTTGGAAACATTATGTGATCTCTTACTGAAATAGTATAGTCTACTTCATATAATTTCTGATTTTCACTTAAATAAATGTATGTAATTTATGTAAAAGCATATACAGTAACTTATACTTGTAACTAGAAGTAAACCAATATGCTTGCCATTGGAAATTATGGTTTCAGCAGTTTTATTAATATATCTTTTCAGCCATGCAATGAGCTACAGCTAAAAAAATCTGTGTTATTGATCTATAACAAATCCTCAGTCTGTGAGAAAATAACTTCATGTTTATGCAATTTTTTCTTCCATCAGAGTTTTTTCAATAATGCTGTCGGGAATCTACGGAAAATGCTGCAGGTGTTTCATGTCTGCACCAGAGACCTGTTCCTTTCGTATTTTCCAAAAGGGACTGAAAAGAAAATAAATTCTGTAAAATGATTTTTGTAAAACTTTTTTGGATATGTTTGTCACAGTCAAAAACAATTGGACTAACAATTTTTTTTGGAGGTATGAAAGTTAAGCCTAGTCCCGCACTATTTACGCTGGAAGAAGCACATGAACAGCAATTCTGTTGGGGGGGGGGGGGGCTCAAATATGTTCTGTACTTGAAAAAATGGGGTGAGGTGGGGGGATTTTTGCTGTTTTGCTGGCCACTTAAAAACTTTTGCTGGCTACCAGATTTTTTTTAATTTGTGAAGGCCTGGAGTTGATCAGTGTCTGTAGTTTAGACTCGGAATGTGGCTAGCTAATGAAAATGTCGTCAACATATTGTCGTCTACATGGAATGATGGAAACTTCAATATGTTGCATGTAGATTTCTGCAAGCAGAGGGGAAAGAGGTGAGCCCATGGGGAGACCAGATTGTTGCCTATACACAATTTTGTTGAAAACAAAACAACTGTGTTGATGAAGTGTGGAAACAATCATAAAGATCTTTGATAAGAGTACCGGGGGTTCAAAATGAAGAATCAATTTCTTCATGAGGAGCATGTAGGAATCAAAATATGGTACAGAGGGAAACAAAGATTCTACATCAAGAGTATACAGATTAACACTAGGAGAAAAGGAATTAGGAAGTTTGTGGATGAAGTTTGAAGTAGAGACAACAGTATGAGGATGGTTGGCTACCAGGGATTTGCATTTGAGGACCAATCTCTTTTCAAGGTTTACTGCTGGAGAAAAAGAATATTCAACTAAAGGTCTGATGGGGTTACCAGCTTTATGCAGTTTCACTTGCAGGAAAAGCCTGGGAGTTCTAAAGTAAGGAGGGGTGATATATCACCAAGGAAGGATTGAAGAGTTTCTTTCTTAGCTAATCTGTCAACTGAGTTTTTGAGTGAGTTGGTGGTGTCTGACTGCAAAGGAATGCAAGTTAGCAGATGTAAGAAATGAATGCACTTTTTGGTTTAGAGTTTCTTTACCAATGATGACTGGACAACCAACTTTATCTGCTTTGCATACAGCAAGGTCATTTTCCTGAATAAATGACCTGAATTCTTTTAAACAAGAAGAAGAGTACTTGATTGGCACAGAATTTTGCTTGGATAGGATAACAGCAGCGTTGGCACGAAGGATAGGTTGGTGAACAGTCTCAGTTCTGTGGATGGCTGATTCTATAACAGAAACAGTTTGTGGAAAATTGATAGGAAGAGCAGGTGAAAAGTTTGGGCCTAATGATATGAATTTATCCAAGCTAGGAGGAATAGTGACAGAATAAAGATAAAAGTGGGTAGTAATATGCCAAACAACTAAGTAAAGAACGATAAAATCCATTTATTGGCATAAGACAGCAAACAAAAGGTTGCAAGCTTTCAGCACCTATGGGTGCCTTCTTCAGGCTTAAACGTGGTTTTGGAACAACGTTATTAATCTAAATGAATGTACAGAAATTTAAATATGCATGTGAAATATAAAATGTATAAAAACGTGATAGCACGGCACGTGCAGAAACAAAGGAATCAGGTCTTTTCACGATAGGCACGCAGGAACATGCGCCATATCAAAGGCAGCTCCATTGACACGTCATCGTTGCAGACATCATTGCTAAACAAGATCTCCAGAGACTCCCTGATGGCTGTACCTCTGGCTGTTGTGTATGGAGCAACATGTTGTAAATCAGCCCATTGTGGAGAGGCAGAAGATGTCATGACCTTTCTAGATAGGGCAGTGGACGATTTATTCTTCAAGACGTCTCTTGAAGAATAAATCGTCCTCTGCGCTTGCTGAGGCTGTGTTAAGGCCGCTAGAATCACATATCCTAAATAGAGCCGGATTGGTACCTGCATTATGGCTATGTTATGTAGACGATATATTTTTTGTTTGGCCTCACAGGTTGGAAGAATTGGACGATTTCTTCTCCTTCATCAATTCCCTCCATAATGACATCAAGTTTACCATAGTTTGCGCCAATGATGATTCCCTTCCTTACCTGGACATCCTCGTCACTAAACTGCTTTATGGAACTTTTTCAACTGAGGTTTATTATAAGCCCACTTATACCCCAAATTTAATTTTACCCTCATCTTTTGGGCCGGCTACCAACGAATTGGCATTTTTCAGACATCGTGCTAAGCGAGTGTTTACCAACTCTTCAAGTGACGCGTCCAGGATTGCGGAGATCAACAATATTAAATCGTTGGCCTCAGCTGCAGGCTATAAAGAGTATGAAATTGATGACATCTTTAGGAGCGCCGAACTTGAGTTTGTTAATCAACGTCGTCGTATCAAGGAACCCAGTCAGAGGTTCATCGGCTCCTTTCCATACGTAACGGGACTTTCCTATTTCATCCGGAATGCATTTAAGAAGTTAGGGCTTGGAGTTGGAATTTGCCACCCTAGGTCAATTTCACAATTCCTACTTTCATCCGGAAGCCGCAGCACTTTACTTGCTAACACAGGGGTATATTCCATACACCATTCGATACCAGGATGGAAATACCAAGTTTTATATTGGCATGACAAAGAGGTCCTTTGGGACTCGTTTGTCCGAACACAAAAGAGACGTCTTGAAGAATAAATCGTCCACTGCCCTATCTAGGGAGGTCATGACATCTTCTGCCACTCCACAATGGGCCGATTTGCAACAGGTTGCTCTATACACGACAGCCAGAAGTACAGCCATCAGGGAGTCTCTGGAGATCTTGTTTAGCAATGATGTCTGCAACGATGACGTGTCAATGGAGCTGCCTTTGATATGGCGCATGTTCCTGCATGCCTATCGTGAAAGGACCTGATTCCTTTGTTTCCGCACGTGCCGTGCTGTCTCACGTTTTTATACATTTTATATTTCACATGCATATTTAAATTTCTGTACATTCATTTAGATTACTAACATTGTTCCAAAACCACGTCTAAGCCTGAAGAAGGCACCCATAGGTGCTGAAAGCTTGCAACCTTTTGTTTGCTGTCTTATGCCAATAAACGGATTTTATCGTTCTTTACTTAGACAGAAGAAAGATTTACATACTTTGGCTTGTCAGTAGAGGCTGAAGACGGAGATGTTGCTTGACTTTTTTGCTTGGAGAGTAGAAAATTAAATTTCTTTGTATGGCGAGCATATTCATTTACTTCAATTGTTGAGAGGGTTTGGTTGATATGAACCATGAAAATATCAAGCAAAGCAGGATGAGTGGCAGCAGCCAGTGATTGGTAGCTAATGTAGCAGGAAAGTTCAGTTTTAGCTATGGAGGAAAGCAGGTCACGGATAGCGGCAGATAGGAGGTTATGGCTGGTCTGCTGTAGTAAAGCACGGCAACGTCCTTTGAAGATGGGTTTGTAGATCTGAAAAGCTTGGGGAAGAATGCCTGAAGACTTGCAGGAAACAAGAAAACAAAGACTGAAAAGAGAATTAGTAACTTGGGTCCGAAGTTTCTGGAAGGAAATTAAATCTTTTGTCCAGTCCACAATAAAATGCCCGTAAGTTGCGTAGCTTTGAAACATGACGATGATGGGCAAAACACGTAACAATATTAACAAATAAAGGTAACTTGATCACGCTAGTTACGTTAAATGAAAGCTTTTACAAAAAATTTCGGAAGTTGGAAGCTTTCGATCTTATCTTAGGTCTTCATCATGCCAATGGAGGACTAAGATTGTTGCCAGATTCTACATTTGAATTTTTCCTATTTTTGTTGCCAAAACTTAGAATTGATCTCCAGATCATCGGAATGTAGAGAGGAGATCTCTCCATTACTCGTTCCGTCTATCGTAAACCTTCTGCGGCCACTAACATCATTCCCTACAAATCTTTCACCCTGCATCTCTACAAGCTTGCAGCACTGAAGTCCTACATCCACAGGGCTCATATCATTTGCAACAACCAACTCTCTCTTCAAGAAGAACTCTCCAAAATTTCTACAATAGCCCTCTCTCATGGTTTCCCTGCTCTTACAGTCAACTCCCTCATAAAGAAATATGAAAACCATTCGAAAATTGAATGCCTCCTTCCTCAAAAGAAAGAAAACCTGAAATTATGTGGTTCTGTTCCTTACCATCCTTCCTATGCTTATAAGTTACAGATTCTTTTTAGAAGTTTAGGTTACCATCTTGCCATTAAATCTTCCCCAAACATCTTGAAACTTCTACAAAGGGATAGGGACAAAGTTGAAAGCCTGAACCTCCCAGGAGTTTACTGCATTCCTATCTCTTCTTCTACTGGGGATAACTTATACATTGGAAGCACATACAGGAGCATTAACCATAGAATTTTAGAACATAAAAAAGATGTTTCGAAAGCCAATCCTAATACTGCCTTGTCTATTTTGACAATGGAAGACACATCTGCAGTTCCCCACTGGAACGAAGCAAAACGAATTGCTTCTTTTGACAATCGTTTTGCCCTCCATTACCGTGAAAGCCTGGAAATTATTTTCAACTCAATGACTTGCAATTCCGAATCTCCTCTCTACATTCCGATGATCTGGAGATCAATTCTAAGTTTTGGCAACAAAAATAGGAAAAATTCAAATGTAGAATCTGGCAACAATCTTAGTCCTCCATTGGCGTGATGAAGACCTAAGATAAGGTCGAAAGCTTCAACTTACGAACTTTTTGTAAAAGTTTTCATTTAACGTAACTAGCGTGATCAAGTTACCTTTATTTGCAAGTAATTACCATATCTTACTTAAATTTTAGCTCTTTCAGATGGCCAAACTACTTTTTGCAGGAATAACTGCATTTTTTTCTAGCTAAGAAATGTTATATGATGCAATACTAACACACCAGAGTTCAAAGTGAAATTAAATTGTGAAATAAATGTAAAGCATTATGTAATATAATACTTTATTCCTTCTTTTTAGCTGTTTTATTTATACTAAAGAATTCTTAAGAAATACCAACACGAAACTTGTACACATGCACTTACATGTTTGAAATTAAAAAAAAAAAAAAAAAAAAAAACCTGTGAATTTTCCCAAACCAAATGCTTGACACTGGGGACTTCGTTATTGTCTGAGCATCAACCAAATGGGCAAATTCAGTTTTAAGCATATAACTGACTTCAAAGACATAGAAATATTCATTTTCTTTTATTTTTAAGTGCAGGATGGATTTTTCTATAAAACAAAATGTTCACTGTATGGACTAAATATGTATTACTAATGCCTTATTTTTTGAAATATCAAATTGAGAAAATAATGATTTCTCACACTCTAAGATGATTTTAGGATCCACTTAGCAGAAATCAAACAATGAAAAAAACTTTATTATGATCTGTGCTATTACACTCCACTTCAAGGAGAGATGCCCACACACTGGCACGATATAAAGGAGGAATGTCGACTTTGGCTTCTCGAATAATCTGTGACCTTTTGTATGGATATGCTTCAAGCAATCGACGGTACAGAATAATTCTGTGAAGCTGAAAGATAATTTCAGTATCAACATGGTAAATAAACCACTAAGGCATAAAAAAAGTTGTTAAATTATGCAAAGAATCCTTAATCATTAAAAAACAAAACAAAATATTACTCAGCTGGTCAAAACGTTCATAGTCATTATTAAGAGTTGAGGCACAACTGCAATTAAAGAACCGAGTATAATAAATAAGAAATCAAACTATCACTTAACATATGGGAATCAAAAGCTGCGTGAAAAAATTAATTGGAATTTCAAAAGGGATTTGCAATTAATCTGAAATAGCAAAATTATTTAAATTACAAATGCGTTTATATAATGTGTTTCATAAATTAAAAATTTTCAATGAGAGAAATAGTAGTATAAAATGCCTTTTTTTTTTTTTTTTCTTATTTGAAGTATGTGGAGTAGGTGCTTTAATAATCCAAAGCCTGTCTCTGGACAATTTTACTTGGTGATGACTGCCAAAAATGCATCAAAACTATTTCAATAGCATGTCAGATTTTCCTAATGTGCTCCAAACATTCCTGATTGGACAAAAAATTTTGGAACACCACGTGATACTCATGCCATGTGCATAATTTTTAGAATGGTGGCAGAGTGTGAACGTACTTTATCTTACCACAAGAATGAATGTAGCACATCTTTTGGGAATGATGTAATGTTGTTTTTAGGCCAGCGGGCTATTGAATGCATGGCACTAGGAAGATAACAACTTGTGATCATTGTGCGTGTTTAAACTTGTTTTTGTCCCACAAAAGTATACATATATTATTCTCAATTTAAGCTGATTTTCACATCTACATGTTTAGACTCTGGGAAGTTTCTCACCTTCCCCCACATATTATGTAAATACCTGTATTTGAGCTATTGTATCAGATACACTGTGGCATTCGTAAAAACATATTTCTGAGAGGGGGGGAGCTGAGGTTTTAAGTTCTAGTAACATAATTCTATTTGATTCTTTTATATATTTGGAAAAAGATTTGGATTTCTTACTTCATTTCCATTTATAAACATTCTGATTTATGATGCAATGCATTTTTGATGTGCCTATAACCTACAAGTGGCATGTGAATGGAGTGTTTTTTAAACTGATTATGTTCTAGCAGAAGAAATTTGGAGGGGTGCACCACAGAGTAGTGTTTGCTGCTTATATTTCAGCAATCAAAATATTGCGGGGGGGGGGAGAATATGCTAGGCACTGAAGCAGTGGTCCTTCTGACATGTCTGGAGTTTGACAGAACTTGAAGGGGGAAAATAATTAGGATTTCGGCAGAACTTGAAGGAAAAACAACAATGAAACTCAAATTTCTGCTTTAGAATGCACTGATTGAAAGCACAAGACATAATCACTAGTTTTCATCATACTTCAAATGCCATGTTAGATGGTCTCATATCACTGAACATGTTGAGAACATCATGACGAAGGATAAGTCATAGTGTGACAAAACAGGAAAATTTACTATTGGTAATTTTTTTCCTTTCAAAAGGAGTCACTCATGTTCTATACATAAAGTGTACAAAAAAATTATAAATGTTGAACTTTTAAAAACAAATAAACAGTGATGCTAAATAGAAAATATGGCATTTTTTGGCATACAAGACAAGACATTTTTCTTCAAAACTCTGGGCCTTAACTTATACACCACACTGACTTATCTATCAGTTGAACATTGAAATTTCTCAATCAGAAAAAAAAAAAAATATTGTGCCTTACATTCAGTCATGATATGAACACCTAAAACACAATATCAAGGTTCGTACTCTTTCAAGCAAACTAACTTCAAGCACTTTTCAAGTACTTTTTAAACCCAAATTATCATATGTGTGTACTGTCGGTCGGCCAGTAGGTAGGTATTTTAGCAAGTTCATACCATTAATCTTAGCTGGTGCTGAAACACCTTTAATGACCTGCCATTACTCCTTGCCCACAGTTCGTTTATTTTATTAACTTTGAATTAACCCTCTGTTTTGGTATTTTTCGAAATCATTTTATATTGTGGAATATTTTGAAAGGGTACACTATTTTCGTTTTCATTTGCTGGTATGACACTTATTGTTTGCTTTAACCTTTTATTTTTAATGCATGACTTTGCTACTTTGATGCAGTCAGGCGACGAAAGAGTACACGCATGAAGCACAAGCAATTCGTGGAAGTTCCACCTTCCAGCAAGAAGCATCCCTAACCCCAGTAAACAGAAGCCCATCACAATTTGTGAATACATCATTCCACTTATTTTACTCACATTGCTGATTATTTACTTTGTAGTGATATCATAGCCAAGGTACCAGCTGATCACACGCTCCCCTGGGTTGAATGCAAGTTCTGCGCTATTTGATCAACTTGGTGTTTTTATTGGAAATACACAGAAATCTCCTATACAACTTTTTAGCACAAACAATTGCTTTACACATGATCTTTCATATCATTACTTAACAAACAAAACATTTTTTTTCAAGTACTATTTACAAAGCCTTAAACTTTTTCAAGCACTTTCAAGGACTTGAAAATGAACTTTTTTTATTCAAGGACTTTTCAAGGGTTTCAAGGAGTGTACGAAACATGAATATGTTAAAAAGAAACCATTCTGAAAGTGTACAAAATGTAATATTCTGCTTACTAAGAATTTCTTTAGAAGCTGCTGAAATGGAAATTTTTTGTTTGACAGAAACATAATCACAGAGACTGATTTTGAGTGGTTTTTTAAATATGTTAATTACAGCCTCCTTGTGATCACTACAAGACCCAGTGAATGGTATTCACACCCCTGGTTTTGCAAAAGCATCAGAACTACAAGTGCACCTCATTTATCTTGCAATGATACTGCTGGAACATGTCACTGCCATGCAGTCATCTGGCTGTTTATCAGTCGTATCAATGTTTAACAGCACACATGCGTTAAGAACAGTAATGACCCGTGGGTAGTGAAAACAGTCTTTCTTCACTGTCAGTCTCTAAAATTTATCTCTCAACTGAATTAAAATAAAACATTGGTTCCATTTTTTTACGCTTATCTTAATTTATTACACATTTCTGATTGAAATCAACATTCAGTCAGACTGTGAGATATTTACTGAAACATAAATATAGTCACAGAATTATTTTTTTCAACCTTTGTACAATGGCTTCTCATACTGTTTGATTGGAGGGAAGAAATGTAGTTGCATCAGTTCATAGGAAAAATAAGCTTATGAATCGAAATTATCTCACTTTTTCTTCCTTTTAATGTTTAATGAAATATTAAAAATATAGTTACAGAATTTCAGAACACTAACTACATTTTTACCCTCATCTTACACTTAGGATCAACTTATCTATTAATAAAGATAAGAAAATAGGGAAATTTAACACATTCGACTTATATAGGGAGAAATACTATACTTTGAAATCAGTTTTAAACAACAGTTGACTGCTTCATGCTTTTGGTGATTTTGTATATTTTCTTAATCACTATTATCATTAAATTTTGTCTTAACAGCATTCACTATAATGAAAACTTTTATTGCATCACTAACAAAAAATAAATAAATTAGAAGAATTTCTAATATCATCATATCATGCATAGGTAACTTATCATCATATCGCATAGGTTCTTAACATCATACGTGGCTGATGAAGGTAGAAGTCACTACTGAAACGTCCCACCACTTATAGTTCCTTAATGCGTGATATTATGATATTAGGAATTCTCAAATTTTTTGTGTGTGTTACATGTTTCACTGCCAATCCTTCTCACTATGCATCACTAACCCTTTTTAAAAAGAATTTCTCTCAACACATTTCAAATAACAACCTTTTCCTCCTCAGTCAACATACAAGCAGCCAGAATTCAATGGAAATGATCCAAAGCAAAATAATTACTCGTAGAAACTAAACCAACGATTGTCACAGCAGCTATAAGTGAATTCCTAGTTGTGCAAAATCATTCCCACTTAAATATGCAAAATAGTGCATAATTAAATGTGTGGAACAATAGCACATAATATTTTTTAATGCAGAAAAATCGATGAAAAAGAGTTGCTGCATTTACCTAGGAATTCTGAATATGAAAGATGTGGACTATATCCATAAAAAAATCTTTTTCAATAACTTAGTCTTTCAGGACTATAAGAGCACATATTATTCATAAGGTATACTTCAAATAAACAGTGAATATTGACTTGCCATAATTCATAGTTTTACACATTTTTCTGTAAAAACATTCAACTACATACTTTGCAGATATGTGCCATTGACCAATTTTCATAGAGCATCAAACTGATAGTGCTATAAGGAAAGTTCCAAATTAATGGTAACTCTGTAAAGTTACCACTAATTTGATATTAAAATCTCTCACCTGATACTCAATATCTTTTTCCTTAATAACAAGGGGAAGAGTAGCAGTCTCTTGGAGGTCACTCAAACTAGTAGCAGTAGTCAAGCCATTTTGACTGCAAAAAGAATGACAGTCTCAATCTAAAATAAAATTCACTAAACATATAATCAAAAAGTTTTGTCATTGCTTAGCTGTTAAAGTCAGTTTTATAACAAAAACCCAGGTGCTAGTTACAGCAGTAACAAGTAAATTCTTATGAAATGCAAGTGAAAGTTATTTTTTTTAATATAAGATAATTCCTTTTTTAAGAGAAGTCATGACATGACACACACACTAGTTAAAAATTTGCGATTAATGACATCATGGCATCCTCTGCTGAAATTATTTAAAACAAATAAATTTTTATGGGTATTATGAGGATAAGTACTAAAAATGCAACAACTCGAAAATTATATACACATTCTCGAATTCTCCTTAATTAATGTGCTTATTGTATTAAATCTAGTTGATATATACTCACCTTTTCGGGTTTGTTC
This sequence comes from Macrothele yani, assembly GCA_039090855.1. Taxonomy (NCBI): domain Eukaryota; kingdom Metazoa; phylum Arthropoda; class Arachnida; order Araneae; family Macrothelidae; genus Macrothele; species Macrothele yani. Next base: position 118,871,458 of record CM077004.1, on the reverse strand, counting down.
CTCTTACTAACATTTGCAGCACGTGTATCTTCAGCAGTCTTGTCACAACTCATGGGTTTTTTTATAGTCATTACATCTATTGTCCCCGTAGCATCTTGTACTAACTCTGCTGGTCTTGGAGTCATTTCTGTTGTTATTTCCACTCTTGAGCCAATTCATACATGCACATTATTGTACATTATTTTTTATATCTATGAAAATAACATATTTGCTTTTGAAAAAAAAATATAAACAAAATTATGGGGGCCCTATGGACTTGCTGTTATCTTCATTGTTTGCTGGTTATAATAAGTGACATTGAAGAGAAGGTGATAAATCAAATGGTACAGAGCCCAATGGTCCATTGCAGATATGTGGATGATATTTTCATTCTTTCCAAATTAAAAAATAATCAACTTGAAGACTTGGCAAAACAGTATACAGTACTGTACTCTTCCATAGAACTGACGATAGAAAATGAAGTACGAAACACAATAGCTTTTCTGGATGTAAAAGTTCTGAAAGAAGAAAACAATTTCCAGTATAAAGTACATCGAAAATCTTCCTACATTCTGGTTATGATTCTACATAACTCAGCACACCCACATGCTCAAAAATGTAATAGCGTTAAGACTTTCATAAAAAGGGCATTCACTCGTAGCTCGAAGGAACAATTTTTGAGAGAAGAGCTCGATTATATATGTATATATATAAAAAAAAAAAAACTGCTGAAAACTATGGCTACCCAAAACAATGTATTGAAAAATGGATTTCCGAAGTTCAATGTAAATTACATAGCAGAACATTGTCATGAAAGAAGGAACCATTGAAATATATAGGAGCATTTCCGTATCTTAAAGGTGCTTCATCTGAAATCAATAAGCTTTGCAATAAATTTGATATTCAATTGGGATGCAAGGTCAATACAATCAAGAATTTAATTCTTTGAATAAAGCTCATGTTGAGAATTGGCTTCCTAGTTTCTTAATTCAATTACCGTATATACTCGCGTATAAGTCGAGAAATTTGGGACAAAATGAGAGCTTCAAAGTAATGGGGTCGACTTATACGCGGGGTCTAAAAAAATCGTAAGTCCAAAAGTTCTTCCCGTGAGGCAAAAGGCAATCCATCCCAAAAGAAATAAAAATGCCGATGCGGTATTAATTACGAAATCGCAACCCTCCGAAAGAAAGAAAGAAAGAACACCGATGTGGTAGAATTACGAAATCACGACCCTCCGAATTTCTCCGCGCTTTGAAAAGTCTCCTCTCTCCTGGCTTTGCGTATCCACAGCGCAGTCACAGACGCGCATAGAAAGCTCCGCCCTTCCGACTACCAGTTGATTGCGCTGACCTTTGACGTAACGGAGCCATGCGACAGCCAGTGTTAGGTGTTTTCTTGTTCTTAATCGCACGTGTCTCGCTTCTCCAATTATGGGTGACACGGATTGTGTAAAGAAACGGATGTCCTATAACGCAGGATTCAAGTTGAAAGTGGATTCTTTTGCAGAAAATACTAACAACTGTGCTGCTTCACGTCAATTTGGCATTAACGAAAAACTGATTCGAGATTGGCGTAAAAAAAAACCGGACTTGGTGAAAATCCCAAAATCGCAAAAGGCGCTGCACCGTGGAACGACATCTTTCCCAGAGCTGGAAAGTGTCTTGAATGATTGGATTGTGGGCTGCAGACAAAATGGTTACATTGTAACGCGAACTGGTATATGCTTGCGAGCAATGAAGCTTGCAAAAGATGAAAAGTTTGCAGCCGCAAATAACACTTTTCGTGCCTCACCAGGTTGGTGCACAAGGTTTCATGGACCGCTATGGGTTGTGTCTACGCCAGCGCACCAAAATTGCACAAAAGTTACCTCGTGACCTCGAAGCAAAGATAATGGAATTTCAAAAGTATGTACCATAATTTTTGGGCTAAGAGCCGTGGCTCTTACGCTACTAAAAGTGAAATTTTTCGGGTGAGCGGCTCTTATGCCGAATTTGTTTTCGATAAGACTTTCTTCCCTCCCTTTTTTTTTTTTTTTTTTTTTTTTCATGCAGATGCTTAGTAAATTTTTACAAACCACGTCTTTTTTTGTTCACGAACTCGACTGTGATCATGTCCCCCCCCCTTTCTACTCATACGTTAGACAATAACTCCGCTGTCCTGATGTTGGTTTAGGAGGGTAAAGTGGGGGAGAACAGGAATGCCTGACTCAAACGCCCTTTGCATGGGGGATGGAATGGGGACATAAGCACACAGACGAGTAGCGTGACGTCCAAGGCTTCTGTGGATAGCGCGCCCAGCGGTAACGGCTCAGTGCGCAGTAAATGAAAGTAGGTCAAACCACTTGAAAGAGAGAAATCGCACCGCCGTTTCGAAGTGTTAGTGGCAGATCAGCGAACAGGTGCGAAGCAGCTGGTAAAAGAAAACGTCTCTACATCAGAAAAAAACATGACATAGAAGGAACATATTATTAAAGAAAACATTAATCGAAAGCATAACAAGCGATAATTTAAAAGTTAATTACTTCTAAGACGGATTCTATTGCGGTGAACAGAGAACCATCCTGTAGCAGACATCCACATTGAATGGAATTTAGACAATTGTGCAGTTTTACGAGCAATGCGATATTCTAACGGGAGTCTTAAGATTAACTGTGATTTATATTGATTATATAAATGGTTCTGAGCATTTAATAAAGGCAAACAAATAACATCATTAGCATGATTAATAAAAAATGTATAAATAAAAATGTTTGCCAGTATGAAAAAATAAGTGTGTAAAGCAGATCGACACTGAGTTGCAGAATTAGCCTTTGAAGTATACATATAATCACGTTGGGTGTGAGTTAATTCATGAAAATAAGGAAGATAATTTAGCTTTCTGAGCAGCACCAAGACTTCACAGGTGTGGCCCTTATGGCAACTTTTGCTTCCAAGATTGAAAAATTCTCACCTGCGGCTCTTAGTCCGAAAATTACAGTAATTCAAAAGAGAAAAGAGACTGCTTTTCAACTTTCCCAAATAGGGAACATGGATGAAACCGCCATGAGTTTCGACCTTCCTGGAAATAAGACGGTGAACCAAAAGGGCGAAAAAAATATCTTGATCAAAACGACTGGCCACGAAAAATCTAGTTTCACGGTTGTTCTTTCCTGTTTGGCCGACGGCAGTAAGCTACCTCCGGTAATTATTTTCAAATGCAAAACTCTGCCGAAAAGCGTTGTCTTTCGGTCTGGTGTGCTCGTTCGTGCCCATGAAAAAGGATGGATGAACGAATCCGGAACATTGACTGGTTAAAGAATGCGTGGAACAAAAGGCCAGGTGCACTTTTGAGGAAACCTTCTCTTTTGGTGTGGGATATGTTTGTTGCACACCGTTGTGCAGAAGTGAAAAAAACTGCAGAAAATTAAAAAACAACTCTTGCTGTCATCCCAGGTGGGTTGACATCTGTTCTTCAACCACTAGATGTCTGCCTTAATAAACCCTTCAAGGACAATGCGCGGAGGTATTGGGCAGATTGGATAAGTTCCGATTTGCCGACTGAAACCAAGGGCGGAAATCTAAAGAAGCCGGATATCGTTTTGATTGCGCGATGGGTCAAGGATGCTTGGGATGCGATACCTGCGGAAATGGTCGTGAAATCATTCAAGAAATGTTGCATTAGTAACAAACTTGATGGCACAGAGGATGATGAGATTTTTATGAGTGATGATGACAGTGATTCTGATGACACAGGCATAGATGGGAATACTGATGTTTATGATGACGCGCCGATGACGGAGAAAGACTTTTTTTAACTGTTTGGCGAGTCTGACTCAGAATCGGATTTTGAAGGGTTCCGATAAAGTTTTTGGGTATGCAAATTAAATTTAGTATTATACATATAATTTTTTTCGTTTTCAAATGTTTTTGAATAAATTCATTGAAATTTTTTTTTCTCATACGCGAGTTTCCGATTTCTTATGATTTTTTCCTCTGAAAGTGGGGGGATCGACTTATACGTGAGTTTCCGATTTCTTACGATTTTCCCCTCTGAAAGTGGGGGGGGGGGGGTCGACTTATACGCGAGTATATACGGTACTAATCAAAAACTACTTTTATGGGAATTTTTCCTAGGAAATTTTTTTATTTTAATTACAAATTTTCGGAGAAAACTCTTTTCCTACTTCAGGCTGTCTTTTTGTTGACACTTATTCCCGTTACTATCACGGTTACGGTTATTTTTCATCAAATCCTGCAAGATGTTAGGCAGGGAAAATCCTCTGCAGTCATTAAGGATGGAATTTTGATTTTTCTCAATCTCTATTCCTCCTTTCCGCTTTCTTTTTCGAAAATTGCTTTGGAAACTGATGACTTTAAGGGAATTTCAATCCATGCTGTGACTAGTTTCTCTAACATGCCTATCTAAACCAGTCTTGTTGGAGCAATTTTTTATAACAGCTTTATGCTCCGCTATACGAGTTTCTAGTCTGCGACCTGTTTCACCTATGTAAGATAGTCCACAACTACATTTTACTTCATAGACTACACCTTGCATTTTTAAAATATCTTCTTCTCTTTGAACAATTTTAGGGACTTTTTTTTTAAACTTGTTCTCTACACTTGGAGCTAGACTAATATTGTACTTCTTACTAATTCTCTTTAAAGACTCAAATAAACCTTTGTGATAAGAAATCTTTTTAGTGAATTTTACTTGTTGCTTTTGCAGTTTCTTCATACCATTAAATTTCAGAAGCTACTCAATTTCTCCTTTAGAATAGTTATTTTCTGCAAGTATGACTTTAAGTTCTTCTTTATGGGCTTCTTTCTTATCTGCTATAGAAACTATTTTATTAATTTTTTCTAAAAACTGACTTGCCACATTCTTCTTAATGGAAACTGGATGATAGGAATTCAAATCCAACAGTCTATTAGTATTCATTGTTTTTATACCAACAAGTGATAAATTTTACATCTTCATAATAGATAGTAATATCTAAGAAGTTAACTCTTCTTTCTTTTTGAAGTTCAATAGTGAACTTAAGGGAATCATCTAATTCATTGAATGAGTCTAGAATTCTTTCTGGAACAATTTCTGAGCTATCTATTATAAATAAGATGTCATCCAAGTAATTGAATTAAGAAACTAGGAAGCCAATTCTCAACATGAGCTTTATTCACAGAATTAGAACAGAGAATGGGTCAGATACTTGGTAAGCAATCAAGAAAGTTCAACATGCCACATTGAAGATGGAAAATTCGACAGCTCAAGTCAAGTTCCTGAAAAATTGCAAGGTAAATAACTTTATTCCAAATTCATTTAGGCTTAGAAAACCATTTAAATATTTACTTTCAGCCAACTTTGTAAGAGCAATAGAGAAAAAAAACGTTAAAACGAAGTACTGAAGCAAAATTAAAAAAAAGTGGCTTATTATCAGAAAGTAAAAGTAGAAAATGAAATTAAATTTTCTGGAATCTTAAAAGATACATTAAAAACAGAATTGGAGGACTGGTTAAAAATTGGAATAAATAACAAAAATAAAAACATTTGTTCAAAATCAAAAGCTGAACCTTAAAGAAAAGAAATATTTAAAAAAAAACTATTCCAGTAAAAACAAAAAAACAGCAGCTCTTATAATGTAAAGGACAACACTGCTACTGTAGTTAGCCAAGAATTGTTACAAGTGATAAATAAAGGAAGTAATTTCAATCTATCCAAAGAAAATATAAATACAGAAAAATTGGTAATTGAATTGGAAAGCATCTGCAGCACTTTAGAAAAAGAAGACCAAATTAAAGCAGACATCCTCAGAAAAGATTACCACAATAGCCTTACAAAATTCCTGAAGCAAGTAAAGAAACCTCAAAATTTTGTTTGAGAACAGTCAATTAAAAGCTCTTAAAGATTTCAGAAAAAAATTAAAAGTGTAGTTGCTGTGAAAACAGACAAAAGTAAGTTGATTACTATTATGGATAAGAACGATTTTCAAGAAAAGATGCAAGGAGAACTAAAAAGCCAATATATGAAGAAAAAAAGTCTCAAAGCTTATTTCACTTCCAAAAAAAAAAAAAAAAAAAAAAAAAAAAGAAAAAGAAAAACCAGCTTCCAGAAAACTATAAACAGTTCTCAAAATTACAGTTCAAATTACCCCAAATATATGGAATAGTCAAACTGCATAAAGAACACCAACCAATTAGATCAATAATTGACTCAGAAAACTCAATTCTTTCAAATCTAAACTACTTTTTAAAGTCAAACTTTCAAGAATCTTTTAAACGAGCCACCTAACTTGATTAAAAATTCAATGCAGCTAAAGAAAAATTAAAATTAGAACTTCTTCCTAGATTAGATTCTCCTATTATGGGTAGTTTAGACATAGTGTCTACGTATACTCACATTAATATAGATCAACTTATAGACTTTACAGCGGAAGACTTGGCAGACCTAATAGTTTTTCACAACAAAGATAGAAACATATTAGTTGTAATTTTTGAAATACTTACCTTCTCTTCGCAGAACAACTATTTTCAATTTGAGAAAAATTTTTTTATTCAAAAATCTGGTCTAGCTACGGGCTCCCCACTCTTATAGCTAACTATTATGTGGGAAAACTAGAAGTAAAGATACTAGTACAACCCACTACTTCTGCCTATAAAGCAGATACATGGATGCCATCTTATAATAGATAGCTCAGAAATTGTTCCAGAAAGAATTCTACACTCATTCAATGATTTAGATGATTCCCTTAAGTTCACTATTGAACTTCAAAATGAAAGAAGAATTAACTTAGATATTGCAATCTATTATGAAGATGAAAAATTCCTCCCTAGTTGGTATAAAAAAAACAATGAATACTAATAGACTATTGGATTTCAATTCCTATCATCCAGTTTCTATTAAGAAGAATCTAGCAAGTCAGTTTTTAGAAAAAAATAATAAAATAGTTTTCTACAGCAGATAAGAAAGAAGCCCTTGAAGAAGAACTTAAAGTCATACTTGCAGAAAATAACTATCCTAAAGGAGAAATTGAGAAGCTTCTGAAATTTAATGGTACGAAGAACCCGCAAAAGCAACAAGTAAATTTCACTAACAAAATTTCTTATCACAAAGGTTTATTTGAGTCTTTAAAGTGAATTAGTAAGAAGTACAACATTAGGCTAGCTCCAAGTTTAGAGAACAAGGTTAAAAAATTTTTCCCTAAAATAGTTCAAAGAGAAGAAGATATTTTAAAACTGCTATGAAGTAAAATGTAGTTGTGGACTATCTTACATAGGTGAAACAGGTCGCAGACTAGAAACTTGTATAGCAGAGCATAAAGCTGCTATAAAAAATTGCTCCAACAAGACTGGTTTAGATAGGCATGTTAGAGAAACTAGTCACAGCATGGATTGGAATTCCCTTAAAGTCATCAGTTTCCAAAGCAATTTTCAAAAAAGAAAGCTAAAAGAAGGAATAGAGATTGAGAAAAATCAAAATTCCATCATCAATGACTGCAGAGGATTTTCCCTGCCTAACATCTGGCAGGATTTGATGAAAAATAACCGTAACCGCGATAGTAACGGGAATAAGCATCAACAAAAAGACAGCCTGAAGAAGGAGAAGAGTTTTCTCCTAAAATTTGTAATTAAAATAAAAAAATTCCTAGTAAAAATTCCCATATACTTTTTGATTAGTAAAAGAAGTTAATGTTAAAAAGTAATGATAATATTAGTTCTTTGGAGCAAGCAGGAGTTTATGCAATACCTATCTCGATGAATCCACCAATTTCATACATTTGCAGTACTAAAATAAATTAAAGCATAGATTAAAACAACATTTAAAAAATTGGCAAAAAAAAAAAAAAAAAAAAAAAGAAGCAAAAACTGCACTAATTATTGCAATTAACTGCCTTGAAAACCAAGAGTACCCAAAATTCGAAGATGTTAAAATTATTAAAAATGTAAAACAGAAAGGCACTTACGGATTGCTGAGTCAGTACTTATAGAAAAAAATAGAGATAGGGTATGTAACTTTGTAACCTCAATGATCGGAACATATTTAATGATAACTGGAAAGCATTGATCAAAATTGAACAGAAGAAAAAAAGAAATTGGAGGGCTAGAAAAATGAGCAGATTGAAGAACAGAGGGCACCACATGCAAACATCTGTAAATACACCATGAGAGAATGAGACCAGGGCCGAACGAATCACTTGATCTGCAGTGGCAGAGAGGAGTGGATGTGAAACATGCCTCCTGAAGATGGCTAAAGTTTGGCGGAAAGCGCTTGAGGCAGAGTGGTCATGAGAGTTAAGGTTAAGACATCGATTGTGGGGTTCATCAAGGTTCACATTGGCGGACTACGTGAGATTCATGGAGGTTAAGAGCAAGCCATAATATGAATGAATTGAGTTGAGAATGAATGCATATGTAAACAGTGTGTATATAAAGTTTTCATTAATGAATGTGAGGGAATGTGAATGTGGTGACTACAGAGGCGGAGTGGTAACAAAGATTAGGGTTAGAACATCGACGGTTACATCGGCAAACTACATGGTGTTCATGGAGTATAAAAAACAAGATGAGTATGAATGAATTAAGTTTAAATGTAATTGTACATAGTGTATATAAATTTTTATTAATAAGTTGCTAAATATGAAGGTATGTAACTGTGGTGAATGTGTTGTAAACATGGTTTAAAACTCAGGCTTCACACGACAATAACACATAAACATAGAAAACGAGCAAAAACACACAGAGTCACGTATGGTAAAAGGTCCGTTTAGCGGTAGCTTTAGGTCGTCCTACGACCTTGATCACCTGTGATCGACTGGATGGGCTGGTTGCCAGATTTTAGAAGGGAGATCCAAATAAATGGGATTTGGCAAGGGGTCTCTGAATTGCAGTTTTTGGTGAACAAAATTTCAATGATTTCTTGGAATTTCAATGCTTTCTTCAACAAAGCATCTCTGCATTTCCAAGAAAGCATTGAAATTTTGTTCACCAAAAACTGCAATTCAGAGACCCCTCACCAAATCTCATTTATTTGGATTTCTCTTCTAAAATCTGGCAACAGTTCCAGCACCCCAATTTCAAATTGTAGTTCTGGCAACCGGCCCATCCAGTCGATCACGGGTGATCAAGGTCATAGGATGACTGAAAGTTACTGCTAAACAAACCTTTTTACCATACGTGACTTTTGCGTGTTTTTGCTCGATTTCTATGTTTAACTTCCTTAAATTCTGAGAACTAAAGAAGTGACACTGATTTCCTTTAAAAGTGCTATTTCTTTTTTGAGCTGTTCCCTGAGATGAATCTTCAAGTTATGATCTGTTACTCAGAAGAAATTTCTGCCAGCAGACCCTTTGGAGCAATGGTGATTTTAAGGCTGTCTTTCATGACAAGCTGATTCATAAGGCATTTCATGTGACCTCAACCAATGGATTAAAGCATCGTACACAGAGTCAGTAACCTAAATTACACCACCATATAAAGCTTGAATTTCTTTTATATATTTTGTTAATTTTTTTCATTAAACATCATTGTTCAGCTTAACGCTGAGTTCAGAGTATCAGTTTTCATTTGTTTTTACATGTGCTAATTTACAATAATATACATGATACTTTTAAACAATAAGTATACTTCTGGAAATCAATTAAAAGAAAAAAGAAAAGACACAGTCAAAAAAGTTTCAGACATACATTAAAAAATGTATACCATTTGCAAATGTATGATTTCAATAAATACATGTAGTTATGAAAGAATTAGCATTCTTTTACTCTGTCGTGCATTTACATTCACAGGCACATGTGAATGAAGTGAATGTAAATTCATTCATTATTCTGAGGCTGGAAAAAAGTAACAAATGCTGACAGATGCAAATATATTTCATGTTAACTATTTTTTACATAAAAATAATTTGAATTACAGTATGACCTTTTCACTGCACACTAGCTCTGACCACAATGTTAAAATATGTAATGAAGATAAGAATTTCTGTTGTGGATGTGGAACTTTGGGATAAGATACAATCTTTTCATATGAAGAACGAAGATGTTTTGCAGATGTGCAATGTGAAGCAAAATGTTGTTAATAAGAGGGAAACAAATATTCTGAAGTGGTTTGGACTATTCAATGAGTGGTGAGATGCTCATGAAGCTGATTCATTCAGACCAAGTGACAGGAAAGAAATTTGGAGGAAGACCAAGGAAATCATGGAAGGACCAGATGTAGGAATATCTGTATGAGAAAAAGATCATGAGTATGAAGTACAAAAGGTCCTGTACAAGACACATGAATGCCAGTGAAGTTTCGGTTGTGTGCTGAAATCGCCATAAATGGAGACATTTGATACATCAACAGTAACACTAGAACCATCGGTTTTTTAACATGGCAGATAACCTTTACTTTTTTTTTTTACCTTTTTAGTTTTTAGGAGCTAACCTCTGAATCTCAAGAGAACAGCTTAATGATATACATATGAACACTGGTGTGCAAAAATTAAGGACGAAGAGGAGAAATTAGCATAACAGCAGAATGAGCAGGCAGAACGGACAAAAATACCACTCAGGAGATAGACTAGAGTCCGGTACGGTAGGGCATGCGCATATATGCAGCATGATGTAGGGGTGTGTGTGTGTGTGGGGGGGTGTATGCTCAGCAATTCGTTCGGTGAAAGCTATTACACAGTGTACATCGATTTGAATGACGTCGAGTTGCTGCCGACGTGTGATATGGCTAACAGGCAATCCAGTAGACGACATCTGGATGACTTTACCTGAGGTTGCGTCATTGGGAAGTTGGAAGAAGGTCGAAGTGTGACTAGTGTGGCCAAGGAGTTCGGGATCGCTCACAGCATCGTTTCACGAGCTTGGAGAGCATTTCAAAACGACAGGAACAGCTTTCCGAGAGTTTAGCAGTGGTCGTCCACGAGCAACCACGGCGGCGGACGACCGGTATATTGTCCTACAGGCAAAAAGAGACAGACGACAGACAGCGGGAGAAATCGCAAGGTACATGCAACAGACAACTGGACGTCCGTTATCGCGTTTTACTGTGGCCAGGAGGATGCACAAAGGTGGTCTATTTGCTCATCGGAGATGGTGGTTTCTGTGGTGCCAGGAACACAAGTACTGGACACATCAGCAATGGGGTCGAGTTCTCTTTACGGATGAGAGCCAATTTAGTCTGACAAGCGATTCTGGACGTATACACATCTGGAGAGAGCAGGGAACACGCAATCACACCTCCAAGATCATCGAAAGGGACCGGTTTGGAGGTGGCAGAGTTCTCGTTTGGGGCGGTATCATGCTTGGTAACCATACTGGTCCAGTCACTGGTGTCCTCTATTGTACCGAGGTTCTCCTGCCTCACGTGTGTCTGTTTAGAGGTGCTGTGGGTCCTGAGTTCCTCTTCATGGTTAACAACGCTACACCTCATTGCACAGTGGCTGTCACAGAGCTGTTGGAGAGTCACGATATTCAATGCATGGCTTGGCCCGCAAGGTCCACTGACCTAAATCCAATCGAACACGTGTGGGGCCTTCTTGGGAGATGCTTGGCAACACGTCACCAGTCGCCAGCAACGATTCCGCAGCTGCGATTGGCGCTACAAAAGGAATGGGCCACGATACCTCAACAGCTCCTTGACAACCTCGTCCTCAGTATGAACAGACATTGTAAATCCTGCAACATAGTCAGGGGTGATCATATCCCCTACTAAAGACTGGATTTTTCTTGGCAGCCGCCTGTCACATGGACATTTCTGTCTTCTGTCCAGTTGTGCTCGAAGCTACCTTTTCAATAAAGTGCTTTTGTATCCTTTGGATTCCTTGTTTGGATGGTTTTGCTCACTTGTCCCACATTCTTACATCTTGGGGATCTTATGGTATGATTTGAGTCAATGTGGAGCTGTCCTGTCGAGAATTTTCATGTTCGTGGACCTTGGGGAAACCGATCACTTCGCTGAGATTTACGCAAAAAAATAAGTAAATAAATAAATAAAATACATAGAATGAAAATTCTCTACAGTTCCAAATTTGGTTTGGAGGAGGCGGTGAAGTGAGGGAATAATGGCCATGTTCTTTTACTTCTCAGCCCTGACCAAACAAACAAAATTTCGTGGGGGAAAAAAAAAAAAAAAAAAAAGGAGTAATAAGAGTTAAGCTTCTTTTTTTCTTATAGCTTCTTTTTTCTTTTGGCTTAATTTACTTTTACGTTTGTAAAGTAAATAGAAAAGGCAAGCAAGAAGTTACCATCAACCCTTTTAGAAAGCAAAATTATTCGCTAGTAATCACGGAAAGAAATTTGTGAAAAAGCCCAAAATCTTTCTTTTAGAATCTACCATTTTTAGGAAAGTTTAGATGTCTGTAAAAATGTGTCGCAGAAAGTTCCCTTTAGCCAGCGTCAGGCTATTTTTAGAACAAGGTCACAGCATGCAGAGAGGTTATAGCGTTTCCCCTTTTTGTGGAGGTTAGAGGTCATGTGGTGTCGGTATCACAGCTTTGGCGCAAACTGTTAGCCAATGGCCAGCGAAGCCGTTTGTTACTAGGGGAAGTTTTAGCCAATGGATCGGGGGGGGGGCAGAAGTTTCAAGCACCATAGCTTTTGTTTGAGAAATCGTCTCTCTCTCTCTTGACTCTCTCGTTGTGCTGGCCATGATGTAAGATCCTCAGAAAAAAATCCGGTGAGCGGGCTTTTGTGGCCTGGCTGGCAGTAAGAATGGCTGGCAACTGTGTTCTCGAGGCGTGGGGATATTTTTTGATTTTGCAACCCGAATTTGACGGTGGAAAAGATGCAAGGAATTAATTACTGTAGATGAAATGCTCACTGATTCAACCCTCTCACAATGGACGATGGCAGTATTGAGCTGCAATGAAAACAAATTAGTAGCTACCGTAAATTAGCCTCCGCAGGAAACTTTCTTCCTGCCAACCCGAATGCTATCGCCGCTCTGCACATCATATCAAATTGAACGACTGAGACGGTACCCTTTGAACCCGAAGATCACTGGAGTCGTCATCATGGTCGTCGTGCCTGGTTCACCATCACTAGCAGGGAAATCCAAAGTGCTGTTCACCCGCTCCAGGACAGAAGGTCGTCCATGGCGAGAAGAAAAAGAAAAAAAAAAAAAAGGGAAAAGACAGGGACATGCAGACAATTGGGTTGTTCCTGGGCAGTGAACTCTGGGGGGGGGGGGGGGGGTAAAAAGGACACCAGCTCAAAGGTAATGTTTTAGTTCATATCTTTTTTGTGTTAATACATAAACTCCCAAGCAAGTACTTGAGCTTCGAGCTGAGCATAAGAAAAAAGTTTTTGCCTCTGATTGTGGCTGTGTTGTCGTTCAGGTTAAAATTTTTTATTAGTCTCACAGGTATGAGTTCAGAAAGAAAACAAAACCAAACAAGAAAAGTTCTTCCCGGGAGCCCAAATCAGGAAGGGCTCAAATTTTGGCTGTGGCAGTAGTATTTTGTGAAAGCTCAACTTTGTGCAATTCTGTGCTAAAGTAAATTGTTTTGTTTGGCATTTTTTTTTTATTATTATATGCGGTTTCCTTAAAATTATTTTTGCAGTGGAGCAGTACATGTTAAACATATGTATATTTCTATGATTTTTCAAGGCTAGCTGGGTATGGGAAATCTGTCAATGTCATTTTGTCAGGTCTGGTAGTTGTGGTCAAGTAATGGTGAGCATGGGGAACTCCAGTCATTATTATTTTTTTTATTTCTTGCGCTAAGCTATAACAGGATGTAATGATTTTTTGTTTTTTTTTGGTAAAGAGACTATCTAATACCATAATTGTGTTATAAGCTATTTTGAAGAACAACCTCTCAAACCAGTAACTATTTTATTTAGGAGGTTTAACTTTTTTGTGCTTGGTAGTTTCAATCATATTTAAATTGTATTTGTATTTATACAGATGCAGGGCCATGTAGTTAAAATTTGTGTCTTGGAGGCAGGTTATGGTGATTTTCTAGTTTGGCAAGTAAGGGTGTAAAAATTGTCTGTACCATTTTGTAGTAGTGTGGACTAGTTTCCAATATCAGTTGATGGACCTGGAAAATTAACTTTCATGAGTGGGAGACATTAAAAAAGGCATGCACACAGACTAGGTTAATAAAGTGTTGGCTTGTACATTACCTTTGTATAATGTTGGAATTCTTGCATCCAGCTCCCTCTTGAGGGGTACTGACTATGAATTTTGGGCTTATTTCGACTTGGAGTATTTTTTTTTCTTTTTCTGGGAGGCTTTCACCAATGAACCAATTCCATGGACTTCCCCTGCTTAAGAAATTTTTGGCTATGCCACTAAACTGAATTGCCTTAGATACAATAAATGGCTTTGTTGTACTCTTATATTATTAAAATTGCAATGTTACTGAAAAAACTGCTTTTCTTCTTCAATTACACAACACTCACAACTGAAGCAGTTCAGAAGGAAGTAGCCATTTTCAGTCTGACACTATTTGAGATTTTCTAAACAGACAGTAACCAGGGAGAATAACGTTTTATCAAGCAGATTGAAAGTCATGGAAGCAACATATACATAGTGTGCACTAACTGAAGAAAGATCTTATGAATTGTTTTTCTAATGAAAACTTTCCTGGTATGAAATGTATCAATAAAGTAGAACATTAGGTCAGTCTAATGCAGGAGTAGCCAACCGACGGCTCACCACCTTAACCTGACCCTCCCCCTCCACGGCTGCCAGAAAGGATACAAAAATTACGTATCTCTGTATACTTCATATAAAATGGTACTGAAGGAGAGAAAAATATTGTTAAACCAATACTACTGTAACAGAATACTAATAATCATTCAAGAACTAGTTTACTAGTATATTAAAAAAGCAAGTTACTTGCAGAGAAAGAAACATATTCCCAAACTGTATGACCACATTTCCGTTCACACGAAACAAACCCAGCTTAGTTCTTAGTGAGGCTTTTTGATGTCTTTCCTCTTCATCAGTTCTTCAATGTTGGAATTCAGAGATGAAGTAGTAAGAACCAGCAGATTTGTGAGATGCTGATCAGTGAGTGCTGAACGATACTTATTTTTTCACCAAGTTCATGATAAGAAAAGTATTTTCACATATGCATGTTGACCTGAACCTGCAACAATATCTCAGGGCCATGTTTCGTAGTGAAGGAAACTGGGAATGGGGGGTGGGGGTGGGGGTGGGGGGTTGTTGCAGATGTTTCCAGAAAGTGGCAAATTCCTGGTTGGCTTTTAAAGCACTTCCTTGAACTTGCTGTGAATTGCAGTGTTATTCTGAAGCTCCAAAATTTCAATCTGCACATTAGTAGGATAGTGAATGATGTCCTCGATAGAAAGGGAGAATGGGTTTGTGAAAAAGAGAAGATTTTGTGTTTCGCTTTGAAAGTCTGAAAACCTGGCTTCAAAGGAGTTTTTCAAATCATAAATATGTTGCTGATATTTAAAAAAAGTCAGGAATACCAGCGAACTCAGTTTGTGACAGTTGTTTCATTCGAGGAAAATGTGCGAGATCATGCCAAGGAAGATGCATTCCAAGAAGAACAAGTTTTGCTTTAAATGCCTCAACTGAGTTTAATAACACTCGGAAAAAGATTGTTTTTATTTTGTAAATGCAGATTTAAATTGTTATGGTGGCCCATAATATCCGTCACAAATGCTAAACACATAGCCAAATTCCATCCTTTGAAACAAGCACTAATCAGGAAGCTCGTCGTTTTCTTTGAAAAATTTCAGCCTGTTATCTTTTAGTTCCCAAAATATTTAGAATGCAGTTCCCTGTGACAACCAATGGACACTACAATAAAGCAGAATTTCCCTTGGTGTTCATCTGCTTCCACGAGTTTGCAGAATTCCCTTCTGTTGAGTGCTCGTGCGCAGATTTTATTGACACATTGAACCACCGGGTCCATTACAGAAGACAGGTTCATGTCCTTGGCAAAGAGGGCTTCTTGGTGAATAATGCAGGGATATTTAAAAATTTTGCATTGCAAATAATTTTTCAATAAAACCACAAAACCTTTTACTTTGCCAATCATATCAGGAACTTCATCTGCACACACACTATTTAGTTTTCCCCAGTCTAAATTGCTATTTCAATAGATGTTTTTTCTTCTTGAAAAATATCTTCGCCTCTAGTAGAAACCAACTGACGCAAGCCGAGAAGCTCCTCTGACACATCAAATTGTTTGCTGATACAATGCACATACCCACAGAGCTGACAGTATCAATTATGTTACAGTTCTCATCTACAGCAAGGGAAACATATTTTAACACGTTGATGCAAGACAATATTTGTTTGGTAACGTCCTCGGACATCTCATCGACCCACCTCATGACAGTACTTCTTGAAAGAGCAACATAATCCATCATTTTAATGATCTTCGAATCTCCAGCAGTTTTTCTGAAGGTCATGATACTCGGCTTTATTATTTCTTCTCCATCAGAATGAGTTTTTTTTTCTGGCAATAATGATGGCAATTTCATATGACACTTTCCCCATTGTCATCAACTGATCACTTTTTCTTTTCTTAAAAATTGCTTGTTGTCCCCTCAGAGTCTTTCTTCTTATTTAAAAATTCTGTTCTCATTACTGAACCAATCAGATAGTGTCAGCTTATATTTGCATGCATCACTTTAAAGTGCAGCTTTAGATTAATTTTTTTTCAGAACTGCAACACACACTCCACAAATAAGGCACACAGGCTTTGACATATTGCCCTTTGAAAAAAAATACTGTTCTTCTCATTCAGATTTAAATTCGCGCAGAGCAATGTCATCTTCATACGTACTTTTTGAACAGTGCTATATTCACAACACAGCAGGCACTACAGTTCTAAGAAGATTGAGGGCGTGAACCAAAGCTGAATAAAGGGAAAGTGTATCGTCACTTCTGAGGCTGCGCAGACAAAAAAACAAACAAAACACAAGCGAGCATTGCTATTGCCTGACCTCTGTCATCTTGACTTGCAGGGAATGGGAGGGGGTGGATAAGTGTTTCTGATTAAAAACGGGGCAACAGATAGGCGCGTTCGAGTAACAACAATACTGTTGATGAGCCGGTTAGCCACTTTTTTAAAATAAATTATTAAAATTACAAAAAAGTAATTTTACGCGCACGTCCCGGTTAGAAAGCGTCCGCGTGTCACGGGTTGGCCACTCCTAGTCTAATGGATGGATGTAATAAACAATTTAATTTTGTTAGCCAGTAAAGCTAAAACCCGGAAAAAAAAGGAATTCAAAGAAGCCATTGTAAAGTGGCACAATGAAAAAAACACTGCATACTCAAAACAACTTCATTTACCCAAAAGTTGCAGTACCACATATTTACAGCCAAAAAACTTAGATCAGTGTTTCCCAACCTTTCTTATTTCGTTGAACCCTTGAAGTAGATCTTAAGCTTTTGTGGAAGCCCAGATCGCATACTTACATATACATTTATTCCAGTGTAAATATTTGTTTTAAAATTTCACGAAACCCCTGGTGGGAGCTTGCAGCCCAGCTGCGAAACACTGACTTAGCTTCATTTCTTGCACAAAATAGTCAAAATGTTTAAAATATGCAAAGTAAAAAGTTGTCTTTAAATTAAAAATACAATGCTATACTTGGAGGTGCACCTGATAAACTTTGCAAAAGTGAATAATTAAACTCATGTTGAAAATTGGCTTCATAGTTTCTTAACTCAATTACTAATCAAAGACTTCTATTAAGGAAATTTTCTATTTTAATTGCAAATTTTCAGAGAAAACCCTTCTCCTTCTTCAGGCTGCCTTTTGTTAGCTACAGACAGCCCTTATATTATAGCCTAGTTTTCAAACAAAAGACAGCCTGAAGAAGAAGGAAAGTTTTCATCGAAATTTTGCAATTAAAGTAAAAAAAAATCCTAGTGAAAATTCCCATAATAGAAGTCTGATTAGTAAGTGGACAATTAATTATGGATTCCGTGGAAGAAATATTCTTAAGGTGGCTCCACCTAAAATCTCTGTCCAATGTTTCCAATGGTGAAAACTCCTGTAGACATTTTCTTCACAATTAATGTATTCCCAAGGATGAAAATTTGCACATTGATAAAAATAATTTTATATTATAGCCTAGTATACTTAATATTTGCTAAAACTAATCTGTAATTACATAAAAAATTACTTTTTCCTTTCACAGTGCTAATATTTGTAAATACATGGCCCCACATGTACATAAGACTTTTTTAAAATGCGATCAACATTTCAGTCTAACAATACAGTATGATGGAATGTTTAGAATGATTTGAGCTACTTAGATTAAATTTTCCGACAATAATTTAGCTGAAAATGTCAATAGATCTGTAGGTGCTGCTGATTTTTAATTCCTAAATAAACCATCAAGCTCACTCTGTGATATTTTCAGCTAAATTATTGTCAGAAAATTTAAAAAATTTTAAATTATTGTCAGAAAATGCTGATTTCATTCCAAAAAAAAAAAAAAAAAAATATGGCATGATTGCAATTAACAAGTCATATACATGTAGTGCCATCTATTAGCAGATCTCAATGCTACTAAAGGAAAAGTTATTCATTTTAAATATAATTATGGGTAAGTTTTGGCAAATATTAAGTATACTAGGCTATAATATAAAGTTATTTTTATCAATGTGCAAAATTTCATCCTTGGGAATAAATACATCAATTGCAAAGAAAATGCCTACAGAAGTTTTCACCATCGAAAACATAGGGATATGACTGAATCTCCATGTTCAATGTTTTATGCATAACATCCATCACATCAGGAAACTTGAAAATTTCATTGCCATGGAGAGGTAATTAAACCCTTACCTCCTGATTTCTGTACAAGCATGCCATTTGTTTCACCACCCATGCAATGAAATTCCAGGTATCTGAACTTCTTCAGATTTCGCCAGTCAAAGCCAATTCTGCTGGACGATGTAACTTCAATGTTTTCTGATGTGATGGTGTTATGTGTAGAACAGTAAAACTGGCAATTCAGGCATATCTGATTGCTAGGTTAATAATCATGAACAATTAGTTACCAGCAAAACATATTGCATTTACAAAGGTTCAGCTACTTACATGTATTGTATAAGAGGATAATAAATTCCTTCATCCACATCACGCAGTCTCTAAAGAAGAGAAACAGCGTTTAATACGAATCAGTTCTCACACAGAAAAATTTACATAATCTATATGAGAAATCATTACAGTGCACAATGTCAAAAATATACAAAAATGCAGATATCTATGGAATGATGATAAATAAAAATAAGACAAAACTAATGGTAATAGGGAGGAAAGGTTCCAAAAAAGGCTTTTCTTAAAATTGAAGGGAAAAACATCAAACAAGTTAAATCATTTCGCTATTTGGGTCAAATTATTACTCAAGATGCGAGACGTGAAAAGGAAATTAGAATGAGACTGGGGATGGCAAAAACAGCTTTTAGAGAGAATCAAAGACTACTGACAGCCAAAAACATAGATCTAAACCTAAGTAAGATAATTTTAAAGGCATATGTTTGGCCAGTAGCTCTCTACAGTTCTGAGAAATTAGGCATTCACCAAGAGGGAAGTGTAAAGGCTGGAGGCATTTGAGATGTGGAGCTATAGGAGAATGGAGAGAATAAGTTGGCTCAATAGAAAAACTAATGAGGAGGTCATGGAGAAAGTGGGAGAACCCAGGAATCTGATCAACATGTTAAAGATAAGAAGAATGTTATATGGAGGCCCAATTATGAAGGTTTCGGACGGGGAAATTCAAGGCAAGAGAGGAAGAGGATGGCCAAGGAATACTTTTGTGGCAGTTATTCCAAGACGGTGGAGAATAGAGAGGAATGGAGAGACAGAGTACATCTATTGAACAACCAGTCCTTGGACAATAACCAAGAAGAAGAATACGAGAAATGGATTACATAATTTATTACGTAACAGTAAGGTGTGCCAACATTGAGATTTTTTCTATATGAACAATTAAAGGCTTTTTAAAGACACAGTTAGGGTTTACTTGATACACATTTCAGGTATTCTTTTATTGCAATAACTGTTCCTGAGAAACACACAAAATTAAACAGTGAAAATAGAAATATTTCACTTTTATTGTTTTACAAAGATATAAGCAGATCAAAATGGAAGAGAAGTTAAAAATGAGCAGATGATAAAAAATCCACAAAAGGTCAAACACTAGAAAAAGGATACATTTTCTTCTTACAGTAAATTCATTAATGCTATTATGTTGTGTATGATCTGTAATATAACACCACGAATTACAAAAATTATTCCTCTCTTATATGAATTACTATTAAACGGAAGTGAAAGTTGGGTGCAGGATAAAAAGTAAAGGGTGCTGTAAAAGGTTAGAAGCTGCAAGCACAAGCATGTTAAAAGGAATATCTGGGGCAAATGGGTGGATTCAGCAGCAAAACAAAATTAGAAATGCAGAAATTTGAAATGAGCTACATACTTTGGTAGATCAGAAAGTTAATGACAACATATTTGAGATGGTATGGACAAGTGTGTTGAATGGTAGATGACAGACTGCCTAAGCAGGCATAGACTTATGTAGCACCAAGCCACAAAAAGATGGACTTAATGTGTGAAGTCAGCCAATCATGATCTAAGGAGCAATATGGTAGAGGCAAAAGAACGTGCTTTGGAAAGAAAGAAACATGGACAGTTTATTGAAAACAACCACTTTTTATTTTAAATTGTGGTGAAGTGGTCCATGCTAAAATGCAATACAGATACACAGGACACAGGTGTGAGAACATAATGAGCAAATAATGAATTTCAGCATATTTCCATTTAGTTTTAAACAAGAGCAATTCATACATATGAAACTGAATTTTAGTTTCAGTTACAGATATTTTAAACCACAATGGTAATTGCTTCATTGCACAGAGACAAGCCCAGTAAATGTTTAAAACCATCATAATGCTTTACTTTTCCCATATTCTATTAGATACTTGCCCAAGAGATGCATATAGCGTATTACATTCATTTATTTTTGTGGTGTGGTAAACACAAAAATAAACGAATTTAATATGCTATATGTGTCTCTTGAGTATTCACTGTGTGGTGTATTTATAATTATGATACTTGCCCATGTATCATATTGGTAACACAAAAAACTATACAGAGCTGTTTATCATGCTAAAATTTTAAAACCATGCAGATATCTACCCCCCTTCCCCATACAACAACAACAAAACAACAACAAGAAACACTTAAATATTTCCCAGAAGCATTCAAGAAAAGAATCATGATAGGCATTTCTTGTTGTTATACAAAACAACTGCTAGTTTAAATCAGGTTGTGCAATGCACAAAAAAAAAAAAAAAAAAAATCTGGTTTCCAGCAAAACATGGTGCCTATGTTTGGAAATGTGTTTAACTTTGTCAGCTAGTGTACTGGAAAAAAATTATGAATATTTTAACAGCTCACTTGATTGTTAATTTTCAATTGTTTAGAATAGACTTCAATTTATTTACACCACAATTTCTTTGGCGCAGCTAGTGTAAGCTAATAAGCTAAACTGCCCATTTTACACACACACACACACACACACACACAGAGCTGACAGGAACATCACTGACATCTTTCAACTTGTGATGATTACATGTATCTTTCATACTTTATCTGAAAATCACATGACAATGACTCATATGGGTATCAACCTTCCATAATATT
Organism: Macrothele yani; assembly: GCA_039090855.1. Lineage (NCBI taxonomy): Eukaryota > Metazoa > Arthropoda > Arachnida > Araneae > Macrothelidae > Macrothele > Macrothele yani. The sequence continues at coordinate 118,849,861 of CM077004.1, read as the reverse complement.
ATCTGAAAATCATATAAATTAATTCATAAATAGATTTTCAGACCTATGATAATATACAGAGTAACATATTATATTAAGCATTGTATTTATCAATCAAGTGCAATTCATTTGGACAACTCACAAAACTTGAAAAATACACTGTTCTAGACTAGTGGAAGTCTGACTTGCACCTCTGATTTCTGTCTAAGTATACTGGGTATCATGTCACTCATGACAATGCTTTCCAAGCCCACACAGCACTTAAACTAAATCTTCAGCCAGAATAGTGTCGACACTTTCCTGTCTGTGGCAACTGTCACACATCCTGTTAATGGGCATCAATTTGCTGTTCAGAACAGTGCAATTTGAAAGTTTTCTAGGAAGTTTCAACACAGCTGACAACCACTGAAGGCATCACCAATGCCTGATCTTTTTAATACCAACAAAAATTTTATCACGACTTGAAGCTACGAATTCTAAAAGACACCTGAACGAAATTTTAAACTGAAGTTTGTAACAGCAGCAAGAAAAATATGGAGACGAAATTTATGATTGGAGGAAATGCATTTTAGAAATCATTAAAAAAACAAACACACACACACACACACACACACACACACACACACACACACACACACACACACACAAAATTGAGTTCACCAAGGGTGCACTGCAGTTCTGTCCAGAAAAAAAAAACAAATGTGGTAAGTGTTTAAATTATAATGTGATTTTGGAAATATTTAATGTTTTTGAAATTCACAAATGATTTTGATTACTAGTCAACTACATTGAAACTGTCACAATGCACTGAATTTAATTTATGTGTAAAAAACAAATAACCCAATATATTTCTTCATCTTGCATCTCATTTGAGGGAGGAAGAGGAGGGACAAAATTTTTCTTATGTGCATTAAGAGAGTATATCCTCTGGGATATTACTTTTTAGGTGCATTTCAGTGCAAGCACCTATTTTGCTTTAGTCATACTATCCATCTACATATGTATATGACACAACAGTAACATCCAGAGCTAGCTGCTTCTGTTTTTCAATATCTAGTTTTAGTCATGCTGCATGAAAACAATCATGGCCCTCAAGAAGTGGACATCAAAACCCCAGGAATTTAGTCACAATTATCCCTTTACCTACTGAGGATTAAAGTATTTCTGGCTTTACTTTGCTTGTCTAAGGAAGAGCTTTAGCTTTCTCTCTATCTTTCCCCTATTTCTTCTTTATCACTTTACAAAACAGCATAACTATATATCTCTTTTTACATAAACATCTGTTAAAAATAAAATAAAAATGTACAACTAATCATGCATAAAACTCACATGCCTCAATGGTTCTAGAGGCAATGTTATGATGGAGTCATCAAGCAGAAAAGCTCTGTCTTTCTTATATCCAAATTCCTCTCCTTCTTCGACCACTACACTGAAACAGACATATTGTAAAACAGTTAAAATACAATAACACATTTTTTTCTTTCACAAAACAAAAATCTTGATATCATATATCAAACAACGGTGCATGACACTTAGTAAAACAACACTACAAAGGAGAATAATTTTCTGTCTAAAGTACATATTTTGTAAATCGGACTGTAGGTGTTCATCACCATAGCAGCAGTCTGAAAAGCATAGCTCAGCAGTCAAAACCTGAAATCACCATAGCAGCAGTCAAAATCTGGCCTCAGCCTTTGGCGACTAAAATCTCCTCAGTAGACAGAAAAATTAAGTAAAAATGTTGTGGGGAAAAAAGAAAAAAAGAATGACATGTGCTCACTGGTTGCACAGAGCCATTAAGGTGGCATAGGAAATCAGTTCAATTTCTGAGGCTTGACTGCAGTTACACTTTGTGCCAATTTACAAGAAAGGGAACATGAGGAACTACCATAGAAATTTCCACAACATCTGCTTAATTAGTGCTCTATGTAAGATAAATCTTGACTAAGAAGCAATGAAAGACAATGGAAAATCTCTTATTAAAGAACAGTATGGTTTCAGGAGAGGTAAGGTATGCCAGGATAATATACTGTGATCAAGCAGTTTCTGAAAATTTTCATGAAGTGAATCAGGATTTATAGTGCCCATTGTTTTTGAAAAGACTTTTAACTGAGTACCCAGGAACAAGATGCTCATTTTATTAAAAAGTTAGGGAGTAAAATGCAAGTTGTTGAAATTGGCTACAAATCTTTACATGAAAAATCATGAAACAGACAATATTGAAGGAAATACCATAGCTGCCAACCTTAGAAAGTGAAAAACCAGGAGATTTTTACACTTTTGATGTGAAAAACCGGTAGATTTTACATGCCATTAATATGTGCTACAATATCTACTTCTCACTGTGTGAAACACTTGTGTCTATTAGCGATGGGCATAATTGAGAAGAAATAATTGATTCACTTGATTGCTACTACATTATCTCAATCTAATGAAAGCATTTAAAAAACAAAAAATATCAGCCAATCATCATTTGAATTCTCTTGTGCGACTGAATGATCTCTCGCTTGCATAAACACTTGAATAATCTTTGGCGGGAGGATCCTGCCAGATATCACCTTGGGTTACTTCTACCTTGGTTAAGCTAAATAAATAAAAAAATAAATAAAAAATCGGCGTGTTTGTCTTTCATTTACAGCTTGGATTCCTTACTTTCGGTAGGGAGAGGAAATCTGGTAAATTGTAAAATTAGAAATCATTCGAATGATCATTTTGAATGAATATCTTGATTTGTTAAAAGCAGAAGGCAGCTCTGATCATATTGCACCATTTACAGGTGAATTCTAAAACAAAAATCATTCGAATAAATATCTCGATTTGTCAGATCTCTTTATTATATAACCTTTTGATTTTTGAATTCAATCAATTATGCCCAACACTTCGCATTCGAAACAAAATGCATACAATGACCCTTTTCTTAATTTCACAAAGCAGGGAAATTTGGCATTGTAAGACTCTTTAAAAGTTTGATAATATTTTTTTAATAGTAGTCATTGCAGGGTCTCTTTTCCCTGAAAACTAACAAATCCAAACCTTAGATCAAGACCAGAAAGTGCCAAAAATAGTACTGCTTGCTTCTGATGAAACCATTTAATAGGTCTAGTGACAAAAATCTCCCATACTGCCAACAAACTTGAACAAAACTTTGCCATGCCCAAAACAATATGTACATTACCAAATGCTGTCGCAAGAGCAACAAGAAGGCATCATCTTGAACTTTGCACCATCAATCACTACAAACCAGAAAACCATGTGATGCATTGCATAATGCTGAAACACGTGCATTACACAGAACTTGCTTTCCGCTAGAATTGGAAGCAAAGACATGCAAAGGGCAGCTAATTCTTTTGTTGCTTCCATTCCCACCCTTCTTTGGCTGTTTCACCAGCTAATGCACTAACTTCCTGCTAATGCGCACAATTGGCAATTCTTTTCATTGATTTCACTCCTTCTTTAGCTGTTCTGTGCTTTGCACCATATGAATTTCTGGCTGTTCAAGGTTCAGAGGTCAAAAAGCTCTTGGCCCAATGCCAAGGGTTCAGTTTTTATAACTTTCATCTTCTCACCAAGAATCCCGGAACCAACCAGTGTAAACAACTCTCTTAATAAAAACAACAACAACAACAACAAAAAAAAACAACTGCAGATTTTTTGTTAGAGGTGGAAATCTTGTATTTTTTAAAATCCTTACCAGTAGGGTTTTTCAAAACATTCATTAAAAAACCTGAAGATTCAGCAACAAATTGGGATGCCAGGAGACCAGTCTGAAAGCCAGGAGGGTTGGCAGCTATGAGATACTTACTGATAAGGGCTTGAGATTTATTCTGAGGCAATAAGATGTAATTTATCCTATCTTTATATTTGTTTCTGATGTAAAAATTTGGGATGGTGATAAACACTAATAGGTCTAAATCACTGATTGGTCCATGGGAAAAAAACAAAGAACATAATTTAACACCATTATGATATGCACAAATGAGATGAATATTGTGATGAAAAATTCAAATAAAAATAGGGATGTGTGTGTGTGAGAGAGAGAGAGAGAGAGAGAGAGAGAGAGAGAGAGAGAGAGAGAGAGAGAGAGAGAGAGAGAGAGAGAGAGAGAGTGTGTGTGTGTGTGTGTTAGTTTTGATGTTTATTAATGAACTATGTGTGATTTTCATAGCTAACACTCTTGATGCATTTCTTTTAGAGGCCAATATCACATCTGAACGCAGTACTTTTTTGGAAGGCCAATACAGGTTCATAGTTCTCTAAACCCCAGGGGAAGATGGAATTATATTGTGGACATTACAGCATAAAACTAATAGAGAAATACAAACTACACTTGCTCAAGTTTTCAATAGATATCTCAATGAAAGAAATATTCCTAATGATTGGAACAATGCTACAATAATCCTGCAGCATAAAAAAGGGACACTGAGGATCTCAGAGATCTCAGGAACTACAGACCCATCAGCTTCATCTCAGTGTTTTATTAAATTTTCACTAAGGTACTATCACATAGTTTCATGGTAACTGCAGGCATGGCTCAACTAAGAGAACAAGATGGATTCAGGATTGACTACAGTTACAGCTTGGATTCCTTATCCACACAGATATGTATCTATAGTGCTTCACTGAGAGAACTAATCAAAAGAATGGAATGTGAACTTCTACTATCTACACACATATATACAGACATATCACTAAGCTGTTTTCTGATATTCAGAGGTTAGCTCCTCAAAGAAAGAACTCACTGTTACCATATCAAACATCTCCATTTACAGCAATCTAACACACAGCTTGGGCTTCACTGACATCCATCACACCATGCACACAAGACCTTTTGTACTCCACACGCATAATTTTTTCCTCAAACAGACATTCCTGAATCTGGTCACCCCAGATTTCCATAGCTTTCTTCTACCTTTCTTTCCTGCCCCTTGGGCTGAAATTTTTTTCTTCGTAAGCATCTCATCACTCATTCTTTCAACATGGCAAACCACCTAAGAATATTAGTCTCCACCTTACTAACAACATTTTGCCTCACATTACACATCTGCAACACATCTTCGTTCCTCACATTATCAGAGCATATCTTACCACAGACCCACCCACCCCACCCCACCCCATAAGTAATGCATCTCTCCAGCACACAAACGTCTCCATGTCTCTTCTGTAGTACCCAGGTTTCACTGCCATACATCAGAGTAGGAACAATTACACTTTCATATACAGTGATTTGGGACTTTCTTCAGAACCCATCAATCCTGTGAAATCCTCTTACAACACCTATGACTTTCACTGAAGAATTCACTTGCCTCCTAATTTCGTCATCTAATTTTTTCTCTCTGTCAAATATGCTTTCATGGATTTCATTAATTATGTAAAGGTCTTTGATTCTATGAAACCATCAGCAGTTATAATGTCTTTGAAATCCTGCAGTACTGAAGATGCATACTTTAACATTATTAATAACATCTATGAAAATATGTCATATATTTCTTCTGTTGGATGGATTGGGAAACAAATTTCCCTGAAGAAATATTTTAAATAACATGGTTGGGATATAAATCCTTTAATATTTTTCACTGTACACCATGTTCCCTTCATTCAGAAAACTTGAAAATTTCTTTTCAAGTTTTTCTGAATGAAGTACTATTTTAGGAGAATATTTAGTTCACCTTTAGGGAAGAAAAGTGGATAAAAATTAATGGAGATTATTTATTAATAACAAGGAACTGTACACCAATTACACTTAAAATAGTACTAGTAATCCGAACTTCTTGGTGTATATAATAAATAAAAGTTTCCAAGCTTTGGTACATCAACCAGATGGCTTTTTGGAGTTAGCTGTCTACCTTCCTTGAAAAAGCCATCTGGTTGATGTGCGAAAGCTTGGAAACTTTGATTTATAATCTACCCCACGAAATTCGGATTACTAGTACTATTTTAGGAATGGTTAATATATATCAAATACGTGGAGACAATGTAAATGGACGATGTCATCACTCTTTCCACGTTATTTTGTAGCGTAAATTCGAACGCACTCGACTAGTTATCGAGAGTTCTGGGGTTCGATCCCAGCAGTGCCGGAATACAATTTTTCAGTCGCTATGCGTTGTTTAAAAAATAACGTGGAAAGAGTGATGACATCGTCCATTTACATTGTCTCCACGTATTTGATATATATTAACCATTTCTATCGCCCTTTGAATTTATCGGCTACAATTAAAATAGCTGTTGCGTTAAAATGCCACCAGATGACGACATCTCAGTTGCTGAGACCATCAATACGCATTCGTGTAGTCAGATGCTGACTGATAAACCACGCATTGCGCTGAGAATTGTTGGCGCTGTAGCGTAAATTCGAACGCACTCGACTAGTTATCGAGAGTTCTGGGGTTCGATCCCAGCAGTGCCGGAATACAATTTTTCAGTCGCTATGCGTTGTTTAAAAATAACGTGGAAAGAGTGATGACATCGTCCATTTACATTGTCTCCACGTATTTGATATATATTAACCATTTCTATCGCCCTTTGAATTTATCGGCTACAATTAAAATAGCTGTTGCGTTAAAATGCCACCAGATGACGACATCTCAGTTGCTGAGACCATCCATACGCATTCGTGTAGTCAGATGCTGACTGATAAACCACGCATTGCGCTGAGAATTGTTGGCGCTGTAGCGTAAATTCGAACGCACTCGACTAGTTATCGAGAGTTCTGGGGTTCGATCCCAGCAGTGCCGGAATACAATTTTTCAGTCGCTATGCGTTGTTTAAAAAATAACGTGGAAAGAGTGATGACATCGTCCATTTACTATTTTAGGAGATTATTTAGTTCACCTTTGTTTGTTGATGACAGCCATTTGTGCAAGTACCCCTTCAGAGATGCATAGTATGATCCAGGAACTGACAAGAGTAAAGAAATGGGATTAAAAATGAACTTTCAGAAAAAAAAAAAAAAATTATGTACAAAGATTTTATAAGAAATGAAAATTTAACGATTGACAGGAAAAACTAGAGGCAACTGATACCTATATTTACCTTAGGCAACAGCTATCAAGCAAGGGCCAGATTGATAAAGAAATTAATTACATATAAAACTTGGTTGAGAGCATTTGGAATAAACAGCACAATTTTCAACAGCAATTTACCGTTATGTCTCAAAAGAAAAGTGCTTTATTAATCCATCCTTTCAGATCTTAAGTATGGACCAGAGATATGGACATTAACTATATAAAAGACAGAGGCTGCAGACAACTAAATGAAGCATGGAGAGATGCATGCTTGGTGTAATCAGGAAAGATTAGAAGAGGAACTTGTGGACTAGGAAATTGACAAGAGTCGAAGATGTAAAATCACTGAAAAGACAATGGGCTGGACATATTACTAGAAGAACAGACCACTGATGGGCAACTGAAATAACAGACTGCATACCAAGGGAAAGAAAAAGACCTTGAAGATGACCACATGCGAGGTGTGTGGATGAAATTCAAAAGCATGCTGCAGTGACATGGAGGAGACTGGCTGAAGGCAGACAATTGTGGAAAAAACTTGGGGAGTCCGTTCAGCAGTGGATTGATAATGGTTGATGAAAAATTCCCTAAATATTCTTCATTAATGCTGGCAGACAACTGTATAATTATTTATCAAGATGTGTTGTAGTAATGTGATTTTTGAAATATTTTTAGACAGATCAGGGAAAAGTTACAAACATATATTTCACTGCTTAGAATACCCCAACAATAATGAGGTAAAGAAAAAAATTCTTCATTATTAAAAAATAACCAAAAAGAAGACATTCAACTAGTATTAGTACAGAAAACAGAATAAAACGAAATAGTTACAATTACACTCAAGTTGTAGGTGAGGCAAATGTATAAGTAAAGTAAATTACTTACTTTGATATGGTAATTATGGAAGGTTTGGCTTTTATTAATTCTTGTCTTTTTAATTCAGTTTCAACATCCCCACCAGCAAGGTGCCACAAATAATATACTTCCCTTAATGGCAGTTCAGCTAAATGATCACCTATTTAAAAAAAAAAAAAAAAAAAAAAAAAAAAAAATCAACATCAGGAAAAAAGGTCTGCATTATAAATATTATGTTTAAATGGGTGTACTGATAACTCAATGGAAGGCAACAATCATTAATTTTTCGGTCACAAATACCATTGACAACTGTGATCTATGAAGAGAATGCTCACCAGATGGATTAAAAATGGTATTTTTCTGGTGAAAGAATTGAACCCTATTCTCCCAATTTTCACCTGAGCAAAAAGATCTATTTTAAGCACAAGCACCATCCAAAATGCACAAGTGATAGCACTAGGCCCACTTATCAGTCACAATAATCCTGATAGCAGGCATACACGTCAGATTGAAACTGGAAGTTGTAGTATGAATCCTGTTCCAGAATGATGCAATTTTTAAGTTTTGAGAGCTTCTTCATGCAGATGAATGTTGCTGACAACTCCCATGCAAGTAATAATAATAATAAGAAGAAAAAAAAAAGAGAATTCTTTGGAATATCACATGCCTAGAAAACCAAACATTAGAAGCAAAAAACATTATTCTAGTACAAATAAATATATATTTACAAACATGTATGAACAATTTAACAAACACAGTACATGAATGTATTTACACTGCCGGCCACCCAAAATGCAACACCAAGAAGGACACGAGATAGCAAAGCCAGATTTACTGGACACATAACAACAGATACGAAGATGAAATGATTGAACTTACAGGCCCGTGCGACTTACGGAACATGCAGACATCAACAGTTCGTGTGGCCCCCATGGCTGGCAATAACGGCCGCTACACGCCGCTGCATCGAACGAAAGAGGCTTTGGATGTGGGCTTGGGGTATGTCGGTACAGGCTGCTTCCACACGTTGCCACAGTTCATCAGGCGTAGTCGCGGGTGGTGCTTGCCGGGCCACTCGGTTGCCGATCAGCGACCAGACGTGTTTGATGGGTGACATATCAGGAGAACAGGCGGGCCACGGCAGCAGTGACACCTGGTGAGCCGTGAAGAATTGTTGCACGATGCATGCCATGTGCGGGTACGCATTGTCCTGTTGAAACGTGGCCGCTGGCAGGTTCTGCAGGTAAGGTAGGACTACAGCCTCCAAAACGTCGGAGATGTAGCGGTGGCTGTTGAGTGTACTGGCGATGCGTACCAGAGGAGTGCGGGTGTCATATCCAACTGCACCCCAAACCATAACGCCAGGCGACAGACCGGTATGGCGATGCATAATGCAGGCGTCATACAGTCCCTCGCCGCGATGCAGCCACACGCAGATCCGACTATCGTGGTGTTGCAGGCAGAAGCGGGATTCGTCTGAGAAGACAATGTCGTGCCATTCCGTAGTCCAGGTGCGGCGTTCAATGGCCCACTGCCGCTGCACTCACCGGTAGTGTAACGTCAATGGTAATCGGAGCAATGGGCGCCGTGCAACATGTCCCTGCTCCTGCAGACGACGTCAAACGGTACATACTGACACAGGTTGTTGCGCAACACACTCTAATTCCTGCGCTAACGTTCGTGATGTGGCGGTGCGAGCCGTCAATGCCCACCGCACCACATGCCGGTTCTCTGGTTTGGTGGTGTGCCGCGGCTGTGGCAATCGCTCACGTCGGTCTGTCGGTCCCTCCTGCACCCACCTAATCCATACTCGCCTCACTGTGGCTGGATGTCGTGCCACAGTGTGGGCGCTGATGTCTCGGTACGATAAACCGCTGCCGTGATAAGCCACTATTCGTCCTCTGTCGAACTCCGAAACGTGCTGGAATGACTGCCGTATTCTGCAAAGAAGCATCAGGAAGCTACCCACGCACAGGTCTGGCAGCACAAACAACACACTTCCACTACTTACACCCCGCCTTCTGTGCACCCTTCTTATAGTGGATCTCGGTGGCATGCCGGGCGCACATGATTTGTACATGCCCTGCAATGCTAATCGTTTGCATGTCCTCTCGCGGACGACGCGTGCTGCGAATTTCAGGCCAATCGGATGCTTCCTTCTTGGTGTTGCATTTTGGGTGGCCAGCAGTGTATGTTTCCAAAATCATGCAACTTTTCTGAATTTGCTTTCCGAAAGTACAACCATCACCATACATTTGAAAGAGCAAAACTGTAAATTTCTTCTGATATTGATTATGCTGAAAAATATGTGAGATTAACAGGGAGAGAATTCACAGAAATTTTCTTCCCCAGTTATTTAAGAAATGAAAAAAGCAACAATGACTTACTTGAAACGGATTTCCCTCAATGCCTCTCAAGTTTACAGTTTTCAATACAAACATCTTGTTTATTAATGGGATGCCCAGAAACAAATAACGTTTTTGCATTGTGTTCTTTTGTGTCTCTAATTTGCATAGTTTCAGCACAACAGGTTGCTAATGTTACTGATCGTATAAAAGCTTGTTGTATGGAGAATACATTCATGTTTGGTACATGTGTTTTGAAATGTGCATTGAAAGTATATCTCATAGTGTGAAATGGCCATGAAGTTTGAAATCACGGATCTGTTGTGCCATTACCAGATGCATAGGTTTATAGCAGCTCAAGCAGTCTGAAAAATAAATGAAGTTGAAGGCAAAGGTGTTACAGTCATTTGGACAGTGCAAATCTGGTTCAAGAAGTTTGCAGCTGGTGGCATGAGATTGGAAAAGAAAGGTTTGGGAAGGCCCTGTGTAGTTGATTCAGGTGCCCTACTCATGGCTGGTGAAGCAAATCCTGCTGCAATTAGCATCCACAAATTGTCAGCCAGACTGGAAGTTTCTAAATCCATCATCATTGACCACCTACAGATAATAGGGTGAGGTGCTGCATGAACTGACTTAAGCTCTGGCTAATGACATGGAAAGGTCTGCTAGGAACTACTCAAAAATCCATGTCATACTTGGTTCTTCAAGCAGACAGTAATTGAATATGAAAAGTGGATATACCAGTAAAATAAAATCACTTCCAACCAGTGTTAGAACTTGGGTGAACCAGCTATTCAACTATTCCCAAATGTAGACATTTCAAGAAAAAGGTATTTCCATGTGTGTTGTGGAATTAGGAGGGTGTGATAGACATTGAATTTATTCTGGATGGTTGGGAACTGTATTCTAAGCAGCTGGATGAAATGTATGACAAACTAATGGTATCAGGCCAGGACTGAATAACTTGCAGAAAGATGGGTACAAACTCTTAAACATGATGGGACATATTTTGAAGTATAACTGATTGTTACAAGATTCTGAGGAAGCATATTTCTGCATTAGAAACACAATTTTTTTTTCTGGATACCCCAACAATCAACAGCAGAACTACTAAACTTCTGTCACTTTTAATGCTCACTTTTAAACTATAACAGTAGTTCACAGTCATGGTTTTTCTCTTGGTCAGCAGCTAGATACTTTAGACTGTAAAGCTGTTTTGCACACATCTCTTGCCCCACACTATGAAAATGTCACAGTATGTTTTCATCAACTGTGTTCTATAGAAGTACCAATTCATATCTAAAGCCTATATTTTCAATTCTATCAGGCTACTGTATCCATTTATGTTCTAATGCTCATCTTGCCAATCTCCTGACAGTAACTCATGAAGAGACCCTTACTTTGCACTAAACCTTACAATTATAGAGGGAAGATCAAGATTTTGCACCGAATAAACTAAGAAAAAAAAAAAAGGACTTTTGCTTCTGTTAACAAGCTTTCTGTGCTATTCAAATTGTGTTTTTTACTCTCTCACCAAGCTTCCCTGTTTTATCAATAATTGCTCTAAAGAATTAAAACTGATTTATTCCAGCAACCATATCTGAACCCAAATCATATAGCTAGTGTCTTTAGAAGTCAAACCACAACCATGTAAATTTCAATGCATATTTGTTTGTATTTTCATAAGCTTTTAAGTATTTTGTGTGGTTCTCTACCAAACATTCATATTCATAGCATTAGCTTTGCACCATTTTCCATTGTGATTTTTTACCTCATACTCACTCAAAAAACATAAAATGTAGAAAAATTAAATCTGTAAATCATAATGTCAGTTTGGATGTTCAAAACTTTCTCATTCTGAATTTTTTACAAAAAAGCTACACTCAATCGATTATGACTATTCTATACAAAAGCAATACCAATACAAATCAAGTTTAAATGACAAGCATAAGGTAAACATTATTGACACCAGAATCATCAAATTCAATACCTACCTTTAAACAATGGTCACTTTTAGATAACTGAAATCAAATGGTTCTGTTAGTATACATGAAAAATTATCTTCACACTTGGTGCTTTTGGAACAGTTACAGTTTGGAACTACAAAGGAATTAGAAGTTAAAACAAGTTCCTCATGTTAAGTCCAACACTTTCTTAAAAAGTAGGTAATCATGTTACAATGAAATGGGAAATGCAGTGCATTCTCGACAATCTTGCCTGGGAAACTCCAATGGGTTGATCACCTATTTATAGATAATAGTAGTTTATGTAAAATAGTGGAACATGTATGGGTTGATTATTAATTACCTTGTCAAATGTGAAATAACATCAATGAATGAACACAGGTCAACATAACAAAAATACACCATTCTGGTTCTTCAAAGCAGAATGTTATCTCCATATTCCAGGTAGCATCTACAAAATTCTAGATGCAACAAGTGATAAGAATCAAACCTATGACTTCCCACTCTGGGGTTTAAAAGTTTCCCTAATCTACATGTGTACCTAAAGGTATACACAGCTAGGAAGTGCAGTCCATGCTTAATTTAAGTTATGGTATACAAGTAGTGGAGGCAATCCAATTGAAGAATAAATGGAATGTTATTGTTAGTTGAATTTAGCAGAGCAGAGGCCTCACTGGGCCAAACAGTGCCAAGCAACATAGTCAATCAAGGAAATGGAATGAAAAATATAACATCAAGAACATAAAAACGTAACAACTACAAGACATGAAACCTGAAAATGACAATAAACACAAAGCAAATACAGCATGAGATCATTTACCTGGGAAGCTGTGGATTGACACATTGCTTTTGGGTTTCCCAAATTTTGGGATAATGGTTCAGCATGTATGAATCACATGGCATGTAACACAAATCATGTGGCAAAGTGAGCATACTTGGTTCAAGCTAAATCAAATTAATTTTCAGTTGGAAAAATAACAATAATTAAGGTAACAGGAAGGAAAAATAGCACATACTTTATGAAATAACAAATGTATGTGAACATATTTTTAGTTAGGGTACTTTTCAGTTGATATTTTTCTAACTTTGTAAAGTTACTGCAAATTTTGGTCTAATCTGCCAGCAAATGAAACAATTATTTTATATCTATTATGGGGAGAAAGAAAGAGCCAAATTAATGAAATGGATATTCCTTTTATTTTAACCTTAAAAGGCTAAATTTGATAGGCAACAGCATATATCTGTTGCCCACTTAACAATGAAACTCATCTGAGCCATGATTCATTGCTGAAAACTGTTGTTTATGAAGAACTGTGCAATACCATAAATAAAAGTATTTATACAGCAAAATTGTTTTAATTATGCTATTCTTTTATTGGTTGACATGCAGAGCATCTGAGAATTAAAAAAATTCTTAAACTACCACATAAAATAAAAAATATATATAAATATACAGTACATATATCCTTAAGCCATTGTGTGCTTTTCTGAGATGTGGCTAGCTGCAGCAATTATTACATAAATGTAATAAAAATTTTTTTCATGGGTAGTTTTAAAATTTTTTTTTCTGATTTATGCAACATTTATGAGTGAATGGAGAGAGGGTCATTCCTATTACAAATTTATGAAGTGCACTAAAATTTTGGCCAGTTTTCAGTTTTGTGAGCATTTCACAAAAACACATTTTTGTTTTTTTTTTCTTCCCTCTCAAATGACTGACACAGGGGACATATCAAAGCTTCCAGACAAGGGAGAGTGGAATGATTTCCAACAGTGAATAGGCCGCCACAAGCTATGCACATATGAAGGGGCTGATTGACACCATTCACAGATTCTCCCAGTTGTGGGTATTATTAGCATTGTAATATGCTTGTATCAGCAATGCCACATATCTTGCTTATAATTTTTTCTTTGCCTCCAAAAAATATAAAAAATATTGAAGAAATGAAAAAAAATTCTCTTCCTGGGGGGGGGGGGGAAGAAAACAAAGACAGCTTTAAAAAAATGTGGGTTTTTGGGTCATTCCAGATTTTGGGATCTCGGATAATAGGCTTGGCACTGTATTACATTCTGGATTTCAGCCTAAGTCGAATCCAGATTGTAATACAGTACTGGGTGTTACTTACTTCAGGTTAAATCCACAGAATTTGGTCACTGAGTGACTATAGCTGTAATTAACACAAAGAAATTGTTTTTTTACATTGGCAGTTACAAACACATGTTTTAAAGCATGTTACTTCTGTGAAATTTTGTTGTGAGGGTTGTACTTTGTTTATAATATAGATTTTTTGGTGATCTGTAAAGTGTTAAAAACATTTATTTATAGTTTAGGGAGTTACAGTACACATCCCAATCATTGAATACCATCATCACCGAGTTACCTAACACAAGCAAAAAGTTTCATTAATCATATCACACTGTGCCCAAACAGTGTCCTGTGAAACAAAGAAGGGGGAGAAGGATACAACATGAAAAGTGAAAAAAATTCACATAATTACTTACTTATTGTTTTGGGGTTCTTTGTAATTTCCAAATTTTTACATCTCAGTTCAGTAGTCAAAAACAAATCAGGCATAATCAGAGCCCTTGAAGACTTATCTAAATTATATTCTTTAAATAAGGGATGAGTAAGTAAATCAGATGCACCAGGTCTAAAAAGAAAACAACATAATGAGTAGGAAAAATATATTCAAAAACACAAATAGTTACAGCACATAAGGAAAGGTAGAATGATTATAGAGCTATGTTTAATGCTAAGTGACACATAGGAAGCCCCCTCCCCCCTCCCATGAGTGTAGTTTAATGGCCCTCAAATCGCTGAAGCCTAATACACTGCTGGACAATTGCTAAGGACGGATCCTAAACGGCTAGTATACAGCACATAAAAAAGTAAGTGTGGTTGGATGCCAAGTGAAATAAAATAATGTCAGAATGCCAGGACATTACAAGAAAGACAATTTATTGTGCTCTGAAATCCAGAAGGCTTTGGAACGTGTTCAAGGGACAAACAGGCCATTTTGTGCAGAATACGTAAACGTGAAAAAATGCAATTACCGTCCGCAGGTGTTCCGGCGTAAGATGTCAATACGGGATATGGCCACCATGGAGGGCGATGCAAGATTCCACACGTCGTGTCATGCTTTGCACAACATTATCAAGCAGCTGTTGGGGTAATTTATCCCATTCCTCTGTCAGTGCACGGATGAGGGTGTCCTTGCTTATTGGAGGGCATTGGCGACCAGCAAGACTACTCCCCAAAGCATCCCACACATTTTCAATGGGATTCACATCTATAGAACGTGCTGGCCATACGAGGCGTTGAATATCCTCGCTCTCAAGACACTCCTGGACAGCGACTGTTTGATGACATGTTGCGTTGTCGTCCATGAAAATGAATCTATCACCGACAGCACCACGGAACATGCGAACATGAGGTAGCAGAACATCATTAATGTATCGTTGGCCAGTCATAGTCCCAGTTGGAAGCACATAGAGGGACGTACGGCCATTGATCATGATGCCAGCCCATACCATGACACTACATGTCGGATATCGGTCCCTTTTCTGTATGCTTGCTGGACAATATGCAGTACCACTATCACGCCAGATCAGTTGTCGTCGACAATCAGATGATAGACTGTATCTACTCTCATCTGAGAAGAGGACAGCAGACCAGTCGTTATCAGTCCAATTACGATGTTGATGGCACCATTGCAAACGGGCGGTATGGTGACGTCTGGACAATGGGATGCACACAACAGGACGGCGGGCGTATAGTGCTCCATGCAAACGTCTGGCGACAGTTTTTCGGGAGATCCGCTTGCCAGTAGCAGCCATAAACTGATTTGCTACCTCACTAGCTGTGCTGCACCGGTGTCTTTTTGTTGATAGCACTATGTACCAATCTTCTGCAGGTGTCGTACTGCGAACACAACCTCCCCCGTGACGTTTGCTACACTCTCCATTTGTTTGAAATGATTTCCAAAGCCTTGAAACAACACTGTGGCTGACGTCGAAATCCCTGGCAACATCTGTTATTTTTCGCCCTTCTTCAATCTTGCCAATAATACGGCCACGCGTAAAATCATCTAGGTAATGTCGGGAAGACATACTGAAAATTGCAAGTTCGTCAATTGATTCTTTCCCTTTCAACTTTGCATTTGAACAACAACGGTCAATACGCGTCAAATCCTTTATATCTCTTATCAGCGTTATGACGTCACGAACAAGTTTGGCAATCCAAAATTTGCATACGTACAACACGTCTTACTGTATCTCGCACTTATGCTAATTTCCACATTTTCCTGCCTTCCATTTTATGGTTGCTATCGTTGCTATTGTCATCCGTCCTTAGCAATTGTTTGGCAGTGTATATGAGCATTGATTGTAGATAAGATATAGCACCTGGACTGAAAATTTAGTGTGTGAAGATGGTACAGTTGCAGGAGTAAACTGCATGTAGCCAATTATCAGCACATCTATGGCTGAGCTAACAGGACAGCTTTCACACTTGGCTGCTGCATTCCTTAATCTTGCATACAATTTGTCGAGAAAAAACAAAAAAAAACAAAACAAAAAAAAAACTTATGAAATGCCACAATTTTTGAGGAAGACTTATTAATGTCTCATTAAAAAACTGGTGAAATAAAAAAAGATGAAGTTGATCTCAAAGGAATAAACTGCACTTTACGAGGTGCCATTTCATATTGATGCCTCTTTCAAAAGGGGCCAAGTCTCCTAACAAAGGAGTACGAGTACATGGTACATGTAGCTATGAAGCATAAAATCACGCCTAGGTGTCTAACAGCCCAGCCCACCTATGAAATCACATGTAAACCACAGCAAAAAGTAAATGATGACTGTGTGCCCCTAGAAATTTTTTGTAGAGAACCCAGCCTCTGGTGAAAGATGTGACAATACAAAATGGAGTGCATCTCAGCTTACCCCACTGAGTTCTATTTAGTCTTTTCTGGTCTCTTCACTACTTTAATGAGATTATACAGACATTTTTTCTGCTCCTTGAATTTCAACTGTACCTTAAAGAATAAAAAACATTATGGAAGCTATTGGTTTGCCATGTTCAAATCATGATAAAGAATACAGCTCATGAGCAAGTCAGTCAGTTCTTTTAAAATAGCATTGTTAAAAATATGAATGTAACAGAATTCTGCATATTTATTCACCCTAACTACCTCTGCATAGGGTTACCATGGTAAATGTGGAATGATTTTAGATACTTATATCTTACAGACTATTTAACCTGAAAAAGTTAAGAACCCATCCTTTGAAAGCTCAGTTTATTATATTTCCAAGTAAATCCCTGACAACATCGTCATGAGCACAATTGCCGCAGAAGAAATGAAAACAGCATCCATGCTGTCAGCTCATAATGCTGGGAGAACCACGAAGGAGATTCCTGAGTTCTGCAAATTCTTTGTCCTTTGTCTACAAGATCAATAACACAGAAGACAGCCAACAAAACCCCTACCAAACTTAAGAAGCCATCAGAGTACCCGAGTTTGCCACCATGGTACAAGGAATGGTGGTCAACAATCCCAGGAAATCAATGAACATCTTATTCAAGGAGGTGCATGTTGCTTATGGTACCATCCATTGTATCATCTACGAGGACCTCCACTGCAGCTCCCACATTTTTAAGAGGGGCCAGTTCATGGACCAAGTCATGCAAGAAAGGCGTCTGATGAAGGCAAAGAAACAGCTCATCCAGTCAACCCTGAGAAGAACTGCTGAGATTCTTCTCAGATGAGAAGAATTTTTACCAGGTCCAGAAATTCAATAGAAGGAATGACAGGTGGTTGTGCAAGAACCCTGACGACATGCCCAGGTATGAACACAAAATTTCCTGCCACCATCATGATCCATGGGGTCATCTCCAGCAAGGGAGATGTCATGCCTCCTCACTTCTTTGAGAAGAGTTTAAGGGTCAATACAGACGTGTATATTAAGGTGCTGAGAGAGGGAGTGAAGACCTGGATGGAAGCCATTGCTGACAGGAGGCCTTACGTTTTCCAACAGGACTCTGCCCCAGCCCACAAGGCCAAAGCAACTCAGAAATGGCTTGAAGAGAATGTTCCCTACCACTAGCCTCCAGACGTTGGTTCCCCTGACTTCAATCCTTTGGATTACTATGTGTTGGACTTAGCTGAAAGAGAGACCAACAAGCATCCCTATAACAACTTTAACTCCATTAGGCAGGTTATCACTGATGTCATGACCCACATGAACAAGGCCCAGGTCACCAAGGCCTGCGACCAATTCTGCTCAAGGATTCAGGCCATCATTGCTTCCAACAGCAAGTTCACTGAATAATTACGAAGCAAACTTTTCTTGTAAGTTCACTGAATAATTACGATAATCTTCAGTACTTTAAATTTGATGCGGCAACAATAAGTAAATAATCAGTTAGAAATTTATCTGGTAGCTTGTTTTTCTTTGTGGAGCTAACCTCTGAATTCCAGAGAAGGGCTTAGTGGCATGCATGTATCTATATTCAGCACTTCATCTGTGGGAGTCCTGTTTCATTCTTACATTGGTCAGGCAGTCAACTTTGATGTGTCCTAAAATCTTTGCCAATCACTGGACTACTTGACAATTGAGTCTTAAAAGTAGATTCTACGTAGTGCGATCAAAAAGTTCCGTGACTAGGTATATAGCGCGCCAACAGATGGCAGTACGTGGATACGCGAGCAGCAGTCGAGGGCAGTGACTTTCATGAGTCATAGTGCCAAGTGGTGTCGTTCTGTAAACATCAGGAGCTGTGCTACACGATATTTGGTGACCACATGCAGACCATGGCTGCGATTTTGGTATGGACTGCAAACTAGAGCAGCGAGTGAGCATCAAATTCTGCGTCAAATGCGGCAAATCGGGAACGGAGACATTCCTGTCGAGGGTCATCACTGGGAACGAGACTTGGGTCTATGGTTATGACCCGGAGACCAAACAACAGTTGATGCAGTGGAAGAGCCTGGCATCTCCACGACCGAAGAAGGCCCGACAGTCCGGAGCGTAACCAAAAGCATGCTCATCGCATTCTTCGACATTCGCGGGGTTGTGCACCATGAATTTGTCCCCCAGGGCCAGACCGTTGCTGCCCCTTTTACTGCAATGTTCTGTGGTGTCTTAGGGAGGACATTTGCCACAAATGACCTGAAATGTGGTGCAGGGGTGATTTCCTGCTCCATCACAACAATGCAGCAGCTCACAGAACGTTAGCAACACGCCAGTTTTGCAGCTGCAACATCACGACTACCTTTCCTCACCAGCCTTACTTGCCGGATTTGGGCCCCTGCAACTTCTTTCTGTTCCCAAAGAAGAAGCTGAAGCTCGAGGGTCACCGTTTTGAAACCGTGGACGAGATCCAGTGAGAATCGCAGACGGTGCTTGACACGATTCGCGAACAGGACTTCCAGGGAGCGTTCCAACAGTGGCAAAAATGCTGGCAGCGGTGTATCACTGCCCAAGGAGACTACTTTGAATAAGATTATAGACAGACTTAAGTAACGTAAGTAGTTTGTTGTATATCAGCCTAGTCTTGGAACTTTTTGATCAGACATCGTATTAAGAAGTAACCATTGGTTATTTCTAATTTGTAACATCTTTACTTATGTTTAGGTACTTTCACTGAATCACACTCACTCACTGTCTTTCTGTTTCCAGCCTCTTCCCACAAAATATACTTGCAGACACCTTTGTTTTTAAAGGTAATAATTATAAATTTGCATCATGAATACACGTCTTTCTCATTACCATTTGTTAAACAGCCTTTCCCATATTTTCCCTACACACTTTTTATTCTTCTGTAATCATTTTCAACTTACTATTCAAATTCTCAACAATATCAACGTTTTCAGTCAGTCCAGTTTCAACCACCATATCTAAATCCTCAGGAAGGAGGCCACTTCTTCTGAGCTAGAGCCTTCTATTGATCCAGCAGCAAGAACACATTTTATACCTATGCTGTCTAGTTGAAAAACAGTCCACACAATATTGTATGATCTGTACAGATTTCCATCAGAGCAACTTGGAAGCAATTAGATAATCAGCTAACACATAGACCTATTTTTATGCTTTCCAACGTAGGCTGAAGAAGTGTATATGCTCCAGCTTTGTCCGTCTGTCTGTCCGCACGATAACTCGCATAAAAATGTTTCGATTTTGATGAAATTTCAGTATGTGGTAGGGGACCACCTGGGGACAAACCATATTAAAAATGGACAAAATGGGGTCAAAGGGCAAAACATAGGAGCAGGATCCATTCCATTGCTCTTATGCATCATAACTTATGTAAAAAATACTTTGATTGTGATAAAACTTTATCATGTTGTTCCGGAGGTATACTGCATCGGTTCCGTTGAATATCATTAAAATAGGGTCAAAGGTCAGGACACAGGAGCGAGATTTATTCCACAGCCATTATCCTCATAACTTGACTAAAAATGCTTCTACTATGACAAAACTTTAGTATGTTGTTTTGGAGGTAAACTGAACCAATTCTGTTGAATATCATCGAAATGGGGTCAAAGGTCAGGGCACAGGAGCAAGATTTATTCCACAGCCATTATCCTCATAACTTCAGTAATGATTTTTGGTATGTTGGAAAGCATATCATAATCAATGCATTGCATAATTTTACTAACTTGTTTACCTTAGAGTAAATCATATTAAACTTGCCACTCAGAATACAATCCTGTGACATACCTTTCTTAGTCTCAATGATGCCTGCAAATTTGAAAGTTTCCAACTCCATCAAACAATTTACCTCTTTACCATCTATACCCTCTATCAGGCACTGCAGTGACTACACATCAGAAGAAATTTTTTTCTTCTATCTGTTGCAAATTTCCTAAATTTTAAAACCTTGTAAAAATTCTTTCTCAGTTTTGTATTTATAAACTTTATGTACATTGATTAAACACCTTATTTACAGAGGCTAAAAATGTTATTTTAAGTGATCTAAAAATGTCTTGATTTAATTATTTCCCATAAAATGTCATTTTTTTTTAACATTTGGATAAAATTACTCACTCCCACGCTTCTCTCAGTTCTTTGAAGAAATTCCCACTTTGATGTTCAAAGGTTTGTGATTTTTAAGAATCCTGACTCTTTGGGTGAAGTCTTAGACTTTTCCTTTGAAAATGTGGTTCCAAAGAGCAAGGAAATGTATGTGAGGGAGCTTAAAAATTACAAACCTTTGGATATAGAAGGGGGTATTTCTCCAAAGAACTGAGAAAAGTGTGCAAGTAAAAACTGATCAAGTTTTTAGAGAAAATGAATTTTACATGAAGTGAATTTATGAAGACATTTTTAGATCACTTTAAGTGACATATTTATCAATAACAATAAAAAGGCAGCTATCTAAGCATGTAGAAAACCAACCCAAAATGTGCAATTAGAATTTTACTACTAAAAAGACATGTTAAGTAAAAACAAGATCTTTCGCAACAGGCGCCCTGTGCGTCATTAGGTTAAAAGAACTGGCGCTAGGAGAACACACACACTTAATATATAGGTAATATTGAAGACAACAGCGATCCTGGTGAGTGACATAATATCTGCGCCACAACTCGGGCGGTCGTAGTGAGCGATGGGTTTGCCTCCTCGGGGCGCTCCGTGGTAACAATGGCACACACAACAGCAACTAGGGCCTCTGTGAATCTTGGAGAGTGGCCAGCTAGTTCTGTGTGACATTGGCGAAAAGACCCCAACTCACTGGGTTTTGTTCCAGAATCCTTAGGTTGAATGACCAACTGGAACCCTCAGCTGTGGGCTAATCCCCCACACTGATGTACTTACCTGATTAAAAAGACAAAAAGAAATATTAAGAATGACTCAAGTGTGGGATATGGTGGACCTACCACACTTGAGAAGGACGGTCCACCACAGAATCGACCTGGACTTTCTAAACCGTGTATGAGAAAGCGATCTCGGCTGAGTGAATGTAAAATTGGTGTATGGAATACTAGAGGTATAAATGGCAAGATTAGTGAGGTGATTGAGGAGATGAATAAGTATAGACTGGATGTGCTGTAAGTGAAACC
The DNA here is from genome assembly GCA_039090855.1 of Macrothele yani. Classification (NCBI taxonomy): domain Eukaryota; kingdom Metazoa; phylum Arthropoda; class Arachnida; order Araneae; family Macrothelidae; genus Macrothele; species Macrothele yani. The sequence continues at coordinate 118,827,653 of CM077004.1, read as the reverse complement.
AAAAAGAAGGAAATTGAGGTAGAAGAAGTGAATGGCACGGTGAGTGTGTGGTCTGGAGTATTGGATAATATGAGAGGACAGGCTGGTGTAGGTGTGATTTTAAGTGAAAAGATGAAGAACAACTTGATTCACTATAGTTGCATAAGTGAGAGAATTCTCTGGATTCGTTTGAAAGTGAAACTTCAGAGAATTGTAATTGTTGTAGTGTATGCTCCTTGTGACTCGGAACCTTCTGATAAGAAGGAAGATTTCTGGAATGAGCTAAAAGCTGTTTTGAGCCAGTTTGGTGCTAAAGAAAAAGTTATAATAGCAGGGGATTTCAATGCTAGAGTAGGTGTGCAGAATGCAATTTCTGACAATGTTCTGGGTAAGTTTAATGATCCTTGTGTGAATGATAATGGTGAAAGATTAGTTGAACTCTGCATTGAGAATGATTTGTGTGTATCTAATACATTTTTCAACCACAAGTATATACACACATATACTTGGGAAAATCGTACTCTTGGTCAAAAGAGTGTGATAGATTTTGTTGTTTACGATCAGCGTTTGAAACACTTAGTTGTTGACACCCGTGTGATGAGAGGTGCGGATGTTGGTTCTGATCATTACTTGGTAATGTCACGAGTGAAACTTAATGTTGGTTGGAGGAAAAGGAATAGGAAGAGACACAGGATAGAAAGAATAAAGGTTGATAGGCTCCTTGAAGATCATCAGCGGTATTCTGACTTACTCAGAGAACGACTGAAGGATCTGAAGTCTGGTGAGAGGGATGTAGAAAAGAAGTGGGAATGTTTTAAGAACTGCGTTGTCACTGCTGCTAAAGAGGTCTGTGGCACCACAATAGTGGGTAACAATAGAAGTGATGCTTGGTGGAATAGTGAGATTGATGAGGATGTAAAGAAAAAGAAGGAAGCCTATTTGGGGATGTTGCAAGGTAGAGTCTCTGTGGATGAATATCGCTGTAAGAAGCGTGAAGCTGCTAAGCTGGTTCGTCACAGTAAGGCAAAAGATAGGAAAGAGAAAGTGGAAAGGCATGAACTGGCTTTTTGGAAAGATAGAAAGTCCTTCTGGAAGTACATGAGACTCAGGAAAAATAGGGGAAACAAAGTTGTAAGTTGTGTGAAGAATGAGATTGGGGAAATGATCTGGGAGCCCAATGAGTTAAGTGACAGATGGGGCGAATACTTCTGTGAGTTATTAGATCAGGAGAGCAAAAATGTTTCTGAGACAGATTCAGATGATGTCACAATGAGGGATGAAAGCACAGGAGGGATCTCAAGAGAAGAAGTGTGTAAAGCTCTAAAATCTCTTCAGAATGGTAAGGCTCCAGGAGTTGATGGCATAACTGCAGAGATGTTGAAGTATGGTGGTGACTCTATAATTGACTGGTTAACTGAAATTTGCCAGTTGTGCTGGGAGTTAGGAATGGTCCCTCGGGATTGGAAGGATGCTATTATTGTTCCCTTGTATAAGGGAAAAGGTGATCAGACTGAATGCAAGAACTATCGTGGTATTAGCCTACTGAGTGTGCCAGGGAAAGTGTTTGGTAAGGTTGTTATTGAAAAACTATGGGGTCTTACATCAGAGAAAGTGTGGGATGTTCAGAGTGGTTTTATGCCTGGTAAAGGCTGCACTAATCACATTTTTGCATTATGCATGATGATTGAAAAGTATCTGGCTGTTGGGAAGAAAGTTTTTACTGCCTTCATGGATTTAGAGAAAGCTTACGACCGAGTCAACAGGACACTTTTGTGGAAAGTATTGAATGAATATGGTGTTACTGGGAATCTACTTAATAGTGTAAAAGCCATGTATGCTGGTAGTAGAGCTTGTGTACGAGTGAATGGTGTTTTATCAAAATGGTTTTCCATTGGTGCAGGAGTTAGACAAGGTTGTGTAATGTCACCATGGCTGTTTAATATATTTATGGACGCATGCATGCGTGAGGCCAAAATAGATAATAGTGGTTTATGTCTTGGTGATATCCGTGTGTGCAGATTGCTGTATGCTGATTACACTGTCCTGTTGGCAGAGAGCAAAAGTGAGTTGCAGAGTATGTTGACTCGGAGGCACGGAGTTTGCATGAAATTCAAACTGAGTATAAATATGGGAAAAACCAAAGTTATGGTGTTTGAGAGAGGAATGGGTAGCACTGAATGTAATGTAAGTATAAATGGCACTGTGATTGACCAGGTGAGTGAGTTTGTGTATTTAGGAAGCATGCTTGACAGAGAGAACAAGTTGGATGGTGAAATCAGTAGGCGAGTGAATTCTTCTTTGAAAGTCATAGCTGCTCTGGGAGGTTTTCACAGGAATGATGGGTTCTCTAGAGAGTCCCACATGGCTGTGTATGAAACAGTAATTGTTCCTACTCTGATGTATGCCAGTGAAACCTGGGTACTGCAGAAGAAACATAGGAGTCGTTTGTGTGCTGGAGAAATGCGTTACTTACGTGGGGTTTGTGGCAAGACACGATCTGATTGTGTGAGGAATGAAGATGTATTGCAGTTGTGTGATGTAAAGCAAAATGTTGTTAGCAAGGTGGAGACCAATATGCTTCGGTGGTTTGGCCATGTTGAAAGAATGAGTGATGAAATGCTTACTAAGAAAATCTTTTCAGCCCAAGTGGCAGGAAGGAAAGGCAGAGGAAGGCCAAAAAAGACATGGGTGGATCAGATTCAGGAGTGTCTGCATGAGAAAAATATTATGAGTATGAAGTATAAAAGATCTTGTGTAGGGCGTGTAATGGATATCAGTGAAGCACGAGTTGTATGTCAAGATCACTGTAAATGGCGAAGTTTGATACGACAACAATAAGTAAAATTATCTGGAAGTTTGTATTTCTTTTTGGAGCTAACCTCTGAATCTCAGAGAACAGCTTAGTGATATGTATGTATGCCACAACTCGGTTACAGCAAGAAACAAAGCTGAGAAAGAAAATGGCACTTAATAGGTGACCAATACATACTCACCAAAGTGATAAGTAAGCACAAGGTCCGTTATCAACCCCCAGAATAGGGTCCCCGACACAAGAAGTTAAATAAGCGAATCCATGGTGCATGTACACGTGCAGGTAAGTCATCATTACAGTATACGCCCTTAAAAACATCAAAGTACAAACTTTTGGCGAAGAACTCAAACTTTGACTCTCTTTGCCGAAAGTTTGTACATTTGACATTTTTAAGGACGTATGCTGTAATGATTACTTACCTGCACATGTACATGCACCATGGATTCACTTATTTAACTTCTTGTGTCGTGCAAAGTACCCTATTCTGGGGGTTGATAACGAACCTTGTGCTTGCTTATCACTTTGGTGAGTATGTATTGGTCACCTATTAAGTGCCATTTTCTTTCTCAGCTTTGTTTCTCGCTGTAACCGAGTTGTGAAGCAGATATCATGTCACTCACCAGGATCGCTGTTGTTTTTGGGACTACCTATACATTAAGTGTGTGAGTTCTCCTAGCGCCAGTTATTTTAACCTGATGATGCACAGGATACCTGTTGTGAAAGATCTTGTTTTTACCTAATATATCTTTTTAGTAGTAAAATTTTAATTGTACATTTTGGGTTGGTTTTCTACATGCTTAGACAGCTGCCTGTGTACTCTTATTGATATTTTTAGCATGAAACTTTTCTGATTGAAGACATATTTATCACTGTACATGAAGTTTTTAAATACAGAACTGAGAAAGCATTTTTATGAAGTATCGTAATTTTCGTCATATAATCCGCAAATTATCTGCTAAAACAGTTTAAAATATAGGTTCTGCAGATTATACACCGATTTAAAAAAAAGTTTTTATGGGCCTGCAATTTTAAAAAAATCTGCAGTGTAATTGTGCAGGGAAGGGAATATAATTGGAAAAGAAACCCCCTCGGAAAAATGTTCCTCAGTTCAGGAGTTTGTATGGAGTGGGGAAGAAGAATGTTGTAATGAAAGATCGGGCACGTTGTGGGTTGAAACGGCGGGAGTCATTTTGAATCGTTGAGAAAGACAACTCTGACTGTTGGGCTGTCTCGTTTTTTGTAAACCAGCCAATGAAAGTACGCACTGTGCTTGCTGGACGAACCTAAGCATTCTCCTTTCGGATCTCATGTGCGCTGCCTTGTGTTTAGTTTGTTTTTCACCGTTTTGGCCAACGTCGTTGCTTACATTTTCCTTCATTGCTATTCATGATGTCTTTGAAAAGGAAACGTTTCAGTTACACTGCTGAATTTGAACTTAAAGTGGTGGACACAATTGAGGATATGATTGTGTCCCTGCGTGCAGTTTTGAGGTGGTCAGAAAACAATCGTACAGTAACAGCAGAAAGCAGCTGTGCCGCCGTCTAAAACATAAACAAATCTGCCAGTAAATTCCGAGGGAGAATTCACGGAAGTTTTTTATTGGCCCACGTATAAGCTGGTCCCCCAATTCTGAAAGAAGGATTGCTCCAAAAACTTTCGACTTATACGCGAGTACATACAGTATTTCTATGACTTGTTCTGTATGAGCCTTTTAACATTGGCAAGATGTAATGCAATTCTCTAGAGCTACATCGGTGTGATCTATGGATGTCACGCCCTTTATCTGTCCGGAGATAAAAATATGAAAAAGTAACCTTTAAAAATGAATTTCTTCATTTAATGAAATCGTTTTTTTTTTCTTACTTTTCCGGACTCCTGGGACTTTATGTGACCGACTTTTCTATTGGAAATTCTACTTCCAGTTCAACATCTATGATGTGCGGATCATACGGCAATTTTTTTTCCTGAATGTCAGTCTGTGGATTATATGAAGGAAATTTTTTTTATGTGAATTTCACAGTCTGCGAATTATACGGCGATGCAGATAATACGATGAAAATTACAGTACTAAAATTTAAGAAGTTTGCAATAGAATACACTTACACAAAGAAATAATTTCCATACAATACTGTGCCTGTTCGTATGCCAAAGGAGAACAAATGTGACAAGTGTTAAAGAATATGGGAGGCATGTAATAATAAAGAATGAATCTTCTATAATGGCTGTTACATATCATTCTTGATGCTGTTTGGCCCCAGTGTCATTCAGTTCCAGCATGATCCCATACACCTTAGACAGGGAATGGTCTACGAGATGTGAATGACTTTCCCTCTGTCTATCACAACACAAGTCTGCCAGATAGTTTGGTAGACATTTGCTTCAGGATGTGTGCAATTAATACATAGCTTCTGCTTTATACTACAAAGACACAAACTAAAATTCAACTTATGCATTTCCCTTAAAGTTTCAACAAAACTTGTTGAAAAATAATTTGAAGAATATCCATAAGCAGTAAATAGAAGAGATATAAAGATGAAAGAAAAAAACTCTTTGATTAAAATGCAATAATTTCAAATTCATATGCTGTACATAAATAATAGCTTTTTGACTTATCATTCTTTTTATTATTTAAAAATAGCAAGTACTTATTATCTCACCAATGGCACAAAAAAATCACAAAAAAAACAAAAAACAGTGGCTATTTAAAAACCCTGTAATTCTATAACCAAGGCTTTTAAAAAAATATTTAAAACCATTTCACAATCCTCTCTGGATTATGTGAAAAAATAAATAGTACTAGATAATGATGTTTTTCCAAACTAAATATCACAATAATTTTTAATGTGAAAATCCATACTACATGAGATACAAATCTCACATATCAACAAAACAAAAATGCCCATATAAAATGGTAGCCATACCTATCATTTGGGATCACAGTGAGACAGGCTTCTATCAACAACTTCAGGTTCAATGGTAGAACCTTTAAAGACAAAAACAATATAGCTAAATACAACCAGGATTAAAACAGTAAATCCATAGTACTTTATGAAGATGCAGCTAAGATTATGGATTAAGATGGTGGGTAACACCTGATACGATTATACAAAGTGCTTTGAAAAATAAAATTAAGACAGGATCTTATTTGTACACCAAAGTTACAAGATAAAGAGTGCAAACTGGTATGGTTTTGCAAATACAGAGCAGTTCAAACAACCCTGAGAAAATGTATTATATCATAATCACCGATAAACTAGAAGCCTGAGATATAAAAATCTAGAGAAATCAAATGAATCACAAGTATGATGAAGTGTATATATTTTATGTGGTCATTAAAACACAAAAAAGGTGATTAAGATGATATTATGGTAATTTTTGTCATATAATCTGCAGATTATCTGCTAAAAAAGTTATAAATTTAGGTTCTGTGGATAATATACTGATTAAAAAAAAAAAAACCGTTTTTGCAGTCCTTTGGTTTTTTAAAAAAATCCACACGGTAATTGTGAAAGAAAGGTGGTACAATTGGAAAAAGTTTTCAAGATTTATTTTTCTCAGTTCAGGAGTTCATACAGAGTGGAACGGAGAGGAAAGGGGTGTCATAATGAAAGATTGAGAAGTTTGTGGGAAGTGATGGCAAGAGTTACTTTGTATTGTTCAGAAGGACAAAGCTGACTGCTTCTGCATCCCAGAGCAAATAAACCACTCTGTATTTGTCAACCAGCAATGTAAACAAATGCACAGTGCTTGCTGTTTACCTCATCTAAGAGTTTCTTGTTCTGGGTCTTGTGTGCCTCGTTCTTGTGTGTAGTTCTGCATGTTGGCATTAATAAAATCTTTTAAAAGGAAAGTCCGGAAGCTTTGGGAAAACTTGATGATGGAAGCACTGTACACATTTACCAAGAGCAGCAAGATGTGATGTTGTTTTCTTTCTACTTTCAAATGCATTCCTATGACTTGTTCTGTTTCATTGTTTTGTTATTGGCAAGGTGTAACACCGTACTCTGGAGCTGCATTGGTGTGAATAAACTTTCTACTCTATGGATGTCTTGCCACTGAACTTCATTTGACAGGAGATAAAAATATAAAAAACAACCCCAAAACACTTAAAAATTAGTTCATTTATAAGATCTTTTTTCCCCTTACTTCTTTGGACTCCTGGGTTATCCTGCAAATTACTTTTCTGTCAGAAATTGTGTTTTTGATCAATATCTGTTGTTGTGTCGATTATATGGTGATTTTTTATCTGAATGTAAGGGCCTGTGGATTATATGACAAAAATATGGTAAATATTAATCTGAAACATTGCATTTAGATGGAGTTTGTGGTATCTCAGGTTAACTGTACACACAAATAGTGGAAGCCTACTTGTTAGACACATGATTACATTTTGGCATTTCAACAATGTAAGCCAAGTTTAAAATATAATTAGGAGAAAAGTTGTGTGAGAAGATTTTGAGCTGTTAAGGTGATAAAATTTTTTTCTTTTCACATTCTCCCAGGAAATTCTATTTTTGACAAAAACACACCTGAAACTTTAAAATATAATAAAAGAAAAGAAGGCAACACAATAAGTGTTTTACTGCTCATGTACATTTCCATTTCCACCCCAAATTTTTGTTCATCTGTTCCAAGAAATTTTTTATCTTGCTGCACGATGCAGTTCCTCATCCCTGAAGTGAAGAAATATGTGTTGCACAGTTATGCAATTTTTGTTCGGTTAAACAAGTTAATTTTATTTAGTATTCAGTTTTGGAGCTTTAAGCCTAATTGATAATGTAATCTGACAGTTTTTTCACCTTTGCACTACAGTTATCTCAATAACTTTGACTTCACATATTTATAAATACACTGTCCTACCACAAATATCCAGACACCTGCATGTCTACGAATAATCTTGATTTATAGAAACTTTAATATTGGTGTGCTGAAACCTTTGGCCCTTATCACATGCTCACTCTTCGTAGAATACTACCCACCATTTTTTTTTTTTTTTTTTTGTAAATGTCCAGTGATAAGTTTCTCCACTTGGCTTACAAAGTAGTGATCAGTTCAGCATGGTTTGCTAGGTTATTTTTTCTTCCATGCACCAGATGATAAGATAAACTTTTTTTACACCACACTAATTTGCGTATGGCATTAGTCAAACCAGATTAGCGGCTTGTGTATGGTTGCTTTACCATAGTAACCCCTAATGTGTAGTGTACTATGCAGTGTAGTGGTGTTAACATCAGTCTCAATACTCTCAATGTTGACTTTATGTTCTGAGTGGATAGTTTTTTTGCAGAGCTCTCCTGTCATGTTCTGTTGGCTTTGGTGGTTTACTGGGCTGTTTCTTATGAGATTCATCCCTAGTTCAATTCCATTTGCATATCACATCACCAACAGTCAACCTACGGATCTTCAGTGCCACTGAAATGTCATGTACAGAGTTATTCAAAAAACGCATATATCGTATTAAATCCGTTTATATTTGCGGCGTAGTAAGTTCAAAGATTCGCCAAGCTTTCACACTCCACTGGGAGGCTTTTTCAAGGCAATGGTAGACATAAAAATGCAGAGAATTGGAACACGTAAGGAACAAAGATGATTTTCGAAAATAACGTGATTGACATCACGAGCGTATTACACGAATTTTTTATCACGCAATTATATGGTGTGTCGCGATGGGCTTCCCTCTTTTAATAATGCATGGCATGCCAAGCTCTTGGTACTTCAGTAGAAACTATATCATTGTACGCTAGTTTGCTGGATAGGATTTCCACAGTTTTCTTGATGGCAGTCTCTTTAAATGTCGTGAATGGGGCAATTCTTCTAATACTATTCCATAGAGGAGTGGCCGATGAATGCATGACTTCTTCGGCGAGGGCTGTATTCTGCATGTCCTGGTTGACACTTCGCATGTGCTCTTGACATCTAGTGCCCAAGGATCGCTTTCTCATTCCGATATATATCTTTTCCATGTTGTTAGGATATACCAACGGTATAGCGTACACACCTGCCTTTTCTTTCTCACAATGTCTCTCCTTGCAACTTGATAGCATATGTGACAATGGGGTCAGGGACTTCAGTGCTATCAATATGTTGTATTTACGTAACAAATTCTTTAACCAATATGTAAAGCATGGACGATGATATTCGCAGGATCCATCACATATATTACAGGCTTTTCATATTGGTTAAATAATTTATTACGTAAATACAACATATTGATAGCACTGAAGTCCCCAACCCCATTGTCACATATGCTATCAAGTTGCAAGGAGAGACAGTGTCAGAAAGAAAAGGCAGGTGTGTACACCATACCGTTGGTATATCCTGGAAACACGGAAAAGTTATATATCTTGGTTTAAAACTCAGGCTTCACACGACAATAACACATAAACATATAAAACGAGCGAAACACACAGTCACGTACCGTACATGACTCTGTGTGTTTCACTCGTTTTATATGTTTAAATTATATATCGGAATGACAAAGCGTTTCTTCGACACTAGATGTAAAGAGCACGTGCGAAGTGTCAACCAGGACATGCAGAATACAGCCCTCGCCAGAGAAGTCATGCATTCATCAGCTACACCTCTATGGAATAGTATTAGAAGAATTGTCCCATTCATGACCTTTAAAGAGACTGCCATCAGGGAAACTGTTGAAATCCTATCCAGCAAACTAGTGTGCAATGATATAGTTTCTACTGAACTACCAAGAACTTGGCATGCATTATTAAAAGAGGGAAGCCCATTGCAGCACACCGTATAATTGCGTGATAAAAATTCGTGTAATACGCTCGTGATGTCAATCATGTTTTTTTCAAAAATCATGTTTGTTCCTTACGTGTTCCAATTCTCTGCATTTTTATATCTACCATTGCCTTGAAAAAGCCTCCCAGTGGAGTGCGAAAGCTTGGCGAATCTTTGAACTTACTATGCCACAAAAAATAAACGGATTTAATACGATATATGCATTTTTTGAGTGTTCACAGTGTGGTGTATTTATAATTACATTACAGAGTTATTGCTTACATGGCACCTTATTATCAATCCACGTTAGAAATCAGTTAACACCTGTCAGTTGAGGCATCTTTCATTCACATTGGCGCTATTGTGTTATCACATGCCTATGAGTATATTTGTAATTCGGTTTGTGATGTGGTGTTTGACACAGGAGTTAGTTCACCATCAACAAAGGGATGTCCAGATATCAATGATAGTATATACAGCACATGAGTTTTGGTGAGAACTAAAAGGAAAGCATCATGTCAAACAGCTAAGTATACACTGTTTTACAGGGTTCCTACTCAAAAGTACCGTATTTTTCGGCACATAATCCACAGGCGATAAAATTCAGCATGAGAGAAAAAATGTTGGTGTATATTCCGCACCAGCATATAATCCGCAGACAAAATTCATTGTAAAAGTTAAAAAACAAATGCATAATCCACAAGTTTTATAATAAATAATACAAAAAGGTAATCGGCAATATTTTCCCTAAAACTATTTTTACCCCCGCAAATTACAAAAAATGCGATCGGCAACACGACCCCTGCATATTTAAAAGGCATAGATGTAAAATTTTTCTTTAAAGTGACCTATTATGTGTAGGTACGTGCTTTATGTAACGCCCATTATGCAATTTTTGGATAGCTTCAAAAATCCAGAATTTTCATAAATCCAGCACTCATTCAGTCCCGTCGATGCTAGATTTTCGAGGTTTTACTGTATACATATACTTTCTCTTTCTTTCCATTTAATGAGTTTAACAAAATATAAAATCACTGAAATTTTTTGAAAATTAAAAAAAACTACTGTTACAATACCCCGCAATTTTCAAACGGTCGTGATTTATATTTTTAATTTATGTGGCAATCGTGCTGCAACTCTGAGTAATGCTTAAATTACATCAACAATTGAAACACTGGATTTCAGACTGTAAATAATTTGTGAAGGTGTCAAAGTTTTCTTCTTCAGTCTTGGAGCTGTAGTGCCAGAGGCATTGTCTTTGAAGTAGAGCAAAATAAACAAGTGGGAGTGGAGTTGAAACCTCAGGAAGAGTGACGGAAAAGAGTGACATTATGGAGGCTACAGGTCAGAGCAGCATGGAATCGAAACGGCACTCTCCATTCAAGATCAACGTGCTTTGCTGCAGGCAATGTTTTCTCCCCTAACTTTTAAAAAGCAGCAATCCGCAGAGAGGAAATTGTCTACACACACATACACACAGATGCTTTTGTCAAAGCCAAGGGAGAGAGGGAGATAAGTTGATACTGTGACACTGCGCATTATCATCTAACGGGTGGCATTCTTAATGCTTTGATGTGATACAGATTTCTCTCATTATACTGCATGGTATGAAGAGCAAAACTGCTACAGTTTTTAAATTTACAGGGGAAAAAAAAGCTCTGTATTATCTGCACCATCGTATAATCCGCAGTGGCTAGAATTTAAACTTTTAGGAACAGATAAACCACGAAATATGTGCCAGAAAATACGGTAATAAAAAAATTCCCTAACATTTCAAGGTTCTCCAGGTGGTTTTGAAAGTTTTTCCAGCGTGGCGACCCCTATCAGGTTGCGATGAATTGTTATATTTCATTCCATTCATGCATTTTCTCACCAAAGCACACATTTGTAAATTCTTTAAATAAAATGTCTTTATAAAGTTACCTGCTTTTCATTAATCACAACAAAATGTGAACATTATTATCCGTACAATAATTCTATGAACTTTTGTGAATACTACCCACATAGAATTTACTGAAATATTCCCATAGAAATGGGAGAGGTGTAAGAAAAAAATTCAGTTGATTAGTTTTAGTTTTTCTATAACACAATGCAGCTTAAGCTTAATGGTGGAATGGCTTCAGTTCAGAAAAACATGTCACAACGGAACCAACAGACAAAGAACTTTGATCTATTGTTTGGCTGGTTCTCTTGTGATGTGCTTCTCCAAGCAGGAGTGTATAAAGCCACTGTATCTAATTGTTCCATGTCACAACAACTGTCAAACAAAAACTTAACAGGAAATTTTTAAATTCAATTTTGCTTTTTTTTAGGGAATAAAGGAAAAATGTAATATAATTGAAAGTGAGATCTACCAAATTCTAGGCGGGCAGTGATTGCAAACAGAAGTTTGAAATCTGAAAAAGAAAGATTTTTTGGCAAAATAAAGCATCCCTTGTTTTTGCAAAAAAAAAAAAAAAAAAAAAAAAGAGGCAATTTTTCCTGAGTTTTTGGAACCATTTTCAATTTCCCTGAGAAGTCAAGGTTTTTCCTGTTTTCTAAGTTGTATGGAACCCTGTTTTAGTTATCAGATATTGCAAATATCTTAATCTCTGTACCTTAGCAACCTCCACTCAGATTATCATGTGGCATTTAATCAGAAAGCCCACAAGATTCTGATGTAAAAACGAAGTACACAGCTATTACAGTGATAAGTTTTCTGGGTTTCTGGAAAGAATTTGTCACAACACTGTGAATACACACTTGGTATTAACAAATATGCCTTTTGGAATTTTCCAGTAAAAAAAAGAGAAAAAGAAAAAGAAAAAAGAAATAAAGAAATTGAGAATATATGTAACAATGTCAAAGATGTCTCCATACCATTAACAGTTATCTGCAGTCATACAGATCAATAATTCAGTTGCCTGGGTGCTCAAATTTTTTAGTAGCATGTCAGAATCAAATAATTCAATTTCTACAGTTAAAAACTGTTCTGTATATGAGGTGATTGTTAGAAGTTTGTTAATTAACTCTTAAGACAAATTTGCAGAATGAGGATGATCAGAAATTAGGCCTGTGCATTTTCGTACAGTTTTCTTTTGTAGGCTTTTAAAAGTTGGTAAAAGGGTATATTCTACCATTTGTCTGATTGGATGGTCTTTTTTGTGAAGCTTGCTTTGTAGAAAAAGACATGGAGTCCTGTGGGGGATGGGGAGATTCCCAAGAAAGGCTTGTAAAGTAGTTTCTTTTTTAGAGTTTTTCAACAGGATTCTTGAGGGTGGAGGTTGTGGCTTTTATTGGGACACAGTTACTAGTAGAGAGGGAAAAATGAGCCTTTTGGTTCAGAGTGGCCTTTTCTATAATTACATGACATCCTACTTTATCAGCCTTGCAAACAGTAAGATGTAAGTATGCATGAAAGATCTGATTTCCTTAAGGGTTGATAAGTTTAATAGAAATTCAAAATGTGTTCCTGAAAATGCCACCATGTTCACAAGAAACTCTCAGACAATCCAAATACATTGTGATACTACACTTTCAGAGGTTGATCTAGGCAGCATTTGATACTATTGGGTGGTGGTACCTTCACAAAAATAATTTTTGCTCAAACGGTATCCTCACAAAACTATTTTGAACTGTGACAGTATTGTCGCATTCCGTAAAATTTTATCTTAACATAAATATTTTAGTGGTAGAGGCACCTTGAATATTGTTGTGTTTAACTAATGTGTGCATGTGTTCCTTTTTGTTTTTTTCCATCATTATGAACTATTTTCAGTAAAATGGTCTCTGACAATTGCCTATCAATCACTGCCTCATTACTACTGGCAGTGGCTATGCTACTGGCAACTGAGATGATGCTCCCTGAAAGGAACTGCAAAGCATTATGGGAGCATTTCCCCCTCTGGCAGCCTCATTTCGCATGCATTTTTCAGGGCTAACTCATAAGTAGGAATCGCTGTGTTGGTGAGAAACATCGATGTAGCACATCGGTGAATACTCATTCCCGAAACACCCATACATTGGTAGTACCGGTAGAAATTTTCGATGTATCAGTGAAAACCTCGATATTTCGGTAAAAAGCTAAAGAACTCGCAGCTTTTTCATCTGCAGCAGTAATGGGCACATTGATGGATAAATCGCTGTTTAATATATCAGTGGTTACTCACCAATTCAACATTGAGTAACCAATAACATTTGTTAAAATGCTTTATGTATCGGTGGAAATCTTGATGTTTCTTTGATGTTATGTGCTGTAACAAAAAACAGCAAAAAAATTCACTAATTCATGACAGGAATATTATCTTCTCTTCCTCTTTAAAATAATGCAACAAAAACAATTAAAAAAATAGTGAAAAATTCACTAATAAAAAGAATTATTACTTTGCGCAGAAAATATTCTTTTGCAGTTTCAAACATTGCTTATCACTTTTAAAACAATGATGCTCAAAAACATTGATCTTATTTTGCCCATCCCTACTCAGATTAATTTTTGTTGTATTGGCCGGGATTCCAGGAAACATATTTACATTTATGAGGAGAGGAGCATGATGGAAATGTGCTGATCGTACGCTTCATGGGGGATCGTGTTGTGACATATGTTGACTTTTTTTTTTTTTTAAATTTGTGAGTTATTTCTTTTCCTCCAACACTTGAAAAGTTTGACCTTTGATGACTTTCCTAGTTTAATACAGCCTGGAGTTTTATTTCCCCCCCCCCCCAAGATCTCAGATGGAGAATAATCACAGAGTTGTATAAAAAGAAAACTGTATCTGCATACACAGTCATCAGAACAGAAAACCTGCTACAAATTGGAAAAGCGTGATACAGAATTAGCAATAGAATAAGAACAAATTAAAATAAAAAATAAATGAAAACATAATAAAACAATAATTAAGGTCAGAAAATTAATTAGAGGATTAAAATTGCTCTAAACTCAAAAATAGGCAAAATTCACAAAAATAAGGTAAATTTGACAAAAATGGGTATCATTTTTAAAAACATGGATTGACCCCTGACTTTTGGAAGTTTACCATGCTGAAGTAGCTGTGCTAAGTCCTAGATGATATGATACATAACATAACATCACATCAGTTTCTGCAAATGCACAGAAATGAGTTGCTTTCACTATGAAGTGAGAGAACAGTGTATAGAAACATTCTGGGGTTTTACAGTCCTGAATCACAAAATGTAGAGTTTGTCATAATATGCTTTAGAACAAATAAGGTGCTGTTTTGAAAGGGAAGTTTATAGCTCAAATCTAAGATAATACCACTGAAATTTGGTGAGCAAAGCAGTTGAATAAAACCCACAATTAAAGGAAAGCATTAACTGTTTTGCATGTCAGTTAAACTTAGTAATGGAAAAAGCAGTATCACAAATTATGTAAGTGAATATTTTTGTTTAGCAGCCAACTAGGAATGCAAACTTTTTACTCATGATCCCCATAGCACTATCATATGTTTGACTGCATTTCCAAAATAATCCTACCAGGTTTCATCACTAGATAGAATTTTGAGGTTAAGGTCATTAACATAGTATATGAGATATTAATGAGCTGAATGAACTTTACAAACAGCAATTGGAAAGATATTTTTCCACATAGAAAAAGAATAAAAATATTTTTATAGAGCTATGTCTCAAAGGCATCAGCACCAGCCTACATGGAAACATGTTAATCAGAATATCAAGTACTTTCAATCGAAATATGACTGAAGGATTTGTTTTTCTCAAAGCTAGAAGAATCAACTTACACACAGACATAAGACAAAGATTTCAAGAAAAAAAAATTTTATTTTTGCTCATAATATTGTCCATCACATTTTTTGGGAGAAGGAAAGGGGGAATTAACATGCCAAAGAACCATTTGAAAGCATGTCTCATACACTAGCTATATATTACAATATATATTCATCAGCGTGAGGGGATTACACAAAACATATACAGCAAAAATCGATGTAAAAAAATAAAGTCTTTGCTCAACCTTCAGTTTATTTGATTTTAATGTAGCAAATGAGTCGGTCCAATTGATATAGAAGTCATTATTTTCTTCGCTGAGTCCTCATATTGAGTAGCCATAGAAGTAACTCATCATCAAAAATACAATGTTTTGGTATTGATTTTCCATTAAAATTTCTCAATGTGTGAAAACCAACCACTGTAGTTAAAAAGATGATTTGGTACAAAATGGTCTGATGACTGTCAAATTGTTTCTAACCAAATCATCTTTTTAACTATGGAGGTTGTTTTTCATACATTGAAAAATATTAACAGAAAATCACTACCAAAACATCGGATTTTTGATGAGTTATGCTACGGCTACTGAATAAGGGAACTCAATCAAGAAAATAATGATTTTTATATCAATCGGACAAACCTATCTACTTACTACATTATATAATAAAAAACTAAGGGTGAGCAAATAATTTTTTTAAAACCCATGATACACTAACTCCCAAATTCTTTATGCGCACAGCATGGCTGTCCCTGAGAAAATGAAGCACGAAGTAATTTACATAAAAAAATTGGGCTCATTTTATGCTGTACAGAATTTGAAATTTTACAGCAAAGAAATTATAGCCATTACTTATCTCTTAGATCCAAAACTTTGCATGCATGCTAATCAGCAATTTTTTTATTCAAAACTTAGGAAAGTTACAGTTTCAGCTGCAATTTAAAATCTAAAAAGTATCACTGAAACAAAAGATAATGGATCTGAAAGAAGGTTTGCAGCATGACTGCAGAAGCATAAAAGAGATTTCGCACAATGAAGTAACTTGGAAACACATGCTATTTCGCATGCTGTTTACCACATGCCAGAGTAAATTAGATAATTAAGAACAGTATCCCCCATATGTCAATTAAAAATGATGTGGAAATCACAACTGCAAAGAGATTCTACATGGTGTTGGAGAGAACTTGAAACAAAATTTTGCTATCTTATAGAAACACAGCTGTCAAAATGATGCAACTACTCAGCAGTGGTGAAGAAGATATATAATTGGAAACATCTTCATATTGTAACCATATTGTAACCTGTGATAAACCTTCACTCATACTATTAGGCCCAAAGATAATTCTACATAAGTTAAAGCTTTCTGATGTTCAAGGGGGTTACATATCTATAATATAAGGTAATTGGCGCCAAGAAAAAGATACAGACAGAACCACAGAACATGTCACACCTATAGGAGTAGGTTGAGGGGTTCACGAAGAGGCACATGCCCCCACCCCAACTTTAGAAAATTTAAATGCACGGGCAAGCCTGTGATGGGGCAGCAACATTCATGTTTGATATGAATCGGAATGAAGTTGTTAAGAAGTTCAAGCAGGAAGAACAAAGTGCTTTGCGCACATGCAGTTACGTTCATCTTTTAGATTTGGTTGTGATTCATTTTCACGAAGAACTGAAATCACAGCAAAATGCTATCAATGTAGAGAACTCATTAGGAAACAAACACTATGTATCAGCATAACAATTTGTAATATTCAAAAGATTTTTTTAAAAAAGAGATGACTTTATTTTCAGAAAACGTGGCATTTTGACAAAAAAAAAAAAAAAAAAAAAAAAAACCCCGCTGGACTGTTAGTCATCATTTACTATCAGCTGTTATTGAAAAATAACATGACAAATTTTTTTGTCATGGACTTAAAAAGATTCTAATTTTGTGCCATTTATGCAGAAACTGTTTCCAAGAATGACCTCCCCAACGGGAAATCATCAGTTTACACCTTTTCATGCCTTCCACCCAAGAAAAACATCGGCTTACACTTCTTTTTTCATGCCCCCCTCCCAATTTTTTGGTTACGCTAAGTTTATGGTCGCACCCACAACTTAAACTTAGTCTTGGACTGCATTGAATTGCAGCTAAAAATTAGCCTCACGTTCACTCTGACAACACATGGCATGATCAGAAAAGAAACTGTCTCTGTGTTTTGTGGTAGCTAAACAGGCAAATAAATAGGTACAAACAACTAACAAACCTGTAACTTCTGAATTGCATCATGATCCCTTATCAGTGAACTGAGAACACTTTGGCCAGTATCTGAAAAAAAAACATGAACAAATTAAGAATAACATACATATATTAAAAAAAAGAAACAAAAGAAATAAATACATGTCATATTGTAGGTGATGAAACATGATTTATAAAATTCACAATTGTTTTTGCTTTTAAACCCTGCAATCAACAATTAAATGCAATTCAGTAATACTAAAAAATTGGAAGATGTCAAATGATCTATACTGATTTTAAGAATTCAGTTTAGCATTTGTCTAACTCATAATGATCCTGAAATTTTTTTGATCAATGTCCTATATGAAGAAGGTAAACAATAAAAGCACGAGGAACATTATTACAAAGGTCTGACATGCATGCTTACATTGTACAAATGCAAAATTTTACATTTGTGTGTAATTTATCCTTGTTTTAACTGTAGGAATGCAGGCTCATTTTGAAATATACACATATAAATTATTTTTTGGTGAGAAGTTCCACTAAAAAGTTTGCTAAAACATTAACAGTTTTGTAATTATACTTACTACATAAAATATATGTGGAAATAATGTTACAACCTTAGCAGCTACAGTATAAGTTGCAGAATAATGAAAAGAACTGTCCATAAAAATACTTTCTCTGCCCTTTATATAACCATTTGAAAGTGTGCCCAATAGTTAGAAAGTAAATCAGTTATTACATAATTTTTTTCTAGGGATCCATGGAAGAGGATTGAGGCCCTTTTACTGATTTTTTCAGTGTAATTTAAAAACTGTAAAAGTTTAAAAATGAGACAGAGTAGGAACTATGTTACATTTAAGCAAAAGGGGAAGCAATAAACTGCTTGGCACATGATTTATAGCCACTTACATAAAGGTGGGATGTATAGACAGGATGACAACAGAATTCTCTTAAATGAACATTCTTTTTTGCATAGAAAATCAACCCACACTACAGGGACAAATTTAAACTAAGAGTACAAAACTATTTTTTTAACGATATGCAATAATGGATGACATAGCTATTCCTAGACTTAATGCATTACAAATATTTCAAATTTATGGGGTTTATTAGGGAATAAGGACTACAGCTGTAGTAAGTGTTGCCATTCATGAGGTAAATTCCAACCTTTCAAATCATTTATTGTTGTACCTCTTCTTCTCTCTAGTTCCAGTCCTTCTGACAATTTTCTTTTGAAAAAGTGCTGTTGATCCATCAGAACTTCTACAGTGTCCCAAAGCACTTTATGTCCTGTATTTTGAACATGTCTACCCAAACCAGTTTTGTTTGTCATATTTTTAATTGCTCCTTTATGTTTTCTTTCTCTACCAGTCTGGTTTTATTCTGTCTGCCTGTTTCTTCCACATAGCTGAGACCACACTCACATTTTTTGTTGTTGTTGTAGACTACAGCTTCCTGTAAGTGGTTGTTTTCTTCTGCTTGCTTTAATTTTGGAAGGTAATTACTAATTTTATTCATAATCCTGGAGCCATTCTGACTAGCTACTTCTCACTAATTTTTCAGTCCTTTATGGTAAGTAATTTTCTTAGTTAACTGAAATTTAGTTTTTGACTTCCAATCCTTTTCTTTTCTATCGAGAATTTTGTTGACTAGTAGAGAAGGATAATGCATGTCTTCCAAAACTTTTTATAATTTCTCCTTTTGAGCATTTTTAAAGAAGTCTGAAGAATTTAGAACATTTACTTTTTCCAAAAATTGAGTGGCAACGTTTTTTTTTTTATGTAATTCAGATGATTTAACTGATAGTCTAATTATTGTTGGTAGGTTTCTTATATAAATACATTTTAATTTTTCCTTCTTTTACTACTAGTGACAAGTCTCATTATCTTTTTGCATTTGAAGGGTGAATTTCAAATTTTCATTTAGGAAGTTGAACCAGTGTAGGATGTCATATGGAAAAGAAATATTTTTGTTGTCTAAGATAAAAATAATATCATCCATATACCTTGTATAAAGACTGAAGATTGAAGGTGGAATACATATCTTTTCTTTTAGTTTCTTTACATAGAAATTTGCAAAAAAAAAAAAAAAGGTGTTACAGATGAGCCCATGGCTAATCCAGATGTTTGTTTATAGAATTTGCTACCAAATTAAAAATAGTTGTTTTTTAAAGAAAAAAATCAGTATTTCATAAGTCCTATAAGCTCTTTTTTGCTGTGGTCATGAAAGACAATTTTGTCAGCCAAATCTTCTACAAAGAACTCCAAAAGATGATCTGTATCTATGTTAGTATACATAGATTTAATTTTGAGACTAGCTATAATAGGATGTTCAAGTTTTGAAAGGCCATCTAACTTAACTACACGATCTTTTGAGTTTTTTAGTAAAGCAGGGGGATCTATAAAATTTTTTCTCAGATGGCTCAAGAGATAATGAAAATTTAACAAGAGGAAGTTTTTTCGAGTCCATATTGCATTGCAGAATACCTCAACTGTATGGGACAATAAAACTTCATAAACTAGGCAAACCGTTAAGGCCTATTGTGGACACCAAAAACTCTCCCTTGTTAAATCTTTAATATTATCTCCTGGGCAAACCAAGGAAAATTTTTACAGATCCCCTGCCTTGCTAAAAAACTCAAAAGATCTCATAGTTAAGTTAGAATGCCTTTCAAAACTTGAAGATCCTATTATAGTTAGTCTTGGTATGAAATCTATGTGTACAAACATAAATACAGATCCTCTTTTGGAGTTAGTTGCAGAAGATTTGGCAGACAAAATAGTTTTTCATAACCACAGCATAAGAGAACTTACAGGAATTTACGAAATACTGATTTTTTTCTTTAAAAAACAACTATTTTCAATTTAGTAGCAAATTCTACAAACAAACATCTGGATTACCACGGGCTCACTGGTTGCACCTTTTCTTGCAAATTAATATGTAGGAGAAAAGGTACTTATTACACCTTCAATCTTCAGTCTTTATGCAAGATATATAGATGATATTATTTTTATTTTAAACAACTAAAATGTCTCTTTTCCATATGACATCTTAGACTAGTTCAACTTCCTAAATGAACTTAGAATAACTCTTGATGACGTTTTGGTAGCGACTTCTACCTTCATCAGCCATGGAATTAAACACGTGGTATTAGCATCAGTTGTTGCCAGATTTCAAAATAGCTTTCCAAATGGTAGGTATTTTAAAAGGTGCATCAGATAGGTATATTAAAAGCTGCATCTGTATTACAGGTGTTAGAGGTAAGAAAGATTTCAATGCTTTCACGGTATCCGAGGGCTTTCTGATTGCTGAACGGAGCGATGGGTTTAACATTTTGCCAATCGGGAATCGCGGACGTATCACTGATGGTTAAAATTGAAAGTGAGGTGGAAGGGTTTCATTTCTTAACATCAGCGATATGTTCCACCAATATAGTGGGTAATGCCAGTGGAAGTGGTGACAGGGATAGAGTAGACCTCTTGTAACTCTAGAGGTTTATTGGGATCTATGTCTTTAAGGATAAGGTTAAGAAGATGTGGAGATGGTTTAACAGCAATCTTGTAGCAAAAAGACTTGAAAATGGAGCAAATTTTGTGAGTCAAAGCCAGGCTGAAAGGCAAAGTGCCCACAAACTGATGAGTGGTGGAAGGTTCAGGCAATAAACTGGTAGATCTATTCTGTGATTCAAATTTCTTAATTAGCCTATGTATTAAGAGGGGTGGAAAGCCATGCAATTTGCCAATGTTGATGATGATCTGATATTCGTTTTGAAGAGCAGAAGGGCTGTTGCAAATAAGTTTAGCTCTGTGGATGTATGCCTCTAAAGCAGCCAATTTGTATTTACCAAAGGTGCAGGAATGGTAAGGGATGATGTCATGGGTGGCAGAAAGTTTCCTGTAAACAGAGGGACCAAGTGAGAAGTCTGGGTTGATGTTGACATCCAGAAAACTAATATTGTTGTCTACCTGTTCTTGATATCTTATATGAGGAAATTTGGAAGTTGTAGAGGACATAAGTTCGAACAGAGAGTGTTTCTGGTGTGGCCAAATGATGAAGATGTCATCTACATACCGTAACCAAATGGAGGGTTTTAAGGGGGAAGGGGCAATGATTAATTTTTCAATATTCTGCAAATAAATTTCAGCAAGTAAGGGGGAAAGAGGAGAGCCCATTGGTACACCTTGTTTTTGTTGGTAGTAGATACCATTGTATACAAAACAGGAATAACAGTCATAAAGATCTTTGATGAGTTTCCCAGGAAGTTCTTGGTGCTCCATTAGTTTTTTGACTATGAGCATGTAGGCATCAAAGAAAGGAACAGAAGGAAATAATGAATCCACATCAAAAGTGTACAGGAAATCTTGAGGATTGATCGATGAAGGGAGTTTCTGGATGAAGTCCTTGGTCGACACAACAGAATAAGGATGATTTTTTGTTACAACATTGCAACATTTGACCAATTGCCTTTCAAGATTGACTGCTGAGAAAAGGTATTTTCAATTAAGGACCTAAAAGGATGTCCAACTTTATGTAGCTTGATCTGTAAAAACCAACCTGGGAGTACAGTAATAAGTTGGGAGGGGGGGGTGGTGTCTCCTAAGAAAGATTTCAGAGAAGATTTTTGGAAAGCTTAGTAACAGCTTTACATAGTCATAGTCAATTATGAAAAACTATGTAAAGCTGTTACTAAGAGAGGTTGTTTACACCAATAAAAAACGAATTTTTAAATAGCATGCATATGAGAGATTATGCCCATTTTGACAAAAGCATATAAGGTTATTCACAAAATTTTTTTGAGCATGCTGATTTCACTCAAAAATTAATCGGTGAAACTGGTTGATCACTGGTGTTGGGAATATTATGTTATTTTAACTAAAGTCAAAAGTATATGGCGAAAGCCCCTCATCCCCATATGATTCTATGCCCATGGCTACATCAAACAGGAATAATATTAAAAGGGTTGATCCATTTACCAATAAAATTGCCTCTGATTAATTTCAATGAATACAAACTCTTGTATTTTGGAAGCAATTTTCAGTATTCCAATTGCTTGGAAATGCCTTCAGACAACAGAGTTGTGAATATGATCTACCACATGAACTCCTGTTTTCAGTATGATCATCATCAAAGCTGATGTTCAGCTGAAAGATCTTAGGGCAAATAAATTGTTAAAATTATACCATAATAAATAATTGGTGTAAAATCATACATCATTAATTTCCAGCTTTAATTTCATTTTATGTTTTGCATCAGCATATTGAAGAAAAAAATTTATGCAAGCTAAAACAAATTTTCATTAGAAGACTTAGAGAATACTATGAGGTACCTTTAAAAACAGGCACCTCTTCTGTCGTACTTACCTAACTTTAATAGCAACAAGATTTCTTGAAAAATATCTTCTAAAGAATAACCATCCCAGAGCTCAATACCCTATACAATGTCAAGAATTTTTTTAAATACATTAGCATTGTTAAAGGGTATGATTAAATCTTGGTCTAGTAAACTAGAGACAAGCCATGCAAATATTTGATCAGTTCAAAATCCCCAAGTCAGTATAATAAATATACAAATCCTGACAAGAGGTAGTTCAATTACAGTTCATATGCTTTACACACCAATACATCAAAAGAATATATGACAAGAAAAAAAAAAGATGTCTAATTTCAAAAACAATAGCTTTTAACATTTCTGATGTTTATCAATTGAGTTTATATATCAATATTAACTTTCTTCCAGCAATGCTAGTGCATATTTCACAGTAGAAGGTAATGCAGATAAAAATGTGTGAAATGCTATATTTTTCATAATCAGGCTCTTACCTTTCATATTAGTCTCAAGATAAACATATAAGGAAGATTGCCTAGTGGATAGAGCGACCACCTTCTGACCAGATAGTTAAGGGATCGATCCCAGGTACATTCCTGGGGTATTGAACACCCCATTACATCTGTTTCTTCTCCCCAACCTTACTTTCTCTCACTGAAAGTGTTTGTTGTGATGTCATAGGCTGACACTTGTCACTATTGCAACCTACGCTTTCAATCTGGCAGTCCAACTTTTTGATCTGACTATGCTTTGTTGTATTTGAGCATCTAAATTCAATATAATGTACTTTCATTTCTCACACACAGCACAAAAGCTAAATGAGACATAAGCAGTTGTGTCTAAACCTTCTTCCCATGGGTGTAAACTTCACAAGAAATTGCTTGGTGGTATAATGGCATGATTATACACTCATGGACAATGAAATTTGTGCATCAAGAAGGAAGCACTGGATTGAGCTGAATTTTTTTGCACGAAATGATACAGATGAATGATGCACATGATGGGAAAAACAGAGCTGCAGGACAATTACAGAAGGATCTGTGGCACGCAGTCTGGTTATCTTCAAAAGCGTGTCGCACTGCCTCGTGTGGCGATACATGCTGCAATACGGTCCTGCATGGAGGTGAACAAACGCCCAATGTTGTCCTGCAGCAGACTGGCCCACACGTGTTGGATGGTGTGCTCCAAATCCCGGATAGTGTGGCACGGCGGCAGCTGGCGTTTCAACTGGTACCGCACATGATCGATAGGAGACATGTCCAAGGAAGCAGGCAGGCCATGGAAGTGTCTGGACATGATGTAGGCAGTCCTGGGCAACCCGAGCTGCGTACGGACAGGCATTATCCCGATGGTTTAGTGCACCTGGAATCTTGGCCAGGAATGGGAGCACATGGGGCTGTAGGATCTCATCCACATACCGCCGGCCCGTCAATGATCCACATACATCTACTAGAGCTGATCGGCTATCACAGGCAATGATTCCCCAGACCATAATGCCTGTAGTGGGGGAGGTGTGGCGCTCAATAGAAAGGTTGGCATTCTGCTGCTGACCTGAGGACCTCCACAACTGGGCACAATGTTCATCTGTCCCCCAAACGAAGCGGCACTCATCGCTAAACACCACACGTCGCCAGTCTGTGGAGTTCCACGTCGCTCAGGCCTGGCACCACTGCACATGGAGCTGGCGATGTTCTGGTATTAATGGCAGCACACATAAGGGCTGCTGGGATCGCTGATTCTCTTCTGTAAGGCATCAGAAAATGGTTTGTGGGCACACAGGAGCCGCTACATCTGCCTGTATAGTGGAACGGGTCATCGTGGGATCCGTTTGTACCTGGCGCACTGTCCGTCGATCCTCTCTACCGGTGGTCCTCCTTGTCTGTCTGGAGCCACTCTGCCATGTGGCAGTGTCGTCAAGGGTCCACTGGTCCCAACATAGTCTGACGGTATGGTCAGAATGATCCATGTGGTGGGCTATACGGTGCGCCAACCACCGTGCTTTTCGCTTTCATGGGACATCGACTACACGCCAGTTTATAAGGCTGCCAGTTCGTGCTTGCAGCACTACCACAGAGTATGCGGTCATGCGCACTTGCACCAAATTGGATTATTTGCATAACAGAACGCACTCTAGCTATTTGCAGAGTTTTGCGGTTGTAGCATGTTTTCTTCTAGGTGTATAAATTTCATTGTCCGTGAGTGTATAAGGAAGATATGAATCATTCAACTTTTAACCGGGCATTAACTATGCAAGAACAATAAGTTTCCAATCAATATGAAATGTGTGTTGCACAGATAAATGTCAAAAAAAAAAAAAAAAGTTTTTTGCATAATTGCAGTGCTTCAATAATTGATCACAGGTCTACAACAGTCTTATTGTTTGAGATTTGTGGCCTGATTTTTATCAGTTTTTATGTGCTCGTTCCCAAAATGATACTCAAATTAGTCTATCATGTACAATATTCTTCACAATGCCATTTTAAATTATTGTGTTAAGCAAAAAAAAAAGAAAAGTTTTTATGAGTTACTGATTTTGTTTGCCCACCTACAAAATAATGTTGCCACTAAAATTTGCTCTGTAACCGGTGTGAACATACATCTTAACTTCGGGACAAGGTGAAATTT
The DNA here is from genome assembly GCA_039090855.1 of Macrothele yani. Taxonomy (NCBI): domain Eukaryota; kingdom Metazoa; phylum Arthropoda; class Arachnida; order Araneae; family Macrothelidae; genus Macrothele; species Macrothele yani. The sequence goes on along the minus strand of CM077004.1, from coordinate 118,802,234 downwards.
TATCGCTATCACATCATATTTCACAATGCGATTACACGAATTTGTGATACAATTAGAAATTTGCGTAACATATTTTTGTGATGCAAGTTTTGAAGCTACACAAAAGGAGTGGGCACTTTTTTTAAAGATGAGCCTTTTTTGAGCATATTTTTGATTGCCGCTAAAAGTGAGCATGCGCATTATTGAATTTGAACTTTCATTTGTGTGATGGCAAATTAAAAATAAGAACAAACAGAGCCAGCGGCACAATTTCACAAAGTGCTACACGAGTGTCACTGCTGATGGGGAAAGTGGCTCTAAAAATATTTAATTTAAAGGAATTGGGCAGATGCCTCTTAACTCAGTGCAGCTATTTGAACAGGAAAGCAAAACAATTCAGGAAAAGCAGAAAGTTTCTGTATACAACAGACTGTCAAATATATATGAGTCAGAATATTAAGTATTACAATGAGTTAAGATTCTTGATACAAATTTGGGACCAACAGAAAAACCAGCACTTGAGTCTTTTGGTGGTGATTTGTAAGGGATATTGTCTGATAATATTTTAGAACTTCTAAAAAACACTGAAAAAACACACTCTGCTGTATGAATGGGGATATTTCAAAAACTTTTGCCTGAGGCACTTGAAGCAAATAGTTTGTGGGCATACATCATGAAAAACTATAAGTGCTGCCTACACAAATTTGTGCTTAGTCATCAACATCATGAAAGTATTTCCAACCTCAAGTGCAAAAATAGAAAGAGCATTCTTACAATGAATCATGTGGAAATTGGTTTCAGAAATATAATGAACACTGAGACTAAAAATTCTTCAGATTACTTTAGAGGGCTCAGAACTCAAAGACTTTAACCCACAATCAGCTTGTGATTTATTTTACCCATGAACCATAGACATACTAATGTAAAGCCCATCCTCAATATAAAGTAAATAAATATCCACAGGAATCAAAGAGTGATTCAGAATAATGTCACCTTTCATCAATGTCCTCTGTCCAGCATTTTGTTTTTCCATTGTAAGTACACAATTTCTTTTCCATGAGTATATGATAAATGACATTTTCATTTCTATATAATAATTATTTTTTGACACATGTAATTTTTTTTAAATTCTTCTTGCGGAAGGGGGTATTGAAAAAAATTAGTGTGGAAGCCGGGAATTAAGATGAAAAATATACCCAAAATATATCATGAGGTAATAATATCTGTTAGTACTGCTATAAAAATAACAAATCTGAAATTTCAAAAAAAAAAAAAAAAAAAATTGCTATGCAAAATTGAGAAATTTCTACCCAAAAAAATTACTGCATAGCAGATTTTGCTATACATTTTTAAAAACAAATTTCACCCTGTTTAGGGAGGAAAGGAAGAAGCAATAGGGGTCAGGGTTCACACATGTCTGAACTTTTACTTGGGATTCATCAGTTGTCTCTGCATCGAACAGTTGCCTAATGTATTTGTGTTTGGTATTAATGTGGTGAATGGTAGTTTTTGTGACAATAGCTACATGACAGTGTGTTGTCTGTACAGTTTCTGTTGTAACTATGGGACCATAGATTTTAACAACATTACATTTTAATAACTATTTTGAACATGGTGAGTTTAAATCCTCTCTCTTTTTCTAAGCGTTTATTTGGAGACGGTCCCATTTCCCCCAGTAGGAATCACACGAAAGGGTACGAGAGACAACACAATAAAAGCATCTTGCACACTTTCAGTGAAGAAGGACAATACGCAAGGTGAATTTGAATCTGGCATTAGAAGAGAGAGGTTGGAGGTAAGATTTCTGTGCCAGGGGAGAGCATTTTTGGCCTCTGCAAAGAAAGAAGAAAAACAAGGGAAAATACAGATTTAGAATGTCCAATGCCGAAAAGTGAGACTGAACAGAAATTAAATTTGGAAATGAAAGCTTAGCAGAAAGATAACTGAGAACAAGCCCAATAGAGTAATAAGCAGGAGCAGATCATGAAGTTAATAATACAAAGATATCATGACAAAGATAAAAGATTTTCCCCGTTACTTCACGGAATAAACATATTCTTCACTGCAAAAGAACGACTCTTAACTTTAGCTAGGATTTTATTTATTTGTTTTCATCATTTCATCATCAGGGAAAAATACAGGTAAAATGCAGGAACTTCTAAATTCTTTGCAAGCAAAGGTCTAACAATCCCTTGAGACAGGGCACTGAAACAAACTCAGTGAACAGCCCTGTAACACCATTATATTTGTAAGGAGTTTGTCATTATAAAGCAAAAATTGAAAATTACAGAATTTATTAAAAAAAGTTCACTATGTATACTTTGGGCTAAAACTTGGGGACCACAACAAATCCTGGGCCACATATAAGGTCTGTGCTTTTGCTCCACATAAGGTCACATAATGTTTGTTGACTGCATTACTTTTGCAAATGCAAAGGCATTCCTAAGTTTTTTTTCTTTTCACCGATTTATTTGGACTGCATTTCATGCAGAAATTTACATTAATCACAGCACCTTATTTAATGAACAAAGAAATACAGGTGTTTGACTGCATTCAAATGGCATCAACTTTCAGTGACAATGACCAGTTTTATAACTTTGAGAATAAAACAACTTAAACTGCATAAAGTAAAAACTCCATATACCGAACTAGGTACACCTTGTTGCGACCTTCTTCATTTGCACTGGTTATTTCCAAGCAGTTTATATAGTGGGTTAATATTTTGCACATTTTTCTCTTCTTCATATGTTTTTTTTTTTATTATACTTGTTCAATGAGTCAATGCCAATTTTCACTGTGTCACAATTGTAGGCACTTCATAATGATAAATGAGCCAGTTTACAGTAGTGAAAAAATTAATCCAAACAAGTGGAAATTTTAGTCAAGTTTTCTGTTTGGGTTTGATTTTTGTTTTAGTTCACAATAATTTTGGTTTTGGTTCCAGTTTATGAGTTTTGGTTGTAGTTTTAGTTTCAGTGTACCAGTTTCTGTTGTGGTTTTATGCTGTTTAACCAAAACCTATGATGTTTCTTAATAGTGTTTTCCATTTTTTTCTAGTGTGAACAAGTGGACACAAAATGGATACATCACCAAGAAAGCATTAAAACATATGTACTCTTTTGCTGCACACATCCATGACTCAAAGACAAAATTGCCAATGAGTGTGGTGTTGGTTTGGGTACTGTCAATGCGATTTTAAAGTCTTAGTGAGACAGGTACCTTCTTTCCCGACAAAAAAGGAAAACTGCACGTACTCAAGAGATTGTTTACTATTTACGAAAAGCAAATTGAATCCAAGATTGTCTGCTACAGACTTAAATGGAAATTTGGCAACTTGTGGGTTTAATGTTTCTGACATGACAGTACAGTGAAGATTGTTGGAAGCAGGGAGGACTCCTAGACCAAAAAACGAAACACCTGTTGATGGAGGCTATGAACAAAAATAGGCTTCAGTTGGCAAAAGTGCACAAAAACTGGACTGTTGAGAAGTGGAAAAAGCTCATTCTCAGATGAGAGCCATTTCTTTGTCCAAGGAAAGCAAGTACCCTATGTCTGCAAATCGGCAGCTGACAAGACTACTCCGAGCCCACCTTCGACAAGATCCTAAACAACCAGCTAAACAGATGTTCTGGGGTTATTTTACACATGATGGATCAGGATCATTTGTGCCTGTTGACAATATGATAAAAAGTGACCAATACATAAAAATATTAGAGAAAAGAGTGGTCCTACAGATCCAGATAGACAAAGAACTCATCTTCCAACAGCATCTCATGCCATGCACACTTTGAAAAAAGTGAAAGAGTTCTTCAAAAATCACAACATCCAAATGCTCCAATGTCCAGGTAACTCTCCTGAAATTAACCCAATAGATAATCTGTGGGCCATAGTGAAAAAGAGATGTGGAAAACTTCATTGTGATACAAAGGATATAGACGCAGAAATAACGAGAAAGATGACACCAAATTTTCGGGTGTAATGAGCACATCTTTTGAATCCGTTCTGACACAAATTAAATTTATCAAAGCTATTCGAAGTCAGTGGAACCAGTATGGAAAACTGTAGTATATTTCCTGACATTAACCCAATAGAAAATCTGTGGGCCATAGTGAAAAAGAGATGTGGAAAACTTCATTGTGATACAAAGGATAATTTAATATAATCCATAATAAAGGCATAGTTTAGAAATGCAGAAATAATAACAAGAAAGATGACACCAAATTTTCGGGTGTAATGAGCACATTTTTTGAATCTGTTCTGACATGAATTAAATTTATCAAAGCTATTTGAAGTCAGTGGAACCAGTATGGAAAACAGTAGTATCTGACCAGAAAAAGAAATTTTTCAATCGAGTTTTTAATCCCGCAGATATTGATGTAAACAGAATTATGAGCTCACGCCCTCTGGTGGCCGACTTGTTCCTTAAGAAAAAATTGAAATTATATCAAAAACATTTTGCACCAGCAACGCTCTCCAACAAAGAAAGAATTTTTCAAATTGAACTCTTGGAGGCAGAGATATCGATAAAAATAACATATGCATCTACGTCCTCTGGCAGAGAGACCATGCATTATTTTAAGAAGAAAGTATTCTAAAAAGATTTTTCGATGTGAGCGGTATTGATCCAGGAAATAATTTTTTCACTCGAGTTTTCAGGGGCTCAGATTTTGCTGCAAATACATCAGAAGCAGAAGTTAATACTTATGCCCCCTGGTGGTCAAACTGTTCTTTATCAAATATTAGAAATTATTAGATATATGAAAAACATTTCCCATCAGGAGCTGTATGTGATACAGGAATAATTTTTCAAATCGGAGTTTTAGAAGCAGAAATATTGGGGAAAATGCAATTTATCTTAGCATTTCCCATGGTAAGGTAAATTGCATTGCCTTACCTAGTGGAAAGTATGAGTTGCTTGAAAATTGTGAAATTATATAAAAACATTTCGCACTGGAAACGCTATCCAACAAAGAAGGAATTTTTCAAACCAGACTCTTAGAAGTAGAGATATTGACAAAAATAAGATATACATCTATGCCCCCTGGTGGAGAAACCATGTGTTATTTTAGGAAGAAAATATTCCGAAAAAGTTTATGGATGTGAGTAGTATTGGTCCACAAACGAATTTTTTTCAATCAAGATTTTAGAAGTTCAGATTTTGCTGCAAATGCATCAGAAGCAGAAATTAACATTCACACCCCCTGGTGGCCAAACTGTTTTTTTCTGAAAATTACAAATTATATGCAAAAGATTTCCCATCAAGAGCTGTATGCACTGCAAATTTTTTTTTTTAAATCTGAGTTTTGGAAGAAGAGATATCGGGAGGAAACACAATTTACCTTTATGCCATACGTGAGAAGTCTATGAACTGCTTGAAAATTTTGAAATTATATGAAAAACATGTCACACCGGAAACTCTATCTAATAAAGAAGGAATTTTTCAAATCGGACCATTATAAGTAGAGATATTGACAAAAATAAGACACACATCTACACCCCCTGGCAGAGAAACCACCATGCAATATTTTAAGAAAATATTCCGAAATGGTTTATCAACATGAGTGGCACTGGTCGACGAAATAATTTTTTCAAATGAGATTTCAGAAGCTTAGATTTTGTGGTAAATACATCAGAAGCAGAAATGAAGACTTACACTCCCTTGTAGCCAAACCATTCTTTAACCAAAAATAAAAAATTATGAGTAAAAGATTTTCCATCAGGAGCTGTATCCGCTGAAGAAAACATTTTTCAAATCAGAGTTTTAGAAGCAGAGATATCGCGGAAAACATAATTTACTTTTACACATCCTAGCGGAAAATCTGTGAGTAACTTGAAAAAGTGACTTTACCTAAAATACTCTTTGACATAAATAGAATCGAAAAGTAAAAGAATTTTTTCAATCATATGTTTAGAAGCAAATATATGGAATAAAATGTATTTTGAATTTGATATCATCTGCATTTACATCCTTTAGAGGCGAAACTGTACATCGTAAAAAAAAAAAGAAAAGAAAAAAAAAACGGAAAAAAACAAAAAACAAATGAAGGATCATCATTCGCATATTTCAAGCTCCCAAATGCAAAAAGAATGTTTCAAATCAGACTATTAGTTGCAGAGATATGGTGTCCACAGACGGACAAACTGATAACATAAGCATGATCTTTTTTTACAAAAGACATGCTAAAAATGTGTTCTACGTTGGTATAGTCTACTATTATTAGGAACAGAGGAGCACATAAATTATTAGGTAAAGTTGGAATTTCATTTTCGTACATATTTTTTTGTGAAATTACAACTTTTCTTTAAAATATGAGTGTTTGGATTAATTTGTTTGCTACTGTATGTGATAAGGACCCTAGCATAAAAATGTAGCACTACATTTCCACCAAAAATGAATGAACAACAGCAAAAGAAAAGAAAAACAAGCAACAAAAGCAGGGAAAAATCAACAGACTTATTTGATAGCTAAATGTTTTGGCATCCTTAAATTATGACAGTTTTGATATGGACCTGGAAATACATTACAAAGAAACTATGATCCCTATGCAAAAAATTCTTTTAGCCTTTCTCAGGTTCCTTCTTTTAGCAAAAAAGGAACCTGAGAAAGGTTACTGATATTTTTAAATGCTTATTAAAACTATGTGTCAAAGTTTTGATGCCATGGAACATAGATACATGTATTTGACAAGAATTTGAAAAGATGCAAAATTTTTTTTAGGAGCTGTGATACACCACATATGAACTCTCAAAATTTTAACTTCACTTTCATGTGATTTTAATGTTTGTATGAATTTTTTTACTGTACATCTTTAAAACTGCTGATTTATATGAATATCAATGTAAAATAAAAAATATTTGCTATTGCAGAGTACTATTTTTAATTTAATAAACCTATCAGTTTACATCAGCAGTAGCAAAGTATTTTGTCATTGCTGATACAAACTGCATTAAATTTGAATTTTTTTATGATGTGTGTTTATGACATAATCAGCTGCAAATGTTTTACAAAATAAAAATGCATAAAAGAAAATGGGATGCAGCCTAATTATAGCATATATTTATAATCTTGAAACAACTAAATACCCAATAATTTAATTTATATCATTCATATAATTAAATCAAATAAAATGAAGAGACATGTATTATCTTAATATCAAGAATAAAAACCTTACCAATGCTAACTCAAGTAGGATCATACCAAATGACCATACATCACACTTTGGGCCTGAAGATGCAGGGGAAGAGGTGTGATCTGCTGATCCATATAAAATGCTCACTAGAACTTCAGGTGCCATGTACTTGGGTACACTGTAATAATTTTTAAAGAGAGTGTTCCTTTAAGAAAATAAAATCTTCCTGAAACTGAACAAAAAATGTTACTGAATTAATTCTACATGTCAACACTTCCCAAGATCAAAACTACTTCTTTTGACCCTGCAGATTTACTGGCACAATTCATTCCCACTGCTGTAAATAGTCATGTGATGACTATATGCAGAGTAGGAAGTTTTCAATTGCCACTATGGTTGTAGTTGATATATGAAAACAGCATTGTCACGGTGCAAAAGCGCAGTTTTTGACAACAATCTTCGATTTTTAATGCAAATTACAGGCTTCAACTTGTCATTAAGCATTTAGTATATTACAGTACTAATAGTTTGCCAGTGTTCTTGATAACAGACTTTCCAACTTTTAAAAACTGAAATCCATAAAAAAATTCAGTGAATGTTTAATGAATGTATTCAACTGATTGATATATTGAAATGAATGTATTAACAAATAAAGGTAACTTGATCACGCTAGTTACGTTACATGAAAAAACTTTTACAAGGAAGTTCGTAAGTTGGAAGCTTTCGACCTTATCTTAGGTCTTCATCACGCCAATGGAGGACTAAGATTGTTGCCAGATTCTACATTTGACTTTTTCTATTTTTGCTGCCAAAACTTAGAATTGATCTCCAGATCATCGGGATGTAGAGAGGAGATTCGGAATTGCAAGTCATTGAGTTGAAAATAATTTCCAGGCTTTCACGATAACGGAGGGCAAAACGATTGTCAAAAGAAGCAATTCGTTTTGCTTCATTCCAGCGGGGAACTGCAGATGTGTCTTCCATTGTCAAAATAGACAAGGCTGTATTAGGATCATCTTTTTTATGTTACAAAAAAAGATGCTTTTAGAACATAAAAATAAATAAATAAATAAATAAAAAAGGTGTTTTGAAAGCCAATCCTAATTCAGCCTTGCCTTTTTTTGACAATGGAAGACACATCTGCAGTTCCCCGCTGGAACGAAGCATAACGAATTGCTTCTTTTGACAATCGTTTTGCCCTCCGTTACCGTGAAAGCCTCAAAATTTTTTTAACTCAATGACTTGCAATTCCAAATCTTCTTTCTACATTCCGATGATCTGGAAATCAATTCTAAGTTTTGGCAACAAAAATAGAAAAAAATTATTAAAATGTAGAATCTGGCAACAATCTTAGTCCTCCATTGGCATGATGAAGACCTAAGATAAGGTCAAAATCTCCCAACTTACGAACTTTCTTGTAAAAGTTTTTTCATGTAACGTAACTAGCGTGAACAAGTTACCTTTATTTGTTATTATTGTTACGCGTTTTGCCTATCATCGTCATGTCATTGAATGTATTGATTAAATGTATTTAACACACTGATTAAAAGTAGATTTATGTATAATGCAAATGATTTGCCAATTTTATGTACAGACATACATATCAGTAAAAGCTGTTCCCTGGGATTCAGAGGTTAGCTCATCAAAGAAATTAAATTCTAGTTCCATCAGTTAAATGTTTACTTGGTAAACATCAGTTAAATGTATGCCAAGTAAACATTTAACTGATGGAACTAGAATTTACTTATTGTTGGTGTATCAAATGTCTCCATTTACAATGATCTTGGCACAAAACTTGAGCTTCATTAACATCCATCACATGCCACACACAAGACCTTTCATACTTCATAATCACAATCTTTTTCTCAAGCAGACATTCTTGAATCTGGTCCTCCCATGACTTCCTTGGCTTTCTTCTACCTTACTTTCCTACCAATGGGCTGAAAACAATTCTCTTAGGTAAGCACCTCATTACTCATTCTTTCAAGATGGCCAAACCACCTAAGAATATTAGTCTGCCTTAAGAACAACATTTTGCCTCACATTACACATCTACAACACACCTTCATTCCTCATACGATCAGAGCGTATCTTATTCCCCTCCCTAGGTAATGCATCTCTCCAGCACACAAACGACCTGTCTTTTCTGCAGTAACCACGTTTCACTGCCGTACATCGTAGTAGGAACAATTACACTTTCATATGTTGTCATTCGGGACTTCCTGGAAAACACATCATTCCTGTGAAATCTTTCTAAGGCAGATATGACTTTCAGTAAAGAATTCACTCGCCTACTAATTTTGCCATTTAATTTGTTCTCTCTGTCAAACATACTTCCTAAATATACAAACTCATTCACAGAGTAGCAGAATGTAGACGTACACGCATACACGGTACGCGGATAGTTTCCAAATTATTAGCAGATTTTGCAGAGTTTTTGCTTGTAGATTAAAAATAAAATAAAATGTTATTGCAGCAATTAAAACACTTTCTCAATATATTAATCTTTACTCAGATTAATATATTTAATTCTATTTTAACTTGAAAAACTTTCAATTTTTTTCACATCTTCTGAGTTCTTTTGTTTTTACAGACGTTTATCAAAGCCTGTTCTCAACGTATAGGAACTGTATCAAAAGTTTCATTTACACAGAAAGAATTTAAACTTTACCAGGTTCCTCTTGCACTTTCCAGTAATTAAATTAAAATCTTTTCCTTATGTATTTTGTAAGTCTACTATTTTTGAATTAAGTTGTTGAAAATGCTATTTATAAATTTTGAAGGCTCATTAATGTAATTTTCATGAGGTTCACAGTCTAATATTTTAATATTTTGCCTTAAAGGTCCATTTCACACACATTGCTGCATGTTCAGTTGTAATATATTTATTATGTCCTCACTGGAATCTGTAATGTTCTAATAATTATTTTATTAATTTTCTTTATTCTATTGTAATCATGTGATTTGCGGGTTTGCAGCAAGTTTTCTGTTTCAGTGGTTGTGTACACAGATACATTTTATTTTTATACAACTCTGCTCATTCATCTGGTCAATCTCTGTGCCATTAAGGCTTATCTTGCATTCTGTACTATCAGTTCCTCGTTTAAAAACCATAACTTTGATTTTCCTTCTATTTATACTCAGTTTGAATTTCATATAAACTTTGTACATCTGGGACAACATATTCTGCAACTCACTTTAGCTCTCTGCCAACAGGACTGTGTCATCAGAATACAGCAATCTGCAAACATGGATATTACCAAGACATAAACCAGTATTATCCATTTTGGCATCACACATGCATGCATCCATAAATATATTAAACAGCCAGGGTGACATTACACAATCTTGTCTGACTCCTGCACCAACAGAAAACCATTTCGATAAAACACCATTCACTGGTACACATGCTTTACTGCCAGTGTACATGGCTTTCACACTATTAAGTAGATTCTCAGTAATACCATATTGACTCAGTACTTTCCATAGAAGAGTCCTATTTACTTTGTCAAAAGTTTTCTCTAAATCTGTGAAGGCCGCAAACACTTTACTACCAACAGTCAGATACTTTTAAATCATCATGCGTAATGCAAAAATTTGGTTAGTGCAGCCCTTACCCAGCATAAAACCGCTCTGTACATCCCACACTTTCTCTAATGTAAGACCTTTTACCTTATCAATAATGACCTTACCAAACCCTTTTCCTGGCACACTCAGCATACCATGATAATTCTTGTAGTCAGTCTGATCATCTTTTCCCTTGTACAAGGGAACAATGATAGCACCTCTCCATCCTGAGGGACCATTCCTAACTCCCAGCATAACTGGCGAATTTCAGTTAATCAGTCAATCACAGAGTCACCGCCATATTTTAGCATCTTAACAGTTATGCCATCTACTCTTGAAGCCTTACCATTCCGAAGAGATTTTAGAGCTTTACACACCTCTTCACTTGATATCCCACCACTTTCTGCCTTAGATCACCTTTGCTTTCGTGATCTAATAAATCACAGAAGTACTCATCCCATCTTTCATTTAGCTCACTGGGCTCCCATATCATTTATCTGATCTTATTCTTTACACAACTTAGAATCCCCCCCCCCATTCCAGTAAATTTGAAGCTTCTAAAACTTCTTCATAACACCACAAAAGCTAGGTGGAAAATCTTCATTTTTTGTTGTTTGTGTTTATTTGTCAGCTACTTTTAGATCCACCTGGCACAAACTTTCTAGTATTTTACATTGTCTTGCATCACTACATAAGCAGAACCACAGCTGATGTCTCACATACCAGCTACAGTGATTAGTTGGCATTCATGAATGAGAGAGTTCACAAAATCAAGCTTTATCAGTCACATTTGTGTTCTGCCACATTTAAACCTTTCTACCAATTCTTAAACATTTCACTCACCCATACGCTGATTACCATATGATGTTATCATTCTTCTAATAATTTCACTCAGTTTAATGCCTTCTGCCCAAAGAAACCTTATTCAATGGCAGTGCAACCAGGAACAGGAGCTTCCATGTTTACACACTCACTGCTGGAGCCAGACTGATATATTAATTCTAGTTGGATGTTTTTACTTGAAGTTACAATTTACAAATTGCCTTTACATTTTGATTTACCTTTGTGTATATGTTTCACCTAGTTGGTGAAGACTTGTACCAGTTCAGCATTGAAGAAATTCCTAACTGAGTTGTTGATAGTTTCCTTCATATCATGGAAACCGTGAGGACTCTCTTCGTAGACAGCACTTTTCTTTGATTCCCCAAATATAAAAATCAAGGTATGGAGATCAGGTGATGCCAGTTGTAAAATTTCCCTAGAAATTAGTCAGTTCCTTAATACTTAACACATAAAACACCATACATACATTCATAGTGTGTACTGACAATACAGTTGGAAATACATCTGTGTCAAGTCTTATGATTATAATAACTATTCTTTTTAATGTGAATCAAAAGCTGCATTTTAAACTTTCACCTAAGGCTAAAGAATTACAAATTATTTCACCAAAATGTATTGCCAAGCAACAATGCAAATGATCATGCACATGTGATTTAAAAGACTTCAAATTCTCAATGCTTTATCCTGATCGGAAATGAGCTCCAGAAGCATCAGAGATCTTTCAATACATAACGAAAGCCAAAATACTAAGTTTCAATAACATTTCACAAATGATAACATATATATCTGATTGTGGTGGCTAGATAGAAAATTTTGCTACAAAGTGTAAGAAGTAATTTTATTAAAATTTTCAATGTAAAAGTCTTTCATAAAACACTCTAATAAGGTGAAATTGCAACATATGACAAATATTAGTATCAGAAACAATAATGTTCCAACATATTTAGTTAGGTATGTCTTAGCAGTACATTGAACAACTCTTGTATTTTTACTTAGAAAACATTAGGTACATTATTTTTTGACTACATGCAAAAAAAAAAAAAAAAACAAGTTTACTATAAATTCAGTAATCATATGTGTCTGAACAACATGAATCAGAAATATATATTTACCCTATGGGAAAAGAAACTGATGTTCCTCCTTCAGTCATTAGATACAGCCCGTAATTAGAAAGTTTCACATGGTTCTAAAGGGACAAATAATTTAAGAACAATAATTGAAACTTTATTTCACTGCATAAATTAAATATGCAATACAGTATGTATATGATTAGGTCAAAGTATGGAATAGCAAGCTTTTGTAATTAACACATTTGAATTCATTAGCAATTGCCAAATACAGATACCTCAAAAACTGGGTGTATAAAACAGATTAAGAACTCTGTAAAACGGTATAAAACATCCACAAAATTATATAAATAATACAAAAAAAAAAAAAAGGACACAATTCACCTGTGATTTCAACACTGAATTATTTTCCCAGGGTGCTTTATTTTCTTAGTAGTACTGTATACAGTGTTTTCTTATCGTACACAGTGCGTCAAAGAATTTTTAAGACTGGCGCTAGATTTCAGCCTACAGTGGCGCCACCAGTGTAATCGTGAATGCGTTATAAACCGTGACCATCAGCTTGCTTTCTGCCAAAAGTACTGCACAGTTGTTAAAGTAACTCAAACGAAACGGCCATTCATTAGAGAAGTAAAATTTGTTTCATGTTGAATTATTAAGATCGAACAAAGGGCTGTTATTAAATTTAACGAAAACCTTGGTAAAATTGCCTTGGAAACGTACCAAATGATGAAACAAGTTTACGGTGAGTTTTGTTTAAGTAGATCAAATGTTTTTCTGTGGCACAAACGTTTTTTGGACGGAAGAGATACGCTAGAAGATGATAAGCATACCGGAAGACCAAGTTCATCTAGGACACCTGAGATTATTGAAAAAGTGCGTGATTCTGTGGCAAACAATCGATGTGCGTCACTAAGAATGATGGAAGAGTCTTTAAACATCAACAAAGAAACGATTCGAACCATCCTGCATGAAGATTTGGGCAAAACAAAAGTCTGAGCTAAAATTGTTCCACACACGTTAACCAATGAACAAAAATCAAGGAGAAGTGCACATTGCAGAGACATCATTTCAGCTGCTGAAAATGATCCAAACTTCTTAAAATCGATTGTTACAGGTGATGAAACATGGTGTTTTCAATATGATCCTAAAACAAAGAGACAAAGTGCGGAATGGAAGTAAAAAAACTCACCACAAGCCAAAAAAAAAAAAAAAAACAAGAAAAGTTCCATCGAAAATCAAAACAATGCTCATTACATTCTTTGATAATAAGGGTATCAGGGATCATAGCATACTTCTGGAAAATTTTAGGTAGGAATTTTAGGAATTTTAGGAATTTTTAGAAAAATTTTAGGAAAATTTTAGGAGTGTATTTCAATAAAAACTAGATGTATATTTGTATACATCTAGTAAAACAACTTTGTATACATTGTAAAGAGTTTGCTTCACACCCTTCAAACATATATACTGATAGACTGCGCATGACATCAAAATTTCTGGCTCCAACATAAAATCACATGACAACAGTCAAAAAGATGGGTTACACCTGCTGTGCTTATGGTTGCTCTGAGCGATATAGTAAAGAAAGTTCTATGATTTTTCATGGGTAAGAAACGAATTAAATACCTAAGTCAATAAAGTTCAATTACTTAACCAGAAACTTGCAGCTATTGATATAAAAATATAGTAACTTAAGAAAAAAATGGAATGCATGTTCCAAATTCTTCGCAAATGTTCATCACATTATAAATCACAAAATGTAAACAACCCGATCATGCATGTATATAGCTCATAAGTAAACTTACCTGAAGAGTTTTCATTATATATGAGGCGCATTCACATAATACACCGAAAACACTGAAGTTCTGCAGCGTAAATTAGTAATCATAACAGCATTTTTACACGAAATTTGGAGTCTGATGATGACGTGCCCAATGTTTGAGCCATGGCGGCTTTGATGCAGCTATTGCCAATGTGCAGTCCATTAGTATATATGGTCGAAGTTAACACCCAAATTTTTTGCATAACGTCTAATGTCTAAAGTTTAAGTATGATTTACTTCTAATGTTCAGTTCTTATCTTTTCACGTGTTATTATCATATTCAAGTATATTTACCACATTCAAGTTTCACTTTGAACATTAATATGCTGTTGAACCAGAAGCAATTCACGATTTTCACAGTAAAGTTTTCAGGTTTCACATTAAATTATAATATCCTAAAAAGGTAATTGAAAACCAAGAACTATGTACAATTGTTCACTGAATTACTTTTTTCATATTATTGTTTTAACCTTTTCCTGATTAGCCTATCTTTTTCTGCTTCTACCACAACTAATTTACTTTCAGTTTTCTTTATTTCAGCTGAACCTTGTATGATCAAGTTAGAGGCAACTGCTATTTCAACAGTATTTTGTTTTTCTACAGCTTTTCTCATTCTTTCTGTTCCCTCTTGAATTATTGCTAGGGAGGCTTCTTTATCGTTTTTAAGTCTATTTATTTCTGCATCATTTTCTTTTATTTTGTCATCAAACTCAGCTTTTCTTTTTTCTCTAGCTGCTTTTCCTTATTTTCCCTCTCTTTCTGCTTCCTTTCTTTTACCTTTTTTGATTCTTCTTCCTTCAGCTTATCAACATACTCTTTATAAAATTTATGTGAATCACAAACACTATTTAACAAATTTCTTGTTATGGGAACTTTACTTACACATCCATAGTGTTTAATGGCCCCTTTAACTATTCTTAATGATGTTATAGTTGAGTCTTTTAAGTTAGCCTTGTCCTTCCTTAACAGAGCAGTGTTAACCGAAAATCCCCTTTCTGCATCAGCATTATTATGAGGTAAAACTAAAATTGACTTTATGAGTTTAGCAAGATTTGAGTATTTTTCTTTTCCGCTAGAGTCTTTAATACTAAATATATTACGCCAGTAATGATCAATCCGCACTGGAATATGCCCTTCCTCTGAAAATTTCACTAGTTCATCTAGAGTTGGCTTATCGCAATTTAAAAGTTTCCACTCTTCTCTTACTCTATCAATTTGTTCCTCAGAAAGATGCAAAACACTTGAAATTCTGGTTATTTCCGAAAGTCCTTCAGTGACTGAAAGTTGAGTTGACTCTTTCTTTGGTTCTTTTACCTTTAAAACTTCTATGTCTCTTAGCTTTTGATTGCAGAATGGCAAATTTGACTTTAAATATTTTGTGGTTGCAATTAGTGATGATCTTACATCTAAGAGAAATAATTTCTGCCTGGTCTCCTGAACATTCCTGAGGAGATTTTTTGTCTTCATACCAACTTCTAACTCCCCTAGTTTTTTCCATGAATTTTTGTTTTCAAAATCTACATTCTTTAGGTCTTCTCCAAATTTCCCTGCTATAACATCATCTTGGATAAACTGAGCCATAACATTCCTCATTAAAGTATTTAAATCAGAATATAACTGGTGTATTTTTGGTTCTTCACTCTGATAACATAATGAAAACTTTTCAAAATTTTGGTGTGAAAATGAAATTAATGCTAAATAGCAAGGAGTAAGCTCATTTTTCAGGAAACAGTGAATTCTTTTATACCTTGCAGAATTGCGCAGTTGTTTTTCAAATATTTTTTGAGATGGCAAGAAGTTTAAAAATATTCTGTAATATTTTAGCCATTGATCCAAGAGCCTCTGGGCTACAGAACCAACGGTTAACCATCTGTTGCTGACATGACGCAAAAGAAATTTGGCAGTGACCAATGTTATATCCTCGACAGATTTATAATCCTCTCGTCTTGCAGCACTACTCTTTAAAAAGTAATGCATATCAGTAGCAAATTCGTCAAAATCTATATTTAAGCTTGTCAAAAAAATTTTAAATGCATTACTAACAACATGCAGGTTGCAAAAACCTAGTTCCAAAGATTTCTGGCCTGTTTCTTGTTTTACAACTTCATTGAATTTGCGTAAAAAGCACTTATTTACATTTGGGCTGTCCATGGATACACAAATAATTCTGTTCAACGAAATATTGAAGGATGATAACACATCAAGAATTTCTTTTAGCAAAATATCTGCTGTTGCATGACCCAGAAAACCGCTTGTTAGGTATCGGCAAGAAACTGAATTTATTTCTGAAGACCAGTACCTGAGATACACATCCAACTGCCGTTTCACTTGTGTATTTGTAGTTTCATCAAATGCTATAGTAACCTTTCCTGGGCTACTAGATGCAATGTCTTTTTTCAAATCCTCTTCAAAATATTTTGACAATCCATGTGATATCACATAAGCAACTTTTTTCTTTAAGTTGCATTTTGGCTGCAATAGCAGAATCAGGAAACATTTCTTTGAAAAGTTCAACTGTTTCAGTGCATGAAACAAAAGACATATTGTCCTTAGCAACTTTCATGGCCCATAATGCTTCGGCTTTAGCCAACTGTAAATCATGACTCAGTACTTCACTAATATTTGTTTTGGGCTGAAGATCCCGTCCTCCAAAGGCTTTCAGGATGGACTTATTTTGAAATTTACTTTGAAATTTCTGCAAATGTTATTTTCCTTTATGATGCGCTTTTACTTGTGAAAAGCCACTATTAGAAATGTTGAAAATTTCTGAACACAATATACACTTAGCAGAAAATATTGTTTCAGTTGCAGAACACCATTCTTTCAACTTCACTCCGTCCAATTCTTTGGCGAGCCACGCATCTTGAAATTTCGTTTTGGATTTAGGCATCTTAAACACTTGTATTACTAACCAGAAAATGAAAGGGAAGTACAAAAACACGTTCCAATATTGCAAAACCAGACAACTTCCCGAAATTTGGCTGCGAGGATGTCAGAAGATATGAAAAAAAAAAAAAAAAAGCAGGTCACCACTAGAGAACTGAACCTGCACACAGCACAGAGAACACCATAAAAGACGTAAAACCAGAAACTATCATACGCATCTCACGCAAGTTCAGTCAAAGCGAGTCGGAGCCGAGATATATTGCGCATCGAAGGTCGCTGTCGCCGACGCATGATCGAAGGTCAATGATCACGTGCTCTACTGCCTGCCAAGATAATACTCAGCTACCATGCCATCGTCATTACCGGAGGTTACGGAAGGAGACCACATGTTTTTCCTCTTTGCTTCCACCCACCTGCGGTTTACAATAACAAAACATCAGCAGAAAGAGGAGGTTCCACAAGGCATGTACAAAAATAAAGTACGATCTTCTGCGTGCCACGGAGTTCATCTGCAAAGCGCAAACCAGGGGTGAAAATGACCCCTCCCCTTTTCCCTTAGATCTCTTGTTACTCTCGAAAACTGTTCGAAGGCAAAAAAATGGAACGCCCGCCCCGAAGCAAGTGCATCTCGATGGCGTCATTTTTCCCTCCCTTCAGCAGCACAGCATATAGGCTGTGTTTCTACAATAACAGGTCTTTTTACCTTACCGTAATGGTAAATTTATTGGCGTTAATAACGGTTGTGTTTTTAATAAAAATAAGCTTACAAAAATTTTAGGATGAATAGCAAATTTTAGGTCTAATTTTAGGAACTTAAGGAGGGTCACAAAATATTAGGAATTTTAGGAGGAATGCGATCCCTGGGGTATTAAACAATTACTGGTGAGTTTTATTTAAATGTTTTGAGGCGTTTGATGGGCATAATTCGTCGCATTCGTCCCGAATATCGGAATGAAAACAGTTGGTGTTTGTTGCACAATAATGCACCCAGTCACACCTCACTTTCTGTTCGTAGATTTTTGGCGAAAAATAACGTTTGTGTGTTGAATCATCCACCGTATTTTTTGGGAATAAAGAAAAGTCGCCACCCTGCGACTTTTCTTTATTCCCAAAACTTAAAATGACGTTAAAAGGGTGTTATTTTGATGATATTTCGACCATACAAACAGCTTCGACGCGTGCTTTGGAGGCAATTCCGCAAAGTGAAATGGAACAGGCATTCGAATCATTATTAAATCGCTGTAAGAAGAGTATTGAAACCTGAGGGACTTATTTTGAATAACAAACCAAAACAAATTATAATTTCTTGTTTCTATTTCATTTTACAGACCCAGTCTTAAAAATTCTTTGCCACACTGTGTATATCACAAATGAATTATTATAACCTCAGTAACTAATGAAACAGTGCCTTTACCATGTATATCCCACCCCCTAAGGATTGGTTACCTTTGCACATTCCTGACAGCAAAATAGATTTAAATTTCAAATTCCCAATAATGTGATCAATCCCTCTGATACACCCCATTGAAAGTTGAAATGAAATGTATGGCAGTTTCTTAGTTTTAGTAAATACAACTTTTAGATGAGCAAACAAGAATTATGGAAAAATATTAATGAGTACATAATCATCAAAAGTCACCATTCACTAAATTCAGATGCTAGATGCTCTATTGGATCCATGCTACACAAGCCTGCAATGGATCCTCACAGGCACAAAGGGAATACTTATTGTGCCCATGGTTACCTTTGTTAGGAAATCATCCAGGTATTCTACTGATGACATATATAATTTCTTCTTGGGAGTTCATTAATCATTCACTTCCCACTCCCAGTTGTCTAGCTACACTCAATGAGCAAATCATTCTTTGCTCCAAAGCACCTATAAATGGCAAGGGTGGAAAATGGAAAACTGCCAAAAAGAGCAAGAACTTATTTACTCATTCACCATTCACAATTAATCTTCCCCTCATCAAGAATAGTGAATTGAATGATCATTCACAGCTAGATCTCTTTGGCAAACAGCACAAAAGAGCAGAAGCATAGTTACGGCCCATTCACTGTTCATGATATCTCTACTCATTGCCATTCAATTCTCATAATGTTTGACACTTAGTAATTCTCAATGTCACTTTTCTTATTGGGAATTTATTTCTGAACTCATGAGGGCAGAAGAAAGTTAAACATTCTGCGACTTCAGTATGTGTTGTGGTAATGGCGGGTTGAATGACCATTCACAGTGGTGATAGTGAACCATTCATGGTAAGGATTACTGATTAGTGTAAATTCATGAAAAGTAATGCTCAAAACTCTAATAAAATCATGAACGGCACTTATGACAGTGATATGTAAAGATATCATATGATGATAGTTAATGTGTGTTTACTAGATAATAGTAAATCACTGAATCTATGGAGCATCTACACTTCCAAAACACCAGTTTCATGGACAAGGCTAAACATGGATGTAATGAACACATAACAGTAATTTTGTCAATGATGGCATTACTTAGAATACTGCACATCAAATCATCTGTACATTATTTGAAGATACTTTCTTTTATCTTCACCACAAAAATGGTATTTACATCCTAGTGGTTCTATTTCAAAGTTACTATGTTAATAAAAATAAAAGCCTTTTTGATGCTTTTTCTCCTTACATACATAAACATAAATATCACTAAGCTGTTCTCTGAGATTAAGAGGTTAGCTTCACAAAGATATACAAACTATCAGATAAATTTCTGACTGAATATTTACTTACTGCTGCCGTATCAAACTTCTCCATTTACAGCGATCTTGACACACAACTCAAGCTTCACTGATATCCATCACACGATGTACACAAGACCTTCTATGCTTCATACTCTTTTTCTCATACAGACATTCCTGAATCTAATCCTCCATTGACTTTCCTGGCCTTTCTCTGCCTGCCACTTGGGCTAAAAAATTTTTCTTAGTAAGCATCTCATCACTCATTCCTTTAACATGGCCAAACCACCTAAGAATATTAGCCTCCACCTTACTAACAACAATTTGCTTCACATTACACAACTGCAACACATCTTCATTCCTCACACAATCAGAGAGTGTCTTGCCACTCTCTGATAACGCATTTCTCCAGCACACAAACTACTCCAATGTTTCTTCTGTAGTACCCAGGCTACACTGCCATACATCAGAGTAGGAACAATTACACTTTCATACACAGCCATGCGGGCATCTCTTGAGAACCCATCATTCCTGTCAAAATCTCCTAAAGCAGCGATGCCTTTAAATGAAGAATTCACTTGCCTACTAATTTTACCATCTAATTTGTTCTCTCCATCAAACATGCTTCCTAAATACACAAACTCATTCACTTGGCTAATCACTGTGCCATTCAGACTTATATTGCATTCAGTGCTAACAGTTCCTAGCTCAAGTACTGTAACTTTGGTTTTTCCCTTATTTATACTCAGTTTGAATTTCATGCGAGCTTCGTACATCCGGGACAACATACTCTGCAACTCAGTTTTGTTCTCTGCCAACAGGACTGCGCCATTCCTTTGCCACCCTTTTAAAAGAATTCTGTATATACACTATATTGACAAAAGTCATCGGACACCCTTTTAAAAGCAAATGAACAGATCCGTTGCATTGTTAAGATGTGCAGTACAACTGCAAACGGTATAAAAACAAGCCTGCAGCTGACCGTGATCATATCACACTGTGAAGTTGAATGAAAATGTCGTGGCGGGAGAGAACTGACTTTGAGAAAGGAAAGATTGTTGGGTGCTATATTAGTGGGTTGTCCATAAGAGAAACCAAGAGGCGTTTAAACATACCCAAGTCAACTGTTTTGAATGTACTGAATAAGTGGAAGACATGTGGCGTGACTGTAGCAGCAAAACGTACTGGCAGACCGAAGAAAATCAGTGATAGAGGACATCCAAGCCTCAGGAGTCATTACAGCTAATCGACGGAGTACTGCACAAGGTGAGTAAAAATGCTGTAACCTCGGTATGTACACGTACCATTCGCAAAGAACTTCATTTCATGGGTTACCGTGGTCATGCGGCTGCTCATAAGCCTTTCATCTCCACTCGGAATGCTACTCGTCCTTTAGCATGGTGTAAAGAACATTTATCATGGAAAGTAGATCAATGGAAATGGTTTTATGGACTGATGAATCCAGATACACGATGTGTGGGTATGGCGGCAGCCGGAGGAACCCTATTTACCACAGTGTACTGTTTCTAAGGTCAAGTTTGGAGCTGGCAGTGTACTCGTGTGGGGCTATTTTTCGGGGTATGGTTCTGGCCCATTGGTTATCGTGGACAAACCTGCTAACCAGCAAGTCTACCTTGATATTCTGGACAATTATGCCCTACCAACTCTGTGGCAATACTATCGAACCGAGCCTTGTTGGTACCAGCAGGATAATGCCCCGAGCCATAAAGCAGGGATTGTTACGGTGTGGTTTGACAATAATTCCGTATTGTGTGTGGACTGGCCAGCACAGAGCCCTGATCTTAATCCTATAGAGCATCTATGGGATGAATTAGAGCACCACATAAGAAGTTTGGAACCAAGGCCTACTACTAAGCAACAGTTAGTGGCAGCATCATGTACTGAATGGAAGCACAATACCTATCACTGTGTTCCAAAACCTTATTGAAAGCATGTCTCGAAAGGCCAGTGCATGCATTAAGGCCAAAGGTGGACAGACACCGTACTAATGTATGTCAATAAATGCTATGTTGTGTCTCTCTTCTAGGTGTCAGGTGACTTTTGTTAATATAGTGTATGTACGCATGTCACGTTTTCTTTTTCACTTTAATCCAACCATGTAAGCTGATTTAAAGACAACAACTGCACAGGGATGAGATA
Organism: Macrothele yani; assembly: GCA_039090855.1. Classification (NCBI taxonomy): domain Eukaryota; kingdom Metazoa; phylum Arthropoda; class Arachnida; order Araneae; family Macrothelidae; genus Macrothele; species Macrothele yani. Next base: position 118,780,072 of record CM077004.1, on the reverse strand, counting down.
AATCACAAATTTTTTGATAATTTCTTTTCTATTTGACATATTGCATTGGTATGGGTACTTCACAAAATATATAAAAAAAAAAAAAAAAAGAGATGAACTTTAATGTATTTTTAGCAGTTTTTGCAGCCAGCTGTTACATTATTTTGCTTTATGCTGATGACACAGTCCTGCTGGCAGAGAGCAAAAAGTGAATTACAGAGCATGTTGTCCAGGATGTACGAAGTTTGTATGAAATTCAAACTGAGTATAAATAAGGGAAAAATCAAAGCTACGGTTTTTGGGCTAGGAACTGTTAGCACTGAATGCAATATAAGTCTGAATGGCGCAGTGACTGACCAGTTGAATGAGTTTGTATATTTGGGAAGCTTGTTTGACAGAGAGAAATGATTAGATGGTGAAATTAGTATGCAAGTGAATTCTTCATTGAAAGTCATAGCTGCTTTAGGAGGTTTTCACAGGAATGATGGATTTTCAAAAGAGTCCCGAATGGCTGTGTATGAAAGTGTAATTGCTCCTATTCTGATGTATAGCAGTGAAACCTGGGTACTACAGAAGAGACATAGGAGTCATTTGTGTGGCAGAGAAATGTGTTACTTACTGGGGGTGGGGTGGGGGGTGAAAGACACGTTCAGATCATGTGAGGAAAGAAGATGTGTTGCAGTTGTGTAAAGTGAAGCAAAATGTTGTTAGCAAGGTGGAGACTAATATTCTTAGGTGGTTTGGCCATGTTGAAATATGAGTGATGAGATGCTTATTAAGAAATTTTTTTCTGCCCAAGTGGCTGGAAAGAAAGGCAGATGAAGGCCAAGGAAGTCATGGGAGGATCAGATTCAGAAGTGTCTGAACGAGAAAAAGATTATGAGTATAAAGTATAGAAGGTCTTGTGTATGTCGTGTGATGGATATCACTGAAGCCTGTGTTGTGTGTCAAGATCGCTGTAAATGGAGAAGTTTGATAAGGCAACAGTAAGTAATCAGTGAAAAATTTATCTGGTGCTTTGTATTTCTTTGTCAAGCTAATATCAGGGAACACCTTAGGGATATGTATTATCAGTTAAATGTTTATTTGTCATATGGTCTTTCTTTGAGGAGCTAACCTCTGAATATCAGAGAACAGCTCAGTGACATGTATATATGTATGTTACATTATTTCACCACAGAACTTCTATTCAGGACCATGCCAGAGGGAACTGGATGATTTTCACCTGTTGATCAAAATGAGATTTAAAAACCAAATGGAAATGCACAAGAGATTTAAAAACGGCAACTGCACAGGGATGAGATGAATATGAAATCTTTGATAATTTTTTCCCCATTTGACATATTGCATTGGTATCAGCATTTCACAATATAGAACATAAGAGATGAACTTTAATGAGTTTTTAACAGTGTTTGCAGCCAGCTGTTACATTATTTTACCACAAAATTTCTATCCAAGACCATGCCAGAAGGAACTGAGTGATTTTCACTTGTTTGGCCATCAACAGGCCAAATAGAATGGAATGAAATCACAAAAATTATACCAATTTTATAGTTCCTCTACTAGCATATGGTGTATAAGCAAAAATGCTATGCTTGGAAAAACATCACAACAAATACAGTACAGTTCTCTGTCTTACAGATGAGCACAACCAAACTAAAGATTCACTTTTAATTTATGTTTTGAAATGTTAATAACAGTGCAACACGACAAATGAAAATAACAGTAACATAGACTTTGATTTACCATTACAGATATACAAAGCATAAACCAGCTATTGAGATTCTTACAAAAGCAAGTCTGCTCATTAGAATTTTATGCATAATTGAAGCATATGTATGATGATTGCACTGTTCAAGATAGCAGTATTGATATTTTGAAGAGGTGAAGTGGCACCTGTCACTGATTTTAAAGTTATGACTTGTTTTATCACCAGGCATCTACACACACATACATGTATATAAAACTTTTTTGTCAATTGAAATCAGACTGATATCACTTGAAAAAAAAAACAAAAAAAAAAAAAAAACGGAAAAAGTACAAGGGTGGTCCTAAAAGTAATGTCTCTTTTTTTTAACTCCTGCAATTTTGGAAATACTTACACGAAAGTTTTTATAAATCTAGATGAGCCTACTGAGTAAATGTATGCACATGTATGTTTAAATTTGTCAATACAAATGATGGATATTTGCCTAAAGCAAAGAGTTATTAGGTTTATGGAAATGGAAGGTTGGGAGGCAATGGAGATCCACACGAGACTGAAAAATGTTTTGGGGTATGTTACAATTGGCATCAGCAATGTCAGAAGATGGATGAAGGAGCTTCAAATAAGAGAAACCTTAGTGGCTGACAAACAACAGGGCAGAAGGTCATCAACAAGAACAAATGGCAAGTTCATGAACTCATCTGGAGTGATCAAATGTGATCCTTCGGAAAACCTGTGATGTACTGAATTGACGTCACAATGCTGTGGAAACAATGACTCATAACATGGGATAGCAGAAGGTGTGCATTAAGTGGGTTTCATGCCAATAACCAGGGATAATCAAAATCAAATGGTTGAAGTGTGCAGAGATCTGTTGGGGATGTTAAAATGATAGAAATAATTTTCTGGGATGTCAAAGGTATTATTCTTGTTGATTTTCTTGTGTAAGAAGGCACTATCAACAGTTCCAGCTGTACTGAGACACTAAAGAAGCATAGGGAAGCTATAAGCAAAAAGAGACCAGACATGCCTCTTTGTTTTGTTCTTGTACACCACAACAACACCCAACCTCATACCTCACTTGAAACACCTTAGGCCATTGCCAAAATGGGCTGGACAGTAAGTCAACAGTCACCATACAGCCCTAATTTGGCACCTTTTAACTTTCACCTGTTTGGTCCCATGAAGCAAAGTCTCCATGGTCATAATCTTGAGGATACAGAATTGACGTCACAAACGTCTGTTGGGGATGTTAAAATGATGGGAATAATTTTCTGGGATGTCAAAGGCATTATTCTTGTTGATTTTCTTGTGTAAGGAGACACTATCAATAGTTCCAGCTGTATTGAGACATTAAAGAACACAGGGGAGCTATAAGCAAAAAGAGACCAGATATGCCTCTTTGTTTTGTTCTTGTACACCACAACAATGCCCAACCTCATACCTCACTTGAAACACCTCAGGTCATTGCCAAAATGGGTTGGATAGTAAGTCAACAGTCACCATACAGCCCTAATTTGGCACCTTTTAATTTTCACCTGTTTGGTCCCATGAAGCAAAGTCTCCATGGTCATCCACTTGAGGATACAGATGAAGTTAAAAAAGGCTGTGATATCCAAAGATAAACAGTTTGCAGAATTTTTTCCAAACTGGTTTCACATGTTGGGTTGAATGATGGCATACATATTTGATTTCAGCAGGGGATTTTTTGAGTAGACCTATTACATTCAGCAGATTTCAATGCATTTTTACACCAAACTTCATTAAATTATCTCAACTGATAGAGGAGTTTTTTTGCAAAGAGGCACTACTTTTAGGACAACACTCATATTGCTTTCACATCAACCCTCATACAGAAATTATAGTACCATAGCTTCTATCTGTAATACGGTACACTAGCCAAGGCCAAATTAATTTCTTTGTATGCATCAAAGCATATTTTTTGGATCAAAAATATTAAAAAACCAACAACAGTTTACTAAGAAATTGTCTCATGCCCCTATTTAAGAAAAGAGTCGAATGGCCATATATAAGGAACCAATGATTTTAGAATAATCATTATGTAAAAATGACCAACTTATGATTAATAACGAGCATACCTGCAAGAAACTCCTCAAAAAACTTCAAAGTTGTACTATTTTGGAGCAAGAACTATATCAACATTTGCATATATCATCCAAGTTCCATGTTAATTCCTGATTAGTATAGAAAATTAGATGTAAGTTTAATTTCTCCTTCAGGAAAGTAAAACGTACATTTTTCTGAGTTCTCCAGATAGACAACAGTGGCTGGAGGCATTTTTGTGCCTAACATAGAGGCCAATTAAGGATTTTCTGTTTATGCTGGCAGAAACAACAAAAACTTAGTTGGCAGTACCACCTATCAAACATTAACTTAATTAAGTGTTCACAAGCAACTTTTGCCAAAATGTATAAGATGCACTTTTTTTATACAAATGTAACAAAAATTTATCCTTTTCAACTGACTTCTGTGACTTTATTTTGTAGCAATATTGACAGCAGATGGGGATAGCAGAAAATTTCAAACTGTCTGCACAAATCTTTATTTGCAGTTACGTACCTCCATGTTATATTTAGTGTGATTCTGCCCAGTATGCTTCCTTACAAAAACATAATTAGGTACTGCACACAAGAACATTCTCAAACTAAAGTTTATCAGCTTCATGCCAATGAAAAATTTCAAAGGGTTTAAGTATTTACCTCTGAATCCAGAAGAATGCAGCTGGGAGAAAGGCAACGGTGAATAATATCTTGCTCATGTAAATATGACAGCCCATCAAGAATTTCAAAAGCAAGGTTCACAAGTGCCTTTGTGCTAAAAAACAAAATGTTGTGCAACATGAATAACAGCAGTGATAATGAGATGTAAAAGCATCAGAAGTAAAATCATCAAGAAACCAATGATACAATAAAACAGGCTGATAGTAATACACTTTAATGATTCATAGCTTCCTTCTTTGAATGAACAAAACATTAATACACAAGAAACATAATGAGCAATGCAAAACAACATAGTAGGTACATGCTACTGCTAACAGGTTAATGTTTCAGAAATCTTACAAAACATATTAATTTTCAAAATTGTTTTTTAACGTGTTGTTTCTACTTTGCAAAATCTCATTATAGTTCAAGCCAATGAAGAGAAAATCATAACAAAATCTTCATACATTTGCTTATATGCAAGGTGATGTAGAAGACAAAATACATAAAAAAAACATGCAGTATTTTGCACGATATTATACTTGCAGTTAAAATAATCCAAAGGTGATGAAATACCTTTAATCATTATAAACATACAAGCTAAAAAATATACACTGATGATCAAAATTAAATTAAGAATTTGCACATTTTGTCGAATTTCTGAAAAACTAATGGACTCATTTTAATGAAATTTGGTATGGATACACAGTTATATAAGAGAAAAAATTATGCCATACAACAGTCATGGTACGCACTCGTGATCGTCAGTAAGGCTCATCAGCGCAGGAATGTCCAAAATCCATGTTGCAAGATCGAACATAAAACGACTCTAATATGGGGTATGGTCCCCTCTCACAGTCATACAGCTCTCACAGTGCAATGTCATACTGGAAACGAGGCAGTTGACGAGTCCCTGTGGCAGTCGGTCCCACTCCTGCAGCAATGCAGTTTTCAGCTCTTGGATGGTTCTCGGAGGGGGATGGCGAGCTGCAATTGCTCTCCCAAGAGCGTCCCAGACATGTTCGATAGGGTTTAGATCTGGCAATCTGGCTGGCCAATGCATCTGGCGAATATCCTCACTTTCAAAATAATCGTCGACCAGGAGAGCCCTATGTGGACAAGCATTGTCGTCCATAAAAAGGAACCGAGTGCCAACTGCGCCCTTGAAAAGTCGAACATAGGGCTGTAAGATCTCATCCCTATACCTCTCAGCTGTCAAGGAGCCTCTGTCAAACACAAGGAGAGGTGTGCTGCCGTTCAACATCATGCCTGCCCAGACCATGACACCTCCGCTGCCATAGCGGTCCCTTTCTTGGATGTTGGAGGAAAGGTATCGGGTCCCAGGTTCTCTCCAGATGAAGATACATCGAGAATCAGTGTCCAGGCTGAATTGTGACTTGTCTGTGAAGAGAACCTTACCCCACTGAAGTCTAATCCAAGGCTGATGTTGTTTGCACCATGCTAAACACGCTCTCTTGTGTGCTGAAGTGAGTGGGACGCAAACAGCGGGTCTTCTGGCAAAAAGCCCTCTCTCATGAAGCCTTTGGGAAACAGTAACCCTTGAAACTCGGGTTCCAGTGGCAGCATGCAGCTCACGAGATAGCTGTAGCAGTCCTGTGGCGCCTCGCTGAAAGTGCCAAATAACGATCTTTATCGGCCATCGCAGCTCTTGGACGACCTTGCCCAGGCCTTCTCAATATGGATCAGGTGTTCATAAATTGTTTCCACAAATTGCAGACGACACTGGGCGTTACATTGAGCTCTGTAGCAACCTGCACTTGCGATTGCCCTGTCTCCAATCTACTGACGATTCTCCACCTCATTCCGTCATCTCAATATGTTTGTGGCAACTCATTTTACCTGATTGCTTATGAAATTGAACCAACTCTTGCAAGAAACACAACGAATGTTGTCAAGGAGTACGAGCAAACTAATCGCGGAAAAAGGCATGTGTGCTTTTCATGCCCTCCGCTGTCACAGCTCCGCCCACACACACGTGTACGCTGACGTATTCGACATTGCAAATTTGCATTCTTATTCGGCGGCATAATTTGAACCTTTGGTTCCGTACTTTTTGTGAAAATCGACAAAATGTGCAAATTCTCTTAATTTTGAACACCAGTGCATATATAGTGTTAAAAACCACATAAGATCTTTCGACCCTCTTACAGGGGTCATCATTAGATGTCAGACATAGTACCCAACAGGCGAAGTCTTATATACCGTGAAACATGATGCCACAGATAAAAACCGAAAACCTAAATAAATTGAACAGTACATACCCAAGATCCAGGAGGGCTATGCATATGGTAAGGCAAAAAGTAGACTGGCCAAACACCAATAAAGTAATAAACCCATGTTACGTAGAATTAGAGTTCAATACCATCTTCCAAGCTGGAGATATAAGGCAAGGAGGTTCATCGTTGTAACTTGATTGTCGATAGGAATAAATAAATAGGCTTTCCATGAAAAGGCAGTCAAACTTCGAGGTGGGGGTGTTCAAAACTGTGGTGTCTTTCCAAACGGGAAAATGGGTTCCCTTAGCAACACATCTTGAAAGAGCCATAGAAGTAGAACCAACTTTAACGCTGTATCAATGTTCATTAATACGGGTTCTTAATTTCTTGGAGGTAGACCCTATATAAATAAGATCCGTGTCATTTTGGTCCACCGCTTTAAGGGGTACACAGTAAACCCTAAATTTATCCCACAAGTTCACTGGGTCTCTGTTAACACACGAAAAAATGTTCGAAGTTCTTAGGCCAAAATCCAAATTGTATTTGACACAAATATTCCTCAAGTTGAAAGCCAGTGGAGGAAAAAAGTTCAGGAACCCCACAAACTTTGTTTTGGCTGTGTTGGTTTGCAAGGTTCCTGAACTTTGGTTTGCCTGTGTTGGTTTGTGGGGTTCCTGAACTTTTTTCCTCCACTGGATTTCAACTTGAGGAATATTTGTATCAAACACAATTTGGATTTTGGCCTAAGAACTTCGAACATTTTTTTGTGTGTTAAGAGTGACAGAGACCCAGTGAACTTGGGGGATAATCTCAGAGTTTACTGTGTACCCCTTAAAGCGGTGGAACAAAATAGCACAGATCTTATTTATATAGGGTCGACCTTCAGGAAATTAAGAACCTGCATTAATGAACATCGATAACGTTAAAGTTGGCTCTACTTCTACGGCTCTTTCAAGATGTGTTGCTAATGGAACCCATTTTCCCATTTGGAAAGACACCATAATTTTGAACACCCCCGCTTTGAAGTTTGACTGCCTTTTCATTGAAAGCCTATTTATTTATTCCTCTTGACAATCAAGTTGCAACGATGAACCTCTTTGCCTTATATCTCCAGCTTGTAAGATGGTATTGAACTCTAATTCTACGTAACACAGGTTTATTACTTTATTGGTGTTTGACCAGTCTACTTTTTGCTTACCATATGCATCGCCCTCCTGGACCTTGGGTATGTACTGTTCAATTTATTTAGTTTTTTGGTTGTTATCTGTGGCATCATGTTTCACGTTATATAAGACTTCCACTGTTGGGTACTACATCTAACATCTGATGATGATCCCTGTGAGAAGGTTGAAAGATCTTATTTGGTTTTTAATGCTATACATATATATATATTTAACTTGTATGTTTATAATGATTAAAGATATTTCACCCCCTTTGGATCATTTTAACTGCAAGAATAATATCGTGCAAAAAACAGCATATTTTTTTGTGTTTTGACTTATGTGTGCAACGATCTTAACCTCATTAATGTAGAAGACATTCTCTTTATACCTGAGAGCAAAAAAAAAAAAAAAAATTTACTGACAAATTCTTAAAATTTGCAAATGTTCCAAAAAGTTTTGAAATTCACATTTGTTCAGCTTGAGGTAAGAATAAAATTTTCAGATTTAACTGTTTTATTCAGAAAACGCTAAAATCTTTACACAATTACATAAAAAGCCCATGCATGCCAGCAAAATATTAGGTATCAAACCACACAACCTTTCTTTCATAAAAATGAATGCAGATAGTCAATTCATTGACCTTATAAACATGTAAAAAAAAAAAAAAAAGAGAGAGAAATTTAAAAAAATGTACATAGTTGAATTGGAAAGAATTTTTTTTTTCAGGAAGTAATTATTCATTGGAATAATAAAAAATATTTAATAATAAAACACACACAGAAGAAAAATCCACCCAAAGCAAAAATAAAACTCACCAGAAATATGTATTATCTGTCACAAAGGTCTATTTCAATCTCACTCAAAATTAAAAAAAAAAAGTTCCCCCTAAGGCTTGCACCATGTCTTAAACTTAAATGTAAAAAAAACAAAAATGAATATCCACACAATGCACAGTTCAGGAAAGATAGCTTACTTATGCAAGGTGCAATTAATAACACAGAATGCAGCTTTGAACTTTCTTACATTGTAGAGACAGGTCATCAACTAAAAGCTCAAGGGGGTTGAACATAAATCAGCAATCAGAAACATGTCTAGTAAAACCACATCAGATAAGAACACAGAATGAACTGAGATTTATCGAAAATTACTGGACACTACAAGAGATCGAGGAAAGAAAAATGTAAGTGACTTGAAATCCAGAAAAAAAATTGCATAATTAATGATCAGACGTTTTTTTCCTTCAGGAAGAGTGGGCTTGGAAGAAGTTACCTCTTACTGTACAGTATAGGGGATTTTTTTAAAGTTGTGTCTTGCTAGTGAAAAAAAAACAAAAAACGTTGTGTTACATGATCCTTATAATGTACATATATATATAAAGATCATGTGTGTCAGTGGTCAGTAACCCGTGCCTACTCCAGATGCCTATGTGCCACGAATTTTGGTATTTTGCTTTGGGCTATTTGTAACTTCACACCCCATGATGTCTTGAATTTGAGTTTCTGGGAGTGTGCATCATGGGTGGTTCTGTGATGGTCATCTTCTTCCACTCAATGAGTGGGATGTAATCAGCATCATCAAATTTAAGGCAAAGTACTTCAAATGCCTGTATTCTTTTCAGAGTGGCATATTTCTCCTTGCTTTCAGAATGTGACATAGAGCTAGCAGCAACACCTCTTACTTGTCATCCACAATCATGCCTACCAAATTTTCTGAATGACCAATGATGACATTACATTAAAGGACGAGTTGAACCATTTCTATTGTGAAACAGTTCACAAGTTTTTGCCCATCCACAACAAGGAGGTGTGTTTTAATTATGAACAATATCAAAGCTTACACTTTACCACAAACTCAAACAAAATCTTAAGGCCTTTAGTTTCTTTGTGTATATGTCGAGCCATTCCACTTGACATTGTGACCCACTTTAAGTGAGAGAGTGTTCCTGAAGCTCTCAGTCCTAGGCATTTTCTAGTGAAGACAGTGATACATTTATCAAACAAGTACTGTTGGTCAGTATTCAAACCTTATCTCTCAGTATCCAGAAGGTCACCTGCATTTTCTTGAATTTTGCCTTGAGGTTGTTTCAAAATTTACAAGTAATCTGTCAATGAGGCCCACTGGCTAATATGTCAATGTGCTGAAGCAAGTAACGGAAGGTCTGTTTGTTGGTGTGTAGCATGCACACAAACCAATGCAGTGGTCTGTGATGAGCTTCTTTTAATGCACTGTGTAATGTCTTTCTTCAGCACATATTTCCACGTGTCCCACCACAACCAGTTTTAACTCAAGTTTCGGTGTTCTTCTCTTGTTGCAAAAATTGTATAATGGTATGAGATATATTTTAGCCTTCAGGTGTCACATGCCTTAAATATTTGAATTCTGATTCTTCCAACAAACTAACATGCCTTATTTTACTATCTTAAAGAGAATATTGAGGAAGGCACACAAGAAGACCCTCATTACACAATACTAAAATGTCGTAAAATCACTAAAAGCTAAGATAGATTAAAATCCTTTAATTGCGGACTGCATAATTAAAATATAGTTTACACTAAAATACGTAAGATCTTTCGAGCCGACTAGGCTCATCCTCAGACGTGAACACAATGGAAGAAGCAAGTGGAGAAATTGAAACAGTACTCACCCAAGTTTTCACTCGATGCCTTAATGAAGGGAAGATTCCTGAGGATTGGAACAATGCTACGATGATCCTGCTACATAAAAAGGTGACATTGAAGATCTCAGGAACTACAGATCTATCAGCCTCCTATCAGTGGTTTATAAAATCTTCACTAAAGTTCTTTCACACCGCTTGAAGGTAACGCTGGACATGCCTCAAACGAGATAACAAGCTGGATTCAGGAGTATCTACAGCACTATAGATCATATCTACGTACTGAGAGAACTAATTGAAAGAGCGAGGGAATATGAACTTCCATTGTGCATGGCTTTCATCGATTATGAAAAGGCCTTTGATTCGGTGAAACCATCAGCAGTTACAATGGCTTTGAAATCCTGCGGTATTGAAGATGCATACATTAATATTATTAATAACATCTATGAAAATGCGGTATCAGTGGTCTCTAACTGAACCAACTTCTCCCTTACTTTGCTCCTTTATTTCTTGACGGAATCTTCTAAAAGTGGCATGGATACAAACTTCAGAACAGAGGAATGAAGCATCACACAAAAAAATTGGAATAGAAAGCTTTTTTATCTCGTTTTAGCGCTCCAAAGTAAACTCACTCTCAACGGCAGCGAACGCGAGCCGCCATGTAAAGTTCCCGCTGCCCGTAAGTTGCTTTCACCGCACAACCTGTCTAGTGGTGTCTGCTAGAAAGAACGGTGTGACAGAAGGGGGAGTCAAATGACGAAACTTCCTGTGACGTCAAAACTCCCTGGCTGCTCGGTCGTGTTAGGTAAGTAAGTTTTTCACGCGAAAATGCTGTTCTGGAAAGGAAGCAACATCGTGTGACGTGCTTCCTTGTCTGACCGCGGCGGTTTCGTTAGTTTTCATGATACTGTTCGTGTCTGTTTCGAGACTATCATTTTCCCTCACGATGACAAAGCATTAAACAGCAATAAACACATTTGTGCTTTATCGATAAACACATTAGTGTGTACGGGTGTGTATTCATTTACTCATTTTATTTCTGAGTTATCAGCACGTGTCCCCTTAATTAATTGTTAGAATAATAAAAACCACACGTTGAAACCCTAAAGTTGCGTACTTTTTTTTTTTTTTTTTTTATTGAATGACATTACTAAAATAAATACGAATGGGTCTCAGCAGCACCGATGCCAAATGTGACAGCGCACTATTAGCGTAAATTATATTTCTATTGTATTCGTCTACTTAGAAGTAACTTTTAATCTCTCTAAAAATGGGGGTTCAAGGATTGGGCCCTGTATGCCAGTGCATAAATGAGGCCCTGCCTAAAGGTACAACTGAACTTTAAAAAAAAAAAAGGCGTCATTTCTCAAGGATGACGGGCAAAGTGAAGGGTCCCCTAAATTACTGATGCTGTGCTCGGGGCCCTGGTAACTCCAAATCTTTCACTGTACAGCACCAATGTCGAAAGTGACAATCCGCTATTAGCCTAAATTATACTTATATTTGTTCGTTTACTTAGAAGTAATTTTTAACTTCTCCGAAAACGGGGGCTCAAGGATTGGGCCCTCTAGGCCCGTGCATAAATTAAGCCCTGTCTAAAGCTAAAAGTGAACTTTAAAAAAAAAAGGCTTCATTTCTCAAGGATGACGGGCAAAGTGAAGGGTCCCCTAAATTACTGATGCTTGTGCTCGGGGCCCTGGTAACTCCAAATCTTTCACTGTTCAGCACAAATGTCGACTGTGCCAATCCACTATTAGCCTGAATTATACTTATATTTGGTGGTTTACTTAGAAGTAATTTTTAACTTCTCCGAAAACGGGGCTCAAGGATTGGGCCCTCTAGGCCCGTGCATAAATTAAGCCCTGTCTAAAGCTAAAACTGAACTTTAAAAAAAAAAAAAAAAGCTTCGTTTCTCAATAATGACGGGCAAAATGAAGGTCCCCTAAATTACTGAGGGCCGCCCCGGTGGCGCAGTGGTCTAAGCGATGGCCTCTGATCATTCGTCCGAACGGGGTCCGGGTTCGAATCCCGGTGAGGCATGGATGTTGTGTTTGTCTTACGGCACTGGCTCTTTCCCTTCCCTGGAACCAGTGACCCTAAATTAGGGACGGGCGACTGCTTATAGCCCATTGAGTTGCTCACGGTGGTCGTTAAACCTCTAATCAAAAAAAAAAAAAAAAAATTACTGAGGCTGTGCTCGGGGCCCTGTTAACTCCAAATCTTTCACTGTAAAGCACCAATGCTCGGGGACCTGTTAACTCCAAATCTTTCACTGTAAAGCACCAATGTCGAATGTGACAATCCACTATTAGCTTAAATGTTACTTATATTTGTTCGTTTACTTAGAAGTAATTTTTAACTTCTCCGAAAACGGGGGCTCGGGGATTGGGCCCTGTATGTTCTTTATGATGGTTTTCGTGTGTGTATGTGTCGTTGGCTGTACGGAATACATTCGTCACGTAACGATTTTATTAAATAATGAGTTGTTTTTTCCCCTAGACAATGCAAGGAAACTTCGCCTCGGGCCCCGCAAAAGTACCATTAGGCCCTAAGTAGTAAATTTAATAATGTTTCCCTTTTACTCAGGCATTAGTTACATGAAAAAAGTCATGGGCCATATCAGCAATGAGTGACCCATGTTAATAAGATTTATAAGTTAATAATGATGTCACACTTTTTCTCAGGAACAAAACATTAATAATAAAACGTGGAACCCCCAATTTTACAAGGTTACTCATATTAATAATGTTTGCATTGCAATGGCTAGTTCATAATATTGCGCTTTTATTCAAGCACATATGAATTTATGGGTTATGAATTTTATGTTTAATGCCACGATAAAAGCACAATATTAGTAACTTGACATGTCATGTAAACTTTATGAATTGAATAACGTTCGCCTCCCCGGTGGCGCCGTGGTCTAAGCGTTGGCTTGTGATCATTCGTCCGAGGAGGGTCCGAGTTCGAATCCCGTGATACATGGGTGTTGTGTTTGTCTTACGGCACTGGCTCTCTCCCTTCCCTGGAACCAGTGGCCCTAAATTAGGGACAGGCGACTGCTAATAGCCCACTGAGTTGCTCACGGTGGTCGTTAAGCCTCTAATAAAAAAAATTGCGGTAGAAATTCGAAATGGTGACCACGAAATTTTCTCCCAGCCTGCCGATTCTAAAACCGTTTTCCATTAAAAACCGCGTTAACCGTGGAAATACAAACCGGAAATTTCCCCCACCCTGTCAGCCTGATTAGTGTAAGACCGTTTTTCACTAAAAAGCGCTGTAACCGTCAAGATACCAACCCAGAACTTTCCTCCACCTCATCCGCTACTTACGGTACTGTAAGCTGCGATAAAAGTTCGAAATGCCGACCCCGGAATTTTCCCTTACTCTGTCAGCCTGCTGATTGTAAGACCTTTTTCCATTTAAAACAGCGGCAACAGTCGAAGTACTAATCCGGAAATTTCTCCTCCTAATCCAGCTACTTGCAAAACAGTTTTTTTACTGTAAAAGCGACAAATGTTTGAAATGCCGACCCCGGGAATTTCACCCACATATTTGTTCACGCAGTTCGGTTGCATCTTGTTTTAAACAGCGTGCAAAGGAAATGATGACCCCGGAAATCTCCCCCATGTTCGTTATTTTGTGTTAAATGCAATTAGTGCATGGTCCCTGGCTGAAAAAGGTGGGGGACTTTTCCGAATGTGGGGGACTCTTCCGTCCATCCTGAATACCACCCCCACCTACAAAAATAAAATTTGACTTTTTTTGTAAGCTTTACGGATATCTCATAGGGGAAGAAAAAAGTTTTAAAAAGGCCTAGGCCTACGGCCTATTAATTAATGCATGGTGCATAAGTGGAAGCGCAATATTATCGACATTTCTTTTTATGTAAATTTTAGGAATATGGGAATGACGGAATGAAAACTTTTTGAAGGACCTAGAGCTAGACCTAATAATATTTTCTGCCTGAGTAATATGGCAATCTTAATCATTTGAAATGTTACGTAAACGTTATGAACATGAGCACGATCTAATAAAAAATACCGATCCCGGAAATTTTACCCGCATATTTGTGCTACTTGTGTGGCTTCATCTTGTGTAAGACCATTTTTTACTGTAAACTGCGGTGGAAATCCCCCCCATTTTTCACAACTCTCTTAAACTGCAGTGAAAACAGAATTGCCAACACCGGAACTTCCCCTCACCCTGTCAGCCTGCTAAGTGCTAATTGTAAGATCGTTTTTAATTAAAAAGCGCGGTAACAGTCGTCGAATATTAACCCGAAAATTTCCCTCACCTACTTGCAAGACAGTTTTTTACTATAAACTGCCGTAAAAGTAGAAATGCCGACCCCGGAACCCCTCCCCCCAAAAAAAATTTGTTGAACTGCGTGAAAATAGAAATGGTGACACCGGAAATTTCCCTCACCCTGTCCTACTAATTGTAAACCGATTTATACTATAAACTGCCGTAAAAGTTTGAAATGCCGACTCCTGGAAATGTCCCCCACATGTTTGTGCACTTTGTGCGGCTGCGTCTTATTTTAACAGCGTGAAAATGGAAATGGTGACCCCGGAAAGCTCCCCCACATTCGATATTTTGCATAAACTTCAATTTGTGCACGGTCTCTGACTGAAAAAGGCGGGGAACTTTTCCAGAGTATCACAGATATGGTCTATCAGGTTTAGGTTCAGAGATCTTGCGGGCCATTCCATCCTGTGAATATCATCACTCTCGAAGTATTCGCAGACTAACTGAGCACTATGGGCTCGGGCATTATCGTCCATAAAAAGGAACTGGGAGCCAATGATCCCTATACCGGGCAGCAAGAAGGGTGCCTCTTGGAAACTTGTGTTCGATTCAACATGATGCATGCCAAACCACCACCGAAGTGGTCAATTTCCCTAATGTTGGAGGGAAGAAGATTTCGGCTTCCGCACTCTCTTCCAAATATACACACGTCGAGAATCCGTGTTTAGGCTGAACTCGACTCATCACTGAAGACAGCACCGGCCCATTTATCAGAGCTACAGGGGTGATGCTGTTGGGCTGTGTTCATACCGACCCCTTCTGCGCGATGTGGCAAGTGGGATTCGGAGACCATTAACCTTTTTGCACGCAGACCGCTCTCCACAGATTTTTGTAAACTGTTTGTCTCAATATCGCTGTCCCCGTAGCAGAGTGGAACTTCTGTGAGAGTTGCTTGGCTGTCAGCTACTCATGGTGGCGAGCAGTTAGACACAAATACCAGTCGTTTTTCTTTTGCGTTTTTTTTTGAAATTGGAGATTTTATTTTTCATAATTTGACACTAAAACCTTACATGTACATCAGGAAGGGGTACACCGTACCCGACTCGGGAAAAATTTAAAAATACAAATTTGTAGGTACAACACGTTGAAATAAACAAGTGTAGATGCACAAGTATGTCGAAATCAGAGCTAAATGATAACGTACAGCCAAGTATCCAGACCGGCCAACAAGAAACAAGGCGGAGGAAAAATCACACAAACTGCAGTCTATAAGCGCGATCTACGGAAAATATACAAAAAGTTCAAAAAATTCTTGCACGCAGAGCTATGATCTTTGTCAATATCATTGAAAAATTCATAATCTTCATCATCGAGATAACAAAGGTCGCGAACGTAGATGAACCCTCCAATATCGTCTTATAACGAAGTTAGCCCAGGTTTCGTTACAGACCTCAGGGTCTTCAAAAGAGTGAGGGCTACCAACAAGATCCTGCCAACACAGACGGAAAACGGCACTAAGGAGAAGGATAAAGTCAGCTGTGGGGAGTTCCGCTGCAAGTGGTGGTAAGGAAAGAGGATTCGGAGCTTCTGGCAAGCCAGAAACTCCGGGAGCGAGTCCGATAAGAGAAAGAATCCCCACAGCCTCGGGAGTAGCAGATGAAGATCCAAAAGCTGGAACAAGTGGAGACACTGTAGATGAATACTGGACCGCACTAGCTGAAGGTGAGGGAAATGGTTGAGCGCTGGCTGGCACAGAACTAGCAAGGGGAGAAAGAGAAACAATATGCACTGACATGGAGAGGCACGACTTCGCTGGAACATTATACCAGGCTAAAGAAACACTGGTTGGAGAAGCAGGAAGCACTGCAACAGACGTATCATTTGGCGAGGGATCTGCAGCACTAATGGGAATCGACGTAGAGAGCTATGAAGCTGAAGTTTGAGTATCTGAAGATCAAGAACCAGTAAGAAGTTGCGAGGGAACAGGAGGTGGAACAGATAAACGGTGAGGACACCTGGAACGACCATGGCCAGGGCCTTAACACTGGAAGCATTGCAGAGCTGTAAGGACGTCTATGCGAAATCGCTGACTGCCAATAATGAACTCAAGAAATGAAGGGCAATCTGATGCAGCATCATCTGATGAAAACACTATGCGTGCTTGTCTGTTGAGGCCCAAAATTCCCTTATCATCCTGGTCAGCACGTGCAGCTGAAAGAGAAATGATGGGGCCAACAACTCGACAGCACTGTGAAAGTGCAGTCCGGAGCAGTACGTCAGAGATCTCGGGAGCTACTGGATACAAAGTAACCAGCACAGGACTCTGCGATAAGGGCACACCAAACAGAAAACGATCAGGGACAGCAATGACCGTTGATTTAACACCATCAACATACTCTATCTTAGCAAGGTAAACAACCACAGACCGTGGTTACCGTGCCATATCAGTAATTGCGCCCATAGGAAGGATGCCTTTTAATGCTCAGAAGTATAACTTAAGGTGAGTGTTAGGAAGCGCCTCAAATATAAAGCCCTAAACGCTGACGCAGCTAAAGATCCTTACCTTGGGAATAGTCCTCAGGAACAATCACACGGATAACATCCTTAGCTCGGGAGAAGGAAAGACGAGAATCCACATCAAAGCCCAGCATTAGACGTAAGGGCGGTACGTCAACAACCAGACGTAGCGGGGGCATAATCACTAAAGGCATTAACCGAAGTTGGTTGCGAAGAAGGCACCGAAGCAATACCAAGCTGATTAGGAATGAGAGTAGAGGATGATGAAACAGCACCATCGGATGAAATCAACTCATTAGCAGAAGTATCCATGAGATCCATCGTAGAATACATGCGAGCAATATCTACATGGTGAGGGGAAGGCAGTGAGGAAGGCGCTTTACGCTTAACAGGCAGCAAACGGACGCCCGCTAGCTGGGCAGCATCTTGCTGATCAGGCGAATCAACCATGCAGCTGATAAGTCTCACAGCAAATGTAAACAAACAGTATTAAGGATAATTCTATCACACTGAAGCACTTTGAAGCACACACAAGAATCAGTTATGGTGGAAAACCACAGAAAGGAAGCTCCGCTAAACAAGTAAATGCAGTAAGAAGCTTGTAGAAGAAATTAGGGCTCAACACATGCAAAACTCAGCTGCAGCTCTTTACTAACGATCGCGTTAGCACTTTTATAAAATCAAACACTTCACTATAACAAAAATAAAAGCTTACCGGACAACTTTCCGGGATAATTAGATGCACGGAACATTCATGAACACTGCACAATAAAAGCCAGGAACCAGGAACAAGAACAACGCACTGGGAAACACAAAACGCCAGAGCACATAGGCACAGGTTTAACAACCACCGTGAGCAACTAAATGGGCTATAAGCAGTCTTCCGTCCCTAATTTAGAGTTACTGGTCCCAGAGAAGGGAGCCAGCCAGTGCCGTAAGACAAACACAGCATCCATGCTAACCGGGATTCGAAACCGGGCTCACCTCGAACGAATGATCATAATTCAGCCTTTAGACCGCTGCGCAACACGGACGCGTATTTCTCAAGTGAATGTACGGAATTGCGATTATTGCCATTTCCGCCACACGATTGGTTCAGAGCTACTTTGGAGATTTCGGGGCCTATGTGGAGAGTCACGTGACAGGAACACTGTCTTTTATTGGGGGAAGTTCTGCTTGCTAAGAAATGCATTGTGAGGTTACTTAACATATGTGACAAATGACCATATTGAATTATATCGCGCAAAGTTTTATCGTGGGAAGTTCCGTTTCCTAAGAAATTCCCTGTGAGGTTAATTAACATATGTGACAAATGATCATATTGAATAATACGGTAAGGTAATTTTGTACACGATATCATAAGGAATATCTACAATTTCTCAGATGAATAGAAGTCGAAATCTATCTTAATATAAAAATTGAGGACGACTTCAATAAATAGCTACCATACTCCGTATCAGCCAATAGATGGCAGCATGTTAACCTAGTACCCCTCACGATTTGTGCTGTGTGAAAGTGCGTATATAAGGATACTAAAAGTACCCTTTTAAAGGTCCTTTCTATTACCCTTGAAAGGACCTTTAACAATGAAAAGTATGTCTCCACACCGAAATATTTATTCTGACGATAAAGTTTTTTCCTCATGAATGTGAAGAGGTCTAGCTAGAAAAAAATCAATTAGTGATTTTGTATTAGCAAAGAACTACCTAATGATACGAAGTAAGACCTCAAAACAGTGTTCTGTTGAAATAAAACAGCTCAGTTTGAATAAATATTACAGAATGTTGTTTGCCATACATTGTGTCTCATAAAATATTAAGTGATCTTTCATATACATATTTTTCTGATATTTAGGAAATCCTCATATTTTTGTCCCTCCAAACTTCATCAAAAATGCCTTCAATTAAGCATTTCAATCCCCCTTCTCCCCGAAAATAAAAAAACGTTAAACAACTAGTGGGTTCTCCATACAAAACACATCAGTACTAATCCGGAGCTACAGGAAGAGTGAGCGATGGCATCTCTCGGCCCTGTGAGAACTATATAGAGTGAAGGTGCTTCAGAAGATAAGTCACAAGTCGATGAAGTCATGTTGATATAAAAACTCAAAAGTACGTTTACCAATAAAGTACATTCTCTATTTACCTCCTGTCGCATTCCGACTGTACGGGTAAAACAACTGAAGGTAACCATTGTCGTAAAGAAAACACCCGACGAACCATACACCGTGACCCGAACATTAGAATGGCTTATGGCGAGTGCATCAAAGCCTACAAGTATCCATCACATGACTCTCCCCGCCTACTCGCAATCTCCAAAGTAGCTCTGAACCAATCGCGTGGCGGAAATGGTATTCATTGCAATTCCGTACATTTACTTGTGAAATACGCAACCCGGACGGCAATACTGAAGGTCTTCTTGACTGGTTGTGGCGCGGGCGCCCTTGTCCCAGTATCTTGTTATTGTTCCGGTTTCTTGGAACTGTCTCCAGAGATTGGAGATCACTTGCCTCGGCACTCAGTTCCTTTATAAGTTAGGTAGGTCTAAAACCTATGTAACGTACCAGGAGATGTGACGTACCTGCCAGAAGGATGCACACGACATAAAGGCAGATAGGAATCAGAATGAAACGTCCGCGTAGCTCAATTGGTAGAGCAACTTATTCCGGAATGAGGGGATCCGGGTTCGAACCCCGGCGCGGATAAAAATCACGGAGAAATTTACTTCGTTATACCTAAACTTTTGTCATACAGCACTGCATATAAACACTCTACGTCAAAAAAAAAGTTGAACCCGTAAGGACGTGTTGGGTTGCAATGCTATTCGGCAAGAAGGTAAATGTTACCAGGAACAATAAATGATTAGGCATTGAGATCGATATGGGCAATATTTATTGAGCTATACGCCAATAAGTAGTGTCTCTCAGTATGGCATTGGGCCGCCATGTTTGCTGACACAGCGTGTCAGACGTCTCGGCATGGAGTTGCACAGGTTTCTAATGGCATTCTGCGATAAGCCATCCCATGCAGCTTGAATCTTCTCACGTAGTTCCTGCCGATTGTGTGGTAGGGGTGGAGTGTGGATAGCGCGTCCAGTAGCATCCCACACATTTTCAATCGGCGATAGGTCTGGCGATGAGGCTGGCCATGGCAGAGTGTTAGTGCCTTGAAGGCAAGCTCTCGAGACAGCTGCAGTATGCGGACGAGCATTGTCCTGTTGGAAAGTCGCACCGGAGAGAGCGTTCAGGAAATGTAGGGCCACTGGTTGCAGGACGTCATTAACGTAACGTTGGGCAGTCAAAGTACCAAAGGTGGTTTGGCATCGGAAACAATTGCACCCCACACCATGACACCAGGCCTCCTGGACGTGTAACGCTCGACAACAAACCGCTCATCCTTGCGCTGACCACGGTGCCTTCACACACGGATTCGTTGGTTGTCTCCTCAAAGACCAGAGCGGGACTCGTCGCTGAAGATCAGCCGCTGCCAGTCTGAATGGTTCCATGACAGTCCGGCAAGACTCCATTACAGTTTTTGGCCGCGATGCAATGGTGTTAAAGGCAGACGTCGTAACGGTTTGCGTGCGTGTAATCCTACGTTGTGCAGCCTCTGCCGATGGTGCTGGTACTTATCGGACGATGCATGGAGGGCACCACTGCTCGCTGTATTATCCGCAATAGTGGCAGTTGAGTCACTCCACGCATGTCGGACAACCCGTTGGACATCTCCGTGATTCGTCTGGTCTCCCAGACCCTTCCTGTCACTGCTGCGTGCCTTGTTCTGTCCACTGCCGCAAGGATAATATCCGCACGACCAGTATGGCCCGCAATACAGCGACAAGACCATCCCGCTTCCCTGAGTCCGACGATAAGGCCCTTCTCGAATTCCTCCGACTGCTGGAATTTGTTCCGAACTTTTCTCCGAGGCATACTTTACGTGCAAAGGATGCAAACACAACAGCACTAGTCAGAATGGCAAGCACGCACAACGGGGCGACCTTATATAGCTGGTCAGGCACAGAGCTACGACCCCTCTTTGCTTGCGTCACATGTGCGGCCGAGCATGATACTTGAATCATTTGCATGTCTCACGATGTCAAACATACTCACCAAGTTTCATTCCTGTCGGTTGCTTCCTTCTGGGTGCAACTATTATTTTTTTTTATGTAGAGTGTGTAAAAAAAAATGTCTACCTCATTCTATGTGGTTAAGTATGATTTCAGCAGGTGGCGTTTGGAAATCTCACAATCCACTGAAATTATATTTCATAATAGGGGAGAAGGTTGAGAGGAATTTAAAAATATTTTGCCCCGGAAAAATTTTAGGTCGCCCTACGCGACTGCTTACCATTTAAGAAAATAACGCAGAATGAATAAAACAACCGGAAACGTTACTGTAATAGCCATACATTACAAATCGAACATCACTCAGAGGATTCTTCACACGAACCAACCCTCATTCTGTTCATAATCTAACAAACTTGTATATTTTCTGAGGTGTCACTGTGAATAAGAATTACTACATCCGTCGATTTTTCAATTGCATCTGGCAAACAGTTCAGTTCAATTCGACATTTGTGCAAACACCAGCCCATATAGCACAGTAAGATTTTCCCATGGTTGAAATTTGGTTTGGATAGTTGATTATTGGTTCACGGATGGTGTAAAATGTTTTTTTCAACGTTGATTTATGGTTAACAGGCGTACCTTGAAACTGTAGTGTTGTAAATCATAAAAGAAATACGGGATTACACCATATAATACAAATTTTGAAGATGACAAACCGATTTTTGGCATTCTAGCTAATCCTGTGATGGTTATACTCAAATTGATCTGAAACTTGAAACTTGGCGGCTCTGGGTTGTGTAGTGGTTAGCATACCCGTGCGCTATTTGGGAAACGCTGGTTCGAGTCCTGCTTCAGGACGATGAAAATTTTAAAGTTTTCGGATATTATCTGACTTACCATCCTTGTCACATTTTTGCCAAAAATCGGATTGTAGTCTTGGAAAGTGTTTTAAACGTAGGTATACAGTTGACGTGTGTGTGTTGAAATCGTGAAAATTTAAAAAAGGTTTTTAAACGTTGACAATCATGCTTACCTTTCAGCGCCATCTATCAACAAAAACTAAAAACTGATGATAAACGCAACTATTGTTTATAGAAGGTAGTAACTTTTTTAAAATAAAGTACCACATTTTTAAAAGAACATAAGTTATGTGTTGAAAGAAACGCCAAGTGTTTTGGCAGATGTTATATACTGCTAGACATAGAAAATTCCCTACCCAGAAGGAAGTGTGCTACAAACATGCAAATCGCAGGGCTGGTGTACCTATTCTAGATATGCAAATGATGTTAAACTGGAGCCGATGACGTCCCACGTTCTTGAAACAAAAGTGCAAGCAGCAACAGGGGTGGTAATGTGTAGTCGCAGGTGGAAGTCCCGCAGACGTCTCAGATTTGTTGTTTGTGCTGGGAAGCTGTTCAGGGAAGGCCAAAAATAACGGTTACACACCATCGGCAGGTTTATCGCCATTTGAATACGTTTCAGAGAGAAAAATTGAAGGCTTGTGTGAAGCGGGCTGGTCTACACTATCACTGCACATGTGCAACGGCATGCACGAACAGTTGGACGCTGTAGGCACCAGTGGCTACAGGAAAATTGAGCCCGAACTTAGCTCTTCTATGTAGACGTTGTGAATATGACATTGATAGAATAAAAACTGTTAAGAAGACCTCGGCCTGGGGCCTATGATTTTAATATTCAGTGCCTAAGTAAAATAGCTATATGCTATTGACTTTATTTGATACGCAAACATTATGGATATTAAGTCGGCGGATTGAAAGCTGTTAAAAAGGTGAAGGTGTAGGGCCTGTGAATTAATTAAGTGAAAGAAAGATATTACAAACTTGACATGTTATGTAAACATTTAGTGCCAAAATAAAAGTGCAGTGTTATTAAAAAATCCCACCTTAGGGTCCTTTTCTGAACATAGCATGAATTATGCTGTAATTCTCGCTTGGCTTACACAGAACGTTTTCTCGAAATTTGTTTGGAGATGCCAATTCAATTCTCAATATAGGCCAACAAAATGTAATATTTATTCCCCCCCCGCACACACACATACACCCTTGAACTTGACACGAAAATCCAGACAAACAAAGGAGTTCCTTCCCGTCGTTAGGCGCCTTGGAAAACTGCCACACATTCAAAGTGTTCCTCGGAGGAATAGCAGTTTGTGCCCGGCCCCTTAATGAAAAACGTGTGGCTGTTTTCCTGCGCGCCCACCACACTAGGTAAATAATGAAGGTATGCCCCCCCCCCCCCCCGACTCCCACCCCTAACATTTAAACAGTATGTCAAATCGACTTATTAGTATGCCCATGATGACAATCAAAACGCCCATCTCGGACTTTCTTTCCGCGTTTATCAACGGTCTCAGACTTTTTTTACCTGGATTCAATTAATACTTACGTCGGTGGAGTTTCCAATTCAATTTTCATTTTCAAGTGACAATAGTATTTTGTTGCGCATGTCAGATTTTCACAATATTTCCGTTAGAGAGGTGATGTGGCAAAAAAAAAAAAAAAAAAAAATTTACGGCCCCTGAAGCTTGTGTGGCTACTTGCCGGTGTGATCTGTTGACCAGATGTTCGTTGTTGTTACTGATGGAACGCCAAATTAACAAAGATTTATGCTCCCGTCCTCCGAAAGCACAGAGCCTGCTGTAAATGTTTCTTTTTACAGTAGGCACTCACGAAGTTAATCCTTAGTCACACATATATGCCACATGTTGGGGCTTAAAACCGCTCTGTAACAAAACGTTTGTCCTCCACCGCCTGTGCGGGAGGATTACAAAAATATGCCTTGCTTACTGTCGGTAAGTTATACAAAGGTTTCTTCCGACAGAAAGCTATTGTCGAACACATGAGATGCTTAGTCTTCAGGGCATGTTAGCAATCCAATTAGCTTCACCGTTCACACGGTAAAAATCTGACTTTTTAATGGTTTAGAAAGATGGATACTTTGCGATTTCATAACAACAAAGTCGTTCAGCAAAAATAATAATAAATAAACTCAGTGGGCTATAAGCAGTCGCCCGTCCCTAATTTAGGGCCACTGGTTCCAGGGAAGGGAGAGAGCCAGTGCCGTAAGACAAACACAACATCTATGTCTCACGGGATTCGAACCCGGACCGTCCTCGGACGAATGATCACAAGCCAACGCTTAGACCACGGCGCCACCGGGGAGGCGAACGTTATTCAATTCATAAAGTTTACATGACACGTCAAGTTACTAATATTGTGCTTTTATCGTGGCATTAAACATAAAATTCATAACCCATAAATTAATATGTGCTTGAATAAAAGCGCAATATTATGAACTAGCCATTGCAATGCAAACATTATTAATATGAGTAACCTTGTAAAATTGGGGAAGTCCCACATTTTATTATTAATGTTTGTTCCTGAGAAAAAAGTGTGACATCATTATTAACTTATAAATCTTATTAACATGGGTCACTCATTGCTGATATGGCCCATGACTTTTTTCATGTAACTAATGCCTGAGTAAAAGGGAAACATTATTAAATTTACTACTTAGGGCCTAATGGTACTTTTGCGGGGCCCGAGGCGAAGTTTTCCTTGCATTGTCTAGGGGAAAAAACAACTCATTATTTAATAAAATCGTTAAGTGACGAATGTATTCCGTACAGCCAACGACACATACACACACGAAAACCATCATAAAGAACATACAGGGCCCAATCCCCGAGCCCCCGTTTTCGGAGAAGTTAAAAATTACTTCTAAGTAAACGAACAAATATAAGTAAAATTTAAGCTAATAGTGGATTGTCACATTCGACATTGGTGCTTTACAGTGAAAGATTTGGAGTTAACAGGGCCCCGAGCACAGCCTCAGTAATTTTTTTTTTTTTGATTAGAGGTTTAACAACCACCGTGAGCAACTCAATGGGCTATAAGCAGTCGCCCGTCCCTAATTTAGGGTCACTGGTTCCAGGGAAGGGAAAGAGCCAGTGCCGTAAGACAAACACAACATCCATGCCTCACGGGATTCGAACCCGGACCCCGTTCGGACGAATGATCAGAGGCCATCGCTTAGATCACTGCGCCACCGGGGCGGCCCTCAGTAATTTAGGGGACCTTCATTTTGCCCGTCATTATTGAGAAACGAAGCCTTTTTTTTTTTTTTTTTAAAGTTCAGTTTTAGCTTTAGACAGGGCTTAATTTATGCACGGGCCTAGAGGGCCCAATCCTTGAGCCCCCGTTTTCGGAGAAGTTAAATATTACTTCTAAGTAAACCACCAAATATAAGTATAATTCAGGCTAATAGTGGATTGGCACAGTCGACATTTGTGCTGAACAGTGAAAGATTTGGAGTTACCAGGGCCCCGAGCACAAGCATCAGTAATTTAGGGGACCCTTCACTTTGCCCGTCATCCTTGAGAAATGAAGCCTTTTTTTTTAAAGTTCACTTTTAGCTTTAGACAGGGCTTAATTTATGCACGGGCCTAGAGGGCCCAATCCTTGAGCCCCCGTTTTCGGAGAAGTTAAAAATTACTTCTAAGTAAACGAACAAATATAAGTATAATTTAGGCTAATAGTGGATTGTCACTTTCGACATTGGTGCTGTACAGTGAAAGATTTGGAGTTACCAGGGCCCCGAGCACAGCCTCAGTAATTTAGGGGACCCTTCACTTTGCCCGTCATCCTTGAGAAATGACGCCTTTTTTTTTTTTTAAAGTTCAGTTGTACCTTTAGGCAGGGCCTCATTTATGCACTGGCATACAGGGCCCAATCCTTGAACCCCCATTTTTAGAGAGATTAAAAAGTTACTTCTAAGTAGACGAATACAATAGAAATATAATTTACGCTAATAGTGCGCTGTCACATTTGGCATCGGTGCTGCTGAGACCCATTCGTATTTATTTTAGTAATGTCATTCAATAAAAAAAAAAAAAAAAAAAGTACGCAACTTTAGGGTTTCAACGTGTGGTTTTTATTATTCTAACAATTAATTAAGGGGACACGTGCTGATAACTCAGAAATAAAATGAGTAAATGAATACACACCCGTACACACTAATGTGTTTATCGATAAAGCACAAATGTGTTTATTGCTGTTTAATGCTTTGTCATCGTGAGGGAAAATGATAGTCTCGAAACAGACACGAACAGTATCATGAAAACTAACGAAACCGCCGCGGTCAGACAAGGAAGCACGTCACACGATGTTGCTTCCTTTCCGGAACAACATTTTCGCGTGAAAAACTTACTTACCTAACACGACCGAGCAGCCAGGGAGTTTTGACGTCACAGGAAGTTTCGTCATTTGACTCCCCCTTCTGTCACACTGTTCTTTCTAGCAGACGCCACTAGACAGGTTGTGCGGTGAAAGCAACTTACGGGCAGCGGGAACTTTACATGGCGGCTCGCGTTCGCTGCCGTTGAGAGTGAGTTTACTTTGGAGCGCTAAAACGAGATAAAAAGCTTTCTATTCCAATTTTTTTTGTGTGATGCTTCATTCCTCTGTTCTGAAGTTTGTATCCATGCCACTTTTAGAAGATTCCGTCAAGAAATAAAGGAGCAAAGTAAGGGAGAAGTTGGTTCAGTTAGAGACCACTGATACCGAAAATGCAAGTGCAAAGATTCGGCTGTTTGAAAATACAACACACATAAAAATTGGAAAGGGAGTGAGACAAGGTGACACCATATCTCCTAAGCTCTTTAATGCTACATTGGAAAATGTCTTTCAATCACTGAACTTGGAAAACAAAGGGATAAAGATTAATGGAGATTATCTAACCCACCTTTGTTTTGCTGACGACGTAGTCATTTTTGCAACTACCCCATCAAAGCTGCATAGTATGATCCAGGAACTTGCTGACAAGAGTAAAGAAGTGGGATTAAAAGTGAACTTTCAGAAGACAAAAGTGATGTACAATGCTTTTACAAGAAATGAAGATTTATCGATTGATGGAGAAAAACTGGAGATAACAGACACATACGTTTATCTTGGACAGCAGATATCAAGCGAGGGTCACATTGATGAAGAAATTAATCAGCGTATAAAACTTGCCTGGAGAGCTTTTGGAAGAAACAGCATAATTTTCAAGAGCAATATGCCATTATGTCTTAAAAGAAAAGTGTTTGATCAATGCATCCTTCCAGTGCTTACGTATGGTGCAGAGACGTGGACCTTAACTAAAAGAGACATACAAAGGCTGCAGACAACTCAAAAAAGCATGGAGAGGTGCATGCTTGGTGTAACCAGGATAGATAAGAAGAGGAACTCGTGGATCCGAAAAATGACAAGAGTGGAGGAAATCATGATCAGAGTTAAATCCCTGAAATGGCAATGGGTTGGACATACTGCCAGAAGGACAGACCATCGATGGACAGCCGAAATTTTTGATTGGATTCCAAGGGACAGGAAAAGACCCAGAAGAAGACCCCATGGGAGATGAGTAGATGAATTTTTTTTTTTTTTTTTGATTGGAGGTTTAATGACCACCGTGAGCAACTCAATGGGCTATAAGCAGTCGCCTGTCCCTAATTTAGGGTCACTGGTTCCAGGGAAGGGAGAGAGCCAGTGCCGTAAGACAAACACAACATCCATGCCTCA
The DNA here is from genome assembly GCA_039090855.1 of Macrothele yani. Taxonomy (NCBI): domain Eukaryota; kingdom Metazoa; phylum Arthropoda; class Arachnida; order Araneae; family Macrothelidae; genus Macrothele; species Macrothele yani. Next base: position 118,752,246 of record CM077004.1, on the reverse strand, counting down.
CCGGGATTCGAACCCGGACCCCTTTCGGACGAATAATCAGAGGCCATCGCTTAGACCACTGCGCCACCGGGCGGCGTAGATGAAATTCGAAAGTATGCAGGAGTAACATGGAGGAGACTGGCACAAGACAGACTGTTGTGGAAGAGGCTTGGAGAGACCTTTGTCCAGCAGTGGATTGATAATGGTTGACAATGATGATGATGATATATAGCGATAATGAGTGACGTCATAATGGCGAACTGCACGAGTTCGTGATATTACATAATCACAGGTACCAAGATATAGCAAAGTACATCAAGAAAAACAGTGAATAGCTTTTTTACAAGTAATAGAAGGACACTAACCAAATCCTCAATTATAATCAGTACTTGAATAGTCATCCATGTTCACCAGGTTCAGTTCTTTTTAGTACTTGTTTCCAAGTTTGTGGAATAGTAATCGGTACTTCATCATTACAGCAAAAGTTCGCAAAGCTGCAGATAAATAAACTAGCGTCTCAAATTTAGTACGAGGTAAAGCTAGTATGTAGGAATCAGTCCAGACAGGGTAGTAAGTTCCTAGGTTTGAAAGACGTGATAAACAGTAGTGTGCAAATGCAATTTCACATTATACTGGTGTTCCTTTAATCTCGCATTCAATGTGCGTGTAGTAGAGCCAATGTATATTAAATCAGTGTTAGATGCATCCACTGGTCTTAGGGGGATCCCGTATACCCTACATTTTTTCTCTGCTTCTACCTGATCATGGTCATTCTTAAGCATATATAATATATTAGAAGTTCCCACTCCATAATCCAATTTGTTTTTGTAACAGACGTTTCTTAAGGTATTAATTAGTTTTGGTACAAAATCCATTACATACATACATATCACTAAGCTGTTCTCTGAGATTCAGAGGTTAGCTCCAAAAAGAAATACAAATTTCCAGATATTTTTACCTATTGTTGTTGTATCAAACTTCGCCATTTACAGCGATCTTGACATATAACTCGTGCTTCACTGATATCCATTACACGCCGTACACAAGATCTTTTATACTTCATACTCATAATCTTTTTCTCATGCAAACACTCCTGAATCTGATCCACCCATGTCTTCCTTGGCCTTCCTCTGCCTTTCCTTCCTGTCACTTGGGCTGAAAAGATTTTCTCAGTAAGCATTTCATCACTCATTTTTACAACATGGCCAAACCACCGAAGCATATTGGTCTCCACCTTGCTAACAACATTTTGCTTTACATCACACAACTGAAATACATCTTCAATCCTCACACAATCAGATCGTGTCTTGCCACAAACCCCACGTAAGTAACGCATTTCTCCAGCACACAAACGACTCCTATGTTTCTTCTGCAGTACCCAGGTTTCACTGCCATACATCAGAGTAGGAACAATTACAGTTTCATACACAGCCATGCGGGACTCTCTAGAGAACCCATCATTCCTGTGAAAACCTCCCAGAGCAGCTATGACTTTCAAAGAAGAATTCACTTGCCTACTGATTTCACCATCCAACTTGTTCTCTCTGTCAAACATGCTTCCTAAATACACAAACTCATTCAACTGGTCAATCCCAGTGCCATTTATACTTACATTACATTCAGTGCTACCCATTTCTCTCTCAAACACCATAACTTTGGGTTTTTCCCTTATTTATACTCAGTTTGAATTTCATGCAAACTTCGTGCATCCGAGTCAACATACTCTGCAACTCACTTTTGCTCTCTGCCAACAGGACAGTGTCATCCGCATACAGCAATCTGTACACACGGATATCACCAAGACATAAACCACTATTATCTATTTTGGCCTCACGCATGCATGCATCCATAAATATATTAAACAGCCATGGTGACATTACACAACCTTGTCAAACTCCTGCACCAATGGAAAACCATTTTGATAAAACACCATTCACTCATACACAAGCTCTACTACCAGCATACATGGCTTTTACACTATTAAGTAGATTCCCAGTAACACCATATTCATTCAATACCTTCCACAAAAGTGTCCTATTGACTCGGCCGTAAGCTTTCTCTAAATCTATGAAGGCAGTAAAAACTTTCTTCCCAACAGCCAGATACTTTTCAATCATCATGCATAATGCAAAAATGTGATTAGTGCAGCCTTTACCAGGCATAAAACCACTCTGAACATCCCACACTTTCTCTGATGTAAGACCCCGTACTTTTTCAATAACAACCTTACCAAACACTTTCTCTGGCACACTCAGTAGGCTAATACCACGATAGTTCTTGCATTCAGTCTGATCACCTTTTCCCTTATACAAGGGAACAATGATAACATCCTTCCAATCCCGAGGGACCATTCCTAACTCCCAGCACAACTGGCAAATTTCAGTTAACCAGTCAATTATAGAGTCACCACCATACTTCAACATCTCTGCAGTTATACCATCAACTCCTGGAGCCTTACCATTCTGAAGAGATTTTAGAGCTTTACACACTTCTTCTCTTGAGATCCCTCCTGTGCTTTCATCCCTCATTGTGACATCATCTGCATCTGTCTCAGAAACATTTTTGCTCTCCTGATCTAATAAATCACAGAAGTATTCGCCCCATCTGTCACTTAACTCATTGGGATCCCATATCATTTCCCCAATCTCATTCTTCACACAACTTACAACTGTGTTTCTCCTATTTTTCCTGAGTCTCATGTACTTCCAGAAGGACTTTCTATCTTTCCAAAAAGCCAGTTCATGCCTTTCCACTTTCTCTTTCCTATCTTTTGCCTTACTGTGGCGAACCAGCTTAGCAGCTTCACGCTTCTTACAGCGATATTCATCCACAGAGACTCTACCTTGCAACATCCCCAAATAGGCTTCCTTCTTTTTTTTTTTTTACTGCCTCATCAATCTCACTATTCCACCAAGCATCACCTCTATTGTTACCCACTATTGTGGTGCCACAGATCTCTTTAGCAGCAGTAACAACACAGTTCTTAAAACATTCCCACTTCTTTTCTACATCAATCTCACAAGACTTCAGATCCTTCAGTCGTTCTCTGAGTAAGTCAGAATACCGCTAATGATCTTCAAGGAGCCTATCAACCTTTATTCTTTCTATCCTGGGTCTCTTCCTATTCCTTTTCCTCCAACCAACATTAAGTTTCACTCGTGACACTACCAGGTAATGATCAGAACCAACATCCGCACCTCTCACCACACGGGTGTCAACAACTAAGTGTTTCAAACGCTGATCGTACACAAAAAAATCTATCACACTCTTTTGACCAAGAGTATGATTTTCCCAAGTATATGTGTGCATATACTTGTGGCTGAAAAATGTATTAGATACACACAAATCATTCTCAATGCAGAGTTCAATTAATCTTTCACCATTATCATTCACACAAGGATCATTAAACTTACCCAGAACATTGTCAGAAATTGCATTCTGCACACCTACTCTAGCATTGAAATCCCCTGCTATGATAACTTTTTCTTTAGCACCAAATTGGCTCAAAACAGCTTTTAGCTCATTCCAGAAATCTTCTTTCTTATCAGAAGGTTCCGAGTCACAAGGAGCATACACTACAACAATTACAATTCTCTGAAGTTTCACTTTTAAACGAATCCAGAGAATTCTCTCACTTATGCAACTATAGTGAATCAAGTTGTTCTTCATCTTTTCACTTAAAATCACACCTACACCAGCCTGTCCTCTCATATTATCCAATACTCCAGACCACACACTCACCGTGCCATTCACTTCTTCTACCCGAATTTCCTTCTTTTTGGTTTCACTTACACACAGCACATCCAGTCTATACTTATTCATCTCCTCAATCACCTCACTCAACTTGCCATTTATACCTCTAGTATTCCATACACCAATCTTACATTCACTCAGCCGAGATCGCTTTCTCATACGCCATTTAGAAAGTCCAGGTCGATTCTGTGGTGGACCGTCCTTCTCAAGTGTGGTAAGTCCACCATATCCCACACTTGAGTCATTCTTAATATTTCTTTTTGTCTTTTTAATCAGGTAAGTACATTAGTGTGGGGGATTAGCCCACAGCTGAGGGTTCCAGTTGGTCATTCAACCTAAGGATTCTGGAACAAAACCCAGTGAACTATGGAAGAAGGGTAGCCAAAAGTTCGAGCAATGTTATGAATCACTGTGATCTCCTTGTGGTGCATGTTGAAGGAGGATGAATGCGTGAATGCCCTCCGAATCATGAAACGAATGGAAGCTAGTTTTGTTTTGAAAAGGATATGCCGAGGTCATAGGTATCATAGTGGGGGTAGATGAAGGTTTTCGGTATACTGAAGTGGCAATAGCTTGAGCAGCTATGCAGTTCACCATTATGAGTGACGTCATAATGGTGAACTGCATCATGAACTCATGTAGTTCACCATTATGACGTCACTCATTATTGCTATATATATGACAATGTAACCCGGGAGCTCTTTCCATTGTGTTTGCATCTGAGGATGAGCCTAGTCGGCCCAAAAGATCTTACGTGTTTTAGTGTAAACTATATTTTAACTATGCTAAGTCCGCAATTATAGGCTTTCATTGATTTTATGACTTTTTAGTATCATGTAATGACAGTCTTCTTGTGTGCCTTCCTCAATATTTACATTTGCATGAAAATTAGATGACTTAGTATCTTAATGTGTTTCTTGTCATACATCAAGGTGTAATCTTCACCCTTATCAAAATATGATGTGCATAATGCATGCGTCTTTCCTTTCATTCTCCTTCTCTATCATTTCTCCACTCTTCATCTTTTTCTTTCGCTTCTAGACAAATTCCTATTGACTACCTTGGACATATCTGCTTCATTCAACAGGCCAAAGTCTTCCTTGGTAGCAGTAGTGATCACAGCCCCTACACCTTTGTCTGACACACCTGTGAAGATGCAAGCTTTTGTGAGAGTGCTGACCTCTTAATCACTATTCAATTTCAAAACCACAGTCTGTAGTTCCATCTGAGCTGTTAGCAAAGAAGTTGTTAAAATTGTCATAGTCAGTACACTGACACAATATCTGCACATATGTGCGTAATAATACCAGAGGTCATTTTTGCTCATTCCATAGCATAATGCATTACATCATGTAAACCACAATCACTTTGTGTAATCATAAAGGAAATGCAACTAATTTTTCACTGCAACAATTTAAAATTCATAAATTGGAGAGAAACAGGTAAAAGTAAATATCTGAATCTACTTAACTTCTTGTTAACATTACTTACTCAAAAAACAATTTCCTGCACCTTGGTTGATGAATTCCATCTCTATAAAACTCACTAACTATCATTATGCGCTCTGAAAAATAAAATGTGTTAAGGATAAATTTTTGCAACATATCCTTTTGTTTGCAAAAAGTCACATACTTAACCACATCATAAAGTAAAGTTTGTCAAGGTTAAACACAAAAAGCCATTTTTAGTCTCTAAGATTCACTCATTCAAAAAAAAAAAAAAAAATTTAAGGGTACGGGGAATGGCTATTTACTGCATAAAGAACATTGTATCATGGTAAATAATCTGGTCATGGGACACTCAACAATAATGACATACATATTTGTTCATGCTTTTAATGTTACATAATTTATAGCTAATGAAGATATTAAGATTAAATGTGGTTTTTGCTTCATTAAAACTTCAGTGTGATTGAGAGCAGCTGGAGAAGTCACATATTATCAGTTATAAATAACAGTACTAAAAGTGCATTTACAGTCAACTCTCAAAAAGTTGAATCCAAAGAGACTGCAAAAAAAAAAAAAAAAAAAGGAGTTATTGAGAAAACATTATCTACATAAAACATGTGCAGGATACTTTACTTTTTTTCCAGTTACCAAGAATTTCGTCTCATCGAAGTTCAAGTTATTGAGAATCGACTATATTAAAAAATGACATCAGTACAACTGTTACACATTCAACTGATCTGCAATTGAACTTTCAAAATGTAACCTTTAGAAGAACTAGCAGTTAGTAACTTGTATAGACAAATTATACCAATCTATACTAAAGTAATAAATTTTTATTTGTTGATTAGTGTAATATTGAGAGGACTTCACAAAATTTGTATTTATAAGTTCATATTTATTTCATATTCCATATCATCATCATCATTGTCAACCATTATCAATCCACTGCTGGACAAAGGTCTCCACAACGGTCTGTCTTGTGCCAGTCTCCTCCATGTCACTCCCGCATACTTTCGAATTTCATCCACCTATCTCCCATGTGGTCTTCTTCTGGGTCTTTTCCTGTCCCTTGGAATCCAATCTAAAATTTCGGCTGTCCATCGATGGTCTGTCCTTCTGGCAGTATGTCCAGCCCATTGCCATTTCAGGGATTTAACTCTGATCATGATGTCTTCCACTCTTGTCATTTTTCGGATCCACGAGTTCCTCTTCTTATCTCTCCTGGTTACACCAAGTATGCACCTCTCCATGCTTTTTTGAGTTGTCTGCAGCCTTTGTAAGTCTCTTTTAGTTAAGGTCCACGTCTCTGCCCCATACGTAAGCACTGGAAGGATGCATTGATCAAACACTTTTCTTTTAAGACATAATGGCATATTGCTCTTGAAAATTATGTTGTTTCTTCCAAAAGCTCTTCAGGCAAGTTTTGTACGTCGATTAATTTCTTCATCAATGTGACCCTCACTTGATATCTGCTGTCCAAGATAAACGTACGTGTCTGTTATCTCAAGCTTTTCTCCATCAATCGATCGATCTTCATTTCTTGTAAAAGCATTGAACACCACTTTTGTCTTCTGAAAAGTTCATTTTTAATCCCACTTCTTTACTCTTGTCAGCAAGTTCCTGGATCATACTCTGCAGCTCTGATGGGGTAGTTGCAAAAATGACTACGTCATCAGCAAAACGAAGGTGGGTTAGATAATCTCCATTAATCTTTATCCCTTTGTTTTTCCAGTTCAGTGATTGAAAGATATTTTCCAATGTGGCATTAAAGAGCTTCGGAGGTATGGTGTCACCTTGTCTCACTCTCTTTCCAATTTTTATGTGTGTTGTATTTTCAAACAGCCAAATCTTTGCACTTGCATTTTCATAGATGTTATTAATAAGAAAGAAAAATACATCTGTAACTTTACACCCAGTTATAGATGTATTTTTCTTTACTGTTTCATCGCAACCTTAAAGAAGTCTTTACATATTTTTTTTCCCACCTCTTCCACAGTGCCACATCAATCTTAATGGGGTTCATATTTGAGCATTTTTACACTCATTATTCATCTGTCCTGAGATGTACTTTCAACGAGTTAATAAATAAGTGATTTAGAAAGATGGATGCATTAGGATTTGGTTGAGTTTGTTTAATGTAGAATATATGGAATATTTTGATGTTATTAATAACATCAAAATATTCCATATATTCTACATTAAATAAACTCAACCAAATCCTAATGCATCCATCTTTCTAAATCACTTATTTATTAACTCGTTGAAAGTACATCTCAGGACAGATGAATAATGAGTGTAAAAATGCTCAAATATGAACCCCATTAAGATTGATGTGGCACTGTGGAAGAGGTGTGAAAAAAATATGTAAAGACTTCTTTAAGGTTGCGATGAAACAGTAAAGAAAAGTACATCTGTAACTGGGTGTAAAGTCAATGTGTTAGAACTAGTAGGGAAGTCATAATGCATTGAATGAAAGAAATGAGGCATCCAGTCAGGATTAAAGTGTAAAAACTTCCATTTCTTTTTCATTATGATAAACTGTGAATGACAACCTGGACATAAAACTGAATTACATTGTTGGATGACAACAGAAAATTGGAAAAATTAAAAACAAAATCCACAAAAAATGTTTTTGAGATATGAAGACAAAATAATTAATATTTTGATATAAATATTTATATTAATGAATAAATAAAACCTATGTTCATAAGTCATACAATTTTCTGAAAAAAAATGAATAAAAGCAATGCTAAAAAACATATGAAAGTAAAAAAAAATATATATTTCTATTGTTACATGGTAATTACAACCCATAGAAACATAGTGATATGGAAAATCCTGTAACAGGAACCACAATTTCTTTATGAAATAAGAGGTTAGCAGTAGAGTGTTTCAGACTTTGTACAGCTCAGGGTTCTATGATTCAGCATCTTTTGCTTGATTTGCATCTGCACAATTTTTGTAAGAAAAGATGCCATTGAAAATATGTTTACATTTGGGCTTGATGTGAACAACTGAACACAAATGTTGAATAAAAATTAATTAAAAAAAGCAGTTATCCAGAATAAAACAAAATTCCAACTTCTACAAACTCAGAGTTTTCCTTCTCTTTAACTTTCAGAAAATTTGAAGTTCTATAAAGTTAAATTCAATTGTATAGTCTCTATTTCAAACAAACAGAGGTTGGCTATAAATACATTATGTAAGAAATAATTTAAAATACAGATGCATAGCAAAGACAACACAGTAGTACATTGTGAAAACAACTAATAAATTCCCTGCTGGAAGTGAAAAATTTTCAAGACAATTTTCAAATGACATTCATTTCAAGACAATTCTGTTGGGCCTTTACTAATCATTACCATCTTAGCAAAAGGCACATACATTCAATCAGTTCTCATCACACACACTATAATATTCATTTAACTAAGACACATGTACAATCTCCTCCAGACCCATGAAAATCACTGATGACAGAACTTCTATACTCTTCTCTTGCAGCAAGATCAGTTCCATGTCTAGGTGGGGGTCATTTTTTTGAATCTCTCCTCTTCTACTCTTTTTTCTCTTAGCTTGCTCTTAATTTTTTATCCTTCATGTCATTACTAACACAGTTCTTCCACCTCACTCAAGTCTTCCTGTAGCTTACTATCCAGAAAGTCACATGTCCATAACTCTACATTCCACGTCCCTTCTCTAAACACGACCACACCAACACAATCTTGCTTTGTAGTCCCTTTGAAACCTCTGTCACTTCATTTGTGTTATCTTTATTATCTCATTTCTAATTCTATCCTTCCTGGTGACATGACACATCCATCTCAGTATCTTCATTTCAGCAGCATTTAATCAGAAAATTTGGAAGTGCCACTGGATTGGGAGGCCAGTCTAGTGGCACTTCCAAATCCTGGCCTCCCTTCCTGTGATAACACATTATGCGACATAATTAAAAGAAACGTATCAAAGGAAAGGTACCACTCCCTAGAATAGCTGAAAGAAGCTGTGAGAGTTGCCTTAACTAATATTAACAAGGCTCTGCTCTGTAGTAAAATATCACATAGGACATGGTGCCAAATGATTTTGTATAATGAAAGTGGTTATACCGACCTTTTGGAAAATTAAAGGGTTCTCTATGAATGATTAATTGTAGTTGTTATCCTTAATTAGTCAATAAACTTAATTAAAATGTCCTGAATTAAAGTTATCTTGAATCACTGCAAAACATGGAAGCAACAAGATATTTGAACTGCACTGTGCGCTAAGGGTACCGGTACCTGCAAAATTGACACTATGAGTACAAAAAATGGTTAAAAAAACTGTCAGCAATCATAATAAAAAAGTTCTGATGAAAAAATATAATTATGTAAAGCAAGTGCATACATAATCAGTGAAAATGCCAATGAAACAAATAAAAAGAAATGGAAAATACCATGTTTTCCCCTCTTGACATCCAGGTAAAGACAGATCCGCCCATGGGACAGACATTTTAACTTTTGAAATTTCCCCAGGATTCTGATTGAATTAGGGGTTAATGGAAGTCCATTAATGCCACACATATCGATAGCATGAGGTGATGCAAAGTATGTCCATGCTCCAAGAAGAGAGGAATTTAATTTACGGCTCATCTAAAGAAAATATACAAAGATGAGAAACTAAAAATATTTCCACAAATAATTTACAACATGCATGCCATTTACCACAGAAACAACTAATCACAATAAAAGTCTACATACATATGCTTAACACAATTAATTGTCAAGGATTTTCACTGTTAAAACCCAAAAAGCTAACTTTTTAAAAATCGTATCACATGGAGCATTCCGATAACGACAGAAGCTAATAACATGGGCAGAGCATCAATTACAAACCACAATGTAAGAAAAGTTAAAATGACATTCTGCTAAGATGGTAGGGAAGTCAGTTCTCTGGGACAATTCAGGTGTAAACCTACTACTTTCTGGAATTTGATGCTACCATTAACACTGAATGGTATGCTCTGACTCTTTAGCAGCAACATTGTCTGTAAGCAAAAAACTCTTTGGGCATCTAACAAAAAAGAATCTTCTTGTTTTAATTCATACAGAAGGTATTTCATTGGAAGAATATTTTAGGGTTTTGCCAATAAGCATTTTATCATACAAACGAAGGAAGGTTTTACCAGTTCTTTTCAATACAGAGGAAAACAATATTGTGTTTGTGTGGAGAGAGAGAGAGAGAGAGAGAGAGAGAGAGAGAGAGAGAGAGAGAGAGAGAGAGAGAGAGAGAGAGTGTGTGTGTGTGTGTGTGTGTGTGTGTGTGTGAGAGAGAGTCATGCCTAAAAATGTCTCCTTGTATTTTGGAACCTTTAAAAATCTGATATATATATATATATTAAATAATATCTACACATTGCTTGCTATCTCCAAGAAGTTTATGTTTTACTTTTTGCAATGTAAATTAACTTAAAAATGTTTCCCATTACAAAGTGTAATGAGTTTTCCATATGCTATTTTTTTAAAAATAATAACATGAATTTTCCAAAAGTTATACTTTTCTTCACCCAGTAATCATTTAGGAGTTTTCTATTTATAAGCTATCTATTACTCCGCCCACCCTCAATGATTATTTAGGAGTCTAACTTTTGATATGAGGTAAAACTGTCGATGTTCACGGAAAACCAGTTGTTATCAAGTGCATAACTATAATGAAGATGATGAATACTTTTATCTGAATGTTTTGGGTGAATGTTGGTCACAGAAAAATCAGTTATATAAAAAATATTAGTGAATAGATCTAAATTGATAACTTTTGGCACACGATCAAAACTTAAGGCAAAAACTCTCGAACTACACAACTGAAAAAAAAAAAAATCGGCACGTGATAAAATTTAGTGGAAGGGCACTGGTGAAATGACCAACAAAAAAAAAAAAAAAAAAAAAAAAAAAAAATTACCCAATGAACGTCTCCTGTGGAAAAAGCCCTGCCAGTTGCAGGGGTGATTTTGCTCACTTGGCATCCTCAATCAAAGAACATGCAATACAAGACACAAAACATGTACTGACTCACGTGTAAGTTTGAAAAGCCAACTTCGGCTGTATTTATTTGAAGGCAAAAAGAAAACCAATGTAAGGTAATCACTAGAGCTTAAGCTTGCTCACAACACTGGCTATTCATAGCCTTAATTTTCTCTAAATAATTACCCAAAATTTCGAAAAAGGTATTGAAGTCCTAAATTAATTTTGATTAGTTGGGTAAAAATGCAAAGGCTCTAAGGTTTAGGCCTTGGACACATGATTAGGCAATTCTGTCATTTGTTGTTTTCAATAATAGAATGTGCACACAGTAATACTTCAACACTGCTCTCAATAAAGTAAGTAAAATAAAAAAAAAATGAAATGTAAATTTGGCTACTCTTTCAATTTTCAAAATGGTTTTTCACATAAATTTAGATCATGGTTGCCATCAGCTCAACCTGTCGGTGTCATTCAACTTAAATATTTTTTTCCTTTACCAACACATATAATACACAAATATGCACATACAATTACATGACATTTCTAGTTATATATATATTTTTTTTACTGCTAGCCTTTTACCCCTATTGACAAAATTTTGTTGTCTACATGCTTGCTACATTTTTGTAAACTTTTAATTTTTTTGCCACTACAAATTTCATTTTCTACTTCTAAAAAGCAATATGAACAATATATATTTTTACACAATTTTTGCAGATGTTGGCTTTCTCAAAAAGATATTTATTTATTTTTAATTTTTATGGCCTCAGCCTTAACCGGATACCTAAATTAACCAAAATAAAAAACATAAATTTGACAGCTTCCCTAACTTACTTCAACTTATATTATATATATCATCATCATCATCATCATCATCATTGTCAACCATTATCAATCCCCTGCTGGACGAAGGTCTCCCCAAGTTTCCTCCACAACGGTCTGTCTTGTGCCAGTCTCCTCCATGTCACTCCCGCATACTTTCGAATTTCATCCACCCATCTTGCATGTGGTCTTCTTCTGGGTCTTTTCCTGTCCCTTGGAATCCAATCTAAAATTTCGGCTGTCCATCGATGGTCTGTTCTTCTGGCAGTATGTCCAGCCCATTGCCATTTCAGGGATTTAACTCTGATCATGATGTCTTCCACTCTTGTCATTTTCGGATCACGTGTTCCTCTTCTTATCTCTCCTGGTTACACCAAGCATGCACCTCTCCATGCTTCTTTGAGTTGTCTGCAGCCTTTGTATGTCTCTTTTAGCTAAAGGTCCACGTCTCTGCACCATACGTAAGCACTGGAAGGATGCATTGATCAAACACTTTTCTTTTAAGACATAATGGCATATTGCTCTTGAAAATTATGCTGTTTCTTCCAAAAGCTTTCCAGGCAAGTTTTGTACGCCGATTAATTTCTTCATCAATGTGACCCTCACTTGATATCTGCTGTCCAAGATAAACGTACGTGTCTGTTATCTCCAGCTTTTCTCCATCAATCGATAAATCTTCATTTCTTGTAAAAGCATTGTACATCACTTTTGTCTTCTGAAAGTTCATTTTTAATCCCACTTCTTTACTCTTGTCAGCAAGTTCCTGGATCATACTCTGTAGCTCTGATGAGGTAGTTGCAAAAATGACTACGTCATCAGCAAAACGAAGGTGGGTTAGATAATCTCCATTAATCTTTATCCCCTTGTTTTCCCAGTTCAGTGATTGAAAGACATTTTCCAATGTGGCATTAAAGAGCTTCGGAGATATGGTGTCACCTTGTCTCACTCCTTTTCCAATTTTTATGTGTGTTGTATTTTCAAACAGCCGAATCTTTGCACTTGCATTTTCATAGATGTTATTAATAATATTAATGTATGCATCTTCAATACCGCAGGATTTCAGAGCCATTGCAACTGCTGATGGTTTCACCGAATCAAAGGCTTTTTCATAATCGATAAAAGCCATGCACAATGGAAGTTCATATTCCCTCGCTCTTTCAATTAGTTCTCTCAGTACGTGGATATGATCTATTGTGCTGTAGCCACTCTTGAATCCAGCTTGTTCTCTCGGTTGAGCCATGTCCAGTGTCACCTTCAAGCGGTGTGAAAGAACTTTAGTGAAGATTTTATAAACCACTGATAGGAGGCTGATAGGTCTGTAGTTCCTGAGATCCTCAATGTCACCTTTTTTTCTGTAGCAAGATCATTGTAGCGTTGTTCCAATCCTCAGGAATTTTCCCTTCATTAAGGCATCGAGTGAAAATTTGGGCGAGTACTGTTTCGATTTCTCCACTTGCTTCTTGTATGATGTCTACAGTAATTCCATCTTCTCCTGGAGCTTTTCCCCGCTTCATGTTCTTGATTGCATGTGCAACTTCTGCTGGAAGGACTGGAAGAACTCTGGTACTGGTACCTTTCATGATGTCTGAAGTAAATGTATCATCCCTTTCATATAATTTGGAGTAGAAATCTTTCACTCTTGTCAAAATTTCGCCTCTATTTCTTGTTACAGAACCATCTTCTTTTCTCAGTGCCATAATCTGTTTTTCCCCTTACTGAGATGTCCCTTTTGCTATCTTTAGGCTTTGGTTGTTTTCAATTGCTTTCCTTACTAGTTCACAGTTGAATTTCCTTACGTCTTCAGTGATACTTTTCGTACTGTCTTGCATAGCTCTATATATTCCACTTTGGAAGTCACATCTTCTTTAGTTGTCCTCATCACTCTTCTTTTTTGCATCAACATTTTGGTTTTTCCCGATAATTTGTTCACATGCAATTTGTTCTTAGATCCAGCTAATTTTGTTGCTGTTTCCATAAGAGCTTTGGTTACTTTTCTGTTAACTTCAGAAATATCCACTTCTTCCGATGTTAGGCCTTCTAAAGCAGAGAATCTGTTCTTCAGTTCCAATTTGAAGGTATTATGGTGTTTTTTAAGGTTGGTTATGTCAATACATTTTGTTTGTCTTATGAGCTTGCTACGTTCGAGTTTAGTGTTGAGGTGCATCTTACATCTCACCAATCTATGGTCACTGCCTGTGTTGAACTTGTTTAGCACACTGCAGTCTTCTATGACGAATTTTTGTTACACATAATAAAATCAATTTCACTTGTCGTCCCATTTGGATGTCTCCATGTCCATTTCCTGTGTGGCTTTTTCTTGAGAAAGGAGTTCAAGATGAAAAACCCTTCTGCCTCTGCAAACTCTACGAGAGTATTTCCACGCTGGTTTCTGTTGCCGTGACCGAATTTACCTACTGAAGTTTCATTCTGTTGCCATTGCCCTATTTTTGCATTGAAATCTCTCATAATTATCTTCAAGTGCTGCTTACCTTTATTATTTAGATCGAATTTCCTCATAAAATTCTTCAATTTCTTCTTCAGCATGACTTGTGGTGGGTGCATAAGTTTGAATAACCTGAGCCTGGTATCTTCTCGAGAGTTGGATAACGAGTCGTGCAGCTCTGTCAGAGGAACTTTCAACTTCTACAACTTTATCCTTCAGTTTCTTGTTTATTATAAATCCAACACCACTAGTTCTGCCAGTATCTGTCCCACGATAGTAGAAGAGATGTCCACTTTTCAGTTCAATGAGATCTTCTCCTTTTCTCCTTACCTCACTTAGCCCGACGATGTCCCACTTGATCCTTTGTAGTTCCTCTTCCAATTCAAGGAGCCTTGAATCAGAAGATAGGGAGCGTCCGTTATACGTTGCCAAGGTCAGCATCAGATGGCAGCCTAGTCCGGTCCTCCGGGGATTCTTAGCACCCTCTGCCTTCATGTCGCACTGGCCGCTGCCTTGGCCAGGTACATTCCAGCTGCCGGAGACTGAGGGCCAAGATTTAAGTTGTGGAGTCATTTTGGAGGGGTTTGGCCATAACTCACCACGCTGGCCAAGCGGGTTGGTGAGTGTGGGATAACATTTCCTCTAATCCCGATGGTATAATTATACCGCTATTGGCGGTCGTCAGAGCCCCTTTAGTGGGAACAGGATGTACCACGAGAAGGCGGGGTTGACATTTGTCAAGGAGAGGCTGTGATGTTACGCATCACCTGACCTTACATCCCTATATATATATATATATATATTTTTTTTTTTTGACATTTATTTTTACTTAAATTTTTTTTTAATAAGAACTTGAATTTTTTTTTTTCAAATTCCTGGAAAGTTTTATATTATCCTGAATTTTCCTACCGGCAGTGAAATTGAAAGGAAAATTTTTTTTACCTTGCGTCACAGGTCCTAGTAAAGGTAGAAGAAGGGTCTTCACATTGACAAAATTTGGAATTTTCACTTGTGTAAGGCCATTTTGGTCTCACTCATCTTGTTGTGAGGAGGGAGGGCGACTCTTCAGCATGTGGCTTCTGCCACCTGCAGGTTGAGATGCCGGACATCAAAGGAGAGGGTTCTGTCCAATAGGCCAGGAATGCAGGGGATCCTTATGATGGGTGTTCAGCATGAAGTAAGACTGTGGCTGGAGGTTGCAGCAGGCACCTGATGAGAAGTGATTGCAGTCGGCTGGCTGCGGGCTGGTTCTGTTGCCGGAAAAGAATTTATCCCTTAATGGGCTTCTGGCGGTGGGGTTCTATGACATCTAGGTATGATGGGCACCATCTTTCATCCTCGGTGCTCCCAGGAAGAGGCAAAGCAAGGCAAGGCAGGGCAAGGCTTCCTTTTGCCCCCAAAACAACTTGCACTTGTCAGAGGATGCACGCCTTGCAGGAGTTGGTGAGTGATGTTCTACCGCTGCCCATTTTAGTACGGAAGCCAGTCAGAAAACAACCACAAGACCATGCCCCTTTCGGACACCAGGACGCAGAGCCAAATTGTCTGCTCCCTTCGAAAAAATCAGTCGCAATGCTCCTTCGCAAACCTCCAACTCCGTCAAGTAACATTAGCCCAGGCTATCTGTGTGTTGGCAGCATCTTATCGGTTGAAAAAGTTCCCCTCGCTTAGGAAGAAAGAGAGTGACGCCGGGGTGGGGGAGGAAAGTCAGAGCAAATTTTTCCCACCAGACAATGTAAAAAGGCAAACTTACACAAGCGGGTTGCCCTAGAAACAACGTAAGAAAAAACTAAATTCGACTCTTCGCACAGCTATGACCGTGAAGATTGGGATGCGTGTCAAGGTTACGCTGGTCGACCTTTGACCAATTCTGGGAATCTCAAAAGGGGAATAGGGAAACACAAAGGATAAGCAAGGTTACATGAGAATTTCTACAAACGTTTTCAACAACGGCCCAAAGGAACTGAGAAAAAAAAATGGTGGAAAGAATTCACGTCTTTCGCAATTTT
Source organism: Macrothele yani (assembly GCA_039090855.1). Classification (NCBI taxonomy): domain Eukaryota; kingdom Metazoa; phylum Arthropoda; class Arachnida; order Araneae; family Macrothelidae; genus Macrothele; species Macrothele yani. The sequence goes on along the minus strand of CM077004.1, from coordinate 118,735,799 downwards.
AACTGGCACACATAAAAAAAGAAGAAATACACCCAGAAATCACTAGACAAATACAGCATTACATCATACTCATATACAATTATAATTTGGATTTCCTAGTAGAGAAATACTGAAAAAACGAGAGAGAAAGAGCTGTAGAACAAACTCCCCCCTTTTTTTTTCTTATTATTACAACGTACACAAGAAACTAAACTGCAGAAGAAACAATAGTTACGTTTCCAAACATACAGATATCCCGGAAACTCTGATAATACAGGATATGCAAAAATTTAAATACATTATGATAATTTTACGGCAATATTAATTTTTCCACTTGTTAAAATAAAAATAATAAAAAAAAATTCAGATAACCACTAAGCTACAAGAAATGAATACAATATATTAAGGCATATTAGTCCCCCCCCCCCCCAAAAAAAAAAAAACGTTATTCTACAATTATCCAAGCACTAATATTATTACACATCACTACGATTATCATTAATGTACACAATTTTTTTTTAATTCATAATGACATATAACATGTTAATGCATTTCCATGAGAATTCACAAAGCATGAAGAGAAAGGAAGAAAAACGAAGGTAATCATAAACCTTGAATTGTGACAAAAATAAACGAATGAAGAATATGCATTTTAATTAGCTTGACTTATTCTTGACTCCTTTTTTTCTCTTTATTTTTTTCTCAACAATGGGTGTTTGTTCATCTATGTGTACTTACTTAAAAGAAAAAAAGAAGGAATTAAAAGGAATCAAAAGGAAGTAAGTATGAGAAAAGATACATTCTTGGAACAAGAATGCGTAGATATTTGATGGTTTCGAAAGGCGGAATTCAAGAAAAATCGGGCCCCGATTTGCCGAAAATTTGCCTGGAGAAAACAGCAACATATCACTTTGAAGAAATTACTGATGAAGCTAACTTTTTTTAATGTAGAGTTCAGGCACTTCCTGCATTGGTGTCTTTGCAAAATTAAATTTGTTGCAAGTGGAAAAGGGTTTTATTTTATATTGATGCTCGTTCCCAATAGTGGGATGATGTAATGCTTATGCTATAATGTATCATTCCTTACCAGAATGTATATCAAATCTTTACCTTCTTAGCAGAGTCACAAAATACTATTGCCTGATACAATGATACAAGCTTAACTGTTCCAGGTCATTCCATGTCAAATCAAATAATGCATGGAACCTTAATGTCATGGATTGGTTCAGTTTTTGATACATTTGTACCTTACCATGAGATGTTTACAAATCATTTTCATCAATTTTTTTTGTCCACCCGGTTTTGAGATATTGAATTTTCAAAATTGACTAAAAATGCCAATATTCACTAGTCACTATAACTTCAAATGCCATTTGTGAGATACCTATGATAGCTACAGCATACATGAGACTGACGAAGAAGAAAAAAGCTGAACTTCTGAACCGGGTGAAAAATCAGAACGAGCGGTGAAACAGTGTGAACGTAATGCGGCATGAGCAAGATGGAATAGTTCACTGTAATTTATTTACGTAAATATTAAATTGCAACACATTCCTGCATTCAAGTGTAAAATAATTGACATTCAACAACGCAGGTTAGAGAGAACACCACAGGGAAAAAAAAAAAAAACTACGATTACGGCGGAATTTTTGCTCCATACGACTTCCGTTTTCGGAAAAAAATTTCCTACATTTTCAAGCTAAAATGCAAATTTCTATAGAATAAAATGATATTTCACAAGTCAGAACAAAACTGCGTAGAAGAAACGTTGTGAGAAAAAAATTACGATTACCGGAGAAATCTTTACTGCATCTAACTTCCATTTTCGAAAGTTTTGAAAATCGGAATTCTGTCCTGAGATGGAAAATGACCCCTCCCCCCTCAAATCTGTTCAGTTATGCTTTGATCTTGAAAACCACACAAATGGAATAATCTCATGCCTAAAGATTACAGGGAAATCTTCGCGCTGTCTAACTTCTGTTCTCGGAAAACTTTTCTCTATTTTCAAGCTGAAATACAAATGTTTATGAAATAAAATGATATTTAACAATACTGGGCAGAAGAAGCATCACGAGAAAAAGAAATTAAGATGACGGGGAAATCTTCACTCCATTTAACTTCCGTTTTCAAAAATTTCGAAAGATCAAACACCGACCGCAGAGGAAAAATGACCACCTACCAATTTCTCTTCAGTTTTGCACTGATCTTGAGAATGACCCAAATGATGACAAAAAAGCGAAATTCCGCGAATTCGCGGAAGAATCTTATGTATGCTACAGACATGGGACAGGTGTCACTTTAAAGCTTATGAATAGGACTTTCATTTGATATACAGCATGACACAATTGTAAATTTTCAAAAAACTTTATTTTGAGTTTACGGAAAAACAGAATTTTTTAAAATTTTCAAAAAATTCATACTTAAAATGTCTTGTAGCCAGTCAGTCCAAATTTCAAGGTGGTATCTCAATGGTGTCATACGAAAATTAAATTTTCTTGTTGGCAGTGACAAGGAATTAAACCCCCTGAAGTCCATTTTTCTACAATTTACATTGATAAAATTATGTGGTAAACTGAAATGAATAAAAAAAAAAAAATTATCACAGGATATTTACACGGAGTGAGAGAAAGATGTACATGTGTGTGTGTGTGTGTGTGTGTGTGTGTGTGTAGATAGGGCAGGCTATCTTGGCAAAGGAACTGTTCAAAACATGCAAGACAAGCCCCAACATGTTTGTCTCTGTTTATTCATGTGCCCTTCCTCCCCACCACGTTACCTTCCAGACAGCTTAGTTGTGGTCTGGCTCTCTTTGTGTTAACTTCAGTTCGTTTGGACAGTGTGTTTTAGTGAAGCTTTCTAGGAAATTTTTGATGTGAAGCTCCTTTATTAGAATTTATTAAGTTTATTTCATTAACTATTTCATAATTACATGATTTGAAATATGGAGGAGAATAAATGGCCAAAAAACTGTTGCAACCCTTTTAAAAAAAGGGGGCACTGGGTTAGTAAAGACTTGAGGAAAGTAACTGATTGGATGGTTTCACTAAATAGGGAAATCAAACCACACATGAAAGTATGCACTTCATGCAGACTGCAGTTAGGAAAAGAGAAGGCTTGGAAAACAATATACTTGTCAAATGGAAAACAATATACTTGAAAAGGGAATTCCTCCTGAGAATTATGAGATTCCTGGTCCTAGTCATATTAAGGAGTCTCAGTATTTGGACCCTGATGCAGCTTTAAGCCACTTAAATGCCTCTTTGACCTCCCTTGGTGAGTCTCTGGTGTGTAAGAAAAAAGCATTAAATAGGTCCAAGAAGTATTTATTGCAAAGAAAAGATGGGGAAGATTAAAAGGACATACAAAGAGTTATTTTTTACTTCTGAAGATGATTTAGATGAGGAAGAATGTCACTGTGCTGATTCAGAAATTATTCAGCAACTAAAGGAAAATTTTAGAACAATGAACAGAAGTAAAAAGCTCATGATTTTGACAGTTTTACCAAAAAGCTGGTCCTGTAAAAGAATATAAAGTGAATTTGGAGTAAGTAACTACATTACAAGGAAGGCAAAAAACTTGTGAAAGAAAAAGGAATTTTGTCCTCACGTAATCCCAAACCTAGAAAAATTTTACCTGGAGACAAAGCCAACTTAGTAAAGGAATTTTACTGCAATGAAGAAGTCAGCAGGCAAATGCCCGGCAAGAAAGATTATATTTCAATCAAAGACAAAGATGGTTGTTGAACTCATGTTCCAAAGCATCTGATACTTGGTAATCTTAGAGAAATTTACCAACTTTTCAAGTCCTAGCACCCATCTCAAAAGACAGGATTTTCAAAATTTGCTGAGTTAAGACCAAGGAACCGCATTATAGCAGGAGCTAGTGGGACTCACACTGTGTGTGTGTGTGTGTGCACAACACATCAGAATGTAAAGCTCACGACTGCTGGTGTCAATTTAAACAAAGTGACCCTGCAAGGACATGATACTCTTTTAAAATCATATCAACATTGCTTATCAAGAATTATGGGTAATCTTTTTTTTTTTTTTTGATTGGAGGTTTAACGACCACCGTGAGCAACTCAATGGGCTATAAGCAGTCGCCCGTCCCTAATTTAGGGTCACTGGTTCCAGGGAAGGGAGAGAGCCAGTGCCGTAAGACAAACACAACATCCATGCCCGACCGGGATTCGAACCCGGACCCCTTACGGACGAATGATCAGAGGCCAGCGCCTTAGACCACTGCGCCACCGTGGTAATCCCCCGGCACAAAAATGCTTTATAGGTGACTGTGATTACTGAATTCAAGGAAGCCTTATTGACAAGTCTTGAAGAAGAAATGATTGATAACATCACCTACAAGCAGTGGGTTTCAGTGGACCACTGTTAATTTGAAACTATTTGCAAAACTACAGAGGATTTTGTTGAGGAGTTTTCAGCCAGCTAATCATCTTAAAGAAACATGATTTCATTGCCAAACAGCAATCTGCTTTTTTTGCAGAGAAGAAAATTACACTTTGCTCTAACGAAGCTGTGGTGACATGTGATTTTTCTGAGATCTATTCATTCATTCTGCAAGATGAAGCCCAGTCATTCCATTGGAACAACTCAATAGCAACTGTTCATCCCTTTGTTGTGTACTACAAGGAAAATGGTCAACTAAGACATAAGAGTTTTGTTTTCATCTCGGAATGTCTGAAACATGACAAAAGTTCTTGTTCATGCTTTCCAAAGAAAACATTTTAATGCTTTGAAGGCGGAATTGCTCCCAAACTTGAAAAAGATATTTTACTTTTCAGACAGCTGTGCAGCACAATACCAAAATCGTAAGAGTTTTCCAAATTTGTGAAACCACCACACTGATTTCCAAAGCATTGAAGCAGAGTGGCATTTTTATGCCACTGCACATGGCAAAAGAGCTTGTGATGGTGCTGGAGGCACAGTGAAGAGACTTACAGCAAAGGCCAGCCTTCAAAACCCCCTCAAATCAGATAATGACACCCCGACAGCTGTTTGAGAGGGGAAGGCAAACATCCCTGCAATAAGTTTTTTTTTTTTTTATATTTCAAATGATGAATACCTGGAAGAGGAGAGATTTTTACAAGTATGATTTGATGAAGCAGTTGCTGTTAGAGGAACTCAGAAGTTTCATGCCTACCTCCCAGTATCAACTGAAAATTAGAAACCCAAGCATTTCCAGCTTCTCATGATACTGTTTTACATTGTATTAAAATCACTCCCAAACTTCAAGATGTAGATTTTGATCGTATGAATGGTTTTGTGGCATGTGTCTATGATAACTCATGGTGGATGGGATGTGTTCTCTCAATGTGTGTGGGTAGAACATGAAGTCAAGCTATCCAGCTGGACCAGCAACATCATTCTCTTATCCTAGGAAACCGGATGTTCTCACCATGCCAGGAGACTTCATCCTTTGCAAACTGGATCTAATTACAGCTACAGGGAGAACATACCAGCTAACCCCACAGGAGATGACAAAAGCATCCAACATGCTAGCCAAGAAAAAAGAGGTACTTTGTCATTAGGTATAGAAATTTTTGTCTATTTTTGTATGATACCATTGAGATACCACCTTGAAATTTGCACTGACTGGCTACAAGACATACCTTTAAGTGTGAATTTTTTGAAAAATTTACAATTGTGTCATGTTGTATATCAAATGAAAGCCATATTCATAAGCTTTAAAATGACACCTGTACCATGTCTGTAGCTATCATGGGTATCTCATAAATGACATTTGAAGTTATAGTGGCTAGTGAATTTTGGCATTTTTAGGCAATTTTGAAAATTCAATATCTGAAAAATGGGTGGACAAAAAATAAAAAATAATTTTTAAACATCTCATGGTAAGGTACAAATGTACCCAAAATTAACCAAATCCATGACATCAAGCTCCAAACATATTTTTCATTGGTTGATTTGACATGGATTTTCATTGGTTGATTTGACATGGAGTGATGATGATTTACGGAACCATAAATCATCATCACTTTCCTATAACAAATTTTAATGTCAATGCAATGTTGACTACAGGTCATTCTCTAGCATAAATTTTTAGAATTGTCACTAATCCATGTTGAACCATCTGATCTGATTCATCATGAAATGATAGCCATGAAGCTAGTGTTAACTATTCTTGTGACAGCTGATGCCAAACCCATAAACAGGAGTAAATAGAAGACAGAACAGAGTCACGTAGCTCTGTAGAAGCACCACAACCTCCCAACATATATAATGATAAAAGAGAAAATGTGTGTCTCTAGCAGTCATAACTCATCATGAAATCAAGGCAGACACTTCAAAATTTAGCTGCTTGTTTTTCATTGTTGCTGAAGTTGCAGCAGCAAGTTTCAAGTCAAAATTCCTAAAAAGGGGCTTACTATAATTGAAAACATTTATCACACTGTTTCTATAGAAACCAGAGAGACAGCTGAGAGCACATCTGCAATTTCGAACATGCAAGTGCACTACCATTGGTGCCTGCCACATGTGCATCATGAGGAACAAAATGACTTTCCTTATTTGAGCACCACTATTCCGTTGGTGATTGGAAATTTTTATGGCAAGAGCATGTACACTGTTTTTGCAATGCATTCATTTCTTCAGTACTGGAAATACCATTAACATACTTTATAAAGAGGTATAATGAACTTATGACATATTTTTTTATACTCATGTATTCCAAAGATATTAATACTGCAACGCTAGCAAGATAATAGCTAGAGATAGGGCATACTACTGATTCTTCTACAGGGTGTACCCAAATTCGTGCAACAAAGAGGGGTGATAGTACACATAAAGATGAATACCTTCTGCAATGGAACGTAGATGGCACTCTGCTCCTAGTGCCTGAAAAACGTTAAGTTGATCCTCCAAAACGTCCATGTTGATCTTCCAACAGTGGAAAAAAACACAACTTACCTAAATTATGGGTTGCACACTTGAATTGGTGAATATAGGGGCAGAGCAGGACTCAAAGAGGGTGCTCGAAATGGCACCCGAGGGCATTGTTGCACAGCCCACACTGATGGATGAAGGATTGTCGCACTCTCTCGTAGACTCCCAGTGTGTCCAGGCTGACTGTGCCTGACGCAACAAGCATCACAACTAGCATACACTGGGGTATTTGCAACGAGTTCATAGGAATGGATTCATCAACATTATTACCGAGTCAACACCGCAAGGCACAAGACGGCTGGACGTAGCGGAGGAGTCATGCACACCATGGAGGACTGCTCATACAAGGAATTGGCAGATATGCATCTGATGTATGGGTGAGCACATGGCAATGGATGTGCGGCAGCGAGAATGTACTGTGAGCGATTCCCATATCATCATATACCTCACCGTGCAACATTTGCCAGATTTGATTGACACCTACAGGAGACTGGCTCGTTCACGATCTCCTGGTGTGATGCGCGGCATCAGCGGTCTGTGCGGACACCGGAAATGGAAGAGTGCATCTTGCAATGCTTCGCAGCAGCCCCATCCATAAGTAGTATGTGAGCAGTGGCAGCGAAAATAGGAGTGTTCCTCACTGTGCAGTGGGGAAAATTTTGCATGAGCAAAGGATGTATTCCTTCCACATGCAGAAGGTCCAAGCTTTGGCCGGAGACAACTATCCTCAGCGAGTACAGTTCCTTTTTTTTTTTTTTATTAAAGGTTTAACGACCACAGTGAGCAACTCAATGGGCCATAAGCAGTCGCCCGCCCCTAATTTAGGGTCACTGGTTCCAGGGAAGGGAGAGAGCCAGTGCCGTAAGACAAACATAACATCCATGGCTCACCGGGATTCGAACCCGGACCCCTTTCGGACGAATGATCAGAGGCCATCACTTAGACCACTGTGCCACCGGGGCGGCAATACAGTTCTTCAGGTGGCTGCTCCAGATAAACGCTGCAAATTAACACTTCCCACCTTAGTGTTATTCAGTGATAAGGCAATGTTTATGCAGGAGGGCATTTTCAATAGTCACAACCAGCACATTTGGGCTAATGATAATAATCTGCACACCACCACCTGAGGTTTGCCGTCAACATCTGGGCAGGTATCCTTCGTGACTGGCTGGTGGGACTGTACATCTTGCCACAAAGTCTGACCGGCGCCATGTACCGTGTGTTCCTGGAGCAAGTGCTTCCTGGTTTGTTGCACAGTGTTTCACACAATGCTCTGAGAGACATGTGGTTCACGCATGATGGGGACCCTGCGCATTTTCCCAGACTTCCTGAATGTGATGTACTCCGGCAGGTGGATTGGACAGGGTGGACCAGTAGCTTGGCTTCCACACTCCCTGGACCTGAATCCATTAGACTTCTTCTTCTGGGGACACCTGAAAACACTAGTGTACAAGACACTTGTGGAGTCACCGGAAGATCTTGTCGTAAGGATCGTTGTCACTGCGGACCAGATCAACACCACACCGTGAGTCTACGAGAAAGTGTGACAATCCTTCATCTGTCGGTGTGGGCTGTGCAACAATGCCCTCGGGCACCACTTCGAGCACCTCCTTTGAGTCCAGCTCTGCCTCTACATTCACCAACACAAGTGTGTAACCCATAATATAGGTAAGTTGTGTTTTTTCCATAGTTGGCGGATCAATGTGGACATGGAACTTAACATTTTTCAAGCACTAGGAGTTAAGTGTCACCCTGTGTTCCATTGCAAAAATTATTCGTCAGTATCTGTACTATCACCCCTCTTTGTGTGCCACACGAATTTGGGAATACCCTATATAATCACTGTAATGATTTAGAGCAGTGCTTCCCGAACTTTTTAGAACTGTGTCCTAATGTTTAGGACAAACTGTTGCAACCCATCTAGCTTTAATGGACATGGGGGGAGGGGGGTGTCTTTGTCTGACTATTTTGTTTGCCACTGTTCTTTCCACTTGCCCTTCAATTCCAAAATTCAGTGTCATCATCAGCTTCTTTGTAAACCACTTACCCATGTGCTTACAAAGAGAAAAAAGTTTGGTTTATATCATTTTGAAGTTAATGAATTCACAGTTGTATCTAGATTGGACCCCTAGAGAAGTTGGTCCTGTTTAAATATGATGATCCAAAGTTCTGGAAACTTCTAGCAGTGGAAGTATCCAGTAGGTTCTAGAGTTAAATGTGTGCTGTGGTCATTATAAGGTAGGTAGCACAGAGCTGTGGCTGACAGACTATCCAGGTTTCCACTATAGTCATCAGATGGCAATGCTAGTGGGTTGTGGCAAGTTGCATATTCTGCTTTGGAAGGCACCACTAGCACAAAATACATATATTATGCACCTTATCCCTCCCCCTTTAAATTTTTTCACTTTCCCATTTTTTTTTATGATTTTCTATTTTCAAATAATTACACAATTTTTACATTTTAAAACTTTTCATGACCCACAGTTTGGGAAATGCTGATTTAGAGGAAAGTAAAAATTAAAAGTGGAATGATATACTATTAAAAATCACCAATCACTCACCCTAAAGATCATGATAATTTCCATCCACAAACACTTCAAGCATGTTATATGGTAATAAAATGAAGTGTTTGTGGATGGAAATTACCATGATCTTTAGGGTAAGTGATTGGTGATTTTTAATAGTATATCATTAATGAATTGCACATAAACTATGCACACTTTGCAGGGGTTTAATACCTTAAAAGTGCAAATATAATAAAAGTGGAATGTATTAATATCATCATCATCATCATCATCATTGTCAACCATTATCAATCCACTGCTGGACGAAGGTCTCCTCAAGTTTTCTCTCACAACGGTCTGTCTTGTGCCAGTCTCCTCCATGTCACTCCCGCATATTTACGAATTTCATCCACCCATCTCCCATGTGGTCTTTTTCTGGGTCTTTTCCTGTCCCTTGGAATCCAATCTAAAATTTCTCGGCTGTCCATCTATGGTCTGTCCTTCTGGCAGTATGTCCAGCCCATTGCCATTTCAGGGATTTAACTCTGATCATAATGTCTTCCACTCTGGTCATTTTTCGGATCCACGAGTTCCTCTTCTTATCTCTCCTGGTTATACCAAGCATGCACCTCTCCATGCTTCTTTGAGTTGTCTGCAGCTTTTGTATGTCTCTTTTAGTTAAGGTCCACGTCTCTGCACCATACGTAAGCACTGGAAGGATGCATTGATCAAACACTTTTCTTTTAAGACATAATGGCATATTGCTCTTGAAAATTATGCTGTTTCTTCCAAAAGCTCTCCAGGCAAGTTTTGTACGCCGATTAATTTCTTCATCAATGTGACCCTCACTTGATATCTGCTGTCCAAGATAAACATACGTATCTGTTATCTCCAGTTTTTCTCCATCAATCGATAAATCTTCATTTCTTGTAAAAGCATTGAACATCACTTTTGTCTTCTGAAAGTTCATTTTTTAATCCCACTTCTTTACTCTTGTCAGCAAGTTCCTGGATCATACTCTGCAGCTCTGATGGGGTAGTTGCAAAAATGACTACGTCATCAGCAAAACGAAGGTGGGTTAGATAATCTCCATTAATCTTTATCCCTTTGTTTTCCCAGTTCAGTGATTGAAAGACATTTTCCAATGTGGCATTAAAGAGCTTAGGAGATATGGTGTCACCTTGTCTCACTCCCTTTCCAATTTTTATGTGTGTTGTATTTTCAAACAGCCGAATCTTTGCACTTGCATTTTCATAGATGTTATTAATAATATTAATGTATGCATCTTCAATACCAAGATTTCAGAGCCGTGGTAACTGCTGATGGTTTCACCGAATCAAAGGCTTTTTCATAATCGATAAAAGCCATGCACAATGGAAGTTCATATTCCCTCGCTCTTTCAATTAGTTCTCTCAGTACGTGGATATGATCTATTGTGCTGTAGCCACTCCTGAATCCAGCTTGTTCTCTCGGTTGAGCCATGTCCAGTGTTACCTTCAAGCGGTGTGAAAGAACTTTAGTGAAGATTTTATAAACCACTGATAGGAGGCTGATAGGTCTGTAGTTCCTGAGATCCTCAATGTCACCTTTTTTATGTAGCAGGATCATTGTAGCATTGTTCCAATCCTCAGGAATCTTCCCTTCATTAAGGCATCGAGTGAAAATTTGGGCGAGTACTGTTTCCATTTCTCCACTTGCTTCTTGTATGATGTCTATAGTAATTCCATCTTCTCCTGGAGCTTTCCCCCGCTTCATGTTCTTGATTGCATGTGCAACTTCTGCTGGGAGGACTGGAAGAACTCTGGTACCTTTCATGATGTCTGGAGTACATGTATCATCCCTTTCATATAATTTGGAGTAGAAATCTTTCACTCTTGTCAAAATTTCACCTCTATTTCTTGTTATAGAACCATCTTCTTTTCTCAGAGCCATAATCTGTTTTCTTCCCTTACTGAGATGTCCCTTTGCTATCTTTAGGCTTTGGTTGTTTTCAATTGCTTTCCTCACTAGCTCACAGTTGAATTTCCTTACGTCTTCAGTGATACTTTTTCTTACTGTCTTGCATAGCTCTATATATTCCACTTTGGAAGTCACATCTTCTTTAGTTGTCCTCATCTCTCTTCTTTTTTGCATCAACATTTTGGTTTTTCCTGATAATTTGTTTACATGCAACTTGTTCTTAGACCCAGCTAATTTTGTTGCTGTTTCCATAAGAGCTTTGGTTACTTTTCTGTTAACTTCCGAAATATCCACTTCTTCCGATATTAGGCCTTCTAAAGCAGAGAATCTGTTCTTCAGTTCCAACTTGAAAGTATTTTGGTGTTTTTTAAGGTTGGTTATGTCAATACATTTTGTTTGTCTTATGAGCTTGCCACGTTCCAGTTTAGTGTTGAGGTGCATCTTACATCTCACCAATCTATGGTCACTACCTGTGTTGAACTTGTTTAGCACACTGCAGTCTTCGATGACGAATTTTTTGTTACACATAATAAAATCAATTTCACTTGTCGTCCCAATTGGATGTCTCCATGTCCATTTCCTGTGTGGCTTTTCTTGAAAAAGGAATTCAAGATGAAAAATCCTTCTGCCTCTGCAAACTCAACGAGAGTATTTCCACGCTGGTTTCTGTTGCCGTGACCGAATTTACCTACTGAAGTTTCATTCTGTTGCCGGTGCCCTATTTTTGCATTGAAATCTCCCATAATTATCTTCAAGTGCTGCTTACCTTTATTATTTAGATGACGAATTTCCTCATAAAATTCTTCAATTTCTTCTTCAGGATGACTTGTGGTGGGTGCATAAGTTTGAATAATCTGAGCCTGGTATCTTCTCGATAGTTGGATAACGAGTCGTGCAGCTCTGTCCGAGGAACTTTCAACTTCTACCACTTTATCCTTCAGTTTCTTGTTTATTATAAATCCAACACCACTAGTTTTGCAGATATTTGAACAAAAATAAAAACAAGAGATGTCCACTTTTCAGTTCAATGAGATCTTCTCCTTTTCTCCTTACCTCACTTAGCCCGACGATGTCCCACTTGATCCTTTGTAGTTCCTCTTCCAATTCAAGAAGCCTTGAATCAGAAGATAGGGAGCGTGCGTTGTAGGTAGCCAAGGTCAGCATCAAATGGCAGCCTAGTCCGGTCCTCCGGGGATTCTTAGCACCCTCTGCCTTCATGTCGCACTGGCCGCTGCCTTGGCCAGGTACATTCCAGCTGCCGGAGACTGAGGGCCAAGATTTAAGTTGTAGAGTCATTTTGGAGGTGTTTGGCCATAACTCACCACGCTGGCCAAGCGGGTTGGTGAGTGTGGGATAGCATTTCCTCTGATCCCGATGGTATAGTTATACCGCTATTTGCGGTCGTCAGAGCCCCTTTAGTGGGAACAGGATGCACCACGAGAAGGCGGGGTTGACATTTGTCAAGGAGAGGCTGTGATGTTACGCATCACCTGACCTTACATCCCGTATTAATATACATATGCTTTAGTTGTTTGAAATGCATTACACTTTGTAGGTCAATTATTAATATACTCAAATGGAAATCATATATGTGATTTCACATACATGCGTGAACGCCCACGCACGCACACACACAAGCACACATTCTGATCCAGAATTAAACAAGTTACCCGAATGTTCCATATCGTGAGTGTTTGACAGTGGCAAATCTAGAACCTTAACTTGAGAAAAAGAGAAATAACATGTATCTATTAAAAAACAACAACGAAGTCCAACAAAAGTTTTCTAAAACAAAGTTTTAGAAAACTGAAACATACTTAAGAAAAATTTCTTAATTATGTTTCAGATCTGAAGCACACTTAAGAAATTTGACCAATAATTCTACCCAAAAGTGATTTTTTAATACTTTTTTAAAGCATGATTGCTACTTGTTTTGATGAATGAACTTTGATGTTTGATGCTATGAATTTTTCCAGACAGTAGTATAGCAAATCCCTAGTAAAAAATTTTGATGTAATAAAAATGGGTAATGGTGTCATTGTGAAAACTATTGTTGAAATCAGTTCATGCCGATGCTCATGGGTGCCACTATGGTGCTCATGCCAAGATTGAAAATAGAGACATGTCGATCAATGTGGCAAGGAATATGTATACTGTATACACTCATGTATAAGGTGAAAGTGTTTGGAAGAAATCCTACTTTCAAAGTTCTGGATGCAGCTTACATGTGGGCCAGTAAGAAATGAAAAAAAAAATTATGGAATATTTTTTCACCCACAGTAGGATTCTTATGGGAATAGGTGCTGCTGCTAATATAATCAATGCAATACCTAATTTTGTTTTAAATTGAGACCATGGAATTTTTTGCTTCCAAACATGAAGGAATCTCCTTTTTTAATATCCACTGTGGGGGGACTGTGTGCTGCATCACATCACCTGTAGAACTGAACATGCAGTAAGTCAGACATCGGATATATCACTTGACTGTTGAGCAGGAGAACAACCACTTATGTGGGATGCCTTTAGAACACATAAAACTGAAGATGTTAAAAAAAAAAGGCGAAAGAAACTATATAACAGTACACTGGTAGTAATACCCAGTGGTTTAACATCACTTTTGCAGCCATTTGATGTTGGTTTGATAAAGTCTTTCAAAGACAAACTTTGACAGAAATGGACTGAATGGATCTCATCAACAGATGTGGAAACCACAAAAGGTGGTAAATTGAAAAAGGCACATTGGCCTTGTTACTTTGTGGGTGAAAGAAGCCTGGGATGCAATTCCACCAGAAATGGTAATAAAATCTTTTAAAAAATGCTGTATAAATAATGCTATGGATGGAACAGAAGATGATCTTATTTACAATTCAGATGGAGACAACAAGAACGATGAATTTGGTAATGATGCTCATATTGACGACGCAAGTGTAATGTGTAATGGAAGTGGATTTAGAGGAATAATTTGGAAACTCCAATAGCGAATCAGACTTTGAAGAATTTTAATGAAAGTAATCTTAGAAATGTTCATATTTTATGAAAATAATAAGTTTCCCAAAATCTTAAAATTTAAGGTCGGCTTATATGCGGGTCAAGGATTTCCACCAATTTTTAGTTGCTGAAGGTGGGAGGAAGTAGGGTCGGCTTATACATGAGATCAGCTTATATGTGAATATATGCGGTAACCTATATATACAGCAATTGCTCTGGCTTTTTAAAAGTTTTTGCCAACCCATTTGCCAAATTCATTTTTTTTCGCCAAATGTAATCTGAAGTCACCAATTTCTTTTCACTTTCCATTGGAAATATAAAAGCCGTAAAAAAGTGTTAAAATAGTACAAAAACAAAGTGTTAAAATACTTCAAAAACAATAGGTTATGCATTCTTTACAATTAAGCAGCAAAATGCTATTAAAAAGGTAATCACCTATGTTCATCAGCCATGGAATGAAACATGTGGTATTAGCATCAGCTGTTGCCAGATTTCAAAATAGCTTTCCAAATGATAGGTATATTAAAACGTGCATCTGTATTACAGGTGTTAGGGGTTAGGAAGATTTCAGTGCTTTCGTGGTACCTGAGTCAGGCTTTCCAATTGCTGAACGGAGCGATGCGTTTAACATTTTGCCAATTGGGAATCGCGGACGTATCGCTGATGCTTAAAACTGAAAGCGAGGTGGAAGGGTTTCCTTTCTTAACATCAGTGATATGTTCCACCAATTGCCGGTTGATGCTTCGGTTAGTACTACCAATATAGTGGGTAATGCCTGTGAAAGTGGTGACAGGGATAGAGTAGACCCCTTGTAACTCTAGGGGTTTATTGGGATTTCTGTCTTTAAGGATAAGGTTAAGAAGATGTGGAGGTGGTTTAACAGTAATCCTGTAGCCAAAAGACTTGAAAATGGAGCAAACTTTGTGAGTGAAGGCCAGGATGAAGGGCAAAGTGCCCACAAACTGATGAGTAGTGGCAAATTGCATGGCTTTCCACCCCTCTTAGTACATAGGCTAATTGAGAAATTTGAGTCACAGAAGAGATCTACCAGTTTATTGCCTGAACTTTCCACCACTCATCAGTTTGTGGGCACTTTGCCCTTCAGCCTGGCCTTCACTCACAAAGTTTGCTCCATTTTCAAGTCTTTTGGCTACAGGATTACTGTTAAACCACCTCCACATCTTTGTAACCTTATCCTTAAAGGCATAGATCCCAATAAACCCCTAGAGTTACAAGGTGTCTGCTCTATCCCTGTAACTACTTCCACAGGCATTACCCACTATATTGGTAGTACTTACCGAAGCATCAACTGGCGATTGGTGGAACATATCGCTGATGTTAAGAAAGGAAACCCTTCCACCTCGCATTCAATTTTAACCATCAGCGATATGTCCGCGATTCCCCGATTGGCAAAATGTTAAACGCATCGCTCAGTTCAGCAATCGGAAAGCCCTCAGGTACTGCGAAAGCATTGAAATCTTCCTTACCCCTAACACCTGTAATACAGACACACCTTTTAATATACCTATCAATTGGAAAGCTATTTTGAAATGTGGCAACAACTGATGCTAATACCACATGTTTCATTCCATGACTGATGAAGGTAGAAGTCGCTACCGAAACGTCGTCCCAACACTTGTAATTTTTATGTAACGGAAGTATGATATGTCGTCATCCAGAATTATTCTAATGTTTTGTGTGTTATGTGTCTCACTGCCAATTGTTCTCACTATAATCACCTACGTTTTCACCAAAACTTTTTATCCATTGCCAAAACGATTTTTTTTTTTTTGCGACTTGCAAAGGATGCGTTCAGCTGAGTGACCCTTGTATATATGTATAATTACCTTCTCCCTCCAACTTTATAGCTTGGTAGACAAAAACCTGAATAATGCTATTTTGCTGACCTTTACAGTTGTTTTCACAGCAGATTTAAAAGCGTCAATATCATGTTCTAAACTTTAATTTCGCTAAAAATGAATGCTTTCCCAATCCTTAGTTACTGTTTCCTATATCACAAAATATAAGGCATAAGCACTTTTCCTTTTATTTGAAGAGAAATTAAAGTTTAAAATAGGGAACTTCAGCTGTCCATCACCATATATTGTGATATGCAATCGTTTTTCCTGTGAAATGAGTAAGTAGTGGTGTTTTTGAACTTTAATTTTGTTAAGAAAACAGCAAAACGCCTGCTCTGTTCTTTGATGTAGCAAGAGATGACTAAGAAATGGGAAAACATGCATTTTAATGTTAAATTAATTCTAAAAATCGGTACTGCTGTAGCTCATTCTGCTGTGAAAACGATTTTATGCATCACGGAAATGATGCCAATTCCTTCACGCATACATTAAGAACCGAGTTTGAAATTTAATTTCTCTTAAAAAATTGGAGAATGCGAGCTCCATTGATTTATTTTGAAGGAGAGACTGTAAGAAACAGAAAAGAATGCATATCATTTGGAAATTTTTTTTGAAAAAATATGAAGTCGCTCATTTGCACTGTTACGGAAAAATAAAAAATGAACATTATCGGAAACAATTAAAAACAAGGAATACATCAGGAAGAAAAATTAAAAAAAATCTTCGTCAAAAAAAAAAAAAAAAAAAATAAAATTCAAAGCGTGGAAGAAAAATGATCTTCTCTGCTAGAATAGGCATTTCTGCCGATTCCAAAAAAATTGGCCAGCAGATGGAGATCTGGCAAACTTCCAGGAATGTGAAGAAATCAAGAAAGATGCACTTTTTGAAGGGTAGGTACAGTTACAAAATTTGTAAAACTAGGCAGGTATGCAATTGCGTTCAACATTTAAAAACATTTGGTATAATTCCACAATCTCAGTGATTACAGAATTATGATCTTGCATAACTTTCAGAAGAAAAAGAAAAGGAAACAAAGCTATAAAATAATCTGACAATTATGACAGGTTTCCAAAATTTTCAAGACAGAAATCTGTCCCCAGAATGGAAGAATGGCAGCTATGCAGATGCTGTTTCGTGAAGTAACCAATAATAGTTAATTTCATTGTTACTCAACAATATATTTTACTAATTTATCACCAAACATTATTTCATCGCATTTTACATAAATGCAACATCTCACTGCAGTCTGCATAAATTATGAGAACCTGATGCTAAATGTGATAAAAGCCATAACAAAAATGCATTTTGATGCTATGCATCTTTTTCTACAGTAGCCAAATATGTGTCATAGTGAAATTTGGCTTTCTCTTTTTATGTATGCTTCACGCAACTTGTTTTTCTATCAAAGAACAGTCTTCCTGTAGTTCAAAATAAATAATTCAAATGAAGATCTTAGGTTCTAATATGAAACAAAAGAGATATTTTGAAGAGAGCAAAAACTGTTTTTCCTTCCGTTCAAGTCAGATCAATGAAAAACCTTGTTTCCAAATTCAGTGCAAATTTCAGTTGCACTAAAAACTCTTAACATAAATCCAGAAAAGTATCAAACAAAATAAAGTTAACTTACAATTAAAGAGATAAATCAGCATCAGTAGTAGGGCCATCTCCTGATGGATCTGCTACTGGTGCTTAAGCACGACAAATGGTTTTCCATGGACATTTAAGTCAATAGAACAATAATGTCCTTATAATCTTGCTAAAGCCGACCAACTAGATATAATAACTCGACACATATTCCTCATAGTCATAACAAATACAACTCTGCACAGCAACATCAAATAATTTTTGTTTGGTGATTGCACACACATATACAGGTCTTGAAAAATATCTGAAAAGTTACATGCCCAGCTGGGTATGTGCAAAAATTACTTACCTGCTCAGGTAGTAAATGCTGGATGCCCAGGAAAATTTCTTTTACAATAAAAAAAAAAAAAAATGAGGGTTCTGATTTGTTAACGGTTTCAAGGTTAATATGCATATAATTCAGCACGACAATAATAATATTATTTGAAATATGATGAACTTTTTTTTTTTTTACGTTTCGCATTTCCGTTTTAAGGGTCTGTATTCAAAATGTTCAACGCACAAAAGCATGCATCTCAAAATTTGAGATGATGATGCTAAAATTAGTAAGAAATGGTATGATGATGACATTAGTATTTAAAAAAATTATGGATTGTTAAAATTTTGACCTCTGCACTACACATTGGAGGCTAACTTCCATCAGAGGCATGCATCCCGTCACTGACTACAACAACACTCAGAGCAAAACTACTTATGGTTCCAATTTCTGGCACTAGAGCATAATATATTTAAAGAAGCGATATTCTTCTGTCCTCAGCACTACGTAACAATAATACAACTTCTGGTGATTAGCAGTGAAATGAAACACGATATGAGACGACGGACTTTTTTTATTGTAGCAGGAAATCCTATTCCAAACTTTATTTTAAAATTTAGTTGCACTGTAGATTTTTCGTTTTCCTACCCAAGCCAATAATTTACATGCCACGGGCATGGTATTTATATATATTTATTTGTAGTGAGGGTATCTGGCTGTAAGGAATGGCAATATCAGAAAAAATGGAATTAATGACTTCATGGCTTCCCCTAATTACTTTCAGTAATGTAAATACTTAATGGGAATTGTGGAATAACTTTTTTTACGGGTCTTTTAGAGGTTATTTTTAATGAAAGTTGGTTGTCAAATTTTCGAACTAAAGCCTAGTTCGTCATCAGGACTATGTCACTGGAGTAGTTGCTGCCACTCAATTGGAAGAGACCATCCGCAATTATCGTTAATTGTGGTACTTCTTCTTCTTGCTATTTCGATCCCTTCTTCTAGAATCAAGCGAAAACACACAAAGTCATGTATGGTAAAAGGTTTATTTAGTGGTAGTTTTCGGTCATCCTACGACCTTGATCACCCGCGATTGACTGGATGGGCTGGTTGCCAGAACTACAATTTGAAAATGGGGTGCTGAAACTGTTGCTAGATTTTAGGAGAGAAATCCAAATAAATGGGATTTGGTGAGGGGTCTCAGAATTACAGTTTTTGGTGAACAACATTTCAATGCTCTCTTAGATGATTTGTTGATGAATGATACCAATGCAGAGATGATTTGGTGATGAATGATGCCACTTTTTTTCTTTTTTCAAATTGTAGTTCTGTCAACCAGCCCATCCAGTCGATCACGGGTGATCAAGGTCATAGGATGATCGAAAGCTACTGCTAAACAAACCTTTTACCATACATGACTTTGTGTATTTTCCCTCGTTTCTATGTTTATGTGTTATTGTCGCGTGAAGCCTGAGTTTAAACAGGGAATTATAAGAGCCTTGGTCACCAGTCAACCAATCTTGGTAGCAAATCAACCAAGTTTGGTCGCAGATCAACCAAGCTTGGTCACAAAGCAACCACATTGTCACTACATGTCAATGTACTTACAGAGGCAAGGCTCTGAACTTCATGATCCTATTCGTAATGCACAGAAAGATGTTTGAAATCATGACAGCTTTACACTGAGCATAGTAAATCAGTCTGAACTTCATGGATCTTAAAATGGGGACACACACCAATACCAATGAAACAGCACAAAAAGAGGTTGGAGTACATGTTCACTATTATGGTAGTAGTAAGAAACAGTATGTTGGCTATCTCTGTGGATTTGTGTTCAAAAGAGCTCTTTTAATCATACATTAAGGATCAATTTTTCTGAAAGGTCACTACAGGGAAGTTATACCCTCCAAAGTAGCACATGTTGCAACAAACCTTTGAAATAGTTTTGTGACCTTTGGCCAGTTATATCAAGGCTGTGCCCTCCCTCTTCTGATAGGGGAACACGACTGTGGATAATAACTGTTACCTATGAATTTCAGTCAATAAAAAATGTCCAATATGGATGCACAGTGTTACTTAGAATTTGTAAAAATTCTGAGCTTCGCCTTTGTACTTACAATTAGCTTGCTGCTCATTTATATTTGTTACTATGAAGTTTCCCCAGTATGCAGGTGTTGTTATTTTCAGATTGTGCTATTCCAGCAGTGAAATATATCACTACAATATATATATATATATATATATATATATAAATAAATAAAATAAAAAATAATAAAACTAAAAAAATGCATACACTAGTATACAATTACCATCGTTTCAAATGAAAGCAGAAAATGTTCATTAGTATGGCATTTACATGAAATAACTTTATCACGCCCATTTTTTTTTTTTTTTTTTTTTTTTTGGCCACTGGGCTAGCAATGCCTACAAGTAAACTGTGGACCACCATTAGCTTGAACTGTTTGCTGTGAACGACAGATATAGCATAACCATTTGTTCCCGATTCTTGAAATGTCAATGCGTTTAAGTCACACAGTACATCAAGTTGTGAGGAATTTCCACTGCTTATATATGAAATATCAAACAAACAGGGTCAGTATAATAGTAGTTCAAACAAAACAAGGAGAACACAAACTACACTGAAAACCAAGTTATTAGTTTCTAAAGGTAATTATGAAAATACTGAGATAAACATTAAGGAATACAGAATAAGTATTTTGACAGTATTTCATTGTAAGTGCAAAAGATGCTAAAATACAGGAGACTGGCATAAAAAAAAGCACTGCATTTTACATATGGAGTTTATGAAATAATTATCAAAACTGTAAAACAAATTGGGAAGGTGATAGTCCACCTTGTTATGTAGCAGTGTGGCAACAGATTTTGAGGAAAATTTAAAGAAACACAGATCACATTAAAAACTGAAGCAAAAGAAAACTTCCATAACTCTGATATACAGAAATACAAAATATATTTTTCTTTTAAATAATATTTGATGAGTACACCAAATGAAAAAGCAATCACGATCAACAATAAGCACAAAAGGAAAAGCAAAAAAAAATTTTTACTGCATTAGAAATGCGAGTTTCTGATATTTCACATGCAGGGTAAGAAAGTTACTCATCATGTGATAGCAAGGCAATTAATTGTCCAACACCATTACCAGCTCCTTGCAATCAATGGCCACCAAGCTATATCAATTATTCATCTGGAAGTTCCTCCTAAAAAT
Source organism: Macrothele yani (assembly GCA_039090855.1). Lineage (NCBI taxonomy): Eukaryota > Metazoa > Arthropoda > Arachnida > Araneae > Macrothelidae > Macrothele > Macrothele yani. The sequence continues at coordinate 118,714,464 of CM077004.1, read as the reverse complement.
TTTGAAAATTAAAGTTCTGAGGTGTATATTACATAACTCAACTGAAAGAGGGCTTTTTTTGCTTGGAGAGGAGGACGTTTTAAAAGTGTGATCTTCTATTTAGGTCAAAGCTAATGTCTCTCTTTCCAAGCAACTTCTACATGATGAAGAGGGGCTTATTGCATTACAAGATTGCAATAAGTCACTCATGCACAAAATTCATGGCAAAATGTATTTATCGCCGTACATGCAGATACTATACTGTATCAAATAATTCCTTTCCTTGGCGGGGGTAAGTGCGAGGATACTTTACATCAGGGAGTGAAAGCCAGATGAATTTACGCATTTTTACGTTTACTACCTCTTGTGATGGATGGTAGTCTAACAATATCATGGCTGTTACATGAATCCGAATTTAAAAATAAAATAGTCATTACAGTAACATATTGTTAAAGTAAACGGAGCACAGTGGTTATACACGAAGCTCATATATGGCAGTGATCTGATTAAAACTTCGAGATAATGAAATTAAGTTGAAAATATGATTTTTTTGAGAGCCGAAAACGAAATTCATTACATTTTGAGAAATGCTGTGGACGTATGCTGACTTTACCAATCATTGATGGGCGTCAACAATCGTAGGATACACACAACCTGCAATATTTCTCCACATTTGACAACATAACACTCAAACACCGCCCCACACGTTTGACGCCAGACTGCAAAACAAACGTAATGCAGGATGTTGCCACTTCAGATCGTCTAATTTTGCCAACGATGTTTAATGAATAGCACTTTTTCATTTCAGGCTATCGGTGACGACTATGACCCATGGTCCAAACGTGTATGCTCATTTAGAAGTGTAATCCCCAGAACATAATTCAAAAAAGGTTAATTGTTCTGTCTTATTATTCCATAAGGTTTTCTTGGCATATATTACACTTTCTTACAAATTCTATGAAGTTGGTAATTCTACAGTCCTATTTATAGATATTTTGAATTGTGGAAATGTTTCATATCGTCAGGCGGCGCTCTTCTTCCACGTCAAACCAAACGTAGAGGCCGGTGGTTTCAGTTTGTTTATTTTCGGTTCTGCTGGTTCAGTTGAAGTGCTGTTAGTCAAAAATGGCCTGAATAGTGTAATTTAAAACATCGTTGATTTGTAAAGTGATAACGGTAATTAGCCCACTTGTTGTATTTCGTGTTGTTATGCTTCAATTTGATCCATTTAAATATGACATTGCTTGATCATCCATCGATGTGAAACGATTATTACCTTCAGTCAGTATACAGTAGTAAGTACTTTTCATGGTTTTCTAATATATTATACTATTATGTATTACGAAGTAAGTGTGCCTATCAAAAGCTTTTGCTACAAACGTAATTTTTTCTTTAGACGTAGAAGGAAATCGATGAGCAACCACCCTACCATTCTGCATTGAATTAGCAGCTTCTTTCTGTGGTAACATAAGACATGCATTACTCCCACGCTTCGTTATTTCACGCTCATACTGCTTAGATGGTACAGCATTGAAAATCTATTACGTTGCGACTAAAATATTTTTATAGTGGTGAGATGCCCAGTAAAATGCGTACAGTGATATTTCTCGAAACGTCAAGGAAATACGATCACTCACTCACTGCTGTGAAGAAAGCTTTGCCTCCAAACTTTTCAGGGAAATTTAGTGTGCATATGTTTTCAATCTTGCGTGAACAATATTGGCCTTATTTATCTCCATTCTTTTTGTTTTTGATTTAATCTGTTTCATTGTCTGAATCTTTCATTTAATCTGCTTCATTGTCTGAATCTTTCATTTAATCTGCTTCATTGTCTGAATCATTCATTGAAACTTTCATTATCTGTTATGGGGCCTGTGTATTTGTGCAAACATTTCTTTTTTGCAGTCTTCATATAGCCATTTGCGCAAAAATGCTATGCAATTTGCTTGCTGAAAGACCAGAAACAGGAAGGTCTTGAAGTCATTAGGGCCGCCCCGGTGGCGCAGTGGTCTAAGGCGCTGGCCTCTGATCATTCGTCCGTAAGGGGTCCGGGTTCGAATCCCGGTCCGGCATGGATGTTGTGTTTGTCTTACGGCACTGGCTCTCTCCCTTCCCTGGAACCAGTGACCCTAAATTAGGGACGGGCGACTGCTTATAGCCCATTGAGTTGCTCACGGTGGTCGTTAAACCTCAAATTAAAAAAAAAAAAAAAGTCATTAGATGTGGGCCACTGAGTTGGTAAAGCAAGAAGTTTTTGCCAGCTTTCTTATTTGACATAGTATTTATCTAATATTAATATTCACTATCCCTGATTATGCAGTTCTAGTACAAAGCAGTTCTCATTGCTCTTCATGTAGTATATATAAGAACAAGGAATATTACATATACATACTTGAAAAATTATGTAATATAAGTTATTCTACATAAGCCTTTAAAGTAAAAAAAACTGTCCCTTATTACCTGTGGCACTTTTTTAAAGGGTTACTTTCTACCTTTAAGTGATGAACACCATATGTTTGTGACAGAATATTCCATTATCTTTTGTTATTGTTGTGCCTCTTGGCAAGTCTCACATGTATTCAATTATTTGTGTGCATGTTACATATACATACTTGAAAAATTATGTAATATTAGTTATTCTACGTAAACATGTAAAGTAAGAAACAAACCTGTCCCTTATTGATAAACTTTTAGGATAAATTGGTGGGATCACTTTCTGTGTTGAAAACCAACTTTTTCTAGTTCTTTAATGATGTATCTTTTCCAACAGCCTAGTAATTAGTGAATAATATTTTCTTGTGATCAGATATAGCTTTTAACAGAACCTTGGCAGTTTGATATTCTGCTTGGAACAAGGACTTGGTTCTGGGTAAATGATGCAGTCTACTCTTTGTAAGTCAAATTATTGATGCCATTAATAGCATCTGCATGGTGATGAAATGTTTGTGGATAAGCACTGACCTATTTCTTTAGATTTCCCATTTTGCTATTTTTAGGCAATATGACCACACTGTTCAGTACATTTATGAACACATGACACCAAAATAGACAGTTCTGGTTTATGTCTTGGTAATTGTTGGTTGATGTATGCTGATGACAAAATCCTGTTGATGAAAGCAAAAGTGACTAGCAGAATGTGTTTTCCTGGATCTTTGAAGTTTGTATAAAATTCAAGAAACCCAAAGTTATGGTTTTTCAGTGAGGAACTGTTAGTACTGAATATAAGGTCTATTTAAACGGCACAGAGATAGACCAGGTGAATGAATTTCTATGTTTAGGGAGCATGTTCAACGGAGTAAATAGATTAGATGATGAAAGAAGTTAGCAAGTAAACTCAGCTTTTAAAGTCATAGCTTCCTTAAAAAGATTTAATAGGGTTGATGAGTTCTTTAAAAGGTCCAGAATAGCTGTTTATGAAATTGCAATTAGGTAAATGTGTACTTAGCTTCCTAAATTATTTCGTCGGAAAAATTTCACTGTGTGGGAAAAGTGTGACATACAATTTTTTAAGCATGCAAAATAATGGGGAAAGGTGCAAAATATATAGTATTTGTAGAGAACAGGAAACAATTTTACTGAAGTATTTACCTGGGAGTGTGTTGGTTTGGAAGGGTACGTGCGGTGGCTTAGGATGACAGAATGGCGTCAGGGTGTAGTCTGGTGAATGGAAGCTTCGTTGAGAAGGGCAAGTTATGGGTGGAAGAATACAGATGGAAGCGGTTGAGCAGTTCGTGGTCATCAAAGCATCTTGTAGTAATACGCTGAAGGAAAGAGGTCCGCTTTACGCAGCACTGTAAGTGGTGTTAGTAGCTTTTTCAACAGCGTTAGTGGCTCTTTCCAAAGTCGTGAGTCTCCATGCTTCATTTCGTATTTTGTCAGGGCTTAAAATTTCATTATCTGCCACAATACGACAACAAGCTCTTGGGCTCCTTGCCATACCACGATTTTTGAATCGAAGAAACTCCTTCATTTTCAAAAATATCCATTTCCGGATGAAAAAATGTGAGCTACAATGTACGGAATAACAGCACAACTACAAATGAATTGGTTGAAGAAATCTACTATCCCCGTATATTTTCGAAACCATAATCAAAAGCTTGCGATTCAACCGGAACCAAAACGTTTTATTCAATACTTCTGTCGTACATGAAAACATTTACATTCCATTATTTCTTTCCATTCGGAGACATTGTGAAACTAATAATAATAACATTCTGTGCATTTCTTTCTCAAAAATTAATAAAACATCTCTGAATTACTTTTAGTTGCACACAGTTACATGATGCATCACACTCCTCCAAAAAATACACCCCACTCTTGTTGTATTCCGCGCATTCACCACCAACTCTTGCTCCCTTCCAAAACATGGAACCTTCACGTCGTGGCCGTCAGCATAGCTTCACCCTCCCGCAGAAACTGCTGCAAACCACCATACTCTCAGGTAAATACTTCGTACAAATTCTTTCCTTTTATCGAAAAGTACTATATTTTTGCACCTTTCCCCATTATTTTGCATGCTTAAAAAATTGTACATCATCCTTTTCCCACACAGCAAAATTTTTCTGACGAAATAATTTAGGACGCTAAAGTACACATTTATCTGCAATTGTTCCTACTCTGATGTAAAGCAGTGAAACCTGGGGCAGAAAAGATTTAGTAGTCATTTGTGGGCTGGAGAGATCTGTTCTGTTCTTTATGGGGGTTTGCGGCAAGACGCATTCTGACCATGTGAGAAAAGAAGATTTGTTGCAGATGTGTAATATGATGCAAAATGCTGTTAGTAGGGTGGACACAAATAACTCCAAGAGGTGGTTTGGCCATGTTGAAAGGATGAGTGGCGAGATGCTTACTAAGAGAATTTATGAGGGTGATAACAAAAGTTCTGCACACGTTAATCTGAAACGGAAGCAGATGATGCAATCGTGAAAATGATTGCATCATATCAAGGTCAGACTCTCAGCAACACAGTGGTGTCGGAATGATGCACTATCAGTTGCTGTGTGGATGTGGAAGGGTTTGGAAATGGAAGTGTGCAGCTCCTCTGGCCCAAGTCATGGTGTTAGATCAGCGCTCGTATGTGAAAATAGAAACTCTTTGGGGAAAACTCTGACACAGATCCACACTGCCTTGCAAGAAGTTTGTGGGGAAGGAACTCTTGATTGAAGCACAATTTCTCACTGGGCATCACGCTGTTGGGAGGACCGAAGCGGCATCGAAGATGATCACCGCTCAGGCCAACCTCAAACGGCGACAGACAAAACGTGTCACCATTGTTGCAATGCTTCTCGAAGAAACTCTCCGTTTGACAGTCGAGGAGACTGCTCATCAGGCAAAATTGTCCGCCATGTCTGTTCACCGGATTTTAAGTAACCACTCGGAAAAAGAAAAATCACCGCACTGAGTGCCCCATCAACTCACCCTGGAGCAGAAGGCAGACAGAGTGAGCATCGCACAGGTTTGCCTCCACAGGTTTGAAAGGGAGGGCGACACCTTTCTGAACAGAATTGTTGCAATTGATGAGACTTGGACCCATGATTTTGAGCTGGAACTGAAGTCACAATCAGCGGAATGGCGGCATCCAAGTTCCCCATGCTCCTCAAAGTGTCATCGGCAAAAATCTAAAGTGAAGCAAATGATGATTTCTGGTTACGATGCCCAGGGTGTTGTGGTCTCTGATCGAGTGCTGGTAATGCAAAATGTCAATGCACAATATTATCGCGACTTTCTGAGGACAAAGTTGAGACTGAAAATTTATCAAAATTGCCCCAACTTGTTGGAAGCTGGAGCAATATTCCTGCATGACAACCAGCCCTTGCAAAACTGCTGAAATTTCTACTATCTAAGGTGGCTAGTGGAATAAACATTTTACTAGCCAAATGACAAAATCTACTGGCCATACGAAGAAAAAAAAATAATTCAGTAACTTCTCTACTTACGTTTCTATGAAATTAAATGGGTGCATGTTTTTTTTTCTTTTTAATGAGAGACACTGACGAGTATATGCCGAAATTGTGAATTTTTTAAAACTTTTCAACTGCGATATAAAGTTTCACAACCAACACTGTAGTCGATTTCATTTCTAATGTCTTAAATCGACAGATCTTGATGTTAGTTTTTGTTTGAGACCAATTTTGACATCGTAGCGCTTCACAGTTCCGAGTTATACTGATTTAAAGTTTGTGCGGCGCAGTGGAAAGTCCCCAAAACTATGCCCCCCTCCGCGTATCGCTGTGCGGTAACTCAAGGTCACTAAGAAGTCTTTGTTCCCTTAGCTATCGAATGACACTAGGTTGGTTTGGTTCGCGTTGATAATATAGAAATTATTAGACCAAACTCAATGCCCATTTTTTCATAACGCTCAACTTTCTGTACTGGCCACCTAGTACTGGTTTGATTTTAAAGACGTATTCACGTCAAAAATACCCTGCCACATACTTCATATTGTTCCTAAATGGTGGTAAATTTCCAAGATCCAAAGCGTGGAACACATGGCCTCTTAATAGCATTGTCGATACACGAAGGCCCGATTAGAAACCTGTTTAAACATCATGTCTGCATCGTGATGGGACTCCGGATGGGATCTCTCGTGAAGCTACGATGTCCGCAATTGCTCGACTAGCGGGCGAATCTCCGATGAGCAATCCCCCAATGTAACGTGACACTGCGAGAAACCACACCAGAGACGTGTGCATGCATGAGGATCAGCCAATGTTCATTTGTCTCAGACTGGGAAAACCGGTTTGAACAACAGTACTTGGTCAAGGCTTGGTGGCGAGCGATGGTGATTACATTACAAGCATTTACATCATGGTGGTGATGAATCATAGTTTCATCAGTCGAAACACTGTAACATTGATGTTAAATTCACAATGGTTTTTCGCAATGTATTGTTACATTGCCGAGTCCTAGTGGGGAGAAATGTTGGACAAAATAGTTGCTCACTTGGGGAAAAAAATCTACTCGCTGTCGTTGGCTACCATACTAAAAAATTTACTAGCCACTACAAAATATCTGGTTGCCATTTGGCGACTGGCGACCGACATTCGCAAGGCCTGATGACAACGCATCATGTCATGATGTAGTGTCGGTACAGAGACTTTTGTCGAAATATGGCTGGGAAACTTTATCCCACCCACCATACAGCCCTGATCTCAGTCCACTCAACTTTGATCTTTTCCCAAAGTTAAAAAATCAGCTCTGTGGCATCTGTTACAAATCGCTGGACATGTCCCGAGTAATATGACAGCTGTACAAAGATGGCGTACTACGGAGCAACCAGAACCTACCTCACTGCTGGCTAGCTGTAATTAGCAGTGGAGGGGAGTACATTGAACGGCAATAAGGTAAGTTTTCTCCGTTACTTCACACTTTTCTCAGAAACGGACAGTGTGCATAACTTTTGTTTTGACTCCTGTATTCAGTCCAAGTGGCAGGAAATAAAGGTAAAGGGAGGTCAACAGAACCATGGGAAGACTAGATTGTGGAATGTCTGCATGAGAAAAAGTTTGAGTATGAAGTAAAAAAGGTTTAATTGTGTGAGTTTGAGTTGTATGCCGAGATTGCTGTAAATAGGGGAGACCTTTGATATATCTATAGTGAGTAAAATCTAACACTGTCAGTAACATTGTTTTGACAAACATGCTTGCTTTGAAAAGCTGACCTCTAAATCTCAGTGAACATTTTGGCGATATGAATTTATGTACGTATGAATGTTTCATTTATGGTCATTAGAGGTTTCCTTTCCAAGGTTTCCCATTCACAGCTGTATCACCTGGACTAACGGTCTGTAACTGGTAGTCCACTGTAATTATATCAACATAGATGCACCACAAAAATACATTCTTTTCAGCAGCTGAGAATCTGCATTGGCTTGACATCTGCAGGTATTTGCACTAAATTAACACTGTTTACAGAAAAACTGGAAATACATAATTTACAATGTCCTACTGGTAATAAATATACCCTGCCTGACTTTGCAGTCTTTCTAGAAACTGGATGACCAAATGAAAAAAAAAAAAAGCTCTAGCACAGGTATAGATGTTTTTATATAAGATAAATTTTAAACAATGAAGAAAGGTCTTTTTTTTTTTTTTTTTTTTACCCTGACATTGGTACAATTTTCTGTTCACTAAGATTAATTTTTCTTCTAGAACACTGAGCATTAGTCTCTGAAAACAACAAACTTATGAAATAAATGCTGTAGTTAAAAGATTTTTCTTTTCAGTTTCTCCTTATGTATATGTCATATTCCCGATTAATGTATTTCATCTTATTAATTGTGCCATCAGAATACTGTATATTGTAATTCATCCATGCAACCAACTCATCATGAAACTTGGAAATTGAAAACTGTGTCTACTGCCCCAGTAGCACAGTCTAAGCACTGGCTTGTGACCATTCGTCCAAAATGGGTCCAGGTTTGAATCCCACTGAGGCATGGATGTTGTGTTTGTCTTACAGCACTGGTTCTCTCCCTTCCCTGGAACCAGTGGCCCTAAATTAGGGACAGGCGACTGCTTATAGCCTATTGAGTTGCTCACAGTGATTGTTAAACCCCTAATAAAAAAATAAATAAGAAACTTTGTCTCTTGATTTTTGTCCACATGTTATTATTGTAGTTCCTAGGACAATGCATCTCCAAGGAGCTGAAATACATAATCTGAGCAAATGTCCAGACAGTTCTAGTTAAGGTATGTATGCCTGTTCAAAGCAGCACCTACTCTAATCTGAGGAAGTATTATTTCCAAAGTGCTATTGGTATCCATCCCTCTGCAGCATTTGCCAACACATTCAGTTGTTCATTTATGTTTGAGATCGTGTTCTTGTGGGTGCCATTATATGCTATATATCAGTGGCGTATATTTGAGGCTAGCTGCAAAGCCCAGAGAATGCACAAATAAAAGTAAACTAAATATACACAAATAAAAGTCAATTAATTATCGACAGTATGAAGATATGTTGATGCTTTCGGTGTGAAAAAAACGAGCAGATTCACTTCTTTTGATTATAAGAATCAGTCTGGTGAGCGATGACCAATGGCATAACGCAAGCAGGTCTTAGAGTCTTCACTGTTCTGATGCGAAGAACTTTGATATGATTGCCTGCTAGCGTTTCCATGATAACATGAATCAGCGTATGGAGGTGAATGGACCATTACTTTGCACAACGGTTTGCTCAGAAAAGAGAAGTCTTTGGACTACCTCAGTCCCTCCATGCTTCCACCTTTAACAGCGTGTGTTTCGCGAGAGTGGTTTCAGTTTGCATGAAGTGTCCGTGAATTAAAATCAGTGATAGTATATCTTAAATTTGGGGCTTTGTTGGATTCAAACTGTTTTGATAAATTTTGTGAAAGCTTCCCCGAACATCTACTATCAAAGCTTAAAGAACTCTATGATTAAAATTTTGATACAGCTTGATTAAAAAATGAACTGAAGGTGTTTTATTCTCTTCATGAATACAAAACAAATCAGTAAGAGACATTACTTGTTACATAAAGTGGAATAATTGGACATAGTGTTTATTGAGGTGTACAAATTAGAAGATCTAATATTAAACTTTCCGTCAACTGCAACTGCAGAAAGAAATTTTACCATATTAAAAAGAATCAAGGTATATCTTGCAGCCACACAAGGACATGTACATTCGAGCAACTTGGCTGCTTTTTTAATAGAGAAAAACATTTTTAAACATGAAAAAGTACTCGGAAGAAACATTTTTGTGAAAACGTAAAACTCAAGTTCACACAAAAGGAAAGAAGAACTTGGAGTTCATGTACAAATTCTAATCCTCATAATTATTTGGTATAATGTTAGCAATATCATGTACTTAAAATTTAGAAAAAAATGTTACTTATATTACTTAACAATTAAAAAATAAACTTCATAATTAAAAAAAAAATTGTACTGTGGGAAGGGTAGGGGGTGGGTGAGATAGCCCAGGTCTCGGACCCAAGATATGCTACTGCTATATATACTACCTCAATAATTTTCTCACTGCAGCTTCCAGTGGATTTGTTTATGATTGAAACCACAGGTTGTTCATTTTGAGAAGAGTTATAACCACAGCTGGATGCGGTGACACAGCTGAGGATGTAACATGAGAGCTTTGGTCTGAAACATAAGTAAAAGAGTTATTTTAAAAAGTAAAGAAATATATTTCAATCAAACATAAATCAAAATACAACTAAATGAATGTTACAAATATCTGAAATAGCAATTACCAGTGTTTTATTTCTTCCATTCAGTTATTTTAATTATGTTTATCAGTTCATTAAACTGTAGTAAAGATTATCCAAACAAAATTAAAAACACCATTCACTTCAGGAAAGTGTGACATCCCTGTCTCCTAAATGCAGGCAAGTTTAGAAAGTCAGTTCAACTATATATGAAAGATCATCCAAACAAAGAAAGAACACTATTTGACCCTTGATCTCAAAGACTACAGTCTTGTGATGATTATATATGTTATGAGAATACAACACGGCTTGTCACAAATATTTATTTTTTCAAGTCGACCATGGTTTCGCTGGATATTGACCTAACTTCATCAGGACGAATGGCTCATAAATTTTTGCATTTTGTTGTGGAACTATTTATATTGCTTAGTAGCACATGAAGAGTCACAATGAAAATCATAAACAAACCTTCCAATGTTAAATGTATGTAATAATAAGCACTTCAGAAGTACAGTTTAATCTGATAACAAGACTGGTAAAATAATCATCAGGACTTCTCATGATATTGTAGAAATTGTGGTAGAATTAATCATCAGATTGCATGGTATGTAAATAAATGTTAACATAACTGGAATGGAAACCAAAAAGAACTTTTTGAAATTAAATTATTTTATTTTAATTGTGAGTAGATAAAGCATTAAGTGGACATACTTTTATTGTAATTAACTAAAATGATTGACCACTGAATCAAAAGTGGCCATAGCCAGTACTGATAGAACCCCTAAAGATGGCTTGATTACAGCCTGAAAATCTGATACTAAGTGAATTGCATAGCAGTTACTGTAACAAATTTATTAAATGCATTAGTTTCATGAAAATAATGTGTGTGAAAGAAACAGGAGGTAGATGCTTTAATGGATTTTACTTCACAAGTTTTGATTTTTCATTGATTGTCATATTAGTGAGACAGTTTGTGTTGTCTTTCAAATCAGATAATATTTGGAAAATCACTTTAATATTTTGATTTGATATGTGTATAAATATGCTTGCTCTTGCGGGTTTTGTAAAACTCGTGTTGGAAAGAGTTACCGCTAGTGTACGCTTGCGTAAAAATGCTTTTGTGTGTTCTCCAGATATAAAAGATGAATTCAAAGTCTCGAGGACCAAGAGGGCGTGGAGCTAGAAATGTTGGGAATTCACCTAATGTAGAAAAACAGCCTGGTTTTAATAAGACACCACAAAATCCATGGAACCTTGGTGGAAGCATTCCGGGTAGGACAAACAGAAGTGAACAGACAGAACAGAAAGTTCCTGGGCCAGATGGTAAGTTTTTTCATTTCTTCCTGTAAAGGTGGTCGTTAATAATTTTTTTCTTTCTGTTAAACTGTTAGCACTAATGTCACTACTAGAAGAACCATTGACATGATATTAAAGTTACCCCTGAGAAGTGAGTTTTAAATCACATGACACTAAAATTTAGCACTTCATTTGGAACAGAGTTACACGCTGATAGAACTGGAATGAGTGCACCAATTTTTATGTTAATGCGCAGAGGGATTATTGGGATAAATTATGAAGCTTCAAGGGATTTTATTTAAGTAGAGATATTATATCGTTTGTGAACAAGACTTACATTTGGAATTATTGCTTTCTTATTTGAAATTTTTAAATTAAAATTTATTGAATATTCTGACCAATAGGTGGAATAAATTTGATTGTTCTGGGCATCAAACTCACAGACTTTCACATAGGCAAGATAGGTAATAAGAAAGGTGAATGTTGTTCTTAGATATTGGTCTTGAGTTGGCCGAATAGTGTTTACCAGAGGTGTAACTAGGAATTTCTGTGCCTGGGACAAAGTACAAAATGTTGTGCCCACATTTGTTTTTCTATCTTATGGACACACACACACAAACAAACAAACAAACAAACAAAAGCTTGACAAAACAAAATTAATGTCACATCTCAATGTTATCTCTATTTTGGAGGCATAATTAAACTGCAACTGTTTGTACGGCTTTTCCAACTGCTTCCCAGTTTGGACTTTCTTCACCGCTTCAAATGGACCCATTGAAGCTGGCCGTCCTTGCTCACTGCTACACTAATGATCGGATAGTCCCCAGAGAGTCTTCAACAATGCGAACAACATCCTTATATTGCCACATGTGTATAGTCCATCCAACTAAAGAAAAACTGCAGGCTCCATTGTTGTCGACAAAGACTGTGCTTCTACATTTTAGTTCGATGAACTTCATTTCTGAACATGTGCTGTGTACATTTTATTTTATTTTCTGGATGATGAAGAGAACCAAGTTCACACACAATCTTTGTTGGAGATTCACCTTAATTTCTGAATGTCAGTACATAATAACCCCAGAACATTTTGAGGAAAAAAAGCAAATTTTATGCTGCCAAGGCTACTGAGACTGGCAAAACACATTAAGAAAATTCTGTAAATTGACAAATGACAAAGAGTGGCAGAATAAAACTGTACCAGAAACTTGCATAAAGGTTTGAATCTCAATTTTAATCAATTGCAGGCAAGGGGTTTTACAAACTTTCTTGGGTTGACCCTGGGGCAGCCACCCCATCTTCCCTGTCCATGTTATTTCTCTGGTGTCTTCTGTTCATTGGTGTTGGATACAAATGGGAATCAAAAAGTGCATGCACATGTTTGCACACCAGACACAGGATCTTCAGAAGGCACAGTAAGAGTCGCAAACAGTGTATCTGATGTATGGCTTTAGTGAAAATACAATCTCCTGCTGAGATTAGGAGTGTCTGAGGTCTCAGTCCCCCCAAGATTAGGAATGACTGTGGAACTTAGAATAGGAATGACTATGATCTCAGTCCCTACCAGACAAGAACAAAGGCAGATTTCATATTTGCATGATACCTGATGACCTCAGTTTTTTGAACTACACTTTTGTTTTTTTCTCAAGTGGAACTAGTGCAAGCTGATATCTTCTGATGCAGTGCATCTCAAACTTGAGTGGCTGTCAGTGGCAACCCTGGTGGGAGCGATCATGAGAGTCAGAATTTTATCCTACTAAACAGAAAAAATAACAAACATTAAAGATTTTCATGCACAAGCTCATTACTCCTGCACACAATAGAAACATTCAGCTTTTCCTCATCACAGTTCCCTGCCACAATACTCACCCATGAGCTGTAAAATTATGACCACTTACATAATAGTGAGTTAGGCTGTCTTTGATGATGAAAACCACTTTCACCTTGCATTACACTGAATCCACTTAACCGCAAAAGATGTCTTCAGGCATTCTTTACCAGCTGGAGCGAATGACATCCCAAAATTCAGCAACAGGGTGAGGCACTGGTGTAGAACTTCCAAATGCTGCATTTAACTGCATCCCACAATTGTTCCATTGGGATTCAAATTCAGGGAATTTGGCAGCCTGGAAAGCACATAAAATACTTAGACATGATTCTTGAACTACTCCTGCACAGTGCTGGCCTTATGACATGGGGTGCAGTGAAATGCAGCATTTGTCTAAGTATATGACTTTTGTTTTTTTGTGGAACACACAAAATTCTTAGTTCTAAACAGTTTGGGAAGCATTGCACTAGACTACTGAAGACTGCAGTCAGTTTGGAAAGCACTGCACTAGACTGCTGAAGCAGTCTAATGCATTGCTTCCCAAACTGTTTAGAACTGAGACCCAATTTTTAGAACGGCAAACACTTGCATCTCTTCTAGCTTTAACAAACATAGGGTTGCAGTATTTTTTAATTTAATTACTTTTTACTTGTGTTTTTTTTTTCAATTTATTATTGTATTTAAAAAAATCTGTTCTAATGATTCAATTAATTTTTATTTGTTTTCAAAAGTATTATTGAATATAATTTTACAAAAACGGATCAATTTCTCATTGTGAGGCATGTGCCCTTATTTTCAGTGTCTCTTGATGATGGCATTGATGTTCACATCAATGTGAGTAATTTTTAGGTGCAAGGAGTTTGACAATTGTAAATTGTTTTGAAATTTGGCTTTGATTCCTACCATCGCTGAAAATCCAACTTCACAGATGTATGAAGATGTGAAAGGGAGCACCAGTACATTCAAATCTTCAGCAGAAAGAGTTGGATACATTTATTGAACAGCCAACTTGAACGGCATCAATTTTTTTTGCTGTTTAAATTCATTTTTGACAAGGTGTCTTCATACAAGTCAAAGAGTTCTTTGTCAATATCCCAATCATCATGTCGCCTTGAAACAGATTCACAATCCAGTTCTTTTGCTGACAGTTTTTCATTTCTTCAAGGAAGTAACAAGCAAATTAATCTTTCGACGGGTTCAAGTGTGAGAAGATTGCAGAGATTATGCCATTATAGCTGGTTTCACCTCACCTTCAGCGATAAAGGTTTCAAATGCTTCAACATGGTCATATTCACAGTCTTCAACATTGTTCTTCCACAACACAAGAGTTTTTTGTGAAACCTCAAATTTTATCGTGAATTGCAAATTTATTGGCTTCCATTTGTTGTAAATACAGAATCAGTTTGTTTAGTTTCAAAAATATTTCTACCAAATGTGGAAGCTTCAGAACAAACTCCTCATCATGCAGTGATTCTGTGTTATCGCTTTTCTCACCCAGAAAAATTGCAACTTTATCGCTGAGTTCCACATTTTTTCAGCACTTTTCCTCTTGACAGTCGACGTACTCAGTGTGCAGAAGTGAACTATGGATACTCTCCATCTCCATGCACAACTTTTCAAATAAGTATGATTGGATGGCATCAACTTGATGAAGTTCACGGTTTTCCTGGAAGTGTTCAAAATGTTTTTCAGCTCATCTGACATAGTTTTCGATATTAATACTTCTTTTTGAAGGTTGCAGTAAGTCCATGACACATTTGTACTAATTTTATGAATTCGCATCGCAACACTGCTATATGTAAATTGTTTTTGCGGTGATCATAATAATTCTGCTCTGAAAGGTGAAATTTAGTCATGATGCCACTGATTTAATGCATCCTATATCAAAACTTTATTGCTATGCATCTGGCTATCCCCTAATTTGGCTTTCCACTTTGTCTTTATGGTGTTTAAAGGAATGGGGGTGCCTTGGGTGAAATGGACAAGTTACATTCATATTCCAAATATGTTGGGAATTCATATGCCCAACATATTTGGAAATATGAATGTACTCTTTCATAGGGTTTGTTACCAAAAAATGGTGATAACTTTGCTCTAAAATAATTTTTAGTATATGGAGACTTCTTTAAACAAATAACCTTTTCTTTCCTTTCAATTAACTGAATAAATTTGCTTAAAATTCTGTTGTACATCAGTATTTATCAGAGTGTGATAGTTGACTGTGTCATGTAATGTTTTATGCATATTAATATTATGATTTTCTTTTTAGGCGTACTTAATGTATCCCAGCATCATTCAAAATATGAAGAGGCTTGTGCAAAAATACAGCAAAATTCTGCAAGATTCCTGGATGCTGGAGAAGGGGAATCTTCATCATCAGAAGACGATTTGGATGATGATAGAATTATTTTGAAAACATTTCAACAGTATGTAGGTGTGTATGATAGGAATTTACACAAGTTATAAGACACTACTAATTTTGTTGTGCTAAACATAAAGTAAAATTTCTGTTTAGGTACAATGCATGTATTGTTTCATATAATCCTGTATTGGTTTGATACACCCATTGTCTGTTATTACACTTATTATTTTCATTCATATTGTTCATGCAGTTTTCCAATAGTGGCAATTGATTTTGAGGCATGAAATGAACAGGTTATTGTTGGAATTCAGTGTCACCCACAGAATGACGTGGTGTCAGTTTTCTACAGTTCGTTCCCGGGTCTGAAATACCAAGTGGAAGAAGTACCATGCTTTTATAAAGGATAGGCAGGGCTGTAGCTACCAGGGGATTAGGGGGATGGGGAGGGTTTGCACTTCCAGAATGGTCATACTGAGGCATGACTTTATGCTCTGAGGGACATAGAAATAGAAATGCACAATGTGTGAATAAATTTACTGAATATTGTAACTGAAAAGGATGTTATACACTTCAGCATTGACGCAACTTTTCATTATTATGTCCACTATCTGTTACTCATTCGTTCTATGTTGGTTTATTTTTCATTCTGCATTTCTGTAGAGTGCACTGTTGTTGATTTTCACATACTGTATTTACTCGAATCTAATGTTCACTTTTTGTCCAAAAAAACTTTGCTGTAAGAACAAGGTGCACGTTAGAATAGAGTATGAGCATTTGCAAATATGTAAGGTTGACGCGCCTTTTCATTCCTCCAAGTATGCTATGCAAATGTATCGCAGCAGGTGGGGGGGGGGCAAAAGCAGATGACCTTGAGTCTACGCTCACATCACATAATTCGCATCATGGAAGTACTGCAGTACTTCCATCTGACCATCTGATAATGGTCTTTAGGAAGACCAAAAGTTCTTATGGCTTTATTTTTAAGTTGTTCACTTCATCTGAAGCTTGTGTACTGTTTTAATTATCATACTTTTAAGATTGCTACCATAAACTTTTATGATTGACATTAGCTCTTGTTCTTTTTTTCTCGCTTATTATTTTTTTCAACTCTCCTTCTCTCAAAGAAATATTGCGCATATCATAAAATGAGGCTGTTAGACTTAATCAACATCATCAAGAAAAGTCTCTCTTTGTTTGTTACCATAGTAGTTTACCTAAGACTGAATTAGGTAAAGAAAATAAAATAATGTTCCTGGGCAGAGGTAATCCAGACCCATTAGACCCAACCCCAGTTGCCCTACTGAGTATGAAAAAGTAAAAACTGCATACTATTTGAGTGGAAATGTGGAACTTTTGATTTGAGGTAGGTGTAATTTCTTTTGATTTGAGGGAGGTGTAATTTCAACACATGCCCCTTCCCCTCCAGATAGGAAAAGCTTGCTCTTGCCCCGAGGAGAGGGAAGTGGGTTCAGCTGATATTTACCAGATGTAATTGAGAGTAGTGTTACACAGGTTATTTAAAAATTCTTAGAATTGTACATATTCATGAGATGTTTTTTCATATTATGACATAATAATGGTGTATAATAACAAGATTTAATTTTTTGATGGATAGAAATTTTTTGGAAGTCATACTGCATGAGTTTTCTGGTTGCTGATTGGTCTGAAAACTTAACTGCTTGCACCAGGTGCTTGATCAAGTCATGAGTTAGGTATTAGATTTGATGTTTCTCATGAAAGTGGTTCTTCCCCTTCTGCAAAGCCGGTAGTCTAAACTAAAAGTTTGTGAATTCAGTTTCAAATATTTTAGTTGCATGAAAATATGTTTTGTTGAGTGATGTAAGAGCTGATGGTTGTTGATGTTGTTTCATTGAAGAAAGATGGTTATTACTGTTCTTCAGTCTGCCAGTGTGGAATGCGTCTGCTATATCATTCTGGGTTCAAGCATCCTCTTTATCCTTAGGCATCAGTGTGTCCTTACTATTTATATCTAGGAACCATTTTGTTGTTATCTGTGTGTCCTTACTATTTACATCCAGAAACCACATTCATTTCAGTTGAAAATTCTTTTACTAAAATTTGTGCCACAACCCAACCAATCATCATAATTCCTACTAACCAGAACAACTTCAAACAGAAATAAAATGTATTTACTTGGAGGAAGAAAAAACTATTGTTTGGGGACCTCCTAAATGTGTGGGTGTAAAGAAAAAAGTCATCAGTTGCATTGGAACCAGAAAATGTTTTGAATGCAACTGATGCATTTAGTACATTTTCTGGTTATTGTCTTTTTATAAAATAGATTTCTATAGTAGGTGTGTAAACACAAGTGCTTTGCTCACTCAGGCAAAATCCATAGAGGTGTAAGCATATTTTTAACAAAATGGAAATAATTCTGAGATATATAATGAATTTATTTCTAATTTATCATGATGGACGATTTGTCTCTGTCATACAAAATCTTTTATTGGTTGCTGTGATTTAAAGGAGGTTTAATAATTGCCATTGACCATAGAAGGCAATAAATATCTTTAGTGTTTTGTTTATGTTGAGGGCATTTTTCTTTTCATAAATGTTGAACTGCCAAAAAGAATTCATTTTGTTGATGATTTAAACAGTGAGAGATTGCATGTTCTTGTAAATTACTTTTTACCATATAAGGAATTTCATCTTTCTGAAATGTTTTGAAGTTATCAGTTGTAAAAATAAAAATTATGGAACCTGTCTGCCATTGTAGGCACATAGATGCCACACTTTTTTGCTGTTTCCCATTTGACCATCTTTCAGAAAACTTGAAAATTACATGGCCCTGGAACAGGAATTGAACTCACATCTTCTGATATACATTCGAATATGCTACCATTACACTATCCAGGCCAACAAAGTTCCAAGCTGTACCATCCAAGTTCCAAGGGCTTGGGATTGTTTTGTTTTCAGTGGTTTTTAAAGGTGCAAAATGTGTCCCATTTCCAGTTGGGTGGGAATTCTTGTTATACTCTTCAGATTATTTCAAATTGGTGTACATGATTTCTAAAGTTATCTAGTGAATCTTATCTACAATAATTTTTTAAACAGAGGTTATGGGCTCATATTTGTGCGGTCATATGGATTAAAAAAATAATATGTATAACTGAGAGTTTAGCAGTGATGTTTTAGAAAGTGGCAGATAAAGAAAAGGTTAAGAAATTGTTAAGACTTCTTTTATCATTTCCTCAGAAATGATAAAGCTACCTACAATTTATAAGTGATGATATTATAACCAATAATACTCAAAGATGACAATTTATGAATCATACAGGTATAGTAAAACAGCTATGTGATGATGTATTTAATACGACCTTTTCAAATTCAACTTTTCTCAGATGTTACATGAAAGAATAATGCACTAAAAGCAATTCAGTACCATGAACTGATTGCTGAAAATAATGTATCTATGAATTTCCCATGTATTTGTGAAGAATATTTCTTCCTTAATTTCTGTGATATTGACTTTGGGTCTAGAAGAGGAACATAAAAAATATGATTATCAATAATAATAATAATAATAATTCACACTATTAGAAAAAAAAATATATATATACACTCATCGTCAAAAAAATGGTTGCACCCAGAAGGACGTGTCGAATTGCAATGCTATTCAGGAGAAAGGTAAAGGTTACCAGGAACAATAAATGATTAAACATTGAGACTGATATGGGCAATATTTATTGAGCTACACGCCAATAAGTAGTGTCTCTCAGTATGACGTTGGGCTGTCATGTTTGCTCACACAACATGCCAGACGTCTCAGCATGGAGTTGTACAGGTTCCTAATGGTGTCCTGCGATAAGCCATCCCATGCAGCCTGAATCTTCTCACGCAGTTCCTGCAGATTGTGAAGTAGGGGTGGAGTGTGGATAGCGTGTCCACTAGTATCACACACATTTTCAATCGGCGATAGGTCTGGCAATGTGGCTGGCCATGGCAGAGTGTCAGTGCCTTGAAGGCAAGCTCTCAAGACAGCAGCAGTATGCGGATGAGCATTGTCCTGTTGAAAAATCGCACCATAGTGAGCATTCAGAAAAGGTAGGGCCACTGGTTGCAGGACCTCATTAACATAATGTTG
Organism: Macrothele yani; assembly: GCA_039090855.1. Classification (NCBI taxonomy): domain Eukaryota; kingdom Metazoa; phylum Arthropoda; class Arachnida; order Araneae; family Macrothelidae; genus Macrothele; species Macrothele yani. The sequence continues at coordinate 118,694,723 of CM077004.1, read as the reverse complement.
GGCTGTCAAAGTGCCTGTAATGAACACCAAAGGTGATCTGGCATCATAGGCAATTGCACTCCACACCATGACACCAGGCCTTCTGGACGTGTGACGCCCGACAACAAACCGTTCATCTTGGCGCTGACCATGGTGCCTCCATGCACGGATTCGTTGGTTGTCTCCTCCAAGACAAAAGCGGGACTTGTCACTGAAGATCTCCCGCTGCCATTCTGAGTGGCTCCTTGACAGTCTGGCACGGCACCATTGCAGTCTTTGGCGATGATGCAATAGTGTTACGGGGAGTCGTCCTAACAGTCTGCGTGCGTGTAGTCCTACATCGTGCAGCCATCTGCCAATGGTGCTGGCACTAATCCGACGATGCATGGAGGGCACCACTGCTTGCTGAATATCCACAATCCTGGCTGTTGGGTCACTCCGCGCATTTTGGACAACTCGTCGGTCCTCTCTCTCTCTGTGGTTCAACTAGGTCTCCCAGACTCTTTCTGTTGCTACTGCATGCCTTTTTCTATCCACTGCTGCCAACAGCATGCTATGGATATATCCGCATGACCAATATGGTGATAAGACCATCCCGTTTCCCAGAACCCGAAGACGTGGCCCCTCTTTAACTCCTCCAACTGCTCGAATTGCTTCTGAACTTTTCTCCAAGGCATACTTCATTTGCAAAGGATGCAACCAACACAACAGCATGAGTCAGAATGGTAAGCACAAACAACGGGATGACCTTATATAGCTGGTCGGGCACAGCACTACGACCCCTCCTTGCTTGCGTCACATGCACGGCTGAGTGCGATACTTGAATCATTTTCATGTCTCATGATGTCAAACCTACCCACCAAGTTTTATTCCTTTCGGTTGCTTCCTTCTGGGTGCAACTTTTTTTTTACGATGATTGTATTGTTGTTGTACTAATAATAATACAGTTGAACTCACACAGCTTGCATAATATGAAGTTCTGCATAAACCAGAGTTTCTATAGATCTTTTGAACTTCGCAGCATTCTTGCTTTTTATTTTAATCTCATATTACAAACAGTAATTTTTGGAGAAACCACATATATTGAAATTCAGTACTGTTATTAGCAAACAAAATAAGGCATTCACTCAGTTTTTATCTCTTTCTTTCACTACAAACCTAGAAAATACCTGCTGTTAACAACACCCCATAGTTTCTCTTACAGGTATGGCAATCTACATGGAGAAAAGAATGTTTCAGTTGTTTTTTTTTACTACATCCCACCAACCCCTACCCCCTCCTCATGCTGCTAGGCACACATGCATCTCCTTAGCAAATGCTGTCATCTGTCCTCTGCCCTCACCTCTTTTTTAGTCACTTAATCTTTGTTTAGAAAATATTAGAGTTCATTTTGTGTCCAGAAATATCTCAATTCACCATGTCAGAGGAAGTTGGAAAACATTTTAAAAATAGCTATCATGACAAGCAGAAAAAAAAGCAGCAACTTATTCATATAAACATAGAAATTGAGCGAAAACAGACGGAGTCGTGTATGGTAAAAAGGTTCGTTTAGCGGTAGCTTTCGAGAGTCGATTGCTGGTGATCAAGGTCGTAGGATGACCGAAAGGTACCGCTAAACGAACCTTTTTACCATACGTGACTCTGTGTCATGTATGGTAAAAAAGTTCTATGTTTATGTGTTATTGTCGCGTGAAGCCTGAGTTTTAAAACTTACTCGTATTTCTCACATAACGTGCAAACAGCAAATCAAACATAACTGGTGATATTTGAAAATTTTATCAATTACTTTCATTAGTAGATAACTTATATTTTTATTACAAGCTATAGTTTTTATCTAACAAGTATTATTTGTCTTTGATTAATCGATAAAGAGTTTGTGATAAACTTACGTTAACCTGACATAATGTAATATCCAAAATGAAGTTTGCATATATATATATATAATGGGACAACAAGTGAAATTGATTTTATTATGTGTAACAAAAAATTCGTCATCCAAGACTGCAGTGTGCTAAACAAGTTCAACACAGGTAGTTACCACATTTTGGTGAGATGTAAGATGCACCTCAATACTAAACTCGAACGTGGCAAGTTCATAAGACAAACAAAATGTATTGACATAACCAACCTTAAAAAACACCATAATACCTTCAAGTTGGAACTGAAGAACAGATTCTCTGCTTTAGAAGGCCTAACATCGAAAGAAGTGGATGTTTCTGAAGTTAACAGAAAAGTAACCAAAGCTCTTATGGAAACAGCAACAAAATTAGCTGGGTCTAAGAAAAAGTTGCATGTGAACAAATTATCAGGAAAAACCAAAGTGTTGATGCAAAAAGAAGAGAGATGAGGACAACTAAAGAAGATGTGACTTCCAAAGTGAAATATATAGAGCAAAGCAAGACAGTACGAAAAAGTATCACTGAAGACATAAGGAAATTCAACTGTGAACTAGTGAGGAAAGCAATTGAAAACAACCAAAGCCTAAAGATAGCAAAGGGACATCTCAGTAAGGGAAGAAAACAGATTATGGCACTGAGAAAAGAAGATGGTTCTGTAACAAGAAATAGAGGCGAAATTTTGACAAGATTGAAAGATTTCTACTCCAGATTATATGAAAGGGATGATACATGTACTCCAGACATCATGAAAGGTACCAGTACCAGAGTTCTTCCAGTCCTCTCAGCAGAAGTTGCACATGCAATCAAGAACTTGAAGCGGGGAAAAGCTCCAGGAGAAGATGGAATTACTGTAGACATCATACAAGAAGCAAGTGGAGAAATTGAAACAGTACTCGCCCAAATTTTCACTCGATGCCTTAATGAAGGAAAGATTTCTGAGGATTGGAACAACGCTACAATGATCCTGCTACATAAAAAAGGTGACATTGAGGATCTCGGGAACTACAGACCTATCAGCCTCTTATCAGTGGTTTATAAAATCTTCACTAAAGTTCTTTCACACCGCTTGAAGGTAACACTGGACATGGCTCAACCGAGAGAACAAGCTGGATTCAGGAGTGGCTACAGCACAATAGATCATATCCACGTACTGAGAGAACTAATTGAAAGAGCAAGGGAATATGAACTTCCATTGTGCATGGCTTTTATCGATTATGAAAAGGCCTTTGATTTGGTGAAACCATCAGCAGTTACAATGGCTTTGAAATCCTTCGGTATTGAAGATGCATACATTAATGTTATTGATAACATCTATGAAGATGCAAGTGCAAAGATTCGGCTGTTTGAAAATACAACACACATAAAAATTGGAAAGGGAGTGAGACAAGGTGACACCATATCTCCGAAGCTCTTTAATGCCACTTTGGAAAATGTCTTTCAATCACTGAACTGGGAAAACAAAGGGATAAAGATTAATGGGGATTATCTAACTCACCTTCGTTTTGCTGATGACGTTGTCATTTTTGCAACTACCCCATCAGAGCTGCAGAGTATGATCCAGGAACTTGCTGACAAGAGTAAAGAAGTCGGATTAAAAATGAACTTTCAGAAGACAAAAGTGATGTTCAATGCTTTTACAAGAAATGAAGATCTATCGATTGATGGAGAAAGGCTGGAGATTGCAGATACGTACGTTTATCTTGGACAGCAGATATCAAGTGAGGGTCACATTGATGAAGAAATTAATCGGCATGCAAAACTTGCCTGGAGAGCTTTTGGAAGAAACAGCATAATTTTCAAGAGCAATATGCCATTATGTCTTAAAAGAAAAGTGTTTGATCAACGCATCCTTCCAGTGCTTACGTATGGTGCAGAGACGTGGACCTTAACTAAAAGAGACATACAAAGGCTGCAGACAACTCAAAGAAGCATGGAGAGGTGCATGCTTGGTGTAACCAGGAGAGATAAGAAGAGGAACTCGTGGATCCGAAAAATGACAAGAGTGGAAGATATCATGATCAGAGTAAAATCCCTGAAATGGCAATGGGCTGGACATACTGCCAGAAGGATAGGCCATCGATGTACAGCCGAAATTTTAGATTGGATTCCAAGGGACAGGAAAAGACCCAGAAGAAGACCACATGGGAGATGGGTGGATGAAATTCGAAAGTATGCAGGAGTAACATGGTGGAGACTGGCACAAGACTAACCGTTGTGGAAGAAACTTGGGGAGGCCATCCAGCAGTGGATTGATAATGGTTGACAATGATGATGATATATTTTGAATGTTTTTAAATGTCCTTTCAACTTTGTTATAGATGGGTTTGACCATAATATTAATAATAACAATGAAATCAAAAATGAAAATCAATTTGCTGTGGAACACAGGAAGAAATTAATTAGAATTTTTTTTTTTTTTTTTGTAATATTATAATCACTGCATATATTAAAAGCTGGAAAATATCACCAGTGACTAATTTAATGTTGCTGATTTTCATAGAAGGTAAGTACCGGAAGGGAAGAGCAAATACAGCATTCATGTTTTCTTTTGGACTCACTCCCAGTCCTACAGCTTGATAAAGATACAGGAAAACAATGATTTGCAATTTTTTGATAGTGAACTGTTTGTATCATACCCTGGGTTTGAACCTAGTCTTTTTCATTTCAGAGAAACAAAAATAAAAAAAAATAATGAATTTCATTTATTTGTTAGTTTAGTGATGCATTGAAGGCGAGGAATGGCCATCCATACTTACTGAGGAGTGATAGCTGTAAGGAAAGGAAATAACCAGAAGTTAGAAACATAAATGACACCAGCTTTTTTCCTTCAATACTTTGACACTGGTTTTCTTTTCATTCTGGTAAAACAAGAAGTACTTAATGAAATTCAGTTTTTTTTGGTAGTTTTATGACTATTGTAAATATTGAAGGCTAATAGGAGTAACTTTTCATCAATGCTGGTTTAGAGGAAAGAAAGAAAGTTGGAACTGAAGAACTGAACTTCACCCATATTTCATCTAGGTTCTTCCCAGGTTTAATGTATTCTAATGATTTAACTAATGGATGATTTTATTTTAATGTGTGAATGTATGGGATGCTAAATTGAATAATAATTAGTGTTCAAGTGATACGAGGTCGGGTCAGAAAGTTCCGAGACTAGGCCGTATACAACAAAGTACTTACGTTACTTAAGCCTGGCTATGACCTCCCTCAAAGTAGTCCCCTTGGGCAGCGATACACCAGCGTTTTTGCCACTGTTGGAACGCTCCCTGGAAGTCCTGTTTGCGAATTGTGTTGAGCACCGTCTACAATTTGTACTGGATCTCATCCACGGTTTTGAAATGGTGACCCTTGAGCTTCAGCTTTATCTTCAGGAACAGGAAGAAGTCGCAGGGGACCAAATCCGGTGAGTAAGGCGGGTGAGGAAAGGTAGTTATGCTGTTGTGGCTGCAAAACTGGTGTGTTGCTGACGCTTTGTGAGCTGCTGCATTGTCATGATAGAGCAGGAAATCGCCCCTGTGCCACATTTCAGGTCGTTTGCAGCAAATGTCCTCCCTAAGATGGCGCAGAACATTGCAGTAAAAAAGAGCGGTGACTGGTTCTGGGGGATGAATTCACAGTGCACAACCCTACGAATGTCGAAAAACACGATTAGCATGCTTTTGGTTGTGCTCTGGACCTGTTGGGCCTTCTTCGGTTGTGGAGATGCTGGGATTTTCCACTGTGACGACTGTTGTTTGTTCTCCAAGTTGTAACCGTAGATCCAAGTCTCGTCCCCAGTGATGACTCGCGACAGGAACGTTGGTTCATTCACCACCTGCTGACGAAAATCTTGACAGAGTTCGACACAGAGCGCTTCTGTTCGGGGTTCAGAATTTTAGGCCCAAACTTTGCATCAATGCGGTGTATGTTAAAAACCGACGTCAGAATTTCTTGCACTGTTCCGTATGACATATTGACGATGGTAGCAATGTCTTGAATGGTTCTCCGACGATCATCATGCACCAGTTCCCTAAATTTGTCCACATTTTTGGGGGTTTTGCTCGTGGACCGTCGCCCTGACCTCTCGTTGTCTTCCAGTGCCATTCTGCCACTCTTGAAGCTCGAGTGCCACCTCGCACGACTCATTGCTTCATTGCCTGCCGCAACATTTGATGCGTTTCCATTTCCGATTTGCCAAGTTTAACGCAGAATTTGATGTTTGCTTGCTGCTCTAGTTTGCAGTCCATACCGAAATCGCAGCTGTGTTCTGCATGTGGCCACCAACTATCATGTAGCACAGCTCCCGATGTTCACAGAACCGCGCCACTTGGCATTTAATGACTCGTGAAAGTCACTGCCCTCAACCGCTGCTCGCGCATCTGCACACTGCCATCTGTTGGCGTGCTACGTACCTAGTCTCGGGACTTTTTGATTTCACTACGTATGTACATCATGTTTTATTTACTTACATCAGCATGATTATTAAATTCTTTATGCACTTTAATTTAGGTGATGACGCTAAGGATGTTAAAAAAACACAAGAGCTTTTGCAAGAATCTCTTACTTCGGGAGCTCTGGTTTGCTTGATATGCATCGAATCCATAAAAAGAAATCACCCTGTGAGTAGGATGAAATTTCAAAGATTCTTTGTAATCAGTGATTTAAATATTTGTGATTTTTACTAATACATCACAAAAAACAAATTGTGGCAGAAGTGCATGCTTTAATAATTGTAAGCTTTGCTTGATCATTAATGCATTTCTTTCACGTATTTAACAACACCAGTAATTTCTTGTAGTGTGTAAATCTTTCTGAGAAACAGCTAATTTTTTTTTTTCAATTTTCCAATGTGTGTATGATAATTAATGATATTTTCCATCACACAGGACTTATTTCTGAAGTTTTATATTTATTCAAATCATAGAGAGAATGCATATTGCTGTAGTCTTGTACTTTGAAAATTATTTTTCTAAAATTAAAAAAATTTACTCTACTCTTTCTGAGCCTAAAAAAGTCTAAACAAGATAGCATTTGTTCAGTCACAGTGAACACAACAGTTTGTAATCTTCACTTCAGGCTTATGTAGATCTTCAGTAGTAAGTCTGAATTTAGCCCCAGCAGATTTTGAACATGACAAAACTTTGACCAGGACAATAGCAAAAGCATTGATTATCAGCAGTAGAAATTTTCATACTTACTGAATGGCTAAATTTACCAGAAAATTGCATGAGTTGTAATTTTAGACATTAAGTCAAAATTACAACTCATTAAGTACTGTATTTTCATATTATAATGTGGCAGTGTTAAACTATTTTATAAACATGCAGCTCTGAAAAATGTGGCATTTAACTAGGCACAACTTGCAACCATTTTGTATAACAAAATTCCAACTGTTATTCAAGATATAAAAAAATAGCTTTGTGAATCATTTTGACAGACATTGGATTAAAAAGAATTTGAAATGCTGTCTCTTCATTGTTTATTAGTAGGACTAGGTTTAATATGTAATGAAATATTTTTATATATTTTTACATATTTGACATTTTTCCCATTATGATACATATATTTACTGTTTTACTACATATTTTCATGTTACTTAAAAATATTTTTACATAAATTATTAGTTCTTTTTAAACAGTAGGAAAATCTTCCTAATGTTTTGTGTTGTAGCAACCTGTGAGCCGACAGATGGCAATTTTGGCATTTTCAAGTTTTGCAATACATCAAAGCCAACAGATGGCAGCACCATACTGGCACCGGACTGCTTTCTCATCTCAGATGAGAGATGAGAAAAGTGGACTGTGTCATCTGTCATGTAATGCATAGTTTCGTGTCCAGTTTCTTCCTAAATCATTTCGTTCACATCACTGTTAGAAGTTTGTTTTACCTGTTCAAATTGATAAGCAAATCAACTATATCATCCAAATTGAAGACGTTTATTAATGAGTATCCCAAAGAAGCACTGAGAACAGATGGGAATATTTTGTTTTGTGGTGTGTCAGATGATTGAAATATTAAGAAAGGTACCCGGCCACATTCGAGAAATTGTAAAACGCAAAATGAAAAAAACCCCAACAACAACCCCAGCCTAGAAACCATTACAACTATAAAATACATTCTCCTGGGAATTTCAACTGGCCGTTGTACTGTTTTAAAAGATAAAGAATTCTCGCTATCAAATATAGTGGGGTTTAAGTTTTCGCCAATCATTATATATGTGACATCAATAGGTCATTCAGCCAATTTAAAGGTATTTTGAGAGGAAACAGGAGGAGCTTTGTTTTTGACAACCTGAAGTGCTATGTTGTTGCTAGTTGTAGTAGCAGTACGTTAGTTGAAAACCCTGGCTTTGAGTAAAGTAATTTAAAATTTGTAAAGTAAAACAGTTTTTTTTTAATTTCTTATGACTATATAAATGAAGAAATTTTAGAAAGATATTAAAAAATATAGAAAGAAATATATCACATATTTTAGTAACTTTTGTTTTTTCCCCTACATATTTCCTCATTTTTAACTAGGACAAGCTGCTAATGGTATTCGATAACTCGGGTACAGTTGGCAAAATTTGAGTGAAGCTATTGCAAAATCTGAGCTGATTAAGGTGTCTATTATAACAAATTCTAAAAACAAATGCGTGTACAAAATTTATGGACTTGCAGAACAAAAGTACGAAACATTCTTAAAATGAAATGCCTAAAATTTATCATGAACTACTCCACGCCTTCATGTTGGTTGTGATCAGATTGCATGTAAACAAAGCGGAAAGACACAGTAAGAACGCGAACCTCGTTTTTCATCAAGACTCACCTAACCGACAAGTGATGTCATTGATGCCATATAGCTGGCCTCAACCGCAACTTCAGAATTTACAGTTAGAAAAAAATCAAAAAAAAAAAAAAAAAAGCTTACTGGTTTCAATTCTAATGTTTTTCTTGTGTCCACAATGTGCTCTGCTTCCTTTTTATCAGTTTGAGCGAAAATAATTTCAAATTGACAGCTAAAGAACTAAAAAACTTGGGCAAATTGTGTCGTGAAAATTGGGACTATGGAATGTAAACAAATATAATGGAATGTCCTCGCATGTTTTTTAATTAAAAAAATCAGTGATTAGTGACATGGAGTTGGTATCATGGTGATTGGTTGTGTCCTATAGAAATGATCATCATCCATTATCATTCCACTGCTGGACGAAGGTCTCCCCAAGTTTCTTCCACAACAGTCTGTCTTGTGCCCGTCTCTTTCATGTTACTCCCGCATACTTTCGAATTTCATCCTCCCATCTCCCATGTGGTCTTCTTCTGGGTCTTTTCCTGCCCCTTGGAATCCAGTCTAAAATTTCTGCTGTCCATCGATGGTCTGTCCTTCTGGCAGTATGTCCAGCCCATTGCCATTTCAGGGATTTTACTCTGATCACGATGTCTTCCACTCTCCTATACGAATAATAATCATTAAAAAATGGATCAATTTTATTAATTTTAATTGAAATCCCTCAATGACATGGAATTTCGGGAATCGAAAGGCGTCAAAACCTGACCATGGACGCTGTCCAATCGCATGCCAAAAATCACTGTGATCGAATGTGTCATGCTGTAGCTATGCCCGAACAACTAATTGTCCCGAGTCTCGTATAGAGAGCGAATTTTTTTCAATTATCGTTAAAATTTGTCAGTTTTTTAATGGTCGTTATTTTTAGAAGACACTACCAATAACCATGATACCAACCCCATGTCACTTCTTTTCTCTGTGGCAAGTGTCGCCGTGATCGGTTGAAGACCTTTGGAGGAGATAGGTAACAAACGACCCCTTCTCAAAACCCAGACCCCCCCCCTTCCCCCGAAAATGCAAGTTCTTGGACTCCCCAGTGAAACAGAATTTCGGGAATCGGAAAGAGAGCTCTGCTCGGCCTTGCTTCGCTCAAAAATGCAGTTTTTTGGACGATTTTCCCTCAATGACACAGAATTTCGAGAATAAGAAGACGCCAAAACCTGACCATAGATGATGTTCAGTCGCATGCAAAAAATCACGGTGAACAGATGTGTCATCTCGTACCTATGTTCGAACAACTAATTGTCTCGAGCCTTGTAAAAAGAGCTCTGCTCGGCCTTAGGCCTCCCTTTGCTCAACAGATTCTAAAAAAAAAAAATAAAAAAAAAATGCGTAAAATTTATGACTTCCACAACAAAAGTACAAAACATTCTAAAGAGAAATGCCTAAAATTTATCATGAACTACTTTCTTTCATGCATTCACGTTGGTTGTGATCAGGGTGCATGTAAACAAAGCGGAAAGACACACTCAGATTGGGAACCGTGTTTTTCATTTTGTTTCGCAAAAGACACACACACACACACACACACACAAACTTGCATTTATTATTATATATTAAGCAAGAGTTGAGCTAACAGACGGAGTCTTTCCATTTCTTCGTTTTTCAATTCAAACAATTTTTTTAAATAAATGCTAGTGTGCCGACTTTCGTCAAATGGTTCAAGTAAAAGGCCATCTGGTTTTAATTGAAATTCCTCAATGACACAGATTTTCGGGAATTGGAAGTCTTTAAAACCTAACCATAGACGATGCCCAATCACATGCCAAGCATCATGGTGATCGGATATGTCATGTCGTACCTATGCCCGAACAACTAATTGTCCCGAGTCTTGTATAGAGTTTTGGGTTCAGTTTCAAAGCATTAAGGCAAAATTCCTACCTTGTGATGACTCTAGATATCTTCGGCTGGTCAGCTTTTGTGCAATGAAGGAGATGCAGCTAGATAATAAATAATTTATTTACAACTGTCAACATCACAGGACACACGCACAACCCAAACAGAACCAAAACGCTATATAATTCGGGAAACCGTTATGATCTTTTCGATTCACTGCTATATATTTTACTTGAGTTGAGTTCACATATACAGTTCAGTTCACTTGAGTTCAAAATACAATGACGTCACTCGCAACACAGCGAATTTTTAAATTTTTATTAAAATTGGTCATTTTTTAATGGTCATTATTTTATACGACACAACAAATCACCATGTTACCAACCCCATGTCACTCACCGTGTCCTTCCCTTTCTCTGTGGCAAGTGTCACCGCAATCGGCTGAAGATCTTCGGAGGAGATAGGTAACAACAACCCCTTCTCAAAACCCGGAAAACCCCCTAAAACTGCAAGTTTTTGGACAATTAATCCTCAATGACATGGCATTTCGGGAATCGAAAGGTGTCAAAACCTGACCATGGACGATGTCCAATCGCATGCAAAAAATTATGATGACCGAATGTGTCATCTCGTACCTATACCTGAACAACGAATTGCCTTGAGTCTTGTGTAGAGAGCCCCACTCAATAAATATTTTATTTAGATATTTTAAAATTTTTATTACTTGTAAATCCTAGCCTTAATTATTAGCATGGAAACCTCACAATTGCACAAATGAAGTCTTGAAAATATTCTTATGGCTGAGCTGGCACTTTAAATATTTCAACAGATGCTTACTCAAGAGATATAGAGTGAAACAGAGACCCAATTTAACTTTTATCATAAGAATATTTTGCAAAAAACTGTGGCAGACTAATTTCCCACTGCTGGTGGAATGAGGTAGGAGCACCATATTTACAAACTTATTGGGTAAGGAAAATTTGTAGATACACAGCAAGAGCATTGCTATAAATGATTTTTAATAACAAACTTCATAGTAGCAAACTTTTAAAATTAAAGAACTTAAAAAAAAAAACCAAAAAAAAAACCTTACAGTTTTAACTACAGTGACCTCTTTTTAAAAAAATTGCATCTCTGAATTTTGCAACAACTGCAGGATGGGTTGTAACATTATGATATGGTTGACAGCCAAATTGGGTCTAGCATTAGGGAGGGCAAAAAATGCATTTCTTTGTGCCTTGTTTGAAGTATCAGTCAGTGAAACCACAACAAGTAAAACATGTTTTCTTCCACTATCACACACTTCTTCACATGTAAAATTAAAGATGTCTTCCTCTTTCCAGACACATAAACCAATGTATGTGTCAACTACAAATTCACCTTTTTCTTCGAAACAAAAACAATTTGTTTTTGAAAATAACGTGGAGGTCACCACAAGCAGTATTGTGTGTTTTTTATTATTCGATTATATGCTGTGAAGCAGTGTATTTTCACTGTATACCTGGGTAGTGTGCATGGCAAACCACTGGTTGTTCTATGGCGACAACATCATTGCATGCCATATTGCTGGATTCAGTATCCTTGTTTCTTATGTGTTCTAATTCTGTGCATTTTATGTCCAATTTCTACCTTGAAAAAGTCTCCAAGTGGAGAGAGAAAGTTTGGTGACTTGTATATGCAATATATACCAGTAAATAAGCATATTTATAGTACACTGTAAGTGCTTTCAACTCACATAATTGGTTATACTCTTAATTGCTATAGCCAAGGAAGTGTTAATCTTTATAACTGTGGAGAAAGTCATGGATATTATGAACTCCAAACAGTAGAAACTGTAGATGTTGAGATTCCAGAGCAATGAAGGGAGCAAAGAAGATAAAAAAGTCTGTGGTTTGAGAATCGTGTGTATGTGCGTGCGTGCACGCACACACACACGTTTCTCAAACCACAGACTTTGTGTCACCTCTGTGTGTGTGCGTGCGTGCACGCACACACACAGAGGTTATTCAAAATAGCTATAGATCCACTTTGTGCTTTCAGAACATAAGCAGTTCGACTTGGTTGGAATAAAGTCATACAAGTCATGCATATACAATAATGGAATTTGGGGCCATTCTTCCTGTAAAATATGTTCCAGTGATGTAGGAGGTTGAAAGTGTGATTTGACTTTTTGCTCCAGATATTCCCACAAATGTTCAATAATATTAAGATCTGGAGAGTGAAGTGGCCAGGGCAGTTGCTGTACCTCATGCTCTGGAAATAATGTGACATGTTTCACACATTGCACTGGTGCATTATCTTTAAACTAGGGGTGATCATTGGGGAACAATGCCTGTAGTGTTGTGTGCAGGTGGTCCCCAAAAATGGTGATGTGTGTTGCAGATGTGACATGACCCTGCAAAATAACCAGTGGCCCTAAGGAATTCCATGATTTGGCACCCTACAGCATCAGAGATCCACTTTGATGCTTCAAAGTCAGGAGCAGACAGTTGGGATGATGCTTCTGTGGGTTTTAGCCTGACATACTGTACATGCTACCAGTGGTGGAAAGCAATGGAAGCATGATTCATTTGACCAGATAACATGTTGCCAGTCTTTAGCTTTCAGTTTTAATATGCTTTGCATCTCCTTACCATTTTGTGTCGTTGTTGGTAATCAGAAGTTTGTGGATTGCAGCACAGCCGTAAATATTGGTATGATGTAGTTCCTGCAAGCTGTTATGATGGAAATGGGATCATTCTGACTGGTGTTCAACTCTACCATCATTTGCAGTGCCATGGTCCTTGTGCTTTTATTGTACAATCCAAGCCAGCATTTGCCTATCCCTATGTGAATCTTCTTATGGTATCCACAATTTGCATGTTTGGAGACAACGCTGTATCATTTTTGATAAGTAGTCAGAATCTTCGATACAGTTCCTTGTGTACACATGCTGTTTCTGCCATTCTAGTTACTGAAACTCTTGCAAGATGTGCACCAATGATCATGCTTTCTTTTTGACTTCACTGAGATCTGACATTGTCGACAATTACTGCACTACAGCTGTTTCATCTGTGACTGTGGCACTGCTACATGGTAGCCAACATTGTATTTCACCCCTTTATATACCTCACATTGCAGATGACCTTGCCCCTGTGATTTGCGTATGGTACATTGTGTGCACTGCAGAGTCACACAGTCAGTAATTCCATTATTTTGATAAACCCCTGTAATATATATAAGGGTTCTTCAATAGGTAGCATGAATTTTCTTCCTGAAAGAGTCGAAACATGACATACCTAAGAATAATTGCCGCCAGCATTTAGACAGCAGTTCCATCATTGCACATGTCCTTGTATTCTTGCAGCAAAGGAGGCAGGCTGCTGCTGCAACCAGTTATCAACAGCTTCATGCACCTGATCATCTGAAGTGAAGCGTTTGAATTTGAGAATTTTTTCATAGGTCCAAAGATGTGAAAATTGCAGAGCAATAGGTCAGGACTATACGTCGGATGTTGAAGGACTTCCCAGCAAAAGCGCTGCAATGTTCTTTTGGTGGTAACTGCCATATGCATCCATTACAAGAAGCACAATACCCTAAGTGAGGTTGCCAGGTCTCTTGTTTTTGATGGCTTGTTGAAGCTTTATTGATGTTTGACAGTATCTTTTGACATTGATGGTTGATTCTTTTGGTAGCCACTGAAGAAGTAATGGTCTTTGATAGTCAAAGAACAGGGTTAACTTCACCTTGCCTGTGGAAATGGTGGACCGTACTTTCCTTGGTGGTGGTGATGATGCATGTTTCCGCTGCATGCTCTGGCATTTCGACTCTTGCTCGAAATGATGACACCAGCTTTTGTTCCCAGCAATAATGCGTAGAAGAAATGTTCACCTTCTTCATGGTAGCAGAACAGATGCTGTAATGATAGCCCCATTCATTGACTCATCTGTTCATAGGACAGATGTTTCGGTACCCAGGTGGCGCAGATCTTACGATACTCAAAGTGAGAATGCATTATTGTATTGACAGTTCTGATGCTCGTAACTTCACTGCTCACCAGTTCTCGTATTGTGATTCTTCGGTTGGCCTTTACTGCAGCATCCGCACATGCAATTGTATTCACTGAAACAACATGATGTGGTGCTCCTGATTTTGGCTGATCTGATCTTGGGTGGTCTGCAATGCTTGTTTGCCCCCATTAAAGAGCTGGCACCACCACATTGCAGTACTGCATGGAAGACAAGCATGCTCGTACACCCCTTCATTCATCTATGAATCGCATTTGGTGGTGTTTTCTCCACTTTCAAAAACTGAATTACAGCACATTGAGCAACTTTGGACGTACCGTATATACTCGTTATAGGTCAACTTTTTTTAATTAAATACTTAGGTCAAAATTAATGGGTTGAACTGTACATGGAAAATATTTCTGATAGGTTGAAAACCAAAATTTTGATGCCTTATGGAAATGCACATACTTAGCCCTTTCCGCCATCAATTCATTTGCAGTTGTATATTTAGTCATTTTCCAGGTTTTACTGGTACAGAAGAAAGTTATTGCTAAGAATTTTCTTGATTTTATATGTACGAGTTATTTTTATTCACTAATAGAAAAACTTATTTCGCAGGGATGTCTCAAAGTCCGTTTTAGATCTGTTGATATGGCCTTGACTGCCCTGCTGGTAAATCACCCAAAGGAAAGAGGTGAACACGTCAGCCGGTAGTTCAAGTTGCACCATGCCGTAACCTATGACCATGCTCAATTCTCGATGTGGGGAATGAAGAGAGAAAAGAACAGACTATTGAAAAAGGAGGCCGCTGCTACTGCTTAGCGATGGCAGAGAAGAGAGGTGTGACAATCTACAGAACAGCGGTAACTTGATCAATGCATCCCGAAAACGAAAGTGTTTAAACTTGGCCGATCGCTCAGAATAACATTGCCACTCATAGTAAAAAAATGCATTAAGTTTAACAACCTATTTACATTTGTTATTAAATTAAATGTGCCCCAGCTCTAAAAATAAAACAAACAGTAACCTTTTATGAAGACTTAAGAGTGAGCAAAAAGGATTGCATCTTTACTGAATGGGGCGATGTTTGGTTTTGTCACAAAAGCCGATTGTTTGTCACAAAAGCGGTGGAGAGGGGGATGAAACTTGGGAGTAGATAAACGACCTCTCTGTCAATCGCACACTCTTCCAGCTCAGCAGTTGACCGACAGCTGCTACGGTGCACAGGGTAGTGGGAAAAAAATTATAAAACAAATTTTCTTCAATTTTTTAAATAAGTTGAGTGCGAATTTTACAGTACCCACAACACATCAAAATAAAGATACATTTAAAATTTTGAAGAGATCCATTGAAAACTTCCAAAGTTACACATTTATTTTTCTCTTTTTAAATAACGATGTGCCTTATGACGTTTGGTAAATGCATCATGATTCGTTTGATGCAGGAGCAAATGCTTTACTTTCCATGAATGAAGTAACTGCAGAAAACTCGCTGGCAAAAAGTGGCAGAAGGGGGGGAGGACAATGTGCAAAAGTGGGTTCATATGTTGTTAAAGTGTGTAACTTTCCCCTGAAAACTCTCTAACCAGGGTGGTGAGCCCTATCATCTTCCCGAATTGTGCCTCAATTCCTCCCACATTTTGCGGGAAACTGCCACAAGCAACATTGCGAAAGCCAGCTACAACAATAAATAGTAGGTTCACATTTCCGCATGTGGGCGCATCCTCGGAAATTTTTTTTTTTAATTTATACACAAGATAGATGATTTTTATTTATACACAAGATAGAGGTATACAAAAACTGCAGATATTCACATAAAAGTCGGGGGTCGACTTATACACGGAATATATAAAAACTGCAAATATTCAGATAGAAATCGCGGGGTCGACCAATACACCAGATCGACCTATACATGAGTATATACGGTATCCATCTCCTACGAGAGAAGAGAACAATAGAATTAATCCAGCATGTTATATGGCTTCCATAACAAACGAGCTGCAATGCAGATGCACAGGCTTTAAATTGTCTGTACACTAGTGCCACCCATTGACAAAATTAGGAAGCACAAACTCTCCAGCCAAAGAGTCTCACTACTTATTGAACAACCCTTGCATGTATGGCAAGTTAAATATCAACGAAGGAAGATTTTTCGTATTCTGCTTTTCTAGTTCCTTTTTTTTTTTTTTTTTTTAGTTTAATGCATATTTTTGTTGTATGTAGTAGATGTAGATTATTCTGAAAGTACATGGACTGGCAGCACTGTGCCGTTGCTATAGAAACGAATCACGTGTTTCCAGTGAGAGGGGATTTTCCATCTGTGCTGTGTCAGTTTGAGTGAAGGCAACATTGATGTGTTTCTTTGTGGATGTAGTGTAATAGTTCACATGAAGTGTGTATTACAATGGCGGATGAGTACGACATACTGCTGATTACCAGGCAAAGAATCGCAATTGAATTTTGTGTAAAGTTACTCAAAAGTGCCCAGGAAACATTTCAGGTGATTCAAGAAGCATATGGTGCAGAAGTGTTGGGCAGGTCAGCTGTATTCAGGTGGTGAAATCATTTGAAATACAGCAAATGCAGTGCTCAGGATTATCCGTGAAATGGGTGTCTGTCAACATCAGTGACTAATGAAAACATTGTGAAAGCCGAAAAATGATTGAAAGACGATAGATGTTTATCGATTCGTGATTTGGCACTGCTGTTGCAAGAGGTCTTGAAATTGTAAAGTCTCTTCTGAAGATGTCTGGTGTTTGTAAAAGATGGGTGCTATGTGATCTTACTGAAGAACAAAAATAATGCCACATTGAATTTCTTTTGCTTTTCTTGAAAGAGTGGGTACAGATTCTGACTTTTTGAATCAAATAGTTACCATAAATAGGTCTTGGATGAAAAAAACAAAACATTTTGTTTCAAGCATACGGAAAAAAAAAGTCGACTCACTACCCCTCCAAGAAATTTCGAGTTTGTGGTTTTTCAAAGAAATTGATGTTGATTTTGGTTTTTGATGTTTTTGGGATGGTATTGCAGCATTGGGATGTAAGGTCAGGTGATGCGTAACATCACAGCCTCTCCTCGACAAATGTCAACCCTGCCTTCTCGTGGTGCATCGTGTTCCCACTAAAGGGGCTCTGACGACCGCCAATAGCAGTATAACTATACCATCGGGATTAGAGGAAATGCTATCCCAAACTCACCAACCCGCTTGGCCAGCGTGGTGAGTTATGGCCAAACCCCTCCAAAATGACTCCACAACTTAAATCTTGGCCCTCAGTCTCTAGCAGCTGGAATGTACCTGGCCAAGGCAGCGGCCAGTGCGACATGAAGGCAGAGGGTGCTGAGAATCCCCGGAGGACCGGACTAGGCTGCCATCTGATGCTGACCTTGGCTACGTATAATGGACGCTCCCTATCTTCTGATTCAAGGCTTCTTGAATTGGAAGAGGAACTACAAAGGATCAAGTGGGACATTGTCGGGCTAAGTGAGGTAAGGAGAAAAGGAGAAGATCTCATTGAACTGAAAAGTGGACATCTCTTCTACTATCGTGGGACAGATACTGGCAGAACTAGTGGTGTTGGATTTATAATAAACAAGAAACTGAAGGATAAAGTTGTGGAAGTTGAAAGTTCCTCTGACAGAGCTGCACGACTCGTTATCCAACTCTCGAGAAGATACCAGGCTCAGATTATTCAAACTTATGCACCCACTACAAGTCATCCTGAAGAAGAAATTGAAGAATTTTATGAGGAAATTCGTCATCTAAATAATAAAGGTAAGCAGCACTTGAAGATAAGTATGGGAGATTTCAATGCAAAAATAGGGCAACGGCAACAGAAACCAGCGTGGAAATACTTTCGTAGAGTTTGCAGAGGCAGAAGGGTTTTTCATCTTGAACTCCTTTTTCAAGAAAAAGCCGCACAGGAAATGGACATGGAGACATCCAAATCGGACGACAAGTGAAATTGATTTTATTATGTGCAACAAAAAATTTGTCATAGAAGACTGCAGTGTGCTAAACAAGTTCAACACAGGTAGTGACCACAGATTGGTGAGATGTAAGATGCACCTCAACACTAAACTTGAACGTGGCAAGCTCATAAGACAAACAAAATGTATTGACATAACCAACCTTAAAAAACACCATAATACCTTCAAGTTGGAACTGAAGAACAGATTCTCTGCTCTAGAAGGCCTAACATCGGAAGAAGTGGATATTTCTGAAGTTAACAGCAAAGTAACCAAAGCTCTTATGGAAACAGCAACAAAATTAGCTGGGTCTAAGAACAAGTTGCATGTGAACAAATTATCAGGAAAAACCAAAATGTTGATGCAAAAAAGAAGAGAGATGAGGACAACTAAAGAAGATGTGACTTCCAAAGTGGAATACATAGAGCTATGCAAGACAGTACGAAAAAGTATCACTGAAGATGTAAGGAAATTCAACTGTGAACTAGTGAGGAAAGCAATTGAATACAACCAAGGCCTAAAGATAGCAAAGGGACATCTCAGTAAGGGAAGAAAACAGATTATGGCACTGAGAAAAGAAGATGGTTCTGTAACAAGAAATAGAGGTGAAATTTTGACAAGAGTGAAAAATTTCTACTCCAAATTATATGAAAGGGATGTTGCATGTACCCCAGACATCATGGAAGGTACCAAAACCAGAGTTCTTCCATTCCTCCCAGCAGAAGTTGCACATGCAAACAAGAACATGAAGCGGGGAAAAGCTCCAGGAGAAGATGGAATTGTTGTAGACATCATACAAGAAGCAAGTGGAGAAATCGAAACAGTACTCGCCCAAATTTTCACTCGATGCCTTAATGAAGGGAAGATTCCTGAAGATTGGAACAACGCTATAATGATCCTGCTACATAAAATGGTGACATTGAGGATCTCAGGAACCACACACCTATCAGCCTCCTATCAGTGGTTTATAAAATCTTCACTAAAGTTCTTTCACACCGTTCGAAGGTAACACTGGACATGGCCCAACCGAGAGAACAAGCTGGATTAAGGAGTGCCTACAGCACAATAGATCATATCCGCGTACTGAGAGAACTAATTGAAAGAGCGAGGGAATATGAACTTTCATTGTGCATGGCTTTTATTGATTATGAAAAAGCCTTTGATTCAGTGAAACCATCAGCAGTTACAATGGCTCTGAAATCCTTCGGTATTGAAGATGCATACATTAATATTATTAGTAACATCTATGAAAATGCAAGTACAAAGATTCGGCTGTTTCAAAATGCAACACACATAAAAATTGGATAGGGAGTGAGACAAGGTGACACCATATCTCTAAAGCTCTTTAACGCCACATTGGAAAATGTCTATCAATCACTGAACTGGAAAAACAAAGGGATAAAGATTAATGGAGATTATCTAACCCACCTTCGTTTTGCTGATGACATAGTCATTTTTGCAACTACCCCATCAGAGCTGCAGAGTATGATCCAAGAACTTGCTGACAAGAGTAAAGAAGTCGGATTAAAAATGAACTTTCAGAAGACAAAAGTGATGTTCAATGCTTTTACACGAAATGAAGATTTATCGATTGATGGAGAAAAGCTGGAGATAACAGACACGTATGTTTATCTTGGACAGCAGATATCAAGTGAGGGTCACATTGATGAAGAAATTAATCGGCATACAAAACTTGCCTGGAGAGCTTTTGGAAGAAACAGCATAATTTTCAAGAGCAATATGCCATTATGTCTTAAAAGAAAAGTGTTTGATCAATGCATCCTTCCAGTGCTTACGTATGGTGCAGAGACGTGGACCTTAACTAAAAGAGACATACAAAGGCTGCAGACAACTCAAAGAAGCATGGAGAGGTGCATGCTTGGTGTAACCAGGAGAGATAAGAAGAGGAACTCGTGGATCCAAAAAATGACAAGAGTGGAAGACATCATGATCAGAGTTAAATCCCTGAAATGGCAATGGGCTGGGCATACTGCCAGAAGGACAAACCATCGATGGACAGCCGAAATTTTAGATTGGATTCCAAGGGACAGGAAAAGACCCAGAAGAAGACCACATGGGAGATGGGTGGATGAAATTCGAAAGTATGCGGGAGTGACATGGAGGAGACTGGCACAGGACAGACCGTTGTGGAGGAAACTTGGGGAGACCTTCGTCCAGCAGTGTATTGATAATGGTTGACAATGATGATGATGATGATTGCAGCATTGGATGCCTGAGAAACAAACTGTTAATTCACAATATTATGCTCGTATTTTGTGAGTTCATTCACCTGAAGGGTGCAAAGTGTAGGAAAAGACTGGAACTGCTCAATTAAGAATATTTTCTTTTTCAGGATAAAGCAACTCTGCATGTGACCCAAGTAGCAACACAAACTTTGGAGAAAATTAGTAGCCAACATCTTTAACATCCTACATACAGCCCAGGGCTTCCACCCTGCAGTTTTTGGGCTTTTCCAACACTTAACAACAAATGAGGAAGTGAAGGCTGCCACATCCACTACCTTAAAATGACTTTCACAAAACGGACTGCAATATGTGTTTCAAAAGTTTGTGGACCACTGTAAGCGGTGTATAGCATGTGAAGATCGCTATTTTGAAAAGAAAGCCGACACTAAACCTCCAAGTGACACAGACTCAGAACAGGGACCTTGGTCCATATACTTTTGGAACCACCCTCATATATTATGTCTCATATTCTTCTTTATTAGTTAGTGTGTTTAAAATTTAACAATACTACTGATAATTTGATAATTCTGTTGTATCAGATATGTAAGGGATAGATTTTAACAAAGATAGGAGATGCATAGAGTTTAGAATTTTATGTCATGTAGCTATTTGCAGATATTAAAAAAACTATCAGCACATGACTGATATGTATTGTACATCTTTCAGTTGATTTCATGAAAAAAAAAAAAACGTTTTTTGATTAAGCTGTCATGTACTTCTGTGTCTTTTCCAAATTTCTGAATTTAGTCCTGTTATCTTTCACATTCAATTTGCAGATTTGGTCATGTAGGAACTGTTATGGAATGCTGCATGTAACTTGCATTGAGAAATGGGCTAAAGATAGTTTGTACCACTCTTCTAATGCAGATGACAATATTAAAAAGGAGGCCTTGAAGTGGTGTTGGTAAGTTATAATTATTAATGTGAATCGTACTGGTTTGATCAATTGCAGAACTGTTTTAGCAGAATTTTTGTAGTTGTATGCTTACTTGCATTTGTGTTTATATGTGCATGCAATCCATGAATGTTTTTATTTATCATAAAAATAAACTTATGCACATACATATAAATTTTATTTTTAATTTCTGTTACCTTTTATACAGACTGTAGTATAACTATTATTTATTATTTGTATGACTGTATGAATTACCCTTTTTACTTGCATTTAGAAGCGTACCTCTTAGTTTAAGGCGCTCTTTGGCCAACCATGGCCCTTGCGCCATTAAAATCAATGAACCTCTTAGTTTAACAACATAAATTATTAAAAAGTCAGAATCTGTGTTTAAAAGGAGACTTGCTAATCTTAATATTTTGAGAAACATGACATTTATTCAAATAAAATGATACAGGTTCCTAAAATTACATTCTTTAAAAATCTTCAATGTCTCACTCACTGTCAAAATTTCGAAATAGTTCATGTAAGTCCATTTCGGTTAAAGTTGTATCATCGTTATATAAACATCATAAAAAAAGCGCTGATAGTTGCTTTCATATTCATCAGAATCATAAGGTAAATTTTCTTGTGCACCACCCATAACATTATTTATGCAGTATTATTTGAAAGATTTTTAGCAACCATTTTTTGGTGGAATTGCATCCCAAACTTCTTCTTTATCCAGGAAGGAAAGTATTTACTGCCCTTCGTTTTTTGTGAATCCAAAATCAACTCTATCCAATGCTGTTTGGTTTTTGCACTGCATTCATTTCATTTCTTTTTATTTGTTTGTTTGTTTTTCGTAGTCTGTTTTTTAAAGGTTTTTCAAAACAAATCAAGTGGTTAGTAGGTTATATAGGTTATTACAAGTGATTATGTAGCCAATCAATGTGCTGTTAATTTAATTTCCCCTCAACTCCTTTTAAGTCTTTTAGTTTCATATGTTCTAAAGGTATCCCACCACACCAAGTTCTTTAAAAAATAATTCCTACTCTTTTATTCCATACTTTTTCTAGCTGTTCAATTGTTCCCTTTCCAGCAGTTTACTCCTTTTTATTGGAACATGAAATTTGTGTTCATCAAAAGGGATGGGTCCTTTCTTGTCTGTGAAAACTATGAAAATGTTTTTGAGCTTTTGTGAAGCTGATTTTTTGGATGAGAGTATTGCAAAGACCAAACAGCAGAACTGTTTGCAGTAAAAAATGAAAGGGAGGTGAAAAAGCACAAAAAGAAAAATCTTTCTACATTTTGCCTTTACAGTGCTTCAACACAGAGCGGTCATTGTTAAAACTTAAAGAATATTTTTCACATGGAACAGTCCTTGTCTATCCACTGCTTCATTTAAATTTATAGATTTCCTTTTCAATAATTTGAAAATTTCCTTCAGATGTTTGAAAAGATCTTGATAATGTACCTGAAGTCTTGTTTTTGTGTGCGATTTATATGTTACTCCTGAAATAAAACCTGCTACAAAATACAGTTATAACATTATCAGAAATATTGTCAAAATATTTTTTCTTTTTCTGCTACTTTCATTGAATTAATAAAAGAATCAAAGTAATGAGGAAACAATATTATATTTCACTCAGAATGAATTTTTTATAGAAATGTATACTCCCCCCCCTTCTTGTACGTAGTTTAGTAGAGGACCTTTACTTTAATAAGAGAGAATATAGTAGTTGGTGGGTATACACAGTTATGGAAAGAAGAAATGTTTTCAGCTAAATTGATAAGTTGCAAAATGACTAACTATGGAAGTCATTGTTTGAACCATCCCAAGTAATCATGATGAAGGTTCCACAGAGCTGCCCCGGTGGCGCAGTGGTCTAAGCGATGACCTCTGATCATTCGTCCGAATGGGGTCCGATTTCAAATCCCAGTGAGGCATGGATGTTGTGTTTGTCTTACGACACTGGCTCTCTCTCTCTTCCCTGGAACCAGTTACCCTAAATTAGGGACGGGCGACTGTTTATAGCCCATTGAGTTGTTTATGGTGGCCGTTAAGTCGTTAAACCTCCAAAAAAAAAAAAAAAAGGAAGGTTCCACAGAAGTGTATCCATGAGATGTTGCTTTCTGTAATGATTTTTGTGGAAATGTAATTATGCAATTACTTATCATGTAGAAATATAATTATTTAATGTACTACTGATAATAGCACTGAAATTTGTAAAAAAATGTATTTGGCGCCTTTTTAGTTATTGAAATTTGTACAAAAAATTATAAAAAAAAACTTGAAAAATAGCACCATCTTGGAGTGCGAATGGAACCTACATCTGTTTTCCATTCTTATTCTGGTGGGAAGATTTGGCATTTGAAGAAATGTTTTTTTTTTTTCAAGGGTATGCATTTGAGCTTATGTGAAATGGATATTAAAATTTGTTCAGTGTTGCTGGTTCTTAGTTTTCACTGCGCAAGCACTATATATAGTCTTTTTGTGCAACAGGAACTGAAAAGTATTAGTGAATGTTGCAACATTATAAATCAGATACACTACTTTTATTTTGCACAGTGTGGAGGAGTTTTAGAGTTGATTAAGACATTTGGGACTAATTTCTTCAAAGTTTGGTTAACCTGATATACACAGGGTTAAAAGTTGCTAATAAGAGAAATTATCCTTTTTCAAGAGTTCTAACTTCTGTGAAGCAGATTTTGCAGTAGAATCTGTGCTTTGACAATTAATTAATTAATTAATTAATTTTTCTGACATAATATCAGAAGTCAAATACTCTTCCTCTGAAAATTGGAAATCTGGATAGTCTGGTTTTTAATGTGCTGATTTTTTACAGTGCTGAAGAGTAAGTATGAAGGATTATGCAGCTTCTGTGGAGCCTGTTACACTAAATCAGCGGTGATCATTACCTTTAAATTCTTGTAAGGTAATTGCTCTATTTATGAAAGTAAGAAAAAAAGAAAGATATGTGGATTGTTTTACATTTTTACATTTTATGCTTCTGGAATATATTTTCTCATTTTCAGTCCTAAATGCAGACATGAATATAAGCCAACAGAGAAACCATCGCGTTATTTCTGTTTTTGTGGAAAGGTTGAAAATCCACCCTATGATCCATGGACTTTACCTCATTCTTGTGGACAGATATGTGGAAAGAAGTTAGTTCCATTCTGTGGTCATGAGTGTCTTTTACTCTGCCACCCAGGTAAGAAAGTTTTTTCTTTTTTAAATCTGTTTGCATTTGTGACAGAACATACAATGCTTTGGAGATAAAAGTGTATTATATTATGAATAGTTCAATCATTCATTCATTATCATCTCATGCTTATGTACTTGTATGGCCTTCAGGCATGCTTTTTGGCACAAACTACATGATAACAAAAAAAAAAAAAAAATCATGATAACGACCTTTCTCCACCTCATGCTGCCCATTGCAAGACTTTCTGTCACTTCCTCCTTGTTCATTAGTGGCTGATTTCACACCTTCAATCTACTTTCTTCTAGGTATACCTCTTAGTCTAGCTCTGGAGCCACAAAATTTAAAAACTGTTTAGGCAATATAAAATAAATATATTTCAATATTTCGCTAATATGAAATATTAAGTAGTACATGAGTTTTTTTAGTAAATATACGTACCAACTTGTGTAAGTTCATTAGTTTCTATTTCTTGCATTAGTGTTAGCTATGAATACTATGGAAGAATTATAATTGTGTTCACGAAAAAACATTAAAAATAGTTGAAGTTAAAATTGAAAAAAAAATGGCTTACCCATTGAATTGCAAACACCTTGTCCACTTTGAATGTATACTTTGGTACCATCCATGTTGTCACTTCGATTCAAAAGTGTAGCAAAGTACTCAAAAAGACCAAAGCAAAAGAAAACAACAATAACAAATGTCAAGAGATGAAATGAATAAAATGCAGAATATGTACTAAAATTAGGCTAAAAATTGAAGCTTCACTAAAGGAACTGCTAACAGTAAAATCTCAAGATTCATGACAATAATTGTCAAATATTAAAACATTGAATTTGAACATAGCCGTCCTCCTCCACAATCTCTAAATGCATTTCAGCATGTGTACTCATGCCATCCTCAGTGGTAATTGAACAGTTAATAAGCTGATGTTTGGCCACCTCCGTACAACTGCACCAATTTTCTGCCACATATATATGCTCATCATCCTGATCATCTGCACTGTGGTATTCGATTAGTGCGCCATCTGGTGGTCAAATGCTTGACCTTACTTCATGTTGTACACTGTGTTTTCCGGTTTTTTCTTTTACACTTTTTTTGTTTCGTTTCTTCCTGTACCACAAATTTTCATGCATTCGAAAGGTCTACAAGGAGATTAACATTATAATTCAATTTTTTTTTATCATGGCTTTGGCTGTTAATATTTGTCAATGTTTTGGGTGTGACCAGATTAATTTGATATTTTTGCAATCGTGTATTGCTGTATTTTCAAGACAATATTGAATCATTGATGTTCTTATTTGTTTATGTTGCCAGTCCTTTAAGTGGTCATGCGAAACAGAAGTTAACGAACTTGCACAAATTCGTATGTATATTTACTGTTTAAGCAATCTTTCAGCTTCCATTTAATATATATCTATCCACACCATCTCAAAATGTTCTCACTAACTTTTTCTTCCAATGAAATAATTCTAATATGTGCATTTTAAATTCTGTTTTATCACTGAATCCATTTATTTATTTTCCAGATATTCCTCTTACCACTCTCCTGTCTGCAGTTTCTAACATGTTACAAACCCATTTGCTTTGCACCCAAATCTTCACTATATAAAAAAAGATCAGTTCTAAATACTGCATTGTAATTCTCTGGCTTGCCTTCTTTCATACATACATACATATCTTTAAACTGTTCTCTGGGATTCAGAGGTTAGCTCCAGAAAGAAAAAAACAGGTAATTTTTAACTGATTATTTACTTACTGCTGTCGTATCAAATTTCTCCATTTACAGCGACCTTGACATACAACTCGGGCTTCATTGACATCCATCACATGATGCACACAAGATCTTCTATACTTCATACTCATGATCTTTTTCTCATGCAGACACTCCTGAATTCTGATCCTCCCACGACTTCCGCCGTGGCCTTCCTCTTCCTTTCCTTCCAGCCACTTGGGCTGAAAAAAATTTACTAGTAAGCATCTCATCACTCATTCTTTCAACATGGCTGAACCACCGAAGCATATTAGTCTCCACCTTGCTAACAACATTTTGCTTCACATTACACAACTGCAACGCATCTTCATTCCTCACACGATCAGAATGTGTCTTGCCACAAATGCATTTCTCCAGCAAACAAATGACTTCTTGTAACGCATTTCTCCAGCAAACAAATGACTTCTATGTTTCTTCTATAGTACCGAAGTTTCACTGCCATACATCAGAGTAGGAACAATTACACTTTCACACACAGCCATGTGGGGCTCTCTTGAGAAACCATCATTCCTGTGAAAACCTCCTAAAGCAGCTATGACTTTCAATGAAGAATTCACTCACCTACTAATTTCACCATCTAATCTGTTCTCTCTGTCAAACATGCTTCCTAAATACACAAACTCATTCACCTGGTCAATCACTATGCCATTCAGACTTATATTACATTCAGTACTACCAGTTCCTCTCTCAAACACCATAACTTTGGGTTTTCCCTTATTTATACTCAGTTTGAATTTCATGCAAACTTCATACATCCGAGACAACATACTATGCAACTCACTTTTGCTCTCTGCCAACAGGGCATTGCCATCAGCATACAGCAGTATGCACACACGGATATCACCAAGACAGAAACCAGTATTATTCTTTCCTGGTGGTAATATTATGCAACTACTGACTAGGAACTTTTCCTACTTTGTCATTCTGTTGCCTGGCTCCTCATATAATGCCCTTCTCTATGCTTTCCAATAATCACACCAAATAATAAAATCTGTTATCTGTTCTAGGTTCTTCCACTTAGCCACAAAATGAATGATTTTTGGATTCTATTGGGAAATGATTTAGATTTATCAAATTGATCTTCACCCTGATTTTTTGTACACCATTGTCAGCTGATTGGTAGTATGCTGGAATTTGTTTATGCTGTTACAAATTAGCACTAAATCATCAGCATACAACAAACTACTAATATTAGAACCTCCTGCTTCAGTGTTTAAAATAAAATTGCTTTTCTTGAGCAGTTTATTCACATAGATCAAAAACAATAATGGGGACAGTCTGAGCCCCTATCTTACTTTTGAAAGTTAATTTCAAACCACTTACGAGTATTTCTTTCAACACTGCCTGCTGCAAGACATTTGGTATACAGACTTTTTTGCTTGATCACAATAGCCTGCCTATCATTCTGCAACATTTTTGAACACTGAACAATTTGTTCCTTGGTACTCTGTTAAATGCCTTTTAAGAATCAACGAACACTGTATATAAATCCTCATCTGTTTCATGAAACTTTTCAAAAAGCACGTACTAAGTACAAATAAATTTCCTTGCGTGCCCTGAAAGCAGTGTCCAGCTGATCCAGTGTCACTCAGCTGTATATAAATCCTCATCTGTTTCATGAAACTTTTCAAAAAGCAAGTACTAATACAAATAAATTTCCTTGACTTCCCTGAAAGCAGTGTCCAGCTGATCCAGTGTCACTCAGCTGATTTTTTGCCACCTTTCTAAGCTTGTTGCTCAAAATATGTGAGTAAACCTTTGCAAGAAACACTGATTAAGAAAATGCCATGACAGTTATTGTAAACTTTTTCATTCCTTTTTCTTTGTA
This sequence comes from Macrothele yani, assembly GCA_039090855.1. Lineage (NCBI taxonomy): Eukaryota > Metazoa > Arthropoda > Arachnida > Araneae > Macrothelidae > Macrothele > Macrothele yani. Next base: position 118,666,318 of record CM077004.1, on the reverse strand, counting down.
TATTGGCACACTGATAGACTTTTGTGTGTTCTCAGGAATCAAACCACTTTGCCATGCTATTTAAAATTATTCTATGTAACGGAAAAACACCTGTTCTCCTGCTATACTGAATCAGTTAATTAATTTCAAAAGAATCTGAAGCTTTGTCACATTTTAAACACAAAATAACATATTTTACTTCATGAACACCAATGGTTCTTCCAGTCCTGGGCATCATCATTGTCATTAATATTTACCACCTCGATTTTGAATGGATTTTCATTCAAACAGGTCTTTAAAAAATGTGCTCCCACTATTTAGTGTATCTTCCTCTCATATAAGAAACTGCTAAACTTTATCAAGCAATCCTTGAGTGGGCTTTTTATCCAATAGTTATTATTTAATAAGACTCCAAAACCCTTTTAGAGCAATTCGGTAAATCTTCCTCCACTCCAGTTATGCCTTTCTTTTCCCACCCACATAACTTTACCTTTCAGCAAGCCTTGTTTCAAAATCTTCCTTATTAGCTTGTGACAAACAGTTGAAATGCTTCCTTTTTTCTTTTTCTTAAGATTTTTACTCACTTTTGCGTTCCATAAAGGGTCCCTGTATTTTCAATCCTTACATTCTGCTACACCACATGCTCTCTTAAAGTTCCAAGAACCTTGTCTTTTGCACCAGTTCCACTAAAGCTCAATGCTTTCAGTTTGTGAGATTTAAAATTTTCTATAAACTTCAGTGATTCCCTTGTGGAAATCCTGCCTCACTTTGATGTTAGTCTACTAGTCCTGACTCATCTTTATATCTCTGTTGGTTTGTTGGCACTTATTTCAGAACCTCTGAAAGCTCTTGTTTCTGTAATTAGATTTCTTGGAGACCTTTCTATTATGACATAATCAATTATACTTTTCTGCATTTTCCACTTCTTGACTTGACTTCTACAACTTTTTAGTCCATGCTGTCTATATTCAAAACAGCTCCTTCAATGTGTCTGTGTATAGGTTCTCACCTAACCAACATAGAGAAAATGTTACTGTCAAAAGACTGATTAATTATATAAGTAATATTTAATATGATATCTGACTGATGCTGTACTTTCTATCATGAGTGATCAAAGACATTGTGAAGGCCATTATCCATTAACTGTCTCAGAAAATGGATTTATCATAGAATGTGTAAATTTAATAAATCATGCTGGGAAAGTGGCATGTATTAGGTGTACAAATAAGTTTTAAAATGTTCTTTGTGTGACGTATACCGCTAATTTACATGTCCGACATTTCCCCACGTTGTTGTCATGGGACCATAACTGGTCCAGAGTATAAAATGTGACACAGAAGTTTGCCCAATAGTCAAACGCACTTGCTTATTGATAGGTGAAAGATAACAAGCAATAATGCATTTATTCAACACTGCATTTGTTACGAAAAAAGTGCTGCAAAAGCATGTGCATTGATATGTTCTGTTCTGAGGGAGAATATTGTATCGAAAAGCACGGGTGAGTTTTGGTTTAGAGGGTTAAAGAAAAGGTGATTTTGATGTTAGTGATAGAGAACGGAGCGGCGCCTCACAAAAGGTTGCACATGAGGAACTGCAAGCATTGCTGGATGAAGATTCGTCTCAAACGTAAAAAGACCTAGCTGAACAACTGGGGGTAATTCAGCAAACCATTTCCAATCATTTACTTGCAATGAGAAAGATTCAGAAGGAAGGAAAATGGGTGCCATATGACCTGAGCCAGAGGAACAAGGATGAGCGTGGCATGAAGTGTTTGAATCTGTTGAAAAAACACAGAAAGTCTTTCTTGTGGAAAATCGTTATAGGTGATGAAAAGTGGATATGGTACGACAATCCTAAATGCAAAAAACACTGGGTTGACACCAGTGAAGCAACGCGATATTCACTCCAAGAAAGTTTTGTTCCGATCGAGGCAACATGGTTTGTCTGCTGTATGGTTCCGGACGTGTGACGAAGTGCAGAAATGGGTTGACAGCTTCATCACGTCACACGACGAAGTTTTCTTTATGGCTGGAATCCGTCAGCTGCCCGACCGATGGCGGAAGGTGATAGATAATAATGGTGCATGTTTTGATTTGAAAAGGTATTGTTGTTTTCTCTCAAATCACATGTTGCGTTGTCTTAAAATGCTTTAAAACTTATTTGTACACCTTATAATTTATTTGGATTAGTGTTCAAAGAAACTATCACTTCAAAAAAAAAAAATCATGTTTATTAAATTCTGTAGGCCTCTAGGATGCTTAAAAATAGTAACCTTACCTGTATGTGGCATAACACACTCTTTGCAGATGTCTGTTGATGACACAACAATATCTTTTGTGGCATAATCTGTGTTGGAGGGTATAAAGGGCACACTAATTAAGCAAGCAGCCAGTTGTGATATCACTGCAGGGTAAGTTGCAATGGAAAAATACTGACAATTAACACCAGAACAGAAGTATATGGTAGTTGCTTTGGATGCAGAAGGCTTATCTGCCTGTCATATAGCTTCTTGCCCACACTGTAATCCTTTTGCTGTCAAAACTGTTTGCAACAGTGTCTGTAGTCAGAAAAGAAGGATGTGGGCAAAGACAAGTGTCTACTTCACCTCAAAGCAGAATGTTGAAGTATTTAAAAACCAGTGAAAAACTGAAAAACCAGTGTGAATCATTCATAGATCTGAAAACAGAATGGGATGAGCACAGGGGTTTATCCAAGAATTTTAGATTGGAGGACTGCTAAAAAAATTTGGGAGGATGTTGAAAAAAATTCGAGGGATGTTGGATGAAAGCAAATTTTTTGAATGCTGAAAATTTTTGTAGTAAAATACTTAGGATTTAAATGTAAGATTAGAATTGGGATCAACTTCGAAAAAATGGAGAGCTGTTAAAATTTTTATTGTAAAGAATGTTTAAAATCTGAACTCTTTTTTCTCAAACTACACAGTTATTTTGTTTTAGTGCTGTTTTTATTTTTTATCATTGCTGATGTCTAAATACTTTCCTAAGCAAAGCCAAAACAGTACACAGTTATTTTGTTTTAGTGCTATTTTTATTTTTTATCATGGCTGTTGTCTAAATACTTTCCTAAGCAAAGCCAAAACAGTACACAGTTATTTTGTTTTAGTGCTGTTTTTTTATGGCTCATGTCTAAATGCTTCCCTAAGCAAAGCCAAAACAGTATACAGTTATTTTGTTTTAGTGCTGATTTTATTTTTTATGCTCATGTCTAAATGTTTCCTTAAGCAAAGCAAAAACAACTAAGAGTTAACTTGGCTTGCTGAAACAGTAGATATGAAAATTTTCACAAAATTGCGCAGGTTGAAATTATTCAGAAGTGTATCTGCAAAATTTGTGGCAGACTAAAATGGAGAGATGTGCACATATACTTTTTATGGTTGCAATGACTGACTTTACAACAACAAAAAAACAACAACTTTATACTGCTACATACATAGACTTTAAATACATTTAAAAAGAAAATATTGCATTATGGTAGAAGATACTTCAAGGCAATGCTGAGGTATTCATGTAAATGCTAACTGTTGTTGACAGCTCTGCTATACTTCAAATAGAAGGCTGTCTGATGAAATTTAGTGATTTTGGAGGAGTGTTGGGAGTTTGTGTATACATCCGTGGAAGAGTGTGATGTGAGGTGGAAGAGAAAGTAATGTAAACATTGGAAGGTGATTATTCTAAGCTGCATTATTATTGGCATATAGATGCAGGCAGTGAACCTGTTGAATAGACTTTATAAAAATCTTTATAGGTGCCCTGATATTGAATGCCAACATTATCCACTTTACTGTGGCCTTCTATTTCAATGTTATGATATAGGACAGATGGCACTCATCTGGAACATCAGCAAACATTTATGGCCACATTTTTCTTGATGGCTGCCAATTTTGCCAGTTTTGATATAGTTCTGGCATACTTGTGCAGTGATCACATGTGGAAATCCCAGATGTTCTGCAGTCACGAGATAGAGCATTCTATCTTTCTCACACACTGACTGACTGTGTGTGAGAAAGAACATAAGCAGAAGGCTTTGGCATACAGACGCATAAATTATTCTCCTTGATTAGGAGGGATCGGGACAAGGTTAATACATTCCAAAGGCACGGTGTCTATTCTATTCCATTAAAAGCTACTGAGCCTGATATACAGGACACCAATTACGTAGGATCCACGATTCAGACTATTGCTACCCGTATTTCTGAACACATGTACAATGTCCGATGTCCGGACTGGATCGGGCACCACTGCCTTATCCCGACTAGTTAAATAAGGCCAACACATTCCGGACTGGAACAGCACGAAGATCATAGCAACACCTGCAACTAAGACTGGCTTATTATTCACTGAAAGCATGTTCATAACTCTACTTGCTAACCAGTGTTGTAAGGATGACATGCCGTCGACATTACCCTCATCATGGAGACATTTTATTTTACATTATTGTATATATCATTGTAATCCGTAATCGTGTTTCTTGTACTTTTATAATATTTGCATGTTTATATATTTAACAAGTGCAATGCATGGGCTTGAGCGGCGCCTCCATGCCAATGCATTGTGGGTTGTTTTTTCCGACTTTATAATCCCGGAACCACCCCTTTGCGGTGCCTAATGATGGACCCATAGTGGGTCTGAAAGATCTTGCATGCATATATGGTTTTAAGTTGTAAATAAAAGTTCATCTTTTAATCTGCAATTATCTCCATTGTTTGGTACCGTGTCTAGACAGCATTCAGTTATTTTGGTGTATTTTGGTGCAGATCACACTGTTTACCCATTATCATAGTCACAGGAATGCTATGTAGCAAATAGTAGTTATCTTACATATGCATAGCCCACAGGGTGTTATTTTGACTGGCTACATTATTGTGGCAGGGCAGGGCAGGTTTGTGGATAAGTGCGGTGTGTATAATAAATTGCGCTTTTGGTATATATTTTTTGCAGTTCACAAAACAGATCCTCAGTTTCAATCTCTTACCACTGAAATTCAGTAGTATGCCAGTTCACTACACTGGACAACGGCCAAAAATGTATCTGAGACAAAAGTAGCTGTTTGTAACTAGTTTGGACATGCTTATACGAATATGAACTTAAAAATTGCAAATTAGTTCTAATTTTCAAGATACGGGAGTGGGGGTGGGGGTGGGGGTCCAGTGAGAATGGATGGTCTGCACCTGAAGACCGGTATGTTGAGTGCTGAATTCCCCACAAGGCCGATAATCTTGAGTGCCAGTTGGATGATGCAACCTGCAGCAGTCATTGCAACTACATTTCCATCTTGTCATCATTTACATTGTGGATTGTGTGAATGCAGACGTGTCATTCAAGATGCCTCGTGAATGTGTGAATAGTGCCGATAATTTTTGTTATATTTGTGGACAAATTACTGTACTATCACAAAGGTGACCCATTACACAGATGATAAAGAAAGCATACGCCTTTGTTTTGGCTGTGAGATTGGTGACCAGGACCCTAAATTAGGGACGGGCGACTGCTTGTAGCCCATTGAGTTGCTCACGGCGGTCGTTAAACCTCCAATCCAAAAAAAAAAAAAAAAAAAAATCCTGTGCAAGGAATCTGTGCTGCGGGTTGAACAGAAAAGAATGATGAATGCGTTTTGCGGTTCCAGTGGTGTGGAGGGAACCAACAAACCATCTTGATTGTTACTTTTGCATGACTCCTCCAATTGGGCATGGTATTTCTAAGAAGAAAAAAGAGGCCTTTGATCTATCTGAATATTCCCTCTGCTATTCGCCTAGTGCCTCATGGGGAAGGACTTCCTGTTCTGGACCCACTAGATTCTTATACTCTGTATGATGAAGAAAGTAAGTCCTATGAATGCCTGTCACCTGTGAAAGCATCTACATCAAGAGATCCTGATTTCATGCATATTGAAAAGCATGTGCAGTCATATAAAATTACCCAGAGTGAATTGAATGATCTAATGAGAGATCTGGAATTGCCAAAAAGTAAAGCAGAGCTGTTGGAGTCCAGACTGCAGCAATAGAATCTAAGAAGAGAATGTGCATGTGTCTGTGTTTCATGCTCAGCAAAAAGATCTGTTTCCATTTTTCAAAATAACAGATAACCTCATTGCTTGCGTTGATATAGTGAGTCTGATAGCAGCACTAGATGATAATTGGAGGCTGTTTATTGGTTCGTCCAAATTGAGCTTAAAAGCTGTGCTGCTCCATAATGATAACATTTTACAATCTGTTCCACTTGAGTATGCAGTCCACATGAAAGAAACATAACAGCAACATGAAACAACTGTTGCACACCATCAATTATGACAAATATAAGCAGCAGATTTGTGGTTCCCTGAAGGTCATTGTCATCATAATGGGGCTACAGCAGGATTACACAAAGTTTTGCTGTTTCCTCTGCCTCTGGGACAGCCATAATAGGACTTTCCACTACAAGAAAAAGGATTGGTCCCCACAACGGGGAAAATAATGTACTTAACAAACTACTTGTAAAATCAAGCAAGATCTAGTTTCCTTCTCTCCACATCAAACTTGGACTAATGAAGTATATTTTAAATGCCATGGATCAAAATGGGGCAGGATTTTTGTATCTTTGCGATACATTTCCAAGACTTAGTGAGGTCAAAATCAAGGAAGGTGTATTTGTCAGTACACAGATAGGTTTTGATGATATCCTGACAGGTGATGAAAAGGTAGCTTGGAATGCTTTCCAGCAAGTGGCCACAAAGTTTCAAGGAAACAATAAAGCAGACAATTATCAGATGGAAACCATCTTGTGCTATGAGAGACTAGGGTGCAACATGTAATTGAAATTGCACATTTTACACTCTAATCTGAATTTCTTCCCAGCTGGAGTGTGGTGCTGTCAGTGACAAGCATGGGGAATGGTTCCATCAGAACATTACTACCTTAAAAAAAAAATACGCTGAGAAATAGAATGTAGTAATGTTAGCAGACTGCTGTTGGACCATTGTGAGAGATGCTCTAGCTCTCTACTAGTGACAGGCAAAGCGGCATCACTGTGAATAATTTCCTCTATGAGGATTAGCATAGGATATGTACAGTATGTACGAGTATATGCAAATGTGTAACACTTGTTTTATAGATATTTCAAAAACTAGAGCTAATCTGGTGTTTTTATGTATGGCCATTTTCATATTCAACAGTCCAAACAACATAAAGGTTTTGATCCTAGTTGTAAATGAATTTATGGCACCTCTATGCATAGTGTATTGTGGAATAACTTTTTTACGGGTCTTATAGAGGTTATTATTCATGAAAGTTGGTTGTCAAATTTTCGAACTAAAGCCCAGTTCGTCATCAGTCCTGATGACGAACTGGGCTTTAGTTCGAAAATTTGACAACCAACTTTCATGAATAATAACCTCTATAAGACCCGTAAAAAAGTTATTCCACAATAAAGGTTTTGGTTTAATCTCAGATACACACAAAAAGTCAAAATTTGTTGTCCAGTGTTACTGGTGAAATCTGTTAAATATACCAGTGTCTTCAATGTTTTCGAAAATAGTAATAATATTATCACTAAATGATATCATTTTTTGCTAAAAAAATATTATAATATAAAAAAAGTAGTGTTATAAAGATGTCTGAACAAGGGATCTAATTTATTCTTTATGTCAGCATACTACCATCTCAGCATAGCTTTGTTGCCTTGTCTTCAAGCAGTTATGAAATATGATGACTATTTTCTTAAATATTTTGATAGATTTTATGAATTAAAATATTCAAATACTTTAACCAATATGCTCAATACTTTAACCAATTTTCATTCTGTGTGTGTGAGAGAGACTCAGTTTTTGTAGGCTACTGTAGTTCTGGTTTGGATGCTCATCTACAGTCCATATGCATACAGGGTTCTTAGGAAAGTCCGTTTACCCCCTCTAACTGTTAAACTGCGCATCATACCGCCACGGAAATAATGTGTACTTCTAGGAAAGTGACCATGTGCAGATTGGACATGCTTGTAGCTCCCCTAGTGGTAAAATATGGAACTTAGTAAAACTAACTCAGAAACCAAGAAAGATACGCAAAAAAGTCCAATTACAAAATGAAAGAGTGGTGTTTAATTAGTACAAAACGACACTTAGTTCAACAGAAACACTTTACAGAAAAGTCAAGAAAACGCAAACAAAGTGTCAGATGTCTGGCTGCTAGCACGCGACAGCAACAGAAAAGTGGTTACGTGATATAACACATAGTTATGCTAATTTCAAGTTTGACATAAAATGATGTCAGACAGCAGAAGGTCTATAAATGATGGGTGAGCATTGAGAGTGAATCAGAGTGCGAGGTCGTCAGGTAGATGGCTATCTTCAAGAATGGCGAGTACTGTGATATGGTCTTGCTGTCTGGTGAATGTCAGCAGAATGCAAAATAGGCTGCAAGGTTGTATAGAGTACGGCTTCCCACTCGTCAGCATACAGCAGCACAGACAATTGCCAAAGTTGTCTGGCGTATGCGAGAAACAGGGAGCATTAACTGAGCGTCATTGCTCCGGTCATTCCATTGGTGCCGGTGTGCGAGTACATCCTGCGAATATCTTCGGCTATGTTCTTGCAAATCCCCAAAGTCGTACGACGGCAGTGAGCCGTGCTTGTGGATTATCAGCATCACGGGTGTGGCAAATCTTGAATGAACATGGGGCGCATCCCTATGTGATGCTGTCATGCAAAACCTGATGCCTGGAGACCTTCAAAGGTGGTATTACTTTTGTAACTTCGTCTTGAACACCTTACAGAAAAAGCAGTGGTTTGTGGACAACATCCTATGGACTAACGAGTCAACATTTACAAGGGACAGGATCGTCAATCACCAGAACTCCCACTACTGCGATGTGAGAAATCCACACATGATGAGATAGGCGTGCCATCAAGTACGTTGGTCACTTGTCATTGACGGAAATTTAACAGGTCAGCGTTACTTGCAGCTAGCTGTTAAGTGGTCCAGTAAGCGATTGGTTGGATGATGTTCCTTTGACTACGTTACCAAGGTGGTATTACTTTTGTAACTTCGTCTTGAACACCTTACAGAAAAGCAGTGGTTTGTGGACAACATCCTATGGACTGACGAGTCAACATTTACAAGGGACGGGATCGTCAATCACCAGAACTCCCACTACTGCGATGTAAGAAATCTACACATGATGAGATAGGCGTGCCATCATGTACGTTGGTCACTTGTCATTGACGGAAATTTAACAGGTCAGCGTTACTTGCAGCTGTTAAGTGGTCCAGTAAGCGATTGGTTGGATGATGTTCCTTTGACTACGTTACCAAGGTGGTATTACTTTTGTAACTTCGTCTTGAACACCTTACAGAAAATCAGTGGTTTGTGGACAACATCCTATGGACTAACGAGTCAACATTTACAAGGGACAGGATCGTCAATCACCAGAACTCCCACTACTGCGATGTGAGAAATCCACACATGATGAGATAGGCGTGCCATCAAGTACGTTGGTCACTTGTCATTGACGGAAATTTAACAGGTCAGCGTTACTTGCAGCTAGCTGTTAAGTGGTCCAGTAAGCGATTGGTTGGATGATGTTCCTTTGACCACGTTACCAAGGTGGTATTACTTTTGTAACTTCGTTTTGAACACCTTACAGAAAAGCAGTGGTTTGTGGACAACATCCCATAGACTGACGACTCAACATTTACAAGGGACGGGATCGTCAATCACCAGAACTCCCACTACTGCAATGTGAGAAATCCACACATGATGAAATAGGCGTGCCATCAAGTACGTTGGTCACTTGTCACTGACGGAAATTTAACAGGTCAGCGTTACTTGCAGCTGTTAAGTGGTCCAGTAAGCGATTGGTTGGATGATGTTCCTTTGACTATGTTACCAAGGTGGTATTACTTTTGTAACTTCGTCTTGAACACCTTACAGAAAATCAGTGGTTTGTGGACAACATCCTATGGACTAATGAGTCAACATTTACAAGGGACAGGATCGTCAATCACCAGAACTCCCACTACTGCGATGTGAGAAATCCACACATGATGAGATAGGCGTGCCATCAAGTACGTTGGTCACTTGTCATTGACGGAAATTTAACAGGTCAGCGTTACTTGCAGCTGGCTGTTAAGTGGTCCAGTAAGCGATTGGTTGGATGATGTTCCTTTGACTACGTTACCAAGGTGGTATTACTTTTGTAACTTCGTCTTGAACACCTTACAGAAAAGCAGTGGTTTGTGAACAACATCCTATGGACTGACGAGTCAACATTTACAAGGGACAGGATCGTCAATCACCAGAACTCCCACTACTGCGATGTGAGAAATCCACACATGATGAAATAGGCGTGCCATCAAGTACGTTGGTCACTTGTCATTGACGGAAATTTAACAGGTCAGCGTTACTTGCAGCTAGCTGTTAAGTGGTCCAGTAAGCGATTGGTTGGATGATGTTCCTTTGACCACGTTACCAAGGTGGTATTACTTTTGTAACTTCGTTTTGAACACCTTACAGAAAAGCAGTGGTTTGTGGACAACATCCCATAGACTGACGAGTCAACATTTACAAGGAACGGGATCGTCAATCACCAGAACTCCCACTACTGCAATGTGAGAAATCCACACATGACGAGACAAGCAGGCCATCAAGTGCGCTGGTCACTTGTCATTGACGGAAATTTAACAGGTCAGCGTTACTTGCAGCTGTTAAGTGGTCCAGTAAGTGATTGGTTGGATGATGTTCCTTTGACTGCGTTACCGTGCATATGGTTTCAACATGACGGTTGTCCTTCCCACGTAACCTTTACAGTTCGCTCGTTTTTATCTTGCACGTTCGCCAACAATATTATTGGGTATGGTGGTTGTACGGAATGGCCGCCACGGTCACCAGACCTAACACCAATGGACTTCTTCTTTTGGGGATACCTGAAGGATCAATTGTACTCTATGGACCCTTCCAGCGCGACAGATTTAAAGGAACACATCGCCAGGGCCTGTAATTCTGTAATCCCTGCGATGCTGCATGCTGTTCGAGATGCATTTCTATCCCAAGTCTTGATGCACACTTCAAACAATGTGTATGGTGCACACTTCAAACAATGTGTATGGTAGACCACGTTAGATGCACCTGTACTACACAAACTGTGTGTTGCATCTGTGTTGGTTTGTGTGTAATTTAAAGTTTACTACTTTAACTTTCTTGTCTTTTCTGTAAGTGTTTCTGTTGAACCAAGTGTCATTTTGTACTAATTAAACACCGCTCTTTCATTTTGTAATTGGACTCTTGGTTTCTGAGTTAGTTTTGCTAAGTTCCGTATTTTGCCACTAGGGGCGCTACAAGCACATCCAATCGATTGCGCTTGGTCACTTTCCTGTAGGTACACGTTAATTCTGTTGCGGTACGATACACAGTTTAAAAGTTGTGTGTGAAATATTTTGAACTTTATGATTTTCAGAGCTTTTTTATCACCCTCTTGTAGTGCTAACCATGGCTTTAAAAAATCAAAGGATTCTCCAATATTATATTCCAAGAAAGGAAGAGTTACACTGACAAATAATGCAAAGTACAATTGTATTATTGGTGAATGTAGTAGGCTTCTTGTTTAGAGGTGTGATGAAATGGGCCATAGTAGTAGTGAAAAATGTGTGCGTGTGTGTGTGTGTGTGTGTGGGGGGGGGTTCTGCCATTGTTACCTCTGTTACGTGCATTTCTGGGACAACTGGTACAATTATTGATACAATATATGTGTGGTGAAACTTTTTTGTTTGTTTGTTTGTTTAAGGGTCATAGTGGAAGATCCAAGTTTCATCACAAATTATGACACTTCCTAAAAGGTTGGGATTCACCTGAATTTGTGGTAGAATGTCAGCACAGAATGTCATTCGGCTTATAATACACGTTGCTGTAATGACTATTATCCTTGTGTTTTACCTGAACCCTGGAGCAATCTTGTTGGGAAGGACAGCACAATAACAATTGCTTCTGTTAAGTAATTTTCATTGGCTAATTATGCTCTTATTTTGACTGTCTTGTTATATGGTATATCATGTCACATTGACATTGCCTCTCCCATGATGCTTCTACTCCACGTACTTAAGACCAGCATGTAACCACATGGTGAAATCACATCTGATGAAGGTGTCAATGTGACACCGAAAGTGCTCATGTATTTTTTAAACTGTACATAGATTTCGTTTTTAGCTGAATATATATCATTGTGCAACAAGACAGATTTCTTTTAATACTAGTATTTATGCATGAATTATAGGGTCTACAGTCAGCACAGATTTGGTTGCAACTTTCTCTTGGTTCAAGCATGAGAGGCCTCAGGCACAAACCTTTCTCATGTTCAGATTTTTTATGTAAAACCTTTCTCATGTTCAGATTTTTATGAAACCTTTCTCATGTTTAGATTTTTTATGTGAAATGTTCTTTTTATCAATGTTTGCCATTTCTGCTGTCATTCTAATACTAAGCCGTGGATCATTTTGAACAATTGTGTAGACTTTGTCCACATTGTCTTCTGTTTTTGAAGTGCTTGGACATCTCAGATGTTTGTCATCTTCAATGTCCTCCTGGTCGTTACCGAACCTCGTATGCCATACAAAAACATGTACACATGACATGCATTCTTTCCCGTGTGCTTTACTTAATGTACAAAAAAATTTGGTAGGCATTTTCTTTAGTTTCACTAGGATTTTTCACATTTATCTGTTGCTCAATTTAGAACTTGGCATTTTCCCAATGTTTGACAAACAACATGTCTACTTTCATTGACACATGTGACCGAGGTATTGCTGAGAGTGAGGTGAATTTTGCATTTCCAGTTATGTACAGTCAAGGTCAATGACCTTCCACACATTTTTGACCTGCACTGCACATTTCATTCTCCACATGCACAATCTTGTTATTTTGTAGCCGTGCCTCTTATGCTGTTAGATGAATGATCTAGTATGTATTAAGTTCAAAGAAATAACAAATAGTGAAGTTTTTCTATAAAACTTATCCTAACAAAGAAACTTTGAAATTTTGTTTCATGTGATGTTGATAAAACATTTAAGTCAAGTTCTGTTACATAATGTGTGTTGTGTGAATGCATTTATGTTTTGCAGAAGTTAGTATGTTTTTGATTTTGATTTCAAAGGATTTTATATGTAAACATTTATGCTATGTTTTCTTTGTAGGTCCTTGCCCCCCTTGCCCCAAAACTGTGCAAACGTCCTGCTATTGTAAGAAGTGTGAACCAATCACTCGAAGGTGCAGTAATCAAGACTGGTCATGTGGAAAGCGTTGTGATCATTTACTGTTGTGTGGGCAGCACAAGTGTGAAGATAATTGTCATCCAGGTTAGTCTGTGCAGACATCATTATATCCATGCACTAAAATTTTATAATTTATTGTGTAACATTTGTCAGATTTTAACATTTCCTTTAAAAAAAATTTAAATATTAAGGCAAAATTAAGAAGAATAGAGAAATGATTAAAATCAGGTCGCAAAAACTTACCATATCAGATTTTCCTTGACTTCTTTCCCCCATTCTGTTGTTAAAAATCTTATTGAAACTTGTGAATCATAAACACTCATTTTAGAGAAACCCTGGTGTGTAAATTTTGATAAGATAATGTCTGAGATAGGCGATAATGCAAATAAAGTTCAGGTGGCTTTGTTTGCCTTATTTCCAGCCTTGTTGAAACACTATTAAGTTCAAAAAGTTCCGGAACTTTTTATATTAAAAAAGAATGAGTATAGATAATACCTGTTATGCGGTGTTTCCTTCGAAGTAGTTACCCTGTGCAACTATGCATTTTTGCCAGCGCTCATACAAAGATTTAAATGCAGATTGCAAGTCTTCCTTAGCTACACATTATCCAGTGCCTCAGTTGCTGCTCGTTGCACTTCTTCGGAAATTGAGAAGCGTTGGCCCTTATTGTTGGCACACGTGATGCATGCCCAGTTTCTCTGTTAAAATGGCATGGCAAATTCCAACTGAGATGCCGGCAACTTCTGCAATGACTGCAACAGTTTTTTGACGGTCATTTTTCACAATTTGTTTCACAATGCCGATTTGTTCATCCATTGTGGATGTTGAAGGTCGTCCTGACCTCTCATCATCATCATCAATACTCTGTTGCCCGTTTTTGAATTGTCGATGCCACTCATAAACTCTAGTTCAACTCATTGCACTCTCACCGTACACTGACTTAATCATTTGAAAAGTCTCGGCGAAAGATTTTCCGAGCAGAACACAAAATAAAATTTTACATTTGATTGCTGTTCAAAACTTGAAATCGTTGTCCTCACGACGGAGAGCCTCGAATGCCTGTAATCACTAACTACACACATACGCTGTACGTGTTGGATCTGGATCAACCCGGTTCTGGCTGGTCGGTCACATGATGCTCTTGCTTGCTCAGCGGTGAATGACGTAATTCACTGACATTTGGCAAATATTCAAAAAGTTCCGGAACTTTTTGGACTTAGTTATAGACGGTGCTACCCGTAGTCGATATTGCCCGAAAATCAGAAGTCATATATCTTGGGGGCCTGCATAACCAACAATGGCAATTGTGAATGCAAAATCAAAAGGAGGATCGGAATAGCCAAATCTGCTCTTTCAGCGCTTACAAAAATCTGGAATGATCACCGCATCATTAAAACAAACAAGCTGAGGCTGGTCAGGGTCTTTGTGTTCCCCGTCATGACTTGTGGTTCTGAAACATGGACTTAAAATGCAGCATGTCGCAGACAAATTGAGGCATTTGAAATGATCTGCTACAGACGCATGCTGAGAATATATTTGGTTGTGCATAGGACTAATGCATCAATCTTGAGAGAGCTCGGTGTAGATGTGCGCAAGCGACTTCTTTCGCCAAACCAACAACATATACCGTAATTTTTGGGCTAAGAGCCGCGGCTCTTATGTTACTAAAAGTGAAATTTTTCGGGTGTGCGGCCCTTATGCCGAAGCGGCTCTTATGCCGAATTTGTTTTCGATAAGACTGTTTCTTCCCTCCCTTTTTTTTTTTTTTTTTTTTTTCCATGCAGATGCTTAGTAAGTTTTTTCAAACCACATCTTTTTTTTCACAAACTCGACTGTGATCAAGTTTCCCTCCCTTTCTACTCATACGTTAGACACGATAACTCCGCTGTCCTGATGTTGGTTTAGGAGGGAAAGTGGGGGAGGACAGGAATGCCTGACTCAAATGCCCTTTGCATGGAGGAATGGGGATGGAAAGGGACATAAGCACACAGACGAGTAGCGTGACGTCCGAGGCTTCTGTGGATATCGCGCCTAGCGTATCTCTTTCGTTGGCTGCAGCATACATTATGCAGGAAGGTGCGATGATTTTCAGTGGGGTGGGGAGACCGGTTTGATGGGCACTTTCCTGAACAAAAGCTTAAGAACATGAACAATGTAAAAGCCTGCCCCAGGATGATTCCATTAGCAGAGACCTATTCCAAACAATACTGGTGGGACGGAAAGACAAATTCTGTTCACTCTTCTTGGTTCATCTGGCATGCGATACAGGTGTTTCTTGGCTCGTGCTCCTGAGTTTTGCTTCGATTTTAATTTTTTTTTATTGACTGACGATAGTGGAAGTTGAAGGCTTCGGCTGGAAAAGAAAAAAGAAGGGATTCATATAAAAGCGGAGCTCAACGCGAAGGCTCAGTGCGCAGTAAATGAAAGTAGGTCAAACCACTTGAAAGAGAGCGGCACCGCTGTTATGGAAGTGTTGGCGGCCAGATCTGCGAACACGTGCGAGGCAGCTGGTAAAGGAAAAAAAAGCATAACATAGGAGGAACATATTATTAAAGAAAACATTAATCTAAAGCACTACAAGCGATAATTTATAAGTTAATTACTTCTAAGATGGATTCTATTGCGGTGAACAGAGAACCATCCTGTAGCAGACATCCACATTGAATGGAATTTAGACAATTGTGCGGTTTTACGAGCAATGCGATATTCTAACAACAGTCTTAAGATTAACCGTGATTTATATTGATTACATAAATGGTTTTGAGCATTTAATAAAGGCAAACAAATAACATCATTAACATGATTAATAAAAAATGTATAAATAAAAAATTTTGCCAGTATGAAAAAATAAGTGCATAAAGCAGATCGATACTGAATTGCAGATTAGCCTTTGAAGTATACATATAATCATGCTGGGTGTGAGTTAATTCATGAAAATAAGGAAGATAATTTAGTTTTCTGAGCAGCACCACGACTTCACAGGCACGGCCCTTATGCCGGTGCGGCCCTTACGGCAACTTTTGCTTCCAAGATTGCAAAATTTTTAACCTGCGGCTCTTAGTCCGAAAATTACGGTACTAACCTTCTTCGGCCACACTGACCGGCAAGACGGTTTAGAAAACTCTGTATTCAGGAGAAAGTAGACTGCAAAAGAATGCTGTTGAATCGAAAACAAATGCCGTCTCTTGCACTATACACTTTAATGATAAAAAACTATGTACAATTAAAATAAATGTGTTTAAGAACTTTCAACGCCACAACGGCATCATCCTCAGAAACAGTGCAGCAGTGAGCACAGAAGTGAGTAGCCTATATACTTTACAAGACACATAGTAGTTAATGCGCATGTGCTATAATTGGCAAAGTCCAAATCAAGTTCAGTGGGTACAAGCATAGTTGGTGGGTGTGACCTGGCCCAAAAGTGTTCTCCAAGGAAGGGGATAAACACAGGGGGTTCATCGTCACAGCATCTTTCACCATTGACGAATATGTGAATACTTTCACAGAAAAGTGTTGATCGATGGTTCCTAGGAGAATCCAAAATAATGGTGTCATTCCAACATGATAGGTAAGAACCGTTTAAACAGTGTCTCGACAAAGATGTAGTACCAGAATGCGTCCTGAGATTATACTAATGTTCGTAAATGCGGCTCCCCAAGTTACGAGTGGTAGAGCCCACATAACATAAATCGATCTCTTCAGGGTTGGTAAAAGGACAGAGACTGTGTTGAATGTGTGAACCGTCACTGTGTATATTTGGTTCCACTTAAATCTACTAACCCTGCAGAGCTCGATTTATGTTATGTGGGCTCTACCACTCGTAATTTGGGGCGCCGCATTTACGAACATCAGTATAATCTCAGGACACATTCTGGTGCTACATCTTTGTCGAGACTCTGTTTAAACGGTTCTTACCTACCATGTTGGAATGACACCATTATTCTGGATTCTCCCAGGAACCGTCGATCAACACTTTTCTGTGAAAGTATTCACATATTTGTCAATGGTGAAAGATGCTGTAACGATGAACCCCCTGTGTTTATCCCCCTTCCTTGGAGAACACTTTTGGGCCAGGTTACGCCCACCAACTATGCTTGTACCCACTGAACTTGACTTGGACTTTGCCGATTATTGCACATGCACATTAACTGCTATGTGTCTTGTAAAGTATATAGGCTACTCACTTCTGTGCTCACTGCTGCACTGTTTCTGAGGATGATGCCGTTGTGGCGTTGAAAGTTCTTAAACACATTTATTTTAATTGTACGTAGTTTTTTATCATTAAAGTGTATTGTGCAAGAGACGGCATTTGTTTTCAATTCAATAGCTTTTGGTGCACGAGTTAATTTCTTCATATGCAAAAGAAGGAGTAGGCGACCCCCAGACAGATTCATCGATCAACCCCCCCCCCCGCAAATATATCAGTTGCAGAACTCACGAGAACTGTGGAGAATAGACAGGAATGGCGAACCTTGACTGCCGACAGGATGTGAATTGGGTCACAATGCTCGAACCGAGCAATGAAGAGGGAGACCTTGTAGTTCTTACCTGTATGCATGCTGTTGTCAGCGTGTAACAAAAATGAATTTGGTACTTATTTGTTATTGACATTAAGGTTGAAACTGTATGTTTTTGATTACGGTTGTATGTACAAATATTAGTATGTTTTATTCTGTAAAACATGTACTTCATGTTTTACAGAATAAAACATACTAATAAAACATAAAACATACTATTTTGAGTATAAAGAATGGTAAAAATTGATGTGTTTGAATTCTAAAGCGAAGATCCAATGAGTATACCCAGCAAAAAGTGTGTGAAGTAAAGCTATTCATCTCATACAACGGACTTTAGGACAATAACATCAACAAAGACCGGAAAACACGTGTGTGAAATGTTCTCATCACTAGCAAGGAATGCCAAGGTAAGCATTATCCTCTAGAATATTGTACAAATTACTTTGAAATATCGCACGTAAAAGAGAATAGTAGAATGATTAGAGCTATCTAATAGTCAGAATTAGAACTACTAATAGGAATTGATGTACTGCATGTTCTACCCTTAAACAATTGTTTGGATACAGTGTGGATACTTACTATGGGAACTATGGGAATACCACTTCATTTTGAACTAAAGTGCTGAATATTAAAGGAATTTTTCCCGTGATTAAATTTAGTGTTAGATACTTAGATAACATTTTTTGCAAAAATTAATATGAACATTAAATGCATTTTTGCATAGCTGGCAACTCTTCCAATTTAATTGAAAAATTCCCGATTTTTGCAGCTTTTCCTGATCTTTTGATTTCTTGCCATTTTCTCCCAATTTTTTAATGCCTTTTACATTTTCCCCCAAATGCTGGTAAAAGTACCTTTTTTTTTCATTTTCATTAGAATTAGAAGAAGGGTTTCTTCCAGATCTAAGACGTCATGAAAAGGTTGTGAACTTAGGAAAAGTTCACAACCTTTTCAGCAGGTGTTTGGTATTTTGAATTTTTCTGACGATGTTCTGTTTCTTTTAAAATTTTTATTGGTAACAGTACAAAAGGGTGTCTTTATTTTTTTTAAAGATTTTTTCCTAATGAATGCATGATTCCCTGTTCCTAACAAATTCAGTCAAAAGAGCAAGTACTTTTGCCTCCCCCTTTTTAAGCAAAATTAAATTTCACAATTGGTACTTTTATCTGTCTGTGATGGAATCAGCACCATTTCCGTGACCAGTGAAATCATTTTCATTGTAATGTAATCAATGGCAGTGCTGATTTTTTAAATTTAATTTTGATAAAAATGGATGTCTTTCCATTTTGTAGTCCCTTCTTGCTATAATATCAAAGAACAGAGCAAGCATTTTTTATTTTGTTTAAAATGAAATTAAAGTTCACAAAGAGTTCTAGCCAGTCAATTTACAAAGAAAAATGACTTTACTGTTAATGGAAGATGGAGAGTTTAGAATTTAAACTTAAATTTCTTATTTCAAACAAAAGGGAAAAAATTGCTCTTTTTTGTTTCTTGATGTAGTAAAAGTAAGGAAGGAATGAGAAAACGTTCATTTTAAGTGGAATTAAATTAAAAATATCAGCACCATGGTTTACTCTGCCTTGAAAACAATTTAATGGGTCACAGAAATTATGTCAATTTCATTGAAGATGGTTTAAGTGCCAATTTGGTAATTAAATTACCCTCGAAATAAAAGCAAAAATGCTTGCTAGGAAAACAATTTAATGGATCACAGAAATGGTGTCAGTTCCATTGAAGATGGATTAAGTGCCAATTTGGTAATTTAATTTACCTTCAAAATAAAAGCAAAAATGCTTGCTAGGTATGATAATCTGCTAAGATTAATCTATCGTTTTTGACTCTTCCTCACTCAAATGCAGAGTGTGAGAGAGTGTTCAGCCAAGTTGAAAAAATCAGAACCCAGTTTAGATCCACAGTGACTGATGACATGCTAGAAAAAGTTTTGATAGCAAAATTGCATCATCCAGACCAGAAGTACTATAAAATTATTTGCAACCAAACATTTGTTGCAAAATCAAAATCAGGTACATCTCTTTTTCTGAAATAGTACTGAGTATCTTCATGAAAGGTAGCTTTTATTTATGTAAATTATAATAAGAGTTTCACCAACTCATGCATAAAAGCATCTCAATAACTTCTAATTCTGTTTATGGATAGCTGATACTTAGAAAGTCTTCTTATTTTTGACCCGTCGAGGTTGGCAGCTATGCATTTGCCAATGTATATATTTGAGTTTTAAATGGCACATTTTTTTATGTAAAAGTTAAGTATGTTTCCATGTGTTCATACAGTAACGTAAAGAATTTTTTTTTAAATCAGTACTGCACGCCAAAAGCCTGAATCAAAAAGAAAAAAAAAAAAAACCTTTCCATGTAGTAGATGAAGCAGAGTTTTTTAAAATCACAAAAATTCCAAAATTAGTGTTTTTACTAGGTAATGAGTGAGTAACTTATGTAAAAATAAAAATTTTGTTTTTTCATGATTGCATTTTTACACATGCAAATTTGTAGCATCTCTCAAAAATCTCTTTATTCTAACAAAAAAAGTAACTGCCGCCGCTGTTTCAGAAATTTCGCGACACTCTTGTTTTCCTACCTTGCAGCACAAAATGTATTGAACACAAAAATACGGAATTTACATTGTTTGTAGAGAATTGTTTGGAGAACACGCTGAAATAAACCGTTTTTCGATTCAGGCGATACTTCAAGAGCTATTGTATTTCAAAGTTAAGGTAAGCAAAAAAGTGCTATCAGGTCACGTTCCGGACTCACTAACAGTAACAGAACCACAAAACTTTGTAGGCATGTAGTGCCATGACCGAATTTTTGCACCTCGTCGCCCTTTTTTTGAATCTCGATTTAGTTTACGAGAAATTAAATTTCTAAATTTCACAAAATTCTCTATTTCGCGAGAAGATCCATTTAAAAAAACGAATATGTGGCAAACTATAAATCATAACGCTTTGCAATTTTTACAGCATAAACTTACAACTATCATCCCTTTTTTGCAAAAAAAAAAAAAAAAATTAAGAAAAAGTCATTTTCTGATTTTTAAGCATTTTTTAAAGACATTTGTGTCTTTAAAAAATGAAACGAATGGCTCGTCTGTTTTCACGATAACCACAGAGGAACGTTCTGGTCCCATGACCAGCTGCCATGGTGACGCAGAGAATTTGTTATGCTTATGCTTTGTTGGTAAAGCTATCTCAGTTGTTTAAGGTGGGCGTCAAGTAATTTTGCTTCTTATACTTCCAATGGAAAAACTTCTGTACACATTTTCTTCACAATTAATGCATTCCCAAGGATGAAAATTTGAACATCGATTAAAATAGCTTCATTTTATAACTTGGAATACTTAATATTTTCCAAAACATAACCATAATTATGCAATCCAACATTTGTTTGTCTACTGACGTCATCAAAGTACAGGTCGCACCATCTTTTTTTCTGGTTCCAACATCACCAAAGGAGAAGTTATTGATTTTTAATATAATTATGGTTATGTTTTAGAAAATATTAAGTATTCCAAGTTATCATTTTCATCCTTGGGAACACACTAATTGTGAAGGAAATGTGTACAAAAGTCTTTTCATTGGAAGTATAAGAAGCAAAGTTACTTGACGTCCACCTTAACGGTTTAGCATAATGGTTTACGGTTTACGGAAATGCTTTTTGGACTGCTTCTATTTTTCTTAGTGGTAAATTAAGTAAGTGCTATAAGTTCAAACGACAAAAGTCCGACCTTCCAAAAATTAACGACAGTAAAAAAAACCCCTGAAACTTCGGAATAACAAGCCTTATTTGCTTAGACATGCAATTAAAATTGAAATTTATATGAATTTTACAGGTTTTTTTTAATGTGATATACTCAGAGATCGAGCTGCAGGGCCCGAGCGCTACTCTGGAAACTAGTGTAACGAGCCCAGAAGCGCAGCCCCTAGTAAGATAAAAAAAAAAAAGTTATTTGTTGAACATTGCATATAAAAAGCTTGTGTGCAAAAAAAAAATAATAATAATTGTAAAAAATGACAAAAAACAACAACAACTTTTTCTTCCAAAACTTCTAATAAACAAGAATATTTTCAACATATATATATATTTTTTAAAGAAGGCACCTTGTAAAAGAGTTACATTAATTATTTTGCAGAAAAAAAATACACATACAAGTAGTAGTCATCACTGAGAAAAGTTCTGAAAAAAATTGAGAGATTCCAAAACAAATTTTATTTTGTATATAGATAAAGTGATTCATTTTGCCTGTGTAAAAATTATATCATCCACATGGTTTTTAGCATGGTAAACAGAAAGCTATTGGCTTGCTGACTGATCAAGATACAACTTAATGTCAGAAAACTTGAAAATTGCATTGCCTTGTTTTCTGATGTTAAGTTGCATGTTGAACGATAAGCAAAGCACACAATAGCTATTCTGTTTGTCACCTTAAAAATCCTGTAATTGTTCTATGTATTTGTGAAGAATATTTCTTCCACAATTTCCATCTAATATCAACTAATTTGAAGAGGGAACACTTATTGAAAAAAATCTTTTATGTAGTATACATGTGGTGCCATTTTTTTAGTCTTTTCTATTGCAAAGTGCAAAATATTATAATGCTTTAGCAGTGAAAACATTATAGCACTTTTTTCTTCCTTACTGAATGTACATGTCAAGCAGTTCATTTTAATGAAAAAGTAAAGAAAAGTAAAGAGGCTAGACCAATTATGTGCCAAGTTAGGATTTTTTCCCCTATCACAGTGGTTTTTAAAATTGCCATTCACTGTCACTGTAGGGCCAGACATATCAATTCTTAGATAATACCTTTTGTTTCCCGCCGTATAGCGAGCTACTGCCTCGCCTTTACTATACGATCTGGCTATCAAGGCAGCTGAAGGCGTCCTTGTGTAGAAGAATAATTACCTCGACAAAACTCAGTCCAGTACACGGAAATAAACACAACAGCAAGACTTTATTATTCCGATAACATTTGCTTCAGGGGTTTCCGATGACTTTCCGCTCAGGTTCCCCATGCTGACCACGTGCTACCTTTCCACAATTCTTTCCGCCATACCCGGTGGACAAAGGAATCCTCCTTCCGTTCACCACTTTGTACTTCTGCGATACCTGCAGCCCTTCAGTCAAAAGCCGGTGTCCAAACCAGGACCCTCTCTCCTTGACGACCGAAGCTCAACTGTCTCTCTATTCTCCTCGCCCCTTTTGTCCTCTACCACGCATGCGAAAGAAAACTGGTTTCCCCGGTCAGCACGTGAAATAGCTGACCTCAGGAATGCTGTCAGATACCCGCAGGCGGTTACAACCTTGCAGGTATACAAAAGCTGTATGACAACTTGTTTAACAGAAGAACTCGAGCAGCTGACTCTTCAAGGTCAGGTGCCCCAGGTGTTCATGCACCCCTCTCTTAATCCCACATAGGATTAAAATTGTACCACATGGGTGGTGAAGAATATCAGTTCTTATCTGAAACAACAAAATGGCGGAATGAAACGTCTGTCCGCATGTGTTCATCACAATATTAAAATTAAATAAATTCATAATTGACAGTTTGATTACGGGCGACCCTTACAGGCCTCCACCAAATGAATGAGAGATACGGTCTTTTGCCGTATTCTCGAGTCAGTCTCTTCACTTGCCTGCAGATCTTGGGTGACACAACATAATACACTTGACCACATCTCGCTCGTTCTGTCGCACGTTATGTAACATATACACTGGTACCTCCCTGAGACCTTTTGTGAATCTCCACCTGTGCCGTGAAACATTCTCTCCATAGCGCTGCCCTACTCTTTAAAACTGAGCCTTGACAACGCATCGGCGCGAGGGATTAGTTTGCCGGTGACATGAGATTAATTGCGTACTTCGCCTCTGACGTCTCTCCCACTTCTCTTGAAAAGAACTTCTTCGAGCTGCTCACCAGCTCCTGTAACTCCCTAAGCTGCTCCCAAGTTATCCTCTCCCTATCTATCCTGATTTCTTCAGGTTCTTTTGCTTCCTCCGTTTTCTTCACCGGAGCCTCCTTAATTTCGCCAAACTCCTCAGCGGTCTCAAAAATCACTCCGACTACACTGATCCAGGGCTTAAACTCTCTTAGCTTCCCCACGTGTACATGCCGAAACTGCCCGTTTCCAAGTTCAACTACATAGCTATTGGACCCCCGTTTCTCAGTTATGTGTACTGGGCCGGTCCACCTAGCATACACCTTGTTCTTGGAGTCCGGAATCAGGGCTATCACCTGGTCTCCCACCTGAAAGGATCTTTTCGCAGCTGACAGTTATAATACGACGTATACCATCGCTGCTGTTCCACTGCCACCTCCTCTACTTGCTGAGCCGCCTTCTCCATGCGCTCCTTCATTTGCTGCAGGTACTGCTCCGCTGATACTGATATGTCATCGGGCAGCCTACATTCCCCTGCCCAATTTTTCTTCAGAATGGCCAGTGGTCTAATGGGCTTTTGGCCCGTATAGCAACTGAAACGGAGCCGCCCCCGTTGTAACATTGGGAACCTCTCTATAGGCCCATAATAAATATGGCAAAGCCTTATGCCACTGCTGAGGCTCCTCCCTTATCACATGATGCAGCATTCCTTTCAAAACTCTGTTGAATCGCTCAACAAGACCGTTCGAGGCGGGATTTCCCGGGACGGAGAACCTAGGAGTCGACCCTAGATGCCTTAGGATCTCTTGTGTCAACCCCGACACAACATTTGTGCCCCGGTCCATCGCTACTACCTTCGGAATTCATGTGCGCTGAAAAATTTCCAGTAGTGCGTCGCACGTACTCCGGGCATTCAATGAAGTCAGACATACGGCTTCCGGCCACCTAGTATGCTGATCTACCATCACTAATATCCACTGGTGACCCTTGCTCGACGGTGGTTCATTCGGCCCGGTTAAGTCAACATTAACGACCTGAAATGGTCTGGGGGGTCTCCTAACTGCCTCAATCGGAACCCTGTCTGCTGTCGTGATGGGACGTCTCAACTGACACGCTTCGCATACATCACAATATCTACGCACATCTTTCTTCAAGGTAGGCCAATAGAAAGAATATCTGATCTGCTCTAGGGTCTTCTTGTGGCCCAAATGCGTGCCAAAAACCGAATGGTGTGCCAGCTTTAACACTTGCACCCTCCGCTCTTCAGGAAGTACCAACTGTAACGTAACCTGTCCCAACACTTGCT
Organism: Macrothele yani; assembly: GCA_039090855.1. Lineage (NCBI taxonomy): Eukaryota > Metazoa > Arthropoda > Arachnida > Araneae > Macrothelidae > Macrothele > Macrothele yani. Next base: position 118,641,381 of record CM077004.1, on the reverse strand, counting down.
CCCGATGATACAACATTCCAATCGTATAGAGATTACCACCTCTGCCATTTTCTGCCTCATTCCTAGCGGTTGCTAACGTTACACACCTCTTTTGTTGCTCTGTAAACAAGCGTCTGTCTGAACTCTCCTGAGCTTCACTCGTATCCAAATCAGTAACGCTATCTCCTGTTCCCTCGCTAGCTGTCGTTGCCTCCCCTGATTGGTCGCCCTGCTGTTGCCCTCGCTGATTCTCCTCGCCACCTCCAGCACTGAGCGCTAATATCTTGGGGCTATTTTGCTCTTCAAGCCACGCTTCACCAACCAAGCGCGCTTGCTCCTCCTCCTCTGAAATATCTGTGATCACAGGGCTTTCCATTCCTAGAATATCCTCCTCTTCGACTAGCGCTTTGCCAGTCTCAGTTTCTGGATGCACATCCGGCCCATTCCCTAACTCTAACGCCTTTTCACACGAGGTTGCCCACATCGGAGTAGCTTCCCTTAAACTTTTCGTGCGCTGGTAGTCCTCCGTTGCTATAATTACCCTGTTTACCAGATTAGGAATAATTGCACACATCACTTCGCAAAAACTTTCTGGCGCTTCTCCTGTTTCTAATCCCTCTTCATCTAATTGGAGATTCAATTGTTTAATGACAAACTCTCCCTTACTACCATCGAAGCCTCTAAAAATTATTCTACCCTTTGGTTCCAACAGCTCTTTGCCAAGTAATCCTCCTCTTACACAACTCACCTCCCCACCTGAGTCAATAAGGACTTCGATGCTCTTTCCGCATTCCGATTTAACCCTCTTCACTTCTCCTACCGGAATTTCTATTACTTTGCTCGAACTTCCTTCCTGGCCTAAAACTCTATCTACCTTAGCCATCATTCTTTTATCATCGCTTATCTCTACCGGCTCTATCCTTCTCTCTGAGACGTCTTCGGCTCCCTTTTGTCCCACCGCTACTCTGTTTACGTTATTTGGGGGGTCTTTCCTCCAATTCTGAGAGTAAGAGCTGGGAGTACTCTGGGATGCCTTCTGGTTACAATTTGCTTTACGGTGCCCCACTACGCCACATCTGAAACAGATAATTCTCTTATCCAAACTGGAATTCCCTACGATAGGCCTCGCCGCTGAGTAACCTGGCTTATTTCTGACGCTCTGATCTGTCCCGGAAAACTTTCCTTTCAATTGATTTCCGCCTGTCTGAAAACTTCCCTTCTTCCAGGCTTCTGATTGACCTCCTTTGGAAATACGTTCCCGAGGAATGACTGGGTTTGTATCTTCCTTCTTCTATTCCCATAGCTCCCAGGTGACTTTCGTATGAATCACAAAGCTCTCCTAATTCTGTCGAAGGAACCAACTTCCCTACTGAGCCTCTTTGAAGAATGTAAATCTTAAGTTCTGGGGACAACAAAGTTTTGAATTTGTCGCATACCAACAAATTGACCAACTGATCAAATTCTTTCACTTCACTACTCTTGATGTAGTATGTTATGGTCCTCTTAATACGTCCGGCTAACTGCTAGTAACTTTCCCCTTTGTTCTTACTAATCTCCTCAAATTGTCTCAAATAAATATCCGGAGTCAAATGGCATTCCACCAAAATTACCTCCTTAACTATTTCGTACTTATCGTACTGCTCTATAGTCAACTGACGAAATAAGTGGTTCATACATTCTGAATTGAATAAGGCTATCACCAAATGACTTTTCATTTCTTCCGGTACTGAGTGTAACACAAATGCCCTTTCTAACGAATCAAAGAAGTCCAGAATTTCTTCCGGCTTACTGGGACTTCTGGATAAAGTTCTTTCTAAGATTCTCATGTAGTCGGCCAACTTACCCTCATTTTTACTTTTAATAGACTCCTTCTCTTTCTCATTAATTAATTCTAATTTTCTTAACTCAAATTGCCTTTCTTCTTTCCTATCCGCTAATTGTAATTCTAGCATTCTTTGTTCCCTCTCAGCCTTTCTCTCTTCTACCTCAAGCATTTTAAATTGAAGTTCCCATTCCATTCTAGCTGCATTATTTATCTTGTCTTCCATATTAATGCTTACTTCTTTACTAGAATCTAATTCTGAATCGCTAAGAATACTATTCTCTTCGTTCTCCGCATCTAAATTATCCTCAGCTTTCCCTTCCAAAAGCTCAGTCATGATAATACACTACAATACACATTCAAAAAATACACTCGTGCAAAGAAATAAGAAAAGAAATCATGCAAACTTCTGCATTAACTCATCGAAGGTTAATCTGCTACCTGCTTTGTTTCTAATTTATCTCTACCTTCATGCATTACCCGAACATCTATTATCCTGTTTTACTCAGAATACTTATTCCTTCTGTCTCTTTCGCTACACGTAAAAAATTCACTACGCTATTCTAACTCCAACTTTCTTAAATCGTAAACATGAAAACTCGACTTATCTAAACACACTTATTACTTAATGAAAATATTTTGACACTTCGCATCCTCTAGTAACTGTTACAAAATTTTACTTTACAATGCTTTATTCTGAGAATATCTAATTATTAGCTTTCCCTTTCCTTTCTAGTACCATGGTGAGAACTTCTACTCTTAACCCTAAACTATACCAAATGCACAGGCAAAGACACAGAAATAATCTCAGAAAAAAGAAATGTGGTACGTTACTGGAGCACTCGGGCCCCCCTTCTGCTTCTTATGTTGTCTTGCTTTGTAAGTCCTTGTCTGGCTTGGAATTTCCGTACGTTGAGGTGCACACTGTCTTTGTCTCGGTTGACACGATGAATGCCTTATCTCGGCTAGCACGCTGGTCTCTTTGTTCCGGTCGGTACGTCGTCAGAATTCTGTCATTCGGTCCCTGGAATTTTCACAAAAAGTCCGTTGTTCCTTCTTCACACGTGTCGCCATTCACGTCATTCATGAGCTTGCTTTCAGGCTGATCCTACCAACTGCGCCAACTTATCTGGCTGTAGGGCCAGACATATCAATTCTTAGATAATACCTTTTGTTTCCCGCCATATAGCGAGCTACCGCCTCGCCTTTACTATATGATCTGGCTATCAAGGCAGCTGAAGGCGTCCTTGTGTAGAAGAATAATTCAGGGCTGTTTGTGTTCCGGGTCTAACCCGGATTTCCGTTTTTGGGCGATCTTTCATGCCCGGAATTCCAGATGTTTAGCTTTGAAGACATTTTTAAGACTGTTAAATTTTGAGTTCTAATAAGCGACAAAGCAAAAAAAAAATAAATAAAAAAAATTAATGATTCATGGCAAAAGTATTTACTAAAAAAAATTGCTTTTCACCAATGAATTAATGTGATAATAATATTGTCTTCCTCGCCGATGCAGCTGACTCGAGCTTGACACACGAAGCCGGCAGTTCGTGCTGTGGTTGTCCGTTGTTCTGTGGGAAGGGCATGCGCGCAAATTCTCAGTCATTTCATCGGAGCTTCTGCTCCTCAATGCAAAAAAACAGGTTTTTGCTCTGATGAGCAGAGATCGCGATAACGCATCTACACGTGTATTTCACGCCTTAAAAACGCCGAACACGCTTTAATCTTAAGAAATGCGAATTTTTACGCATTTATTTTTCATATGCAATTTCCTTTTATAATCGGTGATTACACTGGGATTTTGTCATAAAAATGACCATTCTTTTTTATCAAGAAATTGTATGTTAACTTTTATGTCACAGTTTATGAAAAAATCATGATTTGGTTCCCATTGCCGAGCTAATCAGCTAGGGATCGGCTTTTGGCAATCATTCGGAAGAACTATCAGGGCAGAGCGGCTCAACTGATGGGCATGCGCATTGGTCATAAGTAAGGATTCAGCCGCGTCGGGATTGAGACGCTAGTGTATCGGTGCAGCATGGTGCAGTTAAGCGTTGGCGTGGAGGAAGTGAAAAGCGACGTGTTTTGAAGTTCGTTTAATTGCCATTTCAGGGGTGGATGGCGGGTTACCAGCGGAAACAAAGCTGTTAAGCAGGGTCTCTCACCTCATGAAATTTTAAGAAAAAATATATATAAATATAAAATCCTGGTTCCGTTTTTGGATCGCTCACAAAATTTGCGCGTTAAAAACGTATCCTTTGTAAAAATACGTGATTTAGAAACGGATCGTTCAGAGTTCCGAAAATTGCAATCTAATACATCGGGAACATAATCAGTTTATGGACCCGTGAATCGGCTTCCATGCGTAGCCATATAAGCAGTTCATTTTGCATATCGCAGACTGTTACGAATCAGGCATGAGATTGTTCTTCGGATTCGCGGAATTCCACATTTCGGTTATACTTGAGAGCTATGAAAAAAACAAAAAAACTGAAGGCAATGTTTTATTTTCTTAGGATTAGGGGAGGGGGCTCGTTTTTCGCCTGGGGGGGGGCTGGTATTCCGTTTTTCAGAACTTACGAAAGCAAAACGAAGTGAACTTTTTTTCTGCGATCAAATTTTTTTTTTTCTCGCGAAGTTTCCTCTGTCCAGTATTGTTATTAAATATCAATTTATTGCATAAACGTTTGCATTTCAGCTTGAAAGTGTAGACAATAATTTCCGGCAACGGAAGTTCGACGGAGCAAAAATGTCCTTGTAAACTTCAGGCACGAATTTCTTTCGCGGATTCGAAGAGTAACTCTGACTTTGTTGTCATCAAAACTGAAGATAATGGCTGGGGACAGAATTTCATCTTTCAAAACTTTCAAAAATGGAAGTTAGACGAACTGCAGATTTAATCTGTAATCGTAATTTTTTTTTCCCTCGCAATATTTCTTCTGCTCATTTTTATTGTAAATATAATTTTGTTTGATAACAGATTGTGTTTCATCTTGAAAACGGAGGAAAAATTTCTGAAAACGGAAGTCGGACTGAGCGAATATTTTTTTGTAATCGTAATTTTTTTTTTCACGATGTTTCCACTGTCCTGAATTATTGTTAAATGTTATTTTTCCTCTATAAATAGTTGCAAAGGGAGAAACGGGACATTCCTCATATCAGAAAAATGGTTGAATCAACCAAGTCTCAGTTATGTGAACTGTAAACATCTCATACATAGTATTCAAGAATTTTTTTTTTTCAGAGCTGGAGGAAAACATGCTGCAAAATAATAAATTAGTTGATCTTTGTAATACTAAACTTGCACACCACAATGTCCAATGAAGGTTTATTTTATCTTTTGTGATTGAGATAGACTGAAGATTTCCTTCCTCCACAATATAACTTGTTTTGAAGTTTGAGTGTGTAGAAACTGAATCTGTGAAGCAACACACACACAAGTTTTGGTACAGTCTTTCAAAAAGCAAAACAAAATTTTTGCAGCCTCATGGATAAAAAAAGACAAGTATGTAAAATTTTGATAAATTACAATTTACTTATTTTATATAAAAGAAATTCAATTACATGCTAATTCATGTTGACATATTTATATATAGATGTAATTATTTGTTTTTATGTTAAATATTATTTAGCTAAAAATTTAATGTGGTAATTGTTCGTTCTCTAAAATTACTCCTTTGGAAAGAAAAAATACTCCTTCACAAAATGTGAAGGAGTATTTTTACTCTTTTGAAAAAATCCTAGCACAATCTCTGCTGATGAGTGATGTGGGATTGGAACTTGGAGATGGCGGGGGAGGGAGCGAGTTAAAGCAAATGAAGTACGTCCCTCACGTGTCTGCACCTACACGCCGGAGCAGCCTGCCTCATTGTATTAGTAAGTCAGTGACGGAGAGGAGGTGTCTTTGTTTCCCTGATGAAACGTTTGTGGTTTTTTGTTTAGGCAAAAGTGGTGGGTTTTTTTTGTGTGTGTGTGATGTATGAATGTTTTTAGGAATTTGAAAGTTTACATGGTTTAAGTTAAGTTCGTCATCAACGATGAAATTTTTAAACCAAAACTGACAATCTCAAGACATTAGAGGCTTCAGTCAAAAATAAATTCCAGTGGGATTGGCTAGAAAAAAAGACACCGAAAAGAAGAAAGCTGGGATATGGTGTCGGAAAATTGATACAGCTGGGTCATGTTTCTGCATATATAAATGGAGTACGTGCTACAGTTCTGCCTCCAAAACCTGTTGAAGCAATTTTAACGGCTACTTGTAATAGTAAAGGTTCTTCTCCTCTTTGGTACACAAACAAGATACTGCAAATGAAGGATGTTGCAAACGTAAGCGTCAGCCTGATAGCGTCTCCGCTAAAAAACAAATGAAGATAACGCACTTTTTTAAGAACTAGTGTTATTTTATTAGTAAATATAACTTTAGATTAACACCACGCTAGACTGATGTGATTTTTTTTAATTAATAAATGGAACTTAGATCAACATCCAATTTGCTAAATATACTGTTATTTTATTAGTAAATAGAACTTTAGGTCAATACCACCTGACTGAAACTCAACGACTAAAATTTCTGTTAAAAAAAGATCAATATCCTATGAAAAAGAGGAGTTGCCCTTCTAGTAACATAAAAACTTGACTGCAGATTTTCTTTTATTTATTTGCCAAATGGGTAAATTTGCAATTGGAAAGAAAGGCAAAACTTTTTTAAAAGGTATGTTATGAGTGTAATTGGTTTATTTTATACAAATGCAAAATTTTTATTAACGTTCTTAGTGTGGTATATGTTAAAGACAATATCATGTAGTTATCGAAATCAAAGTTACTTAAATTTCACTGAAGCAATTAATGTTTTTTAGCAACAAATTAATACTGCAAGCTCAACCCCAAAATAATTTACTGTTGTGAGCAAAAGGTATAGGTAGGGTAGTAAGCAATTCCCAAAGTGAAACCATTTTATCTTTCGAAGTATTGGTAACAGCTTTGCTGATAAGTATAATAATTAGAGATACTAGTAGTAACGGAAATACTTTTGTTGTGCGGGGTGGGGTGGGGTGGGTGGTTGGGTGGGGGGGAGGTTACCCTCACATGTTCATTTATGTCTCGAGTTTATGCATTGGCGCCGTTGGGAGACGCCGATGATTTCAGGGTTTCGTGCCTTGCCTTGCAAACACCTCTGATAATTACCTCGACAAAACTCAGTCCAGTACACGGAAATAAACACAACAGCAAGACTTTATTATTCCGATAACATTTGTTTCACGGGTTTCCGATGACTTTCCGCTCAGGTTTCCCCATACTGACCACATGCTACCTTTCCACAATTCTTTCCGCCATACCCGGTGGACGAAGGAATCCTCCTTCCGTTCACCACGTTGTACTTCTGCGATACCCGCAGCCCTTCAGTCAAAAACCGGTGTCCAAACCAGGACCCTCTCTCCTTGACGACCGAAGCTCAACTGTCTCTCTATTCTCCTTGCCCCTTTTGTCCTCTACCACGCATGCGCAAGAAAAACTGGTTTCCCCGGTCAGCACTTGAAATACCTGAACTCAGGAATGCCATCGGATACCCGCAGGCGATTACAACCTTGCACGTGTACAAAAGCGGTGTGACAACTTGTTTAACAGAAGCACTCGAGCAGCTGACTCTTCAAGGTCAGGTGCCCCAGGTGTTCATGCACCCCTCTCTTAATCCCACATAGGATTAAAATTGTACCACATGGGTGGTGAAGAATATCAGTTCTTATCTGAAACAACAAAATGGCGGAATGAAACGTCCGTCCGCACGTGTTCATCACAATATTAAAATTAAATAAATTCATATTTGACAGTTTGATTACGGGCGACCCTTACAGCCACAGTTATGAGAAGTTCTACAAACCTTTTGTGCAGCATTACACAGGTTCAACTGTAGCAGTGTACATGGCACTTTCATAAAATTGAATAGTGTATGTTAGTTTTCATCAAAATCGAAGATAGGTGAGTGAACTGCCTTAGATGAACTGATGTGGAATGAACTGTATTTGTTTCATACCTCATTCATTATAGCATGTTTTTTGTAATGTCCATAGTGATTTCCCCCTTTTGTTTTATATCCCCAAAAGTGGCTTTATGTATTTTAAACTTTCTGTTAAGTGTTATTTGATTAAAATATTTGTGTATTAGATCACATGCAATTTTTAAATATATGAGGCAAATAAAGTAGATATATAATCTTTTATGCTGTGAATAATAGGATGAAGTTTTTTGCAATCAAATGCTGGTTTTTGACGGAAAACGTCTTACTCTGCGGGTCCAGTAAGGGGGAAACTATGCGGAAGTCGATGTTACAATTTTGTGTATACCAGACAAATCTTAATAACTTTGAAACTATAATGCATATCAAAATAATCAATACATGGTTTAAAAGAGCAAGAATGAAAGAATGTCACGTGACATTTGCCTTGAGCGCGTGACATCACATGCTGCCGCAAGATGGTTGCGAAGTTGGAGTGGAAAATTACTAGTTCGTTGCGTGGCAAAATTAGTATAGCTTGGGAACACATGTGCATATGATGCTGTGTGAGGTGTCATTTAACAGAGCTCAACGAGTACTGTAAAATAAAACACTCATAGTGACAATAGTGAAAGAACTTAAAAAATATACAGTGACAAAGTGTTGAACCTAGACAAATTTTCGTTAAAATTTCAAAAATGTCGAAGTATCTTCAAAACAAGAAGGTAAATGCTTATCATAAACCCATACAAAGTAAAAGAAGAATAAATGAGGAATCCAGAAAGGCCCATATGACAGCAGCAGAATGAATGCGAATGCAGAGGATGAGGCAGCGTCGACAAGTTGAGGTGAGTACCATCGCGCAGACGCCGCAATGCCAAACGCCAGTTCACAGGCAATGGATATCGACAGTGAAGTAGAACCAATGGAATGCGACGAAATACATGCAGATGAGACGCTTGAGAATTGAGATTTAGCGTTTATAACCCATTGGCATCTGGCGACGAAGCATTTAGAAAAGTTGTTCTATGGTAACAAGTTGGGTTTTGTTTCTGGAGTTTGTGATTGCATATGGTTCCAAAATGATTTAAAATGGCTCAATGCAGCTGTGTTGCAATTCTTACAACAGAAATTCACAGATGAAGACGTTCAACAGTTTATGTTGTGCTCAAACTGCTTGACATCAGTAAAGCAAGGAAAGGTGCCAACGTTGAGTAAGAGTAACGGCTTCATGCATCACGCTCCAACTACTTGGCACTCATGGAGACTTGGATGGATAAAGACAAAACCGTCGACATATCCGGCTTCAAACACATTGAGTCCAAAGAGTGTGACAGACACTGCGATGACAACGCCCAACAGCCCTGTACGAGTTGTGGCACTGACAAGAAGAAGCGTAGTGGACTCTACGGTGGCACAGCAGTCTTCAAGAATCAGAAAACGTGCAGGGCTCATGTTGCTAGATCTGTCCAACGATGGCCAATACCCAAGTAATCTGGATTCAATTGTCTACAGGATATTCATGTCAGCAAAGGCGTACTAGTGGAAGTTGAGATACCCAACCAATTCAAATTCATTCTAGTGTCAGTCTATGTTCATCCACAGACACCACTCAACTACATCGAGATGTTTCTCTTTCAACTAATTCTTTACTACACAGAGCATGTCAGAACAATAGTTAGCGACTGGCCCCTGCAATCCCAACATACCGCTTCTGCTCACCGGGGACTTTAACATTGAGGTGTCAAATGATCGTCTGAAACAGTTTCTGAAAGACATGTTCAGATTGGTGTTGGCTACGGATCCAACAAACTTTGCAACTTTTAAGAATACCACGATAGACTTAGCGTTCTTTAGAGATATAAGTGTAGCAAGTAAATCTTACATATCGTACTACTTGTACCATTTCCCTGTCTTCAACAAAATTTTACAAATTAGTCAGCATTATGAGAAATAAATAAAATAAAAGACATGCAAGTTTGTTGCGCTCATTTCTTTCTTACCAACCCTTCAAACACCCCACCCCGACAACACCGCCTGGGTAAGACGTTTTCCACCAAAAACCTCAGTGGTAGTGACCCCGACACTACCTACCTGGAATTTTTTTTATAGATCGTTTTTGAATCATAAAGATTATATTTATTCAAATGCCAGTAAAGGAAGCTAAAATGGGACCATGGTTTGAACCGCTAGGGCTCTCATGAGCCATCAGATCACATACGTTGTTCCATTCCATTCTTGATCAGCTAGTTTTTTGGTTAATTGGTTAACATTTGTTCATTGTAAAAGAAAGTTAAAAAAAAGAAGAAAGAGAGATTGCAGAATATTTGTAAGATTTCAACACAATCATTTTAGCATTATTTCATTGTAAATTACTCTATGATAGTTTTCCAGCAGGGCAGTGTGCTTCTAATGATCAGCATTTGAAAATTCTTCTTTTTTCAGTTATTTTTAAATTTGTGTTCTTGATTTAATTCTAGTTTTATTTTATTTCATATTATATCTGCAGGTTATTTAGATGATTATTCTGGTTCCAAAATTGTATTAATAGAAACATCTTTGTTTGTTTATTAAGGGCTTAAAATGAGAGGTTTTGATTTGTTGAACATTACTGAAAATTACATTGATTTATTTTTGTGTGTGCACAATTTGCATGTGTTGTATTGTTTATTAAATAATGCAAATAACATTTGTTTCGGATTTTTACAAAATTAACCCATATATGGATGCAAATTTTTAAGCATTGAATAAGATATAAACACTAGCAAAATTGCCCTTTTCTTATTTAGGAGAGTGTCCACCTTGTTCTAAGCAGAGTGAACAGAGATGCAATTGTGGTAGTGAGAAGAAGTTAAGGCCATGTGATAATTTGGAGTGGCAATGCGAGAAGGCTAGTATGATATTATTTCTAAAATGATACAAATTAATTTTGTTAAACAAATACACTGCTGGCCTCCCAAAATGCAACACCAAGAAGGAAGCATCCAATTGGCCTGAAAGTCGCAGCATGCGTTGCCCACTAGAGAACATGCAAACGATTAGCATTGCAGGGCATATGCAAATCATGTGCGCCTGGCACGCCACCGAGCAGCACTATATGAAGGGTGCACAGAAGGCAGAGTGTAAGTAGTGGAAGTGTGTTGTGCTGCCGAACCTGTGCGTGGGAAGCTTCCTGATGCCTCGTCGCAGAATACGGCAGTCATTCCAGCACATTTCAGAGTTCGACAGAGGACGAATAGTGGCTTATCGCGACAGCGGTTTATCATACCAAGACATCGGCGCCCGTGTGGGATGACATCCAGCCACAGTGAGGCGAGTATGGATACGGTGGGTGCAGGAGAGACGGACGGACCGACGTGAGCGATTGCCGTAGCTGCGGCACACCAGTGAACGAGAGGACCGGCATGTTGTGCAGCGGGCATTGACGGCTCGCACCGCCACATCACGAACGTTAGCGCAGGAATTAGGGTGTGTTGCGCAACAACCTGTGGCAGCATGTACCGTTGGATGTAGTCTGCAGGAGCGGGGACTTTTCGCACGGCGCCCGTTGCTCTGATTACCATTGACGTTACACCACCGGTGAGTGTGGCGGCGGTGGGCCATTGAAATGGCCTGACATTGTCTTCTCCGACGAATCCCGCTTCTGCCTGCAACACCACTTTGTTCGGATCCGAGTGTGGCGGCACTGCGGCGAGACACCTGCAGTATGCATCGCCATACCGGTTTGTCGCCTGGCGTTATGGTTTGGGGCATAATTGGATATGACACCCGCACCCCTCTGGTACACATCGCCGGTACACTCAACAGCCACCGCTACATCTCCGACGTTTTGGAGCCTGTAGTCCTCCCTTTCCTTCAGGACCTGCCAGCGGCCACGTTTCAACAGGACAATGCGCACCCGCACGTGGCACGCATCGCGCAACAATTTTTCACGTCCCACCAGGTGTCACTGCTGCCGTGGCCCGCCTGTTCTCTCGATATGTTGCCCATCGAACACGTCTGGTCGCTGATCGGCAACCGAGTGGCCCGGCAAGCACCACCCACGGCTACACCTGATGAACTGTGGCAACGTGTGGAAGCAGCCTGGACCGACATACCCCAAGCCCACATCCAAAGCCTCTTTCGTTCGATGCCACGGCGTGTAGCGGCCGTTATTGCCAGCCATGGGGGCCACACGAACTATTGATGTCTGCGTGTTCCGCAAGTTGCATGGGCCTGTTAACTCAATCATTTCATCTTTGTATCTGTTGTTATGTGTCCAGTAAATCTGGCTTTGCTATCTCGTGTCCTTCTTGGTGTTGAATTTTGGGTGGCCAGCAGTGTATATAATGAAATTTAAAATGTGAATTTGCACTATGTGTAGAGTGTATTTATGTTCTTTATGGTTATCTTATGTACTAAAATCAGAATTGATCTTTGTGTATTCTTTCATTTAAAACTTGATTCAGCACTCACTGTACTCAATGACACCACAATCCGTTAATTAATGTATTAATAATAACACATAGAAGTACTTTTCGTACATATAAGCGGGAAACGAATCTCCCTGAAGGAATAATTCTTCACAAATACTTGGAATTCAATACAAACGTAATTGTTGGCACAAATGTGCTGTATTTTCACTGTTTCCATGTAGCAACTCCTTCAGAAAACTTGAAAATTATATTCCCTGGAGTGGGAACCGAACTCGCACCTCCCAAATTCTGTTTGAGCATGCTATCTGTTACACCACCCAGGACAAGGAAGTTCCAAGCAACTGAAGTTAAGCAGATGTACCTTAGAAATCTGAGAATCATTCAATTTGTGCTAGTTGAAGTTATCCTGTGCTTCCTCGTTGTGTCACCATGACCTTTTCTCACATCCAGGGTCAGATGTGGGTCACAAATTCGACCCTGGATGTGAGGAAAGGTTGTGGTGATGCTATGAGGATGCACGAGATAGCTTCGACTAGCGCAAATCTGAATGATTCTCCGATTTCTGAATTGTAAAATTATTAAATTTATGAAATTGAAATGTTTTCAAACGGAAATCGGGAGATGCAGGTTTGGTTCCCTCTCCAGGGCAATGTAATTTCTAAGTTTTCTGAAGAATTTGGTGCATGGAAACAGTGAAAATGTGGCACATTTGTTCCAACAATTACATTAGTACTGTTCATTGTTGAATCACTCTGTTGTGTGTGGATGATCTGCAGTGCTCACTGGTTTAGACTTATTTGGGGCATAATGTACAAGATTTCAAGAGAACTACACCCTGTTGTCCCCTGCTGGACTGCAATTTTCATGCTTGAGACATAAAAATTGATGGCAAAATACTCGAGGTGATATCAAACAATCATGTCTCGCCTTGTTTAAATGGGCTAGTTTACATGTGTGTGACAAGTACATGTATATGGTTTGAAAAGTAGCAGTTAGCCTGTGATTTGTAATCAATACAGTGTGAAAATTTGTTTTACAGAAATGAATACTGAGTTCATAATGGATATGCAGGATTTTAGATAATAATAATAATATCCTATTAAAAGGTTCAATTCACAAAACAATTAGGATACAGTCTATATGCTTATCATATCTGTTTTTCTTGACTAATGTCTACTATACAGCAGGTAACTTGAGTGTATGCTGATGAGATTTATTCTCTGTTTATGCTGATGAGATTCAATTCATTCTCTCAAACAATCATGTCTCACCTTGTGTAAATAGACTAGTTTAGATTTGTGTGACAAGTACATGTATATGATTTGAAAAGTAGCCATTAGCCTTTGATTTGTAATCAATACAGTGTGAATATTTGCTTTACAGAAATGAATACTGAGTTCATTATGGACATGCACGATTTTAGGTAATAATAATAATAATAATAATAATAATAATAATAATAATAATAATAATATCCTATTAAAAGATTCAATTTACAAAACAATTAGGATCCACTCTATATGGCTTTATCATATCTGTTTTTCTTGACTGATGTCTGCTATACAGCAGGTAACTTGAGTGTATGCTGATGAGATTCATTCTCTGTGGCTTAAGATTGTTTTTACATCTAATAAATGTAAAATTTCTAAGTTTAAATTTTTATTAAAATTTTCGAAGAGAAATTAAAATTTTTAGTCCAAATAGAAACAAGTGAAATTCATTTTAGTTATGTGGCTTACCTTTGTGCTGTTGGACTAAAATTCTGCACACTGCAGAGAACTTTGGTAATATCTTTAGTATGATAGGAAATTCGATTGTGTGTGTGTGTGTGTGTGTGTGTGTGTGTGTGTGTGTGTGTGTGTGTGTGTGTGTGTGTGTGTGTGTGTGTGTGTGTGTGTGTGTGTGTGTGTGTGTGTGTGTGTGTGTGTGTGTGTGTGTGTGTGTGTGTGTGTGTGTGTGTGTGTGTGCATGCTCGCGTGTGTATTTGCATGTGTGTGTGCACCTTCCAGTAAAATATGTGAGATGTGGCTTATGTTGATTCTTTTAATCTAGCACTTTTAATATGATCATGGAAATTCAGAAAGAAAAATTCTTCATAATCACATGTAAAATTCACAAGGTGCTGAGAGTTGCTTTTAAGTTTGTTTTGTATACATATCCTTAGGAAACAGCAAACCAGAAGCAATTCAACACCAAAACCTAATTACAGAAAATAATCTCCTTGTCAATTTCCTGTGTGTTTTTGAAGAATTTTTCTTCTTTAATTTCCGTGATGATATGCGATGTGCTGGCGATTTGTGATGTAAATCTATTTCTGGATTAGGAAGGGTTGTCAACACTATGAAGAAGCATTGGATTGCTTTGAGTAGCACAAACCCGAAGTTGTTCAGATTCCTAAGCTGCAATTGTTTCATTTCATTTATTTTTAACTTCATTGTCCTGGATGGGGTAATGATATCATGTGTGAGCAGAAATCAGGAAATGTAGGATTGATTCCCACTCAGGAGTGATGCCACAGGTGGACTAAGATGGCCTTTAGCCAACCTAACTTTTCTTTGAGCTCACCTTTTAACTTTCTCAATGTATAAACAGTTAAAACATATGGCAAGTCAAGCGCCACCATCTAAGATTTCCCCTGCACAGGGATAACTAGTTTTCCAGTTATTTGGGGAGTAGTGCCCCCACGGCCCGAGCCCACCTTGTGATGGAACATCTTGCTAACTTGTCTTGTACGATAGCATCACTGAAGGGACAGCTGTTCATCCAGCTGCTGGGGGATGGCAACCCCACTGCCTGAGCCGACATGTACTTTATGATGTTTTTCCCATTTTTAATGTTTTTCTTTGTTCTCTTGACACGCACCCGCCCCATTTGTAGGTTGTTGAGGTTGTGATTATTCGCCAGCGCCAGATTTTAGTTTCTCTTTTTCTCTCCTGTCATCTCCATTTTATGTTCCCTTCTTTGTTTTTCCAAGCTGGTTAGCTAGACCTACCTGTACGTTTGCCGTGTGCGGTGAACCGCAAGGTGGAAAAGGGGATGCTGGAGGCTGAGGTTTCTGGTGGCCGGAGTGTTGTTGTCGCCAGTTACCAACACTCCTCTTTGCCCCCTGCGGGCAGCTAGGAACTAACCCACTCCTAGTCAAATGAGGTCTGTGGCCGAGTGGAGCCCAGACCTCTAATGGCTTGTCATTTCGTATGACAGGGTGAGTTGTCTGGGGATAGTGTGGACATGTCAAAGGTCCCCAGGCATGAGAAAGTCTGGGTGCACGCCGAGTGCATGTCTGCCCTATCAACTTGCTATATCCGTCTCCTTTGTCTAGAGCTGCGTCCTGCGTCCACTTGGGCTTGCGGACCTCCGGCTCTACCTCGTTGGGCTTGATTGTGGGTGGGGAAGTCGGCGGACGAATTCTTCATATTTTTCATGGGTGAAAATAAAGTTTCCCCCGAACCTAAAATAAAAAGAGGTATTGAGAAAGGCTCAGCTCCTTCCGCCAAAAAACATGTTCCTGATTCTTCGAATGCTAGTTTCTTTTTGTGCACTCATTGGACCCTTCGAAGCCTTTGAGTGCAGAAAGTCCATTTTGGATTAATAAAGTTCTTCAATCCATTGCAAGCTCTCCAAAGAGTGTAAAGAAGCTGCAGTCTGGAGATCTTCTTGTAGAGATGTCCACTGTGGCCTACAGTTCCACACTTCTTAACACTACCACGCTTCTTGAGACTCCAATCAAAATAACACCACATGGATACCTAAATTCATCTCAAGGTGTTGTCTCCTCTCGGGACCTCATTGAATGTACCGAGGATGAACTACTTGAAGAACTGAGGAGTCAACAAGTTACGGGTGTGCGGCATATTCTTTTCAGGCGGAATGGGCAGTCTGCCCCGTCCCGCAACATCAATTTAACATTTGACAGCCCTTCCCTGCCTATATCCATCAAGGCAGGGTATCTTCACCTTCAGGTACGTCCGTACATCCCTAACCCGTTGACATGTTTTAGGTGTCAGTTGTACGGCCATTCTCAGCAGTCGTGCAAGAGCACTCCTAGGTGTGGACACTGTGGTGCCACAGACCATCATTTATCAGAATGTGTAGCCTAGGTTGAGTTTTGTGTGAATTGCAAGGGTTCACACTCAGCAGCCAAAGATTGTCCCAAGTGGAAGGAGGAGAAAGAAATCCAAAGGCTGAAAACTGTGGAGAATATTTCCTATCCTGAGGCCAGAAGGAGAGGAGTTCCTGTTTCATCTGATCGGCGATCATATGCATCAGTGGTGGTTGCCAAATCTACGGTTGCTATTCAAACCGACATTCAGATCCCCCTAAATGTCCCTACAAGCTCGACGATATCATCGCAGCTGGGCTAGAAGCACTCCAGTCTCGCACTGGGAGTCTGAAAGTGGCACCCACCACTTCGCTGAAGCATACTTACCCCACCACCAGCAAAGGAACTCAGGCCACTTCTTCTGACAAGAACACCAAAGTCAAAAACCAGATAAGCGTTTCTTCTCCACAAAAATCTCAGCAAACTACTCAACGGCAAGCACATCCTGTTAAGACACTTGGGACAAAGCATGCTCCAATCTTGGCCCCTGGTCACACGCCCCCAAATCTGGGGGATCACTCGTCAGAGGAGATGGAGACTGACCTTGTTTGAGCATTTCCTTTTTCATCTCACTTTTAACCATGGCTTCAATTATTCAGTGGAACTGTCGAGGTTTTCGGACGAGTTTTGACGACGTGAAGCATCTGCTTTCGTTGCACTCTCCAGTGTGCCTTTGTCTACAAGAGACAAAACTTAAACCATCAGACCTGCTTTCAGTTCGAGTGCATTTCGGATAGATAATGTATCGGGAGAAATAGTCTGTCGGGGAGTCGCCATTCTTGTCCCTCACAGGGTTCTGGTCTCTTCTGTTGCGGTATCCACAACTGTGCAGGCCATGGCAGTTCGTATTTATTTGCTGCCCCAGGTGGCGCAGTGGTCTAAGGCGCTGGCCTCTGATCATTCGTCCGTAAGGGGTCCAGGTTCGAATCCCGGTCAGGCATGGATGTTGTGTTTGTCTTATGGCACTGGCTCTCTCCCTTCCCTGGAACCAGTGACCCTAAATTAGGGACGGGCGACTGCTTATAGCCCATTGAGTTGCTCACGGTGGTCGTTAAACCTCCAAACAAACAAGCAGTTCGTATTTCTGTGCCTAGGCCTCTTACTGACTGCAGTGTCTATCTGCCGCCGGATGAGGATGTGAGCATCTCTGTTCTGGAGAGCTTGGTTGATCAGCTGCCTGCACCCTTTCTTCTAGTGGGTGACGTCAATGCCCATCATCCTTTGTGGAGTAGTGTCAGCATCAGCACGAGAGGTCGTCACATAGAGTTTCTTCTGTCCTCGGCCTCTTTGTGCCTTTTTAACACCGGTGCTGACACGTACTTCCATGAGCCAACAAGATCTTTTAGGGTGATCGATTTGACCTTGGGATCACCATTGATTATTGCTGATTTGTGACGACCTCCACGGGAGCAACCATTTTCCAATTGTGCTCTCGCATCATGCAAACATGCCATCTTCTGCCTTCCACCCCCCCCCCCCCCGATGGAGGATGGAGCGTGCCAGATAGGAGGTCTTCTTCACATCGTCTGCAGTGATATCTTCTGCCATGGTGACCCAAGAGTCAATCGATGCAGCTGTTCTTGAAGTCACAAATTGCATTATTCAGACGGCTGATCTTTCTATACCAAAAACATCTACGACACTCTCCAGAAGTCCGAAGCCTTGGTGGAACCCTGAATGCACAGCAGCTAGAAGAGCTCAACATAATGCCTAGTCTACGTTTCGGCATTATCCAACCGATGCTAATCTTGTTGCATTTAAACGAGCAAAATCCTATGCTCGGTTGGTGCATCGACATAGCAAGAAGAAGTCTTGGATCCAGTATGTTTCATTTCTCACTTCACGTGCCAGTTCGAAAAATGTGTGGGACAAGGTTCGTAAGATAGGGCAACTACAGTTCTCACCAGATTTCTATTCTCGAGAGTTACGGCTGCACATAGGCTGAAGTTGGGGAGATTGCAGATTGTTCGGGTAAGGCTTTTGCCTCCGTGTCAAGTGATGTGGCTTATCCTTCCTCATTTCATAGGAATAAGTCACAAGCCGAATGCCAGAAGATCTCGTTTTCGCCTTTTTACGACACTGATTATAACTCCCCCTTTAGCATGGTTGAACTACGAGTGACTCTGCATCGGTCCGGTGCTGCATCTGTCGGTCCCGATGGCATCCACTATGACATGCTCCGTCATCTCTCGCAGTTGTCTCTCGAGAATCTTTTAATCCTGTACAATCGCATTTGGTTGGAGCACAGTTTCCCGGAATCTTGGCGAAAAGCTTTTGTTCTGCCTTTTCCCAAGCCTGGCAAGGATCCTAAGTCTCCATCTAGTTATCATCCAGTTGCTCTCACTAGTTGTCTGCGTAAAGTTCTCGAGCGCATGGTTAATTCCCGGTTAATTCATTTTTTAGAAAAAAATCTCTTACTTTCACCATCACAAAGCGGCTTTCGCCATCATCGTTTACCTTGTGATCACCTCCTGCACCTTGAGACATCTGTGCTCGAGGCGTTTGTGCGTAGGCAGCACCTGGTTTCTGTTTTCTTTGATATTGAAAAAGCCTATGACCGAGCGTGGCAGCACGGTATTATCCCTGACTTCCACGCATGCAGGTGTTCCAGGTGCGCCTGGGTACGACGCCCTCTGCACTGTTCCATCAAGAACAAGGTGTTCCTCAAGGTTGCATTTTATCTGTCACATTGTTCATCCTCCGCATTAATTGTCTTCTCACAAATCTCCCTCCTGTGGTTTTGGCTACTGTTTATGTCGATGACTTGCAGATCTTCTGCTTCTCATCAAGCATGCATTTTATTGAAAGGCAGTTGCAGTCTGCGATTAACCAGATCTTTAAAGCGGCGAATAGCAATGGTTTCGTTCTTTCTCCCGACAAGACAGCGTGTGTCCATTTCTGCCGGAGGCGTGGCCTCCATCCTGAACCTGAGCTGCATTTAGACCATGCAGCCATACCAGTTTTGCCCGAAACCAAGTTCCTTGGATTGACCGTTGACCGTGCAGCCATACCAGTTTTGCCCGAGACCAAGTTCCTTGGATTGATCGTTGACCGTGTACTTACTTTCCGTGTGCACATCCAGCGGCTAAAGACTTCCTGTCTGTGGGCTCTGTCTATTCTTAAGATCCTTTTGAGAGTCTCATGGGGTGCAGACAGGGTCTCTTTGTTTTGCATTTACCATTCTCTAATACGGTCGAAACTGGATTATGGTTGTATCGTGTATGGCTCTGCTCGTCGTTCCCGTTCTCTGGCCTTTGGATACTATTCACCATCAAGCGCTGCGTCTTTGTACGGGAGCATTTCGAACATCCCCGATTCACAGCCTTTATGGTGACGCAAACGAACCATCGCTTGAATTACGCTGTCTGCAGCTGTCTGTTCACTTTTACTTAAAACTTCGATCTCTTCCAGACCATCTTTTGTACGATGCAGTTTTCCATCCCCAGCATGCTCGTTTATTTGAGAACCGGCCCTCTTGTATTCCAACCTTCGGTCTTCGTATGGCGGCCGTAGCTCGTGATGCAGGGCTCGACTTGTCTCTTGTTGGAGTGACCAGGGTCGTTGGTGACCCTCCGTGGCAGCCTTTTGAGGTTGTCACTGATCTCAGCTTTACTTCTTTTGATAAGTCCTCAACTCCTGCTTCCATGTACCAGCAGCTCTTCGCTGAGCACAGTGCCCTCAATTCTGATTACACTCCTATTTTCACTGATGGCTTCAAGACGCATGGAGTCGTTGGATCCGCGGCTGTCTGTGTAGATGACGTTTCTGTAGCGCAGATCCCGGCTGAGGTCACAGTGTTTTCGGCGGAGATGCATGCTGTGTTTCTTGCCCTTCTTCATGTTCAGTCGAGTTCTCATCATTGTGCTATGGTCTATACAGATTCCTTAAGTGTCTTGCAGTCTTTGTCATCTGCAGATTGTCGTGACCATCCTTTTCTCTTGGATGTGAGAAGGTTGCTTTGTCGTTTGCTCGAGGCCGGTTTTCAGGTTCACTTTTGCTGGATTCCTGGGCATGTTGGAATCTTGGGTAATGAGTGTGCTGATGCGGATCTGCTTCCTCTTTGGTCGTCACACCCTTGCCACTGTTTCACCGGGATTTGTGCTTTCTTGTTCAGGATCATGTCAAGCGAATGTGGCAGTGTCTGTGGGATCAACAGGTGGAAAATAAACTGCATCGTATTAAACCTATTCTTGGAATCTGGAAATCCTCATATCGCCGGAACCGTAGGGAGGAAGTGGTGCTTGTGCGTCTCTACATTGGGCATTGTCGTTTCACTCACCGCTTTTTGCTGTGTGGCGACACTGCGCCGATGTGTGAGACGTGCAATTGCCGACTCACCGTCACTCATCTTCTGCGTAGCTGTGTGCGTTTTCGTGATGTACGTTTTCACTGTTTTCATTATCATTTGTTAACCGAAGATGCCGCTACGCTGCAGCGACTCCTAGATGACCACCCCTGCGATACTGTCGCTGTCTTTTCTTTTTAAACAAATTGACTTTTCTAAACGTATCTAGATTTTAACTCTTCCATCATTTTCATTTTTCAGTTTTACTAAATCAGCCAGATTTTAATCATTGTGCCACGTTTTTAGTACCGTTTGTTTCATTGTTTTTAGCCCTTCCATCATTCTCATTTTTAGCACGTCTTTTGTAAAAAACGACCGTGCTTATGTTATCGGTTTGTCCGTCCGTCCGTATGTACCCACGATATCTCTGCAACTAGTTGTCCGATTTGAAAAATTCTTTTTGCATTGGGAAGCTTGAAAGATGCGAATGATGATCCTTCATTTAGGTTTTTTTTTACGATGTACAATTTCGCCGCTAGAGGGCGTAAATGCAGATGATGTCGAATTTAAAAATACGTTTTAATCTACACATTTGCTTCTAAACATCCAATTGAAAATAATCTTTTATCTTTCGATTGCATTTATGTCGAAGAGTATTTTAGATGCAGTTACTTTTTCAAATTACGCATTGATTTTCCGCTAGGGGGCATAAAAGTAAATTACATTATCCCTGATAACTCTTCTTCTAAAACTCCGATTTGATTTTTTTTCCTTCAGCAGGATACACCTCCAGATGGGAAATGTTTTGCATATAATTTCAAAATGTTGGTAAAGATTACTTTGGCCACCAGGGGGCGTAAGTGTTAATTTTTGCTTCTGATATACACTGACGGAAAAAAAAATCCCAACACCAAGAAGGGGTTGTGTTAGATAAACGACAGTTGGTAGGCGGTGAGAGTACATCTGTAAGATGACGTCTATGCAAATTTCGCGCTCGGCGCATACGTGTGGCGCTAGTTGCGCCCCTCGGAACATGCAAAGCAGGTTTGCTTTAAATACGTGCTGTAACGTTCGTGAGCGTTAGTTATCGTTGAGATTTGACGTAGGGTGTTGATGTTAGTCAAGAATGCCTTTAAGAAGACGAAGAAGCCATTATCAACAGCTCACGGAGTTTGAACGAGGTCGTGTAATAGGGCTACGAGAAGGTGGATTTTCTTTCCGCAATATTGCAGAACGACTTGGCAGGAATGTAGCCACTGTGCATGATTGTTGGCAGCGGTGGTCAAGGGAAGGTACTGTCTCAAGAAGACCGGGTTCCGGCTGGCCACGTCGCACTACTGAGAGGAAAGACCGCCGTGTACTGCGTATGGCCGTGGCGCATTGTACCGCATCTGCGGCAGCAATTCGAGCTGCAGTTGCCACCACAGTGACACAACGAACTGTTACAAATCGGTTACTTGAAGGACAGCTCCGAGCCAGATGCCCTGTTGCGTGCATTCCACTTACTCCAAACCACTGCCGTTTGCGACGTCAGTGGTGTCAAGCTAGAGCTCATTGGAGGACGGAGTGGAGATCTGTTGTGTTTTCTGATGAAAGCTGGTTCTGCCTGGGTGCCAGTGATGGCCGTGTGTTGGTTAGAAGGAGGCCAGGTGAGCGCCTGCAACCAACCTGTCTGCGGCCGAGACACACTGGACCTACACCTGGAGTTATGGTCTAGGGAGCAATTTCCTATGACAGCAGGAGCACTCTCGTGGTTATCCCACACACCCTGACGGCACAGTTGTTTGTCGGTCTGGTGATTCAACCTGTTGTGCTGCCATTCATGAACAGCATTCCAGGGGTGTTTTCCAACTTGCCCGCATACCGCTGTTGTAACCCAACATGCTCTACAGAGTGTCGACATGTTGCCATGGCCTGCTAGATCACCAGATCTTTCACCAATCGATCCCGTATGAGACATCATTGGACGACAACTCCAGCGTCACCCCCAACCAGCATTAACCGTTTCTGTATTGACCGACCAAGTGCAACAGGCATGGAACTCCATCCCACAAACTGACATCCAGCACCTGTACGACACAATGCATGAACGTTTGCGTGCTTGCATTCAACATTCTGGCAGTTACACCGGTTATTAATGTACCAGCATTTCACATTTAAAATGGCTCTTCTCGCGCTTACAATAAGCCGTGATCTTGAAACCTTAATCGATTAAATATGTTACCTATACAAATGTATTGCCGCCATTTCATTCCTCTACAACTATTTTTTCGTGGTGTTGGGATTTTTTTTTCTGTCAGTATATTTACCATCTCCAAGTATCGAGAAGATACCATTCTCAGATTATTCAAACTTATGCACCCACCACAAGTCATCCTGAAGAAGAAATTGAAGAATTTTATGAGGAAATTCGTCATCTAAATAATAAAGGTAAGCAGCACTTGAAGATAATTATGGGAGATTTCAATGCAAAAATAGGGCACCGGCAACAGAATGAAACTTCAGTAGGTAAATTCGGTCACGGCAACAGAAACCAGCGTGGAAATACTCTCGTTGAGTTTGCAGAGGCAGAAGGATTTTTCATCTTGAATTCCTTTTTCAAGAAAAAGCCACACAGGAAATGGACATGGAGACATCCAATTGGGACGACAAGTGAAATTGATTTTATTATGTGTAACAAAAAATTCGTCATCGAAGACTGCAGTGTGCTAAACAAGTTCAACACAGGTAGTGACCATAGATTGGTGAGATGTAAGATGCACCTCAACACTAAACTGGAACGTGGCAAGCTCATAAGACAAACAAAATGTATTGACATAACCAACCTTAAAAAACACCATAATACTTTCAAGTTGGAACTGAAGAACAGATTCTCTGCTTTAGAAGGCCTAACATCGGAAGAAGTGGATATTTCTGAAGTTAACAGAAAAGTAACCAAAGCTCTTATGGAAACAGCAACAAAATTAGCTGGGTCTAAGAACAAGTTGCATGTAAACAAATTATCAGGAAAAACCAAAATGTTGATGCAAAAAAGAAGAGAGATGAGGACAACTAAAGAAGATGTGACTTCCAAAGTGGAATATATAGAGCTATGCAAGACAGCACGAAAAAGTATCACTGAAGACGTAAGGAAATTCAACTGTGAGCTAGTGAGGAAAGCAATTGAAAACAACCAAAGCCTAAAGATAGCAAAGGGACATCTCAGTAAGGGAAGAAAACAGATTATGGCTCTGAGAAAAGAAGATGGTTCTATAACAAGAAATAGAGGCGAAATTTTGACAAGAGTGAAAGATTTCTACTCCAAACTATATGAAAGGGATGATATATGCACTCCAGACATCATGAAAGGTACCAGAGTTCTTCCAGTCCTCCCAGCAGAAGTTGCTCATGCAATCAAGAACATGAAGCGGGGGAAAGCTCCAGGAGAAGATGGAATTACTATAGACATCATACAAGAAGCAAGTGGAGAAATTGAAACAGTACTCGCCCAAATTTTTACTCGATGCCTTAATGAAGGGAAGATTCCTGAGGATTGGAACAATGCTACAATGATCCTGCTACATAAAAAAGGTGACATTGAGGATCTCAGGAACTACAGACCTATCAGCCTCCTATCAGTGGTTTATAAAATCTTCACTAAAGTTCTTTCACACCGCTTGAAGGTAACACTGGACATGGCTCAACCGAGAGAACAAGCTGGATTCAGGAGTGGCTACAGCACAATAGATCATATCCACGTACTGAGAGAACTAATTGAAAGAGCGAGGGAATATGAACTTCCATTGTGCATGGCTTTTATCGATTATGAAAAAGCCTTTGATTCGGTGAAACCATCAGCAGTTACCACGGCTCTGAAATCCTGCGGTATTGAAGATGCATACATTAATATTATTAATAACATCTATGAAAATGCAAGTGCAAAGATTCGGCTGTTTGAAAATACAACACACATAAAAATTGGAAAGGGAGTGAGACAAGGTGACACCATATCTCCGAAGCTCTTTAATGCCACATTGGAAAATGTCTTTCAATCACTGAACTGGGAAAACAAAGGGATAAAGATTAATGGAGATTATCTAACCCACCTTCGTTTTGCTGATGACGTAGTCATTTTTGCAACTACCCCATCAGAGCTGCAGAGTATGATCCAGGAACTTGCTGACAAGAGTAAAGAAGTGGGATTAAAAATGAACTTTCAGAAGACAAAAGTGATGTTCAATGCTTTTACAAGAAATGAAGATTTATCGATTGATGGAGAAAAACTGGAGATAACAGATACGTACGTTTATCTTGGACAGCAGATATCAAGTGAGGGTCACATTGATGAAGAAATTAATCGGCGTACAAAACTTGCCTGGAGAGCTTTTGGAAGAAACAGCATAATTTTCAAGAGCAATATGCCATTATGTCTTAAAAGAAAAGTGTTTGATCAATGCATCCTTCCAGTGCTTACGTATGGTGCAGAGACGTGGACCTTAACTAAAAGAGACATACAAAGGCTGCAGACAACTGAAAGAAGCATGGAGAGGTGCATGCTTGGTATAACCAGGAGAGATAAGAAGAGGAACTCGTGGATCCGAAAAATGACGAGAGTGGAAGACATCATGATCAGAGTTAAATCCCTGAAATGGCAATGGGCTGGACATACTGCCAGAAGGACAGACCATAGATGGACAGCCGAGATTTTAGATTGGATTCCAAGGGACAGGAAAAGACCCAGAAAAAGACCACATGGGAGATGGGTGGATGAAATTCGTAAATATGCGGGAGTGGCATGGAGGAGACTGGCACAAGACAGACCGTTGTGGAGGAAACTTGGGGAGACCTTCGTCCAGCAGTGGATTGATAATGGTTGACAATGATGATGATGATGATATTTACCATAAAATCTGAGCTTCTAAAATATCGATTGAAAAAATTATTTCGTGGACTGATGCCACTTACATCGATAAACCTTTTCGGAATATTTTCTTCTTAAAATATTCCACAGTTTCTCTGCCAGGGGACGTAGATGTGTATCTTATTTTCGTCAATATATCTACTTCTAGAAGTCCGATTTGAAAAATTCCTTCTTTGTTGAATAGTGTTTCCAGTGTGACATGTTTTTCATATAATTTCACAATTTTCAAGTAATTCATAGACTTTCCGCTAGGAGGTGTAGTGGTAAATTGCTTTCCCCCCTATATCTCTTTTTTCTAAATCTCCGATTTGAAAAATTCTTTCTGCACCGGTTACAGCTCCTGATGGGAAATCCTCAGCACATAATTTCTAATTTTTGTAAAAAATGGTTTGGCCACCAGATGGCGTGATTCTTAATTTTTGTTTCTTTTGTTTCTGATGTATTTGCAGTAAATCTGAGCTACTAAAATCTCGATTGAAAAAAAGTCATTTGTAGACCGATACTACTCATGTCGACAAACCTTTTAGGAACATTTTCTTCTTGAAATAATGCATGGTTTCTACGCCAGGGCGCGTAGATGTATATCTTATTTTTGTCAATATCCCTACTTCTAGGAGTCCGATTTGAAAAATTCCTTCTTTGTTGGATAGTGTTTCCGATGCGAAATGTGTTTCCTGTAAATTCAAAATTTTCAAGTAAATCATAGACTTTCCTCTAGGGGGCGCAAAGGTAAATTGCGTTTTCTGCGTTATTTTTGCTTCTAAAACTCCGAGTTGAAAAATTCTTCCTGTATTGCATACAAGACCTGATGGAAAATATTTTTTACATAATTTCTAATGTTTGGTAAAGAATGATTTGACCACCAGGAAGCTAAGTGTTACTTTCTGCTTCTGATGTATTTGTAGCAAAATCTGGGCTCCTGAAAACTCGACTAATTTTTTTTTTTCTTGGACCGATACCGCTCATATGGAAAAACCTTTTGAGAATAATTTCTTCCTAAAATAATGCATGGTTTTCCCACCAGGGGACATAAAGTCACATTTTGTTTTTGTCGATACCTCTGTTTCTAAGAGTCCGATTTGAAAAATTCTTTCGGTATTGGAGGGTGTTTCCGGTGCGAAATGTTTCTCATATAAATTCATGTTTTTCTTAACACACAAGTCTGCAACCAATGGGCGTAAGCTCATGATTCCATTTACAGCAATATATGAGGGAATAGAAACCCGATTGAAAAACTTCTTTCTTCCGTCGGATACTATTGTTTTCCATACCGGTTCCATTGACTTTGAATAGCTTTGATACATTAAATTTGCTTCAGAATAGATTCAAAAGATGTGCTTATTACACCCGAAAATTCGGTATCATCTTTCTTGTTTTCACTTTTACTGAATCAGCCAGATTTTAATCATTATACTATGTTTTTAATACTGTTTGTTTAATTGTCTTGTGTTTGGCGCTCTTTGGCCAAAAATGGCCCTTGCGCCATAAAATTCAACCAACCAACCATCTAAGATTTTAGCACACTTGTGCAAACATGTATGTGATTTTTTTGGAATCGCTGAAATTTTGTTATGTAAAATGAATATTTTGTTAAATTTAGTGCTGTACTGTTCTGCAAAATGGAGGGAGTCCTCTGAATGGATGTACGGGAGGGTAGTAGAAAGACACCATTTTTGTAATTCTAGCCAAAAAATTGAGAGAAAGACAAAGGTTTCTTTTCAGGTCCCAAAACCAAAATTCGTAAACAGCTTTATGACAGCAAATACTAAAAAGGGAAATTACATAAGTCAGAAAAAAATTGGAAAGAAAGAGTAACTTATTAAAGGTCATGGAGGTTTGCATCCATGGTTTCCAGTGCTACATACATTGAGTAAATACTACATACAGTATGTACCTGATTTTTTTTTAGTATCATCAGCATAGGTCTAAATCTATGTGAAAAGAAATTTCTGGCTAGTACTTCAAGATGATATGCCCCCCCTCCTTCATATGATACTTAGTCGCTCCCAGTTCTGAAGTTCTGGTATTGCCACAGTTCCCTCTGCAGGGCAATATAATTTTCAAGTTTTCTGAAATGTTATTTGGTGTACAGTGAACTAAAAGCCATTCCTTACCGAAATCTGAATGCTGAAAATAATTTTTCGTGTGCCTGCCCTTTAGACGATTGGTGCTCTTTGGCCCATTAAAGCCCTTGCACCAATAAACTCCAATCAACCAACCAACTTAGGAAGTGTTTTTGAAGAAACACAGCAGTGACACAGTGCAACATGATGACTTTTACTGCTGTGCTTCTCACTACTTAGGTTAACACTTATCAATGACTTCACCCATGCTCTAAACTAAGTAATTTTCTGGATGTCACAGAATATGTTGTTCCAGATATAAGAAGTTTGTATGATTTAATTCTAGTTCCACTTGAAGAACCTTCATTTAATCTTCCTTTCATCTGAGTTCCTTTGGTTTTTTTACAGGTGTTTCTGACATCTGGATTTTTGTCAAGGCCTGTTCTCAATGTATAGAAAGATTATCAAAAGTTTTGTTTACATCTGAAGAATTTAAATTCTGATGTCAGGTTCCTCATACTGTTGCCAGTTATTAAACTGAAATATTTTCATTATGCATTTTGTAATTCTGTTGTTGTTGTAATTAAGTTGTTGAAATCACCACATTAGTTTTGAAAGCTCATTGATGGTACTATTGTTTTGGATGTAATAACATTCTTTAATTAGTCTCTTGTTTTTGTGAATTTCATAGTCCAATATTTTAAATTTTTTCCCATAAAGGTTCGCATTTTCATGACTGCATATGATTTGCTAATACACTATTTTGATCTTTGTTATTGATAGCCATTTGATGTTCCTTAATTCTGATTTCCAATTTTCAAGACATTTGTCCAACATAATTATTGTAACAGTTAAGTGGAATTTTTGGCAACACATTTTTGCAGAAAATAAAATAGTGCTGGATCTTTATGTCAGATATGGAGATGATATACTTATATATATTTATATTGTATGATTCAAGCATGCATTCAGCACGACACATACTGGATTCCTTTAATACTTTGGATTCCAGCATTACTTTGGAATTAGAAGAAGAAAATAACAAAGAAATTCTATATCTACACATAAAAATCTTCAGAGATACAGGGAGTTTGGAATTCATTCATAATTTCAAGGAAAAAAAAATCTAACATATTACTAAATTATACTTCATACCACTCAAAAGCAGTGAAAATTAACACAGCAAGAAATTTAATAACTAGAGCTAAATTACTTTCATCAGATAAAAATCAAATGGAAGTAATGGTAAAAATGGCAATGAAGTTAATAGATAATGATTTTCCCCAAAACTGCTATTAACATTGTGCTAAATATCAGACAAAAACAATCTAAAAAGAACATCACAAAGATTGAAAAAACTGATTAAATAATCAAGTATGTACCAATGGCAAATTATGGAAAATTAAATACCAAATTAATAAACATTTAATAAAGAATAATGTTAAAGTAGCCACTATAGCAGAACACAAAGTAGCATATACAGCTAATAAAGAACATTACAGAAATACACAAGACAAGATGGAAAGAAAACTGGGTAAAACCTCGAGTAAGTGATTTAAAGTTTGTATGAAATTCAGACTGAATTACATAAGGAAAAAAACAAAGTGATGTTTTTTGAGCAGGGAACTGTTGATACTGAATTAAAGATCAGTCTAAATGTCACAAAGATAGATCAGGTGATGGTTTTGTATACTTAGGAAGCACAACAATGATGGACTAAAACATGTAACAAGAGATAACTATTTTGAAGGCAAAGTAGATCCCACTTTGTTATGTTAGAAGATAAGCTTTTAAAAGTTTTAATTTTCTAATGTAACAAAGTGTCATCTACTACTTTACCTTCAATGTACTTAGGAAGCATGTTTGACAGAGAAAAAAAAATTAGGTGGCGAAATTAGTTGACAAGGGAATTCATCTTTGAAAGTCATAGTTGCTTTAGGAGAATTTCACAGGAATGATGGGTTCTCAAAAATGTCCCGAATGGCTATGTATGAAAGCGTAATTGTTCCTGCTCTGATGTACAGCAATAAAACCTGGGTACTGTAGAAGATACATAAGAGTTGTTTGTATGCTGGAGTGATGCATTACTTATGAGGGGTTTGTGGCAAGAGATGTTCTGATTCTGTGTGGAAGGAAGATGTGTTGCAGATTTGCAATGTAAAACAAAATGGTGTTAGTGAGGTGGAGCCAATCATTCTAAGGTGGTTTGGCTGTGTTGAAAGAATGAGTGATGAGATGCTTACTAAGAGAATTTATTCAGCCCAAGTGGCAAGAAAGAATAGAGGAAGGCCAAGGAAATTATGGGAGAACCAGATTCAAGAATGCCTGCATGATAAAAAGATAAGTATGAAGTACAGAAGGTCTTGTGTGAGATGTTTGATGGATGTCAGTGAAGCTCAAGTTGTGTGCTAAGATCACCGCCGTAAATGGAGTCGTTTCATACGCCAACAGTAAGTAAAATCTATTTCCATTAGTTTTGGACTTTAATCCGACAGATGAGTTTTCTTTGAGGAGTTAACTTTTGGATCTTAGAGAACTGACATTTCGGCTTAGTGATATGTATGTATGTTCCATTGTTAGAATGAAAGCTTTAGAGAAATGTCTTTCCTTTATGGCAGATCAGTACATTTAAATTCATATTCTCATTCTCTCCCTCCCGCCCCCCCAGATTTTGCAAACCAGGGTACATCATCATGCTTCTCACCTATATTTTTCAAATCACTAGTTTCGATACCTTTCTTTTTTTAATGTGTCTGCATAATACTTGTGCGTGCACTGACTTAAACACTTTTGTAAGTATACGAATGGTTTATTGGAATGAGGGACAATAAAAAAAAATGTTCTGTTTTATGTTCAGCTGATGTGCTTATTTCTTAAACCTTCCACATTTTTTTTTTTTTTTTGGAAAAATATTGTCACTGAACTGTCAATGTAAATTGACTCTTTAAATTTTTTTGTTTCTTTTTATGTATCAGTGTATGGTGTAAATTTGCTGCAATCTTTATGATACACTACATCAACATTCAGGATACAAATTGTAAATGTGTGAACATTGCTCCTTAACTACGTGAAGTTAAAATAATATATCAGTCATATGTATTTGCTTGCATATGGTATGTCAATGTCATGGCAAATTAATAGAGATTGCATATTTAATAAGGCATATTTTTGTTCATTGCGAACTTAATTTCTTTGGTGTTAATACATGCATCTTAAACTATATGCAAGTTCAAAATGAGGTGTTCAATTAGATCAACAATTTGATTGAATAACAATTGAGGTGTCCAATTTTTGATCAACATGATTAAAACAAATTTGAAATTGAGTGTAAAAAAAAATGCTTTGAAGTAAGGGTGCATGGCTGAAATAATAAAAAAAGGCAGTTCCTACTTTGGGATGTAAATTAGTCTTTGGTTTCGAGTACTTTAAAAGCCAGTCATGCTTTTGATAATAATTAAAGTAGGTTGGCAGTATGTATAATGGAAGTTATATTTATATGTTTTTTTTTTAAATATAGTAAGTTTTATCAACTATTATTACTGCAGTTTTAGATAGTTGATATTATGGAAAGTGATGAATATACTTGTTTAATAATCCAAGAAAGTTTAAGGCAATTTAATTATTAGGATCCTTTTGCTTTGTAATATTTTTTTACAGCACTAGGCAGATCTTCAAGTTTAGATGTATGGGGCATTAAAGTTCTGCACTTAAATGCTCCATACATCGATATCTCCATACATCTCTCCCCCATACTCACAGTGATGAGTTAGTTCAGTTGTTTTATTATGATTATTATTTTCTGGTAGACAGTAATTATTTCATTGTGGCTTCCATTCCTTACTGAGTCCTTGTGTTGGTTTTAGGTTTGTGGAAAAGAATTGGAGTGTGGCCATCATAATTGTCCAGAAGCATGTCATAAAGGCAAATGTTCCCCCTGCGCTAGGTCAGGTGCTCGACCGTGTCCATGTAACAAGAAAGGTACTTTTTTTTTTTTTGTCTGTATTTAATTTTTTTCTTCGCTTCTGAGGAAACTTTGTGTTGTATGCCTTGATTTTCAAACAAACAGTGGAAGTGTGTTTCCAAAGTTCATATGAAATAAATATTGAGTGAAGTAAAAATGAAGAATTACTGTCTCAGCACAAGTTTATCCTATGGTATCGTTACCGGTGCTTTAAGAGAATATGCCTAGAAAATGATCTTTCTGGTGATTAGTGAATAACCAGTATATCAAATGTGAGAGATTTTAAATATTCTTTAATAAATTTTGTTGTGTAAACAGCAAGGTAAAATTAACACTGGTTTTAATTATTATACCAGGTTAAAATATTATTAACTGTTCTCTCTCTTTAAAAAGTAAGTTCATGCTTTGGGATTTTATATTGACTCTTTTTGCACTTCTATATTAAAAAGCAGTGATGATAAAAAGCATATCACAAGTTTTCACACCAGGGTTAACATATTTGGAATTCCAAACTTGAGTAGCATATTATGAAGGTACGCATGGCTGGCTCTTAATTTGGAAAGTGCTGCCTGCCCAACTCAGAATTTCTGGTGATCAGCCTGATCTGTTTAAGACTTTCATCATGCGTTCTCTGCCACTTAATTGCAAATATCGCAAAGCTTCTTCTAAGGCAGGGATCTTTAATCCATGGATTGCAGAACACTTTTTAGTGACTCACAAGATGTTATTCACAAAGGAAATCCTAAAAGGAAAACAAAAAATAGTTTTTGGAATGGAAAAATTTTCAAGTGCCTTGAGTACATGAACTTCGAATTCCCAAATCTGCTATGAGCTATGCTGCGATATTATATAATTACATAGATGACAACTAGTACGGAATTTTCATAATTTTACGGATTTTTGGTTGCTGTTACAGAAGTACGAAAATACCGATGAAATTACGGAAAATCACCATTTCATTTTTCTGATATTGAAAGCAATTTTCTCATCAACTTAAAAATTTTTTTCTGTATGTTAATTAGTAATCCCATGCTATCTGTCTACGAAAGCAGCCACGTTGCCCTGGCTCAGCCTTTCGCCCCACTTTACCCCTCCCACGATGTCTCCCTATCACCCACAATGGATGCCGCTCCAGCATTTGTTTCCTTACCCCTCCCACAATGCTCTCTATGCCACCTGTAGCTAGCTACACAGAACACGTGTGTTGTATGGACACTGCTCCAATAGCCTTTATTTCTTTATGCTCTCTGGAGCACGTGCTACTGTGGAACAGAAAAGCGTGGCAGTTGGTTGTGCAATCATGAAGTTTATTATTATTATTATTATTATTATTATTATTATTATGTATTTAAAATGGAGTGTTTTTCTGGCCAACCCTTCTTCATCTAAAAATGAAGTGTTTCCTAGAAGCGTACCACAGAGACTGGCCTTGTTTTTAAAAGTCAGGTTTATGTGAATCATGTGTTTTACAGCATTTGTAGATGCAATTTTAGTTTCACTCACGGTGAACTGCAGTGACACACTCAGTGGGGGGTTACCCTTGTATATGCTTCTAAATACACAATTTTCGAATAATTGGAAGCATACTCTTGGTGGAGATAATATTATCGTTTCTCAATATTTTGGGAGATGTTTACTCCACAGTATTTTCGTTTGCATCTTCAATATTTTGGGCCACCCCCATAAAAGTCCTGGGTGCTCTACTAGTGGCGGGATTATTGCCGAACACACACCGAATCAAAGAAGCATCAACATTCCCAGGAATATAAATTTGGAAGATGTGAATCTGTTTACTGGTGTAAATATGACATGGATGTTAAGTCAGATAATATCCGAAAACTTGAAAATTTTGTTATCCTGGAGCGGGAATCGAACTTGCGTCTCTCAGATAGTGCCCGAGTATGCTAACCACCACACCACACAGAATGACCAATGTACAATGGTGTAATCCTATATTCCAAGGAATGATTTTTTTTTCATGTCTGGAGGTAATCTTTTATATTTTTTCTGGCAGACAGTACTTTTCATTTTTCCATTCATATTACATATCGCTAAGCTGTTCTCTGAGATTCAGAGGTTAGCTGCACAAGGAAATACAAACTACCAGATAACTTTTACTTACTGTTGCCGTATCAAACTTCTTCATTTACAGCGATTTTGACATACAACTCGGGCTTCACTGACATCCATCACATGCCGTACACAAGATCTTCTATACTTCATACTCATAATCTTTTTCTCATGCAGACACTCCTGAATCTGATCCACCCATGACTTCCTCAACCTCCCTCTGCCCTTCCTTCCTGCCACTTGAGCTAAAAATATTTTCTTAGTAAGCATCTCATCATTCATTCTTTCAACATGGCGAAACCACCGAAGCATATTAGTCTCCACCTTGCTAATGACATTTTGCTTCACATTACACAAATGCAACACATCTTCATTCCTCACATAATCAGAATGTGTCTTGCCACAAACCCTCCATTAGTAGTTTTCAATTTTCACTAGCAAAAAATTGTTTTTTTATGTTAATTTTTTTTTTAAATAGCTCTCGTGACAAACTGGAATTTGTTGCTGTGTTAAATACCTGAATTCACCCATGTGAGCTGGATTGCGGATTTTTTTTTTTTATTATGGAAAATTACTTTTAGAGGTTAGCATCTATATAATTAAAATATTTAAAGTGTACAAAAAAATTGACAGCATATAAGGTACCTACTACAAACTTCTTTGTAACACAGATATCAGGTTAACTGCATCGTTGCTTTTTCCGAAAGTTAAGTTTTAGGATTCAGAACCTCTTTGAAATATTCAATATTAATAATAAACACATGCATTTTTACTCTTCTTTTTCATGAGGCCTCTGAGTCCTATTCCATTTTGTCATGTTGTTCATGATTCAGGGAAGGTTGAAGACCCCCCTACCATAGAGAAACAAGGCTGCTGTACAGAACCAAACCACTGTAATAGTAAAGGGAATGTAACACAGAGAGAACTGCCTCTTCTCATAGGAATTCCTCCCACAAATGTGTTTAGAACTGGACTATATACTTCTGTTACAAATGTAAACATGTTTTCTTTTCATCATCATCACTAAGCTGTTCTCCAAGATTCAGAGGTTAGCTCCACAAAGAAATACAAACTACCAGATAATTTTCACTTACTGTTGCAGTATCAAACTTCTCCATTTACAGCGATCTTAACATACAACATGGGCTTCACTGACATCCATCACATGACCTTCAATACTTCATACTCATAATCTTTTTCTCATGCAGACACTCCTGAATCTGATCCTCCCATGACTTCCTTGGCCTCCCTCTGCCTTTCCTTCCAGCCACTTGGGCTAAAAAGATTTTCTTAGTAAGCATCTCATCACTCATTCTTTTGACTTGGCCAAACCACTGAAGCATATTAGTTCCACCTTGCTAACAACATTTTGCTTCACATCACACAACTGCAACACATCTTCATTCGTTTTCGTTTTCTACACTTAAATATAAACAAGGTAGATCTCCCAATCCCCCAAATATGTAAACAAATACTTGAACTTCCACATCTGCGTTGTCGCAATGAATTGTGCCAGAAGCTCATTTTAGTTTTGGTTTCGGGAAACTGACAATTCTGTTTTTGTAAAGATTTTTCGGGGGGGGGGGGCTGGCTATGTGTTTCAGTTGCTAAACCTATGAAATGAAAACTGAATTTGTTTTCAACCTTTAAAGAAATTTAACTGTCCTACTTGACTTCAGACTCTCATATTACAGCCCAGTTTGTTGGTTTCAGCTGTAATTAATCAACACACCCGGTGGCAGATGGAGTCTTTCGTTTCACTCAGTGAATTTCACCATCTGATTATTTAACAAGTTAATCTTTGTTTTGTGAGAGAAAATTTTTTTTTTTTTAAAGCCAAGAGCAAAATGCTGAACCTTCCAGTACGGGCCCAGCCTGGCCCAAGACTGGAATTTTTCACTTTACTAATGATAAAAAAATGAGCAAGCCAGCCTCTGCAGACCTCTATCATATTATGCAGTAGAATGTGCAATTTTGTAGGCTTTAGGGACTAGCAACTGTCCATTGAGTTGCTCATGGTGGCCATTAAACCCCAAACAAACAAACAGCTATTTATAGGCTTTGTCACTGTAGTTTCATTTGACTATGATTAATTAATGATAAAAGTCACTCTATGTCCTGCAATTTATTAAAGATGAAATTGTCGATATGTGTTTTTTTATTCGAACAATAGGTTATTTTTACTAATACTACTGTTTCACACGTTGTATGTGATAATGTCATTTGGTGCTGGACGCCTTGCTATAAACGTCGAATATAATATTATAATCAATCACAGTATCAAAGTATAAAATAGCACTAAAAATAGAGTAAACTCACCACTATGCTGTCTTAGGTTGTAATTTTTTTTTTTATTTGCTGAACAGTACTCGTATTCATGCCCTTGGTCCATTTATTCGGTATCTGTTCTCATCGTTTTCACAAAATGGCTCACTGTTGGTGCCATTCTATTTGGTGTATATACAGCATCATTTGATGAGCTTGTCAAGCTATTGTTGAAACTTATTGAACTTGAATTCAATTCTTCATGACCAAAGACTCAAAGATTTGCTGTTAGTTCAATGCGAAAAGTAGGCAATTTACTAACATCAATGATTTGAATTTACAATACGAAGTCAACCTCGTAAAATCATGGAACCGAAGCATAAAGCAAAGGAACCATTAAAAGCCAATGAAATCTTAAAAACCTCTAAGAAATTGTAAAAAGCAAACATCGCATCCAGCCCTCAAACGTTACCAGACTAGTTTCAACAGCATATCCTCTGCTGTCATCTTCAGTGGTCACATATGCCAATGTTGTGGCCTGCTCTATTATATGCAGTGTCAGTCAGGCCGCAATGTCGGCATATGTGACTGACCACTGAAGATGACAGCAGAGGATATGCTGTTAAAACTAGTCTGGTAACGTTTGAGGGCTGGATGCAATTTTTGCTTTTTACAACTTTTTTTAGAGGTTTTTAAGATTTCATTGGCTTTTAATGGTTCTTTTGCTTTATGCTTCTGTTCTATGATTTTACCAGGTTCACTTCGTATTGTAAATTCAAATCATTGTAGTTAGTAAATTGTCTACTTTTCGCTTTGAACTTACAGCAAATCTTTTGAGTCTTTGGTCATGAAGAATTGAATTCAAATTCAACAAGTTTCAACAATAGCTCATCAAGCTCATCAAATGATGCTGTATATGCACCAAGTAGAATAGCACCAACAGTCAGCCATTTTGTGAAAATGGAGAGAGCGAATACCCAATAAATGGACCAAGGGCATGAATACGAGTACTGTTCAGCGAATAGAAAAAAAAATTGCAACCTAAGACAGCATAGTGGTGAGTTTACTCTATTTTTATTGCTTTATG
The DNA here is from genome assembly GCA_039090855.1 of Macrothele yani. Lineage (NCBI taxonomy): Eukaryota > Metazoa > Arthropoda > Arachnida > Araneae > Macrothelidae > Macrothele > Macrothele yani. The sequence continues at coordinate 118,604,446 of CM077004.1, read as the reverse complement.
CTTTAATACTGTGATTGATTATAATATTATATTCGACGCTTATAGCAAGGCGTCAATCACCAAATGACATTATCGCATACAACGTGTGAAACAGTAGTATTACTAACAATAACCAATTGTTCGAATAAAATTATAGTAACCACGTAACGCTTATGGTTGTTGGTCTAATGATAACCATAATGGGATTAGTGGATATGTGTATTTTATTGATGATAAAATGATGAATGCATGATTTATAAGTATATTTTACATGAAAAATTTTGTAGATGTAGCTCTTGATTGACTAGCCACAAACATTAACTCAGATTTCTGTGAATTCTGTAAATCTCTGTTCATTTTATTGTTCTTATTTGCACAAAGTGAATCCACATAAATTGTGATATGTGCAACTTAATTTGCAGTTGCATTGACCACAAAAATCATACATCGGATGTCAGGTGATAACTTATAAATGAAAAAAATAGTCAGTGTAAATATGAAACACTGTTTCAATTTTGAACATGTATGTAAATTTAGTATGTATCTGGTTTCAATAGCGTGGAAACTCAATGTGTCGTATGTGGAAATGCAGATGAGCCAACAAAGTTCTTGATGTTAAACAATTCTGTTTTTGAGCCATTCTGCTTTTTGCTACTTCAGTGAGGATTAACTTGTTTTTAACAATATAATTAATCCTTTGGAATAATCTTCCATGAGAAATAAATGAACATTTTCATTTTGTTCAAAGTGCAACAGACACATTAGTAAAGGTTGTAGCTGTTAGCCATTTGATCACTAAAATGAAAACAGGTAACAGTTGTACTGATTGACTTCCCTCCTCTGTCTGAAGCTAATCATGAGAGAAGATACTGTGATGATATTGTTAAAAAGTTTGGATATTGGGGTTATGCTTAATACATGCGATAACAGATGCCAAATTGATATTTAAAGAAAGCTTTCAAGTGCTTCTTTTGAGAAACTTGAAGTTATTCTGTTTGGTATGCCTTTCATTTTATGACAGTAGCAGTGTACTCTTTGTGTAACTTTCGAAATGATGTTTAGTTGTAATCAAGTGTGTGGAACCACCTCACTAAAACCTGTGACCATCAGAACACTGATGATGTTGCAATGAATTAAATATTTACTCTCCACTTGTCCTGATAAAGCGAAGCCAAACATTCAGTGTATCTACAGTAGATCTTAAAATAAAATAAAATTGTGAGCAAACATTTTGATTTTATCTATCTTGATATCACAAGAATTGTAGTCAAAGAATTTTAAACATTTATATTTAATCTTTCATTTGTAATCTTTGTAATTCCACATTTAATCTTTTTATATGATCTGTCATATGACTTAAATCTTTTAATGATATATTTCATATGTAATTCCATATTTAATTTTTACATATTGTTTCCCAGAATTACAAAAATCATATGATTGGAGTCAGAGACAAGGCAATAAAATAATATTGCTTTGTTGACAGAGGCAGAATTTATGCATTAGTTGAGGAGACATTTTTTGATAAAAGACCACAACTGGTTATTTAATATATGTTCAGTCCCGTGCACACAATGGAATTCACAAATCATGATATTTCCCAAGCAGTTTGGAAGGTTTTATAAAATATTATGCTGACAGTTTATATTGATAATTACTTACAACTCAGTGTGATTATTGTGTGAAAAAACTGATTTAATAACAATCTACTAGGAAAAGACTTTTAATGGATGAAATTTTAAAATGTATATTTCATTCACAAATTTTGCTTCAATTAACATTCAATGTAATTTTCAGTTTCATGGCTGCCTTGTACCGAAGATGTTCTTCCTTGTGGGGATACTTGTGGTAAAATTCTGGAATGTGAAATACATCGTTGTAGTCAGAGATGCCATTTTGGGCCATGTGGAGCAGTAAGTAGTTATATTTTGTATGTTTTCTGTCTGTGTTTTGAGGGATGGATGTTCAGCTGCAATGATAAGTAAAATAAACAAGTACATAATCCATATTACTTCATGCTTAGTAAACCTAAAATTGCTTAACTTTATCACAGTGTGTGGCTATCACATATTATTAAAAAAACATTTGCACTAAATCGTTATCTTTTAAAAAATTATGTACTGATATAAACAGGGTGCGATTAACTGAAATGGAATGTTTTATAAATCAAAATGATTTCATTTCCCAAATGCCAGTAAAGGTACTAACTGATACCATGGTTTCAACCATTGGCTCTCATCATGCCATCAGAGCGTATGCTGTGTTTTGCTCGTGAGTCATCCTTGAATCTCTCAACACACGGTTGTTGTCTTGTGCTGCCATCTTTTAGCTTGATCCTGCTGAAATTTCAGGAGATTTGGTGTGGTCACATTTGGTTGCTGATTCTGATAGGAAAAGAGATTGTTTCTGTCCGGTGTATCTAGAAATGCCTCTTGCTTCATTCCAAACAGGCGTAAACCCATCATCATTGACTATCTTTACTAGATCTGTAGTTTTGTTTGTTGATGTTAAAGATTGCATATGTGTTCTTTCAGGCAGATTGATGATGTTCCTTTGGTTATTTCAGTGTATCTTTTCTTTGTGCAACCACCTAGTGAAGAAAGTGATATGAAACAAACTCCACTTTGGTCCTGAGGTTTTGATGGATCTTAACTGCTTCTTAGCTACTGTGCAATTGTAGGGCCTTGTCTTATGTCAATATTGATATTTTCTTTTGTAAGCTTCTTTTTTATGTAGCTGGAAATATCTGGTATATAGGGAATGGAACCTGATTTATTATGTTTGTTTTTAATACTGGAAGATACGATTTGGGAGTGGGGGTGAGTTTGGTATTAATATTAAGATTATACCAAGTGCATACTGAAATTTCTTTTGATTTTAAAAGTTTATGATATTTGAGTGACTGATGCTATTATTGGCATGGTTTACATGTGATTGCACAGCTGCTTCCTTATAAGCCCAAGGTGAGTAAGAGATTGCAGGAGTTATATTGAGAGTCCAGTTGTGCTTTCTGAATATGGTAGTGCTGTTGTTCTGGTTATTCCTTGTAATACACTAAAGTGCTAGAAAAACTGGTACACCAGTCCATAGCTGCCAATCCTTCCGATTTTGGGGCGTCTTTTCGTTGTTCCGATCGGAAAGTGATTTCTTCCGATTTTTCATTTTCATACCAATAATCCCTATTTTTTTCTCCCCATTTCAAGAGCAAAAAAAAAAAATCTTTATTCCACTTCAAAAAATCCTTACCACGAGATGATTAAAAAGAAAAAAATTCTCCTTATTTTCCCTGTGAAGAGAAAGTGCGAGCGGCATGGTTTTCTGCTTACACGTGGACTTTTGGGTGGATCCCAGTACCTTCCCCTGCGCAAGCGGCACAACGGTGGTGACAATTCCCATCAGGCTATGCAGCTGCGTAACGTAAGGTTATAATCATGTTCTCTCTCTTGCTGTTTCCCCCCTCCCCCGTTCTCCTTTTCAGATAACGCATTGTTCGTCCCCGGGGTCGCAGCTTCTCAGAGGCCAGCGTGGGTGTGTCTTGCATTCCAGCACTCCCAGTTCAAAATGCTATTTTTCAGAACGTAGTTATCGTAGGAAAAAATTCAAACGCTGCTTCTCAGAGGCCAGCGTGGGTGTGTCTTGCATTCCAGCACTCCCAGTTCGAAATGCTATTTCAGAACTTAGTTATTGTAGGATAAAAATTCAAACGGATTTTAAATCTGTGGAATTTTTAAGCCCAGATCGATACCCAACATGACGAAATTAAGCAAAAGCTGCCAGTTTTGTGAAATAAAAAATTCATTAGGCATGGTTTCGTAACTTCTTCTGTGGCAATAAATTTGACCTAACAAAAGAATGCTACTGCAAGAGAAAGTTGAAAAAGAAAAAAAAGTCCAATGTTCATTCGAGCCTGTGCTTCTCCAGCAATGATTTATTTTGCTGGTCCATTACTCAGCAAGTTTTCTATGCTTTTCAACCATGCTTTTTTTGTTTGTCGCTCAATAACGTGCATAAAAATGTCTTGGCTTGATTCAACGAAATAAATATGTTGGGTTGCTATTTTTTTCCTCTGCAAATTGCATCTCTTTAAGCTGTTACTGTTTTACAACAGCAGTTTTACTCGCATTTTTTTTCAAGTGTCAATAAATTTAGTATTAGTGATTCGCTATGAGCAGCAATATGAAAGGGGGGAAAAAGTACTATCAAACATTCCGTGATGCGTATTCTGTGGAATTCCTGTGTATTGCAAAATCTTCAAAAAATGAAAAATATGCATTTTGCACTGCATGTTATGTAATTTCAGCGTTTCACGTGGTGGAAGGAATGATATTACTGATCATATTTCTAGTGCCCAGCACAAATCTAATGTTGACTGCGTGAAAAAAAAAAAAATATGAAATTAACTTCCTTTGTTAAGAGTTTCAATGAACTGGATGCAATTCATGCAAAATGTTTGTTCACTTCTGTCTTTAGTTGAGCATAATTTACCAATTAGTGTCACTCATTTATTTCATTTTTTTTTTATTTGAATGTCTCATCGTCCGTCACTCCGTAAGATAAACCTAGCATGAAAATGGTTTGTTTTTGAAAACATTTTAGTTTGTTCCGTGACGGCGTGGGATATGATCCTATTGGATTTGGGGGTCAAAGGGTGTGGGACATTCTTCCCTTTAGATGCAAGCTTCCATAAAAATAAATTTTTATCTCTTTATAGATCATAATGATATAGCATAGTAATGAGAAATTCTGTATGGATAATCGAAATAAACGTGCCAATAAATTCAAACATCTGTAGTCATATCAATTAAAAGTTAATACTTAAGTTAGGTAACATATCGTTTTTTTATCGATATGTTCAGTACATTTAATCAATATGCGCGACAAGTAATTTCATTGGATATATCAATTAAAAATTTCATCAAATATATCGTTTTTTTTTGTTTTTGTTTTTTTACAATTTTCGGTTTCGGAAAGTTGGCAGGTATGTCTATAGCACAACAACAACCAAGTAAAATATATTATTTTTTGAGATACTAGCATTTATGCCCATTCTCCGAACGGTGAATCTATAAAAAAATTTGTTTAACATAAAATTAAAGAAAGGAAAAAGTAATTAAGGGAAAGAGACGTAATTTAAAATCCGTAACTGTTTTACAATTTAGAACGGCATCATAATGTCAATGCATACAGTTTGACGTAAAACAGAGCTGGCTTTGGCGCTTCTTAATTTTAAATCAAAATTTGAAATTTCCAAAGCATTTCAGTGATTCTGACAAAATTATCTTTAAACCTATTAGCATTTTGAAACAGTAAAGCTAAGCCACCCTTTTGAATTTTTTGATTTTCAGACTTTTTTCTAGGCGTAGAAGTGGTAGAAAAATTCAAGCAAACAATGTTTCAAAGCGCTGGTATTTTTTCCTTTTTTTTTTTTTCATGCATTTGCAGGTATCCAGACTTTAAGACCTACCAGCATGACAATTTTTAGATCTGCAGGTTATTTAGAAGTGGTCTAACAATTCACAAAAAGTTCAAGCAAACAATGTTCCAAAGACACCATTTTGTTATTTTTTGGTTTTCGGACTTTTCTAGGTATTCGGACATAAAGACCTATTAGCGTGCCAATTTTCAGATTTCTAGGTCATTTAAAAGTGGTCAAACAATTCACGAAAAATTCAAGCAGACAATGTTCCACAGCTGACCTTTTTTTTTTTATACTTTTTGTGCTGTATCAATTCCAAGATGGCAGCTTGTTTACGGTTTTTGTTTCGCTCCTGGTGAACTCCCTGTTGGATTTGTGTGGAACGTTTTTCAATTTCCCTCTATTTTTATTGAAAGACTTTGCTCTGCCACCATTCCGAAGTTTCCGAGTTTTTTACTGTCGTTATTTTTTGGAAGGGCGGACTTTTGTCATTTGAACTTATAGCACTTACTAAATTTACCACTAAGGAAGACAAAAGTGGTCCAAAAAGCATTTCCATAAACTGTTATGCTAAACTGTTAAACAACTGAGATAGCTTTATCAACAAAACATATGCCGAACAAATTCTTTGCGTCACCATGGCAGCAGGTCACGGGACCAGAACGTTCCTCTGTGGTTATTGTGAAGACAGACAAGCCGTTCGTTTCTTTCCTTTGTGTCTTTAAAAAATGCTTAAAAATCAGAAAATGACTTTTTCTTAATTTTTTTTTTTAAAAAAGGGATTATAGTTGTAAGTTTATGCTGTAAAAATTGCAATGCATTATGATTTATAGTTTGCCATATATTCGTTTTTTTAAAGGGATCCCATCGTGAAATAGAGAATTTTGTGAAATTTAAAATTTTAATTTCTCATAAACTAAATCGAAATTAAAAAAAAGGGCGACTAAGTGCAAAAATTTGGTCATAGCACTACATGCCTACAAAGTTTCGTGGCTCTGTTGCTGTTAGTGTGTCCGGAACATGACCTGATAGCACTTTTTTGCTTACCTTAACTTTGAAATACAATCGCTCTTGAAGTATCTCCAGAATCGAAAAACAGTTTATTTCAGCATGTTCTCCAAACAATTCTCTACAAACGATGTAAATTTCATATTTTTGTGTTCAATACATTTTGTGCTGTGAGCTAGGAAAGCAAGAGTGTCACGAAATTTCTAAAACAGCGGCAGTTACTTTTTTTTAGAATAGAGAGATTTAAAAAAAAAATCATAAAAATCTTCTTGCTTTTAAAGTTAATCTTTGACAGAGATTAACATAGAGTTGCTAGAACACTAGATTCCATGTCATCATATTTTCTCCAACACATTTCAGCCCATTTCATAGTTTTGACACATAAATGTCACAGTTAGACATCAATAATATCAGCTAGCTAATGGTAAATCTTTCCTGACATATCACAAGAATATTTTTTGTATTATTGCAATGTACTGCTACATGTGTATTTATATGTCCCCTTCCCCTGTCTACCTATATCTATCTACACTCACATGCACATAGATACATAGATACAGGATGTATTCAAATTGAATTCAATTTGATTGAGATGGAGGAGGAAGAGTGGCATTTCCATATCCAGAGCGTGAAGTAAAAGAAATTTCACCACCATGTAGGGTTCTGGCTATACTGAGACAGATGTAACATGTGAAGTAATAAAAATTTGAGAAAAGTTCTTCTGAATTTTATGCAGTAAATTTATTGCAATAATTCTGTGTTGTTATGGTAGTGTGATCCGAACACAAATTCAACAGCTTGAAAAATATCTGAAAAGTTACAGCTGGGCATATGCAGAAATTATTTACCTGCTCAGGTAAATAATTTCAACTTTGTTGTACTTTTTTAAGTTAAAAAGACGTGATGAATTTTTTTCACATGTTTTACATTTCCGTTTTAAGCGTCTGTAATTCAAAGTGTTCAATGCACAAAAGCGTGTATCTCTAGTTAAGATTATGATGCCAAAATTGGGATCAAATGATATGATGATGAAATTGGTATTTGAAATATTTAGTGATTCTGTCATGTTTCTTTCGTTTAAGTTTTTGCCCTTTTTCACTAAACATTGGAGGCTAGCTCCATGAGAGGCATATGTGCCATCGCTGATTATGAACAACATTTGGATCAAAAGTACATATGGTTCCAGTTTCTGGACCTAGTGTATAATATAATTAAAGAAGTGATATTCTTCTGTTCTTGGCACTCTGTAACAGTAATGCAACTTCTGGAGATTACCAGTGAAATGAAACATGACATGCAATGACTGCCTATTTTGTTGTAGTAGGAAATTCTATTCCAAAGTTTTAAAAATTTAGTTACCTGGACTGGGCAACTAGATTTTTTATTTACCTGCGCAAGCCAATAATTTTCATACCCCGGGTGTCTCAGGCATAGTGTTTTTCAAGCCCTGACATTATTGACTAACTTACAAACTTTGTTGTGTGCTTCTTTCGTTATGTTAACTGTGAAAATTGTATTTGATAGCTTTAGGTTTTTGATTTATTTATTTATTTATTTGCTGAGAAGCTTCATGCATTTGAGTGTCTGGCTCATTTGCTTAACAAGTAGTTAATTTTTTTTGGCTGAGAATTTAATATTGTTGGGTATTTTTCTTCGATTTCTCATACTTACTGTCTTACTCTTGGTTCAGGATTCACATCCTGACTTATTGTGTATTTTTATTGCTTTTCTTGTGGGAAAGCCGCCACAGCTCACTGCACTCAACTTAGGTATGCTCTGAATATGTAAAATTAATGCATGACAGAAGGCTCAGGATAATGATACTTTGCACCTGTGCATTCCTTCTCTATGAAATACTGTATGTTTTATCATCACTGATAGTATTATTCCCATAATAAGGAATAAAATACAACATGAAGTATCACTGATAGTGTTTTAGTTTTTTCATTTTGAGGTTTAAGGACCATCATGAACAACTCAATGGGCTGTAAGTGGTCATCATACCCTAATTTGAGGCCACTGGTTTTATAGAGGGGAGGTAGCCAGTGCTGTCTGTAAGACAGACACACTATCCACGCCAGACCCAGAATTCAAATTCGGACCCATTTCCGATGAATGATTATTCATGAGCCAGCACCTTGTATCATTCAGCCACTTGGAGGAACTCACTGATAGTGTCAACCCAATCAGTTGTAGCATGTGTTGCATTAATGAGTTATAAGTAATTTCATCTAGTTTGGATCAGTGAGTCTTATCATCACTGATAGGGTCAACAATATAAGTTATGTGTGTCGCATTGATGAGTTATATGCTCTTTCATTTAAACTGCATCAGTGAGTCTAATCAGCACTGATACTATCCCTATAAGCTAAAGGTTGTTTGAACCTTCTTGTTACGTGGCTTTTTCATATATTTGCAACATGTTAGTAGTCTAATATAAAATTACTGTTTCACATGTTATATAGTTCATGAATAGACCGGGTTACCCCTAAACAACGATGACATGTGGTAAGTAACATCAAAGGTAAATTATTGTTAATATTATAATTCACTGAGATTCAGAAGTTAAAAAATATTTGTACTACTTATGATGGACTGATGATATTTCATAATTTTCAGCACTGTTAGATATATATTTTTTAGATATAGTCTTGAGTTGAACAATAAGTGGCAGGCCTAATCTTTTATGCAAAGTTCGCATTATTTGCTGTTGTGTTAATGAAAATATGCAGATGAGCTTTACAGGAATGAATAAAATGCCATGCAAACAAATGTGAACAGATTCGTTGAAGTCGAAAGTACATGTAGAACCAATAATTTTCAGCGCTATTAGATATATATTTTAGATATAGTCTTGAGTTGAACATTAAGTGGTAGGCCTAATCTTTTATGTAAAGTTTGCATTATTTGCTGTTGTGCGACTGAAAATATACAGATGAGCTTTACAGGAATGAATAAAATGCCATGCAAACAAATGTGAACAGATTCGTTGAAGTCGAAAGTACATGTAGAACCAATAATTTTCAGCACTGTTAGATACATATTTTAGATATAGTCTTGAGTTGAACAATAAGTGGTAGGCCTAATCTTTTATGTGAAGTTTGTTTTTATTTGCTGTTGTGCGAATGGAAATGTACAGATGAGCTTCACAGGAATGAATAACCATACCTTTCGTTTTTCGTTTTGGTGTTTGCTTTTAATCTTGTTTGTCATGCAGGTCATTGTTTCTACGAGTTGAATATTGCTTTGCAATTTTACCCATTTCATGTCTTCAGTCTTTTACTATAAGTTGCAATTACTACTGTTAGTCTAGTAGTTCTGCATATGCTTTCAAATTCAATGAATCTGTTCAAAGTGTTTGCATGGCATTTTATTCATTCCTGTAAAGCTCAATTGTACATTTCCATTCGCACAACAGCAAATAATGTGAACTTCGCATAAAAGATTAGGCCTACCACTTATTGTTCAACTCAAGACTATATCTAAAATATATATCTAATAGTGCTGAAAATTATGAAATATCATCAGTCCATCGTAAGTAGTACAAATATTTTTTTACCTTCTGAATCTCAGTGAATTATATTATTAACAATAATTTACTTTTAATGTTACTTACCACATGTCATCATTGTTTAGGGGTAACCCGGTCTATTCATGAACCGTATATAACGTGTGAAACAGTAATTTTATTTTAGACTACTAACATGTTGCAAATATACTGATACTATCGACCCAATCAATTTTATATTTGTGCAATAATGAGTTATGTATAATTTCTTCTAGATGGCATCAGTGAATCTTATCATCATTAATAGTGTCAACTTAATTTAATATCACTGATAGTGTCAACTTGATTTAACATCACTGATAGTGTCAACCCAACTAGTTGTAATGTGTGCTGCATTGATGAGTTAAACGTAATTTCATCTAGAATGATTCGCCAGTAAATTTGCATGGTTTTGCAATTGGTTTTATGCATGCTGTAATGCAAAAATACCAAGTTTCAGAGATGTGAGTATACTCATACATATTCTTTTTACTTTCATTCTAAATATAACATTTTCAATAATTCGTTACAGTGCTTGCAGATGAGAGTCATGAAATGTCGATGTGGTCAGCGAGAAAAGTCAGTTCCTTGCTGCAAAGAATATATATGTGATATTAAGTGTAAAAGAAAACGTGACTGTGGAAAACACAACTGTAACCGCAAGGTAAGATGCCTTCTGTCTTTTTCTTTTAATAATTAACCTTATAAAGCTTAGGTAGTAATAAGAGATATTATGACCAATTTTCTTGGCACATGTTAATTCTCAAAAGCATATACTTGTTTCTTAAGTTTGAAATTGGATCAATTCTTTGTTCAAAGAATATCTCATCCAAAAAGTGTTCTGGTACTTTTGATATGTTTTATATAAAAATAAATTGCTGTGAGAAGATGAACTAATACTGCTATCACATTTTAAATGATCTGGTACACGGATATGTTTGTATTTGAATCTATTTGAACTTTTTTTTTTTTTGGATGAATAGACTAATTTATTTCTTAATAAACCGAATCTATGTCAAATTGGGAAGACATAAATTTTGATAACTTATTGAGAGCTCAAAAACTTTTTTTTTTGTGATAGATGCATATGCAATAACTGTAAAATTACAAACAGAAAGTTCTGCATGATGTGTGGGATCAATTTTTCATTTTTCTGAATTTAATTATTTATGAAAGAGTGAATGATATCAAAATCTCATTCTACATATATACATATATATTCTTTGCCATATAAGGGAATTTAGGAGAGGGAGAGAAAGCGTATTTAGCATGGGAAGTTTGTAGCTACCATTTTATCAAGTGTCTTTCGTATATCTCTTTCGCACAGCTATACTTTCACTGTATCTGTTAGGTGGACTTCAGATTTTTGTTCATTGAGTTTAATGTGCTCAGTACAAGGTGTATTAAACCTGTGGCTGCAGTAACATGAATATATAGTTAACTCATAAAGAACCTAATTTGTGCGTGCTAATAATCAGAAGGTTTAGTCATTTCAATTCAGTTTAAAAGAGCAGATGTGCATGCTGTACAGGGTTTTTGAGAAAAACCTCCTTGTTTCAGACTTTAATCAGACTCTTCAAATAAAAAACAAAACAAAACAAGACAGTTTTCTTCATAAGAAATTTTTGGGAATTTAATTAAAACATAAAACATATTTATCATGTATTATGTATTGATGTGAGCAGCATTTGCAATACTACTAATATCACAGTAGTACTCTATGCCTACAGTAAAGTGTGCCATGTGTGACTGTGTTTGTAGAGCTTAGTGTTTTGACTCTGATAGAAATATCTAACCACGAGATTTCTTTGCATAATAATGTGTGTTCACATACCTTCTCTCTTTGAAACCATTGGTGTTAGATCAGGACTTCATGGTGGCGAGACTATTTGTCCTCCTTTCTCCTTTTCCAACCCATTGAGTACTTAAAATTATAGTAACCATCTCGCTCACTGTTATTGAAGTATCAGTTGTAGATGCTTACTTGCATTTAGTTCATGCTGAAAAAATATTAGGGCAATATCTCGTTGTTCTCATTTCTACTAAAAAGCCTTTCAAATTCAGGTAGTGAAAGGTGATTTCCAGTAGTATTGAAGATACTGTGGGTTGGTTGCTCCATAGACTGTTGTTTTGAGTTACATGAAGATGAGGGACTGTTTCTGGTGTTTTATTTTTGACATAACAAGCAAACATATTTTATGCTTCATTTCAAAGACAACTTCAGGAATAGTTATTCTCTGGATCCTATCATCCTATCTCTTTGTAATTGTATTTTATTTGTCAAAGTGATAAGTGATGCATTGCTGGTAAAAAACAAAACAAAAACAAACTGGCACAGTTAGCTTTTTGCTGCTCTTTTGTTTGATGTAGGACATGCGCAGTATAACATTGTCTTCTGTGTCAAAGTCATTCTTCAATCCCAAGAGCCCCTTTTTTTTAACAGTCAAATGCCACTTTTGCTAATATGGTTTGTTTTACATTTCTATGGACTTATATGGAGCAGTGCATGTGGTTGCAGGCCACATATCTGAATATTTATTCTGCAGTCATGTATAAAGGTCTGTGCTGTCTCTGTATGTCACATATTGATTGTTTTGTGTATGATATAGGACATACAGTATGTCTCTGCAATAAAACATTAGTGCAAAGGAAAGTGTTCTACATCCATGTAGCATTGGTTTTATGTACTTATGAATATAAGCAGTGCTGCTCTCATGCCTTGCCTGACACTTTCTAGAACTGCCCTACATACACTTGCAAATGTGATCATGCACAAGTGTTGATATGTCTTATCCATGTATATATCCATGTATACTGTCGTGTTATTACATTATTCTAATACATCTAAGATTTTAACTTCTCATGCTAAGAGCCTAGGCTTAAGTCTGCACGGATACACGATAGCAGCATTTATTCTTCAGTTCTAGCTTTCTTTCTTTTGAAAAGGTCCTTTGTATGAATGATGGATTGTCTGGCATTGCTGCAGTAGGTATCAGTGGTGTTTGTGTTGCGAGTCTAACTTGGATTTCTGGGTTCCCATGTTCAGTCGAACCCAGAATTCCAGGTTTCTGGCGATGCAAATTATGTCAACCCTGGTAAATGGTGTGGTATATTGTTTAACCCATTTTTATCCATTTTTACAGCTTTGTAAATTGTGCTGATACTATTATGAGTTGTAATAGTGCCAAACGGTAAACAGTATATTTAATTGTTTAAAACTATTTTTCATGATTTTGTCCCTTACATTAATTAGATGCTAAAGAATTATTAGCACTGCCAAAATAAATCTTTCACAGTTTTAGTCAGTCTTGCTGCTCCACACATTTTAGGTCACAAGACTGAGATTCGGACCAATGTACATTGCTTTTTTGTGATTTTCCCCACATAGGGAGTTAGGGCTGCTTTGAATTCTGTACTTGAGGATTAGTGAATCCTGTTTTCCATTGGAGCAGGGTACTCTATAGAAAGCCAGATGATTTAAGAAAATGTAACGTTACGTTTAGCAGCTAACATAGGTGGATCTGAGAAATTCATGCCGTTAATGACAGCTAAATCTAAAATTCTAGATGATTTTCTGGAGTAAAATGACCATCAGTTGAGTAAAAAGGCCTGGATAACCAATGAAATTTTTCAAAACTGGGTAAAAATGTTTGATAGAGAGAGAGAGAGAGAGAGAGAGAGAGAGAGAGAGATAGATAGATAGATAGATAGGTAGATGATGCAGAGGTGCAAAGTGATTTCCATCATTGATAACTGTATCATGCATGGATGCACACCTGAAATGAAATACGTAAATGTTTAGTTTTTACCAGCCTATGGAACATCAGAATTTTAATCTTTAGCTAAAGTATTCATCTAGAGCTTTAAGATTCTTTATTGAAAGCAAGTTGTGACAGAAATGCATTGCTGGCATTGAGGAAAATCATAATACATTGATTAACTTGGTACAAGCAATGAGAATAAATGGTAACACACAAAGAGAAGTGATAGAAAACACAATTAAAAGCTGTGTAGGGTAGATCGTGTTTTAGCTGACAATGGTGAAAAAATAAAACTTGTGTAGATCTTAGTGAACATGAACCTAATGAAGAATACAATGTGATTTTGCAAAAATTCCTGATTAGATGAAAAAGAAATATCTCAAGCATGTGTAATAAATATCAGTGCTGAAGGAGAGTTCTGCAGAGATTTAAGAAATGAAGGCATTGTATTCCAATTAAATCCTCAATCAGGCTATGAAGATGAACCAAAGGATAGTGTACCCAGCCCTACTCTTATGGAAAAAGAAGCTCAAGCAACAATAAATATTTTACAAAATTTTATTAAAGCCATACCTCTAACAAGTGATGAAACTTTAATTGTAATTTTGCATCTGGAAACTGTTGTTGAACATAAAAGCAAATAATAAGGAAAAAAAGCGGTCTCTATTACCAGATTTTTTATATCAGTAACCAGGTAATTCAGTTTACTCATTTCATTTTTATTATATTGTATTTTGATGAATTGAATGTTTTGAATTACTTACACCTTTAAAAACACAAGTAGAGGTGCGAAATACGTGTACATTTAAGGAGGTGGTTAGATATTTAATTAAATTCGAGTAAATTTCGTTTTCTGGATAACTCAATCCCTCCCTCCCCACTCCCATGAGATTCAATTGAGAGTTATCAATATAAACACCATGAAATGATTTTGTCCCTTGCAGATTTATAGTATTCAATAAGCGTCTTCAACTTACACAGTTTGGGGTCCTCTTAAGAATTTTTTCATTCAAAATAATAGTTTGGTGGAAGTGTACCTCTATTATCTCCCCTCAAATTTTTATGGTTTCAAACTTTGTCTCGCAATCACCTTTGATTACAAGTTCACTGTTTAAAATGAATGAAAGATAATTTCCAGGTGCAGGTAGTTCGTTTGATGATGAGTGAGGATACATCATTGGAAGTGAAGCAACAGTTTAATTTTTACTTGAAAGTTTTAACAAATTTATTTTGCTGTCCAGGTGAACTGCATTCATTTGTTGATAAAATCAGCTGCAGAGACATTTTCAAAAGTGTTTGCTTCTCACTAAAAATTTCCTTGTTATTGAGTGATTAACTGAAGTAATGCTTCAATTCTGATTAAGAGTCAAGGACTTTCCATAAGGAATGATTTTTACCTGTTCCTGCATAATGTATAAATAGATGACTTTTTATCAACATTCTTAGAAGTAAAAATGTTTTAAAACATAATTTCTTATATATTTTGATAGTGTTTTTTTTTTTAATCAAAAGTAGGGGTTGTTTATGGGCAATGTTCAAAGACAAACGGTCTTCAGATCTTCATTACTACAACACACTGTCATTGGTATGTGAATTATATAATATATATGGTATATATATATTTTCAATGCATGTGCTCCTACCTTAAATTACTAAGTTTTATATAGTTAATTGGTTATAATACCTAACCATGATTTGGTTGCTGCTGAGCCTCATTGTGAATAGTTTCAGATTTTTTGTGTGTTTGGTAGAAAACCCATGGAATTATTTTTGGGGGAAGGGAGGAGTGGGAGTTTAGCAATATTCATGTTGGAAGATTGCAAATCAAACTTAACAGCTAATATGAAATATGCTTTCAATTTAGTAATATGAAATATATTCTAAATTTATCACAACTGAAGGTATGTAAATTAAGATAAAAAACTGAAGAAACATAATGTGAGTTTGATAATTGAAGGAAGCAACATTAATTCATGGGTGAAAATTGTAATGATAACAGAAGAAACATAGTGTGATTTTAATTAGTAACAAAAGGAACAGAAATTGAATTTAATCACTGAATAAATGTGAATTATATTCATTATTAGAATGATGTGTAAACATGATTGAATTAAAGGTAGGTATAAATTATTTATAGTTTTGTGACCATAAACTTAGTAAATTTTTTAATTAAGAAGGGATGTTAATTTTCTTCACTGTTGGGGACCAGAAGGAACATAAATCAAGCTCAATGATCAGAGGGATGTAAACGGATGCAACTAAAAGAAGTGATGTGGAGTTAACACTGGAAGGAATGTAAAAAGACTGTACAAAAAGTGAGTTTTAATTAATGTTAGCAAAGTAGGGCATGAACAATTATTTTGTTCCAGTGAGAAAGGAGATTCTGTTCTGACTTTGATAATAATTTCTTTAAATTCGCCCAAACATTTTAAGATCCTTGCAGCAGGCTCACTAGCCTGCATTTCTGAATTCTTTTAATATTTCAGTTACATGAATAGCTCTTGTGCCCATTGATTAATCACAAAGATTTTCTGTTCATGGAATTAAGCACTTGCCCACATAACATAGTTGCCATATAAATTGTGGACTATAAGATTTGAGTTAGAAAATTGATTTGCTTTGCTTAGTGTATTTCCCTGTCTTTATGTTTTAGTGTTGCACTGGCAACTGTCCTACTTGTGAGGCTCCATGTGGACGACCTATAAATTGTTTCAACCACAGATGCCAAAGCCGTTGTCATTCAGGTAACAGAAGTTAATATTTGATCACTTCAACATTATTGTAAATTGAGTTTATAGCCTTTCTTCTTGTAATATTTACCCTTCTGTTTCTAATATTTTCTGCTAGTGCTGTACATATAAATATATAAATACCCAGACTGACTCTCTTAGTAATGCAAAGCCTAGAAATTTCCAACCATGTCACTTGAAGGCCTTGCAGCAATTATAACCAGCTGAATATATAGGGTTCGTACGGGTCAAAAAAGTGCTTAAAAGTGCTAAATATATTTTTTAATTTTTTAAGGGCCCTTAAAAGTACTAAATATTGCACCAAGTCCTTAAAAAGTCCTTAATTTTACTTTCAGAACTCGGAACGTCTGATTCGCGATTTTCATGGCCAAATAATCTTCCTCCAACTTATAAACGCAGTGCTTCTTCATTGTTTTTCCATGCGTATGTCGTTTCATGTTGCAGGAGCGCATCGTGTGGGAAGATGGGAAATTTTGCATGATCTGGGGTGTTGATATTACAACATAAAAAATAGTGCTTCTGTGGTGCTGTTGTCATTGTTCTTAGTGGTGGCTCCGGTGATGATGGGTGGTTTTGGTTTCGTTTGATCATTGGCCGTTTCATTAGTTATGGATTATCATAACTACTTTTAATTTTCTTTGTATGTGTTGTGGGCATTTTGGTATTATGGGTGTGCTTAGTAAGTTATGGCTAGAAAATGAGCCATACAGGGCATGGTTGACAATGGATACAGATAAGCATAAAGCAAAGTGTCCACTATGCAGTGAAATATTTGACATCAGTAGTTTTAGTGAAACTGGACTTAAAGTTCACATGAAAGGTAAGTGTTCGACATTTCTTTTTATTAATACTTAAAAATAAATTCGTGCAATATCAGGGCTTGAAAAATACCATGCCCAAGATGCCCGGGGCATGTAAATTATTGGCCTGGGCAAGTAAAAATGAAATCTAGTTGCCCAGTTGGGCAACTAGATTTAAAGAAAAAAAAGAGGTTTGAAATGGAGAATTTTCTGCTCTAGAAAAAAAATATGGTCATTGCGTGTTGTTCATTTTACTGCAGTTGTATTATTGTTACAGAATAAGTGCTAAGGCCAGGAGAATAGTGCTTCTTTGATTATATTATGCCATACGTAGTTTTGCTCCAGATGTTGTTTACAGTTAACGACGGGATGCATGCATCGGATGAAACTAGCCTCCGGTGTTTTGTGACAAAACGCGTAAACTGCCATGAAACAGGAGGACGCAGACTGATGGCCAAAAAAGCTGTGCTTTATGAGGAGGGAGTGACAACATAATATTTATTGCACAGCCCCGGGTGGGGTTACGTTTCTGACATAACTTGGTAAAGTGGAAGCTTCCACCCGCGTGCGCGGTCACACACATGAACTGACAGCGGAATTACTGAAACAAAAACTAACTTTCGTTTAAGAATGAGCCTGCACAATGCGTTCCACTTAACCGGGAGAAGAGCGAAAATTACCAACACCGATAACTTAGTTTATCTGAGAAAACAGTATTCGTGTTAGTTGTGGTTCATGTTAGCTGTGGATATAAGTTGTTTAGTAATGTACATACCATGTTTTTTTGGAAAATAAAATCCAACAATGAGAGTATATCTCATAGTAAGCAATTACGTGAAATTCCCGATCTGTCAGCGGTAGTTACAAATTCGTCTTCTGCACTGTTGAGTGACGTAGTTTCAGAATCAGAATCTACATCGTTGGCAAATCTGAAACTTATGCAAGTGGACTATGATAAAGCGTACAAAAAAAAAAAAAAAAAAAAAGCTGTTGCACAGTTGAAGAGTCTTGGATAAAAACATTTACCGTATATACTCGCGTATAAGTCGAGAAATTTGGGACAAAAT
This sequence comes from Macrothele yani, assembly GCA_039090855.1. NCBI lineage: Eukaryota > Metazoa > Arthropoda > Arachnida > Araneae > Macrothelidae > Macrothele > Macrothele yani. Next base: position 118,586,118 of record CM077004.1, on the reverse strand, counting down.
GAGAGCTTTAAAGTAATGGGGTCGACTTATACGCTGGTCTAAAAAATCGTAAGTCCAAAAGTTCTTCCCATGAGGCAAAAGGCAATCCATCCCAAAAGAAATAAAAATGCCGATGCGGTATTAATTACGAAATCGCAACCCTCCGAAAGAAAGGAAGAAAGAAAGAAAGAACACTGACGTGGTAGAATTACGAAATCGCGACCCACCGAATTTCTCCGCGCTTTGAAAAGTTTCCTCTCTCCTGGCTTTGCGTATCCACAGCGCAGTCACAGCCGCATAGAAAGCTCCGCCCTTCCAACTACCAGTTGATTGCGCTGACCTTTGACGTAACGGAGCCAGTGTTAGGTGTTGCTTGTTATTAATCGCACGTGTTTTTCTTGTTCTTAATCGCACGTGTTTTTCTTGTTCTTAATCACATGTGTCTCGCTTCTCCAATTATGGGTGACACGGATTGTGTAAAGAAACGGATGTCCTATAACGCAGGATTCAAGTTGAAAGTGGTTTCTTTGCAGAAAATACCAACAACTGTGCTGCTTCACGTCAATTTGGCATTAACGAAAAACTGATTCCAGATTGGCGTAAAAAAAAAAACCGGACTTGGTGAAAATCGCAAAAGGCGCTGCGCCGTCGTGGAACGACATCTTTCCCAGAGCTGGAAAGTGTCTTGAATGATTAGATTGTGGGCTGCAGACAAAAGTTACATTGTAACGCGAAGTGGTATACGTTTGCGAGCAATGAAGCTCGCAAAAGATGAAAAGTTTGCAGCCTCAAATAACACTTTTCGTGCCTCACCAGGTTGGTGCACAAGGTTCACGAACCGCTATGGGTTGTGTCTACGCCAGCGCACCAAAATTGCACAAAGTTACCTCGTGACCTCGAAGCAAAGATAATGGAATTTCAAAAGTATGTACCGTAGTTTTTGGGCTAAGAGCCGCTGCTCTTACGTTACTAAAAGTGAAATTTTTCGGTGTGCGGCTCTTATGCCGAAGAATTTGTTTTCGATAAGACTTTCTTCCCTCCTTTTTTTTTCATGCAGATGCTTAGTAAATTTTTTCAAACCACGTCTTTTTTTGTTCACGAACTTGACTGTGATCATGCCCCACCCCTTTCTACTCATACGTTAGACAATAACTCCGCTGTCCTGATGTTGGTGTTTAGGAGGGAAAGTGGGGGAGAACAGGAATGCCTGACTCAAACGCCCTTTGCATGGGGGATGGAATGGGGACTTAAGCACACAGACGAGTAGCGTGACGTCCAAGGCTTCTGTGGATAGCGCGCCCAGCGGTAACAGCTCAGTGCGCAGTAAATGAAAGTAGGTCAAACCACTTGAAAGAGATAAAGCGCACCGCCGTTTCGAAGTGTTGACGGAAGATCAGCGAACACGTGCGAAGCAGCTGGTAAAAGGAAACGTCTCTACATAAGCAGAACATAGAAGGAACATATAATTAAAGAAAACATTAATCGAAAGCATAACAAGCGATAATTTATAAGTTAATTACTTCTAAGACGGATTCTATTGCGGTGAACAGAGAACCATCCTGTAGCAGACATCCACATTGAATGGAATTTAGACAATTGTGCAGTTTTACGAGCAATGCGATATTCTAACGGGAGTCTTAAGATTAACTGTGATTTATATTGATTATATAAATGGTTCTGAGCATTTAATAAAGGCAAACAAATAACATCATTAGCATGATTAATAAAAAATGTATAAATAAAAATGTTTGCCAGTATGAAAAAATAAGTTTATAAAGCAGATTGATACTGAGTTGCAGAATTAGCCTTTGAAGTATACATATAATCACGTTGGGCGTGAGTTAATTCATGAAAATAAGGAAGATAATTTAGCTTTCTGAGCAGCACCACGACTTCACAGGTGCGGTTCTTACGGCAACTTTTGCTTCCAAGATTGCAAAAATTCTCACCTGCGGCTCTTAGTCCGAAAATTACGGTAATTCAAAGAGAAAAGTGACTGCTTTTGAACTTTCCCAAATAGGGAACATGGATGAAAACCGCCATGTGTTTCGACCTTCCTGGAAATAAGACGGTGAACCAAAAGGGCGAAAAAATATCTTGATCAAAATGACTAGCCACGAAAAATCCAGTTTCACGGTTGTTCTTTCCTGTTTGGCCGACGGCAGTAAGCTACCTCCGGTAATTATTTTCAAACGCAAAACTCTGCCGAAAAGCGTTGTCTTTCTGTCTGGTGTGCTTGTTCGTACCCATGAAAAAGGATGGATGAACGAATCAGGAACAATTGACTGGTTAAAGAATGTGTGGAACAAAAGGCCAGGTGCACTTTTGAGGAAACCTTCTCTTTTGGTGTGGGATATGTTTGTTGCACACCGTTGTGCAGAAGTGAAAAAAACTGCAGAAAATTCAAAAGAACTCTTGCTGTCATCCCAGGTGGGTTGACATCTGTTCTTCAACCACTAGATGTCTGCCTTAATAAGCCCTTCAAGGACAATGTGCGGAGGTATTGGGCAGATTGGATAAGTTCCGATTTGCCGACTGAAACCAAGGGTGGATAACTAAAGAAGCTGGATATCGTTTTGATTGGCGCGATAGGTCAAGGATGCTTGGGATGCGACACCTGCGGAAATTGTCGTGAAATCATTCAAAAAATGTTGCATTAGTAACAAACTTGATGGCACAGAGGATGATGAGATTTTTATGAGTGATGATGACAGTGATTCTGATGCCGCAGGCATAGATGGGAATACTGATGTTTATGATGACGCGCCGATGACGGAGAAAGACTTTTTTGAACTGTTTGGCGAGTCTGACTCGGAATCGGATTTTGAAGGGTTCCGATGAAGTTTTTGGGTATGCAAATTAAATTTAGTATTATATATATAATTTTTTTCGTTTTCAAATGTTTTTGAATAAATTCATTGAAATTTTTTTTTTCTCATTCCGGGATCAACTGATACGCGAGTTTCCGATTTCTTACGATTTTTTCCTCTAAAAGTGGGGGGATCGACTTATACGCGAGTTTACGATTTCTTACGATTTTTTCCTCTGAAAGTGGGGGGGGGTCGACTTATACGCGAGTATATACGGTAATTGGCTAAAGTCAAATGACAAGACTTATTATGTTGTGCACTGTTTGCAAAATCCATCCTAAAATTTCTGATATCCCAAGTAATTTTTTCAAGCAATGTTTGGTGTCAGGTGATAATATAGTTTAATAACTAAGTGCACACAACAGTAGTCGAAAACATAAGATTTGCCTTTGTTTCTAAACAACAATTCTTGGGATTTTATGATGCAAAATTACTTTTGTTTGCACAAGAGAAAGAGGTAAATAATTTTTACATTCAAAATTGTTGTTAAAAACTACTTAAACTGCCATACAGTTAACTATGATTACTTAATTTTTTTGTAAAACACAGGACACATATTAAAAATTCTTGAACATGGCATCATCACTAAATTTCTCAAATGCCATTGATTACCTTTCTTAAAACTTGAGATACATGCTTTTGTGCATTTTGAATACAGATACTTTGAAATGGTGATGCAAAAAATGTATAAAAATTTTATCATAATTTTTAACTTTAAAAAAATGAGGCTTCTGTTTTGTTATCTTAAAAGATAAATTTTTCTGGGCATGTAGATTTTACTTCTGGGCAAGTAAATATTTTCTGCACATGCCCAGCTGGGCATGTAACTTTTCAGATATTTTTCAAGCCCTGAATATAATCAAATTATGTGAAGTTCAAAATAAAAGTTTCGGTTGATTCAAAATAAATAAAGACAATTTTCTAAGATGCCGGGCTGTGCAAACTTTTATGGTTTTTCTGTAAAGTGTATGAAAACTGTGTGGTTTTATGGATTATTCGTATTTTTTATGAATTTTCAGGTAAAATTGCATTAATGCTAAAAAAACTCATACCTCCCATGTTTTACGATTTATTGGTAAAATTTTTGGAAATGCGACTTGTTTTATGGGCAAAATGTTAATTTTATGGATTTGGTGATTCTTCAAGATTTTTTTTTCTGATGATTTTGCACCCAGCATCAAAACTTTTTATTTAACTTAATCCATTTAAAATGAAGCACCGATGCAAGTTATGAATGAACTTTTCAGTTACACGTGTTTGTGGGAACATTTCTCCGCTTTTTTTTTTTTTTTTTTTTTTTGCTCCGCACGTAAACAACTGCAGCTGGGCTTGTTTATCTCCCCTTGTATTGACCCCTTCCCACTTATCAGATAATGCATTGTTCGTCCTCCAAGTAGCAGCTTCTCAGGTGAGCGGGGCTCTGCATTGAAGCTTATTACTCCCAGTTTGAAATGCTATCTCAGAATGTAGTTATCGTAGAAAAAAATTCAAGCGAATTTTATATCTGTGGAATTTTTAAGCCCAGATCGATACCAAACATGACAAAATTAAACAAAAGCTGCCAGTTTTATGAAATGAAAAATGCATTTGTGCATGGTTTTCTAACTTCTCTGGCAATAAATCTGACCTCACGAAAGAATGCGGCAAACTTCACGGGCAAAGAATTTTAATAAATTGTGACATACATCTATTAAGAAATTAAAAATAATATAATATGAACAAAAAATTAGACTAATATAACCATTAAAAAAATTACAGAGAATTTGCATATCTTCTCTACAGGTGGTCATACAGTGTGGGGCGACGAAGACACAATTATTGCAGGCAGATCTTAGCTGTGAATGCAGCATACCTGCAAAATTCGTTACTTCGATTTTCCATAAAACTTTAAAAAAAATGACTGTATTAGTGTGTTTTTTTGTTTATTTTATATCATTTTTGCTTTCTTAAAAGATGTATGTCACATTTTTTTATTTTTAAATTTTTGCCTTTATCTCACAAATACGTAAATTTTGAAATTTTCTATGAAACTTCTTTGAAAATGACTGCATTAGTGCACATTTTTCTTTATTTCCTATAATTTTTGATTTCTTAAAAGATGCACGTTGCAGTTTTTCTCAATTAGTTGGCCATGAATTTTGCACCATTAAGTACAATGGAGCGAACATCCTCATCCAATCCTGGTGTTGCGACAAGAGCTTACGACTTTTTTGTTGGCAAAAAACCTATTCTGCTTCCTGGTCATTAAAATGTAGTGACAAATTGGCTGCGTTATGCAAAGGAATTAAAAATAATTTTTTCACTTGTTTTTAACATTACAAGTACCATAATTTTCGGGTTAAGAGCCATGTGTCGTATGGCTTTATTTCTAGTTATGCGGGGCTTAAAATGACGCGCTGACTCTGATTTAGCTGTATATATACTACAAAATGCAAAACACTAAGACACTTAAAAAAAAAAACTGGAGGAAAACAAACAACTCCCGAGAACGAGCAAAGGAAAAGCTCTAATTACCCCAACCATCCAAGGCAAACGAGCTTCAAACGAGAGCAAACAAATTAACAGAAGAATGCAGGGAAGCAGATCAATGACTGATTCTCCAACGGCTTCGTCATTAAGAAAATCACTCATTTATCTACTGAGACCATGGAAGTGTAGGTTTCTGCTATTTTAGTTTGCTATAAGGACAAATTAAGTTTGTTGTTAAAATTTACCAAATTTTAATTTTGTCAGATTTAAAAGGGACTCCCAAACCAAAAAACGACAGACTAAAACACATTGCCCGACCTTGCACAGATGATCAAGAGAATCACAGCGAATAACTCTAAAGAAATGTATGACGAACACCCCCAAAAAAGTGATTCCAAAGAGAAGAAATACTGAAAAAGTGTAAGAACCGACCCAATGAAGAGATGAAGAAATAGAGTAAAAAATTTTTTATTCACATGAAAAATTGAATAAAAAATTAATAATAAATTTAAACAAAGATCAAAGAGTATCTTTTAAAAATTGCAAATTTAAAGCAAAAGATTTAAGAAACATATTAGCAAACAGTGCATTTTTACTACTGCACAGCTGGAGCATGAGAGATTGAACTCAAAAAGTCAAAATCCTGGCTACAGACAATCATGGGAAATGCCCAAGACACTCACAAAATTTTTTCAAAGAAGTTTGGTTTAGAACACACCAATAAGTAATGAAAATGTATACCGAAAAACATAAACACAACATAACAATAAAAAATAAGAAATACTATTTTAATTAATGCAGCTTGTTGCTAATAATACAGTATTTACTCCCTCTCAATTGATTCACAAAAAAAAAAAAAAGGATATAAATAAAAATGTACAAAAAAAGAATAAAACTTTTAAGTAAAAATATCGTTTAAAAAAATCATATAAAAATAAAAGCAAGAAAAAATAATAATACTTAATTATCAAAGGTTTGGGAAGGGTACTGTTATTTGGGTTTTTGAAATACTTTAAGAACTTTTGGAAGCAGAGAAATAAATTACTCTACTACCAGAAAGGGCTTTCTAGTATTCAGGTTCCCTCTGAAAATTCATAGCAGTTTTTTCAGAACTTTGATTCTGATGTCTGGAGGGTTCTATGATAGAACATCCTTGTTTGGCTCCCTGGAAGGTTCTAAAGTTGGCCGCTAGGTAGTGCTGCGACGGATATGCCCCTGCCGTCAGTTGTAGCAGACCCATTAGTTGGACTGCTAAAGTACTTCTAAGAGCTGACCAATCGTTTTTCTGTCTTCTTGCTATGAATTTTTATTTTATTTTTAAATCTTTTTATGAGTTATCCAACACTATTTAGTAGCAGGTTTTTTTTTTTTTTTGGTTTGGTGCGGTTGACATTTCTTCCGCGGGATATCTGGTCTGCATATTTAGGTCCCTTTGGAGCTTGTAACCAGAAATTGGTTACAAGTTTTTTGATCTTAGGCCTAGGGCCTTCCAGTAGCTTCAATGATTAGAACAATATTTTGTAAATAATTAACCTTATATTAGCAATAAGCTGCATTAACTATAATATTATTTCTTATTTTTTATTGTTATGTTGTGTTTATGTTTTTGGTATAAAGAAAATTTTCGTTACTTATTGGTGTGTTCTAAACCAAACTTCTTTGAAAAAATTTTGTGAGTGTCTTGGGCTTTTCCCTTGATTGTCTGTAGCTAGGATTTTGACTTTTTGAGCTCAATCTCTCATGCTCCAGCTGTGCAGTAGTAAAAATTCACTGTTTGTTAATATGTTTCTTAAATCTTTTGTTTTAAATTTGCAATTTTTAAAAGATACTCTTTGATCTTTGTTTAAATTTATTATTAATTTTTTATTCAATTTTTCATGTGAATAAAAAATTTGTTACTCCATTTCTTCACCACTTCATTGGGTTGGTTCTTACACTTTTTCAGTATTTCTTCTCTTTGGAATCACTTTTTTTGGGGGTGTTTGTCATACATTTCTTTAGAGTTATTTGCTGAGATTCTCTTGATCATCTGTGCAAGGTCGGGCAATGTGTTTTAGTTTGCGGTTTTTTGGTTTGGGAGTCCCTTTTAAATCTGACAAAATTAAAATTTGGTAAATTTTAACTCCAAACTTAATTTGTCCTTATAGCAAACTAAAATAGCAGAAACCCACACTTCCATGGTCTCAGTAGATAAAATGAATGATTTTCTTAATGACGAAGCCGTTGGAGAATCAGTCATTGATCTGCTTCCCTGCAGTCTTCTGTTAATTTGTTTCCTCTCGTTTGAAGCTCGTTTGCCTCGGATGGTTGGGGTAATTAGAGCTTTTCCTTTGCTCGTTCTTGGGAGTTGTTTGTTTTCCTCCTGTTTTTTTTTTTTAATTTATTGTTTTTTTAAAACGCTTCTTAGTGTTTTGCATTTTCTAGTATCGTGGTTTGCTCTTTCTTTTATGCAGCCTTAGGCACTTTAGAATTTAAAGTTTTTATTGATTTTAACTTCTAGTTGGTTATATATATATACGTATCATCATCATTGTCAACCATTATGAATCCACTGCTGGACGAAGGTCTCACCAAGTTTCCTCCACAATGGTCTGTCTTGTGCCAGTCTCCTCCATGTCACTCCCGCATACTTTCGAATTTCATCCACCCATCTTCCATGTGGTCTTCTTCTGGGTCTTTTCCTGTCTCTTGGAATCCTATCAAAAATTTCGGCTGTCCATCGATGGTCTGTCCTTCTGGCAGTATGTCCAGCCCATTGCCATTTCAGAGATTTAACTGTGATCATGATGTCTTCCACTCTTGTCATTTTTCGGATCCGCAAGTTTCTCTTCTTATCTCTCCTGGTTACACCAAGCATACACCTCTCCATGCTGCTTTGAGTTGTCTGCAGCCTTTGTATGTCTCTTTTAGTTAAGGTCCCCGTCTCAGCACCATACGTAAGCACTGGAAGGATGCATTGATCAAACACTTTTCTTTTAAGACATAATGGCATATTGCTCTTGAAAATTATGCTGTATCTTCCAGAAGCTCTCCAGGCAAGTTTTGTATGCCGATTAATTTCTTCATCGATGTGACCCTCACTTGATATCTGCTGTCCAAGATAAACGTATGTGTCTGTTATCTCCAGCTTTTCTCCATCAATCGATAAATCTTCATTTCTTGTAAAAGCATTGAACATCACTTTTGTCTTCTGAAAGTTCATTTTTAATCCCACTTCTTTACTCTTGTCAGCAAGTTCTTGGATCATACTCTGCATATCTGATGGGGTAGTTGCAAAAATGACTACGTCATGAGCAAAACGAAGGTGGGTTAGATAATCTCCATTAATCTTTATCCCTTTGTTTTCCCAGTTCAGTGATTGAAAGACATTTTCCAATGGGGCATTAAAGAGCTTCGGAGATATGGTGTCACCTTGTCTCACTCCCTTTTTAATTTTTATGTGTGTTGTATTTTCAAACAGCCGAATTTTTGCATTTGCATTTTCATAGATGTTATTAATAATATTAATGTATGCATCTTCAATACCACAGGATTTCAGAGCCATTGTAACTGCTGATAGTTTCACCAAATCAAAGGCTTTTTCATAATCGATAAAAGCCATGCACAATGGAAGTTTATATTCCCTTGCTCTTTCAATTAGTTCTCTCAGTACGTGGATATGATCTATTGTGCTGTAGCCACTCCTGAATCCAGCGTGTTCTCTCGGTTGAGCCACGTCCAGTGTTACCTTCAAGCGGTGTGAAAGAACTTTAGTGAAGATTTTATAAACCACTGATAGGAGGCTGATATGTCTGTAGTTCCTGAGATCCTCAATGGCACCTTTTTTATGTAGCAGGATCATTGTAGCGTTGTTCCAATCCTCAGGAATATTCCCTTCATTAAGGCATCGAGTGAAAATTTGGGTGAGTACTGTTTCGATTTCTCCACTTGCTTCTTGTATGATGTCTACAGTAATTCCATCTTCTCCTAGAGCTTTTCCCTGCTTCATGTTCTTGATGGCATGTGCAACTTCTGCTGGGAGGACTGGAAGAACTCTGGTACTGTTACCTTTCATGATGTCTGGAGTACATGTATCAACCCTTTCATATAATTTGGAGTAGAAATCTTTCACTCCTGTCAAAATTTCGCCTCTATTTCTTGTTTACAGAACCATCTTCTTTTCTCAGTGCCATAATCTGTTTTCTTCCCTTACTGATTGGTCCCTTTGCTATCTTTAGGCTTTGGTTGTTTTCAATTGCTTTCCTCACTAGTTCACAGTTGAATTTCCTTACGTCTTCAGTGATACTTTTTCGTACTGTCTTGCATAGCTCTATATATTCCACTTTGGAAGTCGCATCTTCTTTAGTTGTCCTCATCTCTCTTCTTTTTTGCATCAACATTTTGGTTTTTCCTGATAATTTGTTCACATGCAACTTGTTTTTAGACCCAGCTAATTTTGTAGATGTTTCCATAAGAGCTTTGGTTACTTTTCTGTTAACTTCAGAAATATCCACTTCTTCCGATGTTAGGCCTTCTAAAGCAGAGAATCTGTTCTTCAGTTCCAACTTGATGGTATTATGGTGTTTTTTAAGGTTGGTTATGTCAATAGATTTTGTTTGTCTTATGAGCTTGCCACGTTGAAGTTTAGTGTTGAGGTGCATCTTACATCTCACCAATCTATGGTCACTACCTGTGTTGAACTTGTTTAGCACACTGCAGTCTTCTATGACGAATTTTTTGTTACACATAATAAAATCAATTTCACTTGTCGTCCCATTTGGATGTCTCCATATCCATTTCCTGTGTGGCTTTTTCTTGAGAAAGGAGTTCAAGATGAAAAACCCTTCTGCCTCTGCAAACTCAATGAGAGTATTTCCACGCTGGTTTCTGTTGCCGTGACCGAATTTACCTACTGAAGTTTCATTCTGTTGCTGTTGCCCTGTTTTTGCATTGAAATCTCCTATAATTATCTTCAAGTGCTGCTTACCTTTATTATTTAGATGATGAATTTCCTCATAAAATTCTTCAATTTCTTCTTCAGGATGACTTGTAGTGGGTGCATAAGTTTGAATAATCTGAGCCTGGTATCTTCTCGAGAGTTGGATAATGAGTCGTGCAGCTCTGTCAGAGGAACTTTCAACTTCTACAACTTTATCCTTCAGTTTCTTGTTTATTATAAATCCAACAGCATTAATTCTGCCAGTATCTGTCCCACGATAGTAGAAGAGATGTCCACTTTTCAGTTCAATGAGATCTCCTTTTCTCCTTACCTCACTTAGCTCGACGATGTCCCACTTGATCCTTTGTAGTTCCTCTTCCAATTCAAGAAGCCTTGAATCAGAAGACAGGGAGCGTCCATTATACGTAGCCAAGGTCAGCATCAGATGGCAGCCTAGTCCGGTCCTCCGGGGATTCTTAGCACCCTCTGCCTTCATGTCGCACTGGCCGCTGCCTTGGCCAGGTACATTCCAGCTGCCGGAGACTGAGGGCCAAGATTTAAGTTGTGGAGTCATTTTGGAGGGGTTTGGCCATAACTCACCACGCTGCCCAAGCGGGTTGGTGAGTGTGGGATAGCACTTCCTCTAATCCCGATGGTATAGTTATAACGCTATTGGTGGTCGTCAGAGCCCCTTTAGTGGGAACAGGATGCACCACGAGAAGGCGGGGTCGACATTTGTCAAGGAGAGGCTGTGATGTTACGCATCACCTGACCTTACATCCCATATATGTATCATCATCATCATCATCATTCATCATTGTCAACCATTATCAATCCACTGCTGGACGAAGGTCTCCCCAAGTTTCCTCCACAACGGTCTGTCTTGTGCCAGTCTCCTCCATGTCACTCCCGCATACTTTCGAATTTCATCCACCCATCTTCCATGTGGTCTTCTTCTGGGTCTTTTCCTGTCCCTTGGAATCCAATCTAAAATTTCGGCTGTCCATCGATGGTCTGTTCTTCTGGCAGTATGTCCAGCCCATTGCCATTTCAGGGATTTAACTCTGACCATGATGTCTTCCACTCTTGTCATTTTTCGGATCCACGTGTTCCTCTTCTTATCTCTCCTGGTTACACCAAGCATGCACCTCTCCATGCTCTTTGAGTTGTCTGCAGCCTTTGTATGTCTCTTTTAGCTAAGGTCCACGTCTCTGCACCATACGTAAGCACTGGAAGGATGCATTGATCAAACACTTTTCTTTTAAGACATAATGGCATATTGCTCTTGAAAATTATGCTGTTTCTTCCAAAAGCTCTCCAGGCAAGTTTTGTACGCCGATTAATTTCTTCACCAATGTGACCCTCACTTGATATCTGCTGTCCAAGATAAATGTACGTGTCTGTTATCTCCAGCTTTTCTCCATCAATCGAATATACGTATATACACATATAATTATTTTTTCATATTATATAATAAAAACAATATATCAATCAAGAACATGAAGCGGGGAAAAGCTCTAGGAGAAGATGGAATTAGTGTAGACATCATACAAGAAGCAAGTGGAGAAATCGAAACAGTACTCGCCCAAATTTTCACTCGATGCCTTAATGAAGGGAAAATTCCTGAGGATTGGAACAACGCTACAATGATCTTGCTACATAAAAAAGGTGACATTGAGGATCTCAGGAACTACAGACCTATCAGCCTCCTATCAGTGGTTTATAAAATCTTCACTAAAGTTCTTTCACACCGCTTGAAGGTGACACTGGACATGGCTCAACCGAGAGAACAAGCTGGATTCAGGAGTGGCTACAGCACAATAGATCATATCCATGTACTGAGAGAACTAATTGAAAGAGCGAGGGAATATGAACTTCCATTGTGCATGGCTTTTATCGATTATGAAAAAGCCTTTGATTCGGTGAAACCATCAGCAGTTGCAATGGCTCTGAAATCCTGCGGTATTGAAGATGCATACATTAATATTATTAATAACATCTATGAAAATGCAAGTGCAAAGATTCGGCTGTTTGAAAATACAACACACATAAAAATTGGAAAAGGAGTGAGACAAGGTGACACCATATCTCCGAAGCTCTTTAATGCCACATTGGAAAATGTCTTTCAATCACTGAACTGGGAAAACAAAGGAATAAAGATTAATGGAGAATATCTAACCCACCTTCGTTTTGCTGATGACATAGTCATTTTTGCAACTACCCCATCAGAGCTACAGAGTATGATCCAGGAACTTGCTGACAAGAGTAAAGAAGTGGGATTAAAATTGAACTTTCAGAAGACAAAAGTGATGTTCAATGCTTTTACAAGAAATGAAGATTTATCGATTGATGGAGAAAAGCTGGAGATAACAGACACGTACGTTTATCTTGGACAGCAGATATCAAGTGAGGGTCACATTGGTGAAGAAATTAATCGGCGTACAAAACTTGCCTGGAGAGCTTTTGGAAGAAACAGCATAATTTTCAAGAGCAATATGCCATTATGTCTTAAAAGAAAAGTGTTTGATCAATGCATCCTTCCAGTGCTTACGTATGGTGCAGAGACGTGGACCTTAGCTAAAAGAGACATACAAAGGCTGCAGACAACTCAAAGAAGCATGGAGAGGTGCATGCTTGGTATAACCAGGAGAGATAAGAAGAGGAACACGTGGATCCGAAAAATGACAAGAGTGGAAGACATCATGATCAGAGTTAAATCCCTGAAATGGCAATGGGCTGGACATACTGCCAGAAGAACAGACCATCGATGGACAGCCGAAATTTTAGATTGGATTCCAAGGGACAGGAAAAGACCCAGAAGAAGACCACATGGAAGATGGGTGGATGAAATTCGAAAGTATGCGGGAGTGACATGGAGGAGACTGGCACAAGACAGACCGTTGTGGAGGAAACTTGGGGAGACCTTCGTCCAGAAGTGGATTGATAATGGTTGACAATGATGATGATGATGATATATAAAAAATATACTACATACTATTATATATTTAATATATGTATATAAAATTACTTTTTCACTTGTTTTTAACATTACAAGTATCATAATTTTCAGGTTAAGGGCAGCATCTCATATGGCTTTATTTCTAGTTCTGCATCACTTAAAATGGTGCGCTGACTCTGATTTGGCTATATATATATATATATATATATATTCCCAAAGATGATTTGCAAGGTTCTCTCCCCCCCCCCCATCATCCCTAGGTTTTGTCTTGCTGGGTTCAGAAAGAGTCCTGGAGGCAAAAGACGATGCATAGGGTTACTTGACTGCTTTTAATAGGTGAACTTAGCCCAGAAAATCATGGTTTGGTGTTGGGAATAAGTGGGGTAAAGCTGAATTTTGGTCAGTTGTTAGACCACTATAAGAAGTACATTTCCTTCCCCTCACCCCAAACTTTAAATTTGCAGATTTTAAGAAAATGACTTGTATCACCATAGCCAATGGTAATAACGATGTAATTCTTTTAGTTTTAATCCCCAAATTACGCACTAAAAAATTGCTTCCCTTTAACTTTGCACTAATACCAACAATTTTATCTTAATTTTAATAAATACGTAAAAAATGATACTTTTATTTTTATATTCAAAGTTTTAGTATTGCAGCTTGTTTGCAAATTACAGTATGGGGATATGTTTAGTGTGTGAGTTGTAGCCTGATTCAAAAGCTTTAAAATGTGCTTCCATGACTCTTCTGAAAATATTGCTCCATGTGGATGATACTACTACTGGGGCGTGCCATGTAGGGGGCAGTGCCACTTCCTGTGTCCAGGCATAATCAATTTTTGCAGTTTCAATTTACAATCCATTCATAGTTACTCGTCAAAAAGAGTATCACTTTCTTCACTAAAAGCAGATGAGTTGTAGTATAATAGGCCATTGCAGTGCAATTTAATCCAGGTTTTCAACATCTGTAAAAAAAAAGTAACAGAAAAAAATGCACTCACTTTAAAACATGAGTATCAGTCATTTGTTCTAAAAATGTTGGAAGACTTTATGATCAAATGCCCTGTGAATCATTCTTTAGTTCGCAATGTTGCATGTATTGATCACAGACAAATGGTCGGTAATGGAGGCAAGTGTTACAATCAAATAAAAGAGTAGTGTTATATTTGACCCAAAAAAAGCAAATTCCAGTTAAAGATGGGATGAGATATTAGTATGGTTCAACGCTTTTTGGAAAATGTTGTAAAACAATCATCGTTGGAGTTCCTGAATTTTGAACCAAAAGAACTGTCTCTTGATGCTTTCTCAAGTTTGCATTTCATGAGAGACGCAAGTATATCAAGTTATGGCACATGGTCAAGATAATGATGATCCTTTCTCATGGGCTAGCCTCAGTGTAAAGAGGATTTTCCATCAATAAATTAGAAGTTGAAAACCTAAAAGAAGCATCATATATTTCACAGCACCTTATTTATGCCCATATTAAGTCTTATGGTGACATTTCTGGTGTTAAGATAACTGAGGAAATGAGAACTACTGCGGCATCTTCTGCTAGAATGAAGTGAAGTATATGCAGCATTTAGATTATCAGTAAGCCAAGCAGAAAGATGAAAGTATAAAAAAAAAAAGTTAATTGAAGAAAAAGTTGATTATCTAAAACAAAAAAAAGGTGTGTTTGCAATTAGATATCGCTGAGACTCAGGTATCTGCTGATATTCCCGCATAGAAAGCAGAGTCTGCTAGAGACATTTCTTTTTTTATAAGGGCAAACAGTCTTAGGAAAACTGCTAAAGAAAAAAATCATCAGTTAGGTGAAATTGAAGCAAAAATTTCTGAGAAACACATAGACCTGAAAAATGTCTAAAATTTTTCTATTTCAAAATAAAGTTAATGGTCTGACATTTAACTTGATAAAATAACAGAATAATTATTAGAATAGTATTTCTACATCTAAGAGAATATTTTTCTATGTTACTGTTTACATAATTAATACTATAATTGCATACACAAATTTTTCCAGTATGATTCCGCAGACAAATAGCTGTACTGTCTAAAGTGAGTTGATTTTCCTTTGGGGGCATCAGTTTTGTGTCCAATTCTTTTGTTGACATTTTGATAAGAGCTGTTTATAAGTAAATCATGTTCCCATTTACAGACAATATTGGAAGGGCACATAAACTTCTGGATAAGCAAGAGGATATCTGTCTTTATGAAGAAGTTAAATGACAGTAGTTTTACAACAAGGGGGTCTGTAGCTGAGTTTTTTTGCAGATTTGGGTGTATCTGAAGGTATATGTAGTATTAAAAGGAATGGAGCCTGTTAGCATATACCTGATTCTGGCTGAGCAATGCTTTAGAGCCTGAAACCCGCCGCTAGCAACTTCCATCACTTTAGTGTCTGCTGTCCTGGAATCATTGGCCAAAACACTGCCAGAACATTTCCAACAATTGTAGATTCCATGCCACAAAATTGTTGTGACATGGAACTGGTTGTTTACTACTGTTGTGAAAGCAAAAGGTGGAACTTGCACATCATTATGTGGGTATGTACTAGTATAATAAATTGTCCTTTCAGTGTGTGTGTATGTCATCATCATCATCATCATTGTCAACCATTATCGATCCACTGCTGGATGAAGGTCTCCCCAAGTTTCCTCCACAACGGTCTATCTTGTGCCAGTCTCCTCCATGTCACTCCCGCATACTTTCGAATTTCATCCACCCATCGTCCATGTGGTCTTCTTCTGGGTCTTTTCCTGTCCCTTGGAATCCAATCTAAAATTTCGGCTGTCCATCGATGGTCTGTCCTTCTGGCAGTATGTCCAGCCCATTGCCATTTCAGGGATTTAACTCTGACCATGATGTCTTCCACTCTTGTCATTTTTCAGATCCACGAGTTCCTCTTCTTATCTCTCCTGGTTACACCAAGCATGCATCTCTCCATGCTGCTTTGAGTTGTCTGCAGCCTTTGTATGTCTCTTTTAGTTAAGGTCCACGTCTCTGCACCATACGTAAGCACTGGAAGGATGCATTGATCAAACACTTTTTTTTAAGACATAATGGCATATTGCTCTTGAAAATGATGCTGTTTCTTCCAAAAGCTCTCCAGGCAAGTTTTGTACGCCGATTAATTTCTTCATCAATGTGACCCTCACTTGATATCTGCTGTCCAAGATAAACATACGTGTCTGTTATCTCCAGCTTTTCTCCATCAATCGATAAATCTTCATTTCTTGTAAAAGCATTGAACATCACTTTTGTCTTCTGAAAGTTCATTTTTAATCCGACTTCTTTACTCTTGTCAGCAAGCTCCTGGATCATACTCTGCAGCTCTGATGGGGTAGTTGCAAAAATGACTGCGTCATCAGCAAAACGAAGGTGGGTTAGATAATCTCCATTAATCTTTATCCCTTTGTTTTCCCAGTTCAGTGATTGAAACACATTTTCCAATGTGACATTAAAGAGCTTCGGAGATATGGTGTCACCTTGTCTAATTCCCTTTCCAATTTTTATGTGTGTTGTATTTTCAAACAGCCGAATCTTTGCACTTGCATTTTCATAGATGTTATTAATAATATTAATGTATGCATCTTCAGTACCGCAGGATTTCAGAGCCATTGTAACTGCTGATGATTTCACCGAATCAAGGCTTTCTCATAATCGATAAAAGCCATGCACAATGGAAGTTCATATTCCCTCGCTCTTTCAATTAGTTCTCTCAGTACGTGGATATGATCTATTGTGCTGTAGCCACTCCTGAATCCAGCTTGTTCTCTCGGTTGAGCCATGTCCAATATTACCTTCAAGCGGTGTGAAAGAACTTTAGTGAAGATTTTATAAACCACTGATAGGAGGCTGATAGGTCTGTAGTTCCTGAGATCCTCAATGTCACCTTTTTTATGTAGCAGGATCATTGTAGCATTGTTCCAATCCTCAGGAATCTTCCCTTCAGTAAGGCATCGAGTGAAAATTTGGGCGAGTACTGTTTCAATTTCTCCACTTGCTTCTTGTATGATGTCTACAGTAATTCCATCTTCTCCTGGAGCTTTTCCCCATTTCATGTTCTTGATTGCATGTGCAACTTCTGCTGGGAGGACTGGAAGAATTCTGGTACTGGTACCTTTCATGATGTCTGGAGTGCATGTATCATCCCTTTCATATAATTTGGAGTAGAAATCTTTCACTCTTGTCAAAATTTCGCCTGTATTTCGTGTTACAGAACCATCTTCTTTTCTCAGTGCCATAATCTGTTTTCTTCCCTTACTGAGATTTCCCTTTGCTATCTTTAGGCTTTGATTGTTTTCAATTGCTTTCCTCACTAGTTCACAGTTGAATTTCCTTACATCTTCAGTGATACTTTTTCGTACTGTCTTGCATAGCTCTATATATTCCACTTTGGAAGTCACATCTTCTTTAGTTGTCCTCATTTCTCTTCTTTTTTGCATCAACATTTTGATTTTTCCTGATAATTTGTTCACATGCAACTTGTTCTTAGACTCAGCTAATTTTGTTGCTGTTTCCATAAGAGTTTTGGTTACTTTTCTGTTAACTTCAGAAATATCCACTTCTTCCGATGTTAGACCTTCTAAAGCAGAGAATCTGTTCTTCAGTTCCAACTTGAAGGTATTATGGTGTTTTTTAAGGTTGGTTATGTCAATACATTTTGTTTGTCTTATGAGCTTGCCACGTTCGAGTTTAGTGTTGAGGTGCATCTTACATCTCACCAATCTATGGTCACTACCTGTGTTGAACTTGTTCAGCACAGTGCAGTCTTGGATGACGAATTTTTTGTTACACATAATAAAATCAATTTCACTTGTCGTCTCATTTGGATGTCTCCATGTCCATTTCCTGTGTGGCTTTTTCTTGAGAAAGGAGTTCAAGATGAAAAACCCTTCTGCCTCTGCAAACTCTACGAGAGTATTTCCACGCTGGTTTCTGTTGCCGTGACCAAATTTACCTACTAAAGTTTCATTCTGTTGCTGTTGCCCTATTTTCGCATTGAAATATCCCATAATTATCTTCAAGTGTTGCTTACCTTTATTATTTAGATGACGAATTTCCTCATAAAATTCTTCAATTTCTTCTTCAGTATGACTTGTGGTTGGCGCATAAGTTTGAATAATCTGAGCCTGGTATCTTCTCGAGAGTTGGATAACGAGTCGTGCAGCTCTGTCAGAGGAACTTTCAACTTCTACAACTTTATCCTTCAGTTTCTTGTTTATTATAAATCCAACACCACTAGTTCTGCCAGTATCTGTCCCACGATAGTAGAAGAAATGTCCACTTTTCATTTCAATGAAATCTTCTCCCTTTCTCCTTACCTCACTTAGCCCGACGATGTCCCACTTGATCCTTTGTAGTTCCTCTTCCAATTCAAGAAGCCTTGAATCAGAAGATAGGGAGCGTCCATTATACGTAGCCAAGGTCAACATCAGATGGCTGCCTAGTTTTGTCCTCTGGCGATTCTTAGCACCCTCTGCCTTCATGTCGCACTGGCCGCTGCCTTGGCCAGGTACATTCCAGCTGCCGGAGACTGAGGGCCAAGATTTAAGTTGTGAAGTCATTTTGGAGGGGTTTGGTCATAACTCACCATGCTGGTCAAGCGGGTTGGTGAGTGTGGGATAGCATTTCCTCTAATCCCGATGGTATAGTTATACCGCTATTGGTGGTCGTCAGAGCCCCTTTAGTGGGAACAGTATGCACCACGAGAAGGTGGGGTTGACATTTGTCAAGGAGAGGCTGTGATGTTATGCATCACCTGACTTTACATGTGTATGTATATATATATATATACATACATATATATACACTATCTACCAACAAGTAATTGGACACCTGTGATAGCAAAGGAAAACAAAGTTTATTCACCTTTAATAGTTGGTGCAGCCTCCACGAGCGGCGGTTACAGCTGTGACCCTCCGGGGCATACTCTCAACCAGGCGTTGTACGACGGCTAGCGGTATTTTCTTCCACTCGGCTTGAGAAAGACATGTCAGTTCCTTCACCGATTTCAGACGGTGGGGGCACCCCTTAAGTCGACACTCCAACTCGTCTCAGAGGTGCTCGATAGGGTTAAGGTCCAAGCTCTGCGCAGGCCAGTCCATTAGATTAACCCCATTGTCACCATACCAAGCCATGGTGGACCTCTCAACACAGCAGGTGGCATTGTCATCCTGAAAGTAACATGGGTCCTCCCAGTAAAACTGCCACAACGTAGGAAGCGCATTATCATCCAAAATGATGCAGTAGTTCTTGGCGTTGAGTCTACCAAGCATTGCGACCAAGTGTCCCGTGTCATACCAGCAGAAACACCCCCATAGCATAATTCCACCGCCGCCAAACTTCACAGTTGGCACAATACATTATGGCAGGAAGCATTCTCCAAGCAGACGCCAAACCCAGACCATGCCATCTGAACGGTAGAGGGTGAACCTTGATTCGTCGCTCCAGAGAACCTGTTTCCACTGTTCAACGGTCCACTGTCGACGTTCTTTGCCCCACGTTAGCCGAGCAGCGCTAATGGACTTTGTGATCAAAGGCTTGTGGGCGGCAGCACGTCCATGATAACCGAGCAGATGGGCTTCCTTATGGAAGGTATTCATCGAAAGAACACTCCCGGATGCCTGTTGAAACTCTTCGCGGATGTAGCCCATCGATTTGGGGCAGTGCTTCCGAATTTCTCTGGCCAGCTCTCATCGGTCTCTAACTCCCAGTTTTGTGGATTAGCCGGGTAGGGACACATTATGACAGTCAACGCTCATCTTCCACTTGCCAATCACGAGGGTCACTGTCGATTTTGGGTACTTCAACTCGCTGGATATGTCACGTATGTATCGGCCATTTCTGTGATACCTGACGATTACACCTTTCTCGAAATCAGAGAGCTCTGAACTGCGTGGCATCTTGCATGCGACTGGTTGTGTTGTTTCCCACACGGTATTTACCGGCGGCGGCCGTGACGTTTTTCAGGACCGCAGATATGGTCGATTGCAGGTGTGTCCAATTACTTGTTGGTAGATATTGTATATATTATATATCATCATCATCATTATTGTCAACCATTATCAATCCACTGCTGGACGAAGGTCTCCCCAAGTTTTCTCCACAACGGTCTGTCTTGTGCCAGTCTCCTCCACGTCATTCCCGCATACTTTCGAATTTCATCCACCCATCTCCCATGTGGTCTTCTTCTGGGTCTTTTCCTGTCCCTTGGAATCCAATCTAAAATTTCGACTGTCCATCGATGGTCTGTCCTTCTGGCAGTATGTCCAGCCCATTACCATTTCAGGGATTTAACTCTGATCATGATGTCTTCCACTCTTGTCATTTTTCTGATCCACGAGTTCCTCTTCTTATTTCTCCTGGTTACACCAAGCATGCACCTCTCCATGCTGCTTTGAATTGTCTGCAGCCTTTGTATGTCTCTTTAGTTAAGGTCCACGTCTCTGCACCATACGTAAGCACTGTAAGGATGCATTGATCAAACACTTTTTTTTAAGACATAATGGCATATTGCTCTTAAAAATTATGCTGTTTCTTCCAAAAGCTCTCCAGGCAAGTTTTGTACGCCAATTAATTTCTTCATCAATGTGACCCTCCCTTGATATCTGCTGTCCAAGATAAACATACGTGTCTGTTATCTCCAGTTTTTCTCCATCAATCGATAAATCTTCATTTCTTGTAAAAGCATTGAACATCACTTTTGTCTTCTGAAAGTTCATTTTTAATCCCACTTCTTTACTCTTGTCAGCAAGTTCCTGGATCATACTCTGCAGCTCTGATGGGGTAGTTGCAAAAATGACTACATCATCTGCAAAAAAAAGGTGGGTTAGATAATCTCCATTAATCTTTATCCCTTTGTTTTCCCAGTTCAGTGATTGAAAGACATTTTCCAATGTGGCGTTAAAGAGCTTCGGAGATATGGTGTCACCTTGTCTCACTCCCTTTCCAATTTTTATGTGTGTTGTATTTTCAAATAGCCGAATCTTTTCAATTTCCAAAGGGGAATATATAGAGCTATGCAAGACAGTACGAAAAAGTATCACTGAAGACATAAGGAAATTCAACTGTGAACTAGTGAGGAAAGCAATTGAAAACAACCAAAGCCTAAAGATAGCAAAGGGACATCTCAGTAAGGGAAGAAAACAGATTATGGCACTGAGAAAAGAAGATGGTTCTGTAACAAGAAATAGAGGTGAAATTTTGACAAGAGTGAAAGATTTCTACTCCAAATGATATGAAAGGGATGATGCATGTACTCCAGACATCATGAAAGGTAACAGTGTTCTTCCAGTCCTCCCAGCAGAAGTTGCACATGCAATCAAGAACATGAATCGGAGAAAAGCTCCAGGAGAAGATTGAATTACCATAGACATCATACAAGAAGCAAGTGGAGAAATCGAAACAGTACTCGCCCAAATTTTCACTCCATGCCTTAATGAAGGGAAAGATTCCTGAGGATTGGAACAACGCTACAATGATCCTGCTACATAAAAAAGGTGACATTGAGGATCTCAGGAACTGCAGACCTATCAGCCTCCTATCAGTGGTTTATAAAATCTTCACTAAAGTTCTTTCACACCGTTTGAAGGTAACACTGGACATGGCTCAACCGAGAGAACAAGCTGGATTCAGGAGTGGCTACAGCACAATAGATCATATCCACGTACTGAGAGAACTAATTGAAAGAGCAAGGGAATATGAACTTCCAGTGTGCATGGCTTTTATCGATTATGAAAAAGCCTTTGATTCGGTGAAACTATCAGCAGTTACAATGGCTCTGAAATCCTGCGTTTATTGAAGATGCATACATTAATGTTATTAATAACATCTATGAAAATGAATATATATATATTCATTTTCATAGAGGTCTCCCAAATTTCTTCCACAATGGTCTGTTTTGGGCCTGTCTGCATGTCACTCCAGCATACTTTCGAATTTCATCCATCCATCTCCCATGGGGTCTTCTTTCTAGGTCTTTTCCTGTCTCTCGGAATCCCGTCTAAAATTTCGGTTGTCCATCGGTCGTCCGTTCTTCTGGCAACATGTCCAGCCCATTGCCATTTCAGTGATTTTACTCTGGTCATGATGTCATCCACTGCTGCCATTTTTCTTATTCACAAGTTTCTCTTTTTATCTTTCCTGGTTACACCAAGCGTGCATCTCTCCATGCTGCTTTTTGAGTTAGCTGCCGTCGTTGTATGCCTTTTTTAGCTAAGGTCCATGTCTCTTCTCCATACATAAGCACTGGCAGGATGTATTGCTTAAACACTTTTCTTTTGAGACATAATGACATACTGCTCTTAAAAATTGTACTGTTTCTTCCAAAAGCTCTCCATCCAAGTTTTATATGCCAATTCATTTCTTCATCAATGTGACCCTCACTTGATATCTGCTGCCCAAGATAAATGTAGGAATCAGTTGTCTCAAGCTTTTCTCCATCAATTGATAAATTTTTGTTTCTTGTAAAAACATTGTACATCACTTTTGTTTTCTGAAAGTTCATTTTTAATCCCACTTCTATACTCTTGTCAGCAAGTTCTTGGATCATACTCTGCAGCTCTGAAGGGGTAGTTGCAAAGATGACTACGTCATCAGCCAAACGAAGGTGAGTTAAGTAATTTCCATTAATCTTTATCCCTTTGTTTTCCCAGTTCAATGATTGAAAGACATTTCGCAATGGGCGTTAAAGAGCTTGGGAGATACGGTGTCACCTTGTCTCACTCCGTTTCCAATTTTTATATTTGTGCTGTATCCTCAAATATCCGATATATATGTATATTCATACGTAAAATCCCGAAAGTTCTTAAAATATTTTGAATGGTGCTTAAAAAGTCCTTAAAAAGTGCTAAATATTAATTCTTAAAAATGAGTATGAACCCTGATAGAAATTTGAATACTTAACCCCATCATTCCCCAACATGTAAACAGCTATAAGCATGCCATTATGGGCTGATGTTATTTAAAGGCATGCATAAATCTAAGACAATTTAATTAATTTTTCTAATGAAGCCGTTGTAACAAGCTCAAATTTTTGGGAAATTATTTATCTTATAGATCTTCCAAAAGCAGTAGAAAATTATTTTTTTTAAATATTTGTAAAAACTGAATAATAAAATTATCAGCACCAGCAGTTTAGCAAGAAATGAATTTTTTTTAACATTTTAATTTAAACCTCTTTCAGTTAGATAAAATTTATAACAAGAAAATTTTTAGTCATAGCCTTCCCAAGATAAAAGTTCACAGCTTGGGTACTATCATCATTTTGCATGCCTGTGTTAAATGAAATACAAATTTCTAAAAATATTTTGATATTAAATACGTTTTGAGTTTAGTGTTTGTCATACTGTATTATATTACATAGTAAATTATACATGTCTTTAGTTAGACATATAGTTGGTACATGCAGGGTTCCCACTCAACCTGGAAAACAGGGAAAACCTGGAATTCTCAGGGAATTTGAAAATGGTTCCAAAAATCAAGGAAAACTCAGGGAAAGTTACCCTTTTTTATAAAAATCAGGGAAAATTACCCTTTTTTTGTAAAAATCAATGGATACTTTATTTTGCAAAAAAAAAAAAAAAAAAAAAAAAAAAAAACCCTTATTTTTCAAGATTTCCAACTTTGGCTTGCAATTACTGCCTGCTTAGAATTTGGTAGATCTTACTTTAAGTTATATTAAGTATTTCCTTTACTCTCTAAAAGAAGATGCAAAATTGAATTTTTAAAACTGCCAGTTATTAAGCTTTTGTTCAGTTTCTGCAGGCAGTTGTTATAACATGGAACAATTTGGCACGATGGCTCCTGCTTGAAGAAACACTTCACAAGAGAACCAACCAAATGATGGATCAAAGTCCTTTGTCTGTTGGTTCTCTTGAAACAATGTTTCTTTGAATAGAGCCATTCCATCAATTAAGCTTAGCTGCATTGTGTTATAGAAAAACTGAAACTATTCAACTGACAGAGTTTTTCTTACATATAACCTGTTTCTATGGGAATGGATTTACAAATTCCGTGTGGGTAGTATTCACAAAAGTTCACGGAACTTTGGTACAGAAAATAATGTGCACAGTTAGTTGTTATTAATGAAAAGCAGGTAATTTTATAAAGACAAATTACGTAAAGAATTTACAAGTGTGTGCTTTGGTGAAAAAAATGAATGGAATGGAATGAAATGTAGCAATTCTTTGTAACATGCCACTCTTGAAAACTTTAAAATCTCCCTGGAGAACCTGGAAAAGTCAGGGAATTTTTTTATAACTTTTGAGTGGGAACCATGTACATGGTACTGTGTGCATATTATTATGTTCTACATGTTTTAAGGAACTTCCCACACTATGTTAAGCTTAATCATTACAAAATACCTATTGGTAATCAATTGCATACATATTGCATGCGATTTTGCTGGTTGGTTACTTTATCACCATTGTTACTATCGTTTATTTAGGCCTACTGTTATTGCCATATTTAAGCTTACTGTCTATGCAGTGAGAACTTTCCCAGGTGTAATGTACTTGTTTTCTTTAATGATAATTCCTTTCATAGTTATGTGGAAATCAGTAAATTATCATCCAGTGAAAATTCAGTTAAATTGCAAGATTGATAATAATCGACAAGGAATTAAAATCAATAACTTTAATTCCTTGAATAATAATTTGTTGACTCCTCCACAACATTAAAATGAATTATCACTAAAGACAACAAGTACATTATACCTGTGAAAGTTTTTACTGCACAGCTAATGTAGGTTTAACCAAGACAACAGCTGTAGGCCTAAATGAATGATAGAGATGAAGTTACCAGCCAACAAAGATTGCATTCAAATAGGTATGTATTTTATTATTAATAGGTATGTCATTAAAATTATGCTCAACATAGCATGGGAAGTTTCTTAAAAGCATGTAGAACATAATAATATGTGGTACTATGAAGCAAATATGTATTTAATGAAAACATCTGTTCAGTACAGTGCAATATAATACTACAAATACAAAAAAAATATTTGTCTGTCTGTGTCGATCGATCCATCATTATTTCCTACAACAAATTTGTGTGGGAAAATGTTTGATGTCCTTACGTATGGATGTTGAACACTATTTACTGTAATTAAAAGCCATTAGTTTCAAAATGTCTCTTGTGCCCTTTATAAACTTCCATTGTTTTCTAGATTTTTACCTCTGTAAATTTATTATGTAAACATTTCAAGTTTAGTCTTCCATTGTAAATCCCAGATTTAAAATATGTATCAAAGGGAGATTGGCAATGTTTTTGTTATGTAACCTGACATTTTTTGTGGACTTGGTTTCTATTGTTATCTAACCATTTTTCATCATTATTATTGCATGCTTATGTATTTGTATAATGTTTAGGCATGTGATCGACACAGACCACATTAAAAAATATATTTCGTCAGTGAACTTTTTCCATATCTTCATATTAATTGCAAATACAGGAAAAGATGGAGAAAGTTTCATTTCTGCATGCATTGTATGTGTTGTACTAATATTGTCGTGTTGGCCAAACCTGTTGTGCACGAGCACATACATCTTTGCTTTACATCATTTTTTCCCCCAACATTGTGTTTTTTAGCAGTGTGCAAACAGTTTATATTTAATTACTTTATAAGAATTATGTGAGTCCTTGTTATATGTTTTTTTTAAAGCACCATCACCATTTAAAATCATCCTTCTTCTTTGTAGTCCTACTGTTGTTTTTTTTCTTTTCATAAGGGCCATGCTATCCTTGTAGAGAAACAGTTGAAATCAAGTGTAATTGTGGCTCAACAAAAATTAGTATTCCATGTGGAAGGAGAAAGTCTGCCATTCCACCTAAGTGTTTACTTGAATGCAAGTAAGTAACATATGTTCATTGCATGTATTTTAATGTGGCATTACATTTTTTTACTTCAGAAAACTTCCAAAACTTAACCAGTAACCTTTTTTTATCAGCACAAAAATTGTCAGCTGCTGTTGTAATATGACACACATGTAGGCACATAGTGACAAAATAATAATCTAAAACCATACCTAATTTTAAACATAATGTACAGTACTGTAGCTGGTTCAGGCATCTGTATTGGAATTACCATTTTAAATAATACATTTTTGAGGACAGAGTTGCTTTTACCTTAGTGCATATGCTGATTCTTCCAAATAGTTGATAATAACCACCAGGGGAAAAACCTTGCTTTTTGCATGAAAAGCTCTTTTGATGCTTAATTTCATGTTACATAATTGTATGTCCAGTATTTTTGAACAATCAATCAATGGTAAAATACAACATGGCAAAACTATGCAGTTTGGCTCCTTAGTTGATGAAAAATGCTATTGAATTGGATCCACATGTGATATGGTCAGAACAACAATGAATATGAAGGAATGCTTTATGGAGACAATGTCAATGGGAAAGGGTTTCAATCCCCATCTCCATTTTTAGTGTCCCAAGTTATTTTATGTGAGGAATTTTGAAAGACATACATACATACATACATACATACATACATACATACATACATACATACATACATACATACATACATACATACATATCACTAAGCTGTTCTCTGAGATTCAGAGGTTAGCTCCAAAAAGAAATACAAACTTCCAGATATTTTTACTTATTGTTGTCGTATCAAACTTCTCCATTTACAGCGATTTTGACATACAACTCGTGTTTCACTGATATCCATTACACGCCGTACACAAGATCTTTTATATTTCATACTCATAATCTTTTTCTCATGCAGACACTCCTGAATCTGATCCACCCATGTCTTCCTTGGCCGTCCTCTGCCTTTCCTTCCTGCCACTTGGGCAGAGAAGATTTTCTTAGTAAAAATAAAAAAATAAATTAGCGTTTTAAAAATAAAAAAAATAAAATAATTTTTTTTATTTTATTTTGAAAGACATTCTATGTAAACTCGGTTCCAGAGTAATAAAAGAGAAAATTATCATTGTGATTGGCACTTTCATGTTAAACTACCTCTCAGATAATGGTGAAGGAAAATGTTCCATAGAAAGCAGGACAACTCCAGCATATTTTCTGAATTTTTGTTTATGTGTGATATTCTAGGACACAATTAAGAGTTATTAATTTGGTATTACATTAAAAGAATAATTTTGTTTGAGGTAGACTTAACAGAGAGAATGATGATGGTGACAGTTCCACAGAAGTAATGTTGACTTTAAACTGTAGCAGAAGCACCATGTACAACAGCAGTGATTGAGCTGTAAAGATGTTGGAACTGTGAGTCAGTGTCCTACTTGTAACAGTTCCAAAATCACCGTTTGTGATGGATATGATATGAAGCAGGAACAGAGTGGAGAATCACTGTATCAGAAGCTGAGCACTAAATGAAAGGCGGAAAAAATGTATTGTTTCTCTATTCAGCAAAACTAGATCACCACTTACACCTCCCCACCATTTACCCCAATGGGATTTTGGTGATAATGATCTTGCTCAGCTCATCTTGAGCAGCCAACTATCCTTAGAGTAAAAATTCTCTGCAGAGGGAAGATTTATCATAGAATGAGATGGTCACCTTTGTCAAAACTGTGACACCTTAACAGTGATGTTGGAACTGTTACTTTTAGCCACTGAAATCTAGAAAACTTCCATTGTTTTCTAGATTTTACCTCTGTAAATTTATTATGTAAACATTTTAAGTTTAGTCTTCCATTGTAAATCCCAGATTTAAAATATCTATCAAAGGGAGATTGGCAATGTTTTTGTTATGTAACCTGACAATTTTATAACAGTGACAGCAATTTTGACAGCAATTGACAGCAATTTTTCAGTAATGGTGACATGATTTCTGACTTATCTCTACCTTTTGTGCCGCATCTTGGATGTACCTTCCTATTAACATTACAACAGGAAGTCTTTTCTACTGGGAAGCATTATATGAGGCAAAAAAGTTAGGGAGAGATTTCCATTCCATGAAATATTCAAGTATATATCATGTATCAAGTTTCAATGTAAATTATATACAACTTCTTTGGCAGTGATCTCCATTCGTAACAGTAGGTTCCCACATCAGTGAGGGAGTTGCAGGATCTATCAATATGTTACTGTAAATTAATGTTAGAATTGCAGGATTTATCAACATGTTATAATGAATTGTTTCTTTTGTGCAGTTTAAATGTGAAAATGTTTTCTCCTTGAGAAATTGCAAAATTATTATCATGAAAAGTCTGCCCCAACCCCCAGTGATTTCTATGCTCCTACACTAGTGACCCAGCAATTTTAGTTCAAATACACTGCATCACAGGTAGTTGGCTATTATTTTATTATCACTTAATTGCTGGATGTTTAACCATAGTTTCATCAATATTCATTTTATAATAGGGAGAGGTCCACAGCTTGACCAGCATTAGACTAACTTATCCAGTTGTGGACATCATTTCACCTGCTTCTAAGATAGGGTATCTGTTACTAGTAGACCACACTGCCTGTGATGGAGTGCATTCAGACTAAAATTGCTCGAATATGCGGCTGTTTGACTTTGAATGTTTTAACAGTTCAGTTTAATATGGCAATAAGTAATTACATTTAAAAATGAGGTAAAACTACTAAGGCTGATACTTCTGCTGTATTATTATGTGTACTAATGGTTTGATTTGCTTGATTTTAGACTGCCTTCGGAGTGCCATCATCCTCAAAGACAGAAACATAGATGCCATTTTGGTGCTTGCCCTCCATGTCGTCTGATTTGTGGGAAAACTCTTCCATGTACTCATACATGTCCTTCCAAATGTCATTCTGCTGTACTTACGAAAGTGGAAATTAACAAGGCTAGTAAACATAAAATTAGATTGTGTGAAAGTATTCTTGTTTTGTTTTTGTTTTTTTTCAATTTTTGAAAAATATTTTAGTTATTTTTATTAGCATTGCTGTAAAACTTGTTATAGAATGTTGTTTTCCTCAGCCTTGAGTTGAATGAATGATGGCATTAGTTCTTGGTGCATAAAGGATCAAACTTAAAATTGTTTAATTTTAGACTCTGAACATTTTGCTATTTATTATAAGTGTCTATGTACACTGAGTTGACAGAAATCATGAATGCCTACCTAGTAATGGGTAGTCCCACCTTTCACCTACATAAGGGCAGTCACATACAAAAGCATTCCACAGGTACCTCCACCCACAATTGCTGCACTGCTGTCCATAATTCCATCACATTCTAGGGTGGAGGGATCCAACAGGCCTTTCCACAGCATCTAAAGAATTTCCTTCTGGGCTTACGTCAGGTGGACAGGGCCATTCCAAGATGGGTACTTCTATGGAATGTTCTTCTCGACATGTTCTACTCACCACAGCTCTGTGGGGAGGTAGGTGCATTGTCCTTTTGGAAGACCCCATTGTCCTGTGGGTGCATGATGACCACGAAGGGATGCAGATGGTCTGCATGGATGAACACTGAACTATTCAGAAGTGTATCTAGACATACCAGAGGTCCCAACATATGCCAGTTCAATACACCCAAAATCATAACCGAGCCTCCACCAGTCTGAATAGTTGCTTGTTGATGTGCTGGGTCCATCACTTCGTGCAGTTTTCACCAGATCCACACCCTCCTGTCTGCGCAAAATAACTGGAAACAGGACTCATCAATGCTGGAGACCTGTCTCTAGTCATCCAAGGCCCAGTGCCAATGTTCTTTTGCCCAGTTGAGGCATACGTCCCAGTGATGCAGCATTACCAATGGGACTCTGGTAGGTCAGCAGCTCACAATAACGTGTTTTGGCTAATGATCTCCTGATGGTCTTGGTGACATTCTGGCATTTCTGGGGTCTCCCTCATTGAAATTGGCAGTGACTTGTGCCACTGTCACTCTGTGATTGGTTGCTACTATACAAAACAGACATCGAAGACCAAGCACATCTACCATCTTGCTCTATCCACAGTGCTACCACCAGTGTGATGTTGTTCTAGAAATGGCATATTCTTGATACTCTTGTTACCTTCAAATGGGGATATTGCAATTTCTGTAGCATCTCCGTGATAGAGTGACCCATGCATTGTGCACCCACTATCATCCCTCTTGGAAATTCTATTAACTCACTGAATTACCATCTTATCTACTTGAATGCAGTGATGTCCTCCTACCTACACTGGCGGGAAGTGAAAAAAGAACACCAAGAAAGAATTGGCGGACGATCATGAAATTTACATATGTTAATGGGGTCGAGTTTACGTCAGTGTGATGTTAATTTCGGGACCAACCGGTGAGCGCTTACGCCACAGCACGGCATAATATGCAAATTATCGTCGGTGGTATTTAAGGAATACGGCGAAGTGAATGTAATCAGTCGTCGGCGCACGGACACGTGCGAAGACCCTGAAGAAGCTGCAATGCCTGGACATGGAAGAAAGACGTGTACGATTTCAGCAGTTATTGGACTTTGAGTGAGGTCATCTAGTCGGACTCCGCGAGGCCGGGTGGTCGTATCATCGTATTGTGGAGCAAATTGGACGGGAAGTATCGGTGGTGGTACGATGGTGGCATAGATGGTCCGAGGAACATTCCCACACGAGAAGACGTGGAACCGGGAGTCACAGACGGACTGATGAGCGGACCGATCAACGCATAAGAAGAGCTGTGTTGTCAAGCAGAACATCCACTGCGACGCAAATCCGAGCTGCCGTTGCACCTGAGGTGACTGTGCGAACAATGTGCAACCGTCTACTGGATGCAGGACTACGTGCATGTGTGCCTCTGGCATGTGTACCTCTGACTCCAGCCCACCGTCAGAAACGGCTGCAGTGGTGTCGCCAACATCTGCACTGGAGAACGCAATGGCGATCTGTCGTGTTCAGCGATGAAAGCAGATTCTGCTTGGGAGCCTCCGATGGCCGTATGCGTGTTTGCAGATGCACAGGGGAGCGTCTCCACCCTTCTTGCATCCGCCAGCGACACACAGGGCCTACACATGGTCTCCTGGTGTTAGGAGCGATCAGCTATCACTTCCAAACACAACTAGTGTTTGTACCGGGTACGTTAAACAGCACCTCCTACATCAACAACATCATTCAGCCTGTTGTTGCGCCATTTGTAAGATCGGTCCATCTTGGTGTTTTCCAGCAGGATAACGCATGCCCACACACGGCACGTGCAATGCAACATGCACTTCAGGGTGTGTGACAACTTCCATGGCCTGCACTTTCACCGGATTTGTCCCCCATTGAATACGTGTGGGATTTTATGGGACAACGACTTATCCGGTCTCCACGGCCAGCCACGACCATCCCCGATTTATGCGTCCAGGTTGAGGATGCTTGGAACTCAATACCCCAAACTTGCATCCAACATCTGTACGACAGACTTCATGCCAGAATTGCACAGTGTGACGCAGTTCACGGCGGCTCAACCTCATACTAACCATGTTACATGGAAATGTTATTTTTCAGTTTACCAGCAAATACAGCTGTATTTTGCCATAATGTTTTTATCGCGTTATCCTCTGTATTCCGTTATTATGCTGTATAAATTTCGTTGGTATCAGACGTCTCCTTCTTGGTGTTTTTTTTCACTTTCCACCAGTGTATATACCTACCAAGTGGGGGATGTATCCATTAGCCAGAGGAGTGACAGCTTTGTGCTACCCTGAAGCCAGGTATCTGTAGTTTCTGTCCTCTCAGTGTATATGGCCAGAGAAATTATGAACCTTGACTCAATGATAAATAGGACCACTTTCTTCTACCCAAGTAACAGCTCAAGCACAGTATAGTGACATGAACATTCAGGATTGACCAATTATCTAGCTGAGTGTCTTGTAGTCAGTGGAAATGGGAATTAGTGGGGAAATGCTCATTCTGTCAAGCTGAAGATATTTTCATTAAGATTGTGGTTTGGTGATTAAGTTGAGATAGCTTCATTAAGATTGTGGTTTGGTGATTAAGAGAAGATATTTTGGAGAAATATCTTCTCTTAATCACCAAACCAGAACTGGAGAAAGGTTTCAAAGTCATCACATTGCTCATTAAGCCAGTTGTACCTGGTGAAGGAGAGAAGCATCTTTATCTGCTCAGGTAAAAGTTCAGAGTTCTAATCCAGTAGAAGATTCAGTATTGCACCCTGTATATTATACAACTAGCCTTTGGTTTGAATGAACTCAGTTTGTTCTTGCTGATTATGGCCTGTATGAAAATATAGCAATCGGCAAGTTGAGTGGTTCACTGTAGGCTAGGGTGGAGCAAAATTTGTGAGTTTTTTATACGACCAAGGGGAAAGGGTCAAAAGTTGTGGTTCCACATGCTAATCAAGATAAAAAAAATAAAAAAATTCTAATCGTATATCTTCAGTCTGCGCAATCTCCCGAATGTTTGAAATTTTTACATAAATCTTACAACATTTCAAAAATTTTCCCATTTTTTGTTTAAAGTGCTCTAATGATTGGGTACTGCTAAAGTTTTAGATTTCAATTAGTAATATTCACAGAAAAAAATTGGGTTTATTAAATGGCATCTGGTGTCTGCGCAGAACTTGTGAAATAATCGCAAGTTTGCCTAAAGATCAGCCTTTTTTGAAGAACTCTTTAAGTTTTGAGGACTAATTTTTTCTTTAATTTATAGGTTTAATCATACTTGATATACGTCACACACACCTGACTGACACACACCTCACACACATGCACCTCACAACTCATATGCACCTCACAACTCATATGCACCTCACACCTGACTTGCAATTCACTATTGAAGATGAAGGTACACACAATTCAGAACACAGTGAAATTGACGAAGATAGTGAAAAAAATAAAGGCTTTTCATCTTTTCCTAGTCCATCATGTGAAACCGGTCAGTGTTTGAAAATTTACTCAAACTCATGACAGGTCTGGAATATCAGATTGTCCAGCTGCTGCACTTGCTTCTGCTGTACTCCATGACATAAACCAGGACGTTCTGTTAAGAAACGTTTCGCTTGTGATCGACAGAAGTTAAGTTAGAAGAGCTGGAATGAAAAATCACCCTGTTTTGCAGAATGAACAAACTGCTAATGATCGTACAATTAAAGCATTATATTTTGACGGTAGGAAAGATGAAACATTGCACATTGAAACATCTGAAGATGGAAAACCACAGCGGAAAATTCGGCAAGAGGAACATTTATCGCTCGTAGAAGAACCAGGATCTAAATATATTGGTCATGCTATGGTGCGATCCGGTTGTGCAAAAAATGTGGTGAATGCCATTTTTGAACACTTGATAGATAATAGCATCGACTTTTCCCAGCTCCGATGTATCTGTTGTGATGGTTGCCCTACTAACACTGGGAAAAAGTCTGGAGTTATTCGACAAATAGAAGAAAAGTTGCAAAGGCCACTGCAGTGGATAATCTGTCAGCTCCATTCTAATGAGGTAACGTTATGTCATATCATGGAAAACATAGATGGCAAAACATCTGGGCCTTGTGGCTATATGGGACCAATTGGTAAAAGCTTTCCTACTTGCCATCTTCGTCCACCCGTTAAATTTGAAAAAGTTATTTTCCACTGAATGATTTAAATATAAATGTTTCAGACCTAAGCAACAACCAGAAATATTTGCTGAGCAATTTCAAGTGGAGAATGCGCAGCAGATATAGCAAGTTGGAGCCCTAGAAGATTATCACACGCAAGATGGCTGACAACATCCAACCGCATATTACGCCTTTATGTGGGAAGTGAATGCCCATCTGACAGCCTAAAATCTTTGGCAACATTTGTAATGACAGTTTATGCCCCTGCATGGTTCACTATAAAATGCAACCAAACTGTGATACAAGGCACTGAGAATCTATGGAAAACAATATCATTTTCAAAGCATTTGGAGGGTCCTGTGAAAGCCACTTTTCAGAAAGTCATCCAAAGAAACGGCTACTTTGCTCATCCGGAGAATGTATTGCTAGCCATACTAAATGACAACCGACAAAGTATTCGTAAACTT
Organism: Macrothele yani; assembly: GCA_039090855.1. NCBI lineage: Eukaryota > Metazoa > Arthropoda > Arachnida > Araneae > Macrothelidae > Macrothele > Macrothele yani. The sequence continues at coordinate 118,551,996 of CM077004.1, read as the reverse complement.
GCTGTAAAAAGAATACTTGCTGCAAGAAAAAATGCTGGTCCTGTCATAAGAAATTTTGATATACTGGTAATAAACTTTGATGCTGAAGATTACATTGACACCATTTATTGGCAAGACCTTAAAGTTACAGAGCCTCCTATCACCATGGGTGTAGTCGACTCAGACTTATGCAGAGTGCTGGCAGAAGACACTGCAGAAGTTTTTCTTACGGAATTATTTCATTTACCATCACACACACAAGCAGTAGAAAGATGTGTTAAGGAGATCACAGCAGCATGATCCAAAGTGTGTGGACATGCAGCAAGAGACGGCGTAATACGAGCAACACTTCTTGACAGAAAAATAATGCCAAAGTTGGATACAAAGTGTCAATATAGAACATACGTTAAAAGTGCCCCAAAGGCAGGGTTGTTGGGTGGGACTCGTAGTGTAGCCACCTCCACTTGGTGAGTCCTGGGTAGTTGTTTTTACAGCTAGCGAAGAGCTACATGAAGAAGAACAGTGCCCCAGAAAATGTACTATGAGGTATAGAGCAAGTGTGGGATGTGGTAATAGCTGATCTTTAGTTAAATTCCCATATATTTCATGAGTTGTGTGAAGACACGAGATGCCATTTTTTATAAAAAAAAAAAAAAAATTCTGTGTTTATCACTAATCGAAATCTGAAACTTTATCAGTACCCAATCATTAGAGCACTTTAAACAAAAAATGGGAAAATTTTTGAAATGTTGTAAGATTTGGAAATATACTAGTTGGATAATGCTTACCTAGGCATTCCGTTTCTAGCGATGATTCACTTTTCTCGCACGTTTCGGGTCTTCGTTGAAGCTATTGTCCTATTGTCCGTTGTATGTGCAGCTACCATTCACATCCAACACACTGCTTACTTTGGGTAGATTCAGTAGATCTTCACTTCAGGATTCAACAACATCAATTCTTTACCGTTATTAATGCTCTAAATTTTTTGCCCAGTCTTTGGGCATCCTCAGGAGCGTGACGACTTTTCCACCAATGTTCGTGGTTTATTTCTCGTCAATGGAGTCTGATAGCCACGTTGCCATTCGTCGGATACGCTGTATTAGATACTTTTGTTAATCAAACTTAGCCGGCGCCATCTATGTTTCACTAATCCCCCCTTCTTCAAATGGTCGTTGATGTCGTCTTTTCGTATTCTTCTTCTTTTCATTTCCTATCCCTGTTTCCTTGTCTTTTTTGTCGGTTTTTCTTTTGTTGTTCTTTTTCTTGTCTTATTAGCTCTTTCCAAAGGCTAGATAATATATTAGGGTCATTCTGGTTACACACCCATGTTTTATTTTTATAAATTAGGATCGATTCCTCCATTCTCATTGGTCTCTCTGATGTTTTATTCCTTTTTAGCATTTTAATTTCTTCAAATTTCGGGAATGTTCGGTGGTCAACACAGAATTGCACTAATGCAGTTTTTGCTTCTTTTTTTTGCCAGTTAGATATGTGTTATTTTAGCCTTTTTTTAAACCTGTTTTTAGTACTCCCTTTGTACCATATTGGGGGTATGTGTGCAATGGGAATTTCGTAAGACCCTGATTCCTCTAATATTTTGCTCTGTTTTTTTTTGTTAATAGTCAGATTTTTCAAGGTGTTCACTACAGTTCCTAGTTGTAAGTCAAATTTGGCACATTGCCTATTAATTTCTTTACTGACACCTTCCAAGTAAGGGAATGCACCTATATATTTTAATTTATTTTTTCTCACCTTTCTTTGATTGTAAATTTCTTGGTCTTCATTTCTCTTAGCCATATGTTTTTTATTCTCATATATCCATTTTTTAATAAGCTTATTAGGGTAACCATAACCTTGTGGTATTTTCAAGATAAAATCAAGCTCTTTATTCTTTAGCCTATTATTAGAAGTGTATACGCTCTTCGAATCAAGTTTACTTTGCTATTTTTTTTTATGAATAACAGGATGGTGTGAGGAGTATGGAATGAGTACCGGAATGTATGTTGCTTTCCTGAAAACAGTGTATTCAAACTTATTTTTATTTTTTTAAAGTAGAATGTCTAAAAATGACAGACTATTATTCATTTCAAATTCAAGCGTCAGTTCAATGGTGTTGCAGATTACGTTGAATCGATGAGCTAGATCTTGTATATTTCCAAGTTTTTAAATAATGCACATGGAATATCAACTGTTAATATGAGTTGTAAGATTTATGTAAGAGTTTCAAACTTTCGGGCAGTTGCACAGACTGAAGATATACGATTAGAATTTTTTAATTTTTTCTCTTGATTAGCACGTGGAACCACAACTTTTGACACATTCCCCTTGGTCGTATAAAAAACTCGCAAATTTCACTCCACCCTACTGTAGGCATACTGAGCTAATCTTTTCATGTATGTAGCATTGTACTTTTACCCAGTCATCACTGCAAAACACTGGTGGCAACTTTCATCAAACCAAATTACCTTCTATTAGCCCTCCTCATTTGGTTTTTGTATTCAGTATATCATGCCAGTGGTATCCATTTGTTTGTTATCAACCTGAAAAGCTTCCAGATAGATGAGTGACAACAAAACCTAGATGTTTCTGTTGTTCTCTTCTCATGGTTCAAGTGGAGATGGTGTGTTTTCCTCTTAACTTGAACTTCACGAGACTTACATAATCCTGTAATTTTTAAGAGAACCATCCAGTGATCCTGCTTTTGGACCATTTTGTTCTTGAATCATGTTGGCCTTCAGAAAGAATGGTTCTTGCTCTTTCCATTTCATCAAGACCTGTGCAGCAGGAGCTTTAAAGAGGCCAGTGGTTCCCATGCTCCAACTGATTGTAGCTTGATATGGAATCTGCCGAGATGATCATTAGAGTTGAAGAAGTCTCTTTTTTTAGTAGTGGCATAAAATCATTTTTAGTGAGAATGAAGATGGCCAAGGATAATATATATATAACAACTACATTTAGCCCCTTTCCGATACTGTAATATTGTGAAAATACAGAAGAACCAAAACTTTATTGGATGTTTACAAAGCTGCATGCTTTAAAATTGAGGAACCTGAAAACAAGCTCAGTCATCATTTTAGTAATATTTTAGTTTTAAAAAGAAATTATGAAAAGTTGCTTTTAGTAGGTAAAATTTTTTGAAACAAAAAGTTCAACTACATTCCATATTGCAAATAATTCCTTTTTTCAAATGTATATTTTTTCTTAGACATTAATAAGAAACTAATTCCCCTGACAAAATAATTCTTTACAATTGCATGATAGTTACATACAAGTATTGTAATCAGCACATATGTGCTAATATTGCTCACTGTTCCCCATAAAGCCATCTCTTCAGAAAATTGTATTGCCCTCCCTGGAGCAGGAATTGAACCTAGCATCTGCTGATTTCCATTTAAACATGCTATTGCTTAAATAGAAAATCAACTGAAGACAATAAATGTTCCAATCAACTAAAGCTGAGCAGTTGCCATTCAGAAGTGGAAAACAGTGGATAATACAGCTATTTGTATCCTTTTTTTATAATGATAATAATAGTATTTGGATACTTTTGATTTTTTGATATCATTTAGCCAAAGTGTATTTATTATTTTGGGGTGATGTTCTGCTTTTGAAACACACCTTTATGAAAAGTAATTCTTCTGTGAAATAACAGTCTACATTTTCTAAAGCTGAATCCTTTTATTTTATTTGAAAACACTTTTAATTGGAAGAGTGAAATAACTGCTTTCTGACAAGATTGCCAGTCCTCTTTGTTAATTTTTAATGCATCCGAAGAAATTAGCACGTTGATCCTTCTTTTTGAATTTTCAAATGTACTGAAGAATTTTGAATGAGAAGGCAGTTGCTGCAATCATTGTTGTGATGTGTGTAATTCTGTTTGGTACTTTTATGAGTTTATTTTAGTGTTTTTGCAGACAAGTACATCACTACAGATAAAGAAAATGTGTTCACATTATTTTACTAAATGAAAAAAAATTTGGGTAGTCATTCACTTATGTATTTTGAACTTTCTTTTTATAGAAAAAGGAAGGACCATGGGATTTACTGAACTCTTACAAAATGGAATCTGTGTGTAAGCCTTGCCTACCGTGTCTTGTTCCCATGCCTCTTGCTTGCAAAGGACAACATGAGGTTGCTGAAGCTTTTGTCTTTTTAGATTGCTTTATTATTATTAGTGTGGTCATTTGCTGTACTAAAGAAATCAATTCTATGCTCATATGTATTATTGTAAAATAGAATAACCTTGTTAGAATCATATTTAGACTTTTAGACTATTACTTTGTTGTGAAACACTGCATTTTATTGTCTACTTTATTTGTGCTTAGGGAAGAGTGATGAAGATGTTCCTGACTGGTTAAGTTTTCTGTTCTTGCTTTTGACGTTAAAAATGTTAATGTAGTTCAAAAATTACAAAATCATTAAAAAGAAACAATTTGGAAAGGTTGTGTATGTTTGATAAATTAATAAATGAATTACAAACACTTACGTATAGGCTTTATTGAGATTAAAATAAATAAATTCTATGTTAATTTGAAGAACTTTCAAATATCCTTCATATCTACAGAGGGTTTTTTCTTTCTTTTACTTTCAGACATTTCTGGGCTCTAGATCCTTATCAAGGCCTATTCTCAATTGTTATAAACTGCATCTAAGTCTTTGTTAGTACAGAAAGTGTAAAGACTGGAAATAGTGATTGTGTCACTATATGAGAAAGAGAACATTTTGATAAATACTGTTATTTTTTTTTATTAATTAGTGTCCTTTGAAATTATTCTTGAGGATTTTCAGTAGCAAGTATATAAAGGTGGAAAATCACCTGAGCAAAGGACAAACAATATGGCTTAAGAAGGGCTAGAGGATGCCAAAGCCATACATTTATATTCACATTTTTCTGAAAAATTTCATGAGGTGAATGAAGATGTTTATGTATATATATATATATATTATATACATAAACACATATATATATATATATAGGGATGTAAGGTCAGGTGATGCGTAACATCACAGCCTCTCCTTGACAAATGTCAACCCCGCCTTCTCGTGGTGCATCCTGTTCCCACTAAAGGGGCTCTGACGACCGCAAATAGCGGTATAACTATACCATCGGGATCAGAGGAAATGCTATCCCACACTCACCAACCCGCTTGGCCAGCGTGGTGAGTTATGGCCAAACACCTCCAAAATGACTCTACAACTTAAATCTTGGCCCTCAGTCTCCGGCAGCTGGAATGTACCTGGCCAAGGCAGCGGCCAGTGCGACATGAAGGCAGAGGGTGCTAAGAATCCCCGGAGGACCGGACTAGGCTGCCATTTGATGCTGACCTTGGCTACCTACAACGGACGCTCCCTATCTTCTGATTCAAGGCTTCTTGAATTGGAAGAGGAACTACAAAGGATCAAGTGGGACATCGTCGGGCTAAGTGAGGTAAGGAGAAAAGGAGAAGATCTCATTGAACTGAAAAGTGGACATCTCTTCTACTATCGTGGGACTGATACTGGCAGAACTAGTGGTGTTGGATTTATAATAAACAAGAAACTGAAGGATAAAGTGGTAGAAGTTGAAAGTTCCTCTGACAGAGCTGCAGGACTCGTTATCCAACTATCGAGAAGATACCAGGCTCAGATTATTCAAACTTATGCACCCACCACAAGTCATCCTGAAGAAGAAATTGAAGAATTTTATGAGGAAATTCGTCATCTAAATAATAAAGGTAAGCAGCACTTGAAGATAATTATGGGAGATTTCAATGCAAAAATAGGGCACCGGCAACAGAATGAAACTTCAGTAGGTAAATTCGGTCACGGCAACAGAAACCAGCGTGGAAATACTCTCGTTGAGTTTGCAGAGGCAGAAGGATTTTTCATCTTGAATTCCTTTTTCAAGAAAAAGCCACACAGGAAATGGACATGGAGACATCCAATTGGGACGACAAGTGAAATTGATTTTATTATGTGTAACAAAAAATTTGTCATCGAAGACTGCAGTGTGCTGAACAAGTTCAACACAGGTAGTGACCATAGATTGGTGAGATGTAAGATGCACCTCAACACTAAACTGGAACGTGGCAAGCTCATAAGACAAACAAAATGTATTGACATAACCAACCTTAAAAAACACCATAATACTTTCAAGTTGGAACTGAAGAACAGATTCTCTGCTTTAGAAGGCCTAACATCGGAAGAAGTGGATATTTCGGAAGTTAACAGAAAAGTAACCAAAGCTCTTATGGAAACAGCAACAAAATTAGCTGGGTCTAAGAACAAGTTGCATGTAAACAAATTATCAGGAAAAACCAAAATGTTGATGCAAAAAAGAAGAGAGATGAGGACAACTAAAGAAGATGTGACTTCCAAAGTGGAATATATAGAGCTATGCAAGACAGCACGAAAAAGTATCACTGAAGACGTAAGGAAATTCAACTGTGAGCTAGTGAGGAAAGCAATTGAAAACAACCAAAGCCTAAAGATAGCAAAGGGACATCTCAGTAAGGGAAGAAAACAGATTATGGCTCTGAGAAAAGAAGATGGTTCTATAACAAGAAATAGAGGCGAAATTTTGACAAGAGTGAAAGATTTCTACTCCAAATTATATGAAAGGGATGATACATGTACTCCAGACATCATGAAAGGTACCAGAGTTCTTCCAGTCCTCCCAGCAGAAGTTGCTCATGCAATCAAGAACATGAAGCGGGGGAAAGCTCCAGGAGAAGATGGAGTTACTATAGACATCATACAAGAAGCAAGTGGAGAAATTGAAACAGTACTCGCCCAAATTTTCACTCGATGCCTTAATGAAGGGAAGATTCCTGAGGATTGGAACAATGCTACAATGATCCTGCTACATAAAAAAGGTGACATTGAGGATCTCAGGAACTACAGACCTATCAGCCTCCTATCAGTGGTTTATAAAATCTTCACTAAAGTTCTTTCACACCGCTTGAAGGTAACACTGGACATGGCTCAACCGAGAGAACAAGCTGGATTCAGGAGTGGCTACAGCACAATAGATCATATCCACGTACTGAGAGAACTAATTGAAAGAGCGAGGGAATATGAACTTCCATTGTGCATGGCTTTTATCGATTATGAAAAAGCCTTTGATTCGGTGAAACCATCAGCAGTTACCACGGCTCTGAAATCCTGCGGTATTGAAGATGCATACATTAATATTATTAATAACATCTATGAAAATGCAAGTGCAAAGATTCGGCTGTTTGAAAATACAACACACATACAAATTGGAAAGGGAGTGAGACAAGGTGACACCATATCTCCGAAGCTCTTTAATGCCACATTGGAAAATGTCTTTCAATCACTGAACTGGGAAAACAAAGGGATAAAGATTAATGGAGATTATCTAACCCACCTTCGTTTTGCTGATGACATAGTCATTTTTGCAACTACCCCATCAGAGCTGCAGAGTATGATCCAGGAACTTGCTGACAAGAGTAAAGAAGTGGGATTAAAAATGAACTTTCAGAAGACAAAAGTGATGTTCAATGCTTTTACAAGGAATGAAGATTTATCGATTGATGGAGAAAAACTGGAGATAACAGATACGTATGTTTATCTTGGACAGCAGATATCAAGTGAGGGTCACATTGATGAAGAAATTAATCGGCGTACAAAACTTGCTTGGAGAGCTTTTGGAAGAAACAGCATAATTTTCAAGAGCAATATGCCATTATGTCTTAAAAGAAAAGTGTTTGATCAATGCATCCTTCCAGTGCTTACGTATGGTGCAGAGACGTGGACCTTAACTAAAAGAGACATACAAAGGCTGCAGACAACTCAAAGAAGCATGGAGAGGTGCATGCTTGGTATAACCAGGAGAGATAAGAAGAGGAACTCGTGGATCCGAAAAATGACGAGAGTGGAAGACATCATGATCAGAGTTAAATCCCTGAAATGGCAATGGGCTGGACATACTGCCAGAAGGACAGACCATAGATGGACAGCCGAAATTTTAGATTGGATTCCAAGGGACAGGAAAAGACCCAGAAAAAGACCACATGGGAGATGGGTGGATGAAATTCGTAAATATGCGGGTGTGACATGGAGGAGACTGGCACAAGACAGACCGTTGTGGAGGAAACTTGGGGAGACCTTCGTCCAGCAGTGGATTGATAATGGTTGACGATGATGATGATGATGATGATGATATATATTATACGTGGGGTGTGGGGGTTGTTTTTGAAGAGGCTTTTGATAGAATACTTAGGAACAAATTGACATGTGAAAAATTTAGGATGAAGTCTCCAATTTGGGATAAGTCTAAATCATTGATTAATTAGCTGAACAGCAAAACTTGTTAATTTTGCATAATAGAGGGAGAGTCTAGAATGGAAAATAGATTTTAATTATCTGGGCGTGATTGCCAACAAAGATGAAGGAAGGCTTGAGAATTGTCAAAAAGTGAAGAAATTCTCTATCAGCTGTATAAAACTATTTCACCAAGAAAGAAATCTGCCAGAGAATTAAACTTGCTGTTTACGAAGCAGTATTTAGACCTACCCTCTTTTATTGCAGTGATATTTGGGTGCAAAGTAAATTGGTTCATAAGAGATGTTAGAAAGCTGTAGACTGTAGAGTGATAAAAGGACTATCTGGGGAATATATTAAATTCTGTTTTACTAGATGCAGTGGTAAAACAGAATTTAAAATTTATGAATTAGAAGTGAACTGGACACTTCTGTAAAAAAAAAAAAAGTTAGTATAAAATGATGATAATATTTTGAAATTGTATGCACATGTCTGTTAAATGTGAGATGAAAGATCTCCTGAACAAGTTTTAAATTCTATGGGACCAGGCCTCAGACCAACATATACTTAGAACAAGGCAGACTGAAGATATGAAATCAGCCATCAGTAATAGAGGAAGCAGTATGGTAGAGGCAGGAAATTTTGCAATAAGGAAATATGTTTATCATTTAAACAATAATTCCTTTAAATTTCAACAAACATGCACATGCACAATAGAAAAATTTCCCATCAAGACACAAAATTGAAGAGTATTATGTATGTTATTTTTCCAGTAGCTCTTTAAAGTATGAAGATAGTCTTAAAGCAACTAACAAGGAAAAAGCTAATGCATTTAAACTTTGGTGCTACCAGATAGCATGTATTGTGAAGTTCTAGTTCTGGAAAACAAGTGAGTGTTAAGGAAAATTGGAGGGCATAAGTTTTTCTTCAAGGGGTAAGTGGAAGAAAATGTGTGTATTTTGGACATTTGACAAGAGAGGAAAAACTTTTCTCTAAAAACTGTTTGGTAATATGGGAAGAAAATTTTGAGTATACCAACAACTAAATGGCACAATGAAATCAGTGGCTTCCAAACATACATTCTGATGCCTTATGTGGAATACAAAATCCCAGCAGTCAGAGAAGTTTTGCATTGCCACTGCAACTTTTCATGAGCTGTATTCAGTGTTGTCTGGACAAGTACTATATAACAAGCCCCTGTTCACCTTAACTAGTGTTGTCAGGATTTTTTTTTTCTCTATCCCCATGCAGAAGTGCAGGGAATATCTAATTCCCCTCTCCCTCAGAAATTAAAGTAAAAAATAAGGAGTTCATGAAACAGAAAAATTAATTAAATATGTATAATTGTAGAGTGGGTGTATTTGCATTTATAACTTTTTTAGGAGGCATTGTTCACCAATATGCTGTGGAACATAACATCATAAATGGCCCATATTATACCAGGTAATTCAAAATGTTTGTCCCAATTACAAATGACAACACCTGGTTTATGTACATAGATACAGAGATCACATTGTTGCACAATAAAGAAGGAAGTTTAGAATTTTATTTCCATACCTTACAAATGTTCTATGTGACTCCCCTGGGTCACACGAACAACATCTAAATGGTAATTCATTTCACGCCATATATTATGAAGCATGCTCATAGTCGCTGATGCCAGTGCAAGCTGAATGCACATCTTTAGTTCTTGCAGTGTTCTCAGCAAAGGTAGGTGGCAAATACCAAATACACATGGTCTTTTACAATACCCCCACAAAAAGAAGTCACAAGAAGTAAGTTCCAGAGACCGAAGGGGGGGGTACTTGCAGAAAACCCTGTTGTCCTGTCCACAGCGACCATCCAACGGTTTGGAAGAGTTAGCAAGACCATACAATTTTGGAAGAATTTTCGGAAGACCATAGCAACACAGCAGTAGGTTCCAATAAAATTCTAAACTTCCTTCTTTCTTGTGTGGGGATATCAGCTGTCTGTTTATCTTCATAAACATGTTATTTGTAATTAGAGCAATCATTTTGAATTACCCTGTACAAATGTGTTATGTTGCTGGTGGCAGCATGTTCAAAACAAGCGACCACAGCTGAAGCATGGCTTCAATCTTCATCACGAAATGTGAAGCTGCATGCTGCTCACAAAATGCACGATGTTCTGTACAAACAAAATGTAGAGATAATCCCCCATGCTCCCTGTAGTTCTAAACTTGCCCTCTGTGACTTCTAGCTCTTTCCAGAACTCAAAAAACCATATGCAGGTGTCATTTTACCACCGATCAGCAGTGTATCAAAGCAGCAGAAGCAGTTTTGAAGAACCTTTCAAAGAGTGGCTTTTAGCATGTCTTCCACAAGTAGGTTCAATGTTGGTGCAAGCGCATTGTGTGCAGAGGAATATACTTTGAAAAGGAGCTTGTAAACAATGTTGATTAAAGCCAATCTGTTGTTTCTGTGTGTGTAGTATCATTACTTTTTGATCAGCCCTCATAACCATTATTTTTTGTCATAACCCATGCGATGCTAATAACTAGAAGATAGTCTTCTTTGAAGTGTTTTTTCACCAATCATAAGATTTCTTGTAGCTTTCAGCAAATAATATTTGAAGTCAGATAATCAATAACTGTTAAGCTTATTTAAGTGAAACTCAACAAATTCACTTCATATAATGTGTGTTTATTGTTTAGACATAGTGAAACAAAATATTTCCAATGTCCTGAGTGCATAGTCCTGGAAAATTGGTAATTCTGTGAATGTGTGTGTTACAAGTCAGAACAAATAATATATTAATTATTATGGTAGGTGATATATATATTTGGTACTTCCGATGGAGTCTTCACTCACTGTTTCCACTTTTCATTTACCCATTTCCAGGTTCAAAATTTTGCCTGTTCTGAAGTAAGACCTTGGTCATGTGATAGACTTTGTGGAAGGCCTCTGGCTTGTGGAAACCATGATTGTCAACTTGAATGCCATGGATTTGACTCATCAGAAGGTTCTTTCATGGTAAGTACCACGAGAAATTCCAAGGCATACAAGCATTGTTATAATATACCACTTTCGTTTTAAAGATGCACTGGCATTTCTAATTGTTAAAAGTCTATGCTGTTTTTTATGTCTGCTTACCTGCATCAGACTTGATGATTTTTTAACAGTGAAGAAATAATTTTGTTTTGTATGATTACAAACATAAATGTTAATATGATGTTTGCTGTACACTCTTATGCCTTGCCATCAGCTAATATTTTCATCATTAAGGTACATAGGAAACATCTATTACTTGCTTTAGAATTACACATTGCTCTCATATGACTTTTGTAAAATCAGTGTATTAGTGGGATATGCAGTTTATAGAGCCATAGCACACACATACACAAAAAAAGCTGTCACTCTATTTTTCTGTCGGAACTTTAAATATAAAATTGCTTTTTTAAATATGTCAGTGAAATCATCCGGAATTAAATTTATGACCACCAGACCATTTTATACAAAGTAGCTATCCCTCAGATGCTGGTGACTCAAGATGGCTGAATCAGTATAAAAAGGGAATGCTGAAGGCATGCAGGGACAAATAAAGTACATTGTGCAAGAAATAATGGGTAAAAGATGTAATCTGATGGACTTTGAACATGGAATTATCATGGGTGCTCAAAGCATTGGTGCTAGCATTAGCAAAACTGTTGAACTTGTGAAATGTTTGAGGGCAGCAGTTGTTGTGGACCACTAGTCTAAAAGCCGGGTCTGACCTCAAGGTGTGTGGTTGTCAATGGCTACTGGATGCTTGATCTGAGCTGAAAGCAGGCTGGCTTATTCAGTCCAACATATGGGCAACACTTTGTCTGATTACAGATAATCTGAATCTGGGATCAAGTTTGATGGTTTTTCAATATACAGTTTGCAGCACATTACATCGTATGGACTAAAGCAGACAGCCTGTCTGTAAGCCATTGCTATCTGCAGCAAACAAGAAGAAATGCCTTCAGTTCACTCAGGAGCGCAAGAATTGAACAGTAAATGAGTGGATAAGGGTAATGTCACTCAACAAATCACATTTTCAAGTACACCATTTAAATGGGAAGGTAAAGATATGGAGACAGCAGCATGAAAGCATGGACCCATCTTGCGTCATCACTACTCTTTAAGCTGGCGGAGGCAGTGTTATGGTCTGGGATATGTTTTCGTAGGAGTGTTTGGACCCTTTAATTCGTGTGAGCATCATCTGACCACCCAAAGGTATTTAAATATCATTGCTGACCAAGTCCACCTAGTTATGTTGATGGTTTATCCCAATGGAGATGGTTTGTGAATTCTGTGTGTTTTTGCTGTGGAGCATACTAAAGATAGGGAAAGATTTTGCAATTTCACAAGCATGCAGCTTAGGATGTTGCAACACATTTTATGCCATATTACAATTATATGTGGGTTGTGCCTGTTCATATGGCACAATTACCTGATGGATGCATAAATTCAGAGGAAGACGACAGAGCTTTGAAGACGTCTATCATACAAGACTACCAAAGGAGGCTGTGGACGAGAGAACTATCACTGCTGTTCATGTACTTATTAAGGAAAGCCACACACCACCATTCAGGTAATAAGTTTTGATGTTGGTGTATCAATTAGCAGTGTGGAAACAATTATTCATCAACATTTAAAGTTCTGCAAGATCTCTGCCAAATGAGTACCCCATAAACTGAAAGAACCTAGCAAATAAGTCTAGAGCTGACTCTTACAAGGACATGCTGACAATGTTTGAACCTAGTGGATCCAAATGGTTAACAGACATTGTCACAGGTGATTCGACATCATTTTAAACTCCCAGAAAGATCAACAATTACGTTTGGGTTGTGAAAGATGAACTATGTCCCCCAAATCTGCTTAAAAGACTTTCATTTAAAGAAGTTTACATTTTTTTTAAATTCCCAAGAATTCAAGTTGCAGAATGTAGACATATTATAAATATTTAACGGGAATTATCAAGGATAAATTTATTAAGGTACATTACCTCTCAAATTTTCGATCTAAACACTAGATCTTCATCAGGAGTTCTTGCTTCCTTCTACTTCCACAGGTCTGGCGACTAAGCCTGATAATTGCCTGATGGATGCATAGATCAGGCTTGGTTGCCAGACCTGTGGAAGTAGAAGGAAGCAAGAACTCCTGATGAAGATCTAGTGTTTAGATCAAAAATTTGAGAGGTAATGTACCTTAATAAATTTATCCTTGATAATTCCCATTAAATATTTATAATACTGAAAGTAATAAGAGGAAGCCATGAAGTCATTAATTACTAGAATGTAGATGTACGTGCGTATGCTGTATGTGGATAGTTTCCAAATTATTAGCAGATTTTGCAGATGGTTTTTGCTCATAGATAAAAAAATATGTTGTTTACAGCAATTAAAGAATAATATACTTAATTCTATTTTAACTTGAAGAACTTTCACTTATTTTTCACATCTTTTGAGTTCTTTTGCTTTTGCAGACGTTTCTGGCCTCTAGATTTTTTCAAGGCCTGTTCTCAACATATGGGAACTGTATCAAAAGCTTCATTTACACAGAAAGAATTTAAATTTTTTTTTTTTTTTGCCAGGTTTCTCTTGCAGTTGTCATTTATCAAATTAAAATATTTTCCTTATGTATTTTGTAAGTCTAATATTTTTGAATTAAGTTGTTGAAAATGCTGTTTATAATTTTTGAAGTTTTATTAATGGAACTGCTTCTCTAGATATAAAACTTTCTTTAATGAGGCTCAGTGAAGTCCAATATTTTAATATGTTGCCAGAAAGGTTCATTTCACACAATTGTAATGTATTTATTTTGTCCTCATTGGAAACTATAGTGTTCTAATAATTATTTATTGTTTTACTAATTTTTCTTTAAATTATCTTATTCTATTGTTATCGTGTTTCACGTGTTCCGCGGGTTTTCAAAGAGTTTTCTGTTTCTATGGTTCTGTGCGCAGATACATTTTATTTTTGTACAACTCTGCCAAGAACTAGTTGCTGTGGATACCTTATCTGAAAAAATGATTATAAATGGCCGATTCTAGATGAACATTATTTTGCCCAAAATGGTTGAGGAGATGAAGCAGCAGCATCCAACAACAGGCATATCAAGGGTTCTCCTTCTTCATGATAATGCTAGTGCTCACCTAAACCTGGCATCTTATGGCTTATCTGAAACAGGAAAATATCAAATGGCTACCATGCCCTGCATATTCACCCAATCTTGCACCATGCAATTTTTTTTGCTGGGAATCCTTTCTCAAGGGGGCAAAACCTTGCAATATGCGTTCATTCAGAGCTATGGTCTTCCCCAGCAGGAGTATCACAAGCATTCCAGAATTGGCATACATGTCTGTAGTTTTGCATAGATGCTAGAGAAGGGGTACTTTGAAGGACAGTAAAGGTTTCGTTGTCGTTAGTGCAACGGGTTTTGTTCTGCAGATGCATGCCAAGAACTTTTTGAACTTGCCTTGTATAATGATGCCTTGCATGTGTAGTGATTGAAGACTATTGGAAACATGAGGTAAAAGTATAATGTTAAGCTTTGTTATCAGTGAAATTTTTATTTGATGTAGTTTTTTCCCTTCAGATCTCTGTTATTGTTGTATCTGATGTCATCACTTGAACTTCTAAGTCTATATGGTATGCTATAAACAAAGCCTGATGTGAAGGGTTGAAAATTCGGGAATTTAATTAGAATTTTGCTTTTAATTCCTTAAAAAAAAGTGAACTTTAAAAACTTAAATTCTTGTCAGTTGCTTTGAAAGAATAAATGCATACTAATGGAGTTAGCAGTAAAATGTAGTAAACTTGTTTTTTGTATGAAATTGTTATGCTTTTCCAGATTAATAAGTGTCAGCCTTGTGATGAACCATGTGGCAGGGACAGACCAGAGGGCTGCACTCATCCTTGTCCTCGATTTTGTCACCCCAATCCTTGTGCTACATGTATGAAGCTCCTGAAGATGCGTTGCCATTGCCAGCTTAATAATGTCTACATTGGTTGCCACGATTGGATAGCTGCAGATTCTGTCCAGAAAGGAGAAATGATGTCTTGCAAAAATCGGTGTCCCAAAGAGGTAAACATCTGGCAACTTTACAAGTTTTTCATTTTTCTGTTGTAAGAAATTGTGTGAATTTATTATTGGTGAAACTGTACTCAAATTTTTGTCTTGAATAATCTGCTGCTGTGTTAATATGTGTATTACCAACAGTGTTCGCAATCCAGGTGTTGTATATTCCAAATAATTCTTAAATTGTTTTGGCAAATTATAAAATAAATTAATTTGCTCTTGCATTTCATACTTTACTCTAACTTACTCATAGAACTACTGAAGGAGCTGAAGTCATGTGAGAGGGATGCAGAAAAGACGTGGGAATGTTTTAAGAACTGTGTTGTCACTGCTGCTGAAGAAGATGTCTGTGGCACAACAATAGTGAGGAACAATGGAGGTGATGTTTAGTGGAATAGCGAGATTGAAGTGGCAGTAAAGAGAAAGAAGGAAGCCTATTTGGGGATGTTGCAAGGTAGAGTTTCTATGGATGAATATCACTGTAATAAGCGTGAAACAGCTAAGCTGGTTCACCAGAGTAAGGCAAAAGATAGGATGGAGAAGGTGAAAAGGCATGAATTGGCTTTTTGGAAAGATAGGAAGACTTTCTGGAAGTACATGAGAATCAGGAAAAATAGGGGAAACAAAGTTGTAAGTTGTGTGAAGAACAGGATCAGGGAAATGATATGGAAGCCCAGTGAGTTAAGTGAAAGATGGGGTGAATACTTCTGTGAGTTTATTAGATCAGGAAAGCAAAGGTGATTCAGAGGCAGAAGCAGATGATGTCACAGGGAAGGATGGAAGAACAGGAGGGATCTCAAGAGAAGGTGTGTGTAAAGCTCTAAAATCTCTTCAGAATGGTAAGGCTCCAGAGTTGATGGCATGACTGCTGGGATGTTGAAATATGGTGGTAACTCTGTAATTGACTGGTTAACTGAAATTTGCCAGTTGTGCTGGGAGTTAGGAATGGTCTCTTGGGATTCCCTTGTATAAGGGAAAATGTTATCAGACTGACTGCAAGAACTATCGTGGTATTAGCCTACTGAGTGTGCCAAGGAAAGTGTTTGGTAAGGTCATTATTGAAAAAGTACGGGGTCTTACATCAGAGAAAGTGTGGGATATTCATAGTGGTTTTATGCCTGGTAAAGGCTGCACTAACCAAATTTTTGCATTACACATGATGATTGAAAAGTATCTGGCTGTTGGAAGAAAGTTTTTGCTACTTTCATAGATTTAAAGAAAGCTTACGACTGAGTAAATATGATGCTGTTGTGAAAGGTATTCAATAAATATGGTGTTACTGGTAATCTACTTAATAGTGTAAAATCCATGTATGATGGCAGTAGAGCTTGTGTACGAGTGAATGGTGTTTTATCAAAAAGGTTTTCTACTGTGCAGGAGTCAGACAGAGTTGCATAATGTCACCATGGCTGTTTAATATATTTATGGATGCGTGTGTGCATGATGTCAAAATGGACAATACTGGTTTATGTCTTAGTAATATTCATGTGTGTTGAAAGCTGTATGCTGATGACACAGTCCTGTTGGCAGAGAGCAAAAGTGAGTTGCAGAGTATGTTGTCCTGGATGTGCGAATTTTGCATGAAATTCAAACTGAGTATAAATAGGGGAAAAACCAAAGTTATAGTTTTTGAGTGAGGAACTGTTAACACTGAATGTAATATAAGTCTAAATGGCACAGTGATTGACCAAGTGAATGAGTTTTTGTATTTAGGAAGCATGTTTGACAGAGAGAACAAATTGGATGGTGGAATTAGTAGGTGAGTGAATTCTTCATTGAAAGTCATAGCTGCTTTTGGGAGGTTTTCACTGAAATGATGGGTTCTCAAGAGAGTCCTGCATGGCTGTGTATGAAAGTGTAATTGTTCCTACTCTGATGTATGGTAGTGAAACTTTGGTACTGCAGAAGAAACATAGGAGTCATTTGTATGCTGCAGAAATATGTTACTTAAGGGGGAGGGGGGAGGGTTTGTGGCAAGGCACACTCTGATCGTGTGAGGTATGAAAATGTGTTACAGTTGTGTAATGTGAAGCAAAATGTTGTTAGCTAGGTGGAGACTACTATTCTTTGGTGGTTTGGCCATGTTGAAAGAATGAGTGATGATGCTTACTAAGAAATTTTTTTCAGCCCAAGTGACAGGAAGGAAAGGCAGAGGAAGGCCAAAGAAGTAATGGGAAGATCAGAATCAGGAGTGCCTGCATGAGAAAAATATTATGAGTATGAAGAAGTATAGAAGGTCTTGTGTATGTCATGTGATGGATGTCAGTGAAGCTCGAATTGTGTGTCAAGATTGCTATAAATAGAGAAGTTTGATATGGCAATAGTAAATAAATAATGAGCTAAAAATTTATCTGGTAGTTTGTATTTCTTTGTGGAGCTAACCTCTGAATCTCAGAGAACAGCTTAGTGATATGTATGTATTTCATGCTTTACCTAGAAAATGTATACAATACCTAAGTATTACATATAATGCTGAGAATTTTTAGGTAAAATATTAATAAAACAAATTTACTTCATTAAAGGACATTATGTGTTAACAAATAAATAAGATGCTTTAAATGTCATGTTGAAGTTTTGATTTTTAAAATATGTATTCTACAAAAAAAAAAAAAAAAAATTGAAATGGCTCTTGATGAGTGCATTTAAGGTACAGTAGGTTCCAGTTAATTGGGCCATCGGTTAATCGAGGCACACATTTATTTGGGGCAATTCTTGAAGAACATCTCAAATTAGCTCTTTGGGATAAATCTTCACATAATTGGGGCTGACACTTAATTGGCTTGAAGTATTCTGGCCCCGATGTGTCCTAATTAACTGAAATCTATTGTTTTATTTATTTCAACAAGTAGAGGTAAAATGACACTCAGAATTACATAGTACCTTCTTTCTTACACAAAAACATTCCATTGTTTATCGATTGGCTTTGCTTATGCACTTTGAAAACCTTTGGCCAGTACCTGTACATTGTTGAGTTGCAGTTGATCATAGTGATATTTTTTGTCACCAGAGATGTTTCCCCAATGCATTCAAGTTTTTTCTGCATAATGAAAGCTCTGATCTTGCATATAGTCACTTTTAGACTCCGGTTGCAATGTGCTCAACTTGTAGAATCCTTTGTTTATTATGTCTATGGTGATGGCCAAAATATTGCAAACATCTCTTTGACATCTGTGTACCTCAGGTACAAAAATTCGGAGTGTGGTCCCTTATTCAACTGGTAGAAACTTGTTGTCATGATGTTACTCTTATCACATGAATGGCCTGAAACTTACCCAGCATTATATAAAATTCTTAGGCAATGTACAAAGTGTTACTTTTTTTTTTTACACTTTGCTCAGTAGTTTTAGGTATTCCATCTGCCAGATTGCAAATATTGATGGTAACATTTCGTAGAAAGGTTCAGGAGGATGCACATATTTGATTTTTTGTAGGAGAAGGAGGAGCAGGGATGATGTTGGTGAAGACTTCAATGTAATGAGCATGTATTTTGAGAAAGCAAAAAGTTTATTATATCTCAATGTAATGCACAAATGACATGGTACCAGACAACAGAGATAGGAAAAAACAATGTTTTTTAGCAAATCGTGTGTAATGGTATGCATTAGGTTAAGTACTTTTTATGTTAGCTAGCATCCTTTTCTTTAGCAGTCTTCAAAAGTTACTGTGATTCAAGGTCTGATACCAACCCACACCTGCAAATAATCTAAATGGTGTGTTTCTTTGAAAGTAATGTCTCATGATCCACAAAAGCTTCATATATCAGATACAAAAGTTGATCACAACAGTGTGGAGCTGTGAACATTCTGCTGGATATTTCAAAGTTGCTTGCAACATCCTGATCCTACAGAAAAGTGCATTTCCCTGTATGCAACACTATATGCTATTTATACCAGGTGTTTACACATAGTTAATGTACACACATCTGCACCAGTAGTATGTTTCTGGTAATTTCTTCCTTTCTATGCTAATTTAAGAATGTTTATGATAATGCAGTCGTTGTATATACACCGAAGTAACAAATTATTAGGAACACCTACCTAATACAGAGACTCCAACTACTATGAATTCTCTGTAGTTACTACGGAAATCGTTGATCCGAAATGGATTATGGAAAGCGTCTGATATACTATGGAAATCAAAAATCTTAGTGAAATTACCCTTTTAATGATGTAAATAGTTTATTTTCATGTTTTCTAGATTTCATGTCTTACATTCATTACACATTTTGGAGAGTGTTTCTTGAATGTTTTCAATATCGTTCCATTTCTTCCATGATTTTTCAATATGTTTTGGATGTCTAAGCGTCTCTGGCTACATGCAGAGTTATCATGGCCCATGGAATCTCTGAAACCTCCTGAAATTTTAATTTCCTTTCCAGATCTTGGAAAGTCCTTAATTTTTTGGACTTTTGAGTTGTCCTGGAGTAGTACTAGAATTCTTTCCTGCAATGAAAAACATTTTTTTTTTGTTCGTTGCAGGAACAACAAAAAAAACTAATTTTTTTTTCATTCTTTTTAGGATTTAAAGATGACCATGGACTACTTTCAGTCTGCGCAGGGACTTACTTTGTTTACTATAAGGTTCTCATTGAAACATTGTGTGTGATTGTTGAGGTAAACTAAAAAAAAAAAAAAAATATTGGAGCCATTTAGTGTTCCTCAGAAAAAATGTCTTCAATTTATTTGCAATTTTTTAAGCAAAAATTTGCTTTTTTATGAATTTACACTGTCATTTTGCTGTTCTGGTAATTTGTTTTTTTACTGAGTGTGTAATACAATTTTATTCATTACTGCTTTAAAACACTGAACAATACAAATTTTTGTAGTTTTCACTACTGGAAAAAAGATAAAAATTACGGATTTTTTTCGTGTTTACAACTGAAAATTTCCAATCAGTATTGGAGTCACTGCTAATAGCATGTTGGGCCACAATTTGATCTGGCAAGGATACAATGAGCTGATATTGTTCTACAGGTATTGATGGCATCCATCAATTGCTAAATGTTCACTGAAGAAGGATCTCTGTTACCAATAGCTCTCTTAATCTCGTCCCATGAGTGTTCAATTGGGTTAATATCTGGGAACTGTGAGGGTGATTTTAGCCCTTTGAAGTCACTTTCATGCTTCTTGAACCACTCTGTGATGATCTAGGCCTTGCGGTATGTTGCCATATACATCACGAATGGAATACGGGATTATATCATAAAATTTAAACAAAATTTTCAAGTTTTTGGATATTATCTGACTTACCACCCTTGTCATATTTACACCAAAAAACGGACTGTCATCTTTAAAATTTGTACCATATACATGTATGAGTGTGCTTGGTCTGCAATGGTGTTAGGTACCTCATAGCAGTATTAAGGAACCCAATGCCTCATCGTGAGCTGTTCATGAAAACAGACCCCAGACCATTACGTAGCCACCACCAGCTTGTATAGTTAATGCTAGCTAGCTGGGATCTAGCAATTTGCTCATATTGTAGCCCTTCCATTGGTGTGTTTTAACTGAAAATGTAATTCATCGAACCAGTTGGGGGAGCCTTTCACTGTCTTCAAATGTCCAGTTGCAGGGCTCCCGTGGCCACTGCAAATGGATTTGTGGTTTTTACCAAAGATGAGTGGTACATGAAAGGGATGTCTGCTGTTATAATCCATTCAGGCCAGTGTGTGACAGGCTGTGTTTGCTGAAACTCTCCTCTTATTACTGCTGTTGTACTGTGTGGTTACTTGATGCAGTGGAGCTTTGTCTCCAGCTGCTGTTGCCCTCAAATACCAGCCAGTCATTTCTGCCCAAAGAAAAACTGATGCCCGCTTGTTTTGTTTGTGCAGCATTCATTGTACACCCTCGACACCATTGTTCTTGCATAGCTGAGAAGGTTTGCCATTTCTGAGATGCATCTGCCCATCGATCATGCCTCTTACAAAGTTATTTAAATCACGAGTCTTTCCCATATTGCCCCTATCTACACTTTGTATATGTCTGAATCCTTTGCAGTGAGCTATTTATAAAGCCATCTCAACGTCATAGTTGCACATGCAAGTGAGGATGGCACGTGTCCGATTCCTATTGAGTGTTTCTAATTATTTGTTACTTCCATGTAAGTGTTGACACCAGGTTAAAGTCCTTCTTTAGTAGATCTCCTTTCACTTGCTATTAAATACTACTTTTTACTTAAAATTGGTGCTGGCAGAAATCAGTAACTCAAAGTGATGAGCCTCTTCTTCCTCAGTTTCTTTTTTAACTAGTGATGCATCATCCACAAAAGTTCATATGAGCCATACAAGTCTTTGTTAAGTTTATAATCTGTACCAAGTCAAGTCCATTTCTGAAAGCATTTCAGAAATTTTATTATCTTTTTTTGTGCACATATTGTGAGAAACATAATTTGCAGTCATTACAGTTTGGAAGTACTAAACACCAAGGAACATGTATTATATAGTTTCTTTATTAACCATGCTGTAAAATCTTCATTTTTTTTATTTTTTATTTTTTTTTTTTTTTGCCTTAAAATAAGTTTTTATTTTTGTTTTATTTATTTTTTAATCATGAGCTTTATCTTTAAAGAACTGATATGTAAAGTAAATGTTTTAAGTCAGCAACTGGCTGTTGATCTTTCAGTTGGCCGCCCTGGTGGCGCAGTGGTCTAAGCGATGGCCTCTGATCATTCGTCCGAAAGAGGTCTGGGTTCGAATCCCGGTGAGGCATGGATGTTGTGTTTATCTTATGGCACTGGCTCTCTCCCTTCCCTGGAACCAGTGACCCTAAATTAGGGACGGGCGACTGCTTATAGCCCATTGAGTTGCTCACGGTGGTCGTTAAACCTCCAATCAAAAAAAAAAAAAATCTTTCATTTGAATTTTTCAGTTGAATGTAAA
The DNA here is from genome assembly GCA_039090855.1 of Macrothele yani. Taxonomy (NCBI): domain Eukaryota; kingdom Metazoa; phylum Arthropoda; class Arachnida; order Araneae; family Macrothelidae; genus Macrothele; species Macrothele yani. The sequence continues at coordinate 118,529,808 of CM077004.1, read as the reverse complement.
ACATCTTTTTACAGCAAATGCTTCAATAGCAGATCTATTTAGTATTCACTCTGGTTGTTGTTTACATACATACATCTAAGCTGTTCTCTGAGATTCAGAGCTTAGCTCCAAAAAGAAATACAAACTACCATATACTTTTCCGTGGTGGACCGTCCTTCTCAAGTGTGGTAGGTCCACCATATCCCACACTTGAGTCTGGATATTGATTTCTTTGTGTCTTTTAATCAGGTAAGTACATCAGTGTGGGGGATTAGTCCACAGCTGAGGGTTTCAGTTAGTCATTCAACCTAAGGATTCTGGAACAAAACCCAGGGAGTTGGGGTCTTTTTGCCAATGTCACACAGAACTAGCTGGCACCTCTCCAAGATTCACAGAGGCCCTAGAGAGGTGCCAGCTAGTTCTGTGTGACATTGGCAAAAAGACCCCAACTCCCTGGGTTTTGTTCCAGAATCCTTAGGTTGAATGACTAACTGAAACCCTCAGCTGTGGACTAATCCCCCACACTGATGTACTTACCTGATTAAAAAGACACAAAGAAATCAATATCCAGACTCAAGTGTGGGATATGGTGGACCTTCCACACTTGAGAAGGATGGCCACCCCAGAAAAGTATCTGGTAGTGTGTATTTCTTTTGGAGCTAACCCTCTGAATCTCAGAGAACAGCTTAGTGATATGTATGTATGTAAACAACAACCAGAGTGAATACAAAATAGATCTGCTATTTAAGCATTTGCTGTAAAAAGAAGTTTTATGTACAACTGAAAAAATCAAATGAAAGATCAACAGCCAGTTGCTCCCCAGGTTTGTTTGTTTTTCAGTTCACTGTGCATAAAGAATTCCTTGTTACGAAAATGATTGACTTAGCAAAAATGCTTAATCAAACTAGTGAATGATTAGTTTGAGTTTTTGGGTACAAAATTAAAAAAAAAAAAAAAAAAAAAAAAAAAAAAACTTGAAATACCAACCACGAGATTTACATGAAAAACATAGATTATTGTATGAATATAATAGTTATTTTCTTGTTACATTTTTCTGTAATTCTTTTTATTATTTATTATTGGAGGATAGTTGACCACTTAAAATTGACAGTCAGTTTGAGAAGTGACCGTATCTCTGCTTTTATGAACTGTATGTGCTTGATTTTTATTCTTTGCTGTTATACTATCTGTAATTTTCCATTTTACTTTATTTCAATTTACTTCCGATATTGGAGGTTATATTTTTAACGTGCATTAATGCATTTGCAATCCACAGATAAGTTACTATACAGGGTTTATCGGAAAAGTTCATTTGTTCCGGTCCTAATCCTGTACAATTCGGCACATCCTTATCCTCAAAAATGCAATAGTTTAAAAACCTTAATTAAAGGAGCATATACGCATTCTGAAAATAGTCAGTTCATCAATGAAGAAATCAAATTCATAAAAAAAATTGCAGGTAGCGTTGGTTATCCTAACCATTTAATAAAAAAATGGAACACAGAAGTAATAAAGAAAATAAAAAATAATGCTGTAGTAAATAAAAAAGAAGTCAAATATTTAAATGGTTTTCCTTACATTAAAGGTACTACCAATGAAATTAATAATATTTGTAAAAAGCATAACATTCAAATTGGAGGAAAAGTAAATACCATCAAAAATATGGTAATAAAAAATAATGAAAAAATAAAAATGTTAGAAAAAGCAGGTATTTACTCAATTCCTATTACTGAAAATCCTCCAATGGCTTATATAGGAAGTACCAAAAATAAGCTTAAACACAGATTAAAACAACACATAAAAAATTGGCAGAAAAAAGAAGAAAAAACAGCACTTATTCAATACTGTCTGGATAACCAAAAATATCCTAAATTCGAAAATATAAAAATCATTAAAAGCTGTAAATCCGAAAAACACCTCAGAATAGCAGAGTCGTTAATGATTGAAAAAAATAGGGCAAAAGTTTGCAACCATAACGACCCTAATATTTTGAGAAACAGCTGGAGAAATTTAATTAAAATTGAGCAAAAAAATGAAAAAGTTCGAAAAATGAGATCAGTGACCAACGAGAGATGGCGCCACAACGCCCAAGAAGAAGCGATAGCCGATGACAGAAGCAGCTCGCGAGAACCACCGAAATGCCCAGCTGACACGGTTCGTGCTAGTCGGAGCAAAACTAGGGTTATGAAAAATTATTGAAGTAAATGAAGAGGCAGCAAAGGAAAAAAAAACTCATTTAGTGACGAGGCCAGATAAATACCAACGGGGGAAAAAAATGAAGTGGACCCGTGACTAAATGAAAAACCCCCATGCTGCATCCACATAACGGAAATAAGAATTGAAAGCCAATCCCCACGTGCTGTAAGTGTTAATCGAACTTTACCAACAAAAAGGGAAGTTCAAAAATGCATTTTACTTTATGTTTATTATTTTTTAATTCAGCCACTGTACAAATCTGGTGATTCCAAATAAATTATAATTAATGCTAAATAAAAGGAAAACAAAAGCCAATGTTTAGTGCCATAGCAAAGAAGAGCAAGATGATGTAGTTTGTACTCAAGTTAGTGACGCAGAACATGGATAGTGAACCAGCTATTCAAGTATATAAACTGTGTACCATCCATCCTCCCAAGATGCCACAGGAAACTGTAAAAATGGATCAGGGAAATAATTGTTTCCATTCACAGCTTGAATATGCTTATTTGTTTGTGTTATATCAGCCATCTTTTGTAAGAAGAATTTCTGCATACTTATACTACAAACTAAATGCTGACAAACAACTACTGTTCTGAACTTCTGCAAAACAGCAACTGCATAAAATATATAAATGAAATGGTATCAGCTCATTTATATATTTTAATTTTAACCAACTTTCATAACAAGAATGTTAATATGCATTGAACTCTAAGGGTAATTAACAATGCTGAAATTATTTTTTTTTCTGAAAGTAACCAAATTTTAAGAAACCAGGTGGAATGTCAGTAATGTTAACCTGCACAAATAAATGCTTATCAGAGATCAGCATATTAGCACCTCTTACTTCCACACCAAAATCTGTGAAGAAATATCCACTTTAGCCTTAAACACAAGTAGTTTAGTGCAGAACTAGATTTTTTTTTATTGACATATCTGGCATTAATTGGCTGAGTATGTTTGAACTCACTTGTGTAAATACCAAAGCTCAGCCAGCATAATCTCTGGGGCCCAAGTAATGAGGGGCTCTGATTTCTGGCTAGGGATTAGGGTTTGAGTCCTGGATAAGGCAAGGGTTGTGTGTTTTGTTCTGCAGTACTGGCTTCCTCTCTTCCCTGGAATTAATGGCCCCAAATAAATGGCTGTTTGTAGTCCTAAAAGTTCCTCATAGTTGTGACTAAACAATGACCAAAAGAAAAAACCATTACGTCCTATTTCTACAAGGGTTGTCCCAAAACAACTGAGAATGTTTTTATAAAAAAATATGCATACCTTAATTATCAAAGAAGTGGTCAAGTTTTCAAAATATTGTCACTTGCATTAAATACAGGTGTCCGAAGTTCCTCTGGGTTTTTTAATGTCTTCTGAAATTCTTCTTCTGGAATACTGTTAAAGCACCCCCTCACAGCTGTAATAAGTTGTTGATCAGTCTCAAATTGTCGTCCCCATAATGTCTTCTTTAAAGTGGGGAACAACCAGAAGTCACATGGTGAAAAGTCTGGACTAATATGCAGGTTGGGGCATCAACTTAATATTCATTTTCTTCCTATAAGGAACGATGGAACTGGCCATGTGTGACCTTGCATTATCATGGTATAACACCCAATTCTTTTTCAGTTGTGGGCGTTTTGTTGTCACGTATTTCTGCTGATTTCTGCAGTCAGGAAAACAAGGGTCCCCAGACAACCAAAATGGTTTTATGAAAAAATATGCCTACCTTAATTATCAAGGAAGTGATCGTCTTTTTTGAAATAGTGTCCACTGAATCGATACAGGTGTCCCAATGTTCCTCCCACTTTTTGAATGTCTTCTGGAATTCTTCTTCTGAAAGGCTGTTGAAGAACCCTGCGCAGCTGTAATAAGTTGATGATCCGTCTCAAATTGCCATCTCCATAATCAGGGTGTCTACTGGTCACGAAAATCATGAAAGTCACGAAAGAGTCAAGAATTCAGTAAAAGGTCATGAAAGTCAAGAAAAAGTCACGAATTTTGCTTTGGGGTTATGAATTTCTTTTTATTTTTAGTAATTATTTATTTTCTGGCAAAAATCTTAATTCTTCATGCACTGACCATGCAAGCGTAGATGTTGTTCCCATCTAACGATTTAAAGTGTCAAAAAAAGGGTCATTTGTTCCCTCCTCCACAAAAACAACAACAACAACTGATAATGCAAAAAATGTGGGTGGCGGATAACTCTCACACTGAAAAACTCTTACACTTTCTTGTGTTGCTAAGCAAAGTGCAAAGGGTGGATGTCTTAGCATAGAAATACATGTGCATAATATTTTTTACAAAATTTTGAGAACAATTTAGCAATTTACATTATGCTATTTATGGAGTCAGGGAATTTTTTAAGTATAAATGTTAAAGAAGGGTGTGTAATGAAATCTTGTAGTGAAATGGTGAATATTTCAACATACTTTAAGTGTACTCGAAGTATGAGTTGAATTTGGTTACTAGCAAAACAGCAGAGAGTATTTTTTCCATAGGAAAAAAAAGAGGAAGCATAGTGCTACTCCCCTCTTTAATGTGTGTGTACGTGCATGTGTGCTTGCATATACACAGCCTAGATAGGTTTTGTGTATACAGGGTGATCTATTTAAACCAGTACCCTGAAAAAACCTTACATTTTTGCAAGGGATCGCACAAGGAACTTCTTTTTTCAATAGAAGCAGCAACTCCTGGAGAATGAAAACCGCCACCGTGAAGAAGATTGTTAACCGTAACTGTAACTCAACTCGTGATTTGCTTGTTGTTGCGTTGTCATTCACTTGTGTGCATTCGGAAACATGCAGTTCTCTGTTCCAGAGCGTATTTTTTAGTGAAATCATATTGGGTAACCAATTCTGTCATCCAAACGCAACGAGCATTTCGAAGAGAGTTTGGAGTTCAAAAAGTGCCAAGCAAGTCAACAATTCTGTCGATGGCAAAAAACTGGAACAAACCAGTTCTCTTCTCAGCGGTAGCAGTAGACATCACCCTCCGATGCCCAAACGCGTGTGGACGATGTTCGGCAACATTTACTTCAATCTTCGACGAAATCATTGTGCAGATTAAGCCAACAGACAGGATATTCATACGGAACTTTTCAAAGGGCAGCAAAAAAAGCGAATATTTGACCATTTAAAGTGCACGTAATCCATCAGCTGCAGGAACCGGACAAGGGAAAGAGAGTAAGTTACTGCAAATGGTTTCAAAATTTTCTTAATTTGCGATCTGATATTCTCTCCATCACATGGTTTACGGATGAAACCCGGTTTCATCTGTCAGGCTACGTCAATTCGCAAAACAGCAGATACTGGGCTGCCAAAAACCCGCATGTTATGTGTGAAACACCGATGCATTCACAAAAGGTTAGTGTATGGTGTGCGGTTTCGTCTACGAAAATTATTGGCCCCATTTTTTTCTCTGAGACTGTCAACACTAACGTTTATTGCCGCATATTCAATGAATTTGTGGAACAACTTGATGACATTGAATTGACAGAGGGCTACTTTCAGCAGGATGGTGTTACGTGTCACACATCGAAAGTCTCAATGGAACTCATAACCAGCTTCTTTTAACCAGCTTCTTTGATTAATTTCAAAAAACATTAGCCTCCCTGATCTCCGGACTTAACTTCCCCTGACTTTTTTTTATGAAGCTACTTAAAGGATAGAGTTTACAAAACTCATCCAAAAACATTGGATGCATTGCGTCAAACAATCACGACTGAAATTGGCAATGTTACTGCTCGTACTCTACATGAGACATCACTGAATATGGTGCGGCGTGTTCAACTGTGTTTACAAGAAAATGGAGGACAATTCCAACATTTGCTTTGATAAAATGATTCTCCAATACCACATGCATAATTCTCAACTTACGGTATGATTTTGTTGTTATTTATAAAAAAGTTATAAGTAAATCACATGGTACTGGTTTAAATGGATCACCCTGTATATTATATACTGAAGTCTTTAAAAATGGTCATGAAATGTTCTTATTGGTCATGAAATTGTATTTCCAAAATTTGGTAGACACCCTGATAATGTCTTTTTTAAAATGAGGAACAGCCAGAAGTCACATGTTGACAAGTCTGGGCTGTATGCAGGTTGGAACATCAACTTAAAATATTAATTTTCTCCAAATAAGAAACTTCAAAACTGGCCATGTGCGACCATGCATTGGGCCACACATGAAAGGAGATGGGGAACCCAAGTTGAACTAACTTGTTTCATGCCGAAATGCTCAGTTAAAATTCTGTGAATTGACGATTTTGAAATGTGAACCATATCTTGAATATCTCTAATTGATATGTGTCTGTCTTCTCATGTAATAACACCTATTATATTGATGTTTACCTCTGTAACTCTTGTTGAAAGTCTTCCTCCATGCTCAATTAAAGCTTCCGATTCACAACCATAGATAAATTCTCTATGCCATCTGTAAATTGTTGATTTTCCTAAGCCTCTTGCATAAGACGGGAAGTCTGTCCAACAAACTTCCTAAGTCAACAGCAAAATTGAGTGGCGTTTTTTTGTTCCTCTCACATCCATTTTTTCGAAAAATCACAGAATGAAAACATTTGTTAGGGATTCATGAAAAAATTTTATTAAAGTGCACTACAAACGACGCATGCATGATAAAAAGATGTTTGTGGTTCCTATGGTTATTACAACTGCAATTTTTTACGAGACTCATGCCAAGGTCGAACACAGTATTGCACATGTTTTATAAAAACATTCTCAGTTGTTTTGTGACAAGCTATGTATAATGCTATTCGCCTCTCCAGTGGCGCAGTGATCTAAGCAATGGCTTCTGATCATTTGTCCGAGATGGCTCCAGGTTTGAATCCTGGTGAGGCATGGATGTTGTGTTTGTCTTAAGGCACTGGCTCTCTCCCTTCCCTGGAACCAGTGGCCCAAAATTAGGGACGGGCTACTGCTTATAGCCCACTGAGTTGCTCAGGGTTGTTGTTAAACCTCCAATCCAATCACACATACACTGGTGTGCAAAAATTAATGACAAAGAGGAGAAATTAGCATAACAGCGGACGAGCAGGCAGAATGGACTGAAAAACCACTCAGGTGATAGACTAGGGTCCGATACAGTAGGGCATGCGCATATATGCAGCATGACGGGGGGGTCGGAAGGGTATAAAGCACACGGACGATGTACACTCAGCAATTCGGTGAAAGCTATTGCACGGTGTACATCGATTGGAACGACGTTGAGTTGCTGCCACTGTGTGATATGGCCAACAGGCAATCCAGTAGACGACATCTGGATGACTTTACCCGAGGTCGCGTCATTGGGAAAGTGGAAGAAGGTCAAAGTGTGACTTGTGTGGTTGAGGAGTTCGGGATCGCTCACAGCATCGTTTCACGAGCTTGGAAAGCATTTCAAATGACAGGAACAGCTGTCCGAGAGTTTAGCAGTGGTTGTCCGCGAGCAACCACGGCGGCGGACGACCGGTATATTGTCTTACAGGCGAGAAGAGACAGATGGCAGACAGCAGGAGAAATCACAAGGCACATGCAACAGACAACTGCACGTCCGTTATCGCCTTTTACTGTGGCCAGGAGGCTGCAGAAAGGTGGTCTATTTGCACGACGACCAGTACGGTGTGTGCCATTAACGCCTGCTCATCGGAGACGGCGGTTTCTATGGTGCCAGGAACACAAGAACTGGACACATCAGCAATGGGGTTGAGTTCTCTTTATGGATGAGAGCCGATTTAGTCTGACGAGCGATTCTGTACATATACACATCTGGAGAGAGCAGGGAACACGCAATCACACCTCCAACATCATCGAAAGGGACCGGTTTGAAGGTGGCGGAGTTCTCGTTTGGGGCGGTATCATGCTTGGTAGCCGTACTGACCTCCACATCTTCCAAGGAGGTTCAGTCACTGGTGTCTGCTATTGTACCGATGTTCTCCTGCCTCACGTGCGCCTGTTTAGAGGTGCTGTGGGTCCTGAGTTCCTCTTCATGGATGACAACGCTATACCTCATAGTACAGTGGCTGTCGCAGAGCTGTTGGAGAGTGAAGATATTCAACGCATGGATTGGCCCGCAAGGTCCCCGGACCTAAATCCAATCGAACATGTGTGGGACCTTCTCAGGAGACACTTGGCAGCACGTCACCAGTCTCCAGCAATGATTCCGCAGCTGCGATTGGCGCTACAAGAGGAATAGGCCGTGATGCCTCAACAGCTCCTTGACAACCTCGTCCTCAGCATGGGCAGATGTTGTAAATCCTGCAACGCAGTCAGGGGTGATCATATCACCTACTAAAGACTGGATTTTTCTTGGCAGCCGCCTGTCACATGGACGTTTCTGTCTTCTGTCCAGTTGTGCTCGAAGCTACCTTTTCAATAAAGTGCCTTTAGATTCCTTGTTTGGATGGTTTTGCTCACTTGTCCCGTATTCTTACATCTTGGGGATCTTATGGTATGATTTGAGTCGATGTGGAGCACTTCTGCACGATGTTGCATTCAAAAAACTGTCTCGTCCTTAATTTTTGCACGCCAGTGTATAATGCTATTTTATTTTGCAAGTGTCTTGATAGTGTTTCAGTAGTAAATGGCAAGATTTTCATGAGATAGTATTCGTCTTCAGGTATGCTACCATCAAATAATGAGATTTGCATTTTGTAGCTTGACATACATGATATTAGTAAAATGATTTTTTAGAAGCCAAGAATGAATGAACTTCTTGTAATTTAACATAAATTTGGGACTGTTGTAGATGAAATCTGGAAGTCAAAAATGAAGACAAATTCTTGTGAGATAATTTCAGTTTCATTTTTAATAGGAATAACTTAATTCTTTTTTCACATATTTTTTTTAATTTGACTTATATTTTTTAAAAATAACCAATTTATAACTTGCAAGGTGATACAGTTTAAGCTTAATGTATTTAAGTACCCACGTTAAATTAAATTTTATGCAAAACTGAAATTTTAGGGACTTCCATGTGCTGTCATATTCCCAAAATTTTTTTCCCAAAATGAATTGTAAAGGCAGCAATTCATCTTCCTTCACTGATTCCTTTCTGTAACAAATGGGACAAGTACTTTTCATTGAGCATAGCCTAGGTAATTTGCTTCTTTTTTTCAGCAGCATTTTAGTTTTGGCTGCTGAATGGTTTATTTCAGTTCATGAATTATCGCAAATAAATAACATTACTAGAGCACTTTCTTTTCAGATAAGTTTGACTCTTTAATTTATGAGGGGTTTAAATCCTAATTAACTCTAAAAATCACGTGGATCGGTTATTAAACTAACAAGATCTGATGTGTTTTCATTCTCAGCTAGATGATAGTTTTATAAGTCTGCATGGAATCTAATGTACAAGCATTAAGGTATTAGGATATGTAAAGTGTTATCAAAGTAAGTTGTTGATGGTTCTGCCACTGACATGTCAGAGTTTTGTAATTTCTTACCAAGGAACACTGGGATCAATGAAGAATACATCTGTGTGTATTTTGAATAAAATGATTGATTTGTAATAACTTGGTCGATTGGGTGATTTCATCCCCAGAGTTTGGGCTTATGAGTGTGAACTATACCTTTTTATTTCTTCTCTTTTCTCTCTTGTCCTGTGTTAGGTACTTTCTGGCTGCACCTGTCTGTCATGCCATTAAATCTTAAAATACACTCATTCACATACTCACTTGTAGTGAGTAAGTAAATGAGTGAAAGATTCACTCACAAAGAATGATCCTTCAGCATGAACGATTCGCTCTCACTGTTGTGAATGATTGATTCAATCCACTATTACTGCGACACACACTGAAGTTGCTGCACATTTTACTTTCTTCTGCCCACATGAGTTCATAAATGAATTCTCAGTAAGAAAAGTAATGTCAAGAATTATTAAGTGTCAACCATATGTGAGTGAGCAATCATCAGTCAGCCAGGAAATGATGGTGAAACCTAAGAATGGGAATGATACGTGGATACCATTCATTTGAATGGTGTGCCTGAATCATTCGTCACAAGCTGGCTCTTGGGAAATCATTGATCGTGGATCATGAATGATCGAAGAGCGCATGATCTTTTGGGCAGTTTGCCAAAAAAAGAAAAAACTGTTGCCTTGAAAGCATTTTGATGGTTACACGAGATCTCTGCAATGATTCATTTACTCATTGAGTCTTGTGACAACCTGGAAATTGAATAGTCATTCATTTGAATGATCATTTGTGAATGACTTTTGCATGAATCCAAGAATAAATCTTTTTTTTTTTTTTTTTTTTTTTTTGCTATCACTACTTAGAAAAAATTTTCATGTTGTTATTACAGTGGATCAGTCACTGAATCAGTGCCTTTCAGTTGTTCTTAATCACAACCAGAGAATGATTTTATGAACTTATTTTGATTCATATGATATGTAAAGAATGTATGTAGCATAATGTATTATGATATTAAGAAAGGCCATTTGATACTTAATTCATTTATCCTGCACTCCTCAGAATTGTAAAATGTCTGTTCAGATTATTGTAAACATGAAGTTTTTCATATGGTATATGATTTCTTTTTCAACTGTTTCGATGAGGGAGGGATTTTTATTGCTAAATTGTTCGTTAGCCGAGAGTGCCTAAACCTTGGACATAAGGACAAGATTTGAGCAGTCATATAAAACAAAATAACCTGGACAATTAAACTATTAATCTGAATTTTATCTTATTTTGTCAGGACTTTTCTCACTTTGTCTATTTGCAGATTATAATTGTGCCACCTGGGTTACACAGAAATATTATATGATAGAAGTCCTAAAAATGGTAATCTTAAGCCACAGATTGACATTAAAATAATAGAATAAAGAGTACATCTTTTTTATTTCTCCTCATGTAGTATTTTGCACCTCATGATTATATATGCTCCCCCCACCCCCATGTGTCGTTGAATTTAGGCACGCACTCCTAAAATGTTTCATACTTCAAATATTCATTTCAGCAATATAAGCTGTGTCATTTGTAAATCAGTCTTCATGAAAAAAAAGAAAAAAGTACTAGTTATATTTTTTGTATACATCATAAAGCATGAAGAGTCAGTTGACATATTTTTAATGTCTCTGTTTTTCATTGTTTCAGTTGTCATGTGGTCATCGTTGTCCCCTGGTATGCCACCCCGACAATTGCCCTGGGCGTGAAATCTGCAAAAAGAAAGTCACTCTCCGTTGTCTGTGCAAGAGAATAAAGCAGGAAGTACAGTGTAGCACAGTGTCAAATTCTGTTCAGTTAAGTTGTAATAAAGATTGTATGAAGCAGCAGGAAAAGGAAAAGGCAGAAAAGCAAGCTGAAGAACTAAAGAAAAAGGAGGAAGAAGAACGGAAACAAGAACTAGAAATTAAAGAGTATCAGAAAAAATTTGAGGGTAAAAAGAAGAAACACAAGAAACAGAAAGTCACAGAGAAAAGTGATTCAAATTATATGTGGTATTTGTTCTGGATAATCCCTTTAGTTGTTGTTATACTTGCAGCTTTTTTACTGATAAATAAATACAAATAATTATAGTGTATATGTTTCATTCAAGTCAGTTTTTCTGTTTGTGCAAAATTTAGTTTAAATAAATAAATTTGTAAACTTTATCAAGGAGTCACAAAAATTTATTTTTCCAGGAAAAGGTAACACATTTTTTTATTTTTATCATAGCAATAATGACAATGTGCAGCAACCTCTAAACCTCAAATCTAAAAAAAGCAAACAAAAAAAAACCTTTTAAATTTATTCCATACAATTTAATTCACCTCTGTGAAATTCTGTTACTAATAATTTAAATTTTTATATGAATTTTATTTTATAATAAAAATTGACAGCAGTTTTTCTTCATGTGCAAAGGCATAACTAGGCATTTCTGCACCTGGGACAGACCACAAAATATTGCGCCCCATGTCTGTTTATATTTTATGTATATATACACAGTGCTCGACGTGACAAAATTGCCACTGCTCTGGCGCATTAGTCTAAGCTCTGGCTTCTGACCATTTGTTCAAAGAGGCATGGATATTGCGTTTATCTTATGGCACTGGCCCTCTCCCTTCCCTGGAACCAGTGACCCTGAATTAGGGAAGGGCAATTGCTTGTGGCCCATCGAGTTGCTCTCAGCGGTCATTACCCACCCCTTAAAATAACGTCACATCTCAATGTGTGAGGCACAGTCAGACTGTGCAAACTGTGACTGTTTCTACAGCTTTTCCCAACGGCTGAGTTTGGACATTCGGTATCCCATCAAATGGATTGAATGCAGCTGGCAGTTGTGGCTTATAGTCGTAGTAATGATCAAATAGCCTTGAGAGAATTTTCAACAATGTGAGCGATGTCCTTATTTTGAGCAACGCACTTATAATTGTGCCTTCATTTCAGAATGTGAGCAGCTAACATCCCAGAATTTTAAGCTGCCAAGGTTACCAAAACTGGTAAAGCATATTAATAAGCAAAGTCTGTAAGTGAAAAAATAGCAGAGTATGGCATGAAAAACTAACTATCAGACACTGGAGCAAAAGTTTCGATTTTAATCATATTGTAAGCAGTGATTTTTGTGCCATTTCTTGAGCTGCACCCAGGACAGCTGCCCTGCCTTCCCCTCCCTAGTTACGTCTCTGTCCATATGCATTCATCTACTTTATATGACCCAATGATACAAGGGCTGTTCTGAAAGTACATGGACTGAAGTCACTGTTCTGAGTCTGCATCAGTGGGAGGTTTAGTGTGAGCTTCCTTTTTGATGTAACGACCTTCACATGCTATACACGGTTTACAGCGGTCCATGAGCTTCTGAAACACATGTTGCAGTCCATTTTGTGAAAGTCGTTTTAAGGTAACAGATTTGGCTGCCTTCACTTCCTCACTTATCTGAAATTTTCTTCCCTTCAACTCTTTCTTAAGTGTTGGAAAAGTGCAGGGTGTGAGGAATGGACTGTGTGGAGGATGCGACAGATGTTGGCCACCAATTTTCACCAAAACTTGCATTGCTACTTGGACCACATGCGGCCTCGCATTATCCTGAAGAAGAAACCATTCTTGATTAAGCAGTTCCAGTCTTTCAGGTGTGACTTTACAATTGCGCGACTCTTGGTGCACCAATTCAACTGCAGTGCCAAATCACGAATAAATAAACATCTATCGTCTTTCGCAATGTTTTCATTGGTCACTGATGTCATCTGAAAATCATGTTTTCATTGTTCTTGGAACATCTGAAACATCTCGTGACCACTTTTGCGTAACTTTACCCAAAATTCTATCGCAATTCTTTGTCTGGTAATTAGTGGTATATCGTGCTCATCTCCCATTGTAATACACACTTCATATGAACTAGCCTTGAGAGAACCTTCAACAATGTAAGAATTATGTTACGCAAAAGTAGCCAGGAGATGTTTCAGATGATTCAAGAAGCATATGGTGCAGTAGTGATGGACAGGTCGGCTGTATTCAAGTGGTGGAAGCATTTCAAGGATGGCAAACCCAGTGTGCAGAATAACCTGCAAAGCAGACATTCATCAACAACAGTGACCAATGAAAACATTGTGAAAGATAATAGATGTTTATTGATTCAGGATTTGGCACTTCAGTTGAATTGGTACACCAAGAGTCACGAAACTGTAAAGTCACACCTGAAAAACTGGAACTGCTTAATCAAGGATGGTTTCTTCTTCAGGATAATGCGAGGCTGCATGTTGCCCAAGTAGCAATGCAAGCTTTAGTGAAAATTACTGGCCAATATCTATCACATCCTCCACACAGTCCATACCTCGCATCCTGTGATTTCTGTGCTTCTCCAACACTTAAGAAAGAGTTGAGAGGAAGAAAGTTAAAGACAAATGAGAAAGTGAAGTCTGCCACATCTGCTACCTAAAAGCGACTTTCACAAAAAGGATTGCAACAGATCCTCCACACAGTCGAGGCCTCACACCTAGCAATTTCTGGGCTTTTACGGTATTTAAGAAAGAGTTGAGAGGAAGAAAATTTAAGACGAATGAGGAAGTGAAGGCAGCCACATCCGATACCTTAAAACAACTTTAGTTGCCTCGGTGGCACAGTGGTCTAAGCGACGACTTCTGATAATTCATCAGAGAGGGCTTCAGGTTCAAATCCCGGTGAGGCACGGATCTTGTGTTTGTCTTGCGGCACTGGCTCTATCCCTTCCCTGGAACCAGTGGCCCTAATTTAGGGACGGGAGACTGCCTTTATCCCGTTGAGTTGCTCACGGTGGTCGTTAAATCTGCAATTAGAAAAATAAAATAAAACGACTTTCACAAAATGGACTGCAACATGTGCTTCAGTCATCCACAAAGAAAGATTGCACATTGCTTTCTTTGCAACTAACACAACACAAGTTGCAAAATTTTTCCTACCAGATGCATGTGACTCATTTCCATAGCAGTAGCACAATGCTGCCAGTCCACATACATTCAGAATAGCCTACATATATGTAAACACATAAATGTAATTTTAAACTACTCGTTTCAAATAATATTAAATAGTAACTTAGCATTTCTAGTGGTAAAAAAATTTTATATCTTAAGTCACCCATAGTAAAAGTCACTTTTGTAATTACTGCAAATTTTAACTGGAGAACCTTGCAAATCTGAACTGAACGGAGATGTTGCACAGATTAGAGCAATCTTTTGATACTTCTCAGAAACTGAATCTCCGATATATTTTCCTTAATTTTGAATTACTTCACAAGGTGCATACGAAAATTGAAGAGGAAAAAGTATGAAAATGCTGATTAATTGTATACCATCATACTCGTGTAAAACTGGGTTTCCAACAATTAACACATCAAATCATTATTGTCATCTCACAGTTCCATACTAATTCAATTAAGAAAGATTTATCTATCTGTCTCCCTCTTCCACTCGGGGCAGGTTCAGTACCACAAAGATGAATATTCCATTATGCCGTTGTTTGGCAAATTAATGCAGCCGGCTCGTCACACCTCTTGCTGTATATCTGAACAAAGTGCAACTGGGGCCAACTTCACAGAGAACCATCTATGCACTCACATCCCCAGACCCAGGGAGTCTGTGGAAAAACTGCAAACTAGATGGCTGGCAGGACCGGGATTCGAACACCCATAAGAAACGTCAGCCTCCCACACAGCACATAGCAACTTAACCAACTGCGATGTGCTGGTGGTGAAGGAAGATGTATTCCTCATAATAATGCAAATTCACTAGAATATTTGTAGCGATCAGATTATAAATTCTGAAGTTGCTTGTAACTCTTACTGGTCATCCATGTAACATCTCTCAGAAAACTTAAAATTTTCATCATCAGTAGAGCCTGAATCAAATCCGCATATTTCAACTGCTGTTCAAGCTCACTGTCTGTTACACCACCGATGACGGTGCAGTTCATGCAACTGAGACTATGTAAACGTAGCTTAGGAATCTGAGCTAGTAATGTTGCACGCATCCTGTGGGTTCAGATTTCTAAGCCAGTGTTGGCCAACAATTTGCTTAGCACTACTTAAATGATTTAATGCTTTTTGTTAATTGTTGAAGTAATTTGCAGCAAAATATTAATCAGCTTAGTATGGTAAATAATTCGGAATCACGATTAACATTTAAAGAATATCTAAATTAGTGGTTTTAAAGTTTTAATAAAGATAATAATAATAGTAATAATAATATTATATAATGACCTTAGAGAGATACAAACAAAGTCAAGGAAATGTGGTAAATGGAAAACATCACCCACTGTCCCTACAGTGATGTCAGCCACAGGAGTTGTACCTAAGACCATTCACTGCTCAACACTAGATCTTCAACCTTACACCTACATGGAACTACAGAAGGCAGCTAGTAAGGAAGTTCCTGGACAACTAAAATAAATACCACTCATCATACCCATCCTAGAAGAAAGATACAAAATCCTCCCAGAAAGGGGTGGAATCTTCTTAAAAAAAAGTAATAATAATAATAATAAAGTAACTGTACATTTAAATGTAAGGTGTTTGGATTTATGTAGAATTTAAATTAAGTATTTGTAGTTCTTGATGAAGCAAAATTTGCACAACAGTGAAAGTCTGCCATCTGTTATTTCAAAATAGGCCATGTCCTGTTTCGTGATAATGAGAGCAGGATAGATATCATGGTTAACTGAAATTTGCCAGTTGTGCTGGGAGTTAGGAATGGTCCCCCGGGATTGGAAGGATGCTATTATTGTTCCCTTGTGTAAGGGAAAAGTTGATCAGACTGAATGCAAGAACTATTGTGGTATTATAGCCTACTAAGTGTGCCAGGGAAAGTGTTTGGTAAGGTTGTTATTGAAAAAGTATGGGGTCTTACATCAACGAAAGTGTGGGATGTTCAGAGTGGTTTTATGCCTGGTAAAGGCTGCACTAACCCAATATTTGCATTACACGTGATGATTGAAAAGTATCTGGCTGTTTGTAAGAAAGTTTTTGCTGCCTTCATAGATTTAGAGAAAGCTTACGACCGAGTAAATAGGACACTTTTGTGGAAGGTATTGAATGAATATGGTGTTACTGGGAATCTACTTAATAGTGTAAAAGCCATATATGCTGCTAGTAAAGCTTGTGTATGAGCGGATGGTGTTTTGTCAAAATGGTTTTCTATTGGTGCAGGAGTCGGACAAGGTTGTGTAATGTCACCATGGCTGTTTAATATATTTATGGATGCGTGCAGGCGTTATGCCAAAATAGATAATAGTGGTTTATGTCTTGGTGATATCCGTGTGTGCAGATTGCTGTATGCTGATGACACTGTCCTGTTGGCAGAGAGCAAAAGTGATTTGCTTAGTATGTTTTCCCAGATGTACAAAGTTTGCATGAAATTCAAACTGAGTATAAATAAGGGAAAAACCAAAGTTATGGTCTTTGAGAGAGGAACTGGTAGCACTGAATGTAATGTAAGTATAAAAGGCACTGTGATTGACCAGGTGAGTGAGTTTGTGTATTTAGGAAGCATGTTTGACAGAGAGAACAAATTGGATGGTGAAATTAGTAGGCGAGTGAATTCTTCATTGAAAGTCATAGCTGCTCTGGGAGGTTTTCACAGGAATGATGGGTTCTCTAGAGAGTCCCACATGGCTGTGTATGAAAGTGTAATTGCTCCTACTCTGGTGTATGGTAGTGAAACTTCGGTACTACAGGAGAAACATAGAAGTCGTTTGTGTGCTGGAGAAATACGTTACTTACGTGGGGTTTGTGGCAAGACACGGTCTGATTGTGTGAGGAATGAAGATGTGTTGCAGTTGTGTGATGTGAAACAAAATGTTAGCAAGGTGGAGACTAATATGCTTCGGTGGTTTGGCCATGTTGAAAGAATGAGTGGTGAGATGCTTACAAAGAAAATCTTTTTAGCCCAAGTGGCAAGAAGGAAAGGCAGAGGAAGGCCAAGGAAGACATGGGAGGATCAGATTCAGGAGTGTCGGCATGATAAAGAGATTATGAGTATGATATTTTTCTCATGGGTTACTATGACGCGTTACTATGATGCTTTGCGTCATAGCAAAATCAAAACTTTATCCACAGATTGATTGATTGAAGGTTTAAAGACCACCGTGAGCAACTGAATTGGGTATAAGCAGTCGTCCGTCCCTAATTTAGGGCCACTGGTTCCAGGGAAGAGAGAGAAACACAACATCCATGCGTCACCGGGATTCGAACCAGGACCCTTCTCGGACAAATGGTCATAAGCCAGTGCTTAGACCACTGCGCCACCGGGGCAGTTTTTCTACAGAAGCAATGATTCTGAACAGAATGGGTAAGGAAGCTAGTTTGCAGTCCCGGTGGTTGAGTGATCTAAGTGCTGGCATCTGACCATCTTTCCGAGCGTGTTTGGTTTTGAATTCCGGCGAGATATGGATGTTGTGTATGTCTTACTGCACTCATAGGCGTAGCCAAGGAGGAGGGGGGGGTGTAGTCACGTCCAGACCAATCCCGAGGGGACTGAGTATGAATTTAAAGCGATATCCTTTTTTTTTTCATTTTTAAAGATATTATACTTGATTTCACTTGGAGTATTTTTTTCCAGGAGGCCTTGACCTGTGAACCAAATCCATGGACTCCCCTCCCCCTTAAGCAATTTCTGGCTACACAACTGACTGCACTGGCTCTGTTCCTTCCCTGAAACCAATGGCCCTAAATTAGGAACGGGCGACTGTTTACAGCCCAGAGTTCATGGTGGTCGTTAAGCCATCCAATCAGAAAAAATATATATAAATGATAGTTTATACAGAGGTTGTAAGGAGAGACAGACCCTGATTATCGCAGGGGCATGCGGGGCACATGCCGAGGGCCCCCACCCAAATTTGCAATTTTTATAACAATGTTATATCATAAATTTATTTTTGTGGAAAGTTCCATTTTAATTAGATGAACTACCAAGAGGACTAATAAAATTTCTGAGGCACCCATTTTAACTAACTCATTTGAGGCATTTGAAACATTTCAGATCGTGAGCTCCGCCTTCTATCTATTGCTACCACGTCCACTATCGTAAAATGCGACACGTTGATTGACACAGTATCCTAAAGTTTGTAGACGACACTTTCAGTCTGCACCGCATGGATGGAAATATTTACCGAGGAAAATGGCAACACATTTATAAAGCAAACACTTGTAAGTAATCAGATACAAATTATCTGGTAGTTTGTCTTTTCTTTGTTGAGCTAACCTCTGAATGTCAGAGAACAGCTTAGTGATATGTAATGTACTTGTTTTTAGCATGTGGTTTGACAATAAAGCTTTTCGACTCTGTTGTAGCGAAGCTCTCAATTTTACTTTTTTGTTAGTGTTAGCATGTGGTAATACATAGTTTGAAGTGAGATATTTTTTTCAATTTTTTCGTTTTTATCGGAATTTTAACTGATATCATATTTGTTTAAAGTGTAAGTGATGTCTCAACGAAAGTATCTGTCCGGTTCTGCTAAAAGGGAATTAAAGACTGAAAAAGGAGAATCTACTGAACAAACTTGCAGGGTCGCTGTTAAAGTGTATTGTTACGGTCAGTCAGAAACCGGATATTTCTGAGAGTAAAATGATTGTTTCTTGTGCACCAAATAATGAACATTATAAAGATTTCGATGCACCAGCAAAGGAATCTGAAGACTGTGATCCATTTTTGAACGAATGCAGTGATGAAGATCGAAATGGCGTGTGTAAAAACGCTCTTCCCTATAGTATTGAAACTGATCCGGTGATTAGCAATCATAAAGCAACGGTAATTAGCAATAATATTATAGATTACTTTATTAAAAATCCTCCACCTCAAAATATGAATATGTTACCAGAAACATAAAGTATATGCGGTAGTGTAAAGAGGAGCCTTACAAAAGGGAACTTTTACCATGTAAAAAAAATGGAAAGTCCTTGGAAAATGGCTCATTTTATCAACATCTGCAAAATAATTATTTTGCTGGGTGTGTAAAATTTTTAGTGCTGTTATTTCATCCAAAAATAAATTAGTAACAGGATTTAATGATTGGAAGCAAGTTATGCATATTAAGGAGTAAATCTGGATATTTAATTCATTATATATCGTTATTTAAAACTCTCACTTTTGTTTGCATATGGCTTTGAAACATTACCTTTAAAGTTTCATACATATGCGTGTCTTTCTGTGACAGAGTAGGCCCCTTCAGCTGATGTGAGGGGGGCCCATGTAGACTTCTGCCCAGGGCCCTGGATTATCATGATCAGGCCCTGAGGAGAGAAGCTTATACTGTATTATATTATTATTTTATTTTGTGGTTTAAAGAACGTCGTGATCTAATGTTTTCAGCATAACTCCTGCTTAATTTAGGAGCTCTGGTTCCAGGCAACGAAGAGAGAGCACAGCCGGTCAAACGCTCAACCCCACGCCTTATCCGAGACTCTTACCACGGTCATCTAGATATCCACCACGCCTGGACAGTTGCTTAGCAACATTAGAGCGAGCGCCGAAAATCTCGCAGATTATTGGTTGGCTCTGACTTCACTGTGCATAGTGATCAGGGCGTGCACGAGGCTTTAAAACTTTGAAAAGCCTTGATATATAAAATTTTGTTTCAAGGCTTTGAATATTCGAGAATTTTCACTGTTTCCTGATAAAGTCTGAGAGAATCCTTGATAATCATATTTCTCAAATTTCCAATTGTTTTATCCTATTAAAAATTGCCGCCCCGGTGGCGCAGTGGTCTAAGGCGCTGGCCTCTGATCATTCGTCCGTAAGGGGTCCGGGTTCGAATCCTGGTCAGGCATGGATGTTGTGTTTGTCTTACGGCACTGGCTCTCTCCCTTCCCTGGAACCAGTGACCCTAAATTAGGGACGGGCGACTGCTTATAGCCCATTGAGTTGCTCACGGTGGTCGTAAAAACTCCAACCAAAAAAAAAAAAATCCTATTAAAAATTATTAAAAAAAAAAAGGTGAGAATCTGGAAATCTGATCCAGGCCAGCAACAGTTGCTGACATAAGTATGCTTATTAATCTCTTACCGTAGTAACACGTGCTTGCTGGACATGACCGCGCAATATACACAGGCGAGTCGCATTATTGTGATATCCTACTACTTTTGACGTCAATAGCGCGTTGCCAATGAAAGAAAGCACATGTCGTGAGCTAACTTGGAGGGTATATAAGGTTTTTTTTTTTTTTTTTGATTGGAGGTTTAACGACCACCGTGAGCAACTCAATGGGCTATAAGCAGTCGCCCGTCCCTAATTTAGGGTCACTGGTTCCAGGGAAGGGAGAGAGCCAGTGCCGTAAGACAAACACAACATCCATGCCTGACCAGGATTCGAACCCGGACCCCTTACGGACGAATGATCAGAGGCCAGCGCCTTAGACCACTGCGCCACCGGGGCGGCGTATATAAGGTGTGCTGTAGGTAATCTGAAAACATATTGCTCGTTGCTGTCATGGATAAAAAGAAGCGATTTGTCAGATTTGAAAAAAAGGACGATTATCGGACAAATTTAGCAGTATTTCTGAAACAGCGCAGTTTGTGAACTGTTCGCGTGCTGCTGTGTTTAAAGTGTATCGTGATTGGAGAAATGGCACCATTGCGAATAAGTGACGTGGAAACTGCGGAGCACCACGTGCCATTGATGTGAGAGGTGAACGTCGGCTTCGAAGGTGCGTGAGGGCCGATCGACACGCTACAGTGGAGCAACTCACTGGCGGAATGAACCAGGGGGCTACCGGAAGTGTGTCTAAAACGACAGTTCCGCGAACCCTGCTGTGTATGGGGCTCCAGTGCAGACGGATGGTCACTGCGCCTATGCTTACGAAGGTGTACCGGCCGAAAAGGCTTACGTTTGCATCTCAGTACCGGAATTGGAGCTCCGCTACTTGGAAAAGAATTACCTTCTCCGATGAGTCACGCTTTCTGCTTCACCGAACGGATGGAAGTTGGCGTATAAGACGAGAAACATCGGAGAACAAACACTCTTCAACCATTGCTGGCAGAGCACAAGCTGGTTGGGGCAGCGTTATGGTGTGGTGAATGTTTTCATGGCATTCTCTTGGTACACTCATACCTGTGAAAGGCACTATGAACCCAATTTGTTATGAATCCACTCTTGCATGCCACGTACACCCATACATGCTGATTGTCTTCCCTGGGGCGGATGTGATCTTCCAGCTCGACAATGCGACGTGCCACACAGCCAGAAATGTCCGAGAGCCGTAGGAAGAGCACGATGAAGACTCCAAAGTACCTACCTGGCCCACTAATTCCCCAGACTTAAATCCAATTGATCATCTGTGGGACCACTTCGATCGTGTTGTTCGCTCTATGGATCCTCCACCATGCACCCTCCAGCAGCTGTCAGATGCACTGCCGTCAGCATGACTCCTCATACCTGTGAACGTCTTCCAGCATCTTATTGAGTCACTCCCAGCCCGTCTAAGTGCTGTCCGCGCTGCATACGGCAGTTACTCTGGATATTAGCTGCTGGTCACAATATTGTGACTTGACGGTGTATTAGTTAAATGGATGTTGTGTTTGTTTTAGGGCTCTGGTCCTCTCCCTTGCCTGGAACCAGTGACCTTAACTAAGGGACCGATATTTATAGCCAATGGAGCTGCTCACGGCAGTCATCAACACCTACTCCCCCCTCCCGACGACGCAAAAATTATGTCACATTCCGATGTTATATGTATGTGTGAGGTACAATCGGTCTGGGCAAACTGTGACTATTTCTACAGCTTTTCCAAACTACTCCGGAGTTTGGACATCCGGCATCACCTCATGCGGACAGAAGGCAGCTGACAGTCACGGCTCGTATGGTAGTAATGACCGAACAGCCCCCAGAGAATCTTCAACAATGTAAATGACATCCTTATTTTGCTGCGTATATAACTGCGCCATCATTTCTGAATGTGGGCAGCTAACATCCCCAGAACATTTTGAGAAAGAAATGCAGATTTTAAACTGTTGAATTTAAGGAAACTGGCGATGCACATTATAAGTAAAGTTTGTCAGGGGAGAAATAGCAAATTGTGGCTAGAAAAAATTCTATCATAAACTGGCGCAAAAGGAAATTTTAAAGAGTGATTTTTGCGCGCTCTCTCTCTCTCTTGAGCTGCGCTCGGGGCAGCCGTCCCGCTTGTCCCGCCATAGTTACGCCATAGTTGCGTCTCTGCTTTCTTGTTACATTACACGCTTCAGTTACTTAAATCAAGAGTAAGCAAACTAGTAGGTGTACAAATAAGTTTTAAAGCATTTTTGGTGTGACTTATACCGATAATTTACATATCCGACATTCCCCCGCGTTGTTGTCATGTGACCGTAACTCGTCCAGAGTATAAAATGTGACACAGAAGTTTGCCCAACAGTCAAACGCACTTCCACATGGGTAGGTGAAACACGGCAAGCGATACTGCATTTATTCGACACTGCATTCATTACGAATTTCGTCAAGGAAAAATTGCTGCAAAAGCATGTGCATCGATCTGTTCTGTTCTGCGGGAGAATATTGTATCGAAAAGTACGTGTGAGTTTGGGTTTATACGGTTTAAAGCAGGTGATTTTGATGTTAGTGATCGAGAACGTAGTGGCGCCCCGCAGAAGGTTGCACATGAGGAACTGATGCAAACATTGCTGGATGAAGATTCGTCTCAAACGCAAAAAGAACTAGCTGAACAACTAGGGGTAAGTCAACCCATTTCCAATCGTTTACCCGCTATGGGAAAGATTCAGAATAAAGGAAAATGGGTGCCACATGACCTGAGCCAGAGAAACAAAGATGAGCGTGTCATGAAGTGTTTGCATCTTGAATAAACAACACAGAAAGTCTTGCCTGTGGAAAATCGTTACTGGTGATGAAAAGTGGATATGGTACGACAACTGGGAACTCAGCATGTAGCAGTACAGGAGAAATACGCAAGGCGATAAAAAACACTG
The DNA here is from genome assembly GCA_039090855.1 of Macrothele yani. Lineage (NCBI taxonomy): Eukaryota > Metazoa > Arthropoda > Arachnida > Araneae > Macrothelidae > Macrothele > Macrothele yani. The sequence continues at coordinate 118,506,292 of CM077004.1, read as the reverse complement.
GACAGACCCCGTTCAAGCAACGACTTCGACCCCGAAACGCAATATTCACCCCAAGAAAATTCTGCTGTGCATTTGGTGGGATATGAAGGATGTGCTCTATTATGGACTATTAGAACAGGGTCAAATTGTTACTGCTGATCGCTACAAGCAACAATTGCTGCGATTGAACCAGGAAATCTGTAGGAAACCCACTCACAGGTAAAGGATTCCGTCCCCTGAGATTACTGCATGACAATGCTAGGCCGCATGTCACGAAATCGGTCAAGGAAACGTTATTGATTCTTCGCTGGGAAGTTTTGGAGCACCCGGCTATATGTCGGGTGCTCCAAAACTTTCTTTCTGAAGGCTATGTTGGGACGTATAGTCCCAACATAGCCTTCAGACTACCGTTTGTTCCAATCCATGCAACATGGTTTGTCTGCTGTACGGTTCCGGACATATGACGAAGTGCAAAAATTGGTTGACGACTTCATCGCGTCACACGACGAAGTATTCTTTATGGCTGGAATCCGTCAGCTGCCACCGATGGCAGAAGGTGATGGATAATGACGGCGCATATCTTGATTCGTAAAGGTATTATTGATTTCCCTCAATTTACATGTCACGTTGTCTTAAAACGCTTTAAAACTTATTTGTACATCTAATACTTTTAAACAGTTCTAGGATGTGAAATTATTATTTACTGCATCATGTGGTATAGGTTTTGCTGATTGGGGTAATTTATTGTAAAAAATAAATAAATAAATAAATAAATAAATAAAAGAGCAATGCACTTAGTCTGTGCGCGAAAAGGAGAAAGCCTGACCTTTTTATATCGATTAATGTGTTTGTATGATGCAGCAATCTGGTTCAGCTAAAGGAAGATATCATAGGTGGTTATGAACTAAAGTCAGAAGACAATAAATTACGGTGTTAGTTCGAGCTGCAGATACACCACTTTCCCAAAAAGCTACCAGAAGTTTCCATGCAGGTAAAACAGTTATTTTTGGAAGTGAACTTAGACATCTACATTTGAAAGAAGCAGTGCTGGTTGCACTGAATTTTGTAACGGATGGTGTACTTTTCCTCCAAAGCAGTTCAGCTGAATTGGACTAAAATAACTCCATAAGATACCAGTACTCCCAAAGTAGTAAGGATGATTCCTCTATTGATTTTAAACATCCTCCAGGCGGTGACTGTGAAATGAGATTTACTGACATTGCTTTTAAACACTATGAAGGATATCGTTGCTTGTGAAGAGAGATCTTCTCCAAGAACGGTTTCACATAGTGATCTAAGTGTGAGGAAAACTTCATCTCCAGCTTCAGATACTGACGCGGCAGAGAGAGTTAAGAGAAGAAACCACATGACGTTGTCTATGGCCTGTGCGATCTGAACTGTCAGACCTAACGGACTGATGGTTCTACTGTTAGCTAGAACATGACTTAGAACGCAAAACTGGGAACTCAGCATGTAGCAGTACAGGAGAAATACGCAAGGCGATAACATATCATCAACATCTTTCAATAGCACAACCATTCTGTTGTACCAAACCAAATACTTCGAGATATCATGTACGGTTAAGCAAGGGTTTAACTCCTCACGAATTCTGTCACTGTAACTTTTCACAGTTCTTTGCGTGGTTGCAAAAATCGTGCAGCACAGGAGGGCAGCGGCCATGGGGATAAAGTGGCTATAGAAAGTGCAAATTGTGAACAACGTGAAGTTAAATGCATTGCTCCAGCTCTGTGTGTAGTTTTCGGTTAGATTGGCATTCAGCTTGAAGTTACTGAAAAATTTCTTATATGCTTCGCACACTTCTATGTGTTCAGTAACTGAGGCGCTAAATACTGCAGCTATTACCACGATGGCAAAACTTGCAAAGATGAGGCGTCGCTTGAGTTGCACGTATGGAGACGTCGATATTTCACTGTAGAATGCTGAGAGATTATGGATGAGTGTAGGGATATGGTTCCTCTTGTAGATGAAGAAGCACCGCATTATTCCAGACAAAACGAGGGACAGTTGCACTGTCAGTTTAGTGTTTCTGAGGGGTGTTTGGTTCTTGCACAGCGTCACGATACTGATGATTAGAAAATAGATGCACAAGCCGTTGGTCGCTATTTCCAGCAGGTGACGTGCTGCTGATTTGAAGTAATACCATTTAGTGCCGGTGTTTGTACAAGGAGGAAAAATGCCTCCTAAAGAAAATAATTTGCTCAATGGTGCGATATCGTGCTTAATATCCTTCAGCGTGAAACTTCGAATGCCTCTCTTTTCACCCGTGCTTGAACTCCGAAGCAGTTTACTCAGTTTCTCCATTTTAAAGACCAGTCTTTTAAATATCATAGGTCATCTATAGAAATGCTCCATATAGCAGTGAAAGTACCAAAGGATTAATTGTACCTTTTATATATTTTCTGGTGACGTGCTTCTGTGCGTATACTACGCACTCTGGTTTGTTTTGAACTATAGAAAGATGCTAGCTTAACGTTCTGAAAGTATGCTACATGTAATTCACTCGTAACTCAGATGTGGACGAGTTTAACACATTTTCTTTGTAACATGCTGCAGGTGAAAAACACCTGGAGAAACGTTCATCTCGGTACTACAAGATCGTTGAAACTTTTCACAGATGAACATACTTGTGCCATTTTAGAGAATACGTAATGAAACTGTTGTGACTTCCAACACAACGTGTGAACGTCTGAATATTTCTTCAGCTTCCAGTTAGATGTTACAAGACTGTTGCAACTTTGCGTAAGATGTACCAAACTGTGGTTCCTTTAAATCAGGTATTACAAGACTGTTGTTACAGCTTTCAGTATGGCAGTAAAACACTGCTTCAGCTTCAAATTTGGCGTTACAGTTTTAGCCTGTAAAACATTATCAAACTTCTGTAATTTTCAGCGGACTTCGAAACATTGCTCTAGTTGGAACTTTTGGTAAGGTATATAAAATACATTGCTACAACTTTGAGATTCTTTAGTGCCGGAATTTAACGCCAAGAGTTTACAGAAATCCAGTCGTCATGAGCGAGCAGATAATATCATAAATACTACTAACTGTGCAGGTCAAACTGTACGGCAGACAAAACTCCTATTTTGCTACAACATTTAGCAAGACATTTCAACCTACTTCAGCTGCAATTCAAACGTACTAAACTTGTTATGCTATGTGAAATGCAAGATTAATGCAACTTTCAACACGACGTTCAGACGCTTCTTCAGTTTAGACGTATCGCAACAAGACGTCACGAAAACTCATTTCTCTACATGGCATAATATTTGCAAAATCTTCACGCAAATCTTAATGTCTTTTTAGTTGTATCCTAAAGATTATTTACTACGACATTCTAGTTCTAGAAAAGAAAAATTGCATTTTAACACTTGACACTTAACACAATTACAAGAAAATGTGCTGCGACATCGCGCAAAGCATTAGTTGTCATAGATCTCCATAAACAAATAAAAAAGAGAAGAGCTATGCCTTTTTTCTTACTATGTTCACTTTCAAAACACGTTTTACACTCCCATTTTTTCAAGAAGTCTGTGCAGCTTATAAAATATCTTAAATGATTTTTCCGTGGTGCAGTATGGCATTTTCTTCTAAGTGAGAGCTGTGATGTTTAAGTAGTTTATAACTCGAAAAAAGTATTAAGAATAGCTGCAATTCTTACACCCGGTGATACAAAGAAATTACTTGCAAGGCAGACAAAAGATTTCAAGTTACATGCTTTGTTAGTCAGAAAGTGAAATGAAGATAGCGCCAGAAAACATTTATGAAGACTATCATACTCTGAAAAATTACTGATTTTTCAAATGAAATATTTCGGTTTCGATGTATGTAACTAGCATCAAAATGTAGCTTCAAATCTTAGCCCTCATTGTGTCTCACACGTAGAAGTTAATATTTCCATTTTCTGTAGAGCAGTGGAGAATTTCGGTTATGTTCAGTTACATAAGTTTTATGAAACACATTTTATGTTTTTATAAAACGTTCCTCAAGTTTTAAAATAAATATTCATGATACCTTAATAAAGTGCGATGACAATCGGATTTCAGGTTGCACATGTGAAAAGGGACTGATATGTATTTCTCTCATTCAAGTGTTTGCAATATTTTCCTAATTTTGGCGAGCACCTGTTGTTTCATCTCATTTGAACAAAATTTGAAATACCTTTTTCAGATTTTACATCTGGGATATTTTTTCATTTCGTTTCTATTCGCAACAAATTTATTCACTCGTCGTTGATGAGAATTTTATATGGTAGTTGGCCTTCAGTTGATATTAAAGGTCCATTAGATTTCTTTAGGTTAGTATTTGCCGCATTTTTTAACTATGTAAATTATGGTTATCTTTATATTGTTGTTTCCTATTGCCTATTGAACAAAGATTGGTATCTAAGTTCTAACACAGTTGCTTCGAAAATATAAATTTCTTGTAAGAGGTTGATTATCTTCAGTCAGATGTGTGTCATAAACAAATGTGAGTATCAAAGGAAAACTAGAAAAGTTTTTTTTTGAAAAAAAACAGTGTTTTGGAAATTTCATTCCGAAGCAAGAAAGTTGAAGTCGTTTAGCCGAAGTCTTTTGGTAAGGAAAGGTTTTAGCTTAATTTCAGATTTTCCATAGTGGAAACAAATATTTTCGGAAATGTTTTCAATAAAAAATCTTTTTAAGCTTTGAGTTGCATTTGTATGATACATGACATTAAACACCCGATTGGATTTTTTTTTGTATGTATTAAAAGAACTTACTTCGTATTCTTTGATTTAAGAAATTATCCGTTCTTCCTCTCATGTTTTTATCAGAATACACCTTTTTGCGTCTTTGAGACTAAAGAAATTCGAGCTTCGTCGATCAGTAAAGAATCAATCCATTTCGGTGTTTTCTGTAAAATTCACTATGCTTGTGGAAAATGAATTTTAGAAAGGCATTTCAACACGAGGAAATTCCCATTCACCTTCCGTGGTTTTTGTAGAAGGTCAATGCACAATCACTTCGTTTTCGGATAACTTACGATTTCCATTGAATCTAATATTGTTTTTCTTTTGTTTTTGTGTTTGGTTTTAAAAATTAGCGTTATTACATCCAAAGGCATTTATTAACTTCACCACGAACTTTTCTTTTTATTCGAAAGAACTCCTTTATATCCAGATGGTCCTTACAAATTCTGAGCGCTCTTTTATTTTCAGTGAATCTTTCGTCGCTTCTAGCGCTGAATTTTTGAATAACATTAAATCATCTCAGAAGCTTTACTGCCCTCCTTACGAGTTATTCTGGTGGTTTGATTTATCGTGCAAAACGAAACTCAGCGCTCTTCTTCTTTTCAAAAATAAGTTACCGAAACATGGAAAATCTTGAAGCACGATGACGAAATTACTTGCAGAAGGGTAAGCGGCTCACACATAGCTTAAAAATTATTTCCTTTCGATAAATAACGTCATCTGTTGCACTGTGGTACTTCTTTTAGAATAAAGCTGCTTCGCTTTTAGGAGAAGGAAGCAAAATATGTCTATTCTACCGAGTAGACGACTAAAGAGAACTTTGCATAGCTCTAAAGCGGTACCTGACTTAGAGTGACCACAAAAAAGTCTGGACACACTGGCAAACTACTAAAATATAACGCAAGGAGGACCTCTCCCATGGTTTCTTAACACGGAAGATCATAAATACTCCTCGATCATCGCCCTTCCCTTTCCTTCTGACCCTTGAGGATCGATCGTTTCTTATTGTCAATAAACCACAATGAGCCCTAATTTAACGCTCTGACGCATCTGTCGAGAGAAAGTAGTTTGCAAGTCAAACAGAGCACAAGAGTGGATCATTACGCTCTGTACAAATTTGTTAGCATTTCATTTTACGCGAGCATCAAGAAAGAAAGTTTGAGATGCAGTTAGTTTAGGAGGTAATTGTGTGCTCAGAGATATGGAAGTCTGACACGAAACTGAGGCTGTACTGTGGTTGGTTCCTTCTTTTCCTTCCAGCTGAGATCATAAAATAGTTGAGTAATGCTGTGACGTTCATATTGTTGACCTTTTTTCCTGACAAATCTGGCGTAGTTATTTCAAATTAGATTTATTATAGGCAATCGATTTCAAAAATCCATTACACTATTTTTTTGATATTGTTTGTTTCGGGGTTTAACAATTATCATGAGCAACTCTAATGGCTATAAGCAGTGGCACGTCCCTAATTTGGGGCCACTGGTTCCAGTACAGAGTGAGACCAACGCCGTACCTGTTCTGTGAATCGAACATGGCTTGAAGGACTAACCAGAAATCAGCGCCTCTGACCACTTGGTCACCGGAGCAGCAATCTATCTGTTACTCTTTATAACGTAGGGTTATTGTCCGTTGCAAACATTTTTCTGGAATATCCGCCCCGGTGGCCAAGTGGTACGAGGCATTGGCTTCCAATCAGTCGTCCGAGATGAGTCTGGGTTCGAATTCCTGATGAGGCATGCATGGTGTGTTCGCTGTAGTGACGTGCCTGCCAGCAGGACGCACACGACATAAAGGCCGATAGCAGTCAGAACGAACGTCCGCGTAGCTCAATTGGTAGACTGACTTATTCCGGAATGAGGGGACCCGGGTTCAAGCCCCGGCGTTGATAAAAATGACGGAGAAATTTACTTCGTATGGCGCCCGAACTTTCCGGATGACCCGGCCGTTCAAAATCTCGCAGTGGTGTGATGTTCATTCCACACCGCGAGATAGGAAAAATAAGAGAATCCCTTCTCCAGCGCTTCGAAAAAAAAATGTGTGATGTTGCATTCCACACACCAGATTGACTGGGAGTTCTCAAGTGCACGTTCTACAGCGGATGGCTGCCTGCAACGATTCATGGTCAAGACTGACCCGTGGGCCATGCCCCCGGCCTTCTTTGGGGGGAGGGATGTGACGTGCCTGCCAGCAGGACGCACACGACATAAAGGCAGATAGCAGTCAGAAGGAACGTCCGCGTAGCTCAATTGGTAGAGTGACTTATTCCGGAATGAGGGGACCCGGGTTCGAGCCCCGGCGTGGATTAAAATGACGGAGAAATTTACTTCGTTATACTGCTTACAGCACTGGCTCTCTCTCCTATATGGAACCAGTGGCCCCAAATTAGGGACGGACGACTACCCATTGAATTGCTTATATAGTGGTCGTTAAATCCCGAAAGAAAAGGAAGTTATTTACTACATCTATAAATACAGCCATCTCAGCACGATCGCAATTATATCCGATGAGTTAAAATCATTGTGATACACTTAAAAACCTTCAATTTAAAGGTTTTAATGTGAAAATATCATTCATTAATAAGCATTAGATCTTTCGGACTCTATTAGGATCCCTCCTCAGATGAGTACACAACGAACTGGAACAGCGTGAATGAAGTACAATATACAGGGTGATTCAGCTAAGCGTGTACAAACTTCTGGGAGGGGTAGTTTGCACAAAGACAAATCGGAATCATAAAGCAATGCAGGGTCGGAAACGCCATCTTCATGCGGTAGATGGCGTTGTTCGGCTGCGTGACTGCTGATACGTTCTTTCAGGATACCGTCATTTATAAACCGCCCGCAGAGGTAGTAGGATGGCTGAGTTCACGAACGCGGAAATGGCTGATATGCACCTCGCATTCGGAGCAGCGGACTGCAACGGACGAGCCGCAGTGCGACTGTACCAGGAACGGTATCCGATGAGACGAGTACCAAACCTCCAAGTGTTTGCACGGCTGCATCTGAGCTATTGAACGAACAACAGGTCCCTCAGTCGCTGCGCCGTGCAATGTGGTTCCAGCACGATGGGCCATCACCCCTAATAGCTTAGAAGGCCCGCGCACCGAACGCCGGAAGCTGCGTGACGTAGGGGAGAGTAGGCTGATGTCCGTGGTGGGTGGTCGAGCATGCATGAGCTTGCTCACTCTGTGTAAGCGTGACTACGGATGTCCGTAGTTGTTGTTGTCAAATTGTCAACTAAATTTATTTTCATATAGGAATATTAAAAGTATTCAAATTCCCTACTAATGGGGAGGTTCTCAAAATGGATTACAGCAATAAAGCGTGAAAATTTTCAACTCTAAGGTACGTGGAAACCTTTTGTTAACCTTATTTTAAACTACTCGTAAAATAAAAATTTTGAACTAGAAAATTTAAATTTGGCTAATTTTATAATCTAATGCATCTCACAGCGGGAAGTCAAAGCACTGAAAAGATTTTTGAAAAATGAAATTTATGTTTGTAATGGAAAGAATAGATTACTTGTGTTGTTATAGTAACCCATAACATGTTTTTGCCAATGTATCAAATAAGTTCAAAGTAAAATATGTATATTTAGGAAGGGATTTTAAACTCTTTTTTTTTATTATGGACACAGAATAATAAGGGTTGCATGTTTTTGATCCCAAGAGTAATATGCTGATACATTCGTACTTAGTTATTTAAGTGTTTAGGCAGCGTCAGATTAACTTTTTTGGGGTCCCTATTTCTGGGCACAAATGCTTGTAAAATACTTATATCCTATACGAAATATATGTATGTCATGTACACATCTAACATGCCTATGTCCTTTATATAAGGCCTTGTTGCCATGTGAAATACATCTTTTGTGTTTGCAGACATAGAGAATTGCATTGAATTATCATTTTTAATATTTATTACTAAAGGAACACAAACACTGAATCAAGTATAGACAGCAAAAATTAGATATGATGCACAAAAACAGAAGTTCACACATAGTTCAGGAGTAAGTTTGCCTTTAAAATGTCCGTTTAAAGATTTTGAAGCATTTTTCTACAAACCAACACATTGAAGAACTCTCGTGTGAGCAGTGTGTATGCTCTATCTGTGGTAGGATGGGAATTTATCAAAACCATTCAATTTCTTAAAAATTGGGTGAAATATATCAGTACTACCTGGGCAAGAAATTATTTACTTGCCCAGGTAGTAAAAGCTGGATGCGCAGGAAAATGTATCTTTTAAGATAACAAACCAGAACCCTATTTTTTTTAAGTTAAAAATATGAACTGTTTTTACATGTTTGCACTTCCATTTTAAGGGTCTGTATTACAAATGTTCAATGCACAAACGTGTGTATATCAATTTTTAAGATGCTGATGCTAAAATTGGTATGAAATGGTACGATGATGAAACTGGTGTTTCGGAAATTTAGTGATTCTGCCATGTTCCTTTTGTTAAAGTTTTCTCCCTTTGTCACTAAACATGAGAGGTCAGTTACATCAGAGGCATGCATACTGTTGTTGATTATAAACAAAATTTGGAGCAAAACTAGGTTTCCGATTTCTGGGCGTAGAGCATAACATAATTAAAGATGTGATATTACTCTTTCCTTGGTACTTCGTAACAATAATACAACTTCCATTAATTAACAATGACATGAAACACGACATGTGATGACTGTCTTATTTTTCTTGTGTAGTAGGAAATTTTATTACAAACTTTTTTATTTTAAAATTTAGTTACCATGCACAGGCAATTAGATGTTTTATTTACCTGCCCAGACGAATGATTTACATGCTCTGGGCATCTCGGGCATGGTATTTTTAAGCCTTGGATATTGTTATTTTTAAGAGAAAGAAAAGTACGTGGATCGACATGAATCCACATATTGTGGAAACTATGTTCTAAACAAACAAGATTTTTAAAATACAAGTAGAAATATATACTCGCTTCTTTTTTTTTTTTTTTTTTGAAAATATTTGCTTAAAATGAGAGATCAACTTTTTATTCATTTATCTAGACTTATCTGTTTCCAGACTTCCTGGACTGTGTCTTCACAAGCTACAGCAATAATAACTGGAACTAATATATCTCATATTATCCGATAACTACTGGAAAGTGTGCTTCCAAACGTGAGGGTGGGTGTCAATTTTTGTATAGGGAAAAACTTCTTCAATCCTTCATAGAATTTATTTTGAAACCAAAATCATAAAAAAAGGAAAAAACAATCTTTTTCAATAGCTTTAGCAAAGACAAAACATTTGTGCAAAATTTTATACCATTGCTTTTTATAGTTTCTGAGAAAATGGTACATCAAGTTAGTCAATTTATAATGAAACATGTACATCTTTTAAAATACATCCTGTAGTACCAAAACAATCGCTTAGATTTATTCAGTACAATAACTGCTGCATGTGCATTTGTCAGGTTCTCAAAAAATATAATAATTATCTGAAAAAATACTTTAAGAAATTATTGGAACAAATTTCAGATTTTCTTAGAAACGTGTCTTTGAAATTCTTCAAGGACAGCTAACGGACACATAATCAAATTGTGTTTGTGATACACAAAGAACTACACAACCATAATTATTTGTACATTGGCAGTTTTCGTGAATACTTCTTGAAAATCAAATTTCAGGAAATTTCTGCCAATAAGTTACTTGTATTTTTCCAGATAAAAAGAAATGCTTATATTGTGGATCCAAATAGTTTTGCTTAATGCTACTAATATACTTAATACAGATGTGTTGAACTTTGACAAGGTAACTTTTTTGAAATAGTGCTCTGGAAGACAAAAATGATAAACTTTACATTTGCTTATCAAAATGAAGTTGTCCAAACACGTAACTAGATGGTACTAAAATTAGGAAAACTTGTTATGTCATTATTGTACGTTTAATAATGTAGCAATGGCATAATTTTCTTGAAATCTTAATTTATTTGATGCAATCAGTGGATCAAGCAGCAATTCCCTGTATGTATGTTAAAACGTGTTTTATTGAGCCTTTGGTAATAATTAAAAAACACAGAAAAAAATTCAGTTTTTCTTGACCTTTTTATATATATTAGTGATCACGGATTGCATATAAAATACATTTTCACTAAAGGAATCATTTCATTATTAAAATTTTCATAGTCATAAGTTTGCAATGAATGAAAAATCTGATTCCTTAAATATGTCAATCGACATCTTTTGAAACGACGGCGATACTTCGTAATGGACCCTCAAACTAATCTTTCAAGTACAAGAACGATTTGTTCACAAGTACAGGAATCGTTCGGCTAACTATAAAGACACTATAACTTCAAGTGAAACTACGACAACAGTTTATAATTTCGATTATAGGAATGGTTTATCACTTCCAGTGAAATGACAGGGATGCTTTCATTAAGTTGACGAATCTGTGTTGCTTACATTTTCAAGTCGAAATTATTGCTACGCTAAATTTTACGCTGTAATTTCTTTTTCCTCTGTATTTTAAAAGATTATTAAACAAACTTGTTAACTCTGCAGTTATTTGAAAACTAACACACAAGTTCTTATTTAAATGCAGTGAAACTCTAAAAGACAGCACGACCTGGTTAGTTGGTGTACGTAAAGACGCGTTCGTTCGCACATCGCCGTAATGCTCCTCTCCGCGACTACGGACTACTCTAGTGACGTCACAAATCGGTGCGCGGGCCTGCTAAGCTATTAGGAGGTGATGGATGGGCCCCCGCCCATTTCAGCAATGACGTTCGTCATCCCTTAAACATGACATTTGGACATCAGTGCATCGGGCGTGGTGGTCCCGTTCATTGGCCTGCAAGGTCGCCATACTTAACATGCCTTCATTACTTCTTCTAGGGTTACATCAAAGGACTGGTGTACGACACCCCCGTTGAAAGTGATGAAGACCTTGTAGCACGCATCTCTGTAGCTGCTTCGGAAGTCCGAGACACGCCAGGAATTTTCAAAGATGTACGTGATTCCATGCGCCGACGATGTCAAGCGTGTGTTACAGCTCATGGTCGCAACTTTGAATACTTTCTGTAACCTCAATGCATTTCGCAAATGCCGTGTGAGTAATAAAAAGCATTTTGTTCTCTTACGTGCTGCTCTTTCATTTCTCGTCTTCTCTGTGCACTAGCACATGAAGATGGCGTTTCCGACCCTACATTGCTATTTGATTCCGATTTATTTTTGTGCAACCTACCCCTCCCAGAAATTTGTACACGCTTAACTGAATCACCCTGTATGGAAGTTAGAGTAAAGTCGCGGATCATGACGCATACGCCATTCTAGTTCAAATTTATCGGTTGTCATGGTAACATCTCCAAGCAGACAGGAAAGTTGCTCATGAGTGATTCAAGTCCTCTTGATCAGATTTTGACATAACTATTTTCCATGGTGATGGAATATAGCATGGAAGTTCGTCATTACAACATTGTTCTTTATAATAATGGATGAACAGGCTCTCAGTGAACAGAGTTGTGAACTTGGATCGGGGAGTAGTAAGTTATTTAATTTTTCGGAAGAGAAGTGAAATCATCTGTAAAACCACAAGAGCATGCTATTAATTTTTTGTTTTCTTGAAAGGTACTGAACGTTCTGAAATTTTTAATATGTCGATCTTATTTTGACGTACATGTACACTCATGTTCATAAAAAACAGAACACCCGAAAGGAGTCAAGCTGTGACTTTGATTTTTACAAGATATGCTAATCAGGCAATATCGCAGAAATGATAGCATTTTTGGGTCGTAGGTGTATACGTACCGCGTCTAGGTAAATAAAATCACTCAACATCACAGACTGGAAATCAACCGTTTTCCTGTTATAAGCGCCGCGTAGCTCGATCGGCATGTCAGTGCTTGTTCAGCACTGGGTAAGAATTCTTCATCTTCGTGTAAGACAGTCGTACAGTCACATCGTTCGACAGAGGTCGTATTATTGGCATGAGAGACTACAATGGCTCCCTCCAGAGATTGCCGGTTGTGTGGGCGCAGTGCGTCCGTCGTGTCAAGAGTGTGCAGGAAATGGTACGAAGCGAAGGTTGTGGACGTCTACACAGAAAATGCCGAGGGACGACCGTCATCTCATGAGGATGTCTTTGAGAGACCGTTCAGCATCGTCAACGGCATTTTCGTAGCAGTGACGAACTGTGACGCGTTCTCCCATATCAGATGTAACAGCACGTCGCCGGTTATTACAGTTCGGATTGCAGGATCGTCGGTTTCTACCCAGGATGCCTTTTACACCGCAGCAATGGACTGCCAGGTTGTTCGGACTGCAGGATCGTCGGTACTCCTTAGTATACCTTTGACACCGCAACAACGGACTGCCAAGCTGTTCGGACTGCATGATTGTCAGTTCCTCCTCAGGATACCTTTGACACCGCAGCAACTGACTGCCAGGCTGTTCGGACTGCAGGATTGTCAGTTCCTCCTCAGGATACCTTTGACACCACAGCAACTGACTGCCAGGCTGTTCGAACTGCAGGATCGTTGGTTCCTCCTTAGGGATACCTTTGACACCGCAGCAACTGACTGCCAGGCTGTTCGAACTGCAGGATCGTCGGTTCCTCCTTAAGGATACCTTTGACACCGCAGCAACTGACCGCCAGGATGTTCGAACTGCAGGATCGTTGGTTCCTTCTCAGGATACCTTTGACACCGCAGCAACGGACTGCCAGGCTGTTCGAACTGCAGGATCGTTGGTTCCTCCTTAAGGATACCTTTGACACCGCAGCAACTGACCGCCAGACTGTTCGAACTGCAGGATCGTCGGTTCCTTCTCAGGATACCTTTGACACCGCAGCAACGGACTGCCAGGCTGTTCGAACTGCAGGATCTTCGGTTCCTCCTCAGGATACATTTGACACCACAGCAACGGACTGCCAGGCTGTTCGGACTGCAGGATCGTCGGTTCCTCCTCAAGATACCTTTGACACCGCAGCAACTGACTGCCAAGCTGTTCGAACTGCAGGATCGTTGGTTCCTCCTTAAGGATACCTTTGACACCGCAGCAACTGACTGCCAGGCTGTTCGAACTGCAGGATCGTCGGTTCCTCCTCTGGATACCTTTGACACCGCAGCAACTGACCGCCAGGATGTTCGAACTGCAGGATCGTTGGTTCCTCCTTAAGGATACCTTTGACACCGCAGCAACTGACCGCCAGACTGTTCGAACTGCAGGATCGTCGGTTCCTTCTCAGGATACCTTTGACACCGCAGCAACGGACTGCCAGGCTGTTCTGACTGCAGGAATTTCGGTTCCTCCTCAGGATACCTTTGACACCGCAGCAACTGACCGCCAGGCTGTTCGAACTGCAGGATCTTCGGTTCCTCCTCAGGATACATTTGACACCACAGCAACGAACTGTCAGGCTGTTCGGGTCTGCAGGATTGTCGGTTCCTCCTCAGGATACTTTTAACACCGCAGCAACTGACCGCCAGACTGTTCGTATTGCAGGAACGTCGGTTCCTCCTCAGGTTACCTTTGACATCGCAGTAACGAACTGCCAGGTTGCATTGGTACATCAGACGAAGTGAGTGGCGTGACGAATGGCACGAGATCGTGTTCTCTGACGAAATGAGCTTCTGTTCAGGAAAGAATGATGTCCACATCTGTGTCAACCCACATCAACGGCAGAGACGTCAGGAAGAGTATATTCTCAACAGGCATACCGCACCAATACGAGGTATTATGGCCGATAACCTCTCGTGGGAGTCGGTACCACCATAATGAGTGCCAGTTACGTCAATGACATTCTACGGCCGGTCACCCTTCCGTACCTACAGGAAGTTCCCGGGGCCATATTTCAGCAAGACAATGCCACACCGCATGTTGCTGCGGTAACACGTACCTTTTTCAGGGATATTCACGTTTCTTTTCTGCCGTGGCCGGCTAGATCGCCAAATTTATCACACATAGAAAATCTCTGTGACATACTTAAACGATAGTTGTAGCGGTACGACCGTATTCCAATAACTCTTGATGAAATTTTGACTCGGGTCAATACATCCTAGATGGCTATTCCACAGGACATCATTCACACCTTATTTGATTCGATGCTTCAGCGTGTACAGCAGGTGTTACCAACCAGAAGTGGCCACACCGATTATTAGCTACATAGACGCACCTGGTAAGTGTGACACCGAGATGTGAATAATTTCTTCTGTATCGCCTAAAAAACATATCCTGTAAAAATCAACGTTGTAGCTCGACTGCTTTGTTCCGTTTTTTATGCACATGAATGTATAAATATACACTGCTGGCCACCAAAAATGCAACACCAAGAAGAAAGCATCCGATTGGCCTGAAATTCGCAGCATGCGTCGCCCGCCAGAGGACATGCAAACGATTAGCAATGCAAAGCATATGCAAATCATGTGCGCCCGGCACGCCACCGAGAAGCACTATAAGAAGGGTGCACAGAAGGCGGGGTGTAAGTAGTGGAAGTGCATTGCGCTGACGGACCTGTGCGTGGGAAGCTTCCTGATGCCTCGTCGCAGAATACGGCAGTCACTCTAGCACGTTTCGGAGTTCGACAGAGGACGAATAGTGGCTTATCGCGACAGCGGTTTATTGTACCGAGATATCGGCGCCCGTGTGGGACGACATTCAGCCACAGTGAGGCGAGTACGGATTCAGTGGGTGCGGGAGGAACGGACGGACCGACGTGAGAGATTGTTGCAGCCGCGGCACACCACCGAACGAGAGGACCAGCATGTTGTGCGGTGGGCATTGACGGCTCGCACCGCCACATCACGAACGATAGCGCAGAAATTATGATGTGTTGCGCAACAAACTGTGTCAGCACGTACCGTTCGACGTCGTCTGCAGGAGCGGGGACTTGTTGCACGGCGCTCATTGCTCCGATTACCATTGACGTGACACCACCGGCGAGTGCGGCGGCAGTGGGCCTTTGAACGCGGCAGTGGGCCTTTGAACGCGGCAGTGGGCAGTTGAACGCCGCACCTGGACTACGAAATGGCACGACATTATCTTTTCCGACGAATCCCGTTTCTGCCTGCAACACCAGCATGGTCGGATCCGCGTGTGGCGGCACAGCGGCGAGAGACTGTATGACGCCTGCATTATGCATCGCCATACCGGTCCGTCGCATGGCGTTATGGTTTGAAGAGCAATTGAATATGACACCCGCACCCCTCTGGTACGCATCGCCGGTACACTCATCAGCCACCGCTACATCTCCGACGTTTTGGAGCCTGTAGTCCTCCCTAACTTGCAGGACCTGCCAGCGGCCACGTTTCACAGAACAATGCGCCCCCGCACGTGGCACGCATCGTGTTACAATTATTTACGGCCCACCAGGTGTCACTGCTGCCATGGCCCGCCTGTTCTCCCGATATTTCGCCCATCGAACACGTCTGGTCGCTGATCGGCAACCGAGAGGCCCGGCAAGCACCACCCTTGGCTACACCTGATGAACAGTGGCAACGTGTGGAAGCAGCCTGGACCGACATACCCCAAGCCCACTTCCAAAACCTCTTTCGTTCGATGCCTCGGCGGGTAGCGGCCGTTATTGCCAGCCATGGGGGCAACACGAACTATTCATGTCTGCGTGTTCCGCAAGTCGCACGGGCCTGTAAGCTCAATCGTTTCATCCTTGTATCTGTTGTTATGTGTCGAGAAAATCTGGCTTTGCTATCTCGTGTCCGTCTTGGTGTTGCATTTTGGGTGGTCAGCAGTGTAGATACCGATTGAGAATGATTTCTCGGAGATTTTTTCGGGAAACGTTTTTTTTTTCATATTATTTGTCTTTTTCTCATATTTAAATTTACTCTGCAAAAAGATCTGAGAGAAACAAATAAAATGTCTTTTTCATATTTATTCGTCTCTTTTCTCATATTTAAATTTTACTCTGCAAAAAGATCTGAGAGAAACAAAAAAAGACTTGGCAAGAGTTCCAAAAATTTTAGTTTATGTGGTGCTTTAAAATGATACAAACAACATTTACTCTAACCACATTAGCTGCAAAAAATGCAATATGTCATGAGAATAATAGTGCACAACAAAATAAAAAAATGATGCGATTTGAAGCACGTGATTCATTTGGAAGGGCGTCATAAGCTACAAAAGGTAGTAGCACGAATGAATCATCGAATACAAGTAAAGCTGCCTAATTTTGATCGGGATCATTCTCTGATGACTACGAGCAAAGCCTTTAAAATTTCAGTTCTTATACTGTATATATTGTTCAACTGTTGCGTTACTTCTGAGCTACAGCTGATAGATACTTTGATCACCGTTCATGCAAAATTTCCTTTCTTTTGGGGTGAACTGTTTCTTCCTCCTTTTGATTTCGTAATATAACATAAGAAAGGAGTGATATCGGTTTCCACACCACCCCGGAGGTACGATATCCGGCGCGTTAACCCTTTTAGCCTGATGCTGGGCGGTTTCCCCCATGGCGTGAAGAATCTTCGTACCACGAATCCTATTTCCCATGACGAAAACATTCGCTTTAGCCTAAGATGCCGAATCTTGAAATCCTTTACAGACATTGCCCAAAATTGGCACATCTCTCCTAGAACGAATGGCATCCCCTAACCCTTGCTTTTCAAACCACTCAGAAGTTATTCTGCCCCACGGAGTTGCAGCATACGATTCCTCGTCTCCTAGCCTATCCACTTTCCCGCTTAACTCTTCTGCTTCAAACAAGTCTTTAAGATAAGAAAGGAGTGATATCGGTTTCCACGCCATCCTGGAGGTACGATATCCGGCGCGTTAACCCTTTTAGCCTGATGCTGGGCGGTTCCCCCCATTGCGTGAAGAATCTTCGTACCACGAGTCCTATTTCCCCATGACGAAACGTTCGCTTTAGCCTAAAATGTCGAATTTTACAAAGTAATAATTTCTTAATCGAATTGGGCAAAACCTTTTTGATCCATGCTATCACACACACAATGAAAAATCCGGAATCTTTCAGTTTTTGTAAACAAATTTCTAATAATTTTTCTCATTTATTTCCCCCTAGTTTTCGCCCTCTGAAACTCTGGCTCTTTCTTTCCCAAGTTTCTTCCTCCAGGAATTTAAAATTCTTCCGAAAACAGAGCAAATGCATCCGCAAGTTTTGGAATTTCCCCTGCCAATAGAATTGTTTTTCTTTCTAAAAAATGCATTCATATTTTTTCTTATTTTCTTTCATCTGGTTTTCTTCCTCTCTTTGGATTCATCATCTTCCTCATCATTTTCAACTAAATCTTGAGGTTCCGCGCAGACATTAATATATAGATGTCGGCTCATTTTCTGCCCTGGCAGGAGTGGCTCCCATTTCTTGATCTTCGGATCTCTCATCCTCTGAGGTCAACTCTTCTAATTCTTCATCATCACTATCATCATCTTCTTCTTCTTCGAATTTCTGTCCTTTGAACACATCATCTATCTTTTCGTCTTCAATTTCTTCAACTACATATTGATTTGTTTTTCTTTTTCTTTTTTCTCTGTTCGGTCAAAATCAACGCCTAAAAACACTTTGGCTGCAGCCCAAGCAGCAATCAACACCAAAATAATTATCAATAGATAATCCATCATACATATCACACAATCGTCTCACTCAGCTTTCTCGATTTCTTAAACCGTGAATAACACGTGGTGTGCACCCTTCTATACAGGGTGCACCGGAACTTCGTGTACAAACTTGGAGGGGAGGTAGAGAACAGCGTTAGGAACCAGAATTAAATAGGAAAGCATGGGCGGAAACGTCACCCTCACGTGAGAAAGAGACACAAAGACACAGTAAGGCCACAATATAGAAAGCAGTGTAAAACGCTTTATTACACAACAAAAGAGTACAATGTAGGACTTACAAGCATCACAGGAGGTGTTCGAAATTGCACCCATTGGCCTGGATGCACGCATAACATCTACACGACATGAACTGGCGAACATTGTCGAAGATACCTGGCGTTTCGCGGATCGTTGCAGCAGCGATGGATATTCGTGCCACCAGGTCCATTTCAGAATTTACTGGCGTGTCGTACACAATGCTCTTCATGGCACCCCAGAGATAATAATCAAGAGGAGATAAATCAGGTGATCTGGGGGGCATTCGACGGGACCGCCACGCCCAATCCACTTGGTTCCAAATGTCCTGCCCAAATGGTCACGTACGCACCTTGCGTAATGAGATGGCGCCCCATCATGTTGCAACCACATTCCGCGTCGAACATGTGCGGGGACATCGTGCAGCATTTCCGGAAGAACCTCCTGAACAAAGACGAGATACTTGCGAGCGTCCAGTCGAGGTGGTAAGATGTATGGCCCGACTAAACTGTCTGCCACGATACCCGCCCACACATTAACAGTGAAGCGTTGTTGTGCTGCTCGTGGTCGGGTCCCGTGTGGGTTGTCTACGGCCCACATGTGCGCGTTGTGCGTATTGAACACCCCGTCACGTGAAAAGGTTGCTTCATCACTGAACATAACAGAATTGGGAAATTGCGGGTCGGCCACACTTTGGTGCAGAAACCACTGTGCAAACGCGACACGTCGTGGGTGATCGTCCGGCTGCAGTAATTGAACTCTCTGAAGATGAAAGGGATGTAAGGCTTCGCCCTGCAGAACGCGCCTGACAGTTGATCGAGACGTTCCGGCGGCAGCGGCAAGCGCCCGTACGCTGGTGCCGGGATTTCGGTCCACAGCATGCAACAGACGCTCTTCCAATATGGGTGTTCGTGCTGTTCGCGACCTCCCGGTATCCTGCATCGTTGCTGTGAAGGATCCACGTTCCACAAGGTTCTGATGTACCCGAGCGAACATTTGATGATTTGGTTGGTGCCTCGTTGGATATCTTTCCCGATACAACCGACCAGCAGCACGTCCATTTCCGTTTGTTAGACCATAAACGAAGTGCATATCCGTCAACTCGGCGAGTGTGAAACGATTCATGTTGATCGCATGCAGTCCGCGTCTACAATGAGGAAGCCCCACGTGCCGACATTGCGAGCTCGCGTACAGCGCCGCCTATCGTTTCCGCCCATGCTTTCCTATTTAATTCTGGTTTCTAACGCTGTTCTCTACCTCCCCTCCAAGTTTGTACATGAAGTTCCGGGACACCCTGTATATATAGAACACCCAAGAATAGCTTTTGTTGAACGTAACAGTGCAACAACAAGGATCACTAAAGAAAATTCTGGCCGCCCCGGTGGCGCAGTGGTCTAAGGCGCTGGCCTAGGATCATTCGTCCGTGAGGGGTCCGGGTTCGAATCCCGTGAGGCATGGATGTTGTGTTTGTCTTACGGCACTGGCTCTCTCCCTTCCCTGGAACCAGTGACCCTAAATTAGGGACGGGCGACTGCTTATAGCCCATTGAGTTACTCACGGTGGTCGTTAAACCTCCAATCAAAAAAAAAAAAAAAAAAAAAGAAAATTCTGCTTTTTAACATAAACAGAAACATTTTGGAACACCGTTATGTTGGCATCATTATGATCCAACACCAGGGACAAAACTAGCATATTTTGAAAATATTTATCCAAATGTTCATTCCTCTGAAAACTCAAAAGTAAACACTTTTGTCTTTGAAAAATTAGAAACATCCCCTGAGGCTTAATGGTCTAAGACCTGGATTATGACATTTTGTCTGAGAAGGGTCCAGGTTCGAATCCCGGTGAGGCATGGATGTTGTGTTTGACTCACGGCACTGGCTCTTACCCCTTTCCTGGAAGCAGTGGCCCTAAATTAGGGACGGATGACTGCTTATATAGACCATTGAGTTGCTCACGGTGGTTATAAAACCTTCAATCCAAAAAATGAGAAAACATGTTTCTTTTTTTCCCCCGCAACTACTACTATGAACAACTCTAAGGCCTGTAAGCAGTCGTCCGTTCTTAATTTAGGGCCACTGCTTCTAGGGAAGGGAGAGATCCAGCACTCTAAGACAAGACCAACACCAATGTCTAATATGCGATTCTAACTTTGACCCATTTCGGAGAAACGGTCAGAAGCCTGAGAGTGAGACCACTCTGACACGATGGTAGTCAAATTTAAAATAAAGACACGAATTAAAGCTATTACTCAGCACTTTCTGGAATCATGTTAAAACTTTGGAAACAGTGGAAATGTACCCGCTGAGAAGATACGTCATGCGTTATTTTCTAACTGTATCACACATTATTTTCTCCTAGGTTAAAAGTCTGTGATAAATGCAATTGAAAAATCTACATCGTACTTACATGTGTTGTCCAAAGGAATTTTTCAAAATATTTTACGAACAGATACAGCCTGACAGGAATAAGTGACTCGAATGCAAATGCTCGTTTACAACTAAAAAACAAATCGCCCCGACGCGTGAAACATAACGTAATCAATGTGCTTAGTCTGAGGCTAATTTCCCCCAAATATCTACTGCCAGTTTATGTTTGTCAGTTTGTCGATCGACGAGAGTTATTTAGATACTGTTCAATGCCTAGCAAGAATCCATTAGAGAGTTATTTCATTTTTGTTTATTTTACGAACAGCCGAGCAAGTTATATAATAGTCCTAGCGCTAGGATAACAAAAATGCTGAACAAATGCGGGTATTTCATTAAAAGCGGCTCCTGATACAGAGGAAGTGAAATTTAAGCGTATAGTGCATATATCATGTGGAAGGACAGAAAAAGGAAGAGAAATATATACCCAGTAATTCAGTTTAGCGCGCATAATTGTAACAGAAGAACACATGGGATATCAGAAGTTACAATGTCATGAAAATTGAAGAGACATGAGTCATGGAAATTCCTTCTTAAACGCAAAATACAATGCAATTTTCAACAGCATTATCAGAGGTACATTATATATAACCAGGTGGCGCACTGCATGCAATAGATCTGCAAAACACATCAGTCTAGAGCAAAAAAAGAAAACGTAAAATAAAGACGCATCTCAGTGAACGAAGTACAACACGAAAAACCTGCGAGAAATCACCCATGTTCAGCAACAAATGAGTTCACACAGTACGGAACTCTACAGCCAATGTTAGGTCTCAATTGACATCATGGTCTAACCTTGCTGAAGCCCAACCACGTATCAAAATTATACGACAGTTCCTCAGATCGCAAATTACAGTTTCACAATTGAGCAGAGTTGCAATTAAACCGTACAGCTGACAAATATAATTTTTCGACAGTTACTGCTGCACCATCAGAATACCGTTGATCGCATGGAAAAAGAAGGTTCTAAATTGCCCTTCTCTCATTAACCGATGACACCCTGTATATCCAGAACACATGAACATTTGAATTTCAAAAACGTAACGTGCTCGTTCTGTGATTTTCTTTATGCATCCGTCTTTCAGCCTAAGGATGTAATATCTCCACTTGTTAAAACCGCATTTGTAAAATGCTTCTTTGTGTCACACAGACGTCAGTATCAGAAATATTTTCCACAAATTTCTATCCTTTCTGGCGCAACGGATTCTAGCGTCTTTTTAGATGGATGCGTATTTGAATCGTAAGATTCAAGAAATATTGCTAAAATTCTGCTTAGATCAGGCGAGAACGACCATGTTAAAGTTTTCCATATATAATTTAAGATTTTGAAGAACACAGCTCTCCTGCTAAGGGAGCTAAACGTTAATTTTTTAGGATACCGCTATTATTTTTTTATTTACCGCCCTAAGCTTGCGTAAGCGTGTAATTTGTTTTATGCATCTATTTTTTAGCCAATTGATTGAGGTTGGAATTCACGTGATATTATCATTGTTAAAATAAGTTTTTTTTCTCAACATTCAATTGAAATTCTTATTAGTTTGAGGAATGGCAATACTAACCGGGAATAGTATTTTTTCCTTAAGTTATTTTTCCTCGGTAGCTTGCTCTTGTTATTTTTATTTTATTCTTTCCTTTCCAACCAGAAAGGATTATTTTACAATATCTCCTCTGCGATTATGCAGTGTTCCTCTCAAATCCTTGCGCATCGACTGAACTGTAGGTATCTGGAAGTGGTGGGTAGTGATCAGAGGCAAGTAAACCGAGAGAAGTACAAGCAGCCATTTTCTCCAGCTTGCTGTCTCGCCTGGGCAATCGGATGGAAGGAAATGAATGCAAAAGTCTTTTTCTCGCCTCTGGAAATATGGCTTTATGGTTTCCGCAAGAAGGATCATAATGCTTTTAGTACAGTGGCAAATATCAGTTAATTGTTTATTCTACACTAAAGCACTAGCATTTATTCAATGCAATTACCTTTCGTATTGAAATGTTCCTTAAGTTTAAGTCGCACTACGGTTAGCTTAATTCACACATACACAGTACTTAATTTAACCATTTATGGCTCTAACGGACAGGCAAAATAATAAGTCTTGAACTTACAGGTATTAACTATTTATTGGATCCACTTTAGGCACATTCTTCAGCACAATACCAATTGCCGAAATAACTTCAGTCGAACTTAATCAATGGTTGCTTCAAAAGCAGAATAATTCAACACTCTCAACACCAAATAACATCCAAGTCATATTAACTCATACATTTGCTTTCATGACATTTAAGGCTTCAAAATCAACGAAGCGTACCATTCAACTTAGAAGATTTAATCAAATTATATGAGATCAAACGCTGATCTCATAATATTAAATTAGTCTAAGCTCTCTTAACATTTTTCACCAAAGCAATTACAACGATCTCACGCTCTAGCAGACTTTTCACGAGAAACCCTGATGGAATAAAAAAAAACACATTAACCATTCTCGTTTGAATACGTCATTCGCATTTTGACCTAGCGTCACGCTGCCAACCCAAAATTTAGCGAAAAAGAAAATGTAGCGTTAAGTTAGAAACTGTTTATAGAGAATGAATCGAAATTTACCTAAGATAACAGGAACCCAAAAGGAAGTTAAGTTAGGTATACGTCACACAATGTCGCATGAAGTCGGGCATTTCATTTGCCCGAGGAGGTCAGAGGCGAACGTTTTTGAATAGTCGTTTGATCTAGGCTAGGGTTCGAGTCCCGGATGAGACATGGGTGTTGTCTTTATCTTGTGGATCTGGGTTTTTCGCTTCCACGAAGCCTGTGCACCCGATTTACAACAGTAGCGAGAGATTGCTTATTGCTCTTACAACTGCTCACGGTGGTCGGTAAATTCCTGAAACAGCAACGAAAAAAATATGCAAGAAACAGTCGGAAGAAGTCAATGGGATTTTAGGATTTTTTCTAATACAGTTTCAGAGTACTGGATAAAATATTCATTGTGTATGCCGATGAGACGATATTTTGGGATAAAATTATAATTTTAACTGGAAGTTACGACAATTCCAGCACCTAAATTCAGCTCTAATTTGACGCAATGGTATCCCGTATTCTCCCACATAAAACTCGCGGTAAGTGATAAACCAGGTGATAAGCAGAATTTCTGGAGCTAGACTGATATGCTAATTAAGTCGACGGCAAATTAATGATGAAGAACTGTACTTGTACATCAGCTATGTAGAAAATGATAAAACTAGACGAATAATCAGATTTATTGCCATAAGAATATTGTGACGTACTACAGAGGTGAAAACATGTGTCAAGACAACAAATCTGCAGCGAGACATTCTGTCCGCGTAGCTCAGTTGGGAGAGCGACTTACTCCGAAGTGAGGGGACACGGTTTCGATGTCTGTCGCGGACAAACGTATGTTTTCACAATATATAAACTGACGGAAAAAAAATCCCAACACCAAGAAGGGGTTGTGTTAGATAAACGACAGTTGGTAGGCGGTGAGAGTACATCTGTAAGATGACGTCTATGCAAATTTCGCGCTCGGCGCATTCGTGTGGCGCTAGTAACGCCCCTCGGAGCATGCAAAGCAGGTTTGCTGTAAATACGCGCTGTAACGTTCGTGAGCGTTAGTTATCGTTGAGATTCGACGTAGTGTGTTGATGTCAGTCAAGAATGCCTTTAAGAAGACGAAGAAGCCATTATGAACAGCTCACGGAGTTTGAACGAGGTCGTGTAATAGGGCTACGAGAAGGTGGATTTTCTTTCCGCAATATTGCAGAACGACTTGGCAGGAATGTAGCCACTGTGCATGATTGTTGGCAGCGGTGGTCAAGGGAAGGTACTGCCTCAAGAAGACCGGGTTCCGGCCGGCCACGTGGCACTACTGAGAGGGAAGACCTCAGAGTACGGCGTATGGCCGTGGCGCATCGTACCGCACCTGCGGCAGCAATTCGAGCTGCAGTTGCCACCACAGTGACACAACGAACTGTTACAAATCGGTTACTTGAAGGACAGCTCCGAGCCAGATGCCCTGTTGCGTGCATTCCACTTACTCCAAACCACTGCCGTTTGCGACGTCAGTGGTGTCAAGCTAGAGCTCATTGGAGGACGGAGTGGAGATCTGTTGGGTTTTCTGATGAAAGCCGATTCTGCCTGGGGGCCAGTGATGGCCGTGTGTTGGTTAGACGGAGGCCAGGTGAGCGCCTGCAACCAACCTGTCTGCGGCCGAGGCACACTGGACCTACACCTGGAGTTATGGTCTGGGGAGCATTTTCCTATGACAGCAGGAGCACTCTCGTGGTTACCCCACGCACCCTGACGGCACAGTTGTACGTCGGTCTGGTGATTCAACCTGTTGTGCTGCCATTCATGAACAGCATTCCAGGGGTGTTTTCCAACAGGATAACGCTCGCCCGCATACCGCTGTTGTAACACAACATGCTCTACAGAGTGTCGACATGTTGCCATGGCCTGCTAGATCACCAGATCTTTCACCAATCGAGCACGTATGGGACATCATTGGACGACAACTCCAGCGTCACCCCCAACCAGCATTAACCGTCCCTGTATTGACCGACCAAGTGCAACAGGCATGGAACTCCATCCCACAAACTGACATCCAGCACCTGTACGACACAATGCATGAACGTTTGCGTGCTTGCATTCAACATTCTGGTTTTTACACCGGTTATTAATGTACCAGCATTTCACATTTAAAATGGCTGTTCTCGCGCTTACAATAAGCTGTTATCTTGAAACCTTAATCGATTAAATATGTTACTTATACAAATGTATTGCCGCCATTTCATTCCTCTACAACTATTTTTTCGTGGTGTTGGGATTTTTTTCCGTCAGTGTAAACAAGCTTTTCCAAGCTCTCGCATATCAACCAGATAGCTTTCTCAAGGAAGATCTTTATCCTCATTTCTGTCTATCTTCTCAGAAAAAGCCATGTGGTTGATGTGCGAAAGCTTGGAAACGTTTATTTATATATTCTTAATATAATATATTTATCTGTATATTCTTAATTTAAAAACGTATAAACTATATAAAACGTTTATTTATAATAATCTTAATTTATTATATTCGAACGTCTGATTTCTCCGCTGGTGCCGTTTACACAGATTCGTCGATTGAGACACGAGACTGGTAGCTACGGCATCGTCCGACAGGTAATAAACGTGCCTGTTGACGTGAACAACATGGTTTAACAATTTCCGCAGCAACTAGATGACGACTACCGTTCAACGTGAACATCAAGAAACATATGTGACGTGCCTGCCAGCAGGACGCACACGACATAAAGGCAGATAGCAGTCAGAACGAACGTCCGCGTAGCTCAATTGGTAGAGTGACTTATTCCGGAATGAGTGGACCCGGGTTCGAGCCCCAGCGTGGACAAAAACGACGGAGAAATTTACTTCTTTATACATACGATACACAAGTCTTCTTATCTGTCTGGTTTCGTGAAGTGGACGATCGGACAACCATTGGTTTCTCGAATTTATGCACTCAGAGTTGCAGATGAACCTAGCAAATGATCCGGCTCAACACACAATGCTGGGTAGCACGACTCTCGATGCGATATTCACACGCGGTATACAACTGTTCCGTATAGTCAACTATGTCTCTTACTTCTCATATCATTGACCGCTGTTTGCCATAACTCACAGCCCATGGAATTCAAGCTCAGCAACATCAACTTCAGGCACAGCAACAACTGCAATGCTAATAGGATCGATGCCATTCTAGCACGAAATCTTTGGAGATCGGATAATCGCAAAAATTCTGTGGCCTTCTCGCTCATCAAGCTTTTAGAAACCTGATTTGTTGATGCTATGTATCTTTCCCAACAGAAGTAAAGTAAATTCCAAGTAAAAAATTTCGATGTAAGGAAAATGGATGACAGAAGTATCGGTGGGCCACTTAGGTTGATTTTCTCAAATCTCTCTGAAACTGTGCGTCGTAGCAAAAATTTGTCTTCCTCTCGACCCCTTCGCCCAAACCGAAGTTACCTGCCATTGACGAGAGCTTTAAAATGATGTATAACACCATGGGGTGTAACCTGTAGATATCCTAGACCAAAAGTTACAAATCCACCTCACTAACACATTGGCGATTCAGCTTTTCTTTCCATCTTGTCAGATGTTTTACGCGTACGCACATGGACTTTCTTAGCTACATCACATTTCATTGATGTCAGGATCGTTTCTTACGTTCGTCTAAATCTTTGTAATATATAATAATAATAATAATAATAATAATATTGATTTTGAAAACTCATCAGTCAAAATGCTTACTATCGCCGTCACTATAGTTTAGTAAATACACTATAACGAAGTAAATTTCTCCGTCATTTTCGGTCTACGCCGGGAATCGAACCCGAGTCCGCTTATTCCGGAACAAGTCGCTCTACCAACTGAGCTACGCAGACGTTTATTCTGATTGTTATCTGCCTTTATGTCGTTGCGTCCTGCTGGCAGGTACGTCACATCTCCTGGTACGTTACACACTATCTACCAACAAGTAATTGGACACCTGGGATAGCAAAGGAAAACGAAGTTTATTCACATTCAATAGTTGGTGGAGCCTCCACGAACGGCGATTATAGCTGCGACCCTCCGGGGCATACTTTCAACCAAGCGTTGTACGACGGCTAGCGGTATTTTCTTCCACTCGGCTTGGAGAAGACAGGTCAGTTCCTTCACCAATTTCGGAAGGTGGGGGCACCCCTTAAGTCGACGCTCCAACTCGTCCCAGAGGTGCTCGATAGGGTTAAGGTCTGGGCTCTGCGCAGGCCAGTCCATTCGATTAACACCATTGTCACCATACCAAGCCATGGTGGACTTCGCAACATGACAGGTGACATTGTCATCCTGAAAGTAACATGAGTCCACCCCGTAAAACTGCCACAACGTAGGAAGCGCATGGTCATCCAAATTGCTGCAGTAGGTCTCGGCGTTGAGTCTACCAGGAATTGCGACCAAGGGTCCCGTGCCATACCAGGAGAAACACCCCCATAGCATAATTCCACCGCCGCCGAACTTCACAGTTGGCACAATACATTACGGCAGGAGGCGTTCTTCAGGCAGACGCCAAACGCAGACCCTGCCATCCAAACGGTAGAGGGTGAACCTTGATTCGTTGCTCCAGAGAACTTGTTTCCACTGTTCAACGGTCCACTGTCGACGTTCTTTGCACCACGTTAGCTGAGCAGCGCTATTGGACTTGGTGATCAAAGGCTTGTGGGCGGCAGCACGTCCATGATAACCGAGCAGATGGGCTTCCTTACGGATGGTATTCATCGAAAGAACACTCCCGGATGTCTGTTGAAACTCCTCGCGGATGGTATTAATCGAAAGAACACTCCCGGATGTCTGTTGAAACTCCTCGTGGATGTGGCCCATCGATTTGGTGTGGTTCTTCCGAATTTCTCTGGCCAGCACCCGTCGGTCTCTAACTCCCAGTTTTTTGGGTCTGCTGGGTCAGGGCACATTCCGACAGTCACCTCTCATCTTCCACTTGCCAATCACGTAGGCCACTGTCGATTTTCGGTACTTCAACTCGCTGGATATGTCACGTATGGATCTGCCATTTCTGTGATACCCGACGATTACACCTTTCTCGAAATCAGAGAGCTCCGAACTGCGTGGCATCTTGCATGCGACTAGTTGCGTTGTTGTTTCCCACACGATATTTAACGGCGGCGGCCGTGACGTGTATCAGGACCGCAGATATCGTCGATTACAGGGGTGTCTAATTACTTGTTGGTAGATAGTGTATTTACTTTTATGACTCACATATCTTTTCCGTTGGTTTTACGACAATAACATTAATTAATCCACCTACTTAAGAACCATTCAATGTCAGGAATTAATAAAACTTATTGTTTGTTTCTATGGCTTACTTGCTTTTAATATGTACCAGACTGTGGCTAGGTGTTATCGTGAGTGACGCGAATAAATGCAATGGGTTGTACGGAAACAAATGTTTACGAGGTTCGTCCCCAAAAGTAATGAGAATGATTACAAAACAAATGCGCTTAATCAAAATACATAGCATTAGGCCCGATCACCTTCGAAGTAAGTACCGTGTGTCTGAACACACTTATTCCAGCGACGCTGCCATTCGTCGTAGCAGTGCTGAAAGTCTTCACGTGATAGGCTCTACAGAGCCCTCGTCGCGGCTGACTGAACGTTTGCAACAGTACCAAAATGATGTCCTTTCAGGTGCGTTTTGATTTTCAGGGGGAAAAAAGTCCCACGAGGGCAAGCTAGGGGTTGGCGGGCGGGGGGCAAGAAGGGTAAGAATGTTTTTCCGCGCCAAAAACTCCCTCACAGATAATGATGTGTGTCTCGGCGCATTGTCATCGTGGAGGATCCACATTTCCGTAATGTCACGACGCACTCGCAAAATCCTTTTCCTCAAACGATCCAGGACCTGTAGATAAAAATTCAAATTGACTGTCTGTCCTGGTGGTACAAACTCTTTGTGCACCACTCCTCGACAGTAAAAAAAAACAAAAACAAGAAAAAACCCCGATGAGTATTGATTTCACTTTCGATTTGCTCATGCGAGGCTTCTTCGGTCGAGGTGTAGAGGGAGCGTGCCATTCTGAACTCTGCCATTTTGTTTCGGGATCGTACTTGAACATCCATGTTTCATCCCCAGTAATCACTCTACGCAAAAAGTCGGGCTCAGTTGTCACACGACCTAACAGTTCTTGGGAAATGAACAGACGATTCTTCTTCTGCTCATCGGACAAGTTTTTTGGGGCGAGTTTTGCGCAAATCTTCCACTTGTTGAGATTTTCCGTAATGATGCGATGAACCACCGTTTTTGGTACTCCGACCTCATTTGCGATTAGTCGGACATTTAAACGTCGGTCCCGTTCCAGAGCTGCCTTGATAACGGACACATTGTCATCGGTTCTTGACGCTGAAGGTCGCCCTGAGCGCTGCTCATCCTCAACGGCTTTCCTTCTATCCTAGAAGGCCTTGTGCCACCTGAAAACTTGGTCTGATGACAAAGCTGCGTCCCCATATGCTGTCTTCAGCATCTATAGGTTTCTGCGGCTGTTTTTTCCAGTTTTACGCAAAATTTAATTGCGTAACGCTGCTCGACGCTCCTTTGCATTGCGTCCGTAAGGAGTGTGAAAAACAAGGGTGCACTTTTTAACGTTCCGACGCTTCGAAAGGCTCGCCATCAACTAAGGATGGTCCAGCCGTTTACCTGAGATACCCACGCAACAACCTGCAGCGCCGCCTGTCTCCCGCGGTCATCGTGGCGAGCGTCAACGAATCATTCTCATTACTTTTGGGACGGACTACATATTCTCGAATCACTCGTTTTATTTCACAACCACATAGATCTTGGCATGCGAAAGATGCATAGTATAAAATCACCTACAAAGAGGGCCGAGGTACTCTATTTTTTTAATCTTTGAGGAGCAAAGAAAAATAAAGTTCGCGAAAAAATCCCACATGCATGTTAGAAATTTGAAACCGCTGTAACTTCTTATATCAGAGGCAAGCCACAAGAACAGTTGATGAAGATTTTTCAAAATAAAATGAAACCAGTTCTAGCTTGTTTGGACGTTCGATGAGGTCACCTTTAACATCGGTTTTAATCCATTAAATACGTAAGTAAAAATGATGAATAACAAACGAATCGTAATACGCGTATTAAGAGTATATTTCTTTGCTTTGAAATAGCTGTATAGTTACGTTCCAAGCAGCCTGTAACATCATCGTTTTCGTCCGTTTGTAGACAGGATGTCTCTGTAGTTATATGTTAGTTGAATTCGAAAAACTTTCGCGTCGAATAGTAACGATCATGAGTACGATGATCCACACATTTTCCAGTTTCTATGATGTGCCATTTTTCCGATAGATGGTGTAAAAGTATTTTGGTATTTTATACGACATTGGCGCTTCTTAATATAAGACTGGAAATATTATTTTTGCATTGGATCGGTGGACAAAACTTTTCTGTTCTCTTCCTGCATTATACAATACACATTTGTATCAGTAGGTGGCAAGGGGGTTAGAATAAGATATCTAGAGATGTCCTTGTTAATGGAGTAGTGCCACTTTGTGTGAAACCCATAACTACTTGTAGGAGTGACGACCGTTCAAGTGTGGAAAAGTTGGTGGTTTTCAAGGCTATTTCAATGCATTTTGTGTTGGCCGAATCGCATTCTTTCGTCACCAATGTTTCTAACTTTGCATCGTAACCTATTGCCAATGTGTGAGAAAATGCTGGATTTATAAAATTCATAATTATTTTGAGGCTCTTTCTCATTTCATTTTAAATTGAAGTGCATGAACGTTATTGCGAACATTATTCAAAACGAAACATGTCGTTAAAATTTAAATAACTTCACTCGTGTATGAAGTATAATTCATCCCCGTTTGATATTAACACGATTTCTGCAACCAAGACCTCGCAATTTCATAATACACGCAGCTGGAAACTACACGGGTATCATGTAAACAACCTCACATTCCCACACTTTGCGGCTTCACGGTTAAGAGACTCAGGTCATCTCCAGAAGTATTATTCTAATCTCGTTGCTAGGTGGAGTATGCGCATATTTCTGCGAGGCTACATAAATATATATTTTTGCATTGAATTATATTTTCGCATCTGTAAGATGGTTTTCAAAATCATTTTTGCGCCTATAGTGTTGTAGGTAAAAAATTTTACGCATTTTCGTTTTACATCTTGGTTCAAAAGACCCCGAAATAAGGAATACTTCATGAAATTTCAGGAATCAGAGCAACAAGCGAAACAAGGTTTTCAAAAATCAATCAAATTTTGTGATGTTCTACCTGAAAATTTGAGAATTAAATGCAAAAGTGAAGGGCCGTTCCAGTTTCTAAGTGGTCTGAATTTATGACATCTGACCATTCGTCCGAGATGGGATCAGAATTGATGAGACGTGGATGGTGTATTTGTACGATGGTGTGGGCTCTGTCCCTCCTCAGTGACCCTAAATTAGGGACGACTGAGTGCGTGCAACCCTAAGTGTTTCTCCTCGTGGTTGTTAAACCCCAAAGCAAACGGCCAAAAAGTGAAGATTTTTAATAACATCTCTTCATTGGAAAAGTCATACTAACGGACATACACTCTGCCGATGAAGAAAATGATAAACGCTGCTTTTTTTCTAAAAGAATTTATTAAGCTGCCTACAAGTTCTTTACTTCATTCTTTTAATAAATAGATTTTA
The DNA here is from genome assembly GCA_039090855.1 of Macrothele yani. Taxonomy (NCBI): domain Eukaryota; kingdom Metazoa; phylum Arthropoda; class Arachnida; order Araneae; family Macrothelidae; genus Macrothele; species Macrothele yani. Next base: position 118,474,164 of record CM077004.1, on the reverse strand, counting down.
CAATTCCAGCTCCGTATCCAATAGGGCCGAGGTGACCAATCGGTGCTCCTAGAATGTTAGCACCCAAGAGTCCACCGTGAGCCAGTGCTGGGGCTGCAGCATAAACTGGTGCGGCAACGGCAGCATGTGCTAGCACAGGTGCTGCAGCAACTACAGTGTGTCCCACGGGTGCAGGAGCCACTGGGGATGCGTAAGGAGAGTCAATGATGGCAGCTGCTGGGGCGCTAAGAGCGGTTCCTGGTTCGTTGGTCTTCACTGCAGCACGGAATCCAAGGCCATCAGCGACGTAGTCCACTCTGCGAGCACGGCCATCAATGTCAGTAAGGGTGTAAGCCCCTTCTTGTTTCCGTGAGCATCTCCAGTTTCGGCCCTGCTGTTGGTAGCTCCAAGTCCATCGACTATGTCATACTTGAAGGCGTAGTTGCCTCTAAGCCCTAAAGAGAGAAAAAAAATGGCTAACTTGAAAAACAAAATGAAAAATCCATAAAGTGATGTATTTCACATATGGATGCAGAAAGTAATTGTAATACATGTTTACGCACACTAGTGCACACGCCGGCCACTGAATTAGAAAACTTTATGCAGATGCACGTAAATGTCACGCAGCGTATATGCAAAATACGTGGTCACGTGCGCCACCACGTGATCTAGGCAACTATTTGCGACTTCTGCTCGTCAATAATCGTCACTATTGATAACAATGAGAAAAACAAAGGATCTTTATGAGTCTGATAAAAGGCTTACTGTGAGTGCCCGTTTGGCTGGAGCGACGATTTTGAAAACAGCGGTTTCGCAAAAGGTGAGATATCCCACGTCTCTAATCAGGGAAAAAATAACCCACATTGCTAGCTTAAGAGGCGTAACCGTGGCGCGACGACAATCAGTCAGGAACGAGATCGCCGTCGTCTGAGAAGGCTTGTACGGAGAAAAAACTTCCTGTGTACAGAAATTGACCGAAATATTCAATGAAGGCTGTTCCCGACCCATATCTTAGCGAGCTATGTGCATGAAATTGAAGTGGATTGGTATTGCCAGTCTCATGCCTATTCAGAAACCACTGATTTCTGAGAAGAACCGGAAAGTTCGTCTACAGTGGCGTTAGGAACACCGTGACTGGACACTGAAAGACTGGAAAAAAGTCGTGTGGTCCGACGAGTCGCGATGCACCTTGTTCTATACCGATGGTATGCACAGAATTTGGTGGGATCCCCATGAGACAATGGACCCAACTTACCTTGTGAACACAACTCAAGTTTCTGGAGGTGGTGTTATGTTGTGAGGCACGTTCTGTTAGCACCTCCTGATTGGAAAGTTTGACGCCCTCCAAGGATCATCTGAACGTTGTTGCCGATTAAGTCCATCCTGCAGTGTAGCCTTTTTATCCAGCAGGTGACGGCTCTTTCACGGACAGCAATGCTACTGTTCATCGCGCAAGATGTGTTAGCAATGGTTCAGCAATCATGACAGAGACATCCATCATCTTCCGTGCACAATACAATGCCCGAATCTTAACCACATTGAGAACGTAGGGGACAAGTTAGTAAACCAGATCCGGAAGCAAAGTCCTTTTCTGTCAAATCTGAGCTAGTTAAAGGACTGTCCTGGTTAACGCCTGGTATGCTGTAGACGTATGCACTCCAACATCTTGTATAATCTATGCCAAAACGCATACGTGCTGTAATTCTGGCTAAAGAAGGTCCAACCGGGATTGAATTAAAGTTTCTAATTCAGTTGTTGGTATGTGTATTACCAGCTAATCGCTTCAAAAAGAATTTCTCAGATAAGACACTTAAGTCATCCCACTATGTTGGGGGCATTTTATTTGAAAAAAATGCAAGAACGGGTAATTTTTTATTTTAGGAAGGCTAACACACAAAAACACAATGTAACTCTTCAAGAAATTGAGAAATTTGTGAGAGAATTTAAGGAAATATTGGGTTGTCGGAAAAGTCATGACGTATTTTAGCCATGTTTTGCAAAGGTCATTTATTGATAGAAAGAACAAAGATCAATCAATGATATAATGCCCGTTTTGTTCGATAACCTTTTGCCATCTTTCAATGAGATGCAGAATGCCTCGTTCATAGAAGTACCTGTCTTTCGTGGCGAAAAACTGTACAAGGTGCTGATTTACAGACTCATCTGAATTGAACGTTATACCACGCAAGGACTGTTGAAGAGAGCGAAACAAGTGGAAGTCTGACGGCGCAAGGTCAGGCAAGTATGCTGGGTGTGGCAACACATCCCACCCAAGCTCCAATAATTTTTGTCGGGTGATCAAACTTGTGTGTGGTCTCGCGTTGTCGTGATGGAACACAACACCTTTACGATGAACGAGCTCTGGACGTTTCTGGATGATGGATTCGTTCAAACTGTCCAATTGCCGACAGTGCACATTCGAATTGATTGTGTGGTTACGTGGTAGGAGCTCGAAAAACACGACACCTTTAAAATCCCACCACACTGAGACCAGAACCTTCCGCTGATGAATGTCTGCTTTGGATGTCGTTTCAGGCAAAGCAGCACGTCGGGACCAAGACCGTTTGTGCAGCACATTGTTGTACACAATCCACTTTTCGTCGCCAGTTATGAGTAGCTTCAAAAAATTATCGTTTTCCTTACCTTTAATGAGCATATCGCAGATGTTTATACGCGCCGTCAATTGAGCTTCTTTGAGTTCATGAGGAACCCGCACATCGAGCTTGCTTACATATCCCAGCTTCTTCAGGTGGTCGTGAACGCTTAAATGATGGATGTGCAATGTGTCTGCAAACTCTCGTGTCGTGTAACGTGGATTTGACTCGATCAATGCCTTGATTTGGTCGTCATCAACCTCGGTTGGCCTCCCGGGCCAAGGAGCATCGTTGAGGTCAAAATCATCAGCACGGAATTTTGCGAACCACCGCTGGCACTGACGTTCTTGTAGAGCATTATCACCGTACACTTTACGCAACTTTTCACAAGCTTGACGCGCGTTCTTCTTTTTACAGAAGTAAAACAGTAAAATATGGCGAAAATGCACAGTTTGGTCTTCCATCTTCAACTTGATGTCAAATCTCCGCAAATCAACCAAATCGCTCACTATTCCTTTTAGACTGCAGCTAGAACTGGCACACCTGTCGAATGCCATAGCGATAACAGATCTGCTCATGCCTCTAGTACTTCCAAAACCGCCCAATAGCTATAACCTAACTTTGAACTGACAAGCAGCGAAACTTTTAGTTCATTGCATGCACAACATTGTTAGAAAGATATACATTAAGTTTCATCAATTTATTTACATGCCTTTTGCAGTTATCAGGTTTTCCGTAAAGAGTTCGGGACGAAAATCTCATCCTGCAAAAAACGTATTTCAAGTGTCACTTCCCGTTCGTTTGATACCTGGGTTTAGATATTCCGATTGCTATAACTCTGTATCTATTCATCGTAGACAAGAAACAAAGGCAGTTTTGGAATCCCAAAGAATCCGGAATGCTGTCATTTTAAAAAGGATTTACCGAAAAGTCACGGAAATAAAGAAAACGGAAGTAAGGTATAAATAGTTTTTCAGTGATGAAAATATTTTTCCCGTTCGACTACTACAAGCGGATATGTTCAAATGTTAGACATCCATTTGTGCTACGTAGCAGGAAACTACACGTGAATAAAAGCTGGATAATCATTTTCGGCAATGGCATCAGTCATCAATAACAAATACATTCTTTCAAATGTGACTTTTGGAAATGCCGACATAACGCAGATTTCTGTAGCTTCTCAAAGGAAGAAGTAGTGCATCTTGAAATTTAGAATATACAGTGAAAACAATTTTTCCACGCTGTATTGTAGAAGTTGAGATATCATTTCATGAAATTGCCTGCTTTACGTCACGAGTCGGTAAAATTTTAGATGAGAACAGCTAGCAAATGCGAAGAATATCGTGGTGAGATACTGCAACAGGGCAGAAAGAATTATTTCCTAAGTAAGTCATTTGGGCAAACAGATACAAAATGAAATGTTAACGTTGGCTGGAAGAATAACGGTGTTGCTTTTTACTGACATTAATGTTTTTCAAGATAAATCCACCTGCTTTTGAGAATAAATAGACCATATTCCATGTACACTGACAAATCACTTTATTAGAACCATTTTCATACTATAGGTAAACGCACTTATATTGCTGGCGTAATTATTGAAATAACAGTTGAGCTTAAAAACTGCACTAAGGAATTATTATATCATTTACAATATACATAAAACAGTCAAATTTATTATCACCTACTTATTTCAAACCTACAGAAACTTTAAAAAGTTATTATTTTCTCCACAGTCTGTTTATAAATTTCCTTAAAATGGGAAAATACAGATATACTGTTGTCTTCAGGAATTCACCGTATGCAAATATGAGTAGACTATATCTTTTTCTTAATTATATTCAAAACCCACGAAAAAAAATCACTGCCCTTTTAAAATATTTCCCAAAAGTTTGAATTGTAATTTAACTGATGCATTGTTCAGAGTTTTATTTTGGTTATATCCAGTTCAACTTATCTTCAAAGTAATACTTTTTACGAAATTATTTTAGAGTTTTATAGTGGTCCTTTCTGTGAACATAATACAGAAATGATCCTAACAAAACAACCAAACGGTGCATGTACCCTACTGTTCGTGAAAATTGAAACACAGTCAACGACTACTGACATTAGCTGAAAACTTACTCGATATACACAAAAAGTTGGAACATGCAAATTATTAAAATGTCGGGGAAAATGCGTATGTGGTTTCGGAGCAGCTTCCTTTGAACTGTGCGATCTTGGGTAAGCAGCCTGGCAGGCTATCCAGGATGCTTACCCAAGACCGGACAGGATTCAACGCCACGCCGTGTAAAGGCTGTTTTTGTCGCTCTTGGTGGTGAAAAAATCTTGTATAGCTCTACAAATGTAATCAGTTATCTCTTGTAACATGAGTAATCTGTGATATAAATTTTATTTGAATATCGCGATTCTTTCTTGGTGTTGTAAATTTAACAAATAGTAGTGCATTATCTACGAAATGCGTACTTTTACATAAATTCTCAATGTCATCATCTTCATCATCATCATTGTCAACCATTATCAATCCACTGCTGGACGAAGGTCTCCCCAAGTTTCCTCCACAACGGTCTGTCTTGTGCCAGTCTCTTCCATGTCACCCCTGCATACTTTCGAATTTCATCCACCCATCTCCCATGTGGTCTTCTTCTGGGTCTTTTCCTGTCCCTTGGAATCCAATCTAAAATTTCGGCTGTCCATCGATGATCTGTCCTTCTGGCTGTATGTCCAGCCCATTGCCATTTCAGGGACTTAACTCTGATCATGATGTCTTCCACTCTTGTCATTTTTCGGATCCACGAGTTCCTCTTCTTATCTCTCCTGGTTACACCAAGCATGCACCTCTCCATGCTACTTTGAGTTGTCTGCAGCCTTTGTATGTCTCTTTTAATTAAGGTCCACGTCTCTGCACCATACGTAAGCACTGGAAGGATGCATTGATCAAACACTTTTCTTTTAAGACATAATGGCATATTGCTCTTGAAAATTATGCTGTTTCTTCCAAAAGCTCTCCAGACAAGTTTTATACGCCGATTAATTTCTTCATCAATGTGACCCTCACTTGATATCTGCTGTCCAAGATAAACATACGTATCTGTTATCTCCAGTTTTTCTCCATCAATCGATAAATCTTCATTTCTTGTAAAAGCATTGAACATCACTTTTGTCTTCTGAAAGTTCATTTTTAATCCCACTTCTTTACTCTTGTCAGCAAGTTCCTGGATCATACTCTGCAGCTCTGATGGGCTAGTTGCAAAAATGACTACGTCATCAGCAAAACGAAGGTGGGTTAGATAATCTCCATTAATCTTTATCCCCTTGTTTTCCCAGCTCAGCGACCGAAAAACACCCTCCAATGTGGCATTAAAGAGCTTCGGAGATATGGTGTCACCTTGTCTCACTCCCTTTCCAATTTTTACGTGTGTTGTATTTTCAAACAGCCTAATCTTTGCACTTGCATTTTCATAGATGTTATTAATAATATTAATGTATGCATCTTCAATACCGCAGGTTTTCAGAGCCATTGTAACTGCTGATGGTTTCACCGAATCAAAGGCTTTTTCATAATCGATAAAAGCCATGCACAATAGAAGTTCATATTCCCTCGCTCTTTCAATTAGTTCTCTCAGCACGTGGATATGATCTATTGTGCTGTAGCCACTCCTGAATCCAGCTTGTTCTCTCGGTTGAGCCATGTCCAGTGTTACCTTCAAGCGGTGTGAAAGAACTTTAGTGAAGATTTTATAAACTACTGATAGGAGGCTGATAGGTCTGTAGTTTCCGAGATCCTCAATGTCACCTTTCTTATGTAGCAGGATCATTGTAGCGGTGTTCCAATCCTCAGGAATCTTTCCTTCATTAAGGCATCGAGTGAAAATTTGGGCGAGTACTGTTTCGATTTCTCCACTTGCTTCTTGTATGATGTCTACAGTAATTCCATCTTCTCCTGGAGCTTTTCCTCGCTTCATGTTCTTGATTGCATGTGCAACTTCTGCTGGAAGGACTGGAGGAACTCTGGTACTGGTATCTTTCATGATGTCTGGAGTGCATATATCATCCCTTTCATATAATTTGGAGTAGAAATCTTTCACTCTTGTCAAAATTTCGCCTCTATTTCTTGTTACAGAACCATCTTCTTTTCTAAGTGCCATAATCTGTTTTCTTCCCTTACTGAGATGTCCCTTTGCTATCTTTAGGCTTTGGTTGTTTTCAATTGCTTTCCTCACTAGTTCACAGTTGAATTTCCTTACGTCTTCAGTGATACTTTTTCTTACTGTCTTGCATAGCTCTATATATTCCACTTTGGAAGTCACATCTTCTTTAGCTGTCCTCATCTCTCTTCTTTTTTGCATCAACATTTTGGTTTTTCCTGATAATTTGTTCACATGCAACTTGTTCTTAGACCCAGCTAATTTTGTTGCTGTTTCCATAAGAGCTTTGGTTACTTTTCTGTTAACTTCAGAGATGTCCACTTCTTCCGATGTTAGGCCTTCTAAAGCAGAGAACCTGTTCTTCAGTTCTAACTTGAAGGTATTATGGTGTTTTTTAAGGTTGGTTATGTCAATAGATTTTGTTTGTCTTATGAGCTTGCCACTTTCAAGTTTAGTGTTGAGGTGCATCTTACATCTCACCAATCTATGGTCACTACCTGTGTTGAACTTGTTTAGCACACTGCAGTCTTCTATGACGAATTTTTTGTTACACATAATAAAATCAATTTCACTTGTCGTCCCATTTGGATGTCTATATGTCCATTTCCTGTGTGGCTTTTTCTTGAAGAAGGAGTTCAAGATGAAAAACCCTTCTGCCTCTGCAAACTCAACGAGAGTATTTCCACGCTGGTTTCTGTTGCCGTGACCGAATTTATCTACTGAAGTTTCATTCTGTTGCCGTTGCCCTATTTTTGCATTGAAATCTCCCATAATTATTTTCAAGTGCTGCTTACCTTTATTATTTAGATGACAAATTTCCTCATAAAATTCTTCAATTTCTTCTTCAGGATGACTTGTGGTGGGTGCATAAGTTTGAATAATCTGAGCCTGGTATCTTTTCGAGAGTTGGATAACAAGTCGTGCAGCTCTGTCAGAGGAACTTTCAACTTCTACAACTTTATCCTTCAGTTTCTTGTTTATTATAAATCCAACACCACTAGTTCTGCCAGTATCTGTCCCACGATAGTAGAAGAGATGTCCACTTTTCAGTTCGATGAGATCTTCTCCTTTTCTCCTTACTTCACTTAGCCCCACGATGTCCTACTTGATGCTTTGTAGTTCCTCTTCCAATTCAAGAAGCCTTGAATCAGAAGATAGGGAGTGTCCATTGTAAGTAGCCAAGGTCAGCGTCAGATGGCAGCCTAGTCCGGTCCTCCGGGGATTCTTAGCACCCTCTGCCTTCATGTCGCACTGGCCGCTGCCTTGGCCAGGTACATTCCAGCTGCCGGAGACTGAGGGCCAAGATTTAAGTTGTGGAATCATTTTGGAGGGGTTTGGCCATAACTCACCACGCTGGCCAAGCGGGTTGGTGAGCGTGGGATAGAATTTCCTCTAATCCCGATGGTATAGTTATACCGCTATGGGCGGTCGTCAGAGCCCCTTTAGTGGGAACAGGATGCACCACGAGAAGGCGGGGTTTTCATTTGTCAAGGAGAGGCTGTGATGTTACGCATCACCTGACCTTCTCAATGTATTCAATGTAAAATGTGCCCGACTGAGCAAATTCATGAAAACGCTGCGGTGCAAAAGTTTTCTACGGAACATTTCTGAAGGTAAATAACAGATTCTCTTTTCAAGGGATTAGTACGAGGTGCATGCATGGCAGCTGTTATTGTTAATGCTTTCTAATTAACATAGAAAATCCTACAATTGAGGTAGCAATTGTTCCCATTAAGATAATAAATTATAAGGGAAGATATACACTGAAGAGCAATTGAATTAGAGACAGCCGGCGTTATGCAAATGTGGCGCTGTGGACGGCCCTTTAAACGGAAACGACATGACGTATGCAGCGATCCGACAATATAAGGAGTGATGCGACGGGAATCAGTAAGAGTCGGACGCAGTATGGGTAAGACGAAGGACCTAAGCGCATTTTATCGTGGGAAAATTGTCGGGGCCCGACGAATGGGTCACTCCATCTCGGAAGTCGTGCAGGCACTGGGATTTTCACGAGCCACTGTGTCACGGGTGCACCGTGAGTACATCGAATCCGGTAAAACCATCCCTGCAAAGGCCAACTGCCGTGGACAGCGTGTGGATGAGCGGGGTCATCGTCGGCTAGCTCGCATTCTAACAGCGGATAGACGGGCCACAGAGCAAGAAATCACTCGGCAATTTAACGCTGGTGCACAAAAACGTGTAAGCAGCCACACCATGCAGAACCATCTCCTCGCTATGGGGTACCGAAGCCATCGTCCCACGAGGGTACCGCTGCTGACCGCACATCACAGAGTGCAAAGATTAGCATGGGCGCGGGAACATCGCCACTGGACCCCAGACATGTGGAAAAATGTTTGTCTGAACTGATGAGTCGAGATTCACGTTGGTACATGCGGATGGCAGGATACGAGTACGGCACAACCCACATGAAACGATGGATCCTTCTTGCCAGCAGGGTACTCTTAAGCTGGTGGGGGTGGCATTCTCGTCTGAGGACTGTTTACGTGGACTGAAATGGGACCCCTGGTACGTGTGACATCGTCCCTCACAGGTCAACGTTACCAGGATATCCTGGACGACCATTTGCTCCAGTTTGTGCGTCTTCAACGTCCCACTGGGGACCTCATCCTGCAACAAGACAATGCACCGTGCCATCGCTCCCGAATTGTATCTGAATGGTTGGATGAACACTCCACCGACGTGACCTCGCTTCCTTGGCCAGCTAGGTCATCTGACCTCAATCCCATCGAGCACATCTGGGATACCATTGAGAGAGATGTGCTAGTCTCTGACCCCCTCCATCAAATCTTCGTGAACTCTGGGAGCTTGTTCAGGGGTCGTGGATCCGTATGGCTTCCCAACGCTTCCGGTGTCTTGTCGAGTCCATGCCGAGACGAATCGTCACCGTCATCAGGGCGAAAGGTGGTGCTACACGTTACTAGACAGGTATCTCTAATTCAATTGCTCTTCAGTGTACATATAAGTAAGATTTGTTGGTGCTGAAATTCTGACGGATAAATTAAAAAAAGAAAAAGAAAAGAGATTGTTCGCAATTTATAGGTGTAAAGAGTGAAAAATAATGCAATGTGAAAGCTTGAGGTCAATTCGATGGGACATATTAACGATTGCTTTGACATTCCTCTCTATCATGCGAAATTGCTATCAATAACATTACTGAAGGTAGTAGCACTTGAATGGACGTTCTGTTTCTGTTGCGAGTTAAAATGCACAAGTATTTTACAACTTCAAAAATGTTGAGGCAATAACAAACCGTGTAGTGATTTTTCACTAGAAAGCCGTTGCATGTAGCATGTGTGTAAAAGAGGAACGATCTAAAAGTTCAGAAAATATGTTAAAATCCCAAATTTCGCTCAATTGACGCAATCGGTCGCCATGCGCTCTTCGATACAGAGTGCTTGGTCGTCAATATACCGAGTCCATAGGTTTTGACGTCGTTAGCAGCAAGAATGATGCTCTTTTTACTTGATAGTGTTAAGTACCTCAAGTGATTCCTTGTTGAATCTCTCGAATATGATTTCACTGCAGTATAAGAATGCTCCGAAAGCAATTTAATCAAAGCGGTATTGAAGGGAAGATTTCATTCCAATTATTAACAGTACAAATACGTTTTAAAGCCTTTTAAGACAACACAACATGTAATTTGAAAGAAAACAACAATACCTTTATGAATTAAAACATGCGCCGTCATTATGCATCACCTTCCGCCATCGGTCGGGCAGCTGACGCATTCCAACCATGAAGAATACTTCGTCGTGTGACGCGATGAAGTCGTCAACCCATTTTTGCACTTCCTCACATGTCCGGAATCGTACAGCAGACAAACCCTGTTGCATCGATCGGAACAAATGATAGTCTGAAGGGGTTATGTCGGGACTATACGCCGGGTGCTCCAAAACTTCCCAGCCAAGCGTCAATAACGTTTCCTTGACCGATTTCGCGACATCGTTGTCATGCAGTAATGGACGTTTCCGACAGATTTCCTGGTTCAATCGCAGCAATTGTTGCTTGTAGCGATCAGCAGTAACAGTTTGACCCTGTTCCAATAGTTCATAATAGAGCACACCCTTTATATCTCACCAGATGCACAGCAGAACTTTCTTGGAGTGAATATTGCGTTTCGGTGTCGAAGTCGTTACTTCACCGGGATTTACCTAGTGTTTTTTGCGTTTGGGATTGTCGCACAATATCTACTTTTTATCATCTGTAACGATTTTCCACATGTTGTTTATTGAACAGATTCAAACACTTCATGACACGCTCATCCTTGTTCCTCTGGCTCAGGTCATGTGGCACCCATTTTCCTTCCTTCTGAACTTCTGAATCTTTCCCATTGCGCGTAAACGATTGGAAGTGGTTTGTTGAATTTTCCCCAGTTGTTCAGCTAGTTCTTTTTGCGTTTGAGACGAATCTTTATCCAGCAATGCTTGCAGTTGCTCATGTGCAATCTTCTGCGGTGCGCCCCTACGTTCTCCATCGCTAACACCAAAATCACCTGCTTTAAACCATCTAAACCAAAACACACACGTGCTTTTCAATACAATATTCTCCCCAGAACAGAACAGATCGATGAACATGCTTTTCCTGCATTTTTTCCTTGGTGAAATTCGTAACGAATGCAGTGTCGAATAAATGCAGTATCGCTTGCCATCTTTCACCTACCCATGTGAAAGTGCGTTTGACTGTTGGGAAAACTTCTGTGTCACATTTTATACTCTGGACCAGTTACGGTCACATGACAAAAACGCTGGGGAATGTCGGATATGTAAATCAGCAGTATACGTCACACAAAAAACGCTTTAAAACTTATTTGTACACCTAATAATTTTGATATTTTTAAGTGAAATCTTTTGGATGTTGCAATGAAAGTTAATGGTCAAAACTGTGACGGTGATAAACGGTCTTCACCTTCAGTAAAAGTTTGTCTACTTTTAAACAATAAAGATAGTCATTGTGTCTCACCTTTCAATAAGTATTTTCTCCCAAATGTGCTGCCGAATTAGCTTTGCGAAGTCCGGAATGAAACTTTATCTATATTATCTGTTCTTTCGCGTCACTTCTTCAAACATCACAGATCTCATTTGTACTCAGCAATGCTCAATACTATCTGGGAAGTAAGTAACGGATAAGAAAGGCGCAGATATCGTCTTTCGTGCCGCCCCAGTGGAGCAGTGGTCTAAGCGCTAGCTTCTGACGACGCGTCCGAAAGGGTTCGGGTTCGAATCCCGGTGAAGCATGGATGTTGTTTTTGCCTTAAGGCACTAGCTCTCTTCCTTCCCTGGAACCAGTGTCCCTAAATTAGGGACGGGCGACTGCATATAGTCCATCAACGTGGTCGCTGAACTTAAAAAAAAGAAAACATAAAATAAGAAAAGAAAAAAAAAACTTAATCCGCCATGTATTTCTGAATCAGTCTTACAAAGTCTGGAAGAGTGACTCATTGGTTTAATCGCTGGCTTCTGACCTTTCGTCCGAGATGACTCGGCTCAATTCCCGGGTGAGACATGAATGGTGTGTTTCCTTACGGCACTGACTCTCTTCCCTCCTTCCCTGCAACAGGTGGTCTCAAATCCGGAACAAAGGACAGCCTATACCCTTTTGAGTTGCTCATCGTGGTTATTAGATCCAGAAAAAAAAAAAATATTGAATGGAATTTGATGTACATCGGGATTCTAGAATCACTCATTCACAAATCGCTGATCTCGTCTGTACTCAGTACTGCTCAATACTATCTGGAAAGTAAATGACGTATCATAAAATCTCAGATTTCGTCTTTCATGCTCGTACTACTGAGTACTATAAGAACTTTCTTCGCCATGAGTTTCTGAATCGGTTTTTTAAAGTCTGAAATGAAATTTGTTGCTCTGTGTTCTTTCGAATCACTCATTCAAAAATCGCTGTACTCAGTACTGCTTAGTACTATTTGGAAGGATAGTAGAGCTGCATAAAATCGTAAATTTTGCTTTTACAGGACTGTAATCAGTCGTGGTGGAAGTTATGCAGGAAGTGACGGATGCAGCATAGACTGCAGTGTTTTATATACACATAAAATCTCATAAATTAATAAAGAATAAGTCTTTTCAAACGCATGCTATTTGAAAAACTGGCACATACACTGAAGAGCAATTGAATTAGAGACAGCTCGCGTTACGCAAATGTGGCGCTGTGGGCGGCCCTGTAAACGAAAATGACATGACGTATGCAGCGATCCGACAATATAAGGAGTGATGCGACGGGAATCAGTAAGAGTTGGATGCAGTGTGGGTAAGACGAAGGATCTAAGCGCATTTGATCGTGGGCAAATTGTCGGGGCCCGACGACTCCATCTCGGAAGTCGTGCAGGCACTGGGATTTTCACGAGCCGCTGTGTCACGGGTGCACCGTGAGTACATCGAATCCGGTAAAACCATCCCTGCAAAGGCCAACTGCCGTGGACAACAGCGTGTGGATGAGCGGGGTCATCGTCGGCTAGCTCGCATTGTAACAGCGGATAGACGGGCCACAGTGCAATAAATCACTCGGCAATTTAACGCTGGTGCACAAAAACGTGTAAGCAGCCACACCCTCCAAAACCATCTCTTTGCTATGGGGTTCAGAAGCCATCGTCCCACGAGGGTACCGCTGCTGACCGCACATCGCAGGGTGCAAAGATTAGCATGGGCGCGGGAACATCGCCACTGGACCCCAGACATGTGTAAAAATGTTGCCTGGACTGATGAGTCTAGATTCACGTTGGTACATGCGGATGGCAGGATACGAGTACGGCGCAAACCACATGGAGCGATGGATCCTTCTTGCCAGCAGAGTACTCTTCAAGCTGGTGAGGATGGCATTCTGGTCTAGGGACTGTTTACGTGGACTGAAATGAGACCCCTGGTACGTGTAACATTGTCCCTCACAGGTCAACGTTGCCGGGATATCCTGGACTACCATGTGCTCCGTTTGAGCGTCTTCAACATCCCACTGGGGACCTCATCCTGCAACAAGACAATGCACCGTGCCATCGCTCCCGAAGTGTATCCGAATGGTTGGATGAACACTCCACCGACGTGACCTCGCTACCTTGGCCAACTAGGTCACCTGACCTCAATCCCTATCGAACACATCTGAGATGCCATCGAGAGACAGATGTTCGAGGCTCTGACCATCCTCCATCAAATCTTCGTGAACTGTGGGAGCTTGTTCAGGGGTCGTGGATCCGTATGGCTTCCCAACGCTTCCGGTGTCTTGTCGAGTCCATGCCGAGACGAATCGCTGCCGTCATCAGGTCGAAAGGGGGTGCTACACGTTACTAAACAGGTATCTCTAATTCAATTGCTCTTCAGTGTAAATCAACAAAGAAAACACATTGGTAAGTACATGTTATTTGAAGATTTGGTAATCATTGGTTTGGATCTATTGTGTCGCTCCGAGGAGCACGGGATGCCTTGACTAACAAAAGTATAATATTCGTTGAAATACCTATACTCTTCGATTGTTCTTAAATTCGTTTTCCTGGGTAGTATAACGGTTTCATGCTTGATCAAATATTGGGAGATGTAGGTTCGATTCCTGAGCTAAGGTGATGAAATTTTCAAGTTTTCTTGAGAGATGGCCACACAGCAACAGCTGTATGTGTGTAGCGCACTTCTACGCCGAAAAATAAAGAGATTGTTTAAAACAGGCAATATGAATATCGCCTAGAAAAATAAACGCGAACTATTTAGACTACACCGTGTGTTTATTACAATAAAATACACTGTTTCGTCATTGCACGGGTACGTCGTCATGGAACAATTGGGGCAATAAGAAGTTCAAATTACTTACGTCTTCTTGCCTGGAGCTGATGCTGGCACCAGTATTGATGAGTCCTCCAGCGTAAGCTAGTGATAGTGCAGCGCACAAGAGAGTCACCTATGGAACAGGAAAATTAAGTCATGAATTAGCAATAGCGCTTTCTGTGAAATTTAGATTCGATAAGTAATAAATGAAACGTGAACTGAGCTTCGTAGATTTATTATCGCATTGCCATTTCGTTGTTTAGTACTTTATATGTTATTCTTTTAATCTACTGTACTTTTATTATAGTTCTTATTCGTTGTGAGCGCTCAAAAATTGTTCCTACCTAAAAAATATTATATAGCAGAATATTATTTAAGGCAAATAATGTTTAACTGATTTAGCGTAGAGTAGCCCCAATGCAGGAATCTGTTCTTCCTTCATATGATTTATGCTGCGTTATTTGTTGCATTAGATTCTAGAAGCTAGAAGCCAGCAAATTTGGATAAAATTTTGTGGTAATAATTTTTACGGAAATAATTGTGTTTCGAATGTTGATTACAGCTCAGTTTGTAAATCAAATATCCTAAACGCTAACTAAGAACGTTTAATAATAATAAACAAGAAATATACGGGTGTAATAAGCATGTCCTTTGAATATTTTTCAATTCGAAAATAAATTTCCGAAGTAGATTTTCAGAGAAAAAAAAATTCTGCGAAACACAGAATGCAATTACGACCTCCAGTGAAAAAAAAAGCCTAGAAGTTGTGAGAAATACTCAATGTAAGCAGTGTCCTTCGTAACGAGTGGAACCAGGTACAACAAGTAATTTTAAACAGATTTATACTATTGGTAAAACATTCCAAAATAGAAATACCTTCTCATGTCCTCGGTGCCCAAAATGTTACTCATAACGGAAGATATCTGAGGCAAAAGGAATTTTTCAAATTGGACTGTTGGAAGCAGAGATATCAAGAAAAATTGGATATCAATCTACGCCCTTGCTGGAAAAATTGTGCATTAATATAAACAGGAAATATTCGCAAAATATTTTTGCGGTATCTTACTGGAAACGAATTTTCCCATGGAGTTTTCAAGAGCGCATATTCTGCTGTAAATGTATCGGAAAGAGAAATGTGAGCTAGTCGCAAAATTGTGCTTTACAAAAAATTTGAAATTACATGCAAAACATTCTGCACCGCAAACTCTATCCGACATAAAAAAAAAGAAAAGAAAAAAGATAATAATAATAATTCGAACTTTTAGAGGCAGAGATATCGCGAAAAATGAAATACACGTACACTCCCCCTAGTGAGAAAACAGAACGTTATTTGAAAAAGAAATTGCACGCAAAACTGGTCTTCGCTGTAAAAAGTATAGAATGAAAGAAATAATTTTTTTCAGTCGGATATTCAGAAGCAATGATGTGGAATTAAAACCTATTTTGAATCCGATTCTATTTGCATTTGCGCCTTCTAATGGAAAACTTATGCATCAAGAAAAGACAAGCAATTCAGAATAATCGGTTCGCAATGTAAAAATAATTTTTCAAATCGCACTAATATAATAACCCTCTCCCCTTTTCAAAATGCGTCTTAAAAATTCCTGTACAGTCAGTTTTAGTCATAGCTGGTCAAACTTCAGACCCTCACGTTTACGCTCCATAGTCTGCGTCAAGACAGACAAAATTTCTTTTTCAAACAGCTCAAAAGTCTTGGATAGGAAATCAACAATTGCGGATGATTTTATGAAAATTGGCCCTGACTGATCGATCCTAGTCATTATCGAAATTTTGAGCTCTTGTGCAGCTGCGCGTATACATTGTATTATACAGTGAAACCTTCATTAACGGACACCTTGAAACAACGCCGAGTTTTGGTTTGTACAGAAAAGTTGTCTTAGGATTAACATTAACGATAACCTAAAGACAACGAAACCTCTTAACAGCGGTTAACCGATACCCCAGTCTGCCCCGAAGGAGATCGAACGGACATACTGTCCATTGGATTGTGGGTAGTTCTTTCGGTACTTCAGCCAGAGGATAAGATAGAGACAAAGAATATTTATTGGTAAAGGCATGACGGGTTGGATTGCCGCTGGTACAGTTGTATGGGAGTTCGGTAGGTATTATTGGCTTTAATTTGACACCTCATTTGTACTTATCCTACTGATAGAACAAAAGTAATGGCCATAAATGTGAGTACATGCGAGGCGGTTTTCCGCGCGTTGCCCTCATTTGGTATTTGATCTCACGCTGTATGTTTTTTTATAGTACTACATATTCCACAGTTCTGAGGACAGAAGTTTCTTGTTTTAAGTTGGCAATCCTGCTGCAAGGGAATAAAATCATGTACGTCGTGAAAAAAACTGATAAATTTCATTAGTGACAGTCACACGAACTGTAGTTTCTTTACTGTTGTGCTGGTGTAGTCTGAGGTTATTTGGAGTGTATAATGCCATCCTAAACTTTAACAAATGGAATATATCTAGATCCATGGTTTTGTAACAGCTTGGGATCATTGTCAGCAAGAATTGGGAATCAGTTCTGGCGGAGCTCGATATAGTCTGCGGGTGAAAGGGTGTGATCGTATGTTGTCAACACTCTATAACAAGAAAGATGACACCGAATTTTCTGGTGTAATAAGCACGTCTTTTGAATCCGTTCTGACGAAAATTAAATTTATCAAAGCTATTCAAAGTCAATGGAACCGGTATGGAAAACAATAGTATCTGACGGAAGAAAGAAGTTCTTCAATAGGGTATTTAATCCCTCAGATATTGCTGTAAACGAGATCGTGAGCTTACGCCCTCTGGTTGCAGACTTGTGCGTTAAGAAAAACATGAATTTATATGAGAAACATTTCGCACCGGAAACGCACTCCAACACTGAAATAATTTTTTCAGATCGGACTCTTAGAAACTGAGATATCGACAAAAATAAGATGCGACTTTACGCACTCTGGTAAGAAACCATGCATTATTTTAGGAAGAAATTATTCTCAAAAGGTTTTTCCATATGAGCGGTATCGGTCTAAGAAAAAAAATTTAGTCGAGTTTTCCGGAGCCCAGATTTTGCTACAAATATATCAGAAGCAGAAATTAACACATATGCCCCCTGGTGGCCAAACCATTTTTACCAAACTTTATAAATTATGTGAATAGTATTTTCCATCAGGTCTTGTATGCGATACAGGAAGAATTTTTCAAATCGGAGTTTTAGAAGCAAAAATAACGCAGAAAACGCAATTTTCCTCTACGCCCCCTAGCGAAAAGTCTATAAATTACTTGAAAATTTTGAAATCATATGAAACACATGTCACACTGGAAACACTATCCAACAAAGAAGGAATTTTTCAAATCGAACTCCTAGAAGTAGAGGTATTGACAAAAGTAAGATATACATCTACGCCCCCTGGCGGAGAAACCGTGGAATATTTTAAGAAGAAAATATTCCAAAAATGTTTATCGATGTGAGTGCCATCAGTCCACGGAAGAATTTTTTCAATCGATATTTTAGAAGCTCAGAATTTGTGGCAAATACATCAGAAGCAAAAATCAACACTTACGCTGTTGGCCAAAGTACTCGTTACCAAAAATTAGAAATTATATGCGAAAGATTTTCCATCAGGAGGTGTATCCGCTGAATTTTTTTTTTTTTCAAATCGGAGTTTTAGAAGAACAGTTATCGGGAAAAATGTAATTTACGTTTACGTCCCCTAGCGGAAAATCTATGCGTAATTTGAAAAAGTAACTATATCTAAAATACTCTTTGACATAAATGGAATCTAAAGGTAAAATAATTTTTTCCATCGGATGTTTAGAAGCAAATATGTGGAATAAAACGTATTTTTGAATTCGACATCATCTGCATTTATACCCTCTAGCGGCGAAATTGTACATCATAAAAAAAAAAAAAAAAACGAAATAAAGGATCATCATTCGCATATTTCAAGCTTCTCAATGCAAAAATAATGTTTCAAATCGGACTAATAGTTGCAGAGATTTTGTGGGTACAGACGGACGGACAAACCGGTAACATAAGCATTATCTTTTTTTACAAAAGACGTGCTAAAAAAGCTAGACAACAGCGTGCAAGTGCCAAGAGAAAGCTTGAAGAGGCGTTCCATGAAGATGAGGGAGCCGCCCCGAGGGCGCAGTGGTCTAAGGCGCTGGCCTCTGATCATTCGTCCGTAAGGGGTCCGGGTTTCGAATCCCGGTGAGGCATGGATGTTGTGTTTGTCTTACGGCACTGGCTCTCTCCCTTCCCTGGAACCAGTGACCCTAAATTAGGGACGGGTGACTGCTTATAGCCCATTGAGTTGCTCACGGTGGTCGTTAAACCTCCAATCAAAAAAAAAAAAAAAAAAAAAAAAAGAAGAGGGACCAGGTAACCTCTCCTATGGTGCTGGAACGCATTGAATCTACTGTTGTATGGTAAGCGTTAGCTCAATAAAGTTCAATTACATATTTCCGAGAGTGGAAATGCGTATCACAGGTTTGTCTCTTGTATCTACAGACTTTAACACAATATTTTTGTAATGTGATGTTTTGGTATCTTTTTATACATTTTTATGTTTCATTTTTTACAACATTTTTAGCTGTTCCTAAAATAGAAAAAATACAATGACAACTAAAATTAATTTTAAGAAAGCCTTGTGTTAAAGTGTTTTTTTTTAGAGGTTTAACGACCACCGTGAGCAACTCAATGAGGTATAAGCAGTCGCCCGTCCCTATTTTAGGGTCACTGGTTCCAGGGAAGGGAGAGAGCCAGTGCCGTAAGACAAACACAACATCCATGCCTAACCGGGATTCGAACCCGGACCCCTTACGGATGAATGATCAGAGGCCAACGCCTTAGACCACTGCGCCACAGGGGGGAGGGCGTGTTAAAGTGTGTAGCAGTATGTAGCGAACAACTGAAAATTTCAGCCACGTCTTTCCAGTGGTTCCTGAGATAACAGGTCTTCAATATACAGATTAAGATAATACAACGTAGTTGTCACAAATGTTTATTTTGTTTCAAGCCGATCATGGTTTCGCTGTGTATTGACCTAGCTTCATCAGGACGAATGGCACGTAAATTCGTCCTGATGAAGCTAGGTCAATACCCAGCGAAACCATGGTCGGCTTGAAAAAAAATAAACATTTCTGGCAACTACGTTGTATTATCTTAATCTGTATATAATCGTCACAAGACTGTAGTCTTTGAGATAAAGGTCTTCAATATGTTACAATTAACATGGCCGAGATACAACCTACGGAACTCCCTTAAGTGAAAAGAAAGGAGTTAAAAGTTTAGTTCTTCATGAGGTGAGCTGCAACTTCCATGTATGTTTCAATCACCCATGGGACTGGGGTTAGGAGGGTTTGATAGGGCCTAGAATTTTGCCCGTTCTGGGCGATGCCTCTTGGTTTGGTCCCTACCGCCTCTGTTCTTGCTTCACGGCACCCCAGCCGTTAACTGTGCAGTTATGCTTTATTACTTGACATTTTTCTTTTTTCCTTCCCTATAGCGTACGTTAACCCTAATCTCCTAGCTTGCTATTTCTAAGGGCTGTTTAACACCAGACGTTTGGCACTGCCTGCTTGAAATCCGATCAGATCATATGCAGAGGATTGTAGGAAGGGAGTGTCTGACCCCAGGTCTTAAACAACCCTTAGAAATAGGAAGCTAGTAGATTTGGGGTAGAGTGCCCGATAGGAAAGTGACACAGAAGCGAGGTAGAGAGGGGGAGGAAAACGTCCGTATTTATTATCGGGGGACAGTATTCAGGGTCCGACGGCTTAACGTGCCCATCCGACACTCGGCGGATATTTAGTGGTTCGAGCGTTCGTACCTGCCTGAGAACGAACCTGAGATTCCTCCGTGGCAGTCACGAACGTTGACCACTAGGCCATCCGCGGTCCAACTTCTTGAAATCCTCTACACCGTGAATTATTTATTTAATTATTATATTCAGTTTTATTCATCAGACAGCATTTAAAAAACAATAAAACAGAAGCACTGGAACGTTTTCATTATTGTGCAAAAGCTTCATATATTTATTCTGCTTTTGTACAAACGCAACGCACTAGCAATGTTAACTACTTAAGCCTAACCTCCAAACAACGGCCACCTCCCAACAACGGTCACTTTCTCACGAAATTTTGAATGGAATTACAGTAAACGTGACCAGCCACGTGGAAGTGCTCTGTGTCTGGTAACCTTCATGACTCCTCTTCCAGAGAAGCGCGCAGCAGTCATTCTGAGCGAAGGTCATTCCCGAGCGCTTGGTCGACGGAGGCAGAAGTGTCGATTGATCACTCGTCTCGGCAAATGGACAATGGCGTTGACGGTTGGACAAACGGTGTTTTTGGTGGAACATGTCTTTCGCCATGACGATAAGTACACGAACGAAGTGCAGAAACAGTTCGCTAGGAAATTTCATGATGCAGACGACCCCCACCGTCATGCGGTAAGTCAGCTCATAGCGAAGTTTCGGGAAATTGGCAGCGTTCCGGATGTCCCCCGCCACAGTAGGCCATCCACGGCAATCAAAACCGTACAGGATATCCACGACGGGATACAGAGGAGTACGCACAAGTCCGCGAGGCGGCTGTCACAACAAGCTAATGTGCCAAAGAGTACAGTCCACGATATTCTGAAAAGGAAGTAGCGTTTCCACCCGTACAAAGTGTCTGTCATACATCAGTTGAAAGAGACAGACCACGAGGCTCGTGTTCGGTACTGCATGTGGTTCCAATAATCTGAAGTAGGTGAGAACATTCTGGAAGTGACTTTCTTTACATATGAGGCATAGTTTCACCTATCCGGGTACATCAACAGCCAACTACTCATCTTTGGGGTACTGAAAATCCCCACAAATTTAAGGAAGTACCTCTCCACAACCAGAAGGTCGGTGTATGGTGTGCCTCGTACGAGCATTATTGGGCCCATTTTCTTCAGTGAAACCATTAACTCAGAACGATAGAGTACCCGGATTATTCAGCTATTCATATCCGAACTCACGGAACCAGAAATCAACGAAGGATGGTTCCAGCAAGACATTGCAACTACTCACACCGCTGGCGCATCAATACCTCTTTTGGAGAAATTCTTCGGAAATCGCATCATCTCCCGGCGACTGTAGCCTGCCAGGTCACCGGATCTAACGCCGCCTGACTTTTTTCTGTGAACACTGAATGGGAAGGGGTACGCAGGTAAACTGCATACACTTCAAGAGCTACAAACTGCAATAACGATCCACATCCAACAAATCACAGCACATACCCTGAGAAAGGTCTTCACCAGCATGCAGAAGTGTGTGCAGACATGTCTGGACGTCGATGGGGCCCATTTCCAACACCTCCTGTAGAAACCAGTTCGATACGGCAAGTGTTATTTTCAGTGCACAGTTATTTTTCGGAAACACTGTATATTGCATTGCTTAAGGATATTTTTCAATCCTAAACGGGATTTTTATATTTCTCTCTTCCATTTCATCGTTCTCACGGTTACTGCTTTCCAACACCTCCTGTAGAAACCAAAGGCCCATTTCCAACACCTCCTGTAGAAACCAAAGGCCCATTTCCAACACCTCCTGTAGAAACCAGTTCGATATGGCAAGTGTTTTTTTCAGTGCCCAGTTATTTTGCTTAAGGATATGTTGCATTCCTTAAGGTTATGTTTTAATCCTAGACGTGAATTCTATATTTATCTCCTCCATTTCATCGTCCTCACTGTTACTGCTTTTCTCCAACACTTCCTGTAGAAAATATTTCCAACACCTCCTGCAGAAACCAGTTCGATATGGCAAGTGTTATTTTCAGTGCACAGTTATTTTTCGGAAACCCTGTAATTTGCATTGCTTAATGATATGTTTTAATCCTAGACGTGATTTCTATATTTGCCTCCTCCATTTCATCGTCCTCACGGTTACTGCTTTTTTCCCCAAGTGTTAGCAAGTGTTATTTTCAGTGCACAGTTATTTTTCGGAAACCCTGTATTTTGCATTGCTTAATGATATGTTTTAATCCTAGACGTGATTTCTATATTTGCTTCCTCCATTTCATCGTCCTCACTGTTACTGCTTTTTCCCCCTCCGATTTGATGTCGTACAATAATTTTTTCAAGATCTTCATTACAAAGCTCTGTCGTAACGTTGAGTTGTTACCTTTATGCCATTGCTCTGCCATGTTGTTTTCCTTTGTAAAATGTCGTACATTTTTGTTTTTTATTTCTATGTCAAATATTTGACACTCACATATTTTTTTTTTCGTGCATTTCAATAACTTCAACTTTTGTATTCATATCGAGAACATTCATTTTTGGCGTCCTGGAAAGATGCAAATGAATGAACGCAATTCACAACAAGCAAGGCTGTGAATGATCATCTCAATGAATAAATGTTAGACACTTAAATCGGAGCGTTTCGGAACATTAGCAGATTCCAAGGGACATTTGTAAGCAAGCGAAGAGCGGACAGTTAAAGGACTAGTAGCAGGCCCGATCACCTCTTTCCCCTAATTAGAAGGAAGGAGGACCTGCTCTTTTACCCCGCTCCGCCCGACTGCCTTTGAGAGCAGTGACAAGTGTTCACAGGAGAAGTCTCACGCCTTTGCGCCATCCGAGGTGGTTGCGAGAACAATATGACACGTTTTGGAATCCTCGTAGATCCGTGTACACATCATTTGGGTAATAATACCAGTAAATGGATGGGATTGGCTTTGCTCAGCTTGTATTTTATTTCTGCTGCTCGTGAGTGAACAGGGAATAAATAATAAATGATAACCTACAGATAATTTTTTAGATTATCGCCAATTTGGTCACACCTTCTCAAAAAGGTTCGCCTTCCTGCTCTAGGATATCAAAATCTTCTGCTAGTGGAATGTCTTGGAATTAGAAAATGTTCTTAGGTACTATTTAACTTGGGAAATATTAAGTTATGCAGCTCGACGAGGAAGACTTAACGTACTTTGAAGATCATGATGCAGGTTCTGAGCTACCGGCTGAAAGCTATTGAACTGAAATTGAACACTGATGATCTGCCTGAGTAACCAGAGGCTTATATACTCACTCAAATAAGGAAAAAGGGAAGGCCACCGTTCATTTCAAGTAATTTGAAAATAAATATGTCATACGCTGTCTCAAAAGCGGAAAATAAGATCAGAAATGCATTTTACGTTCTCACCACCCTGTTGACCGTTTTAAATCAGGTTTCTCCCAAAGGTCTCTTTCAATAAAGGTTGTTAAGTGTCTTTTGTAAAAAAAAAGGCTAAGTGGATGATAGCGATCGAATAAGTAATCAATAGTGATCGTGTGCTCTGAGGAAATTAAGAAAAACAAAATCTTGAAATAGTTTCTTTGAGATGTCCTCTGCGAGTCTGAAGGATTTTCTATAGACAGAAAACCTTGGAAATCTCAGACTTCCTGGTCCCTCATGCCACACGAGTCTCGTGTCTAGATTTGATTTTAATTATGTCAACTAGGTAAATTTATCTAACAAAAACATCAGTTCAGTTAATTGCTAACAACTATTCGTCCTTTCAAATTTCTACTCTAAAATCTGTCGCTTGCTGAACTTCATGGCGTGTCGTTCGATTCTTCCAATTTCAAATTGTTCCTGTCGTATGACTCAAAGCTCCTCTTAAGTTCCAGATCTCAAATTACTAGGTGAAGCATCTTTTTCTCCGTCTGAAGATTTAAATTTAGTTGGTTAATTTATAGTAAGAAGGATAACTGATGCCAATTTTTTTTTTTTTTTATGTTTGCCTTTGATGAACCTTTACGATGAGTCTTCTGACTATTTAATTTTGCGGATAAGGAGGACTGGGAAAACCTTTTAAGAAAATATGTAATCTGTACTTTAATATGGCGCATCACTAATGTTCTAAACAGGGGCGGTATTTTGTGGGGGACGGAGGAACAGAAAGCCTTGCCTTTTTGTTTTGTTTTTATGTAAGAGGGCTTTTTACGTTTTCTAAAACCAAGCAAAACGATTATAAACTCAATATACTTTTCAGTACTCTTCTGAAGCGTGAAGTCATCACAGGGATGTAATCATGTGAAATAATTCGTTCGCTATTTATGTCTGGAAGCCCAGAATTTTTTTTTTACAGCGGAGGAAGACCGATTGAAATTCCTGACAGAAAAAAAAACTTGAGAAATCGTAACTACCCCAGAAACTGAAATATATTTTAGTGGAAAGACCAAACATAAAATATAGAAATGATATAAACATCTTATTTTCATAAGTATATAAACATCTTATTTTCATAAGTTCTAATTACAATGTACAAATTGTTACCAAAAGATAATTTTGATGTCCCTGCAAAAATCAGGGCAAGTGGAGAATACCCTGATTTTTTACGGGAACATGCTTAAGCAACGGAGCATGCCCGTCGTCGGTGTTTATGCCGTATGCTATTCGATACACTCTGAATACTGGAGACATTATCCTCTTTGAATAGTGCATAGTTTTCCTACTTCCGGTGTTAATATATAACAATTATTTTCTGGCTATCTGTGCTCCGAGAAGACGAATGTCAATTTTTTTTTCTCTTTCTTAGCATAGCTTTTCCTATGAATTATTTCCGCACGTTTTCTACTTTTGCATTATTCAAAATTCTTCCGCCAGAAAACGATAGCATATATTTCTATGTGAAAGAGTTTACTCAATTCTAAAAATCCTTTTTTTTTGATAGGATACTCTTCATTATGAAGACTATTTTGCATTCATTTACGCTTTCCAGCCGTAGGCTGAAGAAGCGTATATCCTCCAGTTTTGTTCGTCTGTATGTCCGTCCATCCTCCGTCTGTCCGCACGATAACTCATGCAAGAATCGATCGATTTCGACGAAATTTTAGTATGTGGTAGGGTACTGTGATGATGTGAAAACCGTTAGGAAAAAAGAATTGAAAAAAATGCCAGCGTCGCACAGAAATATAGAAACTGCTGAATGTTGAAAAACTAAACGTGGGAAAAATCAGAAGAGGGCAAGGGAACGCCATTTTTATGTGAAAAGTGAGGAAGGGAGGAGCACAGCCATCTTGGTGACCAGTTCACAAAGTCATAACGAGCCCATGAATTCTCAGAACTTTGAGCATGGAATTCTTCAAAGAACAGCATCCAACGGATGTAAACCGTGAGAAGCAGAACGCGGAGAGTGAAGGATGCCCAGCTAAGGGGGTCGAATGCGTCTTCGCGATTGGCTAAGCGCTCGCTGGGACTCAGAAAGTTTGGGGAGAACTCTGGAAGTTAGTTTTTTGGCGATCTCTTCTCGTCTAGTTTTCACCAGAGCCGGACGTCAGGTCATTGCGTGGGATGATTTTGCCGTAAGAAAAGCGCTCGGCTGCGGTCGAGTTAGCTAGGGATAGATTTAAACTAACTGCGATTAGTAACTATCTATATTTTGTTCCAAGGGATCAGGCCGAGGTCTAGATCCATTATATCTGAGATCTGGTAATCTCATATCTTGTTTCCAAAGTGCTGCACAATGCTATTAATGCGTAACTTATGAACTCAGACAGGAACTGAATGTGACTTCACTGAACTCTTGTAAAAACTGAACGGTGCTAACAAGGAAGCACCATAATTCTGTTGGCTCAGCTCAAGCTGTATTGTCACCTAAAATTCTTCTGTATGTTCTAGTGCAAAGTGTAAAACCAACCTTCATCCTACCCTAAGTGGTGCATAATAAATTTATTTGTTATTGGTTAAATATCTTCGGCTCATTTCTACACCAGCTTGGAAGTCTTCAACCACGAATCTGTCTCGAATAAAGTGATCTCCATAAGGCGTCTAGACCTTACCCCATTCTAGACTGGTGGCAGCAAGAAAAACAAGTAAGTGCATCTGGATGGTAAGAGTATCGCAGTGAAAAACAGTGCATAACATTCGCCATGCAATACCTCCAACTATCCCACATCCAGAAATAAGCAGAAAAATACAACATTACAACGAAAATCGTGATACGAAAAAATATGACAGGTACCACCTGGGGACGAACCGTGTTGAAAATGGACGAAATGGGGTCAAAAGTTCGGACATAGGAGCGGGATTGATTCTATTGCCGTTATGCGTCATAAATTTGCGTAAAAACAGTTCGATTTCGTTAAAATTTTAGTATGTGGTAGGGGATCACCTGGGGACGAACTCTATTGAAAATGGACGAAATGAGATCAAAAATCAGGACATAGGAGCGGGATCCATTCCATTGCACTTATCGTCACAACTTACGTAAAAATGCTTCTATTCCGACAAAACTTTAGTATGTTGTTCCGGAGTTACACTGAACCGGTTCTATTGAATATCATCGAAATGGGATCAAAGGTCAGGTCACAGGAGCGAGATTTATTCCACAGCCATTATCCTCATAACTTGAGTAATAACTTGAGCAATGTTTGCTGGTATGTTAGAAAGCGTATCATAATCAATGCATTGCATCATTTCACTAACTTGTTTTCTTCTTTAACCACTTAGCATCCAGGTACGTAATATTACGTTAACGAACGATAGTGCAAGAAAATCGAGATCTGTAATATTACGGGTCCACTGATGTGAGGTAGAACGCCATGTTTTCGCATATACCACACAAATATCGACTTTTAAAGTAATTGTCCTATCGACTTTTGATAGTAATTAACTACCAGAATGATGCCCGTAATATTACGGATTAGGATTTCGTTGTGTTTGTTTTTCACAGTGTACTGTTGCTCATTACTATTTTTTTGAAAACATGCTT
Organism: Macrothele yani; assembly: GCA_039090855.1. Lineage (NCBI taxonomy): Eukaryota > Metazoa > Arthropoda > Arachnida > Araneae > Macrothelidae > Macrothele > Macrothele yani. The sequence goes on along the minus strand of CM077004.1, from coordinate 118,446,943 downwards.
CACGTACGTTCATTGTCTGGAATCGAGCTACTTATACCTTGCAAAAAACAATTGCGTTTTTTTTTACTGTTTTTTTGAAATTTCCTTGGGATCTTAAGTGCTTAAGCAACTCGCAACTTTACTGCTAGGGCGCGCAAAGTTATATCGCGTTATATATTAAAAATTAAATTATCTCTTCTTCTAATTGTTCAATTTGAAAATCCATGTTGCCTCTGATACCTTCTTCTATGAGGAATATTTTGCGTGTAATCCGTTAATTTCTGTAACACACTTTTTCAGCTGCTAGTGGGAGTAAGCAGCTATTTTTATTTGTGGATGTTTTATCGATTGTTGAAATGCGGTTAATTATTTTTTTTTTCATTTTGTTACCCGTTCTATTCATTATGAATAACCCCGCTCACATTGCGTATTTTAAATTATGCGAGTTTTTCTTAGGTGGTCTAAGCGTATTCTCATTTTTTACGCTTTTCAACCGTAGGCTGAAAAAGCGTATATGATCCAGCTTTGTCCGTCTGTCTGCCTGTCCGCACGATAACTCGCGTAAAAAGGGTTCGATTTCGATGAAATTTTATTATGTGGTAGCGGACAACCTGGGAACGAACCCTGTTGAAAATGGACTAAATGAGATCAAAGGTCAGGAGATAGGAGTGGGATCCTTTCCATCGCCCTTATGCGTCATATCTTACGTTAAAATGCTTCTATGCGACAAAACTTTATCATGCTGTTTCAGAGATATACTGAACCGGTTCTGTTGAATATCATTGAAATGGAGCCAAAGGTCAGGGCACAGGAGCAAGATTTATTCCACAGCCATTACCTCATAACTTGACTAAAAATGTTTCTGTTGCGACAAAACTTTAGCATGTTATTCCGGAGGTATACTGAACCAATTCTGTTTAATATCATCCCAGCAAAAACAGTTTTGCTGGGCCAGCACTGCCAGCAATGGCCCAGCACTATGTTGCCGCTGCCGAATCGTCAATAAAATGTCCGGGTGGCCAACAGAAGGGCCAGCAGTTCAGGCCAACAGTTTGCACCCTAACAGTTGTGATATGCCACAAAAGGGCCATCAGTTGTCCATCACAGGCAGTAGCTGCCATAAGTGGCCCTTCAGCGGCCCTGTAAGCACGTGCCAGAAATGATGGCTAGCCTAATGTGGTCCACTGATTTGCCGGTAGTGGCAGCCAGCAACCACGTGACGTAACTGGTGGCTTGCCAAATCTTCTCCGCCAATTCCCCAGTCGTTGCCATAAAAAAATCAAGGACAAACCTACAGTTTCCCAAAGCTACAACTTTTTGTTTTCTACCCTTACGAAACTTGTGAATTATAGCACTGAGATGGGGAAATTTCCTCAACTAACCGGAAAAACGCCCGTTTGAATCTTAGTGGATACGAACCTGGGCCGTTGGCGTGGGAATTGAGCTCTCTACCGACCGGACTAACTTGCCACGTGCGAGCGTGGGCTTGAAGCTGTCTGTTTCGTGTGGAACGTGTAATCGAATGGTTCCCGCTTTCATTTTACAATATTGCGAGGCATTTTTCATAAAAGGCAGTTTCATAGAATTCATAAATTTATTTTTTCCACGTAACGATAGTTTTTTTCCCCTTAAGGGAACTTCACTCATTTTCCAGGAGTGTACATAATTAGAGTCGCTTTCCAAAGTTTTGTACTGTCCTTGTCGTCTTGAAAGGAGAGTATTGAATTAATATATATTTACCCGGGTTCATGTCACATTATGTAACATTTTTAACGTTTTATCTTTCCTTTCCGTTGTCCGAAGCTACATTTGTTTTAAAGAGGAAAGATATTTTATTTTACTTCTGCGTATTTTTAAAAGCGAATTCCTCCCAGTCTTGGGTATTCAACCCATGGATGAGTACATTATATTCACATAGCGTTGCTTTTTTGTTTTTCAAATTATTAATAAATTTTGTACGCGTATAAAACTTCTTTCTTTCCAACAAACGTGTTTTAATGGTTTTCCAGGACACTTGTTTCAAGCGGTTTCAAATTTTTTCTTGTTATTCACTCACTTCATTCCATAAACTGTTATTCATGGGAATGGAGTGGGTGTATTTCATGGCTGTAATCTAGTATTTCTTGGCTTAATCTGATATCTTCGTCGACGTGGAATTTCATTAAGAAATTAATTCGCCTCTCTACATATAGATTTTTTTTTTAACATCCACTAAATCAACACGATGGCGATAGCGTCGTCTTTGACTAATTGGTACCATGAGTTGTTTCTGCGCATGCGCCGTCTCGTTCCTTCCACCTGCTGTTGGGGTTGCATTGGTTGCCAGCAACGGCCCATTAGTGGCACTTGCTTGGAGGCCCACAATTGACGGCGATTCTGCAGGGCCATCAATGGCTTGCCAACTGATAGCGCTGCCACCAACGGACCGCTACCGGGCCGTGAGCGGCAGATTTAAGCCAACAGTGACCCATCACTGCCAGCTGGTGGCCAGCAGTTTCTCAGCACTTGTGTATTTGCTGGGATCAAAATGGGGTCAAAGGTCAGAGCATAGGAGCGAGATTTATTCCACAGCCATTATTCTCAGAACTTGAGTAGTAACTTTAGTAATGATTTCTGGTATGTTGCAAAGCGTATCACAATCAATGCATTGCATGACTTTACTAATTTGTTAGTTGAATTTTTCGGTTTTACAGAGATCTGCCTTGAAATATTTGTTTCGTGTATGTAAGGATTCGAAAAAGGTGCACATTACACCCGAGAATTATGTGTCACTTTCGTTGTTGAAATCATAACATCGAAATTATTAATAAGAGAACTCAAACCATAAACCTGTTGTAGTTCTGTGTAACTAACGATGTAAAAACGATCTTTCATTTTATGCTCTTTCTGACGTATATACTACAGAGTTGGTGGACATGTCAAGACGGCAAATACACTGGCGGAAAGTGAAAAAAGAACACTAAGAAGGAGACATCTTATACCAACGAAATTTATACAGCATAATAACGGAATACAGAGGATAACGTGATCAAAACATTATGGCAAAATACAGCTGTAATTGCTGGTAAACTGAAAAATAACATTTCCATGTAACATGGTTAGTACGAGGTTGAACCGCCATGAACTGCGTCACACTGTGCAATTCTGGCATGGAGTCGGTCGTACAGATGTTGGATGTAAGTTTGGGGTAATGAGTTCCAAGCATCCTCAACCTGGACGCGCCAATCGGGGATGGTCGTGGCTGGCCGTGGAGACCGGATAAGTCGTTGTCCCATAAAATCCATCCCACACGTGCTCAATGGGGGACAAATCCGGTGAACGTGCAGGCCATGGAAGTTGTCTCACACCCTGAAGTGCATGTTGCGTTGCACGTGCCGTGTGTGGGCGTGCGTTATCTTGCTCGAAAACACCACGATGGACCGACCTTACAAATGGCACAACAACGGGCTGAATGATGTTGTTGATGTAGGAGCTGCTGTTTAACGTACCCAGGGCAAACACTAGTTGTGTACAGGAGTGATAGCTGATCGCTCCCCACACCAGAAAACCAGGTGTAACCCCTGTGTGTCGCTGGCGGATGCAAGAAGGGTGGAGACGCTCCCCTGTGCGTCTGCGAACACGCATACAGCCATCTGAGGCTTCCAAGCAGAATGTGCTTTTATCGCTGAACACGACAGATCGCCATTACGTTCTCCAGTGCAGACGTTGGCGACACCACTGCAGCCGTTCCTGACGGTGGGCTGGAGTCAAAGATATACATGCCAAATGCACACGTGCACGTAGTCCTGCATCCAATAGAAGGTTGCGGATTGTTCGCACAGTCACCTCAGGTGCAACGGACGCTCGGATTTGTGTCGCAGTGGATGTTCTGCTTGACAACGCCGCTCTTCTTATGCGTCGATCGGTCCGCTTATCAGTCCGTCTGTGACTCCCGGTTCCACGTCTTCTCGTGTGGAAATGTTTCTCGGACCATCTACGCCACCATCGTACCACCAACGATACTTCCGTCCAATTCGCTCCGCAATACGACGATACGACCACCCGGCCTCGCGGAGTCCGACTAGACGACCTCGCTCAAAGTCCGATAACTGCTGAAATCGTACACGTCTTCCATGTCCCGGCATTGCAGCTTCTTCTAGATCTTCGCAGGTGTCCGTACGCCGACGACTGATTACATTCACTTCGCCGTACTCCTTAAATACCACCGACGATAATTTGCATATTATGCCGTGCTGTGGCGTAAGCGCTCACCGTTTGGTCTCGAAATTAACATCTCACCTACGTAAACTCGACCCAATTAACATATGTAAATTTCATGATCGTCCGCTAATTCCTTCTAGGTGTTCTTTTTTTCTCTTTCCGCCAGTGTAGCAGTGATAAATATTTGTCGGTGTGGCTTAATTTGGAAAGCATTCGGCTCTGGAGCAGAAGGATTTGAGTTCTAGTTTCGCCACTTGCAAATTTTGATTTCACATTTGCGCTCGAACGTAAAAATGGATCTACAGGTTGTCAGGTTTGCGGCTGACTCAAAACCTACGATTTTGTGCCCCGACTTTCTCAAGGTGGGGGGATATACGTATATCGCGTACTACAGAAATGTGGCACATATCAGGTCGGCAATTGGCAGTGATAAGCCCTTGTCGGCGTAGCTTCATTGGGAAAACATTCGGCTCCGGAATAGAAGGATGTAGGTTCGAATCCTGCCACCGTTAAATTTGGGTTTAACAATGAACCGATTTTACGTTAGGTGTCATAAGTGCAATCGAGCTGTGTTATAGCGACCTCCACTTCAGTGATTCCCCGTCTACAACAGTGGATATTCAATGGCTAAATCTCCATGAATTAATCACTGCTCTCTTTCATCGGTTTGTACGACACTTGTTGATAGTGGCTTAGATCTTTTCGTTCTCTTTTATGTCGTTACAACAGAGCTTGCTTGACTGTGTATATTTTGTTGAACACGAAATCCCACTACTGAAAATCAAAGTGGAAAAAAATTCGCTTGCACCTGCAGCAACGCCTATGTATACATTTTCTGATTTTTCCCGTCACAATTTTATCGCTAATGGTGGAAATATACACTATCTACCAACAAGTAATTGGACACCCCTGCAATCGACGATATCTGCGGTCCTGATACACGTCACGGCCGCCGCCGTTAAATATCGTGTGGGAAACAACAACGCAACCAGTCGCATGCAAGATGCCACGCAGTTCGGAGCTCTCTGATTTTAAGAAAGGTGAAATTGTCGGGTATCACAGAAATGGCCGATCCATACGTGACATATCCAGCGAGTTGAAGTACCCAAAATCGACAGTGGCCTACGTCATTGGCAAGTGGAAGATAAGAGGTGACTGTCGGAATGTGCCCTGACCCGGCAGACCCACAAAACTGGAAGTTAGAGACCGACGGGTGCTGGCCAGAGAAATTCGGAAGAAACGTACCAAATCGATGGGCCACATCCTCGAGGAGTCTCAACAGAATCCGGGAGTGTTCTTTCGATGAATACCATCCGTAAGGAAGCCCATCTGCTCGGTTATTATGGACGTGCTGCCGCCCACAAGCCTTTGTTCACCAAGTCCAATGGCGCTGCTTGGCTAACGTGGTGCAAAGAACGTCGCCAGTGGACCGTTGAACAGTGGAAACAGGTTATCTGGAGCGACGAATCAAGGTTCACCTACTACCGTTCGGATGGCAGGGTCTGGGTTTGGCGTGTGCCTGGAGAACGCCTCCTGCCGGAATGTATTGTGCCAACTGTGAAGTTCCGCGGCGGTGGAGTTATGCTATGGGGGTGTTTCTCATGGTATGGCACGGGACCCTTGGTCGCAATTCCTGGTAGACTCAACGCCGAGACCTACTGCACCATTTTGGATGATCATGCGCTTCCTACGTTGTGGCAGTTTTACGGGGTGGACCCATGTTACTTTCAGGATGACAATGCCACCTGTCATGTTACGAGGTCCACCATGGCTTGGTATGGTGACAATGGGGTTAATCGAATGGACTGGCCTGCGCAGAGCCCGGATCTTAACCCTATCGAGCCCCTCTGTGACGAGTTGGAGCGCCGACTTAAGGGGTGCCTTCACCGTCCGAAATCGATGAAGGAACTGACCTGTCTTCTCCAAGCCGAGTGGAAGAAAATACCGCTAGTCGTCGTACAACGCCTGGTTGAGAGTATGCCCCGGAGGGTCGCAGCTGTAATCGCCGCTCGTGGAGGCTCCACCAACTACTGAAGGTTAATAAACTTCGTTTTCCTTTGCTATCACAGGTGTCTAATTACTTGTTGGTAGATAGTGTACATTGGTATTATCTCGTTACCTCTGATTCTGAGTGACTGTCTCCAGAATTTTAAGTTTTGTATTGTGTATCTGTTCATTATTCTGGCACACAAACGTCGCACTGCTCTACACGATGCAGTTCCTGAAAGTGTGATAAAAAACCCCAAGAAGTACTTACCTTTTAGAACAGCTATTGATTTCATATTGAAATTTCTTCAGAATATTAAGTTTGAAACATTTTGTCGACGACGTTTTCCTTCGACATTTGACAGAAGGGCGCACAGCCTCGGAGTTCTAAACGACTACTGCTTCGTGCGGCAGGAGATATTTCTTATTCTAACTTCGTAGTAGATTTAACAGTGACAAACACGGAAAATGTAAACAGATTAATAGTGGCTGATCACCTTAATCGCATTTAATCAACGGGTAGCTGTTATATTCGAGATAAAATCGTTCGCCTTCGTAATATCTGAAGGTTTTTTAACGCACGTGCTGTCCGAGGAAGTTATTCAATTAACATGAGCAATGACTGACGAGTGAAAAGTGAAGTCATCAAGCAGACGTGTTTCATTTTTTTTGTTTAACACTGAGAGGACACCGAGGTTTTTTCTAATCAGGTTGTAGAATTGCTTAATTAATAATCATTACCATGAAAGAACATTTCTAAAAATTAAAATTACACATTTATAATTTTCCTTGATTTACGATATTTTTGTAGATGACCATTTACAATAATGTCAGCATATTACAAAACCGAAGAAATCGAAATTCGAGATTTTGATTAAAAGATGCATTGAAGCAGTTTACTGCTATCGCCTTTCAAGTACTTTGGAAGAAAATACTACGCAGTTTGAGAAAACACACACACACACACACACACACAAAACAAAAAAAAACACATGCGATCAGGAAGTGAACAATTCACCACTCACTGATTACCGCCATCTGAAAAATTTTAATCAGAGTGTTTTGCATTCAAAGGTTTTCATGTGTTTGATTTTCAGAGTTTTGGTTCAAGATAATGTCTTTGACATACCCTGTGTATAAGTCTTACAAAAAACCTGAGTATTTTAGAGAGGGAAAAAAGATGAGTTTCTGCGGGGAATATAAGGGAATAGAAATTGAGAACAGCAATTCAAGAAAGGTCGAAAGGGAGTAAAATTCAGGAAGCCATCATTAACAATTTTGTATCTATTGCTGGATGAAAGTCTCCCCAAGTCTCTTCCGCAATTCTTTGTCTTGAGCAATTCTCTTCCATCTCACTACGACATGCTTTCGAATTTCGTCTACTTATATCCCACGTGGTCTTCTTCCACGTGTTTTTGTATCTCATGGTATTCAGTCTAACATTTTGCTTACCGGGCGGTGATCAGTTCTTCTAGCAATATGTCCATCCCATTGAGAGAAGAGGGTCTTTAATTTGATACTCACTTCATCTCTTCATGTCATTTTCTTAATTCATGAGTTTCTTTTCCTATCTGTCTTGGTCACACCAATAAAAGTAAGAACTGAAAGGATGCATTAACTAAAAACTTTTTCAATACATAATGGTACATTGCTCTCGATGATTGTACTATTTCTTCCAAATGCACTCCAGTCAAGTTTTACGCGCCTATTACTTTCTTCTTCGATGTGGGCTCAACTTGGCATCTTTTGCCACATGTAGTCACCCGATTCTTCCAAATTTTCTCTATCAACCTCAAAACATTCAGTTCTTGTAAAAGCATTGTACATCAGTTTTGTCTTCTGTGTAGGTTCATCTTCAATCCCATTTCGTTACTCTTGTCAGCAAGTTCCTGGATCACACTCTGCAGTCTGAGAAGATATTTGCAAAAATGACAATACCGTTCACGAAACGAGACTGGGTTAAACTATCTCCGTTAACCTTTATCTATCTAACCTCCCAGTTCAGTGATTGAAAGACGTTTCGCGATGTGACATTGAAGAGTTTGGGAGATATGGAATCACCTTGTCTCTCTCTCTTTCCAATTTTTGTACGTGCTGTGTCCTCGAACAGCCGAACCTTCGCACCTGCATTCTCATATGTACATGTTAGTGAGAGAGATAAAGTGTAAAGAACAGGGATAGAGTACTAGAGAGCGAGAGAGAGAGAGAGAGAGAGAGAGAGAGAGAGAGTGGAGTACAGGAGGCTCGAAGAGAGAGCGCAAATGAGTGCGTAAGAAAAGGAGACAGAGATGAGCGAATGCATGTGTTGTGTGGGTGGGAGAGAGTAGGAGGAAAGTAGTGATATATAGAAAGAGATGAGAGTTTGTACGTGCAGCACTGTGCTCGTGCTTTTAGGAATATAATATAATGAGAAATAGTTCAAAAAGTATGAAAGAGTGCGAGCGATAGAAAGAGTCACAGGGTGTAAAACACTGAAGGAACTGGAGTAAGAAAGAAAGAAAGATGGGAGTTACAATGAGAAATGCAAAGGAAGCAGAGGGATTAGAGATTCAGAAAAAAAAGTAAAGTAGTAAGAAACAGAAAGGAAATTAAAAAGCATGGTCTAACGAAAGAACGGGAGTAAGGAAAAAATAGAATCAAAGAAGAGAAGAGCACACGATAATACAGTGATTGTGAAAACACAAATTTGTTCGCGACGGGCATCGAACCCGAGTTCCCTCACTCCGGAGAAGTCGGTCTCCGACCCAAGCTACCCGGACAGAATGTCTCGCTGCAGATATGTCTTCTGGACACATGCTTTTTACCTCTGTAGTACGTCACACGATCAAAAATGAAAAAATTAAAGACAATTTCTAATCCCCGCCGCTTTCCATTTTCCTTTTATAAGGTAAATGGAAAACGGCGGGTATTAGAAAATGACACAGTACAACAATGAGAGAGAGAGAGAGAGAGAGAGAGAGAGAGAAGAATTAGAGATAGGTTAGAGAGAAAGAAAGCAAGTGCGGTTGGAGCGAAGAAATAGCGAGGAAGAAACAGGAAAGTACGGGAAAGGATGAGATCCAGTGCAAAGCACGTAGAGAGAGGGAGAGAAAGTATGAGTCTGAGTAAGAGAGAAAAATTATTTTTATCACTGAGTATAATGTAAAACCATTACCTATTTTGAACTATAAAGCAGTGTATTTCAGGTTGAAATCATGTATAAATGTGTTCATGATGCTTTAATTTAAAGTAGTTTAGATATTTGCCGATCAAAAAATACACCTGTTGTATTGTAAACATTCGACAGTTTGACTTTTTCTAACTTTGAAACAGCATGACGTAGAACTGCATTATCATTTTTGAATGAAATCAAAAATATTTTGTGCATAGCAAAGCCAACAAAAATTGGTTTCTTCGACTTTTTCTATCAAACATTTCAGTGAAAAGTGTCATGAATGAACACAGCGCTGGAAAAAAAAGCACATTCGTAGTATATTTCATTGAACCGAAATTCGACACGCAAAATTTTCAAACTGCGTTTGTAAAAGTATCACCATCATCACAGAGGAGAGAAAACAGATTATTCATATTAACAGGAAGTGTGTTAAGGAAATAGAATTTACTTTGCTTCAAGGAACTTGAAGAAAGGTAAATTCAATGCGTGAGACAATCATTTCAGAAAAGTACTCAACAAATGTAAAGAAAATGTTGATTAGCAGCCGGAGTTGCCTATGTAGTAACTTCACAAAGTCCGACATAAGAGTGCTTGACTCTAAACAACAAAGATCAGAGAGTACAGGTGATTACACAAAATGTCTGAAATTTTCCGTGGACTTTTTTGGAGCATTATAGTGAAGACAAAGAAGCACTCTTGAAGCACGTAAGGTATTTGGATGAAGCATCATTCTATACAAAATGATTAGTTAACCGTCATGATGATCCAACGAACGACTGCATGCATAGGCAGGGGAAATGTGATAGTTAAAAATCTCATGTTTGCTACGTCTTTAAGATTCGTGCGGTTGTCCAGCCATTATACCCTACATGCATGACGCATAGCACCTTAACAAAGTTACCTTGAGACGTCACAAAAGTACGCAGTTCCTCAGTCTAATTAGTAATAGCTTATTCCAGCACGCTTAATCATACTGAGCACAGGCGCTCAGTATGTTCAAAACTTTAACAGTCTTATTTTTACCGCCACAACTTACCGCTAAGGGTTGAAACAAATTTTCCCAGACTTTGTATATGCGGACTCTCTCCAGTCTGTTTCAATACTAGTATAAAAACGAAGTGGATGCCGAATGACATACTAAGTGACGTTCATTTGGAGGTACACAGTTGCTCCACCTGGGGAAAGAGTGGGTATAAATCGCAAACAAGAACCACCTGCTAATATTAGTTTCTGCAAAAGGTTTTTCGCATTTGTTGACAAAATCGAAAGACAAAATTTGTACATACCACTGTTACTTTATTTAATATTGTAGGCACCACTATTTTTCAGTACTTCTTGCCAGCAATCGTGCAGCTTGAGGATTCCAGCAATCGTGCAGCTTGAGGATTCCAGCAATCGTGCAGCTTGAGGATTTCAGCAATCGTTCAGCTTGAGGATTTCAGCAATCGTGCAGCTTGAGGATTCCAGCAATCGTGCAGCTTGAGGATTCCAGCAATCGTGCAGCTTGAGGATTCCAGCAATCGTTCAGCTTGAGGATTCCAGCAAAAGTGCAGCTTGAGGATTCCAGCCTCCAAGAACTTTGCAAGATTTGGGGAAAATAACTAACTAGGAGGATTTTAGCAGGTCTTCAAAGAAGCGAAGTTTCTTCCGTTGAGCGAGACGTGCAGAGACGGAATAAATGGAAATCATTAAGATGCAAGCTCGAGTGAATAGGCTGGATGAAGCAGGAGATCCCAGCAGAGCTCCAAGAATTTCTCCTGGTGATCGAACAAACAATATGAAGCATGACGTGGTTCTTCTTTCTCACCATACACCACACATATCCCTTTTTGCGTTTTCGTCGCGGTTTTACCCTTGCGATAGAAAAACCGCATTAAGGGTCGAAAAAGAACCTTTTTCAAACCTACGACAAATAAACAAAAGGCGTTCGATCCAGTCGAACGCCTTTTGTATAGATGTGTCGAAGCCTTAGCTTCTGCAAACCAATGTAGCCTTTTAAAATTGATACCAACGACATCCAACCATCTCCAAAATTCAAAAAGACATTTTTTACAACCCAATAAATATCATTTGAAGTGATCACTAAAAGGCATTCGTTTGCAGATAGATCCCAGACGCCCCGGTGGCGTAGTGCTCTAAGCGATGGCTTTTTAATCATTCGCCCAGGATGGGCTTGGGTCCCGGTGAGGCATGGATTTTTTTATTGGAGGTTTAACGACCACCGTGAGTAACTCAGTGGGCTACAAGCAGTAGCCCTCCCTAATTTAGGGTTACTGACTCCAGGGAAGGGAGAGAGCCAGTGCCGTAAGACAAACACAACATCCATGCCTCATCGGGATTCGAAACCGGACCCCTTTCCGACGAACGATCAGAAGCCATCGCTTAGACCACTGAGCCACCAGAGGCATGGATTTGTGTTTGTCTTATGCCACTGGCGCTCTCCCTTCACTGGAACCAGTAGCCCGAAATTAGGGACGGGTGACTGCTTATAGCCCATCGAATTGCCTACCGTGGTAGTTAAACTTTAAATAAAAAAAAGAAAAAAAAAAAGGAAAAAAAAGAGAAAAGGAAAAAAAAAAAAAGATCCTATACACAGTCGCTCTGCGCGTGTAAAAATTGGGTACAAATGGCAACGTAGAACCATCTGCTGACAAATGTTGTTTGAAGTGGCGTTCTGAGATCGCAAATGTCGTACGAAACAAAAAGTACGAATTTTGTGTCATTTATGGACAGATAGATCCCGTCTAGGAATTTTCCCGATGGGTAGGCATTCCTTGTATACGATTCCTCTGAATTGTAAGAAATCACCTATATAAACGTACAAAAACCGCAAGTCAATTCATGCTACTCTCTAGGACCACGAAAATAGAACAACATGCCAGTTAAATAACAAGGAACTGTACACCAAGTATACTTAAAATAGTATAACTATACTAGTAATCCGAATTTCGGTTTCTATTCTACACTAAGAAATTAGCATTACTAGTATAGTTATACTATTTTAAGTAGAACAGCATGCCACTTTGCAATGGCGCAACAGAAAGTACTGCGTTACAGCCTGCGATAAAAATACTTAACAACAATTATAATATTCACTCAAGAGTCGCCTATAGCGTATTAAATCCGTTTATTTTTGTGGCGTAGCATTTTTGTCTACCATTGCCTAGAAAAAGCTCCCAGTGGAATGAGAAAGCTTGGCGAATTTTTGTGCTTACTGCGCACAAAAATAAACAAATTTAATACGCTATATGCGTCTCTATATGCGCTCTGACGACCGCCATTAGCGGTATAACTATACCATTGGGATTAGAGGAAATGCTATCCCACACTCACCAACCCGCTTGGCCAGCGTGGTGAGTTATGGCCAAACCCCTCCAAAATGACTCCACAACTTAAATCTTGGCCCTCAGTCTCCGGCAGCTGGAATGTACCTGGCCAAGGCAGCGGCCAGTGCGACATGAAGGCAGAGGGTGCTAAGAATCCCCGGAGGACCGGACTAGGCTGACATCTCATGCTGACCTTGGCTACGTATAATGGACGCTCCTTATCTTCTGATTCAAGGCTTCTTGAGTTGGAAGAGGAACTACAAAGGATCAAGTGGGACATCGTCGGTCTAAGTGAGGTAAGGAGAAAAGGAGAAGATCTCATTGAACTGAAAAGTGGACATCTCTTCTACTATCGTGGGACTGATACTGGCAGAACTAGTGGTGTTGGATTTATAATAAACAAGAAACTGAAGGATAAAGTTGTAGAAGTTGAAAGTTCCTCTGACAGAGCTGCACGACTCGTTATCCAACTCTCGAGAAGATACCAGGCTCAGATTATTCAAACTTATGCACCCACCACAAGTCATCCTGAAGAAGAAATTGAAGAATTTTATGAGGAAATTCGTCATCTAAAGAATAAAGGTAAGCAGCACTTAAAGATAATAATGGGAGATTTCAACGCAAAAATAGGGCAACGGCAACAGAATGAAACTTCAGTAGGTAAATTCGGTCACGGTAACAGAAACCAGCGTGGGAATACTCTCGTAGAGTTTGCAGAGGCAAAAGGGTTTTTCATCTTGAACTCCTTCTTCAAGAAAAAGCCACACAGGAAATGGACATGGAGACATCCAAATGGGACGACAAGTGAAATTGATTTTATTATGTGTAACAAAAAATTCGTCATAGAAGACTGCAGTGTGCTAAACAAGTTCAACACAGGTAGTGCCCATAGATTGGTGAAATGTAAGATGCACCTCAACACTAAACTCGAACGTAGCAAGCTCATAAGACAAACAAAATGTAACGACATAACCAACCTTAAAAAACACCATAATACATTCAAGTTGGAACTGAAGAACAGATTCTCTGCTTTAGAAGGCCTAACATTGGAAGAATTGGATATTTCTGAAGTTAACAGAAAAGTAACCAACGCTCTTATGGAAACAGCAACAAAATTAGCTGTGTCCAAGGACAAGTTGCATGTAAACAAATTATCAGGAAAAACGAAAATGTTGATGCAAAAAAGAAGAGAGATGAGGACAACTAAAGAAGATGTGACTTCCAAAGTGGAATATATAGAGCTATGCAAGACAGTAAGAAAAAGTATCACTGAAGACGTATGGAAATTCAACTGTGAACTAGTGAGGAAAGCAATTGAAAACAACCAAAGCCTAAAGATAGCAAAGGGACATCTCAGTAAGGGAAGAAAACAGATTATGGCACTGAGAAAAGAAGATGGTTCTGTAACAAGAAATGGAGGCGAAATTTTGACAAGAGTGAAAGATTTCTACTCCAAATTATATGAAAGGGATGATATATGTACTCCAGAGATCAGAAAGGTACCAGTACCAGAGTTCCTCTAGTCCTCCCAGCAGAAGTTGCACATGCAATCAAGAACATGAAGCGGGGAAAAGCTCCAGGAGAAGATGGAATTGCTGTAGACATCATACAAGAAGCAAGTGGAGATATCGAAACAGTACTCGACCAAATTTTCCCTCGATGCCTTAATGAATGGAAGATTCTTGAGGATTGGAACAACGCTACAATGATCCTGCTACATAACAAAGGTGACATTGAGGATCTCAGGAACTACAGACCTATCAGCCTCCTATCAGTGGTTTATAAAATCTTCACTAAAGTTCTTTCACACCGCATGAAGGTGACACTGGACATGGCTCAACCGAGAGAACAAGCTATATTTAGGAGTGGCTACAGCACAATAGATCATATCCACGTACTGAGAGAACTAATTGAAAGAGCGAGGGAATAAGAACTTCCATTGTGCAGGGCTTTTATCGATTATGAAAAAGCCTTTGATTCGGTGAAACCATCAGCAGTTACAATGGCTCTGAAATCCTGCGGTATTGAAGATGCGTACATTAATATTATTAATAACATCTATGAAAATGCAAGGGCAAAGATTCGGCTGTTTGAAAATACAACACACAAAAAAATTCGAAAAGGAGTGAGACAAGGTGACACCATATCTCCGAAGCTCTTTAATGCCACATTGGAAAATGTCTTTCAATCACTGAACTGGGAAAACAAAGGGATAAAGATTAATGGAGATTATCTAACCCACCTTCGTTTTGCTGATGACATAGTCATTTTTGCAACTGCCCCACCAGAGCTGCAGAGTATGATCCAGGAACTTGCTGACAAAAGTAGAGAAGTGGGATTAAAAATGAACTTTGAGAAGACAAAAGTGATGTTCAGTGCTTTTACAAGAAATGAAGATTTATCGATTGATGGAGAAAAGCTGGAGATAACAGACACGTACGTTTATCTTGGACAGCAGATATCAAGTGAGGGTCACATTGATGAGGAAATTAATCGGCGTACAAAACTTGCCTTGAGAGCTTTTGGAAGAAACAGCATAATTTTCAAGAGCAATATGCCATTATGTCTTAAAAGAAAAGTGTTTGATCAATGCATCCTTCCAGTGCTTACGTACGGTGCAGAGACGTGGACCTTAACTAAAAAAGACATACATAGGCTGCAGACAAGTCAAAGTAGCATGGAGAGGTGCATGCTTGGTGTAACCAGGATAGATAAGAAGAGGAACTCGTGGATCCGAAAAATGACAAGAGTGGAAGACATCATGATCAGAGTTAAATCCCTGAAATGGCAATGGGCTGGACATACTGCCAGAAGGACAGACCATAGATGGACAGTCGAAATTTTAGATTGGATTCCAAGGGACAGGAAAAGACCCAGAAAAACACCACATGGAAGATGGGTAGATGAAATTCGAAAGTATGCGGGAGTGACATGGAGGAGACTGGCACAAGACAGACCGTTGTGGAGGAAACTTGGGGAGACCTTCGTCCAGCAGTGGATTGATAATGGTTGACAATGATGATGATGATGATGATGATGCGTCTCTTGAGTGTTCAGAGTGTGGTGTATTTATACTTACTTTAACAATTAACAATTTATTTTTTCATTTTCGTATGGGGAAATTCTTGTAATTAAATTATGATTCATATAAAAACATTCCGTTCAAGGCCTAATGATTTAAATTCATGATTTAGGGATGTATACTGCTTTTCGTTTTATGCTCTCATGGGTATCGAAAAATCCTTGTGAAAAAAAGCAAAGAAAAAAAAAACAGTTCTCAGACTGTCGCAGTTTTCAGAAAATACTTCAAGATAAATTGATCGTACGTGTTCCGAACTAAACAACCAAGTCTTTCCTTTCGTAGAACGCAAACCGCGAATAGTTTGCGTGCCGTGTAGTAAGTTTGCAGATGATGTTATTCACTACTACAAATCCGCGCATCACATGTTTCATATCTCTGTTCTTGAATGCTCTGGCCATCTCTGAGGATCAAGAAACTATCGGATCTATTGCGTAATAATTGCACCTAACGTAGTTTGCTTACATACGTAAACAGATTTGAACCCAAGGCCGAACAAGCATCAATGGGCGTCTGTAACCGATTGACATGACTGGATAAATGTACAGTCGAACCCACATATAGCAAGCTCGCATAATACGAAGCTCCGCATAAACTGAAATTTTTGCAGATAAAAACTATTGGTTATAACAATGTTCGTTGCTTATTAAGCGAACGCACCTTAATTACGCAAGTAAAAGAACTAATGCTTACGGTATTTTGTTGTTTTTTAATAGCGTGCATCTGAAATTTTCAAGTATAGAGAAACATAAATACAGTATAAAACGAAAAATAAAAATCGAGTTTTCGAAACGTGCGAAAATGTTAAAATTTTTCCTAAGGAGATGGCAAAGTCATACAAATCCGTGATACGGTGTATAGCGAAAAATATTTTATTGTTCCAAGCTTTCGCCTCCCAACGGGAGGCTTTATCAAGGCGAACTTACACTAGAATTACGATCCATTTCGAGTTAGCGCGCCAAGAGATGGCAGCACGCGGATGCGCGATCAGCGGTCACGGGTAGTGATCTTCATGAGCTATTAAGCCGAGTGGCGTCGTTCTGTCAACTTCGGGAGCTGTGCTACATGATATTTGGTGACCACGTGCAGAACCCAGCTGCGATTTCGGTATGGACTGCAAACTAGAGCAGCGAGCGAACATCAAATTCTGTTTCAAACTCGGCAAATCGGGAACGGAGACGTATGAAATGTTGCGGCAGGCTGATGGCAATGAAGCAATGAGTCGTGCGAGGTGTTTTGAGTGGCACTATCGCTTAAAGAGTGGCAGAACGGCACTGGAAGACGACGAGAGGTCAGTGGGACCGTCCACGAGCAAAACCACCGGAAAGTTTGACATAATTAGGGAACTGGTGCATGAGGATCGTCGGAAAACCATTAAAGACATTGCTACCATTGTCAATGTGTCATACGGAACAGTGCAAAAAAATTCTGACTTCGGTTATGAACATGCACCGCATTGCTGCAAAGTTTGTGCCAATGATTCTGAACCCCGAACAGAAGGCGCTCCGTGTCGAACTCTGTCAAGATCTTCGTCAGCAGGTGGTGAATGATCCAACATTGCTGTCGCGGGTCATCACTAGGGATGAGACTTGGGTCTACGGTTATGACCCGCAGACCAAACAACAGTCGTCGCAGTGGAAGAGCCTGGCATCCCCACAACCTAAGAAGGCCCGACAGTTCCGGAGCGCAACCAAAAGCATGCTCATTGTGTTCTTCGACATTCGTGGAGTTGTTCACCGTGAATTTGTCTCCCAGGGCCAGACCGTCACCGCCCTTTTTTACTGCGATGTTCTGCTGCGTCTTAGGGAAGGTATTCGCCGCAAACGACTTGAAATGTGGCGCAGGGATGATTTCCTGTTCCATCACGACAATGCATTAGCTCATTGAGCGTTAGCAACACGCCAGTTTTGCAGCCGCAACAGCATGGGTACCCTTCCTCAACCGCCTTACTCGCCGGATTTGGCCTTATTGCAACTTCTTTCTGATCCCGAAGATGAAGCTGAAGCTCAAGGGTCGCCGTTTTGAAACCGTGGACGAGATCCAACGCGAATCGCAGACGGTGCTTGACACGATTCGCGAACAGGATTTCCAGAGAGCGTTCCAACAGTGGCAAAAACGCTGGCAGTGGTGTATCGCTGCCCAAGGAGACTACTTTGAGAGAGATCATAGCCAGACTTAAGTAACGTAAGTACTTTGTTGTATATCGGTCTAGTCTCGGAATTTTTTGATCGGACCTCGTATCATGAGTATTAAACATAAATATAATGCATCACAAACACGTGAACTGACATTAACTATTACACTGTTCAATGCTCACACAAAGTAATATACAATATCAAATCATATTTGACACCCCGGTGGAGCGGTGGTCTAAGCACTGGCTTATGATCGTTTGTCCGAGACGGGTCCTGATTCGAAACCTGGTGAGGTATGGATGTTGTGCTAAAACTGGCTTTCTCGCTTCCCTGGTACCAGTGGCCCTAAATTATAGGGATGGGCGACTGCTTATAGCCTATTGAGTTGCTCACGGTGGTCGTTAAATCTCCAATAATAAACAAAGTTCATATTTTATAATAGTCTCAATCTCAGAGTCTGAGCAAAATGAAAGTCCAAGGTGATGGCAGCTCAACGAATACCCCATCATTTAATACGTCACTTCTTGGGACTATCTCAATGAACTCCCTGGTTATAGTTCCTTTATAAGTAGTTAATGGGGCCACTAGTTTTCTATCATTCCCTATGGGAATTCCAGCTTTGCAAACTACCTTCTTTTCCTAAAGCAGCCGCTCCTCTTTCTTCCCTTGTGTCTCTCATGAGAAAATTAAGATCCTATGTCGCACACACATAAAGATCTCGTTCTGAAACTTCCACTGTCCATTACGTTCGCAACTTGATATTCGCACGAAGCAAGCAAAGTTGGCAAAAAAATGTCGCCGCGGATGGCTTAGTGGTTAGCGAGTCAGACTATCGATGGAGGTTCCCCAGTTTCAAGCCTGGGCTGATCCCCCAGAGGTGGTGAGATTTGCTAACAATCGCTGAATACCAGCCGTTCACCGGAAGCGTACGTTAAATGACGGCCTCGGGGTTTGGAACTACCGGTTAAGTTGGACATCCATTCCCCCTTGACTCTCTTTCTGAGCAACATCGTACTTGTACGGTGTTGCCATCTACTGTGCTCTGTGTCACTCACAAACTGTTCTGTCAAAGTCGCTAGATTTGCTCTCACTGTTTCTGTGCCCTGCCCAAAAGGCGAAACCGCTGTAGGTGGTTTAGGACTAAACCTTCTCTGTGGACGGAAGTCCCACATAAAAATGCCTGGCTGAATTGGTTGGCAAAAAATATAAGGTACCTTTTCAGGGCACCTCAGTGGAAAACTAGATGTGTTTCGTGGGATTTCTTTTCGGTGTTGCTTTTTCTTATTTTTTTAGGCTTCCCCTGTTCCTGCTCCTTGCTTTCATTCCTGCTTTCTGGCGCTTGGGGGCTGTTCGGTGTGAAACAACAGGTGTAGGATGTAGGGCAGCTTACAACGTCTCATTCTTATCGGGAAACCGTATACTTCTAAAACTCTCATTTTTTCCGCACTTTTTACTATGGGATCTTTATCAGGGCACTCTGTTCTCACTTCTACTTTTTCTATTTTTTCAGTCTTTCCAAGAGACGCAGGGCGTTGCAGAGAAAGGGACTTTGAACATTTTTGAGGGTTTAATCGTTTCAAATCCCTTGAAATTTGTAATATTGTTTTCAGTTATGTATTTTAACCGCATATTACGAAAAATAATTTTTGGCGATACCGCATTTATCAAAGTTTAGCACGGTTATCAGCAAACCAAATAAGTGACATTCACCCAGTTTTTCCACTGGAGAACAAGAAATTATGTGCTGTTGACAAAATCTCTTACAGATAGGTCAATTGGCATGAACACAATGTTTCAGTTGCTTTTTTACAACCACCCACCCGCCACGCTTCCTAAACACTCTCTTGGACAAATTCTGTCTTTTTAACACTCCCCTCGCCACCTTTCGACTACTGAATCTCTATTTAGAAAATCTTAGCTTATTTTATATCTAGAAACACGTTGACCATCGCGTTAGAGGAAGTTGTAAAACATTTAAAACAGTGATCATGATAAGCACAAAACAAGAAAGAATTGGTTCGTATATCCGACGTAACAGGTGAAATATAAAAATTTGGCAGTTACTTTAATTTTAAACACTCGTTAAATGTTTTGCTTATTGTAGATCTCACTCATATCATTTTGTTAGCTGTAAGTTTTGGTTAACAGATATTTTTTACCTCCGAATAATTGATAAATAGTTTATGAATAATTAGTTTTAATCTGACATAATTTAATATGCCACAAATAGCCTTTTTTATATCTGGGGTTATAAGGAAGTTCGCATATACGAATATTTTTGACTCCCTCTTCAACTTCGTAATGTACAGGTTCGACTGTGCATCTATGAACTGAATTTTTGTAAGATAATTTCAGTAAACCAGTCATCAGCATAAGACAGTTTTCTGTGAGGTTTTCAACACCATATACAGTAAAATCACTCCAAATAGCGAAGTTTTTCTTCACGTTTTGATAGATTTTATGATATTACTTACCGTTCATGCGGTATTTTCTAGAGAATAACATGTGTAAAGCATCCCGACTCATATTTTAGGAAATGGACAGGTAACAGATGTTTTGCCTTCTTTATTTAAAAGAAAGATTTCCTTGTTTATTTCACATGTAAAGAAATTATTGAATGATATAAGATGCTGTCAGTACTATCGTTGTATTCGTATTGTTACAAAATCTAATTAGTTTTCAGGAAAAACATTAGTCAACTTAAAGTCATGGGAACGATATCTATTTTTCCTTGCTTTATTGCAAACCATGGAGAAAACGTTCCTCCATTTTCAGTATAATTACATCACTATGTAGCTCTGCCAATTCCTTGGTTACAATATGCTCTTGTCTCCTTCGGCATTTTTGAGAATGAAAAGCTTTCCAAAGGTGAAAATGAAAATGATTTCTAACTTGGCAAACTTCTAAGTTAAGCATGTGAAAATTGTGTGATGAAGGCAAAGGAATTTATCACAAAATTGACGCACAGCAAGCAGAATTCCTTAAGAGCACAGGAAAGAAAGTTTTTCAACAAATATCACTGATTTTGCAGGAACCCTAAAAAAAAAAAAAATTAGGAAATATTTGCGGTCATACTATTCATGCAAATTCACTTAGTATTAAATAAAATCACTTATAAGTGATGTTATAGTTCATTATTCATGCAAAATAAAATCTTTGAGGCCATAAAATGTCATAAACGTATGAAACATAGACTGAAGTGCCAGAAAAACTGGTACACCATGCAGTCTAATATTTGGTAGGTCCCCCACGGGAGCGCAAGACTGCAGAAATACGACGGGGCATGGACTCCACTAACTTCTGATTTCGGATTCCTGTGTTCGACAGCGCGTTGATGGCATCCCAAATGTGTTCTACCACGTTCAGATCTGGGGACTCGGGTGGAAACGGCAACACCCCAAACTCACATGAATGCTCCTCTAACCATAATGTGTCATCCCGACACTTGTGTGGAGGTGCATTGTCCTGTTGGAACAGGCCCAACCCATCAGCATGAATGCAGGACATGAACGGGTGTACCTCGTCAGAAAGAATGTGCACAAAGCGTTGGCCGGTCACAGACGTTTGTAGACGTACCAGGGGTCCCAGTGAAGTCCAGCTAAACACACCCCATGCAATTACGGACTCCCCACCAGCCGGCACAGTTCCCCATTGACAGGCGGGATCCATGGCTTCATGGGGTTTGCGCCACACACGAATCCTTCCATCAGCCTGATACAGTTGGAAACGCGACTCGTCAGACCAGGCTACTTGTTTCCAGTCATCAAGTGTCCAGTGGCGGTGTCGCCGTGCCCAAGCGAGGTGCATAGCTCTGTGTCGTGCACCCATCAAGGGGACTCGAGTTGGGCATCGGCTCGCAAAGCCCATGTGGTGCAGGGTACGTTGCACAGTCCGGACGCTGATGCTTGTTGAGGCTCCAGCATTGAATTCCGATGATACCTGCGAGATTGTTGCACGCCTAACGCGTGAAACGATTCTTGACAGCCGACGATGGTCACTTTCACGCAATGTCTTTTTACGGCCACACTAATATCGTAGGTTGGAGGTTTTTCCAGAATTCTTGTAGTCACGGTACACCCTTGCAATGGTCGTCCGTGAAAATCCGGACTTCGTTTCTACCTCCGAAGTAACATGGCTCATCTCACGAGCAACTATGACACCGCGTTGAAAATCGCTTAAATCGTTATTACTTGTCATTCTCATGCCGAAAACAGCTCTGACAGCTGGCAAGGATGTCTATCGCTTTATATACGCACTGGCGGACGCAACCGAGTACGCGCATAGGTGACGTTGCTATGTATTTTGCATAAGCTCCCCTGTACCAGTTTTTCTGGCACTTCAGTGTATTGTCGCATGGAATTAAGGCTAAATTATTACACACAATTAAAACGTATCACAAAGAGTAAAAACAATATTTTGTGAAAATAACTTTTCCCAAGTTTTTCTGTCGGAATCCGTTCTCTTTTTTATTTGCAGAAAATAAGCAATTTAGATTGAATGGATGACACTTACAAACAATACTGCCTTCGTGTTCGCTTTCGGAGATATGAAAATAACATTTGGTACATGTTGGCATACCTTTAGTGAGAACCAGTGCTTAAAAAGTAATCAATTTCATATTAGTGATAATAAACAGAATTTCGCATTTCAATTTAGAAGAGCAGTTGGTAAACTTATCGCAGCCGTCCCGGTAACGCAGTGGTCTAAGCAATGGCTTCCGACCGTTCGTCTGAGATGGGTCCGTGTTTGAATCCCGTGAGGCATAGATGCTGTATTTGTCTTACGGCACTGGCTCTCTCCTTTCTTTGGAACTGGTGATCCTAAATTAGGGACGGAAGGCTGCTTAGCCCATTGAATTGCTCACGGTGGTCGTTAAATCGTTAAACCACAAAAAAAAAAAAAAAAAAAAAAAAAAAAAGAAGGGGGGGGGGAACTTATCGAAAGCCCTTGATAGGAGGTGAGGTACAGGTACTTACATAGAACACATGGTGACGTGCTTAAAGTATCACTTCGTTGGTTCTTATGTGGATCATATTTTCATATATTTGAGTCACAGTGGAAACTTTCCGTTGGAAAGTTAAAGGTTTTCAGTTTTCCCACTGCGCCGTTTTCTCGCATTTTGCAGAACGAATATTTTTATATTTGGTACTACAGAAGTCGTTTTGGAAAAATTCATTTTGCTCCGGAAGAATGTATCATGATGAAAAAGCCTATCCATATATTTTCCGAATTTCCTGATACACAATTTTCTTCTAGGAGTAAGCAAATGTTTGGATTTGACACGTTGTACACTGAAGAGCAATTGAAATAGAGATACCTGTCTAGTAACGTGTAGCACCACATTTCGCTCTGATGACGGCGGCGATTCATCTCGGCATGGACTCGACAAGACACCGGAAGCGTTGGGAAGCCATACGGATCCACGACCCCTGAACAAGCTCCTACAGTTCACGAAAATTTGATGGAGGGGGGCAGAACCTCGAACATCTCTCTCGATTGCATCCCAGATGTGCTCGATGGGATTGAGGTCAAGTGACCTAGCTGGCCAATTAAGCGAGGTCACGTCGGTGGAGTATTCATCCAACTATTCGGGTACAATTCGGGAGCGATGGCACGGTGCATTGTCTTGTTGCAGGATGAGGTCCCCAATGGGATGTTGAAGACGCACAAACGGGAGCAAATGGTCTTCCAGGATATCCCGGTAACGTTGGCCTGTGAGGGACGATGTCACACGTACCAGGGGTCCCAGTTCAGTCCACGTAAACAGTCCCCAGACGAAAATGCAACTCTCACCAGCTTGAAAAGTACCCTGCGGGCAAGAAGGATCCATCGTTTCATGTGGTTTGCGCCGTACTCGTATCCTGCCATCCGTATGTACCAACTTGAACCTCGACTCATCAATCGTCCAGGCAACATTTCCCCAGATGTCTAGGGTCCAGTGGCGATGTTCACGCGCCCATGCTAATCTTTGCACCCATTGATGTGCGGTCAGCAGCGGTACCCTCGTGGGACGATGGCTTCTGTACCCCATAGCGAGGAGATGGTTCTGGATGGTGTGGCTGCTTACACGCTTTTGTGCATCAGCGTTAAATTGCCGAGTGATTTCTTGCTCTGTGGCCCGTCTATCCGCTGTTATAATGCGAGCTAGCCGACGATGACCCCGCTCATCCACACGCTGTTGTCCACGGCAGTTGGCCCTTGCAGGCATGGTTTTACCGGATTCGATGTACTCACGGTGCACCCGTGACACAGTGGCTCGTGAAAATCTCAGTGCCTGCACGACTTCCGAGATGGAGTGACCCATTCGTCGGGCCCCGACATTTTGCTCACCATCAAATGCGCTTAGATTCTTCGTCTTACCCATTCTGTGTCAGCCTCTTACTGATTTCCGTCGCATCACTCCTTATATTGTCGGATCGCAGCATACGTCATGTCGTTTCCGTTTACAGGGCCGCCCGCAGCGCCACATTTGCATAACGCCAGCTGTCTCTAATTCAATTGCTCTTTAGTGTTTTACCCTAAGGCAAAGTAAAACGTTCTGCGACAGTAGAATGCCTTAAAATAGTTTAAAAATAACAACAACAAAAAATGTTTAAAATTTAAAACTTTTCAAAAGATGAATTCTATAACATCTTTGAAGTAAGTTTGTTGCAGCATAGAATTTGATAATTATATTTCCCAAAGGAAAAGGAAATACGATGTTGCTGAATATTCCTATACTGAATTGAAAATGAGTCTTGTTTGGAAAATTTTGAGGAAAGTCGATGATAACTCGCACATAAGCGAACGCTAAAAAGCAAACTACAGGTTTAGTGAACCTATTATCCTAGAGTTCGAAACTAAAATATGAGTATGTGTCGAAGGATATTATTAGGTCAAATTAATGAACATTATTGTTAGACATAAGCAAGCTATAGAGGATCTTCACACATTTTTAGAACGATTTTCCAGCAATATAATTAATGTTTAAAATAAAATTATTTCTTCCTTAAATATTCTATCTGATAGCCTTTTCTCAGGACTATGGAACCTACACCTAGATTTCCGAGATGAAAGGACATTTCTTCAAATTGGTAGAGGTATTTTATTCCACTCTTCTTCCACGGCTTTAGCGCAATCATTGTTTTAGGTCTGCGTTTAGAAAGCGCTCTTTTTAGTAGTCCGAAGGCACAATAATACATAGATTGGTGACACAGCAGGAACTTGGCCGCACCGCTGATGCAATTGTCTAAGCGCTGGCTTATGGTCGTTCGTCCTAGTGGGTCTGGGTTCGAATTACGGTGAGGCATGACTGTTGTGTTTGTCTTACGGCACTGGCTCTTTCCCTATCCTTTAACCACTGTCCCTAAATTAGGGACGGGCGACTGCTTATATCCCATTCAGTTGCTCATGGTAGTCGTTAAACGCTCAACTGGAAAAAAAAAAGAAAACGAGAAAAAAAAAAAAAAAGGTTTTCCGGAAACCGAAGCCTATTATCTCCACATTAACTCCTGTGATGCGCCCATTGCGAGAGAATTTTGCCATTGTTCCATTTCCCCGTGACATTGCCTTCAAAATTTCAAAAATTCTCAAAATCTTTAATTCTAAGGTGATTTTTAAACCCATGAACAAAATGAGATTTTTAGGATCAAAGGACTATGTTGAAGACAAAAACTCATGAGGAATTTATCAAATTCCATGTGAATGTGGCAGTTTGTATATAGGACAGACTCGTAGAGCCTTGCGTTTTCGAATGAAGGAACACAAGACCTACATTCGGAACTGTGACCTAAAGAAGTCATCGATGGCTAAACACTGTTACGAAAAGGACCATAAATTTCTCTTTGAAGAAGCAAAACTAATTGACAACCCAGATTCAACCACCGAACTTGATATTTTCGAAGCTTTCCATATATATCAGAAGTCTTCGTAACTTGTTAATGACATGGCATCCACCCCATTTCTCTCAAGCGCGTGGAAGCATCTAACCAAAGCACGTGACTGTAAACACCATTTATGATGTCATATTACAATTTGAATATTTACGTGCCATTCGTTCTGATGAAGGTAGGTCAATACCCAGCGAAACCATGGTCGGCTTGAAAAAATAAATATTTGTGACATACTACGTTGTATTATCTTAATGTATATACACTGAGTGTCCACTTTATTATGACCACCTGGCAGATTTAAGCAAATGAGTTATGGCTGCACGCTGTTGCCTCCAGATGGCGAGGCTAGTATAAAAAGGGAAAGCTTAGTGCTTGCGACAGTAGTAGAAGTGATTTTTGGGTGACGAGATGGGTAAAATATGCAACTTGACGGACTTTCAACGTGGGATGATTGTAGGAGCTGGTAGCCATAGAGCGAGTATCACCGAAACCACCGCATTCCTGAAATGTTCCAGAGCAGCTGTTGTTAAAGTGTTTAAAGACTGGACTGTCAGCCAAAATACTGGGTCTCTACGTGCAACGTGTGGTCGTCATCGACTAGTGATTGCTCGGGCGGAACGGAGAGTATCCAGACTGGTAACAGAAAACAGAAGGGCAACAGTGCAGCAAATTACAGACCATCTTAATCAAGAATCCCCTCAAATGATCTCTGCACGCACTGTTCGCCGTACACTGCATCGGATGGGATATGGCAGCCGAAGGCCTGTTCGAACACCTTTGCTGTCTGCAGTTAACAAGAGAAAACGTCTCCAGTTCGGACAGGAGCACAAGGATTGGGTAGTCGATAATTGGAAGCAACCTATGTGGTCCGATGAATCACGTTTTCAGTTGCACCATGCCGATGGCCGAGTGAGAATTCGGCTGAAACAGCACGAAAGCATGGACCTCAAATGCATTGCTACAACCCTTCAAGGTGGTGGAGGCAACGTTATGGTTTGGGGAATGTTTCCCTGACATGCTTTGGGCCCTTTAATTCGTGCTGACCAATGTCTGAGTGGCACATCATATCTAAACATCGTTGCGGACCAAGTGCATCCTGTCATGTGGATGGTTTATCCCAATGGCGATGCGATGGCTACTTTCAACAAGATAATGCGTCCTGCCATAGTGCTCGTTATGTACAGGATTGGTTTCAGGAACACGCCAGAGAGTTTACTTTGCTTAGGTGGCCCCCTCAATCTCCAGATCTCAACCCCATTGAGAATTTGTGGGATGAAGTTGAACGAGCCATCAGACAGCTGGATCCACAACCCTGCAATATCACACTGCTGGAAAGTTCTATTCATCAAGCATGGTCTCAGGTTCCACAAACCACCTATCAACATCTCGTGGAGTCCATGCCACGAAGAATTGACGCAGTGTTAAAGGCAAAAGGTGGCCCATCGAAGTACTGAGGTGGTGGTCATAATAAAGTGGCCACTCAGTGTATAATCGTCACAAGAGTCTTTGAGATCAAGAAGATGTAATGATTTTCACAATGGTAAAGCCACGTGGAGTTTGGTTTGCTGTGTGCGTGGAAACGGAATATAAAACTTCACGAATTTTTTTTTTATCATTTTATGAAACAGAACTCACCTTCACGTGGTAGTGTTTGATATTAAAACTGATGTTTGTATTTGATTGTACACAAAAAAGTTTCTTGTGCTGTAAACAAATGGTAACGCAATCAGTCGTTGATGTTTGTCTTTTGCATAACTGCAATTTTGCCTCTTATCTTCCTATAACCCTACTCGCCAAATTTGGCTCTCGCGGATTTTTTCCTCTTCCGAGAGGTGAAGTGTGTCTTGAAAGAGTAGCGGCTCAGCGACATTGAGGACATCCAATGGGGTGTGCCCAACAGACTGAAGGGGTTTCAGTTCATGACTTTCGAACACCTGAACGAAAGATCTCACCGTTGTGTGGAATTGGAGGAAGATTATTTTGAATCTGTGTAAATGACGATTCAAAATACAGTTTGTTGTTTGGATATATAACAATGTTTGTTTTACTAAACTGGCCCGCTGTGTGTCATCATTACTTACATGGGATATACGTCACCATTATCTTTCTGCATATAAGTGAATACAAATGCGACCTAACATTTGCTTCCAAAACTGCTGGGCTCCTTTCATAGAAAATAACCTCTCCGAACACATAAGCATCGACCCTTTGAGCTGATTGTCACCTGAGATGGACCTGGGTTCGAGTCTTGATGACGCTAGGGTGGTGTGCTAGCCTTAATGGACTGGCTTCCTCCCGTCCCTGGAACAAGCGGCCCGAATCAGGAAGGGAGAACGCTTCTAGCTCTTTGAGTTGCTAATATAACACCGGAAAAAAGAGAGAAAAGAGAGAAAAATACCCCATATATGATTGAAAGAGATCTAACATGTGAGATGTACGAGGGCTGAGTAAGTGCACTGAGGTCACTGTTCTGAGTCTGTGCCACTTGGAGGTTTGGTGTGGGCTTCCTTTTCGAAATAGCGACCTTCACATGCTATACACCGGTAAAGCAAAACAGGTTTTCGTGCTGGATAAAATCATCAATAATGAAAACAGCCGTCGTATCACGATGTGTGATAGTGAAATCCAAGACCAATATGATGTTTAAAACTTTAATGAGAATTAAAACAGCACATGGGTGATGCATAGAACATAAGATCTTTCGGGGTCGCCTGCGACTCCCATCATCAGATGAATGGCCAACAGAGCAATGAAACTAACAGGGTTATATAGTTAGACTCAGTGACGTAAGGTCAAGTATTTTGCTCATGCGCAGGTCCAGCGAAAAAAGGGGGTGAATTTCTTAGCGTAAACATAGGAAACAATAAACAAAGTTAAGTTAAAATATCACGCTCTATGAGCATTTTCCAAGGGTAGGGAACATGATACGGAAAATCATCATTACAAGCACTCTTA
Source organism: Macrothele yani (assembly GCA_039090855.1). NCBI lineage: Eukaryota > Metazoa > Arthropoda > Arachnida > Araneae > Macrothelidae > Macrothele > Macrothele yani. Next base: position 118,418,258 of record CM077004.1, on the reverse strand, counting down.
TTATGTTTTAATATATACAGGCTTTCAGTAATTAAAGTCAAGAATCTATTAGGTGGTGAAGCAAGAATAGTGACAGGGTCCCAATCAGGTCTATATCCACCTTTGTGAACAAGTCTGGCTAAAGATGTGTTTTGTGAACACATCTTTATATTATATTTGTGTTCGTCAAGCCGAGTAGCCGATGTACGTACCGTGGATCCGATGTAAACTCGTTGTTCGCTGTTCACATCCACAGGGTTCAACGGAACGCAATAAATACCACTTTTATTAGAAATGTCAATGGGGTCCCTGACATTTTTAAGTAGTGCTAAAATGTTTGTTGTTTTCACACCAAAATTAAGTTTATACTTACGACAAACATTACGCAGTATTGAAATGATACTTGGTATATAATCAATAGAGCCGATGTACTTGGTTTCCGAAGGGTCACGTAAAAGGGTTGTGAAAGCAGTTCTATGTAATCTCTTAAGTTCAACATCCACGGCACTTACAGGATATCCAAACTCTACTACAATATTCTTAATAGTAGCAATTTCTTTGCGTCGAAGTTCTGAAGTTGAGCAATGGGAAATAGATCTGTGTAACATAAATTGTAAAGAAGACAATTTATAATTTTTAGGATGGAAAGAGTCAGCCGGAATCATACAAATTGAGGAAGTGGGTTTGCGGTACACAGTAGTTTGGAAAGTATTGGAGTGGGGATCTCTAAGAATAATAAAGTCTAAAAAAGAAAGACAACAGTTCTCCTCAAGTTCAAGGGAGAATTTGATCGTAGGGTAGTGACTTTAAAGAACAGAAACAAAGGTATGAAGTTCATCAAGCGTGTGAGGCCAAAAGACGAGAATATCATCTGCATAACGGAAAAAAACATAAAGACTGCAGGTTATAATCAAGAAGAACTTCTGTTTCTAACTCTTGTAGAATAAGTTCTCCAAGGAAAGGGGACAGAGGGGGACCCATGGGGGCGTCTTGAGTTTGTTTAAAGATGGTGTTATCGAACGTAAAATAGGAACGGTTGGAGATTAATATAAGTGCAGATAAAATGGCTTGAGATTCGGTAATAGAAATTAAATTAGACAATTTGTCATAAATAATATTATGCGCTGACTCAATGGGGATGTTAGGATACATCGATACAACATCGAGGGACGCCATAATAAATGGCTTATCCCCCAGGGTTAATGAATTTAACTTTTGCAGAGCTGCAGTAGAGCTAGATACCCCAAAACTATTATTAATAAGGAGGGGATTAAGAAAATTGGCTAAGGCACGTTCTAAAGGTCGGGTCTGGCTAGCATATCCGGAAAACAGGGGTCGAAGAGGATGACCCTCTTTGTGGAGTTTATATTTGCCAAAAAGCTCTGGAACATGCGGCCCGACAGGAGGTTGAAGTTGAGATTTAATACAATCAGGTAAGAAACTGTGGTTTTTTAGTTTGCTGATAGAACTTAATGTAGCTTTGGTGACTCCTTCGGAATTACTACATGAAATATATCTTCAAATGCAGTCTTCATCTTAGATTGGTAAGTGTCTCTATCAATAATAACAATTTGTGCGGTTTTATCAGCAGCCAGAAGAGATAAGTTAGAGTTATTTTTAAGAGCCTTAAGTTGTTTAATGTCCTCACCGAATTCCGGATTACAATGGTGTTGTTAGACCTAAAGGATTGAATCGATCTAGATACCTTAAGGCTAGTATAGTTCCTTTCTTCTTCTGGTAGGAATCTGATGATATTTTCAATCTGGGGAATGGTACGAAATTTGTTAAGCTGCAGAACAGGGTAGGCATACTTAAGACCCCTCTGAAGAGCTTGTTTGTGAGATGTATTTAATTCGTAACTACTAAAATTAAGGTAGTTCACTTGTTGTCTCATATTAGGCCTATTAGCACAGTAAACACAACTGGAAACTTTATGTTGTAAATCACGGTCCACAATAGTACACAGTTTCTTAACATGAATTTCTTGAATTTTAGATACTTCATTTTCAATAGATGCTGTAGTTGTCACTAAAAGTTTATCCAGTTGAATGGGGTGTATCTATTGCCATAGTTGTTTATAAGCACCATAATTTCGACGTTGCAAATAATCGATGGTACCACTTTTCAATCTAATCTCAGTTGCTAAGCGTTTTCTTTCAGCATTAGAAATAATCAGACTGTCACGACTAGATCTTGGTGTGCAATGTAACGAGAGAAATTTAGGGATAATACCAAGTTCCCTAGCGTTGAACAGAAATTGTAGATGTGTCTCCTCAATCGCCAGTTTTCGACGAAACCAACGGAAAGCTAAAACAGCTCGCTCCATAATCATTTATTCTAAATTAAAAGGTGAAAAAACATACCAGCGGCACAGGTAAAGCAAAACAGGTTTTCGTGCTAAATAAAATCATCAATAGTGAAAACAACCGTCGTATCACGATGTGTGATAGTGAAATCCAAGACCAATATGATGTTTAAAACTTTAATGAGAATTAAAACAGCACATGGGTGATGCATGAATCATAAGATTTTTCGGGGTCGCTTGCGACTCCCATCATCAGATGAATGGCCAACGAGTTTACATCGGATCCACGGTACGTACATTGGCTACTCGGCTTGACGAACAGAAATATAATATAAAGATGTATTCACAAAACCCATCTTTAGCCAGACTTGTTCACAAAGGTGGATATAGACCTGATTGTGACACTGTCACTGTTCTTGCTTCACCACCTAATAGATTCTTGACTTTAATTACTGAAAGCCTGTATATATTAAAACATAATAAGAGTGCTTGTAATGATGATTTTCCGTATCATGTTCCCTACCCTTGGAAAATGCTCATAGAGCGTGGTATTTTAACTTAACTTTGTTTATTGTTTCCTATATTTACGCTAAGAAATTCATCCCCTTTTTTCGCTGGACCTGCGCATGAGCAAAATACTTGACCTTACGTCACTGAGTCTAACTATATAACCCTGTTAGTTTCATCGCTCTGTTGGTCATTCATCTGATGATGGGAGTCGCAGGCGACCACGAAAGATCTTATGTTCCATGCATCACCCATGTGCTGTTTTAATTCTCATGAAAGTTTTAAACATCATATTTGTCTTGAATTTCACTATCACACATCGTGATACGACGGCTGTTTTCACTATTGATGCTATACACCGTTTACGGCGGTCCACAAGCTTTTGACACTCGTGTTGCAGTTCATTTTGTTTAAATCGCTTTATGGTAGCTGATGTAGCAGCTATCACTTTCTCACTTGTTTTAAACTCCCTTCCTCTCAACTCTTTATTGAGCATTGAAGAAGCCCAGAACAGGGTGCGAGGTCTGGGCTGTATGGAGGATGCGATTCACCTTAGCCACCAAGTTTCTCCAAAGCTTGCATGGCTACTTGGGCAACAGGTTGCTTCCCATTATCCTGAAGAAGAAGCCATTCTTGACTAAGCTGTTCTGGTCTTTTCATACGCGTTGCTTTCTACAGGAGAACTCGCCAAATGTGAGCACAATATTGTGAATTAACAGTTTGTTTCACCTGCACCCAGTGCTGCAATACTATCTCACGTGCGTCAAGAAACAAAATCAACATCAACTTCTTTGAAAAACCACAGACTCGGAATTTCTTGGGGGACTGTGAGTAGGTGAGTTTCCGTATTATTGATTATTGTTTTGATTCTGGTTTGAAATGTTTTATCCAAGACTCGTCTACGGTATCTATTCGATTCAAAAAGTCAGAATCTGTTTCTACTCTTTCATAAAAAGCGTGACAAAGTTCAACGCGGCATTGTTTTTGTTCTTCAGTAAGATCACATAGCACTCATCTTTTGCAAACACTAGACATCTTCAGGTGCGTCTTTACAATTTCATGACATCTTGCTACAGCAACATTTAATTGCAGAATCGTTAACTGTCTAAAACATTAAATGTCAGCAACATTCAATCACGAATCAATAAATGTCTATTGTCCTTCAGTAATCTTTCGGCTTTCACAATGTTTTTCGCCGGTCACTGATGTTGACGGACGCCCGCTTCGCGGGTTATCCTGCACACTGCGTTTGCGTACTTGAAACGCTTCCACAACCTGAATACAGCGGACCTGCCCAACGCTTCCGCTTCTTGAATCATCTGAAACGTTCCCTGGCCTCTTTTGCGGAAATTTACACAAAATTCAATCGCGATTCTTAGTCTGGAAATTAGCGGTTTATCGTGCTCATCCGCCATTGTAATACATACTTCATGTGAACTACTAAAATTGAAATTTACTACTACATCTACAAAGAAAGACCGCGCACTGGTGGTTTTATTTCAAACTAACACAGCACAGATGGGAAAATCTTCCCCCACCGGAAACATGTGACTCGTTTCCATAGCAACTGCGCAGTGTTGTCAGTTCGGAATAGCCTACGCACGTTTCCTGAAGACATGCTTATTTACTGGTACATGCTCGTCCGAAGAAAAAGCAATGCGTTTTTGCTTTTTATATACTTAGTAAGTACTCTTACTGAACGAAAACTGCGCAGGAAGTGATTTTTCCCCGGAGTTTATCGATAGCCATGAGCAGCTTGAAGGGCAATATTCAGTCATCTGTCCTTAATTTGGAGTTATTGGCTCCAGGAACGGGAAGAGCCAGTGCCGCAGGCCAAGCACAATACGCATAACTCTTACGGGATTCGAGCCCGGACCCAGGTGGAACGAACGATCAGAGGCCAGCACTTCAGACCCGGCCAGGAAGTGATAAAATATTTAATGCTCTGAAAGCTTTGAGGGCAATGTTAAGTCCTTAAGTGTGCATTTGTTTCGAAGCATTAAATGAAGTATGATAGTGTGTTGTACCAAAAACGCCTTATTAGTTATTTTTTCAAGGTAGCCCTTCCATAATCGCTATAGGTTATAAATAAAGGTTATAATTCTATGGAATATAAATAATGGTTATAGTTCTATGCGATATAAATATAATGATTATAATTATATGGGATATTAATAATGGATAAAATTCTATGGGATATAAATAATGGTTATAATTCAGCGAGATGTAAATAATGGTTATACACTATCTACCAACAAGTAATTGGGCACCCCTGCAATCGACGATATCTGCGGTCCTGATACACGTCACGGCCGCCGCCGTTAAATATCGTGTGGGAAACGACAACGCAACCAGTCGCATGCAAGATGCCACGCAGTTCGGGGCTCTCTGATTTCGAGAAAGGTGTAATCGTCAGGTATCACAGAAATGGCCGATCCATACGTGACATATCCAACGAGTTGAAGTACCCAAAATCGACAGTGGCCTACGTCATTGGCAAGTGGAAAATGAGAGGTGACTGTCGGAATGTGCCCTGACCCGGCAGACCCACAAAACTGGGAGTTAGAGACCGACGGGTGCTGGCCAGAGAAATTCGGAAGAACCGCACCAAATTGATGGGCCACATCCGCGAGAAGTTTCAACAGGCATCCAGGAGTATTCCTTCGATGAATACCATCCGTAAGGAAGCCCATCTGCTCGGTTATCATGGACGTGGTGCCGCCCACAAGCCTTTGATCACCAAGTCCAATAACGCTGCTCGGCTAACGTAGTGCAAAGAATGTCGACAGTGGACCGTTGAACAGTGGAAACAGGTTCTCTGGAGCGACGAATCAAGGTTCACCCTCTACCGTTCGGATGGCAGGGTCTGGGTTTGGCGTGTGCCTGGAGAACGCCTCCTGCCGGAATGTATTGTGCCAACTTTGAAGTTCGGCGGCGGTGGAATTATGCTATGGGGGTGTTTTTCCTGGTATGGCAGGAGACCCTTGGTCGCAATTCCTGGTAGACTCAACACCGAGACCTACTGCACCATTTTGGATGACCATGCGCTTCCTACGTTGTGGCAGTTTTACGGGGTGGACCGATGTTACTTTCAGGATGACAATGCCACCTGTCATGTTGCGAGGTCCACCCTGGCTTGGTATGGTGACAATGGGGTTAATCGAATAGACTGGCCTGCGCAGAGCCCGGACCTTAACAGTATCGAGCACCTCTGGGACGAGTTGGAGCGTCGACCTAAGGGGTGCCCCTACCGTCCGAAATCGGTGAAGGAACTAACCTGTCTTCTCCAAGCCGAGTGGAAGAAAATACCGCTAGCCGTCGTACAACGCCTCATTGAGAGTATGCCCCGGAGGGTCGCAGCTGTAATCGCCGCTCGTGGTGGCTCCACCAACTATTGAAGGTGAATAAACTTCGTTTTCCTTTGCTATCACAGGTGTCCAATTACTTGTTGGTAGATAGGGTAATTCTATGGGACACAAGTAACGCTTATAATTCTATAATCACTACTTTTTATAGACCTTCCACAATTGTTATGGGTTCTGTTGTGTAACTCCAAATTACCACGCTGGTATAACTCGTGCATGGATTTGTCGTTGCAGCTGGTACTAGGAATTCATTAAACAGTTTAAACCTGAAGTTTGATTTTATTTATTTTGATTAACAAAATCGGACAAACATAAATCCTTTGAACATCAGGGAAACGCAATGGACCGATAAGCAGAATTACTAGAATTTATGTTTAAAATTGGCAGGAAATCAAAATGGTTTAGCAAAAAGAATATACATAAGTCATCAAGTTAAGAAAAAATGTAACTGATCAAGAACGTGAGAAAAGATAAATGATTAAACAATACCAGAAAAATAAAAACGGCTATAAGAGTCCGAAAAAACAAAAACATTAGCAAATGAATAAAAATGTGAATTAATAAAACAGACAGGAAGTGTACATTGTTAAAAATGTTATAAAAAAGCATAAGTGATAAAGAAGGTCAGGAAAATAGAAATGATTAAGGCAGAGCTTACATACTATTATATCCTCTTGCTGACCCATTTCAAAATCATCTACTTTTCCTTCGATGAAGTGGACTGATCTATCAGGCGATTTATCAATCGATTCATATTTTACTATGGCGACTTCTGTATCTCCTGGTTGTTCCATTTCTCCATCCTCCTTCAAAACAGTTGATTCAGGAGTATAGAATTCATCGGCTTCTTGATCAGTATCTTTAGAATCCTGGATACTAATTTTTTCAGAGATTTCATTCAAAACCTCCATGTTTGCACAATGCACTGTTTCCATAGGATCCTTTTCCTTCTTGTCTTTTGCATAAAAGAGTCTATAAACGGAGAAACCCAAAACTAACACCAACTTTGCAAGTAGCACTAGTAATGCTATACACATGGTCAAAATGATGTCCGCAAGGAAATACAGTGTTATCAAAGCATAAATCATGCTGACAACAGCAGTGTTGGCAACTTGGCGGGAAAATAAATGTCGCCTTACTTCTTTCAGCTTCGAATACACTAGAAATAAATCAGGTAAAAATGCTATTAGTTGACATAATTGCTTTTACCATTTCTTAACAAAACAACATTTAACTCTTGATAAGACCCTCTACAATTATGACATCAAATATTTAGGAAAAATTATTTTTAGAAGTGATTTTAAGGAAACTTATGACCCATTTTTAGCACGTCTTTTGTAAAAAATGGTCGTGCTTATGTTACCGGTTTGTCCGTCCGTCTGTACAAACGGTATCTCTGCAACTATTGATCCGATTTGAAAAATTCTTTTTGCATTGGAAAGCTTGAAATATGCGAATGATGATCCCTTATTTCGATTTTTTTTACGATGTACAATTTCGCCGCTATGCAGATGATGTCAAATTCATAAATACGTTTTATTCCACATACTGGTTTCTAAACATTCGATTGAAAAAATACTGTTATCTTTGGATTTCATTTATGTCGAAGAGTATTTTAGATATAGTTACTTTTTCAAATTGCGCATAGATTTTCCGCTAGGGGGCGTAAAAGTAAATTACATTTTCCCCAATAACTGTTCTTCTAAAACTCCGATTTGAAATTTTTTTTCAGCTGATACACCTCCTGATGGAAAATGTATTGCATATAATTTAAAAATTTTGGTAAAGAATACTTTAGCCACCAGAGGGCGTAAGGGTTAATTTTTGCTTCTGATGTATTTGCCATAAAATCTGAGCTTCTAAAATATCGATTGAAAAAATTCTTTCGTGGACTGATGCCACTCACATCGATAAACATTTTCGGAATATTTTCTTCTTAAAATATTCCACGGTTTCTCCGACAGGGGGCGTACACGTATATCTTATTTTTGTCAATATCTCTACTTTTAGGAGTCCGATTTGAAAAATTCCTTCTTTGTTGGATAGTGTTTCCAGCGTGACATGTTTTTCATATAATTTCAAAATTTTCAAGTAATTCATAGACTTTCCGCTAGGGGGCGTATTGGTAAATTGCGTTTCCCCCTATATCTCTGCTTCTAAATCTCCGATTTGAAAAATTCTTTCTGTACCGGATACACCTCCTGATGGGAAATCGTTTGCACATAATCTTTAATTTTGGTAAAAAAAAAAAAAATGGTTTGTCCACCAGGAGGCGTAAATCCTAATTTCCGTTTCTGATGTATTTGCAGCAAAATATGAGCTTCTAAATTCTCGATTGAAAAAATTCGTCGTTTGTAGACCGATAGTACTCATGCCAACAAACCTTTTGGAAACATTTTCTCCTTAAAATATTGCATGGTTTTTACGCCAGGGGGCGTACATGTATATCTTATTTTTGTCAATATCTCTTCTTCTAGGAGTCCGATTTGAAAAATTCCTTCTTTGTTGGATAGTGTTTCCAGTGTGACATATTTTTCATATAATTTCAAAATTTTCAATTAATTCATAGACTTTCCGCTAGGGGGCGTACAGGTAAATTGCTTCCCCCCTCCTCCTATATCTGTGCTTCTAAATCTCTGATTTGAAAAATTCTTCCTGCACCGGATACAACTCTTGATGGGAAATCTTTTGCACATAATTTCTAATTTTTGTAAAAATGGTTTGGCCACCAGGTGGCGTAAGCCTTAATTTCCGTTTCTGATGTATTTGCAGCAAAATATGAGCTTCTAAAATCTCGATTGAAAAAAAAATGGTTTGTTGACCGATACTACTCATGTCGACAAACCTTTTAGGAACCTTTTCTTCTTGAAATAATGCATTCTACGCCAGGGGCGTAGATGTATATCTTATTTTTGTCAATATCTCTACTTCTAGGAGTCCGATTTGAAAAATTCCTTATTTGTCTTATAGTGTTTCCGATGCGAAATGTTTTTCATATAAATTCAAAATTTTGAAGTAAATCATAGACTTTCCGCTAGGGAGCACAAAGGTAAATTTCGTTTTCTGCGTTATTTCTGCTTCTAAAACTCCGATTTGAAAAATTCTCCTTGTATCGCATACAAGACCTGATGGAAATATGTGTCTGGATATCAACCGTACAGCAGTGTAAGTGATCAGTATATATGCTAATATTTGCCCCGATATCTCTGTTTCTAGACTATATGTTGAAAAAATCCTTTAAATCAGATACAGGTAAGCTATCGGAAGACTTTTCTCTCAGTAGGTTTCTTCAGACTTAGGATCACATGAGATTAAAATAACCAGGAACTTTCAGCTCTTCCGAGCACAGAGTTTTCCATCTAGATAGTAGTGAAATACTGCATAATTTGAATACAGCACATCTTCTGTCTCTTACCACCGATGGCAAGGTTTCTTCATAGTGTGGATCATGAGAATGTTTTTCTCTTAGGAGTTTAACGACCACCATACCTACTCTAAAAGTGCTCGTTCCTTATTTGAGGCCACTCGTTCCAAGAAAAGGACAAAACCAGTACTGTAACACGCAACACTACTCATTCTTCACCCCAGATTAGAACCCGGACCTAACTATGACAACTAGCTAGAAACCGAAGCCTCTGACCAATCAGCATCCGGGGCGGGAACTTTACAAGTACGAGCACTACTGCACCTTTTTTCTTACCCTTTCTTTCGTTGGCTATCTAGAAGGACATTACACATATGGATGGAAATTTTGACAGGGAATGATTTACACTGTTAAATTGCACCAGAAAATAATTAATGGCCCAGTTCACCGGTATAAATCATTATTTTTATAAGACCATTAAAGGACGACATAACACGAAACGAACAAATTTGCAGTTTTTGGTTTTTGTTCACCGTTTTGAAGCTGTAAAAATAAAATGAAAAGGGTTCTCATGGAAACTGCTTCTAATCAATAGTGAAGGCAGCACGCTTTCGAATTTTTCCTTCAGAAATACACTATGCTGACAAAATTCACCGGACACCATTTCAAAAGCAAATGAACGGATCCGCTGCGTTGTTAAGATGCGCGGTACAGCTGCGAACGGTTTAAAAACACGCCTGCAGCTGACCGCGGTCATATCGCACTCTGAGGTTGAGTGAAAATGTCGCGGCAGGAGAGAACTGATTTTGAGAAAGGAAAGATTTTTGGGTGTTATATTAGTGGATTGTCAGTAAGAGAAACCGACGGGCGTTTAAACATACCCAAGTCAACTGTTTTGGATGTACTGAATAAGTGGAAGACACATTGTGTACCTGAAGTAGCAAAACGCACCGGCAGACCAAAGAAAATCAGTGATAGAGGACGTCGAAGCCTCAGGAGAGTCGTTACAGCTAATCGACGGAGCACTGCACAAGACCTCGGTGTACAGGTGAGTAAAAATGCTGGAACCTCGGTATGTACACGTACCATTCGCAGAGAACTTCATTCCATCGGTTACCGTGGTCGTGCGGCTGCTCATAAGACTTTCATCTCCACTCGGAATGCTACTCGTCGTTTAGCATGGTGTAAAGAACATTTATCGTAGACCGTAGATCAACGGAAACGGGTCCTATGGATTGATGAATCCAGATACACGAACCATCAGTCTGATGGAAGTGTGTGAGTATGGCGGATACCGGGGGAACGCTGTTTACCACAATGTACTGTTCCTACGGTCAAGTTTGGAGCTGGCAGTGTACTCGTGTGTGTGTGTGTGTGTGTGTGTGTGTGTGTGTGTGTGTGTGTGTGTGTGTGTGTGTGTGTGTGTGTGTGTGTGTGTGTAGGGGGGTTGTGGTACGGTCCCGGCCTATTGGTTATCGTGGATAAACCTGTTAACCAGCACGTCGACCTCGATTTCTTGACAACTATGCCCTACCAACTCTGTGGCAATACTACGGATCCGAGCCTCGTTGGTACGAGCAGGATAATGCACCGAGCCAAAAAGCAAGGACTGTTACGGCGTGGTTTGACGATAATTCCGTATCGTGTGTGGACTGTCCAGCACAGAGCCCTGATCTTAATCCCATAGAACACTTATGGGATGAATTAGAGCGCCGCATAAAAAGTTTGGAACCAAGGCCTACTACTAAGCAACCGTTAGCGGCAGCATTATGTACTGAATGGAAGCGCATACCTATCGCTGTGTTCCGAAACCTTGTCAAAAGAATGTCTCGAAGTGTCAGTGGACCGACACCGTACTAATGTTGGTCAATAAATTCAATGTTGTGTTTCCCTTCTAGGTGTCCGGTGATTTTTGTCAATATAGTGTAGATCTAGAACAACATTTATAATATTTCCGAGAAAGCTGAAAACCAGGCGTGAATTTTTTTCAATTCTATAGAAAATGGCTTCATTAAGAAAATTTGTGATTTCCTATTTCAATTTATTCCATAGGAATGAAGAGTTTACTGTAGTGTTTCCAAAACAATTAATATTTCCACACCTAATAACACTCATCCTTGTAGTGAGATGTTGGTTTATGGTTCTCCGATTGGCCTCTTTCTCGTGGATATGATCACCAGGATGCGCCATTGCATCCTGGTGATTATATCCACGAGAAAGAGGCCATTCGCTGAAACTACAAATCACGCGATCTGATGATTTACCATACAGAAGTGGGAAATCATCCTGGTGTTGTTCATAACAAATACCATTGGTGTGCCGCTAACTAAGTTAGAGTTTAGTAACCTTTTTTTATGGAAATCATCAAACATTTCGTAAACTTTTCTTGATGGCAGAGTAGCTAGAAACTAAAGCCTGTTCTATCGAATGAAACCAAAGTTCATAGTCGTGAAGTTCCATAAATTTGTATTTGTGAAATGTATGTAATGCAAATAGAAGCAAAGTGCAAGAAGTGTTTGTAGGTTCTGCCCTTAAAAGGTAAATTTGGAATCAATATCTGAGAACAGAAACCGAAAGCATAGGACTTTTACTATCGATTAAAAGCGTCTTTCCTCAAATCCTTTCGATTACATTAAAAGAATGCAACTACGAGTTTCATGTTCAAATGTCTTTTTTTTCCGTGTTTACGACTTTTTGTGTTTGTGAGTGTATGTGCATTATGCGAAGTGAATTGTTTCACAAACCGATGAGAGCTAGATCCGAGATTACTCTGCATAAACGTAAGCAACCAGGAGTCACCCGGCATATTTTTTTCAAAATTAGCGGTCACATGGCCTGCATAACAGTCGTACTTTCGCTTTTTTTGTTATACATACCATCATGTTTCTAAAAGTTATAAAAGTAATGTATAAAAGGAAGAGTTTACATAGAAACGTAACGTACTTTACTTTCTTTGTTCGGTAATATCTGTTCGGGAAATCAGCAAAACGGATTCCTTTAGAACTGACGTGAGCAACATATAGAAATAAATATTCTGCAATCTCGTATTTAATCGAAAATGTGAAACAAAATTATTAAAAGAAATTCATATTCTTCATGCATTTTACAAAATCGTGAAGTTTCTTCAAAATATCAGCTACAGCGAAAAGAAAAACCATCAACACGAATAACAGAGTATTAACACTTCTGTCGCAGGAAATTGCAAATCTAGTGATCGTACATGAAAAAGTGCATATAATTTAAAAACAAATCCTCTTACTTTTCCAATGAACCTTGCTATCTTTGATTTGTAAATACTTTTATTTCATAGGCCTCGTGAGTGCAGGGAAAACTCTCTGCTCGAAAGGGAAGATTTGCTGTTGCCAGTAACCTCTGAAGAAAAACATGTGAAGTGCAATTATGTAAGATCTGTGAACAAGAGTCAACATCAGAGTTTCAATGAAAAATAATCCTTTCTTCTTTAAAAACAAAACACCTTGTTGTATTACAACATTCGTCTATCACTCGATTTCTTACTTAACTAACAATTATGTAAACAACGGATGCAGCCATTAACGATGGGCGCTTTACTGGAACCGTAGGTGTGACGTCACGAGCTTCGCTCGAAGTCATGTTATAGGAAACATCAATCGAAATCTCTAGAAATAGTAGACTTCTGAATATTACTCAGTTGAGAAAAAACTGAAAATCGACGGTTGGATACATTTCATGATTGTACCGTTCAGTGTCCTGGTTTTGCGACAAATATTTTAAAACCCATTGTGCATTGAAAGTAATTCGTACTACTTTGATTTTGCCTTCAGTTTATGAAAAACAGCTTTTATATGAGTTTAATTCCCATACAGAAACATTTTGTGCACGGTTCTTGTAGGTTTTGTTGATAAAATCATGTGTTATGTGTTTTTCATTGATGTCTATAAAATTCTGAGTATTGCGTTGCATTTTACCATCGGACAACGAGATAGATAACTATCGATTTACTCGCCATCTGGTGGACAACAAAATAAAAAACGTTTCGTATTTGAGGCTTATTTTTTCCAACGACCATATATTCAAGTAGATTGTACATGAAGTCACAATCTCTGGCTCCAACCGGGGCCGTCGAGGTCACGTCAGTCACTTCGTTCCTCACCGGGCTCAAGAATAGGTTTTGTGACGTCATGAAAAGGATCCTTTCAGTCCAGCGTTGTCACAGCCATTGCTTCTCTACGAAAGAGAAGTTTCATGCTGCGCTTTCATGTTTAACGTCATCATCTAAATTTTGTGAACGATATTGCATTTTATTTGTGTTATTTCTTCTCCAATATTCACTAGTAAGCACTAATTGGACAGTTATTCAATTTGATGAGACAACACTACGTGAGGATCATAGCGTTTGTTTACGTCGCGTTTTGTTGACAAAACGATTGGTAACAAATCTTTTTTTTTTTTTTGATTGGAGGTTTAACGACCACCGTGAGCAACTCAATGGGCTATAAGCAGTCGCCCGTCCCTAATTTGGGGTCACTGGTTCCAGGGAAGGGGGAGAGCCAGTGCCGTAAGACAAACACAACATCCATGCCTGACCGGGATTCGAACCCGGTCCCCTTACGGACGAATGATCAGAGGCCAGCGACTTAGACCACTGCGCCACCGGGGCGGCCAAACTCAAGGGTTAACCGATGTAAAAACAAATATAGGAAGAAAATATACACTTTTATTAGATTGGGGAAATAGGATTTACAAGTTTTTGCCGATAGAGTGGAAAATCTGAGTTGATAAAATGCCCTGGTAAAACCAGATCTACGAGAACAGCGAAAGCATCCCTACTTAAACACCTGCTTAAAAATAAATCTACAACTGCATTCAAAAATATTATACTTCTAGTACATATCACTGCCATGAAGACACATACATATGTAATAAGGTAATGGGTTTTAAGTAGTAAATGAAACAGGAATGCATATATGATAAGAATTTTTAACTTGGCTTTTGCATCATTAAATAAATTTGCCCATAATTGCATACATATACAGTATGTATGCAATTTACGGGCAAATTTATATTTTACGTTGCATTTATTTATTACTAGACAGAAAATTCATCAAGGACAAATTATGGAGTGTGTTGCTAACAGCATATGTTCAAGAACAGGGAATTTGCAAAAAGATCTCATTACTGGGAAATCTGATCAAACAAGGTATGGTTATTCAGCATATCAGAGAGAGTAATTTTAGCTAATGATGGAGAACATTGCTAACAGCAGCCCATATGCTAATTCACATTTAACCTATTTTTTATGGTCACAGAATAGTCTCGGGTGCATGGGGGAAATAGTTCATATTTTCTTCAATTAGATTATGGTACTGAATCTGCTTTGGTTTATTGTTCTACATGTAACATCTTCAGCACCAAAATCTTATTTTCGAAATTTTCAGCTTGTGCTGGCTGCTGCTTATAACAGCCTATTTCATCTTATTAGTTAAGTAATAAAGTTTTCACTGGAGTAAGTGGCACAACCTGTATACTCATAAATTTTATGCTGTTATATTTTCAACTCAGCTGAATTAAAGTTTTTTTCCCCATTTTTGTCACCAAAATGCCTAGAAGCAAGCTGTATTTCATCCTAATTATATCGCAAATTGTGGAAAAATGTATCTGAATTATTACATCCTAATGGGGGTTCAGTTGCATCTCTAGTTATACAAGATAAAAGTGAATAAATGAGCAAATTAGAACGTGAAGAATTCTTTTGAGAAGTTGACGCCCACATTAATGTAAAACTTCCTGCATTCATTAAAAATGTAATTAAAAAATAAAAGAAAAATAAGCTTACCCACAAAGTATTTGTTGCTTGAACTTCAGATTTGCTTATCGGTACAATTCAGACCATTAAAATAAATATTCGTAATGGGCTTTTTTACAGAAATCCACTACAAAACATGTAATTCAAATAGTCAATAGTTCACTCTCCAGGTGACATTCTTCATCGGCTGCGATGTGCTCCACAGTAAGTATAGGTGTTTATCCTCTTCAAAGGTTGTCTTCC
The DNA here is from genome assembly GCA_039090855.1 of Macrothele yani. Lineage (NCBI taxonomy): Eukaryota > Metazoa > Arthropoda > Arachnida > Araneae > Macrothelidae > Macrothele > Macrothele yani. Next base: position 118,402,710 of record CM077004.1, on the reverse strand, counting down.
AAACTGTTCTAATGAGACGAAAAAAAAAGTGTAGGGGGAAGTGTACGTGGATACACAACAAGAATACCAGAGAGTTCAGACACGCAAAATAATCATTCCCAAAGTATTAGGCACAAGGGTTTTATGCTAAAATACAAAACAGCACACGCTACAGGCTAATCAATCATATTGTAAGCTATAGAATAATGCATCCAAAGAGCTATTATGTCCTAATGAGGATTTAATCATATCTGTAGTTACACAAGCCTTGAATAAATGAGATTATTAGAACATTAACTGTGAGCAATTAAATGAAGGTCTATAAATATAGTAAACACTTTGGTTTACTTGTTAGAAAAAACCCTCAGTTTAAAAGAAATTACAAAGAGGCTTTAAATAAATTTGATATCAGCACAGTAATACACTGCTAGACAATTGCTAAGGACGGATCATAAACGGCTATATAGCGCATAAAAAAGTAAGTGTGGTTGGATGCCAAGTGAAATAAAATAATGTCAGAATGCCAGGACATTACAAGAAAGACAATTTATTGTGCTCTGAAAACCAGAAGGCTTTGGAACGTGTTCAAGGGACAAACAGGCCATTTTGTGCAGAATATGTAAACGTGAAAAAATACAATTACCGTCCGCAGGCGTTCCGGCGTAAGATGTCAATACGGGATATGGCCACCATGGGGGCGATGCAAGATTCCACACGTCGTGTCATGCTTTGCACAACATTATCAAGCAGCTGTTGGGGTAATTTATCCCATTCCTCTTTCAGTGCACGGGTGAGGGTGTCCTTGTTTATTGGAGGACATTGGCGACCAGCAAGACTCCTCCCCAAAGCATCCCACACATTTTCAATGGGATTCAGATCTGGAGAACGTGCTGGCCATACGAGGCGTTGAATATCCTCGCTCTCAAGCCACTCCTGGACAGCGACTGTTCGATGACATGTTGCGTTGTCGTCCATGAAAATGAATCTATCACCGACAGCACCACGGAACATGCGAACATGAGTAGCAGAACATCATTAATGTATCGTTGGCCAGTCATAGTCCCAGTTGGAAGCACATAGAGGGACGTACTGCCATTGATCATGATGCCAGCCTATACCATGACACTACATGTCGGATATCAGTCCCTTTTCTGTATGTTTGCTGGACAATATGCAGTACCACTATCACGCCAGATCAGTTGTCGTCGACAATCAGACGATAGACTGTATCTACTCTCATCTGAGAAGAGGACAGCAAACCAGTCGTTATCAGTCCAATTGCGATGTTGATGGCACCATTGCAAACGGGCGGTACGGTGACGTCTGAACAATGGGATGCACACAACAGGACGGCGGGCGTATAGTCCTCCTTCATGCAAACGTCTGGCGACAGTTTTTCGGGAGATCCTCTTGCCAATAGCAGCCATAAACTGATTTGCTACCTCACTAGCTGTGCTGCGCCAGTGTCTTTTTGTTGATAGCACTATGTACCGATCTTCTGCAGGTGTCGTACTGCGAACACGACCACCCCCGTGACATTTGCTACACTCTCCATTTGTTTGAAATGATTTCCAAAGCCTTGAAACAACACTGTGGCTGACGTCGAACTCCCTGGCAACATCTGTTATTTTTCGCCCTTCTTCAATCTTGCCAATAATACGGCCACGCGTAAAATCATCTAGGTGATGTCGGGAAGACATACTGAAAATTGCAAGTTCGTCAATTGATTCTTTCCCTTTCGACTTTGCGTTTGAACAACAACGGTCAATACGCGTCAAATCCTTTATATCTCTTATCAGCGCTATGACGTCACGAACAAGTTCGGCAATCCAAAATTTGCATACGCACAACACGTCTTACTGTATCCCGCACTTATGCTAATTTCCACATTTTCCTGCCTTCCATTTTATGGTTGCTATCGTTGCTACTGTCATCCGTCCTTAGCAATTGTCCGGCAGTGTATCAACATCACAACCAAATATCAAAACTTTTTTGTTTTGTTTCTATTGCTGAAATGCATGACACGCATTTTACGAGGCAGTGTAAAAGTAATAAACAGCAGAAATGAAAATGGTATTAAATTTATTCATGAAAATTTAATTGTTATGTATGAAAAACATGTATTCACAAATTCTTGCTCTTCTGATTGTATTTTCTAAGACACCTACACATCTCTCCCCAAGTTCTGTTGCTGATAAATGAAAGTATCTCATTTTTTTTGTCCCTGTAAAATTGAGGATGGTTTTTGATGTAAAAGTTTCAACAACTGCTGCACAAGCCTGTGACATATAGCAGCCTGCATTAAATTAACTGAGCTTCTATTTTATTTATGAAACACAAATATCATTTTAAGTGGGATGCTTACTTTTGCATCATTGTATTAATTGAACAAAGCTACACTAATGTGATAAGATATGATAATATTGTCAAAAATAATGCTTGGTACATACATGTATAATAACCTGAGTACAGCATTGATGTCGTATCTTCAAATTTATGTTATAATATCTAGAATAAGAAAGGCAGTTTAGTTTTTGATACATTTCTTGTATGAATTTTGTTTATCTTAGTGATTTCTCATGAAAGAAATACGGGATTTTTACGCCATATAATACAAATTTTGAAGATGACAATCCGATTTTCGGAGTAAATGTGACAAGAATGGTAAGTCAGATAATATCCGAAAACTTGAAAATTTTCATCGTCCTGGAGCGGAACTCGAACCCGCGTCTCCTAGATAGCGCCCGGGTATGCTAACCACTACACCACCCAGAACGACCAAGTTTCAAATTTCCGATCAATTTGAATGTAACCATCGCTAAAAATCGGATTGTCATCTTCAAAATTTGTATTATATGGCGCAATACCGTATTTCTTTCATGATTTATCAGCTTCTGCGGGCAATCACGGGATAGGATTCTTAACCTCCAGATTCGCTAAATATGAATGCCGGTTGCTTCGACTAGCGAATCCTGTGATGGTTATATTCAAATTGATCGAAAACTTGAAACTTGGTCGTTCTGGGTGGTGTAGTGGTTAGAATACCCGGGCGCTATCTGGGAGACGCGGGTTCGAGTCCCGCTCCAGGACGATGAAAATTTTCAAGTTCGGATATTATCTGACTTACCATCCTTGTCATATTTACGCCAAAAATCGGATTGTCGTCTTCAAAATTTGTATTAGTGATTTCTATTTTAACAGTTTTCTGAAAGACCAAGCGGGAAGAAAACTTCGTGTCATTATTATTATTGTTTTTTTATTGGAGGTTCAACGACCACCGTGAGCAACTCAATGGGCTATAAGCAGTCGCTCGTCCCTAATTTAGGGTCACTGGTTCCAGGGAAGGAAGAGAGCCAGTGCCGCAAGACAAACACAACACCCATGCCTCACCGGGATTCGATCCCGGACCCCTTTTGGACGAGAGGCCATCGCTTCGACCACTGCGCCACCGGGGCGGCACGTGTCATTACCTTGAGAAGGAAGGATTTCGCCCCATTACTGCGGAGGGGATAATAGCTTATACATTTAATGTATATCAAGTATTGAAGCTAAAACATTTGGCAGAACATTCACCTTAATGTTTTTAATTCATCAAAAATCTGGTAAATTTGGAGCATCAAGTAACAGAAAAATTGTCGTGATTCAAATTGTGCGTTCTAAACTTTTATTACGGTTAGTAAATGCGATTCCACCTGAGTTTTCCATATCTTCAGTAATTGTTATGATGTTCTGGCAGAAATAATCACGATTAAGGTTCACTTCTCAATCTAGAAAACGTGCGGCTATGTACAAATAATATTGTCTTCCGTGATTAACAAAAAATGAATTTACATACCTTAAATGTTTCGCAAATATTCATTACAATATTAGAAATCATTGCCTGTAAACAACCCGATCTGTGCACATAAACTTACACTGACTACGGCAATATTATTCGTGTGTATTTTTAATGAAATGAGTTTGTATCGGTAATTTCTACATTATAATATAAACTTACTTAAAATACTGTAGTTCTGTATCACAAGTTGTTACCGAGATCAGAATATTACTAAGAACACTTTACTCGACATTTCTAGTAGAAACATATGCAGATCGAACTAATAACCTCCTTCTTCCTAACAACTCATTCTGAAATTTAAAACGATTGCAATCAGATTTTGGTAAATGATAATTTTCTAGCGAATAAATCTAGGTTTAGTATTCCAAGAAACACAATTATAACAATTGTTAAACGTTGATATTTAGAAGTAGTATAACGAAGTAGATTTATGCGTCATTTTTTGGTCCACACCGAAATCGAACCCGAGTCCACTTATTCCGGAACAAGTCGCTCTACCAGCTGAGCTACGCAGACGTTCGTTCTCGCTGCTATCTGCATTTATGTCGTGTGCGTCCTGCGGGGCAGGCACGTCACATCCCCCTCAGCGAAAGAGGGCCGGGAGCATAGCCCACGGGTCAGCTGTGACCATGAGTCGTTGCAGGCAGCCATCCGCTGTAGAACGTGCACTTGAGAACTCCCAGTCAATCTGGTGTGTGGAATGCAGCGTCACACACATTTATTTTTAGAAGCGCTGAAGAAGGGATTCTCTTATTTTTCTTGTCACGTGGTGTGGAAAGAACATCACACCATTGCGAGATCTTTAACGGCCGGTTCATCGGGGAAGTTCCGGCGCCATTATAACGAAGTAAATTTCTCCGTCATTTTTGGTCCACGCCGGTAATCGAACCCGAGTCCACTTATTCCGGAACAAGTCGCTCTACCAACTGAGCTACGCAGACGTTCGTTCTCGCTGCTATCTGCCTTTATGTCGTGTGCGTCCTGCGGGGCAGGCACGTCTCGGTAGCCTGTCAGGTCTTGAAAATACGTTAAAACTGGAGGGCACGCAAACTAAGGAGGTTAGAATAAGTATTATTCTAGAATAAGTATTAAGTATTATCCTAAGGAGATTAGAATAACTATTATTCTAACCTCTTTGAAGCAAGGCCGTCTTGAGAATAAAAAGCCATGACATTAGAGAGATGCATTCCTAGAGGTCTGCACGGGCCTTAATTTGGAAAGCCCGGCCCGTTTCAATTTTTTAAATTAAAGCGCTGCCTGGCCCGTATATTTCTTCTGTTTCCAAGGCCCGGGCCTACCCTTAAAATTTCAACAAGTACCAAAACTCGAATTTGACCAGGTGCACTCGGTCATTCGACTCCTGAAGAGTTTTCGTTTTCTTAATTGCTATACGTATTCTGTTACAATAAACATTAATTTAGAATATTTTTGAGACTCTGTATAAGTCACGTGACGTCCGAGAAGGGGGGGGGACTTGTATACCAAAACTATTGCACGAAAAGGAGAATTTCCAGGGCTCAGAACCACTCACTTTTTGCGGTCGTGACGACATTTCGACTGATAGCCTCACGGGCTGGTTGTCAGTTTACATCCCGCCCGCCGTTCGTGCGATTGGCCTGCAAATGCAATAATTTGCATAACTTGTGCGTGCGCACGCACCCTGCGAATTATATGGAGTTGCGTTCACGCCTTTCGTGGTGTAGAATTTCCTCTGTCAGGCGGTGTACATATTAACTCAGTGATGTGTACCGCCATGCGCATTTTGTTATAAACTATACATTATCGTAGAACGGGAGTTCCTGGTTGCATTTTCATCATACACTGCCTCACATAGAAAATGCAACCAGGAACTCCCATGATGTTAGATATCTATGACGCCAGGGTATCATGCAAACTGATGGGTATGTCTCGACAGTTGGGTTATGTAAATGATTGTAGTTGCTACCAGACCGTAAGATAGCTGAAGGAGATTAAAGCGCAAAACCAGCCGGCGTATCTAAGTTTGGTCTTACTCACCCTGGCATGTGGTTTTCCTTACCTGGGTATGTGGTCTTCCTCCCATAGGCATGTGGGCTTCCTCACCTGGAGATGTAGGCTTCCTCACCTGGGCATGTGGTCTTCCTCACCTGGGCATGTGATCTTCCTCACCTGGTTATGCAGACTACTGCATTCATGAGTAATCTCGGTGCCGAAATCACGGTGTACGAACTGAGAATTCTTGGGAGACGTCATAGGGAATCCATCCCACCATCACACGAACAATTTTGTCAGTTCTACGTGCGACTGCTTAGTTCCTGCGTCTCATCGCGGCAGAAATGCATCGGGATGGAGCAACTGCCTGTCGAATATGACGACAGTTGTTGGAGGAAGGTAATGTGCGTCGCCGCAATAAGACTGATGATCGCAGGCGGACGTCCTCGATCTCTGCATTAGACGGCAAGTTGTAGCAGCCGTACAATCCACAGTGCACGATATTACATGAGGTGCACAGACAGTCATGCACAACCCCGTATCTACAGGGCTATGAACCACAGGTTGACTGAGGCAGATTTGCGCTCACGCCAGCCATAACGACGACTGCCACTAACAACAGCACGTCGCAGTGAAAAGTTGCAGTCGTGCCGTACCAAATATGCATAGAGAGGAAAATGCCGTCTTCAGCGACTATTCTCGATTTTGTCTCACCTCTGAAGATCGTTGATTAAAAGTCTGGAAACGACGTGGTCACCTGGATGATCTTCCTGCTATACGTGAACGTCATACAGTTCCTCAGCATGGTGCCATGGTTAATGATGCTATCATTTTCAACAGCCGTTCATCGCTCATACTCTTAGTGTGAACAATGGCAGCTCGACATGCGTCAAGACGGTGCTGCAGCCTGTTTTGTTGCAACGTCTCCGTATCATCCCTGATGACTAGTTTCCAAAAGATAACGACCGTTTGCACACTGTCAAAGTCATCAGAATGATGACTACTGGGTACTCAGGTGTTGCCCTGGCCAGTGCGATTTCCGGACGCCTCTCTAATAGGAAACGTATGATACGTCATCGGCAGACGACTTGGGCTCTGCACAATCCTGCGGCAATATCGATGATTTGTGAACTCGGGTCAATGACGTATGGTCAGCGATACAACAGAACATCACCCGAGGACTTTTCCCCTCGATGTCATGCCGTGTTGCTAAATATGTTCCTAACATGGCAATCGCACGATCTACTGACTCAGGATATTGCCTGCTTTTCCATTGTTTTCAATGAATCCCTCAAAAATTAAATCACTTCTTTCCCACCTACTTTTCTACTATGTGGGATAAGGTTGACATTTTCTATGTCGAGCAGTGTAAAATAATCTTATTTCCCAGCGGTGCGGCTTACTGACCTGTTCGTCGTAAGTCTCATCTGTATGTTGCTCATACAATGGGTATAGTTATTCCTGTTACCTGGACCACTCAATCGAAGGTACATTGGTCAGGAGAAAATGTGCCTCCGGGATTGTTTCTAAACAAAATGTAACTGCATATGTAAGAAAGAGGGTATGAAGGATTAGAAGGTCTTAAATGTGTGTCAGGAAAATGCCGGTGTGTGCGTGTGTTTACTTGTAATTGGTATCATAAGAAACGCAATGATCAATGGGTCCCATGAGTTATTTGTATACGTGTTTAGAATTTGTATATCATCTGTATTTAAGGAATCACGTAATCAGAGAAAACAGAGGGAGATAAAGGGGAAATGAAACGAAAATGCAAGGATGTCCAGTTTTGTTCCCATAATGCATCATAATCTGTAAAATGTGCTGGGACTAAGTTTCAGACAGTTGGTAATTGCGAAAGATTTCGAAAGACAATGAGGTATCTTTTCTTTTGATTTCCGATGGAAAAGCCACCGAAAAGGAACAGAAAGGAGCCATCTATTCTCGATGACGTCCATTAAGGAAAATACCGAAAAAGTTATGAACCATCTATTTTTACAGCTGGAGCTGATACAAGGTTGAAAAGAGATCCATACAACAAAACAATCTAGAGATCTTAACCGGAAGGAAAAGAACTTAAATTCAGAAGAGATGACAATATGACTTATTCAATGAGACATATTCTGTGCACCTAAGATGTGGAAAGAATGCAGATATCATACAAACAGCATCACTGCCTCACCCCGAAATGTTCTTTGAAAGAATGAATTGCAAGGAGTCAACGGGGCCAAAAATATACCTTTTGAAGAAATTATGGAGACCATTCAGTAGATTTTCTAAGCAAAATAATTTCAGGTGACATTGTTGCAACTATCTTTCATGAATAAGTGTTTCTAAAACCACGGAAATTAGAACACAATGATGCTTGTATCCCAAATTAAAAGGAAAATTTACGATTCCGTACAAAATTACAATGAAAGTGATCAAATTAATACCAGATAAATGAAAATTAGAGAATACACTTATACTAACATTTACTATTGAAATAAAACGTTTAGCAGCGCATCTGTAGAAATGGCTAGATATCCGGATTCTCCTTAACCAGGAATACCTTCATGATACAAATGTATTTTCACAAACAGTATTAGTGTCGGTAGAATTGAGAATACACTGTCTTGATTTTCTTATGATTTGGAAAATCACTAAAGCTCCGTTTTATTGTTTCTAGTAACATAACATATAGTGCCACCAAAAGTGGATTCCGCTTAATATCACTTTGCAAATTAGGTTTAGAAAGCGTTGTATTTTGTAACAACCATAGGTGGTAATAAACTGTTAATTAAACCATTGATTTTAATCATAGAGTTTAATCTATGATTAAAATACCGTTGATTCTATGATTAAATCTATGATTAATTAAACTATTAATTTTCATCATAGATTTTAATTTGTGATGTAAGGGCAGGATGATTACGTAAGCACTAATACTGGCAATGACATTGTTACAGTTACATCAAATTACTGTTCGCGTGAACCCATTGGAATTGTCAAACTTTTTTTCTATGGCCAGAAAAAACAAAATTGAGATCCTATAACATTACCTGATTCAGAGTTATATATAATGAAGTTATGGAGAGTGTTAATCTCTATTGCCTTCTCGGTAGCTATCGTCGTAAAGTATGCAGCAGAAAGTGATGGTGGAACTGGTTCACTAATACACCGAATTTGTCCTTGGTGGCAAGCAGTATATTGTATTGTTTATTCCATAAAAATACGCTTTCACATTTGAACTTCAGAAGAAGAAAAAAAGTCACTGTGAATCTCTACAAAAACGAACGCCTGTCAACTCGTCCTACACCCAGAAGTACCACTCCACATGCTTCTCGAGCATCTGACACCCACTATCTTATACGATCTTTACAAAGATGCTTTGTAATTTGACAGAAAAATGCCAGAAACAAATGTTTTTGTGCAAAAAAAGACTAAATCAACATTGTGTCCGAACTTACCATGGGCACTTAACTATGGTATAGTAAGGAACAAAATAAATAAAATTCATCATTTCAAATACACTATGCAAACAAAGTATTCGGATAGCTCCATGTATGCAAATAAACGTGCATTTGCAAATCCAGACGCACACATACAGAGTGTGTTGCGAGATGTACGTAAACGGGAGTTTTGGCTCATCTGTCAGAATGCATTGGAAGCAACTATGATGCGTAGAGCTGAACTGATGGACTTTGAAAGGGGGCAGGGAAGTTGGTTGCCTTCTGAGTAAGAAACCATTGCGTAGAATTTTCTCTCTCCTGAGATTCTACAAGTCCACTTTCGCTGATATTCTTTATCACTGAATAGCAGATAGTGCCACTTCACCGAAGCCGTACTCTTACAACCGCACGAACTGAGTGATCATGCCATATGAAATTTACCGCAGAATGTGAAGGCATGCACATCCTCAGCCACAGGGCTATCCAGCGATGTTGAACAAGCCACATGGAGCATTTATTTGCACAAGAACAAACCATCGGGGCTACATGACGAAGGATACCATGCTAGGTCAGCTACACACAAGACCATCATCACTCCAAGCAATGCCAGACTGCGACTGCAGTGGTGCCTCGCTCGCCATTCATGTACAACAGAAAAGTGAAAGAAGGTTATGTGAGTAAATGACTCACACTACTCACTCTTTTGTTTGGATAGTACTTGCGTTTGCCTAGGGAATGCTGTCAAGTGGACTGCATTGGCCCTACAATCAATTTTGGAGGGGACTCTGTGATGGTGTGGAGATGCTTCTGCCAGCAAGAACTGAAACCTTTGGTTGTGATGATTTTCAACCTAATGGTAACCAGTTACCAAAATATTCTGAACAATCCTGTGTGTCCCTGTCTGTTTTAGCTATATTCTGGGTACCCTTCAACTCTGAAACACCTGTCCAGGCTGGGTTTGTGAGGCAGGGACAGGCGTTGGAACAGAGACCGGAGGTCCAGGTGTTGGATAGACCGATCTAAAGTCCCTATTGTAAATCTCATATAAGTGGGGCAAGCAGGAATACCTAATCCAGTCTCAGCAAGTAAGACCTTACTCTGTGGCAAGTTACAGGTAATCAATTATTATTATCGTAAATTAAAAGTGCAAAAACCAACCTTTAAAACTTCAATATCAAAATTTTTTGATCCCTAATATATATCATTGCCCCTTTTGTGTAGTAAATAACGAAAAAAATCGGTTTCTATAAAATTGCAACAAAGTTATCAACCTAACAAGCCAATGTTTCCAAATGGGAACAATAAATAAACGAAGAAAAAAGTTTATCAGAAAATTTCGAAGTGCATATGTTATACAGTATACAGGTATAAAAAGCTTTTTAAACTAAACAAAAGTTTGAAACTCGCAATTAACATAATGCGGCATTTAAAAGGTTAAGCACATCGTTTTTCATCAGATATTTTCCATATTGATTTGTCCATTTTTAGCACGTCTTTTGTAAAAAAAGATCGTGCTTCTGTTATCGGTTTGTCCGTCCATCCGTCCGCCTGTACCCACGATATCTCTGCAACTATTAGTCCGATTTGAAAAATTCTTTTTACATTCGGAAGCTTGAAATATGCGAATGGTGATCCTTCATTTCGTTTTTTATTTTACCATGCACAATTTTGCTGCTAGGGGGCCGTAAATGCAGATGATGTCGAATTCAAAATTACGTTTTAATCCACATATTTGCTTCTAAACATCCGATTGAAAAAATTCTTTTATCTTTCGATTCCATTTATGTCGAAGAGTGTTTTAGATATAGTTTCATTTTCAAATTACGCATAGATTTTCCGTAAGGAGGCGTAAAAGTAAACTACATTTTTTCCGATAACTCTTCTCCTGAAACTCCGATTTGAAAAATCTTTTTTCAGCGGATACATCTCCTTATGGAAAATGTTTTGCATATAATTTTGAATTTTTGGTAAAGAATACTTTGGCCACCAGGGAGCGTAAGTTTTAACTTTTGCTTCTGATGAATTTGCCATAAAATCTGAGCTTCTAAAATATCGATTGAAAAACTTCTTTCGTGGACTGATGCCACTCACATCGATAAACATTTTCGGAATATTTTCTTCTTAAAATATTCCACGGTTTCACCGCCAGGGGGCGTACATATATATTTTATTTTTGTCAATATCTTGACTTCTAGGAGTCCGATTTGAAAAATTCCTTCTTCCTTGGATAGTGTTTTCAGTGTAACATGTTTTTCATATAATTTCAAAATTTTCAAGTAATTCATAGACTTTCCGCTAGGGGCCGTAAAGGTAAATTGCGTTTCGCCCTATATCTCTGCTTCTAAATCTCCGACTTGAAAAATTCTTTCTGCACCGGATACAGCACCTAATGGGAAATCGTTTGCACATAATTTCTAATTTTTGTAAAAAAATGGTTTGGCCACCAGGGGCGTAAATCTTAACTTCCGCTTCTGATCTATTTGCAGCAAAATATGAGCTTCTAAATTCTCGATTAAAAAAACGTCGTTTGTAGACCGATACTACTCATGTCGACAAACCTTTTAGGAACATTTTCTTCTTAAAATAGTGCATGGTTTCTACGCCAGGGGGCGTAGATGTATATCTTGTTTATGTCAATATCTCTACTTCTAAAAGTCCAATTTGAAAAAATTCCTTCGTTGTTGGATAGTGTTTCCGATGCGAAATGTTTTTTCTATAAATTTAAAAATTTCACGTAAATCATTTAAGACTTTCCGCTACGGCGCATAAAGGTAAATTGCGTTTTCTGCTCCTAAAACTCCGATTTGAAAAATTCTTCCTGTATCGCATACCAGACCTGATGGAAAATATTTTTCATATAATTTCTAATGTTTTTAAATAATGGTTTGGCCACCAGGGGGCATAAGTGTTAATTTCTGCTTCTGATGTATTTGTAGCAAAATCTGGGCTCCTGAAAACTCGACTAAATTTTTTTCTTGGACCGATACCGCTCATATGGATAAACCTTTTGAGAATACTTTCTTCCTAAAATAATGCATGGTTTTCCCACCAGGGGACGTAAAGTCACATCTTATTTTTGTCGATAACTCTGTTTCTAAGAGTTCGTAGGCTCAAGATTCCGTTTACACCAATATCTGAGGGATTAAAGACCCGATTGAAAAACTTCTTTCTTCCGTCAGATACTACTGTTTTCCATGTCGGTTCCATTGCTTTTGAATAGCTTTGATAAATTTAATTTGCGTCAGAATGGATTCAAAAGACGTGCTTATTACACCCGAAAATTCGATGCAATCTTTCTTGTTTTTTTTTTTTTTACACTTAAACTTCGCCGCCCGGTGGCGCAGTGGTCTAAGGCGCTGGCCTCTGATCGTTCGTCCGTAAGAGGTCCGGGTTCGAATCCCGGTCAGGCATGGATGTTGTGTTTGTCTTACGGCACTGGCTCTCTCCCTTCCCTGGAACCAGTGACCCTAAATTAGGGACGGGCGACTGCTTATAGCCCATTGAGTTGCTCACGGTGGTCGTTAAACCTCCAACAACAACAACACTTAAACTTCGCAATGCAAAAGATCTGGGGAAAACAAATAAAATGGCATGGGAAGAGTTCTAAAAATGTTAGTTGAAGTGGTGCTTTAAAAGGATATAGACACCACATACTCTAACGATACTAGTTACAAAAATGAAATATGTCATGTGAATAGTAGTGCACAACGAAATCAAAAACTGGATGCGATTGGTAGCACTTCATTCATTTTGAATGGCGTCATATGCTACAAATGGCGTCGGCACAAATAAATCATCGAATGCGAGTTAAAGCGGCCTAATTTTGATGGAAATCGTTCTCTAATGCCTGCGAGCAAAATCTTTCTAATTTCAGTTCCAGTTTGCTCAATTGTTGCCTTGCATCTGAGCTACAACTGATAGATACCGCCCCGGTGGCGCAGGGGTCTAAGCGATGGCCTCTGATCATTCGTCTGAGAGGGGTCTGGGTTCGAATCCCAGTGAGGCATGGATGTTGTGTTTGTCTTACGGCACTGGCTCGCTCCCTTCCCTAGAACCAGTTGCCCTAAATTAGGGACGAGAGACTGCTTATAGCACACTAAATTGCTCACGGTGGTCGTTAAACCTCCAATCAAAAACGCCGCCCCGGTGGCGCAGTGGTCTAAGCGATGGCCTCTGATCATTCGTAAGAAAAGAGTCCGTGTTCGAATCCCGGTGAGGCATGGATATTGTGTTTGTCTTACGGCACTGGCTCTCTCCCTTCCCTGGAACTAGTGACCCTAAATCAGGGACGGGCGACTGTTTATAGCCCATTGAGTTGCTCACGGTGGTCGTTAAACCTTCAATAAAAAAAAGTATCTATCAGTTTTTTTTTTTGGTTTTTGATTTTTTTTTATTGGAGATTTAACGACCACCGTGAGCAACTCAATGGGCTAAAAGCAGTCGCCCTTCCCTAATTTAGGGTCACTGGTTTCAGGGAAGGGAGAGAACCAGTTCCGTAAGACAAACACAACATCCATGCCTCACCGGGATTCGAACCCGGACCCCTTTCGGACGAATGATCAGAGGCCATCGCTTAGACCACTGCGCCACCGGGGCGGCCCTGATAAGATACTTTAACCACCGTTCATGCAATATTTCCATTCTTTCGGTATGATCTGTTTTTTGCTCTATTACTTTTGCAATTGCAGAAAACTAATAGGTTTTTGCTCTATTAGTTTTGCAAGGAGAGATATCGGTTTCCACGCCACCCTGGAGATAGGATATCTGGCGCGTCAACCCTTTTAGCCTTGTGCTGGGCGGTTTCCCCCATGGCGTGAAGAATCTTCGTAACACGAGGCCTATTTCCCATGACGAAAACATTCGCTTTAGCCTAAGATGCCGAATCTTGAAATCCTTTACAGACATTGCCCAAAATTGGCATATCTCTCCTAGAACGAATGGCATCCCCTAACCCTTTCTTTTGCCGCCCTGGTGGCGCAGTGGTCTAAGGCGTTGGCCTCTGATCATTCGTCCGTAAGGGTCCGGGTTCGAATCCCGGTCAAGCATGGATGTTGTGTTGTCTTACGGCACTGGCTCTCTCCCTTCCCTGGAACCAGTGACCCTACATTAGGGACGGGCGACTGCTTATAGCCCATTGAGTTGCTCACGGTGGTCGTTAAACCTACAATAGCCGCGGTGGCGCAGTGGTCTAAGCGATGGCCTCTGATCATTCGTCCGAACGGGGTCCGGGTTCGAATCCCGGTGAGGCATGGATGTTGTGTTTGTCTTACGGCACTGGCTCTCTCCCTTCCCTGGAACCAGTGACCCTAAATTAGGGACGGGCGACTGCTTATAGCCCATTGAGTTGCTCACGGTGGTCGTTAAACCTCCAATCAAAAAAAAAAAAAAAAAAAAAAAAAAAAAAAAAAAATAACCCTTGCTTTGCAAACCACTCGGAAGTTATTCTGCCACACGGAGTTGCAGCATACGATTCCTCGTCTCCTAGCCCATCCACTTTCCCGCTTAACTCTTCTGCTTCAAACAAGTCTTTCTCATGGACGAAGGAAAGCTCCCTTTCATGATCTTCTCTTTTAGGATTATTTTCTTCCTTGTTGAAGTCTTCGACCTCCATTTTCATCTTCTTCCTCTTCGAAATCATCTTCTTCTTCGCATTTCTTCCCTTTTTGTTTTTTAAACATATCTTCTATCTTTTTATATTCATTTTCTTCAACCACTCTTTGATTTTGTTTCTTTTCTTCTTCTTCCTCTGAAAATCTACTCCTATAAACAGTTTTGCCGCTGTCCAGGCAGCGCTCAGCAGGATGCGCTCAGAAGGATGAACTTCGGTGGGACGCGCTCAGAAGGATGAACTTCGGTGGGACGCGCTCAGAAGGATGAACTTCGGTGTCGGCATAAGGTCTCCGGCATCTTTATAAACGATGCTTAAGAGAAATATTGACAAGCCCCCTATTGTCAATGAGGCAGGCATTTATGCCATCCCACTAAAATATCCGGACGGCTCCAGGCGATACTACATCGGAATGACCAAACGTTCGTTTGGAATTAGAATCAGCGAACATAAAAGGGATACAAGAGACGGGAAAATAACTACTGCCCTATCAAGAGAAGTCAAGTTCAAGTCCGCCGATCCTATATGGAGTGATGTAAAGAAATTAGCTTCATACTCCACACCCAAATCTACTGCCATTCGCGAAACCTTGGAAATCTTGACCAGCTGCGAGGCTTGCAACGATAGCGTCTCTCTGGAGTTACCACGTATTTGGAATCAATTCTTCAAATAATGCTGAGATTTCTACTATAGTACCGCGTGCCCTACCAACGTGACCTCGTTTCTTCGAAATATCACGTTTGCTCCTAATCATTTATTGTCTAGTCAAGTCACCGCGTTTAAAGTGTTGAAACGTTCTATTATCCTGTTTGCAGTTAGCTGTCTACCTTCCTTGAGAAAGCCATCTGGTTGATGTGTGCGAAAGCTTGGAAATTTTGATTATTTATTCTACGCCAATAAATTTTCGGATTTTTAGTATATAGTTATACTATTTTGAGTATTACAACAACAAGAATCTCTAAACGAAATTTCATTCTTTAACATAAGCATCAAGTTGGGAACACATGGAATAATTAATATAGACATAAATCAAGCTGTTCTTTCTCTGTAACGTAACGACAGAAATTTTAAAATTTGATCGTCCTGGAATGGGAATCGAACCCCACATATCCCGATTTCCGCTCGAGTATGCTAACCATTACGCCACCCAAGATAACGAAATCCAAACAACTGAGATATTTAATCTGAAACGTCAGACTTTGATTTCACGGTGCAGTGTATTCAAAGTCTGACATTTCAAATTAAATACCTCAGTTGTTTGGATTTCGTTGTCTTAGGTGGTACAATGGTTAGCATACTCGACCGCAAATCGGGCGATGTGGGTTCGACTCCCGTCCATGATGATCAAATTTTAAAATTTCTGTGGTTACGTTACCCATTACATGGGATTATGATTCAATGATTGTGAAAAACCGTTATGTTGGCGTTTTTAAGATCCCACACCAGGTTCAAAACTATCTTTTTTTTTTTTTTAATATAATTTAAACCAAATGTTCATTCCACTGAAAACTCAATGGAAACTACGCCGTCTTTGGAAAATCAGAAGCCGCTGTGGCGCAGTGGTCTAAGCTCTGGCTTGTGGCATTTCGTCCGAGAGGGGTCCGGTTTCGAATCTCGTTGAGGTACAGATGTAATGTGTTTGTCTTACGGCACTGGTTCTCTCCCTTCCCTGCAACCGTGGCCTTAAAGTAGGAACGGGCTGCTGCTTATAGCCCAACTTTTTTTTCTTTCCTTTTTTTTTTTTTTTGATTGGAGGTTTAACGACCACCGTGAGCAACTCAATGTGCTATAAGCAGTCACCCATCCCTAATTTAGGGTCACTGGTTCCAGGGAAGGGAGAGAGCCAGTGCCGTAAGGCAAACACAACATCCATGCCTCACCAGGATTCGAAACCGGACCGAATGATCAGAAGCAATCGCTTAGACCACTGCGCCACCGGGGCGGCACCCAACTTTAATAATAATAAAAAAAAAAGTTACAAATCTGTTTATTTTTTCGTAATAACTACCATGATTAACACTAAGGTCTATAAGCAGTCGCCTGTCCCTTCCTTTGGGCTACTCATTTCAGACAATTGAGATAGATTGTGGGATTTAATGACCACCGTGAGCAACGCAAAGGAATATAAGCAGTCGCCCGTCCTTGATTTAGGTCCGCTGCTTCCAGGGAAGGGAGAGAGCCAGCGCCTAAGTCTGACCCATCTCGGAGAAATTGTCAGGAGCCTGAGCCTCAGACCACTTTGACACAAGGGTAGCCAAACTAAAAATAAAGACACGAATAAAAGCTACTCTACAGCACTTTGCGGAATCGTGTTAAAACTTTGGAAACAGTGGAAATGCTTCCACTGAGAAGTACATCATGCGTTCTTTTCTAACTGCATCACACATTATTTTCTCCTGGGTGAAGAACTTGTGCTAAACGCAATTTAAAAATCTACATCATACTTCTACGTGTTTTCCAAAGGAACTTTCAGAATATTTTATGAACAGATATAACCTGACAAGAATAAGTGACTCAAACGTAAATGCGCGTTAAGAACTTAAAAAAAAAAAAACCCTCCCCGACGCGTGAAACAAAGCGTAATCAATGGGGATCATTAAATACTAATTTCTCCCAAATGCCTGCTACCAGTTCATGTTTGTCTCAACCATCAAGAGTTATTTAAATATTGTTCAATACCTAGCAAGAAATCATTAGACAGTTACTTTTATTTTATTTTATGCACAACCAAGTGCGTGATGTGATAGTCACAGAATACATAGCGTGAGGATGACAAAAAAGCTGAACAAACGCACGTATTTAAAAGCGGCTTCTAATACAGAGGAAATGAATTTTAAGCTACATACATCAACGTAAAAAATTGGAAAGGGAGTGAGACAAAGTGACACCATATCTCCGAAGCTCTTTAATGCCACATTGGAGAGTGTTTTTCAATCGCTGAGCTGGGAAAACAAGGGGATAAAGATTAATGGAGATTATCTAACCCACCTTCGCTTTGCTGATGACGTGTTCATTTTTGCAACTACCCCATCAGAGCTGCAGAGTATGATCCAGCAACTTGCTGACAAGAGTAAAGAAGTGGGATTAAAAATGAACTTTCAGAAGACAAAAGCGATGTTCAATGCTTTTACAAGAAATGAAGATGTATCGATTGATGGAGAAAAGCTGGAGATAACAGACACGTACGTTTATCTTTGACAGCAGATATCAAGTGAGGGTCACATTGATGAAGAAATTAATCGGCGTACAAAACTTGCCTGGAGAGCTTTTGGAAGAAACAGCAAAATTTTCAAGAGCAATATGCCATTATGTCTTAAAAGAAAAGTGTTTGATCAATGCATCCTTCCAGTGCTTACGTATGGTGCAGAGACGTGGACCTTAACTAAAAGAGACATACAAAGGCTGCAGACAACTCAAAGCAGCATGGAGAGGTGCATACTTGGTGTAACCAGGAGAGAAAAGAAGAGGAACTCGTGGATCCGAAAAATGACAAGAGTGGAAGACATCATGAGATCAGAGTTAAATCCATGAAATGGCAATGGGCTGGACATACTGCCAGAAGGACAGACCATCGATGGACAGCCGAAATTTTAGATTGGATTCCAAGGGACAGGAAAAGACCCAGAAGAAGACCACATGGGAGATGGGTGGATGAAATTCAAAAGTATGCAGGAGTGACATGGAGGAGACTGACACAAGACAGACCGTTGTGGAGGAAACTTGGGGAGACCTTCGTCCAGCAGTGGATTGATAATGGTTGACAATGATGATGATGATGACATCAAGTGGAAAGGACAAAAAGGAAAAAGAAATATACACAGTAATTCAATTTAGCACAAATATTTGTAACAGAAGAACACGAGATATCAGAAGTTGCGGTGTCATGAAATTCTTAGCTAAAAGCAAAATTTAACGCAATTTTCAACAGCATTATCAGAGGTATAATGTGCACAGATGACTCATTACATTATGACGACCTATCTAATAAATTGCAGGACCCCATTTTGCCCGTCTTGGGGTATCTGGTACCATAATGTCAACAGGACGTCCTCCTGTTCACGGCATTTCGGGGTGGTGGTGATTTAGCGCGAACCTGCTTTTTCCAAGTCGAACCACAAATGTTCGTTTGGGTTCATGTCAGGTGAATTTGTAGGCCAGGGGATTAACAGAAAGTCACCAGCATGTTCCTCTAACCATTCCTTGACGATTCTGGTAGCAGTTGTATTCGGCCCAGTCCGGTTGCAGTTGTATGGCATGGCGCGTTATCCTGTTGGTAATGGCCATCACCACAAAGGAACACAGTTGCAATGAATGAGTGAACTTGGTCCGCAACGATGTTCAGATACCTGACAGCTGTTAGGGATTGTGCCATTGGGATAATGGGGCCTAAAATGTCCGAGAAAACATCGCCCACAGCAAAACACCGTCGCCGCCGAACTGTTTCCACCCAACAGTGCATCCAGGTGCCATAACATCCGTTGGTAATCGGCGTATCTATGCACGGCCGTCTACGTGATGCACCAGGAATATTGATTCGTCGGAGCAGGCCACTTCCTTCTACTCACCCACGGTCCAATCTCGATGGTCTTGGGTCCATTTCATGCGTTGTTGACGATGATGTGCTGTGAGCATGGGGACCCGGCTTGATCTTCGGCTACGCAAACCCACGTGCAGAAGGCTGCGATGAACTGTGTGCTGTGACATATTGCCCTAATCACCACTGTTGTAGCTGCGGATGATATGTCGCATCAATAAGCTGCGAAAGACACATGTCTGGACGACGGTTCGTCGTTTGACCATCTGTGCACTACTTTTGATACGTACTCACTACAGCGACACGTGAACAATTCAGAAACCACACCATTTCCGAGATCGAAGTTCCGAAGTGTCGTGCCGTCACAATTTGCCATTTATCAAGCTCCGATAAATCGGCAGCTTTTCCAATTCTGACTCCGAACACTCCACTAACCGAAATCCGCTCCTCGGGTTGTATATACAGTATACTGCTCTGTGAACTTCACCTGCGCCATTGTTCGGTCTCCAGGCGCGCTCATTTCTGTAGGATGGAGGTGGTCATAATGTAATGGATCATCGGTGTATGTAACAAGATGGTACATTGCATGCATGTAAAAAATGTATAAACACATGTCTAGAGCAAAAACAAAAACGCACAATAAGGACGCATCGCAGTGAAAAAGAGACATCGTGATAAACCTGTCAGGAATCACTAATGTACAGCAACAAATACGTAAGTTCACACAGTACGGAACTCTACAGCCAATGTTAGGCCTCAATTGACAGCATTGTCTAACCTTGCGTCAACAGGCTGAAGGAATGAAATTCTGTTTTCTCGTGGTGTTGGGTGCGTGGGTCTCTTTGCAACTCATCTCATATCGTTATTTCACTAGTTCGTGTAAGTCTTTCAGGTAAAAAAATTTAGATTCACTCTTTGCCAAAAGATTAAAAAAAACGAAAAAAAAAAAAAAAAAAAAAACGAATCACACCAAAGGAATCATCCAATCAAGATGAAAATTGGTATGTTCAATGTACATGTGTAGGAAAGAGAGTAATTGCAATTCCAGAGCAGTTGGGACATTTATTCGAAAAAAAAAACCCAGCTACACGAGTGAAACAAGTCAGTATGTTGTAGCGCCGCCTTCGAATCGCATACAAGCGGTTTCCCGGCTAGACATAGACGTGTACAGCTCACGGATACTGTCTTGACGTATAGCATGAAAGATGGTGTGCAAATGGCTGTCCAGTTATCCAACATTCCGAGATGGGCGTAGGAGGCTTACCATTATGATCCAAACATTTTTGATCGGGTCATCCGGCTGGCCACGGAGGGCTATCAACATTACGGAGGTATGTTTGGGAGAAACGTGCCATCTGTGGCCGGGCATTATCCTGTTGCAAAATTCCTTTGTGGCTCTGCAACAGGAATGGCAACATAACAGTTCGTAGAAAGTCGTCGAAGTAAGCGTTGAGCCATGTGGATGTTCCTGAGGACTACCAAAGTGTCTGGTTATTGTAGGAAATGGATCCTCAGACAGTCAGTCCGGGTGTGCGAGTCGTGACGTGCCGTTCCACGGAAAAGGCAGGATCCGTGCGCTGCGCAGGCTCGTCTCCAGACAGGAATGCTCTGGTCGCCCGCGCCAAATGCAAACCGTGACTCATCATTGAAAACAACAGGACGCCACTGGTCACTATACCACGTTGACTGGGCCGAATACAACTGCAATCGGTGCCGACGATGCTCTCTTGTCAGTGGTATGCGGTTAAGTGGCCTCCTCGAATATAATCCCCGTGCCGCAAAATATCTACCAACGGTTCAGATCGCCACTTCCGTACCTGTAGACGACGCAACGTGGCCACGGATGGTTAAGAGCAACGAATTTCGTTGTGTTCGTGGGGTTCTCACAATCGCTCGGTCTACGCGTTCTGTCGTTACCCTCGGCCGTCCGCTGCCAGCTTGCTGCTGAATTGTTCCCTCCTCGACACATTTATGCCAACATCGTCCGATTATCGCGTCGCTCCGACTCAAATACCTGGTGATACAGTGACTTGACCAACCGACTCTCTAAACCCAGTTATTCATCCTCTTTCAAACTCGCTCAACTGCTCGCAGTGTGCACGGATCCGACGTCGAGGCATCCCCACAGTCTTTGAAAGTTAATGAAACCGCAATGCTCTGTCACAGTTGTCCCTGCGTACGAGCCTTCCTCTTGATATGTCCTCCTGTTTGTCGGTCCCCATGAGATGTGGCGCCCATTATTTTGTTGTTGGTCTTTATTTTTTGATCATTTGAATATTCGACATGATGTACTTGCACGTGGATTTTCATCAGGACCGAACGACCTTCTCGGGGTGCTTCGTATTTTTAGCACGTTTTTGTAAAAAAAGATCGTGCTTATGTTACCGGTTTGTCCGTCCGTCCGCCTGTACCCATGATATCTCTGGAACTATGAGTCCGATTTGAAAAAATTCTTTTTGCATTAGGAATCTTGAAATATGAGAATGATGATCTTTCATTTCGTTTGTTTTTACGATGTACAATTTCAACGCTAGAGGATGTAAATGCAGATGTCGAATTCAAAAATACGTTTTATTCCACATATTTGCTTCTAAACATTCGATTGAAAAAAATTCTTTTACCTTTCGATTCCATTTTATGTCGAAGAGTGTTTTAGGTAGGGTTACTTTTTCAAATTACGCATAGATTTTCCGCTAGGGGACGTAAAAGTAAATTACATTTTTCCCGATAACTCTTCTTCTAAAGTTCCGATTTGAAAATTCTTTTCTTCAGCGGATACACCTCCTGATGAAAAATCTTTTGCATATAATTTTTTCTAATTTTTGGTAATAAATACTTTGGCCATTAGGGGGCGTAAGTGTTAATTTTTGCTTCTGATGTATTTGCCATAAAACCTGAGCTTCTAAAATATCTAAAATATCGATTGAAAAAATTCTTTCATGGACTGATGCCACTTACATCCATAAACCTTTTCGGAATATTTTCTTCTTAAAATATTCCACAGTTTCTCCGCCAGGGGGCGTAGATGTATATCATATTTTTGTCAATATCTCTACTTCTAGGAGTCCGATTTGAAAAATTCGTTCTTTGTGGGATAGTGTTTCTAGAATAACATGTTTTTCATATAATTTCAAAATTTTCAAGTAATTCATAGACTTTCCGCAAGGTGGCGTAAAGGTAAATGGCTTTCCCTCTATATCTATTTTTCTAAATCTCCGATTTGAAAAATTCTTTCTGCGCAGGATACAGCTCCTTATGGGAAATCCTTTGTACATAATTTCAATTTTTTTTTAAATGGTTTGGCCACCAGGTGGCGTAAGTATCAATTTCCGCTTCTGATGTATTTGCAGCAAAATATGAGCTTCTAAAATCTCGATTGAAAAAAAGTCGTTTGTTGACCGATACTACTCATGCCGACAAACCTTTTACGATCATTTTCTTCTTGAAATAACGCACGATTTCTACGTCAGGGGGCGTAGATTTATATCTTATTTTTGTCAATATCTCTACTTCTAAGAGTCCGATTTGAAAAATTCCTTCTTTGTTGGATAGTGTTTCCGATGCGAAATGTTTTTCCTATAAATTCAAAATTTTCAAGTAAATCATAGACTTTCCGCTAGGGGGCACTAGGGTAAATTACGTTTTTTCACATAATTTCTAATGTTTGGTAAAGAATGGTTTGGGCACCAGGGGACATAAGTGTTAATATCTGCTTCAGATGTATTTGTAGCAAAATCTGGGATCCTGAAAACTCGCCTAAATTTTTTTTTTCATGGACCGATACCGCTCAAATGGATAAACCTTTTGAGACTACTTTCTTCCTAAAATAATGCATGGTTTTCCCACCAAGGGATGTAAAGTCACATCTCATTTTTGTCGATATCTCTGTTTCTTCTTGGAGTCCGATTTGAAAAATTATTTTTGTGTTGGAGAGCGTTTCCGGTGCGAAATGTTTCTCATATAAATTCATGTTTTTCTTAACGCACAAGTCTGCAACCAGAGGGCGTAAGCTCACGAATCCGTTTACAGCAATGTCTGAGGGATTAAAAACCCCATTGAAAAATTCTTTCTTCCGTCAGATACTATTGTTTTCCATACCGGTTCCATTGACCTTGAATAGCTTTGATAAATTTAATTTGCGTCAGAACGGATTCAAAAGACGTGCTTATTACATCCGAAAATTTGGCATCATCTTCCTTCTTTTTTTTTTTTTTTTTTTTTCGGTAAAGAGTATGCTAAACGTATCTGTTCACTCAGTTACGCAAGCTTTATCTGAACACAGTACTTAAAGGCAATCCCGTTCACTAGGTTTTTTATCTGGCTATTTTTTACATTTAAACTTTGTCGAAATACTTTCACAAAATTCTACTTTACGAGGTGATTTAATAGTAAACAGGCAAAACTTCCTTTTACCACAGGATGTATTTGGTTTGCCACTTTAAATGGGAAAATGTGAGGTTTCTTGCGAATAATAGTATGAAATAAAATCCAATGCTGGATGGCATGGGTAGTAGCATATGATTAATTTGAAATAGCGTCACATATGACGACATACATTGACATAAAGGAATCAATGGACGCGATTTAAAGCCTCCTAATTTTGGTGGAATTTGATCCCAAGCACTCTCTAACATTTCAGTTCCTATTAATGTTGTTCAATTGTTGCGATTCCTCTCTGCTACAACTGATAGATATTTCGACCACTATTCACGTAATATTTCCTTTCTGTGAGTGTGATGTTTTTAGGTACCATTAATTTCATATTTACAGAAAAGCTTAGAGTGATATCGGTTTCCACGCCACCCAGGAGGTACGATATCCGACGCGTTAATCGTTTTAGCAAAATGCTGGGCGGCTTCCCCCATAGTACAAAGAATCTTCATACCACGAGGCCTATTTCCCGTTAAAAAAAAAAAAACATTGTTGAATCACAATTTTCTGTTCCTATATACTTCTTCCTCCAAGTATAGCAGCAACTTTCTTTTCCGACTTTTCTCCAACAGGGTCTTAAAATTCTTCGGAAGTTCAGTATTTTCTTTGCAGGAAGAACCGTTTCTCTTCCTGAAAAAGGCATTCACGTCTTTCTTGAACTTCGGCAATCTCTTTCTTTTCCTTTTTTCTTCTTTACTTGCCACCAAATCTTAAATTTCCGTACAAATTGTATTGCTAATAGTAGACAGAGCTTCTATTCTGGAAGGAATGGCATCGCCTGTTACTCGCTTTGAAAATGATTTGGAAATTTCCCTGGCACACGAAAGCATAATCTTCTTGTCTATCCTTCTTTCTGCTTGCTAAATGTTCTACCTCAGCCAAAAGTTTTTGTCACCGGCAAAGAAAATAACCTTTTCTTGATCTTCATAAATTTTTTTCTTCCTTGCTCAAGATTTCCAGTCCATTTTCTTGCTCATGGTACTTTCCCTAGATCTACTGATCTTCGTTATCTTTATATTCTTCATCTCCGAACTCATTTTTTTCTTACATTTTCTTCATGTTGCATGCATTTTTTATATTTCATTATATTCTTTCCTTTCTTCTTATTTTCTCCATAAGGGAGGCCCTAAAAACAATTTCGCCGAAGCCCAAGCACCGAATAACACCAAAACAATTATCAAAAGGCAATCCATTTTAATAACACACAATCGCTAGATTTCTGTTTTGCTCGCCTCAAGCTTTCTCGGTTTCTTAAACATTGAATAACTCATTATGTGTTCCTCTTCTCTGTATATATTATAATACCCAAAACTGTATTTTGTTGAACGTAACAGTACCACATGAACAATAACAATTCCTTTCCTGGTAAAGAAATTTCTGATAAATCGTTCGAGATGTGCTCGGGTTTGATTTTAAGAGGAGGGATAGGTGGTATGCTTATCTAATTGCGCATTTTCTCTTACTTTCCTGAAAGCAGATGTTCTCAATTAGGAACTAACTCCTGCTTAAATCCTTTAAAGTTGCTTTCGGTGATCTCGTTAGCTTTCCCTCCCCCAAAAAATCTTTCTAAAAATTTCAGTGTTTAAAAACGAAACATGGGATTTTGGATCTCTGTCGGTAAAAAACTGTTAAGTTATTATTACGATCGCACACCATTGTCAAAACAGCTCTTGTTTATAATCTTAACCAAATGTTTGTTCCACTAAAAACTCAGACCCAAGTCAGGTCGTCTTTGGATAATAAAAACAAAAACACAAATTCGAAACATTCCACTTTATTTTCCATAATCAATTAAAACCTTGGCTACAGTGGCATCGAGCACTATTTTTAAACTATATTTTACATTATTTTAGCCAAATTCTGAGTTAAGCATCTGAGAACACTCGGTCATGCTCACTCATGCTTATTTCCTTCTGGAAAATAAATATAATCGTACTACGATCTCGTTCATGCTTCTTTCCTTCTGGAAATAAATATAACCCTACCACGATAAGTGACTTAAATGAGAATATACATTTACAATTTGTATGAGCAGAATTGCACGCTACGTGAAACATGAAGTAAACTGTGCGTTTAGTTTGACGCTAATTTTTCTACGACAACATTTTCCAGTTGCTCTCTGTCTTTATATTAACCTAGCCCAATATACTGAAGTCAGAAAGTTAATTTATAATTTTTCAGCAACCTAGCGTGAAACCAATGGGCATTCATTCAAACGTGACACAAGAGACAATATTAGTGACAGCATTTCTAATTACCAGTGCACAAGCATTTAGTACTTTATAACCATTGCATGTTTTGATATTTTTGCATACTGCACTATGATATTTGATCATACAATCATACTGCACTATGATATTTGATTATACAATCATACTTCACTATGATATTTGATCATACAATCATACTGCACTATGGTATTTTATTTATACGTTTCATGTTATGTTATTTGATCATACTGCACTATGTGATATTTTTGCATATAACAAAGTGCAGTATGATCACATTCGCAAATAGGTTCTGTACGACTCACAAATATGATATTTAGAGTAGTCAACAGTTAATGATGTACCCTCGGTAGATCACTGATTGCATGGCACTAGAAGCGTACTGAGACGATTTACCTGTTTCAACATACGTGTAATTTACACTGGTGTCCAAAATTAAAGTCCGGAAGGTAATAGCGGGCAAATAGTCCAAAACGCTGAATGAAATGTTAGGATGCTCACAGGACATACGCAAATGGACACGGGAAACAAATGTTCCTAAGCGAAATTTGGATATGAGTGAGCCGAATGCCGCCCAATCCGGTAAATTGAATTACATACTTAAAGCCAACGGGAAGCTCCAATGGAATTCCTAGTTGACAGAGCGTGAAGAAGCTTTCTTGTGGCTGCAAATGCTTTCCTTATGTCTTATACACATGTATCTGAAGGTGTACGATGGCGAGCGATAGGACGTATAGCAGTAGGACGTACAGCAACAGGATGCAGTTACACTCCCCTCTGGAGAGTGTAAATGCCAAAATCGATTTCTTGCTATCTCTGCTGCCAAAAGACGTATTAAAAAAAATATTTTTCTGATCATAGCTATGAACAACACTTTTCACATATTTTCTCCTTTTGTGTATAATGCTTCCCTCTATATTTTTTCTCTTAACTGTTCGATTTAAAAATCCTTTTGACTGTGACATCTTTTCTCTGCTATGAAAAACCTTTTGTGCACAATTTGTTAATTTTCGTGACATACTTTTTAGCCTGTAGTGGAAGAAAGTAGCTATTTCTATTTCATAGATATTTTATCGATTGAAAAAATCCATTTGAGGTTTCCTTTTAACCGGTTCCATTGACTACGAATAACTTTTAAATATTTTACTTGTGTCGGAAAGGATTTCGAAGACGTGCTCATTGCAATGGAAAATTCGGGGTCGTGATTTTATTTTGTTTTCTGTCCAACTACTGCCTTTATTAAATGTGTTTTTAATGAAATGCAACAAGGACACAAGTTCGAATGTTTCTGTCTTTATTTTACTAATTTTTCGGACAGCAATCGGAGAATTGCTTTCACTTTAAATACAAAAAATCTGTCTTTGGCATGGCGCACATGGTGGTTTTTTTAAATAACTTTTCATAGGATCTTCTGTATCTTCATTTAGTAGATAATCTATACTCGATCATGTTTCCAACAGCAATATTTCTTCGTAGATTTAAATAAACGTTTTGGCATCTTTCATCTCACTTGAAAGCAGTCGGTAATCTGACAAAAGAAAAGCATTTCAATAGAGCTGTTAGACGCACATATTGATGACAGTTTTACAGATATGAAAACAAGACTGGTACAAATAAAGAGAAATAGAAAATAATGATTTACTGATGTTGAAAAACACTCTTTCTCTTCTCTTCACTAATATAAAGGTTTTTTATTCTTTAATTTTATTTAACTAAGGGAATTAAAACACACTACAAGCAGGACACACCTACTTAAACTGAGACACGAATGTGCGAGAAATTAGACACATTAACCATTCAAAAACTGAGAAATGTGTAGTAAATTAAAAAAATCAGTTCTCCCACTCTGGTGCTTAATCTAAAAAATTTTTTATAGCAGCAGTTTTAGAGCTTCATCTGAAAAACGTATCTCGACGCAGCGGTAGAATTTTGGAAAGCCGTAATTGGTAGTCCCTGTTCATTTTCATTGCTCAAAAAATGACACAAATATTATTGCATTTAATATGCACACTGTATTAGTTTTATTGCCATTCTTCAAGACAGGGCGGTGGAGTGAAATATGAGCTTAAATTTCAAATTAGCTAAATAATAGAGAGCGAATATTCCAGAATGTTTTCATATTGATTACAATTTGAATGCTGGCTAATGAATATGTATGTTAAACTTAACTGTAGTCAGTATTTTGAGGAGTGTAGTCAGTATTTTGAAGGTTCAGTCTCACCGTTTGTTTTTTCGCCGGATTGAATCCATTGTGACACTGCCGGATGGGGATCAAATTGTGCAATATTTGGGGTATCTAGTAATACTCTCATTAAATCTGAAACAGTTTCAGTGTCCGGTTTGCTTAGGCAGTCTCCTTTGATTTCCCCGATAGTTCTAAATTCCCGTTGATCCTCAAATGATCTGTAAGGAGTAGATAGAACGTATAACATCAGTCACAGCCAAAAATATTTCCATGACCAATATGGTATTGTGAATTTACCTCCTCCCATGAAAATTTAATCACGTTCCGCTGGAGCCGCGCTGGCTTCTGACGATGAGTCCGAGTTCGAATTCCATGAGGCATTAACATTATGTTTACCATATGGCACTGGCAATCTCCCTTCCCTGGAACCAGTTGTCATAAATCAGAACGGGCGAGTGCTTATAGATCATCCAGTTGCTCACGGTGGTAGTTAAACCCCCAAACAAAGGAATTAATAGGTTCTACATTGCAAGAGTGCAGTACAATTTTTAAGGAAATCCACTCAACATCTATACTAGCTGTTTGAATTTTGAAATTTTTTAATCTCTCATTATATTCATAAAGTAGTGTCCTGATTTCTTTCTTCGAAAAGTTCTCTGGACATACTTTCATTGTCCGTTCAGACAAGAATATGATCCTACTCATTGTATCTTCTATTGATGTAGGGGCACCATTGCCATTGTATAAACTTCTATTAATGTAGGGGCACCTAGCTTTTAGTAGCTCAACTATTTGCTCAACAAAATGGGAGAAATAATATTCACGGTCTTTCACTTCCGTTTTGTATCACACTTTAATTTTGGACATCGATAGAGCAAGCGAGAGAGCAAACACATTATTTTTCAAATATTTTATGGTCTTCACGTTATTGGAAGCCTCCATGACCGCACATACAGAAGCGTATGTATGCAACAGTATTGTACGTTGGTGTTGTAAGGTTAGGAAAACTTTTTGTAGACACGGGGCCATATCTGATAATTCTACTGCTGGATAAGTCAATGTCCTTGATGTCTTGGATTTTAGAAGTCCATGAGCAAATGACGCAGATTGTGTTTTGGATGACAAATGACAATTTCCTATTCGCCATTTCACAGTTTCAAAAACAGTTAAAACAATTCAATGCTTCATCCAAAATGATAGACATTGGTCAAAACACACTGTCTCTACACGGTAATTCATATGCTAGACGTAGTCTACACATAGGAGTAAAAGAATTTAATCGTTAAAATACTACCAATAATTAAAATCAAATACCATTAAAAGGAGATCTTTCGCAAGGGCGTCCCTTGCATTATCAGGTTACAAACAAAACTGAGAATCGTCCAAAGGCATAATGTCGTTGGTACATACACTGGCATTTCATCATTACAACATTGTATTCGATACCTATAGATATATAGGCTTCCGGCAAATAATGCAGTTCTCTTGGTCCTTGTTCGTAGTAATACATACGAGTCACGCCATGACGTGAGATGGGTGCCGCCATTCACCAAAGGGTCAAGTGCAGTGTTAGAGGCGCAAACCCTGGTGCTATATTGATGCTCGGCCATTATGACACGCAAACTTCGCTAGGTGGAGCCTATATATTAATACCACTTATTACTATGTTCTGGATTCTTTCCCTTCATTGGTACGCAATATACTCTGGATGTTTCCGTCTCGAGTGTGTTGTCTCGATCTTTCCGTACTAGACGAAATAGATAGGATGTTGAATCTCCAAAGTCAATATTGGTCAAACATTACGTAAAACATGCGTAATCGACGGTTGGTATGCCATAGAGGCGACGTATCTTTCTGGGTTGCTATTCCTGGCTAGGGTCGTACAAGTTTTTCTCGCACTTTGTGATATTAATTTTTTCACACAGGAAATATCGTACCCATGCTGCTTCGCAATAGATCTTAACCTCTGCTTTTCTAGCCTTGACATTGGATGAATGCGCATATTCACGACCTATGAGAAATCTCAATGCAGCTAGCTTATATCTATGAGGGTGATGCGAGTCCCGTGGTATAATTACCGATGAACATTGACATTGGTTTTGACCAACTCTATTAGGAGTTAGTTGTTTCATTTTCAAAGAGACCTGTACGTTTCCTTCAACTGAGACCTATTTGAATATCTGTTCTGATAGAATATGAAAAGCTGAAAAAGAATCTCCACCATATTATATACGGTAAGTCATGCACTTTAAAAGCTTTTAATGTGTACCTAAATACTAACTCTATCCTATGTGCCATGCAGTGAAGCTTATCAATGTGGGGTGTTCCTTCATGATTCCTTATCTAAGGCATGTTCCGTTGCTTTGCTTTGTTGTGGCCCCCATCAACAAATAAAACACAAAATCTTTTCAAACAAATCAGGAACGAGTTGTGTGAAGTAAATTCCTGCATGCATCACGTACGGCTAACTAGACTCATTCAGCATAGGCCTGCTTAAGTGAACAGATACCTAAAAATTTTATTGAAAGCTTACCTTTGCTGCAAACCGTAACGTAAATATTTAGCTGAATAATAGCTGAGTCAGTAGATGGATCGCACGTTATAGAAAAACACGTGGCATCATTAATATTGTAAGCTACTGAGGACACGTCTTTCATATGAATGAGATAAATTATTTACAAGCTTTTTCCATTAAGTATATTTGCCTAACATCCGTATATTTCAAAATATTCAGGTCCTACTGCCATGTAAAATATGTGAATGACTCATTATGAATGACTCAGTCCATTTGTTAAACATTCTTTCAGTGACAGTAAAGCTTTGCTGGCTTCAAATATTCCCGGTGCTCGTTTTGAAGTTTTGTTTAAATTTATTACCTAAATATCGGGTTACTAGATTCGTGCGCCTTGATGGAATCAATTCTAAAGTTCTTACTTCCGGTAATAAATGCTGATTGTTTATCAGAAAGTTTATAATTTTTTCAACATGAACAGAACATTTCGTCTGTTTCAGAATTGCAATGAAGCCAACTGAAAGTCTTTAGAGATTGCTGCTAAAACGCACGTGATCGCCGATGGTGGTAATCATATTTTCTATCACCGATGCTTTTGGATTCACATGTTTCTCCATTTCCTAATATTTTTCTTTTAGTTGAGTTAAGGTTCGGAACCGACGCTTGAACGCAACATTCTAATGGATCTTATTGATCACCATTCACAAACGCAAAAGTTGCCGCTTTTTAAGGTGATTCCACCTAAAATCTCTGCCTCATGTTTCCAATGGTAAAACTTCTTTACATATTTTCTTCGCAATTAATGTGTTCCCAAGGATGAAACTTTGCACATCGTTAAAAACAACTTTAAGTTACAGCATGGGATGCTTAATACTTGCTAAAACAAAACCATAATTAAGCAATCCAACATTTGTTTGTCTACTGACGTCATGAATGTACAGGTCGCGCCATCTGGTGTTACTTGAAGAATTTCCTTTTCTCTACCAGGATCCCGCGTGCAACCAACGTGATGCCTCGTATCTTTAAATGAATATAACGTCGCATCTATTTATTGATAAGTTCCCGCGTTCAAATTGTTAAGTGTTCTAATTTTCAGTTTGCAGTTTCTGTCTAACTTCCTTGAAAAAGCCATCTGGTTGATGTGCGAAAGCTTGGAAACGCTTAGGTGTTTATTTTCTACGCCAATAAATCGGATCACTAGTACAGCGTTACTATTTACTAACATAGGTCTATTCTAGCACTGGAACTATGTTGCCCCATAGAGAATTATATTACTGCAAGAAATGCTCTAGGTAACGTTTTGCAACTGATGTTTTTGCAATAAAACTGGACAAAATGAAGGATAGTTTCAACAAAAAATAAAAAAAAGAGAAAACCATAGATACTTACTGATCGTTTTTCAGTGGATAGCCTTTCCTAATCCAGCACCGTAGCCCAAGGAGCCTCCATAGCCGAGAGGAGCACCGACTCCAAGGTGACCGGCATATCCAAGAGGACCAGCGATTCCAAGATGGCCGCCATATCCAAGAGGTCCAGCGACTCCAAGGTGACCTGCATACCCGACAGGACCAGCGACTCCAATGTGGCCGCCATATCCAAGAGGACCAGCGACTCCAAGGTGACCTGCATATCCGACAGGACCAGCGACTCCAAGGTGGCCGCCATATCCAAGAGGACCAGCGACTCCAAGGGCGTTAGCTGCCAAGACACTTTTACCAGCCAGCAATCCAGGTGCTGCTGCATATGCAGGTGCAACAGCTGCAGCATGTGCAGCAATTGGGGCTGCTGCAGCAACGGTGTGTCCCACAACAGCGGGAGCTGCGGGTCCAGCATATGGAGAAGCGATGAGAGCGGCTGCTGGGGCACTGGCAGCAGTTCCAGGTTCGTTGGTCTTTACTGCAGCACGGAAGCCATGGCCATCAGCAACGTAGTCCACTCTGCGAGCACGTCCGTCGATGTCGGTGAGAGAGTAGCTTCCCTTCTTGTTACCGTGAGCATCTCCAACTTCGGCCCTGCTGTTGGTGGCACCCAGACCATCAACTATTCCATAATTGAAGGCGTAATTGCCGAAATCCTGAAAAAATAATAATAAAACGAAATGACAGGGCGTTTGCGCGTATAGCAGAAAAACTTTACGAATCATTGCAAATAATATTCTTCTGATATCATGAGCTGTTTGTTTTTCTAATATATTGCAAAAATCGATAAGTTGAGTAAAGTTTTTACAAAAATTCGATGTCTTCTTCCTCATTTCTTCCACCTTTCTATAGCTATTCCGGCTTTCCTCAATAGCTCTTATGATCCGAAATATGGCTTCTTTTAATGTAGCCGTACCTAAATTCGTTGCCGCCCCGGTGGCGCAGTTTTCTAAACGATGGCCTCTGATCATTCGTCCGGAAGGGATCCGGGTTCGAATCTCGGTGAGGCATGGATGTTGTGTTTGTCTTACGGGGCTAGCTCTCCCCCTTCCCTGGAACCAGTGACCCTAAATTAGGGACGGGCGACTGCTTATAGCCCATTGAGTTGCTCACGGTGGTCGTTAAACTTCCAATCAAAAAAAAAAAAAAAAAAAAAAAAAAACAATTCGTGACGTAGGCATACCAGGAGATAACAGAGCAGATCGGGTTTTCTATTCTGCAGGGGGATTTTACGTGTGCTTTGGGAGATGTGGTGTGCCATGTCAACTCAATATATGATCTAATTCTACTTACGGGCTAAAAGACTTCAGTTGGGATTAATTTCACAATTTCCCATTAATTCTTGATTTCCATTATTTCATAAATCTGTGCCATCTTTCGGAATTTTTCTCCTTTTTAACTCTGTCATCCCACTTTTCACATCTTAGAAAGCATTTTCTAAATTATAGGTCTTTTATAAGGCTGATACCATTTCCATACTTAGATATTATCTTACAAGGGAAATAACTACATGTGTTGTAAACACTCCAGTTGAGGGACTGTACGTACATTGCGCTTTATCTCGGCTTCTTGTATTTTCGTACCGGTGGAACTACTAAATCTAAAAAATGTGTCTTGTTGAATTCCAAGCAAACATTCTACGTCTGTCGAACTTGATCTATTTTCTACAAACAGGCGTGTCTTTGAAAGTACTGGAAGATTCAGAGTGTTTTAGTACGAGATAAAATTAAATTCAGTTTAACTCAATTTATGAAAAACCTGAGTTTAATGACTGTGCAAAAACTAGGACATTTATTCTCAGCCTAAGAATAAAAACAAAAGATTAAAAGAAATCCTTGCATTTCACATTATGCAATAAATCTTATTCCTCCACAAATACAAAACGAATGAGCGGCAGATATTCTATGGAAACAGAACAAACTGCATAGAATTTCAACACATGTGGTGAACTGTTAAAATTTTTGAAGTAGGCTGCATTAAAATGTGCTACCGTAGCTCACTATTTTTTCGGGTGGGGGTGGGGGTGGGGTATCTGAACCATTGTGTGGTGCATGAAATACACAAAAACGTGATACAATTATTTACCACTTTATGGTATTCTACTTAGTTGGCGTGAAGTTGCACCCATTGAATCGTGTAGTTATATTTGTTGCCCACACATTGGTTTGCATTTATTCCCAAAGATTGTGCAGCACCACTTTTTTGGTGCCACATCACAAAACATTTGAAACAGCATATACTGAACAATGACCAATTATTTAACTTTATTCCTTTACCTTTTTTTTTCGCCCCAGGTTCGGCGTACATTTGCAGTACCATATCTCCTGTGTAACTTAATATTTTATGGCAACATTTTGTGTGTGTAGAACAACTCAAAACGTGTAAGGATAATGATTCATACCACTTATGCAACAATATCTACGAACGTTTAATCCGTAAAGAAAACATTCCCTCAGTTTTACTAATTCAAACATCTAGACCTAACACTGATAATAAACGGTGAAGTTGGTGTAAAATTCTCCTCCTGCTACCTTCAGGGATAAATACTGTAAATATGTTTTGACATTCACATTCAATCGTGAAGGATCTCTTGCGCCATTTTCAGCAGCGTCCGTGAGGCAGGTAATGTCACTAGACAGGTAGGCGCCGGACAGCAACTGGTTAGAGATACGGGTAAACAAGTGACCAAAATTGAATATCAAGATAAGAATAGCGGTTTTCTCTAAAGTGTACTTTCTAGTGTATTGTACTGAAGCTGTTGGCGAAAGTTTATCGTTTTGTGTAATTGAATGGAAGAGACGAGGAAAGATTTGATTCGCAAAGTAGACCGGAAAGAAAGATTAACAACTTAAGTCTGCTTGTCAAAGAGTTAACCAGCATCAAGGCTTCAGGGAAATAAAAAAGTATTACAAATTTTGAAGATGACAATCCGATTTTCTTTCATAAAAAAGTATTGTTTGGCGGAAAAAAAGGCTTCTTACGTTTTGATAAGCGTTCGGGGTCGGAAGTACGTGCATCGTCTGGAAGCCAGAATGGGACTAACTCTCTTACGATTACCAACTAGAGAGAGCCGGAGGACATTTTCTGTGCGCTTCGAAACATAACTCAACAATTTAACTCACACTGAGGGGCGGACGAGGCTTGTGGTGTTAATAACTGACGTGGACACAAAGAAATTAATCAGCGGAAGATTTTCCATTCTCTGGCAGAATGAAAAGTACTGAAGCTATATTAATTGTGCTGGTGGAATCCATTAAATTTCCTTATAAATTTTTTTACGAGAGAAGTCTTGACTCGTATTTTACCATGTATAGTCCCATTTTGATGAGACAGGTTAAATTTTCAGGTAAATTTAGGAAAAGAGGAACTAATGGAAGCCTGTCGCTGAAGGAACGAACCGAAAAATATGTGATAGCGTTTACTGGACCCCAAGGCTCGCGATAAGTGACGGAAATAATCGAGGGTCGTTACAGTAGTTTTTCACAGTTCTCGGCATGCTTTGTGAGGTCTTATGAAAAATGCCTTGGCTGGCAGTAAAGTACAGAATGGAGACAACGCCAATGTACGTACTTAATAGGCAAAAATATTTAATCAAATTTCTCCCTGTGGAAATAATTCTTTCGTCGTTTTATCTTTTGAAGGATGAACGCAGTACGTTAGCAACCTTTGATGATGATGATTCCGTGAGACAGTCATCATAGGAAATACGTGATTTTTGTTCATTACAATATCAAGGTAAATGAAAAAAGGGAGTCGTTACGTGGAAAAATAAAAAAGTACGCGCCTTAAAATTTGTCCGTGAAAAATGTGTGTGTGATCATGATGTCATCCACTCTTGTCATTTTCCTGACCCACAAGTTTCTCTCTCCATCTTTCCTGGTTACACCAAGCATGCACTCTCCATGCTTCACTGAATTGTTACCAGCCTTCGTATTTCTTTGTTAGTTCTATTCTGTGATCTGTAAGTAAGAACTAAAAGGATGCATTGCTTTTCTTTTATGACATAATGGTAAACTGCCCCTGAAAATCAAACTGTTTTTTCCAAATGCATTCCAGCGAAGTTTTGTTCTGCTATTAATTTCTTCTCCTATGTGTCTATGGAGTGATATCTTTTTTTCAAAATGCATGCTACTTTCAGTTAGCCCCAGCAAACTCTAACTTTTCTGTCCTTCTAAAAGCATTTTACATCTTTTTTTCCCTAAGTTCATCTTTAATGCCACTTAGTTACTCTTGTCAACAAGTTCCTGGTTCCAACTGTGAAGCTCTGAGGGAGTACTTGCAAAACGCAAAACTTACTAAGTCGTCAGCTAAACAAAGGCGAATCAAACCATCTTTATTAATCATTATCCTCT
This sequence comes from Macrothele yani, assembly GCA_039090855.1. Classification (NCBI taxonomy): domain Eukaryota; kingdom Metazoa; phylum Arthropoda; class Arachnida; order Araneae; family Macrothelidae; genus Macrothele; species Macrothele yani. Next base: position 118,366,226 of record CM077004.1, on the reverse strand, counting down.
TGTTTTTCCAGTCCAGGGATTGAAAGACGTCCTGCAATGTGGCATTGAATAGATGGTCGAACCTTTGTACCTGCATTTTCATAGATATGGTCATTTAGTTAAGATTTGAAGAAGAATAGAAATAACATAAAAACAATAAAAAAAATAACGTAAAAGTAGCACTTACATCCTGTTGACGAGAGCTGACGCTTGTACCAGAGCTAATAAGGCTGGCATGGACAGCTGCAAGAGCAGCGCACAGGAAAACTACCTGAAATTTGAAGTAAAATATTAATTAGTAATTTGGTGAGAATTTGAAAGAGGATGCAGATATGATTTTTTTTACATTACTGTACTTATGTCAAAAGGCTAAATGTGATACATAAAGAACAATATAGCAAAATGGCTTGTTTTCTCTTTGAAGCAATAAAAAGGTTTTAGAAGTATAGCGGTATCCAAATCTCTCCATACATGACAAATGAATTTTTCCTCGCTCCGTTCTTCATCAGACGAAAAATAAGAGTGACTATTAAGATTTGTGCTACAAATGTTGCTGGATTCACACCCTAGCGTATGTGATTAAGAGATTTAAAAAAAGAGGTTAAATGCAATTCTTGCGTATTGTTGTGGTGACACTATTTCTTGATTGTGCGAATTGTACAGTTTAAGTCCTCCCCAATGGCTGAATCTTTGGCTTGTGATTATTTGCCTGAGATGGGTCCGGGATCGAATCCCTGTGAAGCATGGATGGCGCGCTTCTCTGACGACACTGGGACTCTTTCCCTTCCTTGGAACCAGTGGCCATAAATTGGGGGCGGGCGACTGCTCACTGCCCATTGAGTTGCTCACAGTGGTCGTAAAATCCCCCAAACAAACAATTAAAGGAAAAAAAATCGAAGAAACAAAGTGAGTGATAAAGCTGGCGGAAAAAATAAGAAGGGCCAAATCGTCTAGATGATATGACTGCAACAGAAAACGTGTTAGAGAGCTGAAATGAATAAATTTTAGCCGGGGGATCGGGAAGGTCTAAGGTGCTGGCCTCTGACCAATCGTCCGAAATCGGCCTGAGTCCCTGATTAGATATGCATAGTGTGTTTGTCCGTTGGCATTAGATATGTCCCTCCCCTGGAACCAGCGGCTCAAAATTTGGGACCGGAGCAGGGGCGGATTGACCCACAGGAACACCGGGATATTTTCCGATGGACCACTCGAGAAATGACACACTTTCTCGTATCCCATTTATCTAATAATAATTTTGATATGGTCCATCATACCTACAAATTATCAACGTACAGCACAAAGCGATTCTCCGGCAGAGATGTTCCGAAATCCATATCCCACCTTATCTTGAAAGAAACAACGCCGCCCTAGTTGCGCAGTGGTCACACGCTGGCTATTGACCATTTGTCAGTAATGGGTCCGGGTTTGAATCACTGTGAGATATGGATGTTGTATCTGCCTTACGTCACTGGCTCTCTCCCTTCCCTGGAGCCAGTGACCTTAAATTAAGGACGAGCGACAGCTTATATAGCCCATCGAGTTGCTGAAGATGTTCCTTAACTCTTTAACGACCATAACGCCCTAAACGCCCTACTCTGAAACGAACATAGATGCCCGAAACGCTTGTCTAGAGTGAGTCAGATTTCCTACTTTTACCTGTTCTTTAAATTTGCACGACCTATGAGGGATCAGCAAGGGTCACCCTCAGTCACTATTGTTGTTATTACATAAGAAAGTGAATCAACAGATAGTTTGGGGCGTTACGGTATTTAGAGTGACACAAGGTTTTGGGATCATGGTCGTTAAAGGGTTAAACTTCCACAAAAAAAGAAAAAAAGAAACAATGATTTACCGGGACAGGCTCATGGATCAAAATGGTAATTCATGAGTCAAAATAATGGACAAAAAAAAAAAAGCAAAAGCGTCTATTCCAGGAGTTGGTACGAATGTCATTGCGCAGTAGATGATCAGTGATCAAATAAATGTAATTATCTGGTACGACATCCCGTTTTGAGCATGTTTTATGCTACATTCAATCATGAGTGGATTTTTAAAATTCTTTCACTTTAAATTCCTGCTAAAATTTATTCACGACTGAATTATAATAGTTCTACAATGCATATTTCAAGAGTTCTCTTTCATCCAGGAATTAACAGAATTTTTTTCACGAGGGAATTTACGAGATGTTCCCTTGTTGGTATGCGTGTTTATTGTAGTGGATCACAAAACTAAATTTCCCTGCTAGTTTTTTCGACCCAATCTGCCCCTGGACGGGAGACTGCATATACCCTTGTAAGTTACCTATAATGATCATTAAGGTCTCCAACAACGCAGCTTAAAAGTCTTTAGATAAATAAATAACTGAGAAGCTGACAAGTAAGGAACAGAGCTTTTGCTGATTAGCATCTTGATAAAAAAAATAAACAAAAAAAAATTCCACACGAAGAGTATTACATAGAACTACTGACTTTGTTGAAAACTCGAGCCAAATTTTGCTGAATTTCCACTAAAACATTTTCTCTTTCTAGTTTCTTACTCCATCCCTTCAGCATTTTTTCTTTATAGGTGAAGCGAGCTTAATCAATTTTACTTTAAATTGCACCCTGGTTGACAGCTTTATTTGGAAATAAAAGCATTGCATTTCTAGACTCAAAATAAAAGCATTGCATTTCTTGCACGAATTTTTGTTTGCAAAACTTGCTTGTCTGCTTTAATTCCGAACGGCATCTTGTTTGATCGATCTTTTATGAAATCATCGGGATCTTATTCTCCTTCAAACGGTATTAAAATGTCTGCTTTTAAAAATTTATGAACAGTTTGCTACGTCTGTGGGAATGTACAGCGTAGTGAATTTAAAACGATAGTTTTAGAAAAAAGATGGCGGCCAAATTCTACTTAGATTACGCAAAATGATTGTATACATAATTCAAATATCCTTTTTTAAAAGAAGATTTTTATAATATGGAAGGTCAAACATATAATATTTATTATCAATGCGAAAAATATTTCTGTGTTCGGAAGAGGACTAACAACTGTCATACACGTTAGTTTGAACATGAAATAAATTAATATGGACAGTAAAAGGGCTGTATCTATACAAATTTTATCTAAATTAAAGATACGATCCGTTAGGTGGTCATCGAATTTTCAATACTTTTAGCAACCAATCTCATACAAAATATACCACACAATGTTTGAAAAACACTGTTGGATTATTTATGAGAATTATTTGTTATTTGCTATTTTCCCAGGAACTAAAATATTTAATTAACCGCATCATAGTTTTTCTGTTAACAGTAATTTGCATTTCTGCTCATAACATTTAACATAATGCACTGTGACGAAATTTTTGAAAAGAGATGAATTTGTGAATACCCAAATTAATGTGATTAGTAAAACTGTGGTGCAATTAATGTAGTATTTCACAGCCATTGTAATGTGCCAATTTGGAAATCGCGTGCGTTGTTGTAAAGACAGTCGTTTTCGAAAATTTCATGGGATAATACAATCCGATTTGGAAGCAAAGTGTTAAAATCGCGAAAACCGTAATTAGATTCCCAGTTCATGCTAACTTGTAATCATGTTCAATCTGATTTCTTTTTACAGAAACTGTCATTTCCAAAGTTTAGAAACCTGTACTATGCCTCTCCATTCATAAAACATATCCATACTATATAAGATTTGTATGCAATACACTTCTGTTTGAAAAAAAAATGCAAAATGTCTCTATTTTCAATACTGTAATTAATACCAGGTTGCCCCAGAAGTAGTATCTACATTTTCGCCTTTTATCGAACTTGTGACGTACTAAAGAGGCAAAGCACGTGTCAAGACGACAAATCTGCAGAGATACATTCCGCCCGTGTAGCTTAGTTGGGAGAGCAACTTACTCCGGAGTGAGGGCGCGCGCTTTCGATCCCCGTCACGGAAAAATTTGTGTTTTCAAAAACTGAAAACACAGCTCCATCGTATCAAATCTTATTATCTGAATATTCTCGTTTCATCTTTTTATAAGATTTTCAGCGCCATTATAAAGGAAAGTCCTTTTCATTTACTTAAAAGAATATGGGTGACATCCTCCACACAGTGGCGTACACAAAGTGCGCCCCTCCGCAAGATTTACTATTTACTTCAGCACCCCTAAGAACAGTAATTTTCCCAAGATTTCGTATACGAGGGAGGATGCATTTTTCGCGGTGTGTGTGTGTGTGTGGTGTTTGGGGGGAGGGGTGGGGTTAGGAAGTCAGGGAGAGTGTCTGCAAAAGTAATAGCGGTACCTGAGCTCTGTAGTTTTAAATTTTTAAGTAATAGATTTGACAATACGTGTAATTGCTTTGTCTAAAACTAAAATAAATCACTTGAAGAAATCACCCTCTTACACACGGCAGATCTGCGGCTGCTGCGAATAAGTGTTGACGCCTGTCGTGCACGTAATTCTAGGTGACTGACTGCTTTTCCACACTCTCCATGGGAAGTCCTCATCTGGTCTTGCGCTTTTCCTTAGCAGCGCAGAGAGAGGGTGATTGGAGAGCGATCGTATTATTTACAACCAATTGCAGAGCAATTGTATTACAACCCAAACACTTTCAATCTGTAGGACATTCAGTGTTTTAAAAGTGAAACTAGGCATTTATTTAGGCAAAGCTAAATATATTTTAAAGCAAAATATGAATCTTTGGGTTAATTATTGCGTGTTCGAATTTTTCGTACTACTATAACTGACAGCTGCAGTACGCCCCTTCGCTACCTGCGCCGCCCCCGCAGCCGCGGGGGTGAGGGGAGGGGAATAGTTACGTCGCTGCCTCCACGTGATTTTTTTAAACTTCGGAATAAGCGTTAATCTAATGTTGGGAAGTGTGGCGAACACGCGCTTTGTGATGTTTTCAAACAGCCGACTTCTTTGATTTTCGCAGTCATAATTTGAATAGTATGAGGACATACGTCGTCCTAACAAAACAAAACAAAACACGCTTGCTATGAGTACCACTCAGACGTTGAACAGCAACAGATGTGATAATTTCGATTTGATTTTTCAGTTCAAAATAGAGTATACCCTACACAGCAAACCTGAAACACGGTAAACATTTCAAAGATGTACCCTTGCTGTAGACTCTTATGTGGGGCTTGATCTCCAGTACTGAAAGTACAGTCCCTGAAACGTTGTTTGTTGATGCGATTTAGAGCTCATTTCCTATCCCAAGTGAATATTAGGTTCAAAACCGGTGTTTGAAGATAATAGGAATGCAGTGGAATATGAAAAGTGCACTCGTTGTCGAAGATTGTATGGAGACAGTTTATGACAAGGATATTCCCGGAGATTTTGCTTTTACCTTCACTTCCATTACATATCTGGTAAGGCAACTTTTCCGGTCGTTCAAAAGGACGGATTCTGGACAAGACTGAAATGATTACTGAGAAATGTGCTTAACTCTTTGCCCAGGGTTTGTGTCATGGTGTTCAGCAAGTAGATTTTGAGTTCAAGAGGTCAATTTGACCATGAATAATCTACTAGGCTGTGGTCACAAAACATAATAGCATCAACATTTCAGTACACTTTGCGTTGTTTCCTTAAATTGCCAAATATGTTTTTCTGAAGCTTCCATATTATTCTAAGGGTTATTCCTGAACGCACATTTCATTACCCGGAATTTTCAGATTATGATTCACTTATGTACGAGTATTATCCTGAACTTGTCATATTTTCAGACATTCTGTAGGAAACACAAATTTGCGTGTCACACTCTTGTCAATGCCAAGGATGGCAGATTGGATATTGGCAATCATGAAAGTTATGACAAGAAAACGGCTTTCAAAATGGCAGACCAGTATAAAAATGCAGTGAAAGTGATTTATACAATGTTTCTATAAGGCTCACTATTCTTACAGGACATATCACTGAAGAGCTCTAAGAAAACAGTTTGAAAAACGAATAAACAGGATTTGGTTGCGTTCGACCCGACAACAAAATTCGTCAGATACGAACCTACAAAAGGATAAGAAAATAAGCTGCATTTATGGCAGTACGTTCAAGTAGATGTTAAGAGAACATTTAATGACATTACTGCGATATGAAAGTTGAAAATGAGAAAAACATGGTTCTCTACGGTTTTAGTTATCCTGAGTTCTATGAAAGAATTTTCTTACCTTAGCGATCATTGTGATATCAAAAGCTGCTTTCTCGTGTACGAAAAGCTACTGCAGTCTGTCAGAGCGCGGTGCTTTTATACTACGTTGGAAAGCGAGTAGAAGTTTTTAAAATAGGTTGCGTGATTTACCTTGTGAGGAACCAGTTCTTAAAAAGCAGAATAAAGAGCGAAAATTCTGATATGTATCCAAAAATGATTTAGCGTAACCCACTACTCCCGTCTGATATTTCCTCCTTCTCCAAAAGTGTGTCAGTGCTTGTTCTCTTCATGCATCTCTCGGAGCATGCGTAACCTTCAATTAATTTAATTTTTGTTGTCTTCTCGTTATCGTGCGTATGGAACGCATTTAGTTTCCGAAAAGAAGAAATAAGAAAGTCATTGTACTGTTTTCTACCACAGAAAAGTTGGCTTACTAGATCCGTGATGTAAGTGAAGGTGAAAACGAAGCTTAGTTGTATGATGAAATAGTTTAAAGAAAAAAAAAAAACTTTCACCGATATTCAAAACCACAGCTTGTCATTACGGGTCTTAATAATAGGAGTGGTTGGTCACTTTTCGCGTCGACCTCGCCTATGAGTGGTAAACTGCACCAAACGCCCTTCTAAACTATGAAAGGAATTCCCGACTTGGATTCCAAACAGGGAGATCATAACACACGTCAAGTATGACCTTCTCTGCGTAGTAAAACGTCCATTAAAGTGTTGTTTTTTTTTCACTTTTGTGCGTTACAGAAATCTATAACACTACTCATTTTTTTTTATATTCTTCAGCACTATCGCAATTTTCAGAGTCTAAAGAGACAAAAGCAAACAGAATTGTATGTTATAGCTGCACAATTTATACTATTCTGAAATTAAAATATGTTAAACTGAAAAACAAATTCCGCACAAAAGTACAGTAGTCAATACCTAATAAATTGTTTGCATCATTTTGAGTGGAAAAACAGATTTTCAAACCTACGTGCGACATTAAGCCATGCAATTATAGATTACTATTGATGCCATGTTTCTTGTAATGGTGGTCATCCCTTTTCGTTTATACTGACTGCAATCTTAATTTTTGCCATTTTATTCAGCATCCATACAGCGTTTTGAATGGCAAACAGTTATGGTGTTAGAGTTCTTGTAACATCAACACAACAAAATTCTACAGAGCACTGCCAGTCAAAACCGCCCTTAGCAGCCGCGGGGCCGGGTGCAAACCTACCCGCGGGGCCCCCTGCTTTTTTCCTACTCTAGACATAAAATATGCCATGGATTTAAAACATAGTTTATTACAGTTTTCTGTACAGTTTAATGAGACGTCAAGGCGTTTGAAGATTAACCAATAACGCAAGACAGCATTTAAATCTTTTTGAACACTACTGATACTTTGTTAATGCCTTTTAAATGATGTAGATAAAACAAGCACACCAGCGAACGTCCTTCCCTCACAATGGCTCCGTCTCTTCTTATTATGGGACAGTACTTATATTATTAAACTCACCTTATAAGAACTGGACTTTTCGTTCTTTTATCAAAGCAAAGCCAGCTATTAAATCGTCAAAATAGTTTATTTCGCTTGCTTTATCCTCTTCAATTTACAAAGTTGCCAAAGACATCAATCTTTCTCGAAACATGACAGATCTTAAATAAGATTTAATCAGCTTCAAGCGTGAAAAGCTTCGTTCTACACTTGCCACTGTTACTGGGACAGTAAGTAATATCCTGTAGGCGATGAAGGCATACGGGAAAGGATTCTGAATTTTATTCATATATCTTAAATCATCAGATTGAAGTAACTCACGTAACACAATGTTTTCGATAACTATCAGTGCACGGTACACGTCGAAAGATATGGCTTCAATACTAATGTTTTGCAAGACATAATATTGTTGTTTGCTGCCGATATTTGGGAACATATAAATTTAGCAAGCGATATTAAAGAAAAGAATTATCAAACGAGACGGGGTTTAAAAAAAAAGAGGAAATCAGAATAATTGAAAGTAAGAAATTTTCTCCCTCGCTCTCTCATTTTTAGCACGTATTTTGTAAAAAAAGATCCTGCTTTATGTTACCGGTTTGTCCGTCCGTCTGTACCCACGATATCTCTGCAACTATTAGTCCGATTTGAAAAATTATTTTTGCCTTGGGAAGCTTGAAATATGCGAATGACGATCCTTCATTTCGTTTTTTTTTACGATGTACAATCTCGCCGCTAGAGGGCGTAAATGCAGATAATGTCGAATTAAAAAATACGTTTTATTCCACATATTTGCTTCTAAACACCCGATTAAAAAAATTCTTTTATCATTCGATTCCATTTATGTCGAAGAGTATTTTAGATATAGTTATTTCTTCAAATTACGCATTGTTTTTCCGCTAGGGGGAGTAAAAGTAAATTACATTTTCCCCGATAACTCTTCTTCTAAAACTCTGATTTGAAAAAATGTTTTCTTCAGCGGATACACCTCCTGATGGAAAGTCTTTTGCATATAATTTCAAATTTTTGGTAAAGAATACTTTGACCACCAAGGGACGTAAGTGTTAATTTTTGATTCTGATGTATTTGCCATAAAATCTGAGATTCTAAAATATCGATTGAAAAACTTCTTTCGTGGACTGATACCACTCATATACATAAATCTTTTCGGAATATTTTCTTCTTAAATAATTCCACTGTTTCTCCGCCAGGGGGCGTAGATGTATATCTTATTTTTGTCAATATCTTAACTTCTAGGAGTCCGATTTGAAAAATTCCTTCTTTGTTGGATAGTGTTTTCAGTGTGACAAGTTTTTCATAAAATTTCAAAATTTTCAAGTAATTCATAGACTTTCCGCTAGAGGGCGTAAAGGTAAATTGCGTTTCCCCCTATATCTCTGCTTCTAAATCTCCGATTTGAAAAATTCTTTCTGCACCGGATACAGCTCATGATGGGAAATCGTTTCCACATAATATCTAATTATTGTGCAAAAATAGTTTGGCGACCAGGGGGCGTAAATCTTAATTTCCGTTTCTGATGTATTTGCAGCAAAATATGAGCTTCTAAATTCTCGATTGAAAAAAACATCGTTTGTTGACCGATACTACTCATATCGACAAACCTTTTAGAAACATTTTCTTCTTAAAATAATGCATGGTTTCTACGCAAGGGTTCGTAGATGTATATTTTATTTTTGTCAATATCTCTATTTTTAGGAGTCCGATTTAAAAAATTTCTTCTTTGTTAGATAGTGTTTCCGATGCGAAATGTTTTTACTATAAATTCAAAATTTTCAAGTAAATCATAGACTTCCGCTACGGGTCACAAAGGTAAGTTGCGTTTTCTGCTTTAATTCTGCTTCTAAAACTCCGATTTGAACATTTTTTCCTGTATCGCATACAAGACCTGGTTTAAAATATTTTTCACATAATTTCTAATGTTTGGTAAAGAATGGTTTGACCACCAGGGGGTAAAAGTGTTAATTTCTGCTTCCGATGTGTTTGTAGCAAAATCTGGGCTCCTGAAAACCCGACTAAATTTTTTTTTCTTGGACCGATACTGGTCATATGGAAAAACCTTTTGAGAATACTTTCTTCCTAAAATAATGCATGGTTTCCCCACAGGGGACGTAACGTCCCATCTTATTTTTGTCGATATCTCTGTTTCTAAGAGTCCGATTCAAAAAATTCTTTCTGTGTTGGAGAGCGTTTCAGGTGCGAAATGTTTCTCATATAAATTCATGTTTTTCTTAACGCACAAGTCTGCAACCAGAGGGCGTAAGCTCACGATCTCGCGTACAGCAATATCTGAGGGATTAAAAACCCGATTGAAAAACTTCTTTCTTCCGTCAGATACTATTGTTTTCCAAACCGGTTCCATTGACTTTGAATAGCTTTGATAAATTTAATTTGCGTCAGAACGGATTCAAAAGACGTGCTCATTACACCCTAAAATTCGGTGTCATCTTTTTTGTTTTCTTAAGGTGTGAGAGTGGGGCCCTATACAACCGCACCTGTCGCACACCCCTAAGGGCGGCTTTTCTGCCAGTGAAACTTCTATTGCAAAATTTATTGCCATCAGTTCGAGTGGAAAAAAATCATCGTTCGAACGCATGTGTAGCTATTGAATAATGATTTCGATCTTTACTTTGTATCACAGTTTTTGTCCAAATTTAGTAATGAGTAATGCAGTATTTCATGCAAGGAACAAATAACACATATTTCTGGAATTTCATTACGAAATAGCCACCCTGCTGGTCGAGTGGCAAGAAGCGTTGGCTTCCAATCGTCCGTCTGAGATGGGTCTATCCCGGAAGACTTGTAAATGATACCTATTTACTGCGTACATAAGAGAGAAAGAATCGGTCAATGAACGTACCAAAACAAGAAGCTCAATATTTGGTTTAATGACAAAAATTAAAATGGAAACAGAACATTAAATATTTTTTTTCATTTAGGATGCGATTACGATAAATCTGGTAATAATATTTGAATTGCATCCTGTGTCAGCAACAAAGATGGAGTGAAGTGAACATTGATAATAGGCCTTGACAGTCCCCTAAAGCCCAGAAACGCCTGCAGGGAAATAAAAACTCGAAATAGAGAGTGACAAAGTAAGTTAAGTCTTCAAAATTGAAGAAAATCAGAATTATTCCCTTAAAATCATCGTGGCAATGAGCATGAAGACAGTTCTGACATAGCGTTAATTAACACTCTCTAATGTGATGACACGCCATCCATGCCTCATGAGGCATGGATGTTGTGTTTGTCTTACTGCACTAGCTCTCTCCTCCACCCTGAAACCAGTGTCCCTAAATAAGGGACCGGCGACAGCTTATACAGCTCATTGGGTTGCTCATGATCATCGTTAAACCCCTGACAAAAAAAAAAAGAAAGAAAGAAAGAAAACACTCACAATATTTATATGCGTGAGCAGAAACATTGTACAAAATTTTCTGAAATTAACGAGCCATTTTCTGGGATTTCTTTCATGATTAACGAAGCATATTTCTGATACAACCTTCTCTCGGCTCCTTTCGTTTGTTAACTGTAAGTTGTCATTTTTAAAAGATGTTAAGGGAGAATTGTGAATTATCGGAAACCTTACAGTAATTCCTTTCGTATATTAATGAAATATTATTTTCTCACTTTTTCCGTATTCATATGACGGAATATTTCCCGTAATAACAGCGGTTCCTGGGAATATTTAAGTTTTGATGAACTATTAAATTTTAGGACCTGTTTTCTCTGCCTCTACCCCCATTTGATACACCGGCTATTGTACATTGTGTCACCGTAAGATGTCGGATACTTAAATAATTGTACAGGTGATTGAACGATGTCCGCGTAGCAGTCAGTCAACCGCTTCAGACAGCAAAGCTATTACAGCTATCAAGATTAAATATTACGAATACATTATTGAAGCAATATATTTCACCTTTTCTTAAAGATAGTTGAAAGTCATTGCCAGTTTAAAAAGATACCGAGTTCCACAACAGTCTGTTGGTTCGTAAAATCACGATGAAAAAGCATGTAATTTGTGATTAGTATATGTGATATGAAAAAATGTAATTTGTGATATGTATATCTAAAAAAACGTCCATAATGTAATTGGTGCGAAGACTAGTATAGGGACTAAAATGAGCGTAACAGAAGGTTAAAATAAATAGTGTCGGGGCCGGATCCACAGAAGTTTACTCGGGAGGGGGTGGGGGCGGGGTATAAAAGGGGGGGGGAGAGGGAAGACATTATGGAAGTTTTTTTAGATATTCATTATACATATTGTTGGTGCCGCTCCTACCTGGCATTCCTTTGCAAAGTCTTTAAAACGGGTCTGGTACGATTCGTCCAACGACGATTGGTCCAATGCCGATTCGTCCAATGGACAATTAGTCCAAAGGTACGATTCGTCCAAAAGTACGATTCGTCCAAAAGTACGATTTGTCCATTGGTACAATTGGTCCAATGCTGATTCGTCCAAAAGTACGATTCGTCCATTGGTACGATTGGTCCAATGCTGATTCGTCCAAAGGTACGATTCGTCCATTGGTACGATTGGTCCCATGCCGATTCGTCCAATGGACGATTGGTCCGATTCCGTCCTATCTGTCCGAAGTGCTACTCGTGCTATAAAAGTCTCATCTGTTCTGATTCTATCTCCGATTTTATACGAAAGAACCGGTAGTCCAAAGAATGTAAAACGATGTTACATTTCATGCGTAATATTGCTGATACAGATTTTTCTTTTTTTTTTTTTTTTAGTCGCGCTTTTTTGTTATACTGTCCTTACTTCCGTATGAAGTTACTGATGTACGAGCCGTTCGATCAACTTCAATGTTTCTCTTTTGCATGAAATAATATAAAATACTAGTTTTCCGTTTCTGTTTGTTCCGCCAACTGGCCAATGTGAACAACTGGTCGGGGTTTGGACAGTGGCCTTTTCAACAGTTTTTATTCCAGTGATGTCATATTCATTACGTTTACATATCAAATCAAGTTAATAATATTGCGCTTTTACTTAAACACGAAATATTAATTCATAAGCCATAGGCCTAGGCCTTTTTAACAGCTTATATTCTACCGATGTTATATTCATAACCTTTACATATTAAATCAAGTTAATAATATTGCGCTTTCACTTAAGCACGAAATATTAATTCATAGGCTTTCTTAACAGTTTTAATTATACCGATGTCAGATTCATAACCTTTACATATCAAATCAAGTTAATAATATTGAGCTTTTACTTAGGCACGAAATATTAATTCATAGGCTCTAGGCCTAGGCATTTTTAGGACTTTTTATCTACCGATGTCATATTCATAACGTTTACATATTAAATCAAGTTAATAATATTGCGCTTTTACTTAAGCACGAAATATCAATTCATAGGCCCGCGGCCTAGGTGCCTTGCAAAGACCTCAGAAAGGATACGATGAGTGCCTTTTATAAAGTTTTATAAAATGTTTACAAGTACCAAATATCTAGGTTGTAGCTTAAAATCTTCTAAAATGACCCGTGGCCTAGGTGCCTTGCAAAGACCTCAGAAATGATACGATGAATGCCTTTTATAAAGTTTTATAAAATGTTTACAAATACCAAATATCTGGGTTTTATCTTAAAATCTTCGTAAAAGGCCCGCGACCTAGATGCCTGGTAGATAGCTGAGAAATGATCCGTTGAGTGCCTTTTATTAGGTTTTATAAAATGTTTACAAATACCAAATATCTTGGTTGTAACAAAATCTTTTAGAAAGGCCCGCGGCCCAGCTGCTTTGTAAAGACCTGAGAAATGATACGATGAGTGCCTTTTATTAGGTTTTATAAAATGTTTACAAGTACCAAATATCTAGGTTGTAACTTAAAATCTTCTAAAAAGGCCTGGGGCCTAGGTGCTTTGCAAACAGCTGAGAAATGCTCCATTGAGTGCCTTTTACCAGGTTTATGTAAATTGTTTACAATTACCAACTAAACGGAAATTAACTTTTAAAAGGATATAAACAGGAGAATAATTTAAATTATTATTCCTTTCTGGAAAATAAAAAAGTTTACCGTTGGTAAGATGATACCATTGGACGAATCGGCGTTGGACCAATCGTACCATTGGACGAATCGGACATTGGACCAATCGTCCCTTTGGACGAATCGGCATTGGACCAATCATCATTGGACGAATCGTCCGGGACCGCTTTAAAATACTTAATTGCTCCAGGAATGTTAAATCGTTAAATACCCGAATGAGAGCAAGCAATAGGTGAAAAATCACAATTGTTTCAGTGCGATCGATTGAGCGTTTCCCGAAGAAATGAACTTTATGCTTTTTTTAATTCGGCACAGACTATGTCTGAATGAAATCCTTCAAAATAAAGCCCAATACCTTATATTCGAAATTGGTTAATTTAATAAAAATGTTTTTTAGTGGTCTCCAACTGACATTCTTAAACATTAAAGTAAATACATGCCTGATTTCACCCAAAACATATGAACACACGGTTTAGTCATAAAATTCCTAAATATAAAACATGATAACTAGATTTTTGCCCCCCTGTTTTTGTTCCCAAAAGTTAGGTAATAGTGCCAAAGACTGATGCATATGTTCCAACAGGTCTCGTTCACCGGCGCATAAATGCTTTACTCTGCGCCTGACGAGAATTGCATGCATACAAAACTTTGAGACTTCCTCTTTTTATCACCATGTGCTGTGTTTTCCGTACAGGCTGCGTTTGTTAGTGGACGAAGCTGACCTAGTTGGGTCAGCCCCGTCCACTAACAAACACAGTAGACGGGGCTGTCCGTCCACTTTCTTTCAATTTTTGTGTATATTTATTCTATATTTTAAAACAAGAAAAGGTTTTTATATCTTTGTAAAACTTTGAAATACTGTTTCTTTGTAAAACTAAGTTCTTTGTATGTTGTTCACTTTTCACAAAACTAGGAGGGCTGATAAATTACCAAGTGCTAATTTAAGGCTGTGCAGCCGTCACTTTAAAGATGGGAACAAAGAAAATGACCCTACAATTTTTAGTTATACAAGACGAAAACAATTGGATTTTCCAAATCCGGAGCCAAAAACAATTAGTAAGTGGCCATACCTTATGTATCATAGTAATAATTCCATGATATGTGTGTTTCTTAGCAGAAAAAATAAAATTAATACAAACCTATTCAGAAAAATAGTGAGCCCCTACAGAAAATGAAATGCCTTATTAACCCTCATTAATAGAGAGAAACATTTAATCATCGAGCGATTGAAAACCTTTTTATTTCTGTCTTATACGTGGGGAAGGATTCTTTGTGCTTCTGGATCAATCAGTAGCGTTCTGTGCTCCTGTTGACAACGTACTAGGTTCGGTACCAGCGGCAAAGGAAACGGTTCGTACACGCCCAAGTCTGGCATGTATGAAATGGACGGCAGCCAACTAGCCCTTGGAAGGCTGGGGTCAATTACATCGAAGTCGATGTTTCTAGAAAATTTCTATACAGGAACGAAAAACTCCGAAATTGACTGTTATAGCGAAGTAAATTTTCTCCGTCATTTTTGTCCACGCCGGGGCTCGAACCCGGGTCCCCTCATTCCGGAATAAGTCGCTCTACCAATTGAGCTACGCGGACGTTCGTCATCGCTGCTATCTGCCTTTATGTCGTGTGCTTCCTGTTGGACATCGAAGTCGATGTTTCTGCAAAATTTCTATACAGGAACGGAAAACTCCGAAATTGATTGTTATAGCGAAGTAAATTTCTCCGTCATTTTTGTCCACGCCGGGGCTCGAACCCGGGTCCCCTCATTCCGGAATAAGTCGCTCTACCAATTGAGCTACGCGGACGTTCGTTATCGCTGCGATCTGCATTTATGTCGTATGCGTCCTGTTGAACAGGCACGTCACATCTCCCCCCCCCCCCGAAAGAGGGCCGGGGGCATGGCGCACGGGTCAGCAGTGACCATGAATCGTCGCAGGCAGCTATCCGCTGTAGAACGTACTTGAGAACTCCCAGTGAATCTAGTGTGTGGAATGCAACGTCACACACATATATTTTTCGAAGCGCTGGAGAAGGGGTTCTCTGATTTTTCCTATCTCGCGGGAAAGAACATCACACCATTGCGAGATCTCGAATGGCCTGGTCATCCGGAAAGTTCGGGCGCCATTATAACGAAGTACATGTCTCCGTCATTTTTGTCCACGCCGGGGCTCGAATCCGGGTCCCCTCATTCCGGAATAAGTCACTAATAATTGAGCTACGCGGACGTTCGTTGTCGCTGCTATCTACCTTTATGTCGTGTGCGTTGTGCTGGGCAGGCACGTCACACTGTTCTAAAATAAACGGAATTACTGATTACGGAAAATCTGTGAAAATACAGGTTGGAAACGACAACTTTCACAACGGAAATTTCGTTGAAAGCTGGAAACCTTCCAGCTGCGGCACGTTATTTTCAGGAATTCTTCGTGAATTCGCACTACTTAGTTTTTCTGGGTATGTATTAACACTGATTAATAAAAAGGGAGCTAATGTTAGACTAATGGGAAAAACAAATTCTATTTTAACAGTAATCGCCATATTTTTTCCAACACTTGTTCCACTGTGGCACGGTCTGGTAATGACATTGTAACAAGGCACAGCCTAACAACATCGTTCACATCGTTCTCCGACTGAAATCTTCTGCCGCGAAGCTCTTTCGTCAGCTCACGATACACACAGTTAGGGATGTATGCAAGATTGGCTAATACTGTTTATTTTTTTTATTGGGGTTTAACGACCACCGTGAGCCACTCGATGGGCTATAAGCAGTCACCTGTTCCTAATTTAGTGCCACTGGTTCCAGGGAAAGGAGAGAACCAGTGTCGTAAAGAAAACATAACATCCATGTCTCGCCGGGATTCGAACCAGGACCCCACCTCGGACGAATATTAAGAAGCAGACCATTGCGCCATCTGTGCGGCGGAGAAAAGGATGACACAACACCTCTGTGCGAGTTTTGTTGAAAATCCCATAAACTAGAAAAAATGGGAATTAGACTCTTGAAATGGCAAACGAAAGACGCACGTAATAAGCTTCTTCAATTCTTTTCTGTGAAGATGGCGATTTAAAAAGAGTATTTCATCCGCTTTGAAAATATTTGGTGCTCTTAGTGAATGGGTGGCTGGCGGACAGCAAGGTGGCTGTTCATCAAAGACATTTTCAGTGCGCAGGTATTAAAAAACTGTTCCAGCGTGACAGCAGACGAAAAGCGAGGGTGGCGGTTTGAAGAAGTTCCACAATACTTAGTTCAAAACTCCCACCCTGGCGGCTCTGAAGCTGAACTAGAATATACAAAGGTTGGACAGAACAATGTGAACACCACGCACAGAGACGTGATTTTTAATGCAGCTGCGCATACGTCGCAGTACGCAAGGGTATGCACTGTTTTTTGGTTGATAGCTTTGTTTAGAACCTCAAGGTCCTGTGTTAGTGCATTTAAAGTATCTTGTTGCAAAATTTCTTTCAGGGTGACGACGAAATGAGAAACCTAACGGACTTCGAAAGAGGGCAAATAATTGGTGGCTGGCTGTAGCTGTTGCCTTCGTGCAACTATCTCCAGGGTAGTGGGGGTATAGAGAGCTTCTGTGTTTAGCGTCATGACAGCATGGCGTGTTCGTGGCAAAACTTCGCCTGCGAAACACAAGAACGGCCGAAAAACGACCCTGACTGATAGAGACAGGAGAGCACTAAAGAGTATTGTTACCCTAATAAAAAGACCAGGGAGCTGAAACTTAGTGCAGAGCTCAATTTGTATCTCCAGACCTCAGTATCAACGACATCAGTGCGCAGGGAACTGAATAAACAAGATATTCATGGCAGAGCTGCTATTGCAAAACCTCTGGTTACCTGGATGAATACACAACGGCAACGGTACTGGTGCTAGGAGCATACGACGTGGACTGCCGATTCATGGAAGCGTGCAATGTGGTAGATGAATCCACATTCACACCATTTCAGACCGCAGGACTTGTTTAAGTGCGGAGAACACCGTCAGAAGCGTACAACCCAGACTGTCTGTTCCCAACAATTCAGCATGGTGGTGATTCTATCATGCTCAGGACGGTCATACCGCGGTTTTTAGCAGGTTCCCTGATCACACTGAAAGGACGTGTGACTGACGTGGCGTATGAAACCATTTTGGCCGGCCAAGTACATTCCATGGGTAAGGCATTGTTTCCTGCAGGGGATGCCACCTATCAAGATGATAACGCCCCAATTCACAGAGCTCGGAATGTCCAATCATGGTTTGAGGAACATGAGGACGAACTTCCGCACTTTCCTTGACCTCCCAAATCACCAGACTTAAACATCATCGAGTCACTGTGGTCCGTGTTGGAAAACAGAGTAAGATTCCGTTATCCGTCTCTTGCATCTCTCAAGAACTTGGAGCAGTTTCTGCATGAAGAATGGTGTAACATCCCACTAACCACCATCCAGGATTTGTGTGCATCCATTCCAAGGAGGATTCAGGCGGTTTTGAATGCCAAAGGTGGTCCCACACCCTATTAGGTAAGTAAAACCTTCTTTTACTAGGTGTTCATATTATTCTGTCTAGCCCTTGTATCTGCATATATTAGGGGCAACTTCGTTCCGTTTACGTTAATAAATAAGGAAAAAATAAAGACATTATACACTTTTGCCACGCCGGTGGCTTAATGGTGCGATGCGGTGCATTCTGGCCATTCATCCGAGATGAAGTTTTCTGAACAATATTTCGACGGGGGCTCGCTACTCGGTCCTGGGTCCAGTCCCGGACGACGCATAAGTAATATATTTGTTTGATGGCGCAGTCCCTCCCCTGGAACTAGTGGCCCTAAATTAGTTGCAAGACTACAAGTATATCCTTATAAGAATTGCTCATTATGATCGTCAAATACCGAAAAAAAAAACCGGATATGCTCTTTTGAGTAAAAATGATGCTATCTTTCTCAGTGTCTGCGCCCTGTCGTTTCATAATCTTTGAATGAGCCCAAATTGTAGGAGAAATCATTATTGAAGCTGATCTCCTTACTTTGATGAAAAGTTGCTTTTCTGTCTATAAAATGGCACAAATTTTTCGAATTCAACGAATGTAAGTAATTTGGTGAGCAAAGCACAAAGGAAATCTTTTGAGAATAAGATATGCATGCAAAATAAATTTAATTATAAAAAAATAACTTGAGTCAAGCTTTATGAGTAGCGATTTCTCCAACTTTTTATTTAGTTTCAATGAAGAGTTGAGCACGAAACATATAGCGCTTAGTGCGTAGTGCGTAGCACTAGATCAGAATTTTTTTCTTCTGTCAAAACACTGAGCACTTAAAAGTTAATATCTGAGCATTTTAATGTTCAAGGACGGTAGAATCAGGATAGGAATATCAAAATATTGGTGTAGGAGGTATGAATGCGTTGGCAAGCCATTACTTCTGCTCAAGTGAATCCAGAATGAGTGCAGCATGATTTTCCTTCTACTTCCTTTTTTATTAGCACGTCTTTTGTAAAAAATGATCGTGCTTCTGTTCTGTTATCGGTTTGTCCGTCCGTCTGTACCCACGGTATCTCTGCAACTATTAGTCCGATTTGAAAAAATCTTTTTGCATTCGGAAGCTTGAAATATGCGAATGATGATCCTTCATTTCTCTTTTTTTTTTTTACGATGCACAATTTTGCCGCTAGGGGGCGTAAATGCAGATGATGTCGAATTCAAAATTACGTTTTAACCCACATATTTGCTTCTAAACATCCGATTGAAAAAACTCTTTTGTCTTTCGATTTCATTTATGTCGAAGAGTGTTTAAGATATAGTTTCATTTTCAAATTACGCATAGATGTTCCGCTAGGGGGCGTAAAAGTAAATGACATTTTTTCCGATAACTCTTCTCCTAAAACTCTGATTTGAAAAATCTTTTTTTCAGCGGATACATCTCCTAATGGAAAATGTTTTGCATACAATTTCGAATTTTTGGTAAAGAATGCTTTGGCCACCAGGGGGCGTAAGTGTTAATTTTTGCTTCTGATGTTTTTGCCATAAAATCGCAGTTTCTAAAATATCGATTGAAAAAATTCTTTCGTGCCCTGATGCCACTCACATCGATAAACCTTTTCGGAATATTTTCTTCCTAAAATGTCCGACAGTTTCTCCTCCAGGGGGCGTAGATGTATATCTTATTTTTGTCAATATCTCTACTTCTAGGAGTCCCATTTGAAAAATTCCTTCTTTGTTGGATAGTGTTTTCCGTGTGACATGTTTTTCATATAATTTCAAAATTTTCAAGAAATTCACAGACTTTCCGCTAGGGGGCGTAAGGGTAAATTGCGTTTCTCCTTATATCTCTGCTTCTAAATCTCCGATATGAAAAATTATTTCTGCACCGGATACAGCTCCTGATGGGAAATCGTTTGCATATAATTTCTAATTTTTTGTAAAAAAATGGTTTGGCCACCAGGGGGCGTAAACCGTAATTTCCCCTTCTGATGTATTTGCAGCAAAATATGAGCTTCTAAACTCTCGATTAAAAAAAACGTCGTTTGTAGACCGAACTACTCGTGTCGACAAACCTTTTAGAAACATTTTCTTCTTAAAATAGTGCATGATTTCTAACCAAGGGGGCGTAGACGCATATCTTATTTTCGTCAATATCTCGACTTCTAGGAGTCCGATTTAAAAATGCCTTCTTTGTTGGACAGTGTTTCTAGTGTGACATGTGTTTCCTAAAAATTCAAAATTTTCGAGTGATTCATAGACTTTCCGCTAGGGGGCGTAAAGGAAAATTGCGTTTCCCACTATTTCTCTGCTTCTAAACCTCCGATTCGAAAAATTCCCTCTGCTCCGGATACAGCTCCTGATGGGAAATTCTTTGCACATAATTTCTAATTTTTGTAAAAAAATGGTATGGCCATCAGGTGGCGTAAGTCTTAATTTCCGCTTCTGATGTATTTGCAGCAAAATATGAGCTTCTAAAATCTCGATTGGAAAAAAGTCTATTGTTGACCGATGCTACTCATGTCGACAAACCTTTTAGGAACACCTTCTTCTTGAAATAATGCATGGTTTCTACGCCAGGGGGCGTAGATGTATATCTTATTTTTGTGAATATCTCTACTTCTAAAAGTCCAAATTAAAAAATTCTTTCGTTGTTGGATAGTGTTTCCGATGCGAAATGTTTTTCCTATAAATTCAAAATTTTCACGTAAATCATTTAAGACTTTCCGCTAGGGCGCATGAAGGTAAATTGCGTTTTCATCTCCTATAACTCCGATTTGAAAAATTCTTACTGTATCGCATACAAGACATGATGGAAAATATTTTTCACATAATTTCTAGTGTTTTGTAAAGAATGGTTTGGCTACCAGGGGTCATAAGTGTTACTTTCTGCTTCTGATGTATTTGTAGCAAAATCTGGGTTCCTGAAAACTCGACTAAATCTTTTTTTTCTGGGACCGATACCGCTCAAACGGATAAACCTTTTGAGAATACTTTCTTCCTAAAATAATGCATGGTTTTCCCATCAGGGGACGTAAAGTCACATCTTATTTTTGTCGATAACTCTGTTTCTAAGAGTTCGTAAGCTCAAGATTCCGTTTACACCAATATCTGAGGGATTAAAGACCCGATTGAAAAACTTCTTTCTTTCGTCAGATACTATTTTTTTCCATACCGGTTCCATTGCCTTTGAATAGCTTTGATAAATTTAATTTGCGTCAGAACGGATTTAAACGACGCGCTCATTACACCCGAAAATTCGGTGTCATCTTTCTTGTTTTTATGGGGGGGCTTAACGAGCACCGTGAGAAACTCGATGGGCTTTAAGCAGTCGCCCATCCCTAATTTAGGGCAACTGGTTCCAGGGAAGGGAGAGAACCAGGGCCGTAAGACAAATACAACATCCATGAATCACGGGATTCGAACCCGAACCTATCTTGGACGAATAGTCAGAAGACAGCGATTAGACCACTGCGCCAGCTATATATTGCTTCTTGAAATGGGATGGAAATTTCCAGGCGAGCACTGTGGCAAAGGCTGCAACTGTTCAGAACAATACCTGTAGTACTATCTGGGCTGCGACTGCACTTATGCTAGAAAGATAATGTTTTTTTCGAGTGTTTAACGACCACGTGAGCACGTCATTGGGCTATAAGCAGTAGCTCGTTCCTAATTTAGGACCACTGTTTGCAAGGATGGGAGACAGCCAGTGCCCTAAGACAAACACAACATCCAACCCTCACCGGGATTCGAACCCTGACCGATCTTGGACGAATGATCAGAAGACAGCGATTAGACCACTGTGCCAACAAGGCGGCAGAAATGTAATGAAGAGAATCTGTGATTATCAGGTATAAAACAGATGTGCGGTCTTTAAAACATCATTTTTCGGTAAGTGCCTCTGAACAGTTTCTTTGTTTTCACACTAAGTCTTATAGTAAAAAAGTAACACTCTTCCCGAGCCTGCAAAAAAAAAAAAAAAAAAAGAACAATCGCCTTCTCTAAGTAAAAGCTTAATAACTTGTGTATGGTCTCTCTGGTGGCCAAGTGGTCAGAATTTTAGGTTTCTGGCCATCTCCCGAGTTAGGGGCTTCGGTGCCTGACGAATGTGAGATGAATGACGGATCTGTCATACGGCACTGTCTATGTCCCTGACTAAAATCAGTGACGAACTATTACTTGTAGCTCCTAGAGTTGCTCATGGCGCTCCTGAAACCCTCAAACAGACAAATAAAAAAGGATTTGTTTATGACGTCATTATAAGAAAAATGCCCTTTTCCATGGGAGCGTAGTGAAAAGAATATGGGCAGCATAAATAGACACAACAGCAAATATTTGCCTGTAGTCTTTGTTTATGTCACGTAGCCCTTACCGGACAAATATAAGCAACACCTTCTCGTTGTACGTCGTCTTCTCGTAGTCTCGGAAAAATATGTATGTTGACGACAGGACAATAGAGGAGTAAATATACCACCGGGATTCTTTTTTCTTTTCCGAGTGGGTTAATTTTTACAAAGAAAACACCTTCTCGTAGTGCACTCTGTTCATACTGAAATTGCCCGGAAAAATATGTTGACGATAGACCAATAAAAATTATATTTCACCAGGATTCTCTTTTTTGTTGTTGTTGTTATGTTTCAGGGATTCGGGTTTCAACGACTACCATGAGGAACTGTAACTGTTATAAGTAGTCGCCTGTCCCAAATTTGGAGTTTTTGGTTCCACGATATAGAGAGAATCAGTGCTGTAAGACAACCACTGGAAAAACTGACCAAAAAATAATGCACCAATTTCAATATTTGATTTGTGTGTGTGTGTGTGTGTGTGTGTTTTGAGGTAAGATGTGGAAATTGGGTATAAATGGTAAAATAAAAATATACGTGAAAAGAATGATTTCCCGGACAATTTTTGGAAAAAAGGCTTCTTTATTCATTTTTTATTGAAGGTTTTTTCAGTTCGTTTCAATTTTAAACACGAAACATTCAGGAGAAGGATGGTTAAATTTTACAAAGAAACCACAATTTTCATTTTGAACACCATTTTGAATTCTAAAGTGATTTCTGAATGTCTCCATATCTAAAAACGTTTGCCTGTGCATGTTCTTCAAACATGCAAGTTTTCACGTTTTTATGGCAGAAGGCGTTTTTGTCCATATTTTGAGCCGTAGCTACTCTATAATATCTTTTCCTCAAGTATAACAATGTACTGGCGAAATCTTTCTTTCAAAAGTATAATACCGCCAAGGCAAAGATTACATCGTAGGAGATAAAGACGTTCTTTCAGCAGAACAAAATTTCCAAACAGAAAACATTCCTCAAAACGATTTCAAATTCTTTTGGATATCCTGTAACTACAATGAAATCACATGAACTATCAGATTTACAAATTATGGAAGATACACTGATGTTTCGTCATTTCAAGTAAAGCGAATAATAATTAGATAGAAACTTCGCCCGTAGTCTGTATCTACCATACCAATTTTCTGTGTTAAAAATTTAAGTTCTAGTTCCAAGGAAGACTCAGGGATTGTAAACATTGTTAGACCTAAATTGTTTCTCTTCCCTGAATACCGTTACCCTAATTTAGGGATGAACCGCTCCTTCTCGCCTAGGATGCTTTTAAGGGTTAGTAAACATAAGGAAAAAAAGGGTTAGCTTATACCAAACTATCAAGTTACATGCAAGTCTGCAAAGTTTCAAAATTTCATACCAGAAAACTGTCCACCATCATTCAATATTCAAAAGGAATATAGCCAGCAAAGCCACATATTCCATATTTCACGTACTTCGCATACAGGGTGGTGTACATAAAACCGGTTCCAAATGTAAAATATAGTTGTACAGTTTTATTTGATCATAATGTACAGTACATTTCAGTTACATTTGGTATGGTACGATGATGAATCAAAAAGTAAGTTACACATAGTGCCATCTGGAATGGGATTGCAGTCAGACCGTGTGTGCTTGGGAGTGAAGTAGACAGTACGGCAGAAGTGCTGACGGTAGGTGTTTCAGTTCAGTAACTGCGTAAGGTGTGGGCAGGAGGCAGTTCGTAATGGCAAGGTAGACAGTACGTCAGAAGTGCTGACGGGAGGTGGTTCAGTTCAGTAACTGCTTAAGGTGTGTGCAGGAGGCAGTTCGTAATGGTAAGGTAGACAGTACGTCAGAAGTGCTGACGGCAGGTGTTTCAGTTCATTAACTGCGTAAGGTGTGTACAGGAGGTAGTTCGTAATGGCGAAGTAGACAGTACGTCAGAAGTGCTAACGGGAGGTGTTTCAGTTCAGTAACTGCGTAAGGTGTGTGTAGGAGGCATTTCCTAATGACGAAGTACACAGTACGTCAGAAGTGCTAACGAGAGGTGTTTCAGTTCAGTAACTGAGTAAGGTGTGTGCAGGAGGCAGTTCGTAATAGCGAAGTAAACAGTACGTCAAAAGTGCTGACGGGAGGTGTTTCAGTTCAGTAACTGCGTAAGGTGTGTGCAGGAGGCAGTTCGTAATAGCGAAGTAAACAGTACGTCAAAAGTGCTGACGGGAGGTGTTTTAGTTCAGTAACTGCGTAAGGTGTGTGCAGGAGGCAGTTCGTAATGGTGCGTCAACTGGATTTTTACTCCAAATTGGAAGTGCGAGGAACCATTCGATTTTTGTCGACTAAGCGCATAAATTGTTTTGACATCCATCGTGAAATCTGTGTTGCATACAGGGAAAATGACTGCGTAGCATTGTAAAGTGGTGCCAACAATTTGAAAAGGGTCGCACAAATTTGACGGACAAATACCACGAAAGCAGACCACCAACATCCAGTACTCCGGAGCATGATGCCGCGTTTGACAACATGATACGGGATAATAGATGCGTCACAATCAAGGAAATTGCCAGTATGTTAAACATTTCGTACGGAACTGTGCGTTCCATCATTCACGAGCAGCTGGGGTTTCGGAAACTGTGTGGTAGATAGGTGCCACGTTCACTCAACAGAAATCAACGTTTCCTGTCGTCTTTGGCTCTTTTGTAACGGTATTCTGCTGAGGGTCATAATTTCTTGCGTCGAATCATCACAGGTGATAAAAAGTGGTTTCATCATTTCACACCTGATACGAAACAATAGTCCATGGAATGGAAGCATGTCACCTCCCCAACAAGGAAGAAGTTCAAAGTCTAACCGTCTGCGGGAAAGGCCATAGCGACTGTTTTCTTTGACTGTAAAGGTGTTGTTCACACAGAATTTCTGCCAAAAGAGACGACTATCAATGCTGATTCACATTGCCAAACGCTACGACATTTGCGAAAGGCAATTGAGGACACACGCCGGGACAAGTTGAGCAAAAGTGTCATTCTGCTGCACGACAACGCCACACCCTGCATAGCACGGGAAAGAAAGGAATTGCTGCAGTCATTCAAGTAGGATGTGTATCAACATCCAGCGACTTATTTCCGTGCCACTACCATTTGTTAGGTAAAATGATACAGGACCTTTGTGGAGAACGATTCCAAACCGATGAGGCTGTAAAAACTGCGGTCTTTAACTGTTTGCACCAAACTGGAGGAGACTTTTTCTAGTTTGGTTTGGTTTGGTTGTTTGATATTTTAGTGGACAATGATTCCAAACCGATGAGGCTGTGAAAACTGCAGTCCGTAACTAGTTGCACCAAACTGGAGGAGACATTTCCTAGTTTGGTTTTGTTTGGTTGTTTGATTTTTTAGTGGACAACGATTCCAAAACAATGAGGCTGTAAAAACTGCGGTCCTTAACTGGTTGCACCAAACTGGAAAAGTCCTATCCTAGTTTGGCTTGGTTTGGTTGTTTGATTTTTAGTGGACAACAATTCCAAACCGATGAGGCTGTGGAAACTGCGGTCCTTAACTGGTTGCACCAAACTGGAGGAGACTTTTCCTAGTTTGGTTTGGTTTGGTTGTTTAATTTTTATTGCGCAAGGGCCATGGTTGGCCAAAGAGCGCCAAACAAAAGACACTCAAAACAAGACAAAACAAATTAATTTAAAAACGTACAAAAGGTTAAAAACAGGTTGATTTGGTAAAAGTGAAAGATGAGAGAGAACACTTTAAACCTAGACGAGTTTAAAAAAGTCAATCTCTTTTTTTTTGGATTAGAGGTTTAACGACCACCGTGAGCAACTCAATGGGCTATAAGCAGTCGCCCGTCCCTAATTTAGGGTCACTTGTTCCAGGGAAGGGAGAGAGCCAGTGCCGTAAGACAAACACAACGTCCATGCCTCACCGGGATTCGAACCCGGACCCCTTACGGGCGAATGATCAGAGGCCAGCGCCTTAGACCACTGCGCCACCGGGGCGGCTCAATCTCTTTTGAAAACGAAAACACTGCGAACATGTCGCATTCTTCACCCAGGATAGTCTGCAGCGTAGCTGATCTGTCGTCTAACAAATGGGAATGGAAATAACGAAACCGGTGATCCCAAAAACGAAAACACAGTTGCACGCCTCAGAGACTTTTCCTGTACAGGTATGGAAAAGTTAATCACATCATGTTCCGATAAATGTTTTCAGTCCTTAGGAGACCACGTAGAAAAATTAATAAATGTTGTACCTTTAAACCAACATACATCCCCTGAGTATACACCGATGTGCCATTACATTATGGCCACCTTCAGCTTAGAGAAATGAGTGCGCCTGGAGACCAAACGGTGCCGCAGGTGAAATTCACAGAGCAGTATATGTACAACTCGAGGACCGACTTTTGGTTAGTAGAGTGTTCGGAATCAGAATGGTAAAAGCTGCCGATTTATCTGAGTTTGATAAAGGACAAATTGTGATGGCACGACGCGGCGCCTCGGAACTACAATCTGGGAAACGGCGCGGCCTGTGGGTTGTTCATATGTCGCTGTAGTGAGTACGTAACAAAAGTGGTGCACAAGTAGCCAAACAACGAACCGTCGTCCTGCTGTGTGTCGTCCGCAGTTCATTGATGCCAGAGGGGAGAGGAGACTGTCGGGCATTGATCACTGTTACCGCAGGGCAAGATAAAACGTCTGTATTCACATTCTACCGCGAAAAAGCAAAATGGGTCCTGCGATGTACTTTTAAATCATGGAGTGTCTTCTGTTGGAACACATGTTGGTTTTCAGCAGCCCAGTGTTGTGTGTTCTGCGAATCGACATACCCCGAAAGGGGAAACAAAGCTACTTCTGTCGAAATAGAGAGAAATGGGTGGAGCAGACACAATCAGAAACCATTTGTAACAGCCACTGACAGTAATGGACAGGTGTTTCCTTATTAAGTGCTCTAAATTCCTGCACAACACTCAATGATAAGGCTTAAGTTTTAAAACATGAAATATGCGCTGAATTAACCTACGAGTAATGCCTGTCTGCTGGGGTAAATGGCGTTTTGACTTATTGTGGTTTCTTTCGATACGATTCGCTACGTCGGTGACAGGTGTGCGTACAGTTCGTTGTTGTACGCACACCGGAGGAAGAGTTTGCAAGCCAGTTGACTCCACATGAACTTGTTTATGTCTTTTCCCAACAAGATGGAGTGGCTTGTCATGCTTCTGATCTTTCACTAGTTCGAAGCCACAATGATTTTATTCAAGAAAGGACAGTCAGTAAGGATCTAAAGACACTCCCCTCTCCCGATTTATCACCGTACAACTTTTACCTGTGAGGCTCACTGAAAGGGAAATTCCTAGGCAACAACCCTCGCACGTTGGAAGAGTTTAAAACCACTATACGACAAGAGACCATCATAATTTCAGTCGCCGAAATGCAGGGTGTTTTCCTGATTATGCTTCGGCGAGCAGAAATATGCATCGAGGCAAGTGGTGACCACTTCCAACACAAAAGGTATGTAAAATTTTTTTAAAAAAAGAATTGTAAATTTGAATAAATACATAGATACACCGATGAGTCATTGCATTATGACCACCTATCTAATAAGCTGTAAGACCCCCTTTAGCCGGCTAAACAGCGGCCACTAGGCCAGGCATCGATTCGATGAGGTGGCGATAGGTATCCTGGGGTATCTGGTACCATAATGTCAACAGCAGGTTCTCCAGTTCCCGTACATTTCGGGGTGGTGGTGATTTAGCGCAAACCTGTTTTTTCAAGTCGAACCAAAAATGTTCGATTGGGTTCATTGTCAGGTGAATTTGGAAGCCAGGGCATTTGCAAAACGTCAACAGAATGTTCCTCCAACCACACCTTGACGACTCTGGCAGCGTTGCATGGCCCATTATCCTGGTGGTAATAGTCATCACCAGCAGGGAGCACAGTTGCCATGAATAGGTGCACTTGGTCCGCAACGAAGTTCAGATACCTGACAGCTGTCAGGGATTGTGCTATTGGGATAATGGGGCCTGAAGTGCCCCCCCCCCAAAAAGAAAACCCATCGTCCACAGCACAACACCGCCTTCTCCGGCCTGTTTCCGCCCAACAGTGCATCGAAGTGCCATAACATCCGTTGGTAATCGACGTATCCGCGTTCGGCCATCTACATGATGCACCAGGAATCTTGATTCGTCAGAGCAGGCCACTTTCTTCCAATCATCCGCAGTCCAATCTCGATGATCTTGGGCCCATTTTATGCGTTGTTGGCGATGACGTGCAGCGAGTAAGGGAACCTTGTTGGGTATTCGGCTACGCAGGCCCACGCGCATAAGGCTGCGATGAACAGTGTGTTGTAACATATTTCCCTGATCACTGCTGTTGTAGCTGCTGGTGATTCGTCGCACTGTGGTCATGCGGTTGCTGTGAACAATGAACGACAGTCTCCGCTCGTCTCTGGCACCAATGAGCTGCGGACCACACTCGGCTGGACGACGGTTTGTCGTTTGGCCATCTGCACACCACTTTTGATACGTACTCACTACAGCGGCACGTGAACAACCCACAAGCGGCGCCCTTTCCGAGATCGTAGTTCCGAGGCTCCTTGCCATCACCATTTGTCCTTTATCAAACTCATCTAAATCGGCATCTTTTCCCATTCTGACTGCGAATAATCTGCTAACTGAAAGCCGGTCCACGAGTTGTATATATACTGCTCTTTGAACTTCACTTGCGCCACCGTTCGGTGTTCAGGCGCGCTCATTTTTCTAGGCTGGGGTGGTCATGATGTAATGACTCATCAGTGTACATTGTGTAAGATTTAAGATACTGAATGTTGAAAGTCCTTAACCTAACTCAGTGTCTAAATAAAAATAAAACCTAACGCTTGTACAAATGAATGAAACGTTAATTCTTGATAACACGGAGCTCTCTACGTAAATTCTTATTGAAAACAAAATTGAACTAGTACATTTGTTATTGGAATTATTTCCACTACAACATAACATGCGTTAATTAAATTCTTAGATGGCCCCGATGGAGCAGCCGTCTATATGGCCTGGCTTCTGACCATTCGTCCGAGATGTGGTCCGGGTTCGAATCCCGAAGAGGGTGAGGAATGGATGTTGTGTTTGTCTTACGGCACTGGCGCTCTTCCTTCCCTGGAACCAATTGCTCTCACCTAGGGACGGGTGACTACATTTCAAATATAGCCCATCCAGTTGCTCACGGGGGTCGTTAAATCCCCAAACAATAAAAAAAAAAAAAAAAAAAGAAACGGACACACGCAAATTTCGCTTTCTGTACAAGTTCCTTAACGTTCACACACCCTCGGAAATTTTATTAGTTTTAAAACGCTGCTCTCCATCATCTTTCACTTGGAAACATATTTCTCTTGCAAACATTTCTTGTCGCCCAGGTGGCGCAGCGTTCTTAGTGCAGGCTTCGAATCTTGGTGAGGCATAGATATTGTGTTTGTCTTACGGCACCGGCTCTATTCCTTCCCTGGAACCAGTGGCCCTAAATTAGGGACACGAGTCTGCTTTTATAGCCCATCGAGTTGCTCATGGTGGTGGCTAAAATGAATAGAAAAAAATATTCTTTATCCTAACTACAATTTCTACTGCTTAACTTTTTTCTATTTGTTAAATTTTTCGTAAGAAATGAAATTTTTTTTCATTTTATTCTTGGCGAGGGGGTGTCACCACTGCCGTTAGTAACTCGATGGGCCATAAGTAGTCGCCCGTCCGTAATTTAGGGCCCCTGGTTCCAGGGAAGAGACAAAGCCAGTGGCGTAAGGCAAACACAACATCCCTGCCTCACCCAGATTCAAAGCCGAGCCCACTCCGGACGAATAGTTAGAATGAAAGTTTATTCCTATTTTCATTTCGGAAGCTGTAATTCCTTTTGATTGGTGTTGTTCTGGTTATTGATTTAATTCAGTGCCTGATTGTTTTAAGTGTGGCTGGACAGGATTTCTTCTCATGCCGGTTATTTTTGAACGTTCACGTAAATTATGGATATAATTTCAATCAGTAGATGATTCCGTGCACTTTTTAGCTTTCCTTCTAATTAAGTTTTTTTATGTCATGTTTAAACCGATAATTTCGCATGTGCAGTATTTTATATTTTTTCAGCAAAAGTTCACTTCCTAAACTTTATTAAACAGAGTAAAGGCATAATATTGATAGGGTTATTTAAATGAGAAAGATGTCACTCTTTCAATTTATGAAAAAACGTTCTCATTTAAGCAAAAGTTTCATATACAGATTATTCAGCCTACGAAAAGTGTAATACATTTCAACAAAAGTGCTACGCGAAGTCTAAACACAACCTTACATGTAGACGGAAGCTTCACGCGCGGCTTATTCAGATCATGAAAAATATTCTCTATTTTAACTATGGATCCAAGTGCAGTTTACTTACTTTATGAAAAACGTTTCCCACTTTAGCAAGTTACAGGCACAGTTTTTTTTACTTGTGCATCCAGAGTTGGTGTTTCCGGATGTGTCAGATTCAACTGATCATCATACTTGCATTTGAGCCACATGAACTCAGCATCGATCAAATTTACACCCAGTAGCTAACAAAAGGCTTAATTAAAACAGACCAAATTGTAACGCTACATTTCAAAATATATTTAGGACGGTAACTGGGTCTTAGAATACTGGAAGAATGTGTAAAACGTTAGAATGTACACCAGTGAGCCATTACATTATGACCACCCCAAGCCTAGAGAAATGAGTGCGTCTGGAGACCGAACGGTGGCGCAGGTGAAATTCACAGAGCGGTATATCTACATCCCGAGGACCGGCTTTCGTTTAGTAGAGTGTTTGGAGTCAGAATGGGAAAAGATGGCGATTTATCGGAGTTTGATAAAGGACAAATTGTGATGGCACGGCCCCTCGGAACTACGATCTCGGAAACGGGGTGGCTCGTGGGTTGTTCACGTGCCGCTGTAGTGAGTACGTATCAAAAGTGGTGCAAAAGTAGCCAAACAACGAACCGTCGTCCAGCCGTATGTTGTCCGCAGCTCATTGATGCCAGAGAGAAAGCGGAGACTGTCGCGCATTGTTCACAGCGACCGCAGGGCCACAGTGCGAAAAATCCCGCGCAGCTACAACAATGGTGATCAGGGCAATGTGTCACAGCAGACAGTAAATCGCATCTTTCTGCGCATGGGCCTGCGTAGCCGAAGACCCAGTAGGGTCCCCATGCTCGTTGCACGTCATCGCCAACAACGCATGAAATGAGCCTAAGATCATCGAGATTGGACCGTGGATGATTGGAAGAAAGTAGCCTGGTCTGACGAATCAAGATTCCTGGTGCATCACGTAGACGACCGAGCGCGGATAAGCCGATCACCAGCGGATGTCATGGCACCTGGATGCAATGTTGGGCCGAAACAGGCCGGAGAAGGCGGTGTTGTGCTGTTGGCGATGTTTTCTTGGGACACTTTAGCCCCCATTATCCCAATAGCACAATTCCTGACAGCTGTCAAGTATCTGAACATCGTTGTGGATAAGTTCACCCATTTATGGACACTGTTTTCCCTGGTGGTGATGGCCATTGCCACCAGGATAATGCGCCATGCCACACAGCCAGAATCGTCAAGGAGTGGTTTGAGGAACAATCTGGTGACTTTCTGTTAATGCCCTGGCTTCCAAATTCACCTGACATGAACACAATCGAACATTTGTGGTTCGACTTGGAAAAGCCGGTTCGCACTAAATCACCACCACCCTGAAATGTACGGGAACTGGAGGACCTGCTGTTGATAGTATGGTACCAGATACCACAGGATACCTATCGCCATGCCATTGAATCGATGCCTCGTAGAGTGGCCGCTATTTTACTGGCTAAAGGGGGTACTACAGCTTATTAGGTAGGTGGTCATAATGTATTAGCTTATCGGTGTATGTGTTAAACGACTCAGATGATGCAAAGAAAAGTGGAAGTGACCTCAGACGATATAAGATAGTACAACTGTACTAGTTATCCGAATTTATTGGCGTATATAAAATCAAGGTTTCCAAGCTTTCGCACATCAACCAGATGGCTTTCTCAAGGAAGGTAGACAGCAAACTGCTGTCTACCTTCCTTGAGAAAGCCATCTGGTTGATGTGCGAAAGCTTGGAAACCTTGATTTTATATACGCCAATAAATTCGGATAACTAGTACAGTTGTACTATCTTATATATAGTTGGTGTACAGTTCCTTGTGTTGTTATTATTTGACCTCATACGAGTTTATTTAATTCTGGCAAACTCTCTTGTCGACGATGAGGATAAAAAGAATGTGAAAAAAGTGGAAATTTTAGTTTTCGCTGAATATGTCCTTGTGAAAAGAAGACTGCTTGCTGGCGGTAGGATTTGAACTCTCGTGTCCTTGCTCCGGAACCAGTTGTTCTCCCGATTGAACTACACCGACTTTGTCTTATTTCTGCAACTTTCTGCTTTGACTCTTGCGTCACCCCAGTGGTATACGTCACAACCTTTTCATATATATATATTTAATGGAAATCTCAAGTGTAGTCTTCAGTTTTACACTGAAGACTAGCAAATGGGTCTTCAGGTTTATACTGAAAACTCCTTTTGATATTTAAGAGCATTTTCAGCCTGATAATGCTCTAAAATATCAAAAGGAGGGATACTTGCGCTAACTATTCAATCACACATTGATAATTAGTGCGAGCTTTTCATCGTCCCTTGACCCTTGATTTGTTTATGAGGTCTGTGAATTGGCACCCTCAGTCAGGCCTCAGGCCTCTTAATGCCCTCCTCACTCTAACGATTTTGATTGCCTCGACCTTCTGAGGCCGAATTAGATATCTAAAATATGTAGGCAGATTTTGTGTTGATCTTTGCTGTTGCCGTTTTCCAGTGCTATTCCAACAACTTCACTTTATTTTTTTCTTTGCGATCCTTGAGTCCGTTCAATTGGATCCTTGACAAGGATTTCTTTGAGACAATCACGTTTTTCATTTTTCAAACGACTTCTTCCGCATTCCATTCGCACAACGTCGAATGCGCTCATCTCATCTGTAAAATCTATAACAATTGAAAACTTAGTAATAATTGATGACATGGCTATTCCTAGACTTAATGAATTATATTATAAATATCGTCAAATTATTGGTTTGTTCTAAGGAATAAAAAGAAATACCCTGTCAAAGTTTCGTGTAGCACCCCTACTCTTCTTCATGATTACATCTAGTCAACAAAACTAAGAAGCAAAAGAGTCAGAAGTGAAAAACTAAGTTTCACTTAACTAGAAAATAACTTACCATAAAGAACTGTTTGAAAAATTTCAGAGGATTAGTGAGAAGTTTCTAGTCAGACTGACTCCAGGATTACAAAATAAAATAAGTAACTATCTTCCAAAATAAAAGCAAAAGAAAACATCTTTTGTGTGGTCTACAACAAAAAATATGAGTGTGGTCTCAGCTATGTGGGAGAAACAGGCAGGGAGCTGAAACCCAGATTGGCAGAACTTAAAGCTGCAATGAAAAATATGACAAACAAAACAGGTTTGGACAGACATTTTCAAAATACAGGATATAAAGTGCTTTGGGACACTGTAGAAGCTTTGATACATTGACAGCACTTTTCCAAAAGAAAATTATCAGAAGGATTCAAAAGAAAGAGAAGAAGAGGTGCAGCATTAAATGATTTGAAAGTTTGGAATTTATCTCACCATGGCAGCACCTGCTATAGCTGTAGTCCTGAAGAAGGGTAGGGGTGCTAACCGAACATTTGACAGATTATTTCCTTTTATTCCTTAGAAAGAGCCCATAATTTGGAAATATTTGTAATTAAAAACCTGTTGAAGTGGTGAGAGAATACTTTCTGCAGTGATTGTTCTTGAATTGTAGTCATGGAGCTTTATGGATGCTGAGTAGAACTGTGCATATGTGAGGACATGAATAATAAGATTAACTATACATCTATGCGAATTCCGTACAGTACAAAATAGAATAGTAAATAGAGCACGACTGATTTGTAATGATAAGGGCGTAATAAAAAAACTTTGACTATTTCTGAAACTTTATTACTAATTGAGAAATGGGAAATACACAAAATGCTATAACTTAACAGAAGTTTTTTTTTCATTTTACCGATTCGTTCTCTGCTGTATCATTATACCCAAAGCCCTTAGAAGCATAAAATGCCATCGTTCTTTCCCATAGAATTGATTCTAAAGAGCTTGTCAGTTTGACCAAAAATTGAAAGTAGAAAATAGCACAAAGAGAAAGAAAGGTATCACAAAACTGAAGACGAAAAGAGAGTGTGTTGTCTAATGTTTTATTTAAAACACGTTAAAATATACAAGTTTTACAGAGCTATTGACTTTGGTAATAAAAATTTCTTTGGCAATAATTTCTCATACACACTACATAATCAAAAAGCACTAAGGTATGTAACAACACCATTATGCAATCGAGTGCAAGAAAAGTTTAAGTTCAGTTTCACAGAGAGAACTTTGTACACGGCAGAGACAGGAAGTGGCTTTGGTGAACATAGCCCAAATTCTTTTTGTAGAAATTCCCTCAACTTTCATATCGCTCTGGAAGAAAAGAAGAATAAAAATTAGAAAAAGTAATATGAAAAATAACTGTATAAAAATCATGGATACACATATGAAGCAAAGATAAGATACAGATCATATTGGTGCCAATAAAGTATTAATCTTTTTGACAACGCACAATCATATCTTCCGGGCTCTCAGTAGTAAAGTTCATTCGAGCACAACTCACGAAATTTGGTTGTTAACATGCAGATTACTGAAATAATCTTCCATATGAATGATGCTTAAGGCACAGAGTATTAATATAAACTTTCCGATTACCTACCTTATTAAATTTCTTCCGCCAGTCTGCTTATTTTTTCTGTAAATAGAAATTAGCCAAGGGCTAGAATCGAAACACTTCATTTGTGAAATCCTTTTACCTTTTAAAAGTGCGAAACTTTAATTGCCGTGCCAACGTACAAGTTATTTGATATTGGAGAAAATTCAGTAGTGCTATAGAAGAATTGTAAATATATTGCTTGACAGATTTCTCTTTTTAGCTTCCCCAGTGGCCTAGTGGTATGAAGCATTGGTTTCTTGTGATTTTTCCGAGATGGGCCTGGGTTCGAATCCAAGGTGAGGAATGGATGGTGTTTTGATTTACGGCACTGGCTCTCTGCCCTGGAACCAGTGGCCTAAAATTAGGGATAGATATATACACACATCAAAGACCCAAAACATTATGATCAGCGCATCTTCATGCAAATCGAAGCAATTTCAGGTAAACGACGGCACGTGTGAAGGTAATGAAACGGTATAATTAACATATACTGAGCTCTGCTAATCTGTGTTATTCTTATTCTTCAGATGGCAAAGGAAGCGGATTTAAGCGAATTTGACAAATCGCCAAATTGTAATGACCAGACGACTGGGTCAGGGCATTTGCTAGACGGCGTAGCTCGTGGGGTGCTCACAGTCGTTTTTAGCACTTTCATATAGTGGTCCGAAGAGCGAAAAACGACGAACCGCCCGCAAATTGTGGACCAACCACGGGTAATCGATATTAGAGGTGAGCGAATGTTATCCCGTATGGTACGAGCCAACAGAAGGGATAGTATGGTGCACCTTAACGGTAATTTGAATGCTGTTGATCGGGATAATGTCTCAACACACAGTACAAGTTGAAAACGGGTCTGCGTAGCCGCAGGCCCCTCGGGGTTTCCATGCGAACCTCGGTTCACAGTCGAAAGTGCCTACAAGAGGGCACGCGAGGATCCAAAGTGGACATTGAATGATTGGAAGAAGGTCGTCTATTCGATGAATCTCGTTTCCTGTTGCACCATGTAGACGGCCGGGCGGCACGTGCGCGTCGTTTACCTGCGGAAGTGCTGGTACCAGGACTAACCGTGTGCGACGAAAACAAGCCAGTGGGGAAGCATAATGTTTTAGGCGATGTTCAACTGGAACACCCTGGGTCCAGTTCTGTGAAGGAAACTATGACGTCCACCACCTAGCTGAAGATCATTGCAGACTAGATACATTCTTTCGTGGGAATGGTATTTCCCTTTAGAAGTGTCTTTTTTCTGAAAGGCAATGTGCCATTCCACCCTGCTCGGATTGTTCGAGAATTGTTCGTGGAACATGAGAAAGATTTCCAGATATTGCCCTGGCCTCCAAATTCCACAGACATCAATTCAATTGAGCATCCCTGGTTTGTGTTGGAACAGAGAACCCGATATGCTGCGGATCAACCACATAACTTAGCAGCATTCAATGGTCTACTGGTAACGTGTTGGTACAAGGTACCACAAGACACCTTTAGAAACCTTGTAAATGGTTATGCCTCTCCCGGTAAGAAGTGTTTTGGCGGCACGTGGAGGAATAATATCATCTTCGGCAGGTGGTTATAATGTTTTGGCTCTTCGGTGTATATTGACCATCTTATTCAGTTTTTTTCGTGTGTATACTTATTATGGAAACTTACTGATTATAGAAGCGTAAGTAGAAAGGAACATCAACAGTTTTCCAAATTTTATTTAAATATTTCTTTTTTTTTTTTTTTTTTTTTTTTTTTTGAATGGAGGTTTAACGACCACCGTGAGCAACTCAATGGGCTATAAGCAGTCGCCCGTCCCTAATTTAGGGTCACTGGTTCCAGGGAAGAGAGAGAAAACCAGTGCCGTAAGACAAACACAACATCCATGCCTCACCGTGATTCGAACCCGGACCCCTGTCGGACGAATGATCAGAGGCCTTAAATATTTCGCATGATGCTCAGTAATGCGCAGTGTGTTACTTTCTCCTAAATATTTTCCTCTATTGTTAACGTAAAGGGAATATTTCATATGTGTCTGGATAGCAGTATAGATAAGTTGTATCTAAGGATCCAATTATTGTAGCAGAATCAATCTGTAATTTAAGACATAAAAATGGATAACTTGTCATGTCATAAAAGTTAGAAATCTTCAGATCAGATCACCAATACAAAGCCTTCCACCAATGGCGTACCCAGAGAGGGTGAAAAGGGGCCATATGCACCCCCCCCCCCAATAATTTTGTCTAGTATTAAAAATTGATAAAAATTGTCGGTGACATTATTTTGCTAGTGTCGCCATTCTGGTCTTCCTTAAATTGCTGTTAGTTACTTCTTTATTTGGAATGGTCAGACGAGATCACACATGACTATTGTTAATGCCTATCCCCCACACCGTGCGCATTTCTCACTTTTACACCACCAAAGAAAGAAGACAGCAAACTGGTGTTGTAGTGGTCAGGGCGTAGCGCCTGGGGGAGGGGTGGGGTAAGCCTTTTACCTTGAGTACGTACCAAAGCAGGAAAACAAAAACGTAGAATGAACATTACTTTGTAATTAATAATACTTGAGAAAAATAAAAATGCCTGTTCTCATGCGCATTTTTTCATCACTTTAGGAAGGAATGATATCATAGTTGCAATGACAACACCAAGAATGTGAGAAATTTTCGATTGTCGACTTGACATCATATAAAAGTTTATTCACCGATGCATAATACAGATGCAACTTGATACAAATGTTATGTGTAGTGCTTGAATAGTCTGATGTTATTGCAAAAGTGATTCTTTGATCAAATTTAATTTTTAAATAGCGATAATTCAAACTACAAAATTTCACATTCGTGGTTTTGACATTACGGCGACGATATGCACCCCCCCCCCCCAAAATTAGTTTCTGGGTACGCCACTGTCTTCCACATGGAACTGCCAAAAAGTAGTTTGCTTGTATGTTTGCATTTGGTTAAAATATTTGTAGGTTGTGATGTCGAGGAAAGCATTTTGTCAATGTCGAGAAATTCCAAAGATCAATGTAGCGGAAATTGCGTTCGAATAACGAATAAGGACCAGCTATGTACAACATAAGTGTTGGATCACTGCGTTTCCTGAGAAGTAATGACAAAGCGTACCGTAGATAGTATGCATATGAAAGTGAAAGTTTGCAAACGCTTGGAAGTGGCGTTCAATAGTAATGCATTTTTATTTGGCTTCTCCTACTGTCTGTAAAAGGTACACAGAGTTTCCAATCTGTGTAAAAATGATTGAAGAGGACAAGCGTGTCCCAGGTTACTTAAGTCAATGAAGTTTTAATCCTATGCAATCTTTACTACCAGGAGCTTCCGGTTTATTGACATAGTTCTAAAGAGAGTTACTGGAACAAAAACCAATGTTATAATTTCGTGAAATGCGAACGTCCTGAAAATTTCTCGAAAAAATTCTATGTTTAATCGGTCTATAAATTTCCTGACGGTGATAGTGAGGATTTCAGTAATTTTCCGACATGTCGCGCACTCTGTCACATTATAAATCGTCAAAAATTGCGCGGTAAAGCGAGGAATAGCTAGCAAACACTGATAAATAAGAGTTTCCACATAAAATGCCATTTGCTTCCTTACTTGTACACATTCTCATCTCAGTTCACTCCGTAATAGGGGGAACACTGATCGTTTCTTTTTCATATTATGCAAGGTGTGTCAATAAAGTTCGGTGAGTACTATCGTATCGGGGGGGGGGGGGGGTATTTGAAAACCAGAAAGGTAAGTTTTCTTAAATATTACTTCTTGTTTATTTTTACCGTGCTTTCACCGAACGTTTTTGACACACTTTGTTCAATAAGGACGAGTGCTATCATTGCGTTTTATGCAAATTCAAGGCTGCGTAATGCGTGTAAAACGTACGGTAATAGTAAACCGCCCCGGTGGCGCAGTTGTCTCAGCACTGGCTTACGACCTTTAGTCCGAGAAGGGTCCAGGTTCGAATCCGGTTGAGCCATGAATGTTTTGTCTTACGTCACTGTCTCTCTCCCTTTCCTGGAACCAGTGACCTTAAATTAGGGACGGATGATTGCTTATAGCCTCTTGAGAGTTGTTGACGGTGGTGCTTAAACCTTCAATAAAAGAAAAAAAATTACGGTAGCAGTAGCAACACTCAACAATGCGCAAAAGCTCGGTAAGTTATTTTAGTATGCTGCCTGTCTACCACCAGAATACTTCCGGCTGTAAAATTACGATGACTGTATGTAAAAACACCGTAACTTATTCATTACTAAAAAGATGTAATTGCAGGTTTATTTACACTGAGTGGCCACTATTATGACCACCTGACAGTTTTAAGCAAATGAGCTATGGATGCACGCTGTTGCCGCCAGAAGGCGAGGCTAGTATAAAAAGGAAAGCTTAGTGCTTGCGACAGTAGTAGAAGTGATTTTTGGGTGACGAGATGGATAAAAAATACGATTTGACGGACTTTCAACGTGTGATTATTGTAGGAGCTCGGAGCCATGGAGCAAGTATCACCGAAACCGCCTCATTCGTGCAATGTTCCAGAACAGCTGTTGTTAAAGTGTTTAAAGACTGGACTGTCAGCCAAAAAACTGGGTCTCTACGTGCAACGTGTGGTCGTCATCAACTAGTGACTGCTCGGGCGGAACGGAGAGTATCCAGACTGGTAACAGAAAACAGAAGGGCAACAGTGCAGCAAATTACAGACCATCTTAATCAAGGATCCCCTCAAATGATCTGTGCACGCACTGTTCGCCGTACACTGCATCGGATGGGATATGGCAGCCGAAGGCCTGTTCCAACATCTTTGCTGTCTGCAGTTAACAAGAGAAAACGTCTCCAGTTCGCACAGGAGTACAAGGATTGGACAGTCGATAATTGAAAACAAATTATGTGGTCCGATGAATCACGTTTTCAGTTGCACCATGCCGATGGCCGAGTGAGAATTTGGCGGAAACAGCACGAAAGCATGGATCCCAAATGCCTTGCTACAACCCTTCAAGCTGGTGGAGGCAACGTTATGGTTTGGGGAATGTTTTCCTGGCACGCTTTGGGCCCTTTAATTTGTGTTGATCAACGTCTGACTGGCACATCACATCTAAACATCGTTGCGGACCAAGTGCATCCTGTCATGTGGATGGTTTATCCCAATGGCGATGGCTACATTCAACAAGATAATGCTTCCTGCCATAGTGCTCGTATTGTACAGGATTGGTTTTAGGAGCATGCCGGTGAGTTTACTTTGCTTAGGTGGCCCCCACAATCTCCAGATCTCAACCGCATTGAGAATTTGTGGGATGAAGTTGAACGAGCCATCAGACAGCTGGATCTGCAACCCTGCAATCTCACACTCCTGGAAAGTGCTATTCATCAAGCATGGTCTCAGATTCCACAAACCACCTTTCAACATCTCGTGGAGTTCATGCCACGAAGAATCGACACAGTATTAAAGACAAAAGGTGGCCCAACGAAGTACTGAGGGGGTGGTCATAATAAAGTGGCCCCTCAGTGTATATCTAGATATGGCAGTAGAAATCTGGATGCTTTCTACCGTCCCTTCAGATCTGAGTCACACAGATAATTCGTTCTTCAAAATCTCATTGGCCTGCCTGGTGGCCGGTTGGTCAGATACGTAAATTTCTATGAAATTTGTTTGAGGTGGGCCCCTGGTTCAAGTCCCGAAAATGTTTGTCTTCTGACACTCGCTCGCTCCCTTTCCTGGAACCAATAGCACTAAATTAGTGACTGGCGACTGTTTATTTGCTCACGGTGGTCGTTAAACCTCTAAACAGCAAAAAGAAAGCATTCTTATCCTGTAGGAATGTGCTAATATACTGACTATTGACAAAAGTTGGATAAACCATCAAAGAGTTAATTCATTATTGTAAACTCAGCACACAGGTAAACGATACTCATCTCTAACAAAATTGTGATCTTGAGAATATGTGACGAATTTTTTTATATCGCAACATTAATAATGACAAGTTACACGTTTGTGCGGATCCTGTTCTGGAAATGAGGGAAAAAACTGGAAGTACTCATTTTCCAACTGCAAACACATTGAGAAAAACAAAATATCTTTAATTTAGTGATGCTTGGAAATCAGTTTCTTCTGAATTTCTTGACGGAGAAAATTCGAGTGACACCTTGGCCACTCGAATTTTTCTCAGCTGTTTGTTTTGTTCTCTATTATCAGTCAATAGAGAACAAAACAAACAACCATTGCTGCTCTGAATTATTGCGAGTTCATTTTTGAACTGTTGCCTCACAGTACCGTTTATTGAGATTTATTATCAGTTAATTTTACATGGACGCTTTGTGGTTCTAATCCAACTTACACAGTATAATAAAATTTCCAGACATCATCACGAAGACAAAGAGTCTAAAGTGGCAATGGGATGAATATATATAGAGAAAAATGGGCAATTGCTGAACAATTCTAATTTTAGACTGAGTACCAAGTGACCGAAAATGACCCAGAAGGACCACATGAAAGATAGGTGTACGAGAACAAGAAAATCCCCGACACGACACGGAGAAGGAAAACGGAAGATGAAGACCTGTTCTGGAG
This sequence comes from Macrothele yani, assembly GCA_039090855.1. Classification (NCBI taxonomy): domain Eukaryota; kingdom Metazoa; phylum Arthropoda; class Arachnida; order Araneae; family Macrothelidae; genus Macrothele; species Macrothele yani. The sequence continues at coordinate 118,324,479 of CM077004.1, read as the reverse complement.
GCTTTGGGAGACTACAAGAAAAACTGAGAGGCATAAAAATCTTGTCTCGAAGCAGAAATTAATTGGCCGACAAAAACTTGTCGGGATTGCATTTGAAAGAAAGAGCGGAATTTTCAAGAGCGATTTACTATTACACCTTTAAAAAAATGTTTCATTAATGCATCCTTCCAGTTTTTGTTTATAGATCAGAGACGTGGATCTTTGCTAAAACATCCGCACAGAACCTGCTGATAACTCAAAGAAGAATGGCGAGATGCATGCTTGTTTTAACTAAGAAAGATAAGAAAAGAAACTCATGGTTCAGAAATAGTACCGTTTCCAGCATCATCTTCAAGACCAAAGAATCATGGAAAGATGAATGTTGTTGTAACCAAGAAAGAAAGAAAAACAAACTCATGGAGCAGAAACAGTACAGTTTTCAAGAGCAATTTGCCATTATGTCTTAAAAGTGTTCAATAAATGCATTCTTCCTGTTCTTACTTATGTATCAGAGACATGGACCTTAACAAAGAAAGACATACAGAGGTTGCGGACAACTCAAAGAAACAAGAAGAAATGCATTTTTGGTTTAATCAGGAAATATATGTAGAGGAATATGTGGATTAGAGAAACGGCAAAAGTTTAGGACATCGTGATAAAAGTAATGACCCTCAAATGGGCTGGACGTAATGCTAGAAGAACGGAATACGGTTGGACAACTGAAATACTTAATTGGATACCAAGGGAAAGGAAAAGACCATGTGGACGAACAAAATTCAAAAGCATGACATGGAAGAGAATTGCTCACGACGGAGAGTTGAGGAAGAGACTTGGAGAGACCATAAAGCATTTGACTGAGAGTGGTTGATTATAATCATGATGATAAGGAAAATCGCAGGCAACAGGGTTAGTACTTACGTAAGTTCATTTGTACGGCTTTCTACCTGCGAAAGGACTCGTGCTACTGCACCTTCCAAACGCCATTGGAGTTTAAAAGGTTTGCTAAAAACTGTTGTTGATAAAAAAAACTTTTTGGAAACAACAAAAGATGGGATGAAAATTTTGTTTCCAAAAGACTGAAAATGAAAAAGTTTCATCCATAATGACAAGAAATGCAACTGCAATTTCATCGAATCTTTGAAGTCGGAATTTTTGCTTTAGAAAATAAGATCTAAAGTGAAATGTTTTTATGGGAAGTGATTGGAGATAAAACTAAATCTTTGGGTTTAAAACTCAGCCCCCCAAAAAATTTAAAAAGCCTTGACAGCTATACATTGATAAAATATCATGTAAAGTAAAAAGAAATGAGATTTTCACTAAGCACGGCTGGTGTGCTTAATGAATGATAGGGCTAATTACCAGGAAACACAAACAGGTTCAAGAAAGGAAAACTCTATGAATTCCAAAGAGAATAAATCTAAAGACTCTTGGATGGATTATGTTTAATAAGCTTATTCAAGGAAAATCAGAAATTAAGAAACATCCTTAGTGGGGCACTTACTTGGTTTATCTTTTTAATAAAGGCCTTTTACTAAGCCTGCTCCGTAGCCCACATGTCCAGCGTATCCAAGCGGTGCTCCGTACCCGAGGGTATTAGCTGCAAGGACACCTTTTGGAGCAAGTAGTGAAGGTGCTCCGGCGTATATTGGTGCAGCAACAGCTGCATGAGCAGCTACTGGAGCAGCGGCAACTGTGTGACCAACGACTACTGGAGCTGCTGGTCCTGCGTAAGGGGAAGCGATCACGGCAGCTGCTGGGGCACTTGCAGCGGTTCCAGGTTCGTTGGTCTTTACTGCAACACGGAAGCCATGGCCATCAGCAACGTAGTCCACTCTGCGAGCACGTCCGTCGATGTCGGTGAGAGTGTAGCTTCCCTTCATGTTGCCATGGGCATCTCCAACTTCGGATCTGCTGTTGGTGGCACCAAGTCCATCAACTATTCCGTAGTTGAAGGCGTAGTTACCGAAATCCTGAAAAGGAAACAAACATTTTAGTAATGCAGGATTTATATAAAACCCCAGTGTGTGATATTTCTCAGTACAACAATGTAAGGTAGCTTTTTATGCTTTTTGCTACTTTTCAGTCGAAAGGGAAATATTTGGCTGTTACAGATACTCAAGTATTTATGACGTTTAGTCTTCCAGCTGTAGGTATTTCTAAGAAAACGTCTGCACTGTGTCATTTCTATTGTTTGGTACTGAAATTTGTTGTTCTGGTGATGTAAGACGAAAATGTGCTGACGAAATTAATTCCAGTCAAGATAAAATCTAATTTAGAAACCGAAAAGTGTAAGAGATATCTGTAACACAAAGCAAAGGGTTGTTATCTATACTTTTTGCACGGTAAATTTTTGTACTGACAATATTCACACTTCTTCGTGTTTTCAGACACACACGTAAAAATCCTCATGCTTCAGGTGTTATCTCAATGAACTATAACGAATAAATTTCTCCGTCATTTCTGTCCACGCCAGGATTCGAACCCGGATCCCCTCATTCCGGAATAAGTCACTCTACCAATTGAGCTACGCGGACGTTTTTTTTATTCTGATTCCTATCTGCCTCTATGTCGTGTACGTCCTTCTGGCAAGTACGTCACATCTCCTGGTACGTTACATCATCTCCCCCTTATTTTTTATTTTTTTTTTTCGAAGTGCTGGAGAAGAGATTCTCTTATTTTCTCTATCTCGCGGTGTGGAAATAACATCACACCATTGCGAGATTTTGAACGGTCGGGTCATCCGGATAGTTCGGGCGCCATTATAACGAATAAATTTCTCCGTCATTTCTGTCCACGCCAGGATTCGAACCCGGATCCCATCATTCCGGAATAAGTCACTCTACCAATTGAGCTACGCGGACGTTTTTTTTATTCTGATTCCTATCTGCCTCTATGTCGTGTACGTCCTTCTGGCACGTACGTCACATCTCCTGGTACGTTACATCATCTCCCCCTTATTTTTTATTTTTTTTTTCGAAGTGCTGGAGAAGAGATTCTCTTATTTTCCCTATCTCGGGGTGTGGAAATAACATCACACCATTGCGAGATTTTGAACGGTCGGGTCATCCGGATAGTTCGGGCGCCATTATAACGAATAAATTTCTCCGTCATTTCTGTCCACGCCACTATTCGAACCCGGATCCCCTCATTCCGGAATAAGTCACTCTACCAATTGAGCTACGCGGACGTTTTTTTTATTCTGATTCCTATCTGCCTCTACGTCGTGTACGTCCTTCTGGCAGGTACGTCACATCTCCTGGTACGTTACATCATCTCCCCCTTATTTTTTTTTTTTTTTTTCGAAGTGCTGGAGAAGGGATTCTCTTATTTTCCCTATCTCGCGGTGTGGAAATAACATCACACCATTGCGAGATTTTGAACGGTCGGGTCATCCGGATAGTTCGGGCGCCATTATAACGAATAAATTTCTCCGTCATTTCTGTCCACGCCAGGATTCGAACCCGGATCCCCTCATTCCGGAATAAGTCACTCTACCAATTGAGCTACTCGGACGTTTTTTATTCTGATTCCTATCTGCCTCTATGTCGTGTACGTCCTTCTGGCAGGTACGTCACATCTCCTGGTACGTTACAGAACGAATGGTTCGGAGTTGAATCTTGCACATAGTAAACCGGGATTCTGTTAGGGTGTTGCATTCGCTGAACAGTTCCAGCACATTTCCTTGCTTCCACATAGCTACTGACCTCAAAATTTAAGGATGGTAGTACCTGACAGCTTTTGATGTTTGTTAAGTTTGGTGGGAAAAAAGGAAATAAAAAGCATACCTTCGATCCAGTCAACCAGGACAAATTAAGAATTGAAAAAAATCCAAAGATGATTACAAACTGTGTTTCACTACTGAGCCTTTATACAAGTAATTGCAATTCTTTAAAAACTTCCTGATTTGCTTTTTTTAAACGCTCTCGAAAGCAAACTTGTGTACTACGTTCTTCTTCATGGTTAAAACTCCTTAAGATGCCGAGAACGAATCGGATTGTTTCAATAGTCATCGAACTAGTGGATTATATACGAATTACCAAAGCAGCACCTCAGGTAATGTTCGTCGATACTAGAATGCTGATCCAAAGTACATATAACTGTACTTACACTCAGTCTTGACCCTTTTCTTTTTCTTATTTTGTGTTGAGACTAAATCCCCAGACGACAGATAAATATGCATTGAACACGCATTACCACATTATTTATTTATATATAATTATAGAACCCGAAAAATATCTGCAGATAATTATCTGCGCATATGCAGCAGCTGTTGTATCTCTGCAGATAGTCTTGACAAGAAAATAAGATCTTTAACAATAATTGTTCTCTACCTGATTGTGGTGTAGCCTATGGTCACAGGTTGTTTTAGTGCCATCCAATCCAACAATGACAGTAGCATTATACATTTATGACACTGTAACGAACACATGCAGCATTTCTCATAAATGGCCTTCGTCGACCCTATTCTGCGTCTGCCAATTGCGCTGCAGACGAACCATTTTTCCATTTTCATAGGCATATCCTGCTTTCCGAGGCCGATAATGCAGTATTTAAGCTTCGTATTCCAATAGCCAATATCGCATTTGTTTTCAACGATTAGGCAGTTCACTTCTTGCTCGATCACTGCGTAAGTTAGATAATTTGTGCATACCAACTAGGCTAGTAGGTTGAGGTGACCCCTGTGATCTTGCCTCTCTAATTTCGTGGTGCTACAATTCTTATAATGCACTGCACCAGAAGATGCATCTGGGTAACGATTTTTAACACATACATTTCAAATTACGATATTACTGATTTTTCAGCACCTGAAGGGGACTTCAGTGATGAATAAAGAACAAAAAATGTTATTAATACATTATACAAATGTCATTAATATAAGGAACAAAAAATGTCATTGATATATTGATCCTGAATAAAGAACAAAAAGATCATTAATATATTGATCCTGTGATTTGTGATTAGATTGTATGCTGAAATTCAATACTTTTATATAATTGTGAAGATATCTGGTTATATGACAGATGCTTAAATTTGAAGTCAAAGGCGCAAAACTTACATCTTGCTGACGAGAGCTTGTGCTGGATCCCGAGTGAATAAGTTCAGCTTGGACAGCTGCAAAAGCAGCGAAGCAAATGATAATCTGAAATGAGACAAAAGCTTACTATTCACTTCTGGAAGGGTTTAATATACAAACAACAACGAAATAGTATAAGGAATAAACTAAATACAGTGAAAGGGCGAAAAGAAAAAAAAAGAAAAAGAAAAGAACGCTGGCTTCCTGTTAAACGAAGAAAAAACACTGTATGGTCTAAATTATGTTAAAGTTGAAGCACTACGACTGGGCAGTATTACGAAACATAATCAACATAAAATAATTTCTGCTATGATGAGCGTTATTTTAAATAAAGCCGCAAATCTTTAAACATTTACTGATGTATAAAATTTGTGAAATTTAAACTTTAAATTTCAAGTAGATTAAGTTTACATTCTCAAATACATATATGCCTCTGCTAATTTTTGCAGTGAACTTCGTGCACAAATACACGGTCGTATCATAACAATATGACTACCTACTTTATAATGGGAATAACCGCCCTTGGTCCGGATGACAGCGACGAGGTGGCATGGACGCAGTGAGGCTTTGGAAGGTTGCTGAAGCACACATTTCCATTCGGACTATAGTAGAGCACGGAGGTCCCGGAGATGACGTAGTTGTAAGTCGACATGTCGAACCTATCGATCCAAATAGTCGCACAAGTGCCCTATGAGATAGAGGTCGGGCGATTTAGCCTGACAAGGAAGAACGGAGACATCAGTGTCGTGTTCCTGGAACCAGGCACGCACCCCCTTATTAGAGACGTGGCACGGCACATTATCCTGCTGGTAGACACCATCACCACCAGGGTAAACATCCAACATGAAAGCATGCATGTGGTCAGCGAGGATGGACAGGTAGCCATTGGCGTTCAGGGACCCATCCAGTGGTACCAACGGTCCCAGTGCACACCAGGAAAACCAAGGCCAGTTCTTGACCGACAAGCGTGTCCGGGTGTTGGTTCCCGTGGGTCTGTCGCTGTATCCGCCACCGCTCGTCACTTCTGTGGAGTAGAAACCTCGATTCGTCGGAGAAGGCAACCTTTTCCCACTCTTCCATTGTCCAATGACGGTAGTCCTATGAAAACTGAAGGCGTCGTTGCCGATGGACATGGGCTAACATGGGCGCTTTGACGCAGCGTCAACTCCGGAGACCCATGCATAACAGGATTCGCTCTACTGTTATAGGGGACACGTACCTGGGTGCCCAAGCGTTCATTTGCGTTGTCAATTGGTGCACTGTTGCGCGTCGATTGCCTTTTACTAGTCGACGGAGGCGACGTTCTCCTCTCGGGTGGATATCCTTTCGGGCTCAGTAGTTATGGCGTCGATAGGCACTCGGTGTGCCACTATTTTTTGAATGAAGGTTTAACGACCGCCGTGAACAAATGAATGGGCCATAAGCAGTTGTCCGTCCCTAATTTAGGGTGACAGGCTCCAGGGAAGCGAGAGAACCAATGCCTTAAGACAAACACCACATCCACGCCTCACCGGGATTCGAACCCGGACCCTTTTCGGACGAAAGGTCATGAGCCAGCGCTTAAACCACTGCGCCCCCGGGGCGGCCAATGGTCCATCTTTGGTACACCCTTACTACAGCACCTCACGAACAGCCCACTAAATCTGCTATTTCTGATATGCGTCCACCCTTGGCGCTATAGCCGATGGTCATGCCTTTTTGAACGGCCGTCAAATTACTACCTCTGCCCCTCGTGCTCACATAACGCACTATGGCTCATCTGTCATGGCCGGCCTTTTATATCTCCGTTTGGTCGACTTTGTCACGTGTACTCTGACGCGCCTGGGCAGATACACTGTGATTCCGCGGGTGGTCATATTATTCTGACAAGACTGTGTGTTTTATGAGGTTAAAGATCACAACAGTCAGGTAAACAGAAACAACACTTACAGTTTAATGAACTCTTGCTTATTGTTCCTCCCACTAGACTAGAAGACACAAACGGTGTTCATACAGGCATCAAATTCAATGTTCTTTCATTGATCAAGTAGCTTGTATAACAATTCTAGCAATCTACTCTCAAGAAACAACTCTCGCACATAAATCTCTACACATCTAAATCGCTATATCCTTATCGTATATAAATCTCTCGACAATTCCACATCAAATACTCCCATTAACTACTACGCTCAACTATCTTATTACTACATTCAATGTTGACATTATATGCTGCTCTCACTCACTGTCTGTGTTGAAAAATTTTAAAAACTCTTTACGGAGGAAATGAACCGTTCAGTGAGAAAACGTTTAACCAGAAGTAACAAAATTCGTGAGAACAGAAATTCAATGAAGGGAGGTTAAGTAGAGGTATTCGTCACAAGTCTTACAATAAAATGTCTGTCACAGAATATATTTCCATGAAAAAAATGGTTTTCCATTTTTTAATGTTCAGTTTTCAAAAGATTCGACGCTTTTCATTAACATTTTGGTTTCTATTTTGGAAGCACTAAAAAAAGTCCTAAGAAAGCTGGCAGAACTGAATTGATGACAAGCCCACAAAAAATCATCATCATCATCATCATTGTCAACCATTATCAATCCACTGCTGGACGAAGGTATCCCCAAGTTTCCTCCACAACGGTCTGTCTTGTGCCAGACTCCTCCATGTCACCCCTGCATACTTTCGAATTTCATCAACCCATCTCCCATGTGGTCTTCTTCTGGGTCTTTTCCTGTCCCTTGGAATCCAATCTAAAATTTCGGCTGTCCATCGATGATCTGTCCTTCTGGCAGTATGTCCAGCCTATTGCCATTTCAGGGATTTAACTCTGATCATGATGTCTTCCACTCTTGTCATTTTTCGGATCCACGAGTTCCTCTTCTTATCTCTCCTGGTTACACCAAGTATGCACCTCTCCATGCTGCTTTGAGTTGTCTGCAGCCTTTGTATGTCTCTTTTAGTTAAGGTCCACGTCTCTGCACCATACGTAAGCACTGGAAGGATGCATTGATCAAACACTTTTCTTTTAAGACATAATGGCATATTGCTCTTGAATATTATGCTGTTTCTTCCGAAAGCTCTCCAGGCAAGTTTTGTACGCCGATTAATTTCTTCATCAATGTGACCCTCACTTGATATCTGCTGTCCAAGATAAACGTACGTATCTGTTATCTCCAGCTTTTCTCCATCAATCGATAAATCTTCATTTCTTGTAAAAGCATTGAACATCACTTTTGTCTTCTGAAAGTTCATTTTTAATCCCACTTCTTTACTCTTGTCAGCAAGTTCCTGGATCATACTCTGCAGCTCTGATGGGCTAGTTGCAAAAATGACTATGTCATCAGCAAAACGAAGTTGGGTTAGATAATCTCCATTAATCTTTATCCCCTTGTTTTCCCAGCTCAGTGACTGAAAAACACCCTCCAATATCGCATTAAAGAGCTTCGGAGATATGGTGTCACCTTGTCTCACTCCCTTTCCAATTTTTATGTGTGTTGTATTTTCAAACAGCCTAATCTTTGCACTTGCATTTTCATAGATGTTATTAATAATATTAATGTATGCATCTTCAATACCGCAGGTTTTCAGAGCCATTGTAACTGCTGATGGTTTCACCCAATCAAAGGCTTTTTCATAATCGATAAAAGCCATGCACAATGGAAGTTCATATTCCCTAGCTCTTTCAATTAGTTCTCTCAGCACATGGATATGATCTATTGTGCTGTAGCCACTCCTGAATCCAGCTTGTTCTCTCGGTTGAGCCATGTCCAGTGTTGCCTTCAAGCGGTGTGAAAGAACTTTAGTGAAGATTTTATAAACTACTGATAGGAGGCTGATAGGTCTATAGTTTCCGAGATCCTCAATGTCACCTTTCTTATGTAGCAGGATCATTGTAGCGGTGTTCCAATCCTCAGGAATCTTTCCTTCATTAAGGCATCGAGTGAAAATTTGGGCGAGTACTGTTTCGATTTCTCCACTTGCTTCTTGTATGATGTCTACAGTAATTCCATCTTCTCCTGGAGCTTTTCCCCGCTTCATGTTCTTGATTGCATGTGCAACTTCTGCTGGAAGGACTGGAGGAACTCTGGTACTGGTATCTTTCATGATGTCTGGAGTGCATGTATCATCCCTTTCATATAATTTAGAGTAGAAATCTTTCACTCTTGTCAAAATTTCGCCTCTATTTCTTGACAGAACCATCTTCTTTTCTCAGTGCCATAATCTGTTTTCTTCCCTTACTGAGATGTCCCTTTGCTATCTTTAGGCTTTGGTTGTTTTCAATTGCTTTCCTCACTAGTTCACAGTTGAATTTTCTTACGTCTTCAGTGATACTTTTTCGTACTGTCTTGCATAGCTCTATATATTCCACTTTGGAAGTCACATCCTCTTTAGTTGTCCTCATCTCTCTTCTTTCTTGCATCAACATTTTCGTTTTTCCTGATAATTTATTTACATGCAACTTGTTCTTAGACCCAGCTAATTTTGTTGCTGTTTCCATAAGAGCTTTGGTTATTTTTCTTTTAACTTCAGAGATGTCCACTTCTTTCGATGTTAGGCCTTCTAAAGCAGAGAACCTGTTCTTCAGTTCCAACTTGAAGGTATTATGGTGTTTTTTAAGGTTGGTTATGTCAATAGATTTTGTTTGTCTTATGAGCTTGCCACGTTCAAGTTTAGTGTTGAGGTGCATCTTACATCTCACCAATCTATGGTCACTACCTGTGTTGAACTTGTTTAGCACACTGCAGTCTTCTATGACGAATTTTTTGTTACACATAATAAAATCAATTTCACTTGTCGTCCCATTTGGATGTCTCCATGTCCATTTCCTGTGTGGATTTTTCTTGAAGAAGGAGTTCAAGATGAAAAACCCTTCTGCCTCTGCAAACTCAACGAGAGTATTTCCACGCTGGTTTCTGTTCCCGTGACCGAATTTACCTACTGAAGTTTCATTCTGTTGCCGTTGCCCTATTTTTGCATTGAAATCTCCTATAATTATTTTCAAGTGCTGCTTACCTTTATTATTTAGATGACAAATTTCCTCATAAAATTCTTCAATTTCTTCTTCCGGATGACTTGTGGTGGGTGCATAAGTTTGAATAATCTGAGCCTGGTATCTTCTCGATAGTTGGATAACAAGCCGTGCAGCTCTGTCAGAGGAACTTTCAACTTCTACAACTTTATCCTTGAGTTTCTTGTTTATTATAAATCCAACACCACTAGTTCTGCCAGTATCTGTCCCACGATAGTAGAAGAGATGTCCACTTTTCAGTTCGATGAGATCTTCTCCTTTTCTCCTTACCTCACTTAGCCCCACGATGTCCCACTTGATCCTTTGTAGTTCCTCTTCCAATTCAAGAAGCCTTGAATCAGAAGATATGGAGCGTCCATTGTACGTTGCCAAGGTCAGCATCAGATGGCAGCCTAGTCCGGTCCTCCGGGGATTCTTAGCACCCTCTGCCTTCATGTCGCACTGGCCGCTGCCTTGGCCAGGTACATTCCAGCTGCCGGAGACTGAGGGCCAAGATTTAAGTTGTGGAGTCATTTTGGAGGGGTTTGGCCATAACTCACCACGCTGGCCAAGCGGGTTGGTGAGTGTGGGATAGAATTTCCTCTAATCCCGATGGTATAGTTATACCGCTATTGGCGGTCGTCAGAGCCCCTTTAGCGGGAACAGGATGCACCACGAGAAGGCGGGGTTGACATTTGTCAAGGAGAGGCTGTGATGTTACGCATCACCTGACCTTACATCCCACAAAAAATAAGCATCGAGAAAGGCCAAATAAAGCACACACGTAAGGGCAGTGAGTCGTCTAGAAAATAGCAATGCGTCAGGTAGTAAGTTTAAATTAAGTTCAACAGCACACCTGCTGGTAAAAGCTTTTCCCCATGCTGGTCTTCGAAAGCATGATGTTCGTTTCCTTTCTATATCCATAAAACACAGACGTAGATGACAAATAGAAATATACAAAATTTTGAGCATTCTTTCAATGTCTTTCAAGATGATAACAGACCTGTGGATCTGTCAGTGTTTTTCCTGTTATCTTAAGAAATGCAGCTGCCACAACACTTTTTTTATACAGCTCTATCATAGTTACTATTCTGAGAAGTTTGCACAATTTCCTGCAGTAAAGTCAGAAGAGTCTTATATGAAAAAACACCAGGCAAATTTGCACGATACAGAGGATTTTTACGTCGTTTTATTAAAGGGCAGGAAATTTCAGTATTACAGGGAGTTTACTTAGTTTTGCTTCAACTCGCATCACCTACGCTCAACTTTGGTGTTAGTTACGCTCCAAAATTTTCGACACTTTTACTGTGTGAACAGACGTCTACCTAGCAGGAAAATTAAATTTCAGCACTACCGATTGACTTCAAGGAAGTAAAATGTTTTTTACTAACATTTGTGTGGATTTAACAATATTTTCATGCACATGATGTTCAATACAAAGAGGGAAACATTACCATTTAAGTACTTTCACATCTATAAAATACATTTTTTCCAGTTACATTCAATAGAAAAACAACAATTTCATGTTGTTTATTACTTTTATTTCATTTTCTCTTTGAATAATTCGAAAAAAAATAATTAGTTTATAAAAGATAAGGAAATTATCGTTTAAAAATCATTTTACGCATTTCTGAAGAATCTCCGAAATTACAGATTGTCAATTTTTCAGTATTATTCATATTATAGCCAATTTTCTCAGACAAATCGCTGATGCGATGCACGTTGTACAAAACAGGAATTACTAGCACACCCCAAAAAGAGCAGTACTGAGATATTCTAGACATAAAACAGACAATGCGATTTGCAATTCGCCAGGAAAAGTATTTTTAAGTATTTTTAATGTGTAAACGGTTCCGACCAACGCATGTTTGTAGAAAGTAACAGGGAGATAGTATTTATTAAAACCTTGAGGATATACAATAATGTCCAACAGGTGTATGTGGATTTTGGAAGAAGGCAAATGATGTTATTTCTTGTTCCAAATCATTGGAAATGCAAAAGTTAGTAATTATCTGCATCCGCGCATTGTTCTGATGATCGATAAACAGAAACGGTGTCACAAATGAGTGATATAGCTAAAACTACTGCAGTATAATACTTTGGAATTCAAACAGAGTTATATGGGCACAGGAAAACACCAGCATGAATTTTAAAGTCCAGATGTTGTCTTTTCTGCAGGAAAACAGTTTGAAATCTGCAAAATTGAGATTCCCAGGTTTTTTACATTAAGGCCTACAAAGCTCTGGGGATGCTTCGTAGACCTTAATGAAAAAATTCTAGAGGGGTGGTTGGCGGTTGCTGAGTACCTTTAAACGGCAAGCCGGTGAAGGAGTTAGACAAGATTGTATAATGTCCATGTGGCTGTTCAATGTTAATTTTGCGTGACCAGAATAACCTGATTCGAAATTTCATTTCCCATGTTTAAGTTGCTATGCTGATGACACAGTCCAGTTGTATGAGAACAAAAGTGAGTTGCAGAGTAACGAAGCTCGTAGGAAATTCAAACCGAGTTTAAAGTAGGAAGGAAACAAAGTAATGGTTTTTGAGGGAGGATCTCAGTACTGAAGGTAAGATCAGGCTAAAAGGCCCAGAGTTCGACCAGGAAAATCAGTGCTGAATGCAAGATCAATCTAAATGGCACAGAGTTCAACAAAGAGAATGAGGTTGTGTGCTTGCAAAGCATGTTTGACAGGATAAAGAGATTAGATGGGGAAATTAGTAGGAGAGTGAATTCAGCTTTGAAATTTACAGCTGCTTTTGGACAATTTCACAGGATTGATGGGTTCTCAAAAAAGGTCCTGGATGGTTGCGTATGAAACTGGAACAGTTCCTTCTCTGATGTTCAGTAGTAAAACCTGGGTACTGCTGTAGAGTTTGTTTTTTGGGGGTTTAACGACCACCGTGAGCAACACGATGGGTTATAAGTAGTCGCTCGTCCCTAAATTAGGGACACTGGTTCCAGGGAAGTAAGATAGCCAATGCTATAAGACAAACACAACATTCATGCCTCACCGTGATTCGAACCCGAACCTATCTCGGACGAATGGTCAGAATCCGGCGCTTAGACCACTGCGCCACCGAGACGGCGCAATAGAGTGACAGGAGTTGTCCGTGTGCAGCAAAGATGCGTTACTTATGGAGGGTTTACAGCAACGAGCGTACTAATCATGTGCGGAGCGGAAATGTGTTGTGGATATGTAATGTGAAACAGAAATGATGTCAGCAAGGTGGAGACATACACATATACTGAGTGGTTTGGACCATGTTGAAAGAATGAATAATAACCGTACTAACTAAGAGAATTTATTTAGCTGAAGTGGCAGCAGTGGCGATGCCAGGAATTCAAAGTTTCAGCATGACCAAACACTCAGAATTATTTAGCCGAAGTGATAGATCTGCAGAAAAAGAAATATCAGATACTAGGCGAAAGCCCGTATGGCGTACTACAGAGATGAAGCGCATGTCAAGACGACAAATATGAAGCGATACATTCCGTCGGTGCAGTTTAGTCGGGTAGAACAACTGGCTCCGGAGCGAAGAGGCGCGTTTCTATCTCTATCACCGACAAATTTGTTTTCACACACGTCAATAATGACTGAACAAAATAAGATATCTAGAGTAATTTCTTGGCAACCAGGTATTCCTTTCGTTTGTGATGTCCATATGTGAAAGAATGTTTACTAACATTACAATACTTAAAATAAAGTACACTGCTGGACAATTGCTAAGGACGGATCATAAACGGCTATATAGCGCATAAAAAAGTAAGTGTGGTTGGATGCCAAGTGAAATAAAATAATGTCAGAATGCCAGGACATTACAAGAAAGACAATTTATTGTGCTCTGAAATCCAGAAGGCTTTGGAACGTGTTAAAGGGACAAAACAGGCCATTTTGTGCAGAATACGCAAACGTGAAAAAAATGCAATGACCGTCCGCAGGCGTTCCGGCGTAAGATGTCAATATGGGATATGGCCACCATGGAGGGCGATACAAGATTCCACACGCCGTGTCAAGCTTTGCACAACATTATCAAGCAGCTGTTGGGGTAATTTATCCCATTCCTCTGTCAGTGCACGGATGAGGGTGTCCATGTTTATTGGAGGGCATTGGCGACCAGCAAGACTCCTCCCCAAAGCATCCCACACATTTTCAATGGAATTCAGATCTGGATAACGTGCTGGCCATACGAGACGTTGAATATCCTCGCTCTCAAGACACTCCTGACCAGCGACTGTTCGATGACATGTCGCGTTGTCGTCCATGAAAATGAATCTATCACCGACAGCACCACGGATCATGCGAACATGAGGTAGCAGAACATCATTAATGTATCGTTGGCCAGTTATACTCCCAGTTGGAAGCACATAGAGGGATGTACGACCATTGATCATGATGCCAGCCTATACCACGACACTACATGTCGGATATCGGTCCCTTTCCTGTATGTTTGCTTAACAATATGCAGTACCACTATCACGCCAGATCAGTTGTCGTCGACAATCAGACGATAGACTGTATCTACTCTCATCTGAGAAGAGGACAGCAGACCAGTCGTTATCAGTCCAATTGCGTTGTTGATGGCACCATTGCAAACGGGCGGTACGGTGACGTCTGGACAATGGGATGCACACAACAGGACGGCGGGCGTATAGTCCTCCTTCATGCAAACGTCTGGCGACAGTTTTTCGTGAGATACGATTGCCAGTAGCAGCCATAAACTGATTTGCTACCTCACTAGCTGTGCTGCGCCGGTGTCTTTTTGTTAATAGCACTATGTACCGATCTTCTGCAGGTGTCGTGCTGCGAACACGACCCCCCCCGTGACGTTTGTTACACTCTCCATTTGTTTGAAATGATTTCCAAAGCCTTGAAACAACACTGTGGCTGACGTCGAACTCCCTGGCAACATCTGTTATTTTTCGCCCTTCTTCAATCTTGCCAATAATACGGCCACGCGTAAAATCATCTAGGTGATGTCGGGAAGACATACTGAAAATTGCAAGTTCGTCAATTGATTCTTTCCCTTTCAACTTTGCGTTTGAACAACAACGGTCAATACGCGTCAAATCCTTTATATCTCTTATCAGCGCTATGACGTCACGAGCAAGTTCGGCAATCCAAAATTTGCATACGCACAACACGTCTTACTGTATCTCGCACTTATGCTAATTTCCACATTTTCCTGCCTTCCATTTTATGGTTGCTATCGTTGCTATTGGCCGCCCCGGTGGCACAGTGGTCTAAGGCGCTGGCCTGTGATCATTCGTCCGTAAGGGGTCCGGGTTCGAATCCCGGTCAGGCATGGATGTTGTGTTTGTCTTACGGCACTGGCTCTCTCCCTTCCCTGGATCCAGTGACCCTAAATTAGGGACGGGCGACTGCTTATAGCCCATTGAATTGCTCACGGTGGTCGTTAAACCTCCAATAAGAAAAAAATCGTTGCTATTGTCATCCGTCCTTAGCAATTGTCCGGCAGTGTATATTGGTTGAGGCAGGGTTTCGACAATTAAAGCAGGCAACCGCTCTTTCTATACTGTGCCACAAAAAGTAGGACAAACGTTCAGGAAATTATATTGTTTGGGATTATACGCACTGTAGGTGGTACTTATTCAATGCATGTGGTGCTGGAAGCCATGGATACGAACCTCCACTACAACTTACTATTTCTTCGAGGTTTTAGTTTGCTGGCATATTTTTTTTAATCATTTGCTGTCATAAGGCAGTTCATGAATTTTAATTTAAAAATTGATACGGAATATCAACTTTTTAAACTATAATTACCAGAATGGTGTCTTTCTACAACTCTCCAAGTTATTCGTCTTCCTCCATTTCACTGACAAGTAAACACCGCTGAATTTAACGGAAAATTCATTTTCATAGCAAAATTTCAGTAAAGTATTTCTACATTCCGTTCAGGCTGGCTAACTGCCAATACCCATTTTTACAGTATATTTCAGTCTTAGGGGTTATAGAGATGACACTAACACTCCAGCGTTTATTTGTTCTTGGTAAGAAACTGCGAAATCTTTCATACACACTTTGATGTATTAACGAAACGCTGTGGACAGAAATTTTCCGAGAGTATTTCATAAATTCGAAAAATCCTAATATATTCACCCAGGTTTTGTGAAATCTTACATGACTTTATTTTTCATGTTTTCTACCCGCTTAAATATTGAGAAGGAGGGGTGACTAATGAGTGGGCTCAAAGAAAAGTTACTCACTCACATGAAGCCTCGCACCTCAGTAGTAGGGAAGAAAGATAGAGGACGGCCGAAGAAATCACCAAAGAGCGGGAGAAAATGATACTGAGTGTGAAGTACAAAATTTCTTTGATGACATGTGTGATGGATTTCGGTGAAGCTCTAGTTGTATGCAAAGATCGCTGTAAATGGAGACTCGATACATCAGCAGTAAGTAAATGTAATCTAATAGCATGGGTAGCTTTATTTTTTCGGATGAACACGCTTTGAGGAGCTAACTTCTGAAACTCAAATAGCACAGTGATAACGGGTGTGGCGTAAAAGTCTCTTCGAGTTCTACGCGGTTTTAACACGTCAATACACTAGGAAATAGTTCCATAAATGAAACAAACCTTAACGGCCAGACGAAACATGTAAACAGAAGTCAACTTATGGAAAATGTCCTTTATTCACGATGGAATGCACTACACTCTCCACACATTTATCCCACCACTCTTTTCAATATTCATCAATTCATAATACAACGTTCTCATACAACTCTCTCTACCGTACAACGCTCGTAATAATCGCTCGCTCTCTATAATCGCTCTCCCATACAACAGTTCAGTCGTCCTTTTATCTCTTGTTCTTATCTTATAACAGGCATACGTCACGTGCATTCAACCCCAATTGTGTTGCTAAACGTATTCGTTTGAGAGAAAAGATATTTCGTTAAGCGTGAAGAATACTGAGAATAAACTGAAGATTTACATAGAGAAAGAAACTAAAAAAGGAAAGTTAATCTAGAATATACGTCACACGGGACTATGTAGAAAACACTGCATACATAAAAATTCGAGTAAAAAAGGTATTCGTACTCGAAAAATAAAATTACGTTTTGTAATACTATTTGGAAATTTGACCCTGATTGCTCTGCACTAGCACGGTAAAATCTGTCTGGATGAGCTGAG
This sequence comes from Macrothele yani, assembly GCA_039090855.1. Lineage (NCBI taxonomy): Eukaryota > Metazoa > Arthropoda > Arachnida > Araneae > Macrothelidae > Macrothele > Macrothele yani. The sequence continues at coordinate 118,307,283 of CM077004.1, read as the reverse complement.
AGAATTCAGCGATTGCTTCTTAGGAAGAGTTATTTATCACTAGCAAAAGTACTCGCTGCCGGTGAAAGCAATAACACTTAGATACATGACATCAGCCAAATTGTCTCTTAAGTGCTGAAAACCTGCGCTTCTAACACAAAAACGAAGGTGTTTCTTTTTATTCTCTAATGAAAAAACGTGGAGATAATCATATAAAATGCTTCGACACGCTGCGTACTGAGTAATAATACATGTAGTACATTCTTTGAAACACATGTACAAGTACACTATATTGGGATACCACCAGAAAACAAGAGTTCGTCAAAATTGTCTAAAAATAGTTCTTACCTTAGCGATCATATTGGAAACAGTTCCTCTTGCGAAGATCAATAGCTAATGCTGACTATACACTTTCAAGTCTCTTTTATACTCTGTCGGTGAAATCAAGTTGAGAAGCATTTAGAGCGATCGAAATTTTTCTCGCTTAGAACTGGTCCTTGAAAATTAAAAAAAAAGTTTTGGTAAACGTCCCGTATTAATCACCTAGACATACTACATGATATTTAATTTCCGATGAAGGTAAGTTTGTTTGTAAACGATTTTTTTCTTCCAGTTATGTCAGCATTGAGACAGCCTCGATATTGATTGTTCCTGAGTTCATCGTGCTAATGGATCTGTGCTTTCTGTTTCTTTGTGCGGACAGACCGGAATGGGCTGTCTAGAAGTTGATTGACCAGATCGAGAAAGTCCTTAACTCTTTGAACAAGCGAAGAAAACCTAGTTCCTACTTTTAGCGGGTGACGTTATGAGGAACTGTTTTCTGTACTGTATATCACGATGAGTTCTCCGCCTATGTCTGCGACCTTGTCCCAAGATTATGGAACACATCCAATATGGTCCGCCCTTCTGAAGTATGTGAGCTATGCGCTTTCTCAATGTCAGCAACTCCTGGGTGGCGTTTTATTAGCCATGGAAAGGACATTGTTTCCGGCTTTCCCAGCGGAACATATTTTAATTGCTTTCCTTTAACGAATCATTATTTATTCATTCCCATACACCGTTTGCTTTATATTGGTTTCACCAGGCTTTTTTGTTTCAAGTTTTTAAGGATAATTTTAATCTTTTATTTATTTGTTTACTGTTTCTTGTGGTGCAAGATATATTAAAAATTAAAGTTGAAACCAGGAAGCTAGATATAAATTTCTATCCCATAAGTGCATGAAATATTTACAGTGAACCCCGTTTATAACGAAGAGTTGGGACCGATGGAAATCATCGCTAAATCGATTTTGGGGTGAAAAATGCCACCATGCCAAAATGTGCATGCGTAATAGCATATGTATACGTTTATGTTAGACTAGCTCATAGCCCGTGCCATGCACAGGTGAAAAAGCTGTGACTGAAAATTTTATAATACGAATCGTAAAATACATATACATAACAATAATAGACAGTTGAATTATTAATGTGCAGTCTATAAGATAGGTCACCAACAACAAAACTTTCGTGATATTCCCATTCAATATTCTTATGACAGAAGATTATATAGGTTAATAGATTTTACCCCGTCATATGACGATCACAGTACGTTAAAAATCATATAATATAAATATTTAGGTAATACAATGATGCTAATTAAAGGTCATGAAATATTTCTTGATATACAATGTTTTTGTGTGTCGCCCCGGTGGAGCAGTGGTCTAAGCGATGGTTTCTGATCATTCGTCCGAAAGGGGTCCAGGTTCGAATCCCGGTGAGGCATGGATGTTGTGTTTGTCTTACGGGACTGGTCGTCTCCCTTCCCTGGAACCAGTGACCCGAAATTAGGGACGGGCGACTGCTTATAGCCCATGGAGTTGCTCACCGTGGTCGTTAAACCTCCAATCGAAAAAAAAATCCTTTTCATGAAATTATTCTGCAATTTTGTTCCTTTTTATGAAATTACTCTGCAATGCGAAGAAAATGAAATAAAAAACGACATAACACCTACGTAACAGAACAAACATCGCCGACAGTTGTTCCAGCACGTGCGTGTTGCAACAGATGAAGTCGTTTGTTTTGCTTACTTTATTTTATTTTCCGGTATTTCTTCTTGATTTTACGTATCAAGAGCTTAGTTCCGAATTCGGCCACCGGATAAAAGCAGATGGCGCTGCAAGTACTTAATAACATCAGAGCGTTAGGGACAGACATGACCCATTATATAGGTTTTATACCCATAATAACTGGATATCATCATCATCATCATTGTCAACCATTATCAATCCACTGCTGGACGAAGGTCTCCCCAAGTTTCCTCCACAACGGTCTGTCTTGTGCCAGTCTCCTCCATGTCACCCCTGCATACTTTCGAATTTCATCCACCCATCTCCCATGTGGTCTTCTTCTGGGTCTTTTCCTGTCCCTTGGAATCCAATCTAAAATTTCGGCTGTCCATCGATGATCTGTCCTTCTGGCAGTATGTCCAGCCCATTGCCATTTCAGGGATTTAACTCTGATCATGATGTCTTCCACTCTTGTCATTTTTCGGATCCACGAGTTCCTCTTCTTATCTCTCCTGGTTACACCAAGCATGCACCTCTCCATGCGGCTTTGAGTTGTCTGCAGCCTTTGTATGTCTCTTTTAGTTAAGGTCCACGTCTCCGCACCATACGTAAGCACTGGAAGGATGCATTGATCAAACACTTTTCTTTTAAGACATAATGGCATATTGCTCTTGAAAATTATGCTGTTTCTTCCAAAAGCTCTCCAGGCAAGTTTTATACGCCGATTAATTTCTTCATCAATGTGACCCTCACTTGATATCTGCTGTCCAAGATAAACGTACGTGTCTGTTATCTCCAACTTTTCTCCATCAATCGATAAATCTTCATTTCTTGTAAAAGCATTGAACATCACTTTTGTCTTCTGAAAGTTCATTTTTAATCCCACTTCTTTACTCTTGTCAGCAAGTTCCTGGATCATACTCTGCAGCTCTGATGGGGTAGTTGCAAAAATTACTACGTCATCAGCAAAACGAAGGTGGGTTAGATAATCTCCATTAATCTTTATCCCCTTGTTTTCCCAGCTCAGTGACTGAAAAACACCCTCCAATGTGGCATTAAAGAGCTTCGGAGATATGGTGTCACCTTGTCTCACTCCCTTTCCAATTTTTACGTGTGTTGTATTTTCAAACAGCCTAATCTTTGTACTTGCATTTTCATAGATGTTATTAATAATATTAATGTATGCATCTTCAATACCGCAGGTTTTCAGAGCCATTGTAACTGCTGATGGTTTCACCGAATCAAAGGCTTTTTCATAATCGATAAAAGTCATGCACAATGGAAGTTCATATTCCCTCGCTCTTTCAATTAGTTCTCTCAGCACGTGGATATGATCTATTGTGCTGTAGCCACTCCTGAATCCAGCTTGTTCTCTCGGTTGAGCCATGTCCAGTGTTACCTTCAAGCGGTGTGAAAGAACTTTAGTGAAGATTTTATAAACTACTGATAGGAGGCTGATAGGTCTGTAGTTTCCGAGATCCTCAATGTCACCTTTCTTATGTAGCAGGATCATTGTAGCGGTGTTCCAATCCTCAGGAATCTTTCCTTCATTAAGGCATCGAGTGAAAATTTGGGCGAGTACTGTTTCGATTTCTCCACTTGCTTCTTGTATGATGTCTACAGTAATTCCATCTTCTCCTCGAGCTTTTCCTCGCTTCATGTTCTTGATTGCATGTGCAACTTCTGCTGGAAGGACTGGAGGAACTCTGGTACTGGTATCTTTCATGATTTCTGGAGTGCATATATCATCCCTTTCATATAATTTGGAGTAGAAATCTTTCACTCTTGTCAAAATTTCGCCTCTATTTCTTGTTACAGAACCATCTTCTTTTCTCAGTGCCATAATCTGTTTTCTTCCCTTACTGAGATGTCCCTTTGCTATCTTTAGGCTTTGGTTGTTTTCAATTGCTTTCCTCACTAGTTCACAGTTGAATTTCCTTACGTCTTCAGTGATACTTTTTCTTACTGTCTTGCATAGCTCTATATATTCCACTTTGGAAGTCACATCTTCTTTAGTTGTCCTCATCTCTCTTCTTTTTTGCATCAACATTTTGTTTTTTCCTGATAATTTGTTCACATGCAACTTGTTCTTAGACCCAGCTAATTTTGTTGCTGTTTCCATAAGAGTTTTGGTTACTTTTCTGTTAACTTCAGAGATGTCCACTTCTTCCGATGTTAGGCCTTCTAAAGCAGAGAACCTGTTCTTCAGTTCTAACTTGAAGGTATTATGGTGTTTTTTTAAGGTTGGTTATGTCAATAGATTTTGTTTGTCCTATGAGCTTGCCACGTTCAAGTTTAGTGTTGAGGTGCATCTTACATCTCACCAATCTATGGTCACTACCTGTGTTGAACTTGTTTAGCACACTGCAGTCTTCTATGACGAATTTTTTGTTACACATAATAAAATCAATTTCACTTGTCGTCCCATTTGGATGTCTCCATGTCCATTTCCTGTGTGGCTTTTTCTTGAAGAATTAGTTCAAGATGAAAAACCCTTCTGCCTCTGCAAACTCAACGAGAGTATTTCCACGCTGGTTTCTGTTGCCATGACCGAATTTACCTACTGAAGTTTCATTCTGTTGCCGTTGCCCTATTTTTGCATTGAAATCTCCCATCATTATCTTCAAGTGCTGCTTACCTTTATTATTTAGATGACGAATTTCCTCAAAAAATTCTTCAATTTCTTCTTCAGGATGACTTGTGGTGGGTGCATAAGTTTGAATAATCTGAGCCTGGTATCTTTTCGAGAGTTGGATAACAAGTCGTGCAGCTCTGTCACAGGAACTTTCAACTTCTACAACTTTGTCCTTCAGTTTCTTGTTTATTATAAATCCAACACCACTAGTTCTGCCAGTATCTGTCCCACGATAGTAGAAGAGATGTCCACTTTTCAGTTCGATGAGATCTTCTCCTTTTCTCCTTACCTCACTTAGCCCCACGATGTCCCACTTGATCCTTTGTAGTTCCTCTTCCAATTCAAGAAGCCTTGAATCAGAAGATAGGGAGCGTCCATTGTAAGTGGCCAAGGTCAGCATCAGATGGCAGCCTAGTCCGGTCCTCCGGGGATTCTTAGCACCCTCTGCCTTCATGTCGCACTGGCCGCTGCCTTGGCCAGGTACATTCCAGCTGCCGGAGACTGAGGGCCAAGATTTAAGTTGTGGAATCATTTTGGAGGGGTTTGGCCATAACTCACCACGCTGGCCAAGCGGGTTGGTGAGTGTGGGATAGCATTTCCTCTGATCCCGATGGTATAGTTATACCGCTATGGGCGGTCGTCAGAGCCCCTTTAGTGGGAACAGGATGCACCACGAGAAGGCGGGGTTGACATTTGTCAAGGAGAGGCTGTGATGTTACGCATCACGTTAAACAGCACCACCTACATAAACAACCTCATTCAGTCCGTTGTTGTGCCATTTTGTAAGGTCGATCCATCGTGGTGTTTTCCAGCAAGATAACGCACACCCACACACGGCACGTGCAACGCAACAAGCACTTCAGGGTGTGAGACAACTTCCATGGCCTGCACGTTCACCGGATTTCTCCCCCATTGAGCACGTGTGGGATTTTATGGGACAACGACTTATCCGTCTCCACGGCCAGCTACGACCATCCCCGATTTACGAGTCCAGGTTGAGGATGCTTGGAATTCAATACCCCAAAGTTACATTCAACATCTGTACGACAGACTCCATGCCAGAATTGCACAGTGTGACGCAGTTCATGGCAGTTCAACCTCGTACTAACCATGTTACATGGAAAGGTTATTTTCAGTTTACCAGCAAATAAAGCTGTATTTTGCCATAATGTTTTGATCACGTTATCCTCTGTATTCCGTTATTATGCTGTATAAATTTCGTTGGTATCAGACGTCTCCTTCTTGGTGTTCTTTTTATACACTGGTGGAAAGTGAAAAAAGAACACCAAGAAGGAGACGTCTGATACCAACGAAATTTATACAGCATAATAACGGAATACAGAGGATAACGTGATCAAAACATTATGGCAAAATACAGCTTTATTTGCTGGTAAACTGAAAAATAACCTTTCCATGTAACATGGTTAGTACGAGGTTGAACCGCCATGAACTGCGTCACACTGTGCAATTCTGGCATGGAGTCTGTCGTACAGATGTTGAATGTAACTTTGGGGAATTGAATTCCAAGCATCCTCAACCTGGACTCGTAAATCGGGGATGGTCGTAGCTGGCCGTGGAGACGGATAAGTCGTTGTCCCATAAAATCCCACACGTGCTCAATGGGGGAGAAATCCATTGAACGTGCAGGCCATGGAAGTTGTCTCACACCCTGAAGTGCTTGTTGCGTTGCACGTGCCGTGTGTGGGTGTGCGTTATCTTGCTGGAAAACACCACGATGGATCGACCTTACAAATGGCACAACAACGGACTGAATGAGGTTGTTGATGTAGGTGGTGCTGTTTAACGTACCCGGTACAAACACTAGTTGTGTACGGGAGTGATAGCTGATCGCTCCCCACACCAGGAGACCAGGTCTAGGCCCTGTGTGTCGCTGGCGGATGCAAGAAGGGGTTGGAGACGCTCGCCTGTGCGTCTGCGAACACGCATACGGCCATCGGAGGCTCCCAAGCAGAATCTGCTTTTATCGCTGAACACGACAGGTCGCCACTGCGTTCTCCAGTGCAGACGTTGGCGACACCACTGCAGCCGTTCCTGACGGTGGGCTGGAGTCAGAGGTACACATGCCAGAGGCACACGTGCACGTAGTCCTGCATCCACTAGACGGTTGCGGATTGTTCGCACAGTCACCCCAGGTGCAACGGCAGCTCGGATTTGCGTCGCAGTGGATGTTCTGCTTGACAACGCCGCTCTTCTTATGCGTCGATCGGCCCGCTCATCAGTCCGTCTGTGACTCCCGGTTCCACGTCTTCTCGTGTGGGAATGTTCCTCGGACCATCTGCGCCACCATCGTACCACCACCGATACTTCCCGTTAAATTCGCTCCGCAATACGACGATACGACCACCCGGCCTCGCGGAGTCCGACTAGACGACCTCGCTCAAAGTCCGATAACTGCTGAAATCGTACACGTCTTCCATGTCCAGGCATTGCAGCTTCTTCAGGGTCTTTGCGCGTGTCCGTACGCCGACGACTGATTACATTCACTTCGCCATACTCCTTAAATACCACCGACGATAATTTGTATATTATGCCGTGCTCTGGCGTAAGCGCTCACTAGTTGGTCCCGAAATTAACATCACACCTACGTAAACTCGACCCCATTAACATATGTAAATTTCATGATCGTCAGCCAATTCCTTCTTGGTGTTATTTTAGCACGTCTTTTGTAAAAAAAGATCGTGCTTATGTTATCGGTTTGTCCGTCCGTCCGTCCGTCCGCCTGTACCCACGGTATCTCTGCAACTATTAGTCCGATTTGAAAAATTCCTTTTGCATTCGAAAGCTTGAAATATGCAAATGATGATCCTTCATTTCATTTTTTTTACGATGTACAATATCGCCACTAGAGGGCGTAAATGTAGATGATGGCGAATTCAAAAAATTCGTTTTATTCCACATATTTACTTATAAACACCCGATTGAAAAAATTCTTTTTTCTTTCAATTCCATTTATGTCGAAGAGTATTTTGGATATAGTTTCTTTTTCAAATTACGCATAGATTTTCCTCTAGGCGACGTAAAAGTAAATTGCATTTTTCCCGATAACTCTTCTTCTAAAACTACGATTTGAACATTTTTTTTTCAGCGGATACATCTCCTGATGCACAATCTTTTGCATATAATTTCGAATTTTTGGTAAAGAATACTTTGGCCACCAGGGGGCGTAAGTTTTTATTTTCGCTCCTGATGCTATAAAATCTGAGCTTCTAAAATATCGATTAAAAAAATTCTTTCATGGACTGATGTCACTCACATCGATAAACCTTTTCGGAATATGTTCTTCTTAAAATTTTCCACAGTTTCTCCGCCAGGGGGCGTAGATGTATATCTTATTTTTGTCAATATCTTGACTTTTAGTAGTCCGATTTGAAAAATTCCTTCTTTGTTGGATAGTGTTTTCCGTGTGACATGTTTTTCATATAATTTCAAAATTTTCAAGTAATTCATAGTTTTTCCGCTAGAGGACGTAAAGTTAAATTGCGTTTTCTCCTATATCTCTGCTTCTAAATCTCCGATCTGAAAAATTCTTTCTGCACCGGATACAGCTCCTGATGAGAAATCGTTTGCTCATAATTTCTAATTTTTGTAAAGATAAATGGTTTGGCTACCTGGCGGCGTAAATCTTAATTTCCGCTTCTGATGTATTTGCAGCGAAATATGAGCTTCTAAATTCTCGATTGAAAATAACATCGTTTGTAGACCGATACTACTCATGTCGACAAACCTTTTAGAAACATTTTCTCCTTAAAATAGTGCACAGTTTCTACGCCAGGGGGCGTAGATGTATATCTTATTTTTGTCAATATCTCGACTTTTAAGAGTCCGATTTAAAAAATTCCTTCTTTGTTGGACAGTGTTTCTAGTTTGACATGTTTTTCTTATAAATTCGAAATTTTCAAGTAATTCATAGACTTTCCGCTAGGGGGCGTGGAGGTAAATCGCGTTATCTACTATATCTCTGCTTTTAAATCTCCGATCTGAAAAATTCTTTCATCACCGGATACAGCTCCTGATGTGGAATCGTTTGCCCGTAATTTCAAATTTTTGTGAAAAATTGTTTGGCCACCAGGTGGCGTAAGTCTTAATTTCCGCTTCTGACTTATTCGCAGCAAAATATGAGCTTCTAAAATCTCGATTGAAAAAATGTCTTTTGTGGACCGATACTACTCATGTCGAGAAACATTTTAGGAACATTTTCTTCTTGAAATAATGCATGGTTTCTACGCCAGGGGCGATGATGTATATCTTATTTTCGTCAATATCTCTACTTCTAAAAGTCGGATTTGAAAAACTCCTTCTTTGTTGGATAGTGTTTCCGATGCGAAATGTTTTTCCTGTAAATTCAAAATTTTCAAGTAAATCATACTTTCCGCTAGGGCGGACAATGGTGGGTCATAAGTGTTAATTTCTACTTCTGATGTCATCATCATCATCATTGTCAACCATTATCAATCCACTGCTGGACGAAGGTCTCCCCAAGTTTCCTCCACAACGGTCTGTCTTGTGCCAGTCTCCTCCATGTCACTCCCGCATATTTACGAATTTCATCCACCCATCTCCCATGTGGTCTTTTTCTGGGTCTTTTCCTGTCCCTTGGAATCCAATCTAAAATTTCGGCTGACCATCTATGGTCTGTCCTTCTGGCAGTATGTCCAGCCCATTGCCATTTCAGGGATTTAACTCTGATCATGATGTCTTCCACTCTCGTCATTTTTCGGATCCACGAGTTCCTCTTCTTATCTCTCCTGGTTATACCAAGTATGCACCTCTCCATGCTATTTTGAGTTGTCTGCAGCCTTTGTATGTCTCTTTTAGTTAAGGTCCACGTCTCTGCACCATACGTAAGCACTGGAAGGATGCATTGATCAAACACTTTTCTTTTAAGACATAATGGCATATTGCTCTTGAAAATTATGCTGTTTCTTCCAAAAGCTCTCCAGGCAAGTTTTGTACGCCGATTAATTTCTTCATCAATGTGACCCTCACTTGATATCTGCTGTCCAAGATAAACATACGTATCTGTTATCTCCAGTTTTTCTCCATCAATCGATAAATCTTCATTTCTTGTAAAAGCATTGAACATCACTTTTGTCTTCTGAAAGTTCATTTTTAATCCCACTTCTTTACTCTTGTCAGCAAGTTCCTGGATCATACAAGCAGAATCTGATGAATCAGAATCAGAATCAGAATCTTCTGATGTATTTGTAGCAAAATCTGGGCTCCTGAAAACTCGACTGAAATTTTTTTCTTGGACCGATACCGGTTATATGTATAATCCTTTTGTGAATACTTTCTTCCTAAAATAATGAATGGTTTTCCCACCAAGGGACGTAAAGTCACATCTTATTTTAGTCGATAACTCTGTTTCTAAGAGTTCGCAAGCTCACGATTCCGTTTACAGCAAATCTGAGGGATTAAAGACCCGATTGAAAAACTTCTTTCTTCCATCAGATGCTATTGTTTTCCATACCGTCTCTATTGACTTTGAATAGCTTTGATAAATTTAATTTGCGTCAGAACGGATTCAAAAGACGTGCTTATTACACCCGAAAATTCGGTTTCATCTTTCTTGTTTCAATTTCAGGCAGTGTACTTGAAATATTTAATTAATTAATTACAGTCGTACACAATAAAATAAAATAAGCACTCACATGAATCCATATTAGCAGCGAATCCTGAAGCAGATATCATGTGGAAACATTAAAACAAAAACAATTTAATGTTATTTGTTTTGTTTTATACAGCTGAACCTGCTGAAATGACCTTTCATCGAAAGGTCATTTCACCGAAGGGTCAGTTTATCGAAAACTTTGGATTGTCTCATTTTAAATAGCGTTCGTCCCCAGGTAGTCCCCTACCACATACTAAAATTTCATCGAAATCGAATCATTTTTACACCAGTTATCATGCGGACAAAGCTGGAGCAGATTAGCTTCTTCAATCTACGGTTGGAAAGCGTAAAAAAAGAACATAAATGCTTAGCATGCGCAATCTTGTATATAAATCCAGAATCCACAATTCAGTGCATAAATAACAATCCATACTTCATATTGCGATAGTACAGTATTAGCCTTAACATCGTAGGTCACTAAAATTTCTGTTTAAAAAGACGCTCTGTCTTTTCAAGGTGCTTAAATGTTTTCACCAGAATCTTCTGGCTTTTATTCTTGTTGAATAAGCGATGTGCAACGGTGGCGTGTTACAAAAAAAGTACAAAGTACAGACTGCTCATAAAACAGAAGCATAATGTTCACTATAGTGTTTTGTGTCGTGCAATTCTAAACTGAAGAAATGTTTCACTTTTCCTCAGAATGTGTCTTATTATTTTTAATTCCCTTCAGATCAAGGTTAAGGGCACTTCAGAAACGTATGTTAAACTTTTTCGTAACTTTTCTTTTTGTTCGAATTGTGTTAAGTTAAAGGCTACTGGTTCTCTGAATTGTAGCAAACAAAGCACTATATGTCAACAGTGTTCCCATGAAAGATAACAAGGTACTTGCCTTTAAATCTACCATTCCCCAGAGTGTAAGATTTGGGATTTTCAACCGAATGTTCCCATAGCATAATGGCGTCGATTGTGAATCCTCAAAATTCATGTTCACGGCTTGGCTCTGGATTTTCCCGTGGATTTCCGCTGCGGTTTCGTGGACCTTAGATGCGGCATGCATTACAACCCACATCGACACTGAGAAAAAAACTGTATTAATGGAACAGATAGCAAAATGAAACGTATCTGGTGGATGAATAAAGAGTATTATATAAACATTTTTGAACAAATAGAGAGTCCCGAAAACTACAAACAGGAATGATTCCAGACGAAAAGCTTTATCTGTAGCGAAAACAGCTTCTGCTATTTCATCATACTCTCTCAAACAGAGAGCCATATTGGTGCACTTATTCCGTAGATATTTATTCTCGAAATTTTGGAAAGTCTCCATTATAAGTTTACAGACGCACGCATAGTAAATATAGAAGACACCCGGCACAGTGTAGCATACCAAAGTCCAAGATATTAAATACATAAAATATGCTATCGATGCGGCATTGCTGGAAACAGCAACGGGAAGAAATACATTATCAAAAATGTGCTCCCTCTCCTTACGAGCAGTTTTAGTCAGATGATAAATGGCTGCGTGCATACTTATCGTTACGGCTAGAAGGAACATAGAAACACATATTGATATCCGGAGACGAAATGAGCGTTTCAGTTGTGTGCAAAATGTGCGTCTTTCGATGAATTTATCCAGGGTCTTTTGCATGTTCTTGAATCTAAAAATGACTACATACCGGAATATTATTCCTGAAACCATCAACGTAGCAACTGAATAAAATGACTTTGACGTGAAATATCCTTTACCTTGAGCATAATCATAAGTGAAGCTTGAGAGACGTAGTGTAAATATAGCGGAAAAAAAGTGGAAAAGAACTACTGGTAAATATGCGGCAAGCACCATTAACTTGCTAAAGCGTCTCTTCAAATTCCAGTGGCTAAAGGTATTAACCCCTACCATCTGAAATATTACCATGAGGAATTCTAGAATATCAATGACGTTTTCGGTACTTTCAGTTAAACGTTGAATGGGTGTCTGGCAAGCATTTTCACTTTCAGATTTTAATATATGCCAACTGCACCGTTTCATGCTCCTTTTATTTTCCTTTAAGGGATAAGGTCTTACAAAATTTGTGCGATTCATTTCTTTAGGTTTATAGCAGTACAAGCCTTAAATCTCATCACAACAATAGTAAGCGTGTGATATATTCTTCTAAATACCGTCCCTTTGAGTTTCTGTTTTTTTACGTAAATTTAGCTTCTCCCCGTTAAACGTTTCCTCATTGATTGACACATTACTTCCCCGCATCACTTTTTCATTTTGGCATCACTGACAGTGGGTTGGATCAGCATATGATGAAATGTAGAGAGACAGAAGAGAGACAGAGTTATTGAAGGCAGAAACGAATGTTACGCAAGGTGAGATTTAAGCGATGTACTTTTTGTGAAGTTGTTATAGCGATTTGTATTTGTCGAAATCTACTTTATGTGGAGTTGTTGTTTTTGTTGAAAAATTACTGCATATAGAGACTTTTCACATTCTAGTAGTGGAATGATGAAGACGTGAAGCTGTTCGTAAATTTTCCTGTTGATTTCTTTCCTGGCTATTCTGAATATTGTTTTGACAGTGTTACATTTATATATCACACTGCGAACAATTGCAGAGAGTATAGTCCGAAACTTAAGTACATAAACATGTAAACCTAAGCCTGAAACTAAACCTATGGCAAATAGATCACCACAGGCCTTTCAAAAAGAAACTAAAACAGATTCTAAGCCACGGAAATCTCAACTCGCTTTCTTACACTGGAACACGGGGCAATTTCAACTTGTTAATCCAACTTTCAGTTCGTATGTGTTCAGACCTTAGAAATTTTTCTGCTGTCATGAAGAATAGCGAGCTACTATATTTTGATAAGTTTCTTCTTTCAAAATTTGGCAACATAATTTGCAATACATATTTAAAATTCTGTCACTTGCTTCCCTATAGTCAGACACACGAAGACGTGATAATTCTTGAAGAATCTCAAGGACATTAATGAAAGGTGTAGTGTGAGTTGCAAATTATAGTACAGCTTCTCTTCTATATCATTTGTTAAAGTTATTTAGGATTCACAAAATACGTTATCCGAACTTTGAAAATGTGTTGGGCTGATGATTATGCCAACGGACAGTTTCCCAAATCCAGCATAAATATGATCAACTTCTAAAGTCAAAATACGAATAAATGACACAAAGGATTTCTGAAAGCAGGTACGAACTACCAATGTGGATTCAAATCCTTACGACAATCATATTCGCACTGACAAATCTATCGTGGATATTTTATTAACTTGCGTAGAGCGAGTTTTCAAAATTCGTTCTTAACCACTTACTTCTCAGAAGAGATCCATTTTTTAAAAATGTACACCAAAAATGCTGTGAATTTTTTTCGTTGCACAAAATGCAGGGCAAGAAGTTAGGTGCAACATAAATTTACGAAACATTGACACTCTTATGGTTGGAGAATGAGATTTTAAACGATAGAGTTACAATGATTGTACCTCTCCTTTATTTCGCATCATGAAATTTGCGCATTTGAAAGCCAACATCATGCTTGTAAACTTTATCTGAAAGGCAGGCCTGTTTTGAACAAACAAATTGCAGTTACTCTGCGCAATGTCCAGTATATCTCTAAACATAGCGGATGTGTTGTTCTCGATAGGAGGTTTCCATGAAGCTATGTTGTGGAGGCATGCCTTTTCATGTTACTTCAATGCGTACTGGGAAAACAGCATTGATGTTTGCGTGTTGTCATGGCGCTTAAGAATATAACAGAGCAAAGATAATGAAATTACAGGTACTCCAAAAAATCAATAACCATTTTAGTTCAATATTGATTTCTCGAAAACTCCATTGAAGCTTTTAGGAAAAAATGTACACGAAGTTGTGTAGGCTGACACCATCAGATTGAACATGTTTTTTTGTTTACAACATTTCATCAAGCATTCGTCTTTGGCTTCTGAACTGAAAAATTATTGTCGTTTTCACCTCACACCTATCTGTACACGTAATGTGCAAGTGTTTAGCACAGGCTAATGTAAAATAGATCTTTGTTGCAAAGATGCTTTCTTCATCATTTTTACTCCATTTAGAGATTTTCTGCCACCACTATATTGCTTTCTGTGTCACTGTGTGACCCTCATATTTTATGACTTCAGTCCATCTCGTTTTAGGTCTATCTCCTGGTAAGCGGCATGGTGCCAATAAATTTTATACATGTGTAGGCAATCTTTCGTTTACTATTCGAGGTAATAAGGTGAATCAAAACGCCTCGGGTGTTTTTATTGGGGGTTTAACGACCACCATGAGCAACTCAATGGGCTATAAGCGGTAGCCGTTCCCTAATTTAGGGACATGGGTTCCAGAGAAGCGGAGACCCAGCGTCTTAAGACAAACACAACGCCCATGCCTTATCGGAATTCGAACAAGCACCCATCTCGGACGAATGGTCATAAGCCAGCGCTTAGGCCACTGCGCTACCGGGGCGGCCGTCCAGTTTTCAGCGAAAAGCTGAATGATGCGAGAAAGCCAAACGCGCTACCTCATACCTTAAAGCACAGGCAGTTTTTTTCTGTAGTTCTTTGCCGGCGTTCCGCTGGATCCATGTTACCATGGCAATACCATTCGGCAGGTTTCGAAGGCAGGAAGCCTCTGATGCCGGAACACTGAAAAAGATGGCGGAGTGCCATCTTTTTAGGAAATGTATAAGTGGTAATCGGATAGAGTAAGTTCTGGACTATGTAGAGGAGAAGGTAGTATTCCAATTCCTGTATTTTTCGATAGACCACTCTCGAAGGTGACTTGGGACCTTATCCATTTGCATTAATGAACCTTTCTATTTATGAGCTCTGGGTGGAGTTAGCGCAGAGCATCCTGAACCCGTCGCAGTTTTTTTTGGCATTGAGGTTCCCGTCTACAGGCTGGTCATCTTGCACTGTTCCCAGTACATTTGGCTCTCACAATTCCAAGAAATGTAGAGCATGATTTTCCTCTAGAGCCGCCCAGTTTGCACCACGGGTCCTGTGACACAACGACGCAAAAACCTATTGGCCAGTTAATTTAACAGGAATCTGCGATAGAGCGCGGCGTGTTGTTTTGCTTGCTAGGGTGCCAATCCATGAAGAACTATTCGATGCTACCTGGAGGAGAAACCAAGCTGGTGTAGGTGATGAACTATAGTGGATTGGGATGACTCCACCTCAGCCGCCAATTGTCGTGTACTGGTGCAAGGAGTTTACTGTCACAGCTTCGACCAGGACGGCAGTGTAGATGGTCGTTACATAATGACCTCGGTCTGTCTTCTCAACTTAAAGTTATAACGAAGTAAATTTCTCCGTCATTTTTGTCCACGCCGGGGCTCGAATCCGGGTCCCCTCATTCTGGAATAAGTCGCTCTACCAATTGAGCTACGCGGACGTTCGTTCTGACTGCTATCTGCCTTTATGTCGTGTGCTTCCTGCTGGCAGGTACGTCACAAAGTGCAGAAAGTATATTTACGTCACAAGTGTAGAAAGTATAGGCTAACGGTGTATTTTTCATCAAACCTTTTGCCTTTTGGTTGTCGAACGTGTGCTTCAGGTGATTCAAATGAACGTATAGTTGATTCCTCGGAAAAGAGAATTTGGATCCAAATTTCTACAGTCCATGACTGATGACGCTTCGCAAACTGGAATCCCTTCCTTTTCATGACAAAGGTTACTCTAGGTTTATGTGCAGATTTATCAGACTTTAATCCAAAAACTTTGCTATGATGTCGGGAAACAGTGCTGATGTTAATATCAGACCTTTCTGAATGTAGAATCGCGTTGAATGTTTTGCACGAGCTCCTCGGAGAACGCAAAATTACACTGGCGGAAAGTGAAAAAAGAACACCAAGAAGAAGACGTCTGATACCAATGAAATTTATACAGCATGAAAACGGAATACAGAGGATAACGTGATCAAAACTTTATGGCAAAATACAGCTGTATTTGCTGGTAAACTGAAAAATAACATTTCCATGCAACATGGTTAGTACGAGGTTGAACCGTCATGAACTGCGTCACACTGTGCAATTCTGGCATGGGGTCTGTCGTACAGATGTTGGTGTAAGTTTGTGGTGTTGAGTTCCAAGCATCCTCAAGCTGGACGCGTAAATAGGACATGGTCGTGGCTGGCTGTGGAGACCGGATAAGGCGTTGTCCCATAAAATCCCACACGTGTTCAATGGGGGACAAATCGGGTGAACGTGCAGGCCATGGAAGTTGTCTCACACCCTGAAGTGCATGTTGCGTTGCACGTGACATGTGTGGGCGTGCGTTATCTTGCTGGAAAACACCGCGATGGACCGACCTTACAAATGCACAACAACGAGCTGAATGATGTTGTTGATGCAGGAGATGCTGTTTAACTTACCCGGTACAAACACTAGTTGTGTACGGGAGTGATAGCTGATCGCTCCCCACACCAGGAGACCAGGTGTAGGCCCTGTCTGTCGCTGGCGGATGCAAGAAGGGTGGAGACGCTCCCCTGTTTGTCTGCGAACACGCATACGGCCATCGGAGGCTCCCAAGCAGAATCTGCTTTCATCGCTGAACACCACAGATCGCCATTGCGTTTTCCAGTGCAGACGTTGGCGACACCACTGCAGCCGTTCCTGACGGTGGGCTGGAGTCAGAGGTACACATGCCAGAGGCACACGTGCACGTAGTCCTGCATCCAGTAGACGGTTGCGGATTGTTCGCAAAGTCACCTCAGGTGCAACGGCAGCTCGAATTTGCGTCGCAGTGAATGTTCTGCTTGACAACACCGCTCTTCTTATGTGTCGATCGGTCCGCTCATCAGTCCGTCTGTGACTCCCGGTTCCACGTCTTCTCGTGTGGGAATGTTACTCAGACCATCTACGCCACCATCGTACCACCACCGATACTTCCCGTCCAATTCGCTCCGCATTACGACGATACGACCACCCGGCCTAGCGGAGTCCGACTAGACGACCTCGCTCAAAGTCCGATAACTGCTGAAATCGTACACTTCTTTATGTCCAGGCATTGCAGCTTCTTCAGGGTCTTCTCACGTGTCCGTACGACGACGACTGATTACATTCACTTCGCCGTACTCCTTAAATACCACCGACGATAATTTGCATATTATGCCGTGCTGTGGCGTAAGCGCTCACCGGTTGGTCCCGAAATTAACATCACACCTACATAAACTCGACCTCATTAACATATGTGAATTTCATGATCGTCCGCCAATTCCTTCTTGGTTTTCTTTTTTCACTTTCCGCCAGTGTATTTGCATTATGCTATTGTCACCACGTGGGGTTGTTTCCCTTGGATGTCCACTTCTCTTTCAGTTGCTCAATTCATCTGTACCTAGATATTTCATAATCGTGTTATGAATAGCAGTCTTGCTCACATTCACCTTTCTGTCTATGTTACGTTCGGAGCATCCTCCATGATACACTGAAGAGCAATTGAATTAAAGACAGCTGGCGTTATGCAAATGTGGTGCTGTGGAAGGCCCTGTAAACGGAAACAACATGATGTATGCAGTGATCCAACAATATAAGGAGTGATGCGACGGTAATCAGTAAGAGTCGGACGCAGTATGGGTAAGACGAAGGATCTAAGCGCATTTGATCGTGGGCAAATTGTCGGGGCCCGACGAATGGGTCACTCCATCTCGGAAGTCGTGCAGGCACTGGGATTTTCACGAGCCACTGTGTCACGGGTGCACCGTAAGTACATCGAAACCGGTAAAACCATCCCTGCAAGGGCCAACTGCTGTGGACAACAGCGTGTGGATGAGCGGGGTCATCGTCTTCTAGCTCGCATTGTAACAGCGGATAGACGGGCCACAGGGCAAGATATCACTCGACAATTTAACGCTGGTGCACAAAAACGTGTAGGCAGCCACACCATCTAGAACCATCTCCTCGCTATGGGGTACAGAAGCCATCGTCCCACGAGGGTACCGCTGCTGACCGCACATCACAGGATGCAAAGATTAGCATGGGCGCGGGAACATCGCCACTGGACCCTAGACATGTGTAAAAATGTTGCCTGGACTGATGAGTCGAGATTCACGTTGGTACGTGCGGATGGCAGGATACGAGTACGGCGCAAACCACATGGAGCGATGGATCCTTCTTGCCAGCAGGGTACTCTTCAAGCTGGTGGGGGTGGCATTCTCGTCTGGGGACTGTTTACGTTGACTGAAATGGGACCCCTGGTACGTGAGACATCGTCCCTCACATGTCAACGTTACCGGAATATCCTGGACGACCATTTGCTCCCGTTTGTGCGTCTTCAACGTCCCACTGGGAACCTCATCCTGCAACAAGACAATGCAGTCAGGGATTGTATCCGAATGGTTGGATGAACACTCCACCAACGTGACCTCGCTTCCTTGGCCAGCTAGGTCACCTAACCTCAATCCCATCGAGCACATCTGGGATGCCATCGAGAGAGATGTTCGAGAGCTCTGACCCCCTCCATCAAATCTTCGTGAACTGTGAGAGCTTGTTCAGGGGTCGTGGATCCGTATGGCTTCCCAACGCTTCCGGTGTCTAGTCGAGTCCATTCCGAGACAAATCGCCGCCGTCATCAGGGTAAAAGGTGGTGCTACGCGTTACTATACAGGTATCTCTAATTCAATTGCTCTTCAGTGTATACAGGCACTATTTGTACTAACTTAGTAACACTTAATGATGCTTTTTTGTCCATTTTGCGTTACATTGCAAAGAAAATACGTAAAAACCTCTCAGCATGAAAATCAGAAGCAAACGGACGCTTGTACGCTTCCCCCAACTCTACCAACAGCTGCCGCTGTAGGATGATGCAACAACGACAGGAAGTTGAGTAATACAGACAGTAGCTGACGCAATAGACAGAAATCTCCTAATACAAACAGGTGGTCTTAAACGTTTGCAAATGACTGCATAGACACCCTGTATTTTTAATGAGGGAATTTATGGTAACTCAGTTGAGAGCGAATTTTAATGATTGAATTATTTTTAATGAGGGAATTTATGCGTTGTTCCCCCCTGTAAGTTCATGTGTGTTTCTGTAGCGGACAGCAAGATAATAAATCCCGACCTGTTTTGTCGTTCCGATCAAAACCCGGTCACACGGTGTACCACAAGAGTTCTCCGCTGGAAATCATTGTTCGTATCATCTGTGACTTAACACATTTGTCTCGACTAGAGTGTTTACCCAAATCTACAATGGAAACTTTATCTCATTTGGAGTTGTACTTTAACATTTTGCTTGATGCCTGATGTTATGGTTAAAGTCAGACACATTTTGGCGATTAACATAAAGCTTTCATATCCAGATTTCTCGAATATACTCAGCTGTTTCTTGAAAAGGCAACTCTAGAAAAAACATGTGCAATTAGACGAAAACTCTCAGGATAGTAGTGCACGTGAGGGGGTGCAAATAATTACTACCGCAGTGCACGTGCAAATGATTTGTACCAGCCACGCCCTCCTGACAATCCCGCAGGAGCTAAAAAAATCAAGACGCACAGAGCGAGTTGACTTCGAAATAGGGACGTCGCTAGACTTCGAAATCAGAATGGTCGACGAGTGGGCGAGCATTATTTTTGGTGGGGCAAGCTTGATAGCAACTTTTTTTTTTTTTACGAAACGCTGAAAGAACGATTTTTTTTAAGGTTTAACGACCGCCGTGAGCAGCTCAATGGGCTATAAGCAGTCGTCTGTTCCTAATTTAAGGTCACTGGTTCCAGGGAAGTTAGTGAGCCCGTGCCGTAAGACAAACACAGCATCCATTCCTCACCGTGGTTCGAACCCTGGACTCTTCTCGGATGAATGGTTATAAGCCAGCTCTTAGACCACTGCGCCACCGGAACGGCTTTAATGCTTTTCACTACCTGCTATAAAGGAATTCGTGCAATCTTCACCGTTTCCACCTGAATACACATACATACACGGATCTGACTAGTTACGACACTGGTGTAAGACAGAAGTTTTGGCAAAATGTCGCCTTCAACTTTTTGCTTGCTCTGAATGCATTGTCTTAAACTGTTTTTCAAAGTTTGGCATTTTTGCTTAGGAAAATAGTACTGTACTAGAACAATTTAATGCCGTTTCTGTTTATTTAAATCAAATTTTAACGTTGTGCCATTCAGACACAATATCTCCCCTCTCCTTAACTTCATTGTTTCCAGCCAGCGACTTTGCCTTTCACACCTCTCATACAAAGCAGCTGATAGCCACTTTCTACACTTTCACTGTCCCTGAGAGCCTTAAAAGCGCTAGTGTAGCTTTAGACTCAACTTTCATTTTGGATTCCCATATTTATAACTAAAACAAACAGCAGAGAAATTAGTAATGATGTTCCTCAATTAATTCCTTCCCACTCTCCTCATTCTTCCCTGGCAATACTAACATGAAAAAGAGGTTTATGTTTAGAAGGGCGGAGAACAATTGAATTTTCATGGCCCCGCGGATGATACATTTCGATAACCTTTCTGCGGAGAAGTACAACTCACTTCTTAGGGGAAAATACGTAGAGCTTCATGAAATAAAACACAAGACTTGACAAAATGCAGATTATATTTTAAAGTTAAGGTGGACGTCAAGTAATTTTGCTTCCTATACTTCCAATGGAAAAACTTCTGTACACATTTTCTTCACAATTAATGCGTTCCCAAGGAGGAAAATTTTAACATCGATTAAAATAGCTTCATATTATAACTTGGAGTACTTGATATTATGTAAAACATAACCATAATTATATTAAAGATCAATAACTTTTCCTTTGGTGGTGTTGAAACCAGAAAAAAGATGGCGCGACCTGTACTTTGATAACGTCAGTAGACAAACAAATGTTGGATTGCATAATTATGGTTATGTTTTAGAAAATATTAAGTATTCCAAGTTATAAAATGAAGCTATTTTAATCGATGTTAAAATTTTCATCCTTTGGAAACGCATTGATTGTGAAGAAAATGTGTACAGAAGTTTTTCCTTTGGAAGTATAGGAAGCAAAATTACTTGACGTCCACCTTAAATATACTGAAAAATGGCACGATTTGAACTGGGTGGGCAAGACAAATTTCAGGGTGGGCTCAAGCCCCCCCCCCCCGTTCGCACCTCCTTGGCAACGTCCCTGGCTTCAAGGAGCTGTTGCTCTCTCCTGTCCCTACATCCTTCAATTTTTCTTTTCGTTTTAAGTTCACTTACTCGCATTTCTTAGTTTTTAATTTCTCAAGGGCAGTTTTAGACTTGGGGTCAGACACTCCCTTATTAAAGCTACTTTAATAATTTCGTATTTATTCCGTAAGTTCCAAGGATCGATTTGCGGGAACTGTAGCAGTAAGGTAGCGGTAATAACTGAATATACCCGCCTCAGTAGATGACACCTGAACGTACAGCTGACGGACTTTGAACATGGCCGATGTGTTGGACTGCGGGAAGGTGGATTTACCTTCCGGGCAACGCCTATCGTGCTGGACGAAACGTGAGCAGAGTAATGCGAATATGGCGTCAGTAAAAAGAGAAATATCTGACGCACCGACGTAAAGGGTGTGGAACGCAACGATGGAGGAACGTACGGAAAGACCGTCATCTCCACCGTATGGCGTGGACGGAGCGAATAGCCACGTCCTTAAGATAAGAACAGGAGTGGAGGTCTGTATCACATCAAGGGCTGTCTGCAAGTTCTTCAGAGGCTGTCCGCTTGCTTCAGAGAGGCGTATTTTCTCGCCGTCCGTTGCCTCGACTTTCCTTGACCTTAAGGTGATTCCCCCTAAATTATCACCCTTATGTTTCGAATGGAAAATCGCCTTTACATATTTTCTTCGCAATTATTGTATTCCCAGGATGAGCATCGATAAAATCAACTTTAAGTTACAGCACGGGATACTTAATACTTGCTAAAACATAACCATAACTAAGCAATCGAACATTTATATACAGGTGGCGCCATCTATTAACAGGTCTAACATTACTCAAAGAAAAATGATTGATTTTTAATATAATTATGGTTATGTTTCAGCAAGTATTAAGTATCACATGCTATGACTTAAAGTTAGTTTTATCGATGTGCAAATTTTCATACTTGGGAATACAGTAATTACGAAGAAAACATGTAAAAAGTTTTACCATTGGAAGCATAACGCAGAGATTTTAGGTGGAACCACCTTAAACCACAGACGTCAACGGCTGCAATGGAACCAAGAACGCAGACACTAGCGTGATGAGAGGCAGCATATAAAGTTTTTCGATAACTCGCGGCTCAGCGTAATGAACCGTGATGGACGTATCTGTCTACGCGTCAGCGTGCAGAACGGCTGCTGGCGGCATGCATTACGCAGCAACACGCGTGCGCCAAGCCGGGCGTTCTGGTGTTGGGTGCTGATTGGCTCCATACCAGAACGCCCGGCGTCGGTGTGGTGCCTAACAGCACCCATATCAGAACGCTCACGTTTCCGCCTCCTATTCATTGCCGGAATAATGACGAGGTAGTGGTACATGTGGAATATGTAGTACTACCATATTTTCGTATGGTCCCCTGTCAACATGAAAATTTCCGATCACATGTGACGCAGAATGTCTTACAGCTCCACGATGACCCATATGCGCTAGGTCTTCCTTAGCCAGCGCATTCGCCTGATTTGTCGCCCATTGAATAA
The DNA here is from genome assembly GCA_039090855.1 of Macrothele yani. NCBI lineage: Eukaryota > Metazoa > Arthropoda > Arachnida > Araneae > Macrothelidae > Macrothele > Macrothele yani. Next base: position 118,284,368 of record CM077004.1, on the reverse strand, counting down.
ATGTTGGACGTGTTCGCTGCAGGCCTGGCCCGTTAGGCTCCGTCGTCAATTAACCAAGATTATCTTTGTGTAGAAATCGAGACACCATACAATGACCTTCCGCAATGCGAAATCCAGAACCACGTCCAGTCAATGCCACCCCATGTACGAGACGTTATGGCCTCTCGTGGTGGATGCAGAAGGTACTGAGTATTGTGTGCTCCACGATGTTAGAAAGGAAATAATCATCGGCTGCCGCGTGCAATAATCATCGGCTAACAAGGGTGGAAGCCTCTCAGAAACAGCAGACTTCGTGGACTGTTCGCGAGGTGCTGTAGTAAGGGTGTACCAAGACTGAACCGCTGGTACACCGAGTACGTCCTGACGTCATAATGGTGGAACCACAGAGCCCATCGACCCCAGAGGATAACGTCGCCTCCATCGACTGGAAAAGGGAAATCGTCGCGCAAAAGTGCAGCAACTGACCAAGAAAATGAACTATGGGTCACCCAGATACGTGTCCCCGATAACAGTAGAGCGAACCCTGTTACGCATCGGTCTCCGGAGTCGACGCTGCGTCAAGAAGCTCATGTTAACCCAGATCCATCGGCAACGACGCTTGCAGTTCGAATGGGACTACCGTCATCGGACAGTGGAAGAGAGGGAAAAGTCGATGAACGAATCGAGGTTTCTACTCCACACAAGTGTCAGACGGTGGCAGATAGGGCGACAGACACACGAGAACCAACAGCAGGACACGCTTTCCAGTTAAGTAGGCAGACGGTGGCAGATAGGGCGACAGACACACGAGAACCAACAGCAGGACACGCTTTCCAGTTAAGTAGGCAGACGGTGGCAGATAGGGCGATAAGCACACGAGAACCAAGAACAGGACACGCTTTCCAGTTAAGTAGGCAGACGGTGGCAGATAAGGCAACAGGCACACGAGAACCAACAGCAGGACACGCTTTCCAGTTAAGTAGGCAGACGGTGGCAGATAGGGCGACAGACACACGAGAACCAACAGCAGGACACGCTTTCCAGTTAAGTAGGCAGACGATGGCAGATAGGGCGACAGACACACGAGAACCAACAGCAGGACACGCTTTCCAGTTAAGTAGGCAGACGGTGGCAGATAGGGCGACAGACACACGAGAACCAACAGCAGGACACGCTTTCCCATTAAGTGGGCAGACGGTGGCAGATAAGGCGACAGACACACGAGAACCAACACCAGGGCACACTTTTCAGTTAAGTAGGCAGACGGTGGCAGATACGGCGACAGACACACGAGAACCAACAGCAGGACACACTTTCCAGTTAAGTAGGCAGACGGTGGCAGATACGGCGACAGACACACGAGAACCAACAGCAGGACACACTTTCCAGTTAAGTAGGCAGACGGTGGCAGATACGGCGACAGACACACGAGAACCAACAGCAGGACACGCTTTCCCATTAAGTGGGCAGACGGTGGCAGATAGGGCGACAGACACACGAGAACCAACACCAGGACACACTTTCCAGTCAAGTAAGCAGACGGTGGCAGTGTGCATGTCTGGGGGATGTTTTCTTGGGGTCTGGTTGATTTGCCCGAGGTTTACTTCACCGAAGGTGTCCCTTGACCGAAAATCACTTCACCGAAAAGATTGTTTCACCGAAAGATCACTTGATCGAAAAGTTTATTTCACCAAAAGGTCTCTATCTAAAAGTTCATTTCATCGAAAGGTCATTTAACCGAAGGGTCAGTTTATCGAAAACTTTGGATTTCATTACACGACCTGTTGAAGTATGGTGCAAGTTCGGCAGACAGATCACCGAAACGTTAGGGGATTATACTGAAATTGCACTTTTGATGTCTCCGTGTCACAGAGAACGCAAAGATTTAGTTTTAAGACAAATCTTTTTTTTTTCTCGGCTTAGGCCTTTTTGGCAAATTTTAACCATGTTCATAATTTTAATCCTTGTCATATTTACACCAATGGATGGTGTAATCCCGTATTCCATTCATGTTCATAAGGTTTACGTAAAAGTCATGTTCAGTGCTCATGTTTATAAGATTTGTATAAAAAGTCAAGCTAATAATGTTGCACATTTTTTTCAGGCAAAAAGAATCAATTTTAGGGTCTTAGGTCTCAGCTTAGGCCTTTTTAGCAAATTTTAACCATGCGTGCTCATGTTCATAAGGTTTACATAAAAAATTCCTTTACATTTTATGTAATACTTATGGATATGAGTTGGGTTAAAATCTGTTAAAGTGGCCTGTATCTAAGCCTGCAGTAAAAAAATTAATGTTTTGTGGTTGAGTAAAAGTGGAACATTATTTAATTGATTTGCTATGTAACCCTTATATGAATATGAACTCGGAGGATTAAAATTTGACAAAAAGACAGATCTAGGCCTTATAATTAATGCTATATTTCGAAAAACCTACTCATGGAGAGGTGTTTCATAGAAATTAAAAGTGTATTTTTTATACAATCCGATAATGTTTAGGTGGCCAGTTTTTCAAAAACCCGCATCCCACCCCAACAGATCTTTAACATCAAAATTCTAAGTTTTCGATAACCTGATTATTCAGTAAAATGATCTTTCGATATAATGAACTTTTAGGTAAAGCAATCTTTCGGTGAAATGAACTTTTCGATCAAATGTTCTTTCGATGAAAGGAACTTTTAGGTAAAGTGACCTTTCGGTGAAATGTACCTTTCGATCAAGTGATTTTCGGCTAAATGATTTTCGGTCAAGTGACCTTTCGATCAAGTGAACGATACCTGTTTTCTTGGTACGACATGGGACCGCTGTTACCACTGGATGTGTCCCTGAACGCCAATGGCTACCTGTCCATCCTCGCTGACCACATGCATCCCGTCATGTTGGGCGTTTACCCATGTGGTGGTGGTGTCCGCCAACATGACAATGCGCTGTACCACGTTGGTAAGTGGGTGCGTGATTGGTTCCAGGAACACGACAGCAACGTCTCCGTTCTCCATTGGCCGGTGAAATTACCCGACTTCAATCCCATAGAGCTTTTGCGGGAGTATTTGAATCGACACGTTCGACATGCCCTCCTGCAACCACGTCATCTCCCGGATCTACATACTCTGCTGGAGTCCGAATGGGCACTTGTGCCTCGGGCAACCTTTTGGGCCTCCTTGCGTCCATGTCACGCCGTCTCGTCGCTGCGATCGGGACCAAGGGTGGTTATTCCCATTATTAGGTAGGTGGTATACGACTTTTCTAATGAATATCATCATCAGGAATGAACATAAAGTTAGAACTGAAGGGTTTCCAGTTGTTTTGAAAGTAACATTCACTAAGACTTCGTTAAGTGTGACTCTCATGTCATAGTCCATATTCGGGCACACGCAGAATTTCTTATGTACACTTCTGTCTGTTGAAAATGCAGTACCAAGAAAGACCTGAGATATTGAAGTGAAATTTCTAGGGTACATTACTTATGATACAAGACGTAAGTAATCAATACGACTGTATAGTACTTCTGATTACTTATACGACTGTATAGTACTTCTGATTACTTATACGACTGTATAGTACTTCTGATTACTTACGTCTTGTATCATAAGTAATGTACCCTAGAAATTTCACTTCAGTATCTCAGGTCTTTCTTGGTACTGCATTTTCAACAGACAGAAGTATACAAAAGAAATTCTGCGTGTAACCGAATATTGACTATGACATGAGAGACACACTTAACGAAGTCTAAATGGTTGTTACTTTCAAAACAACTGGGAACCCTTCAATTCTAACTTTATGTTCATTCCTGATGATGATATCATTATTCTTATTTAACTTATAAAGCTTCGCTGAAATATATTTAACTGAAAACTACAGCTAAATGTTTGATGTAAAAAAAGCAGTACTTGTATAAATGTATCAGCTAGAAAAGATATGTTCTAATGAGTAATATAATTACGTTCAACAAAATAATATAATTACGTTCAACAAAAAAAATAATAGTTGATATTAATATTAAAGAAGGAATATAGATGCTTAGCACGCACAATCTCTTACACAAATTCTGCAATCTACAATTCAGTGTATAAATCACAATCCGTACTTCATATTGTGATAGTTCAGTATTAACCTTCCCATGTGGGTCACTAAAATTTCTGTTTAAAAGAAGCACTTTCTTTTCAAAGTGCTTAAGCGTTTTCACCAGAATCTTCTGGCGTTTATTCTTCTTGAATAAGCGATACGCAACGGTGGCGTGCCACAAAAAAGTATAAAGTACAGACTGCTCAGAAAACAAAACAGAAGCATAGTGTTCGTCATAGTTTTTTTGTGTCGTGCAATCCTAAAGTGAAGAAAACTTTCATTACGTTTCCTCAGAATGTGTCTTATTATTTTTAATTCTCTTCAGATCAAGGTTAAGAGCACCTCAGAAACTTAACTACATGTTGATGTTAAATGTTTTGGTAGCTTTCCTTCTTGTTCGAACTGTGTTAAGTCAAAGGCTACTGGTTCTCTGAATTGTGGCAAACAAAGCACTATATGTCAACAGTGTTCCCATGAAAGATAACAAGCCACTTGCCTTTAAATCTACCATTCCCCAGAGCGTAAGATTTGGGATTTTCAATTGAATGTTCGCATAACATAATGTCGTTGGTTGGAAATCCTCAAAATTCATGTTCACGGCTTGGCTCTGGATTTTCCCGTGGATTTCCGCTGCGATTTCGTGGACCTTAGATGCGGCATACATTACAACCCACATCACCACTGCGAAAAAAACTGCGTTAATAACACAGGCAGCAAAATGAAACTTATCTGGTGGATGAATAAAGAGTATCGCATACAAGTTTTTAAACAAACAGATGGTCCCGAAAACTACAAACAGGAATGATTCCAGACGAAAAGCTTTATCTGTAGCGAAAACAGCTTCTGCTATTTCATCATACTCTCTCAAACAGAGAGCCATATTGGTGCACTTACTCCGTAGATACTTATTCTCGAAATTTTGAAAAGTCTCTATTATAAGTTTACAGACACACACATAGTAAATATAGAAAACACCCGGAAGAGAGTAGCATAGCGAAGTCCAAGATATTACGTACGTAAAATATGCTATTGATGCAGCACTGGAGAACTCAGCAAGGTGATGAAATACTTTATCAAAGATTTCCTCCCTCTCCTTTCGAGCATTTTTAGTCAGATGATAAATGACTATGTGCACACTTATCGTTACGGCTAGAAGGAACATAGAAACACATATTGATATCCGAAGATTTAATGAGTGTTTCAGTTTTACGCAAAATGTGTGTCTTTCGATGAATTTATCTAGAGTCTTTTGCATGTTCTTGAATCTAAAAATGACTACATACCGGAATATTATTCCTGAAACCATCACCATAGCAACTGAATAAAAAGACTTTGTCGTGAAATATCCTTTACCTTGAACATGATCATAAATGTAGCTTGCGAGACGTAGTGTAAATATAGCAGAAAAAAAGTGGAAAAGAACTACTGGTAAATATCCGACAAGCACCATTAACATGCTAAAGCGTCTCTTCAGATTCCAGTGGCTGAAGGTATTAACCCCTACCATCTGAAATGTTACCATGAGTAATTCTAGAATATCAATGACGTTTTCTGTATTTCCAGTTAAACGATGAATGAGTGCCTTGCAAGCATTATCACTTTCAGATTTTAATGTATGCCAACTGCCCCTTTTCAGTTTCCTTTTATTTGTCTTTAAATAATAAGGTATTACAAATTTTGTGCGAATCATTTCTTTAGTTTTGTAGCAATACAAATCCTAAATCTCACCGCAAGGATAGTAAGGGTGTGACATATTCCTCTAAATTTCGTCCCTTTGAGGTTCTGTTTTCTTAAGTAAATTTAGCTTCTCCTCGTTAAATGTTTTCTCACGGAATAACACATCACTTACCTGAAGCACGTTGCCATTTTGGCATCACTGACAATATGATGGAGCAGCATATGATGAAATGTAGAGTTATTGAAGGCAGAAGCGAATGTTAATGAAGGCGGAAGGGAATGTTAATGAAGGCGAAAGCGAATGTCGTTGAAGGCAGAAACGAATGTTTCACAAATTGAAAGTTAAGCGATATACTGTTTGTTGAGTTTAAATTGCTATTTGCATGTGTCAAATTCTACGTTATGTAGAATTGTTTTTTTTTATTGAAGAATTACTAAACATAGAGTATCAGAGATTCCTGACGTTCCAGTGGTGGGATAATAAAAACGTGAAACTGTTCGTAAGTTTTCTTGTTGATTCCTTTCCTGGTAGTTCTAAATATTGTTTTGCCAGTGTTGTATATATATATATATAGAGAGAGAGACAGAGAGAGAGAGAGTATAGTTAAGCACTTTAGCACATCAACATGTAAACCAAAGCCTGCAGCTAAACCTATTGCAAATGAATCACCACAGGCTTTTCAAAAAGAAACTAAAACAGATTCTAAGCCACGGAAATCTCAACTCGCTTTCTTACACTAGAACACGGGGCAATTTCAACTTGTTAATCCAACTTTCAGTTCGTATGTGTTCAGACCTTAGAAATTTTTCTGCTGTCATGAAGAATAGCGAGCTACTGTATTTTGATAAGTTTCTTCTTTCAAAATTTGGCAACATAATTGGCAATACATATTTAAAATTCTGTCACTTGCTTCCCTATAGTCAGACACACGAAGACATGATAATTCTTGAAGAATCTCAAGGACATTAATGAAAGGTGTAGTGTGAGTTGCAAATTAGTACAGCTTCTCCTCTATATCATTTGTTAAAGATATTTAAGATTCACAAAATACGCTATCCAAACTTTGAAAATTTGTTGCACTGATGATTATTCAAAAGACAGTTTTCAAAATCAGCATGAATATGATCAACTGCTGGTGTGAAAATACGAGTACATGAAACAAAGGATTTCGGAAAGCAGGTACGAACTACCAATGTGGATTCAAATCTTTAAGACAGTCACATTCGCACTGACAAATACGTAGTGGATATTTAATGTAAGTTGCTTAGAGCGAGTTTTCGGCATTCGTTCTTAACCACTTTTTTCTTAAAAGCGATTCATTTTTTAAAAATTTACATCAGACAAGCTGTTCATATTTTCGTTGCACAAAATTCAGAGCAAGAAGTTGGGTGCAACATAAATTTATGAAGCATTGACGCTTTTATAGTTGGAGAATGAGATTTTAAACGATAGAGTTACAATGACTGTACTACTCCTTCATTTCGCATCATGCAGTTTGTGCATTTAAAAGCCACATTTAAAAAACTTTATCTGAAAGGCAGACCTGTTTTGAACAAACAATTGCAGTCACGCTGGGCGATGTCCAGTATATTTCTAAAAGTGAAGGATGTGTGGTGCTGGAAAGGAGGTTTTCATGAAGCTTTAGAATAGAGGCATACCTTTTGATGTTACTTCAATACGAACTGTGAAAACAGCATTGATTTTTGCGCGTTGCCATGGTGCTTAGTAATATAACACAGCAAAAATGATGAAATCACAGCGACTCCGAAAAATCAATGGCAATTTCGATTCAATATTAATTTCTCTAAAACTCCATTGAAGCTTTTAGGAAAAACGTGTATATGAATATAAAATCGTGTAGGTTGATACCATTAGATAGAACTCCTTGTTTTTCGGTTCCAGCATTTCATTAAGCATTCGTCGTTGGCTTCTGAAATTGAAAAGCATTAACATTAACGTTTTTGCCTCACACCTGTCTATGAACGTAATGTGCACGTGTTTCGCATTGACCAATGTAAAACAGATCTTTGTTGCAAAGATACTTTTTTCATATTTATTTACTTCATTTCGAGAAAACGGGACGGCGGTCCGTTTGCAACGACAAATCTTAATATGCTGGAAAGCCAGACACTCTCATCTCATTCCTCAAAGCAAAGGCCATTGTTTTCTATAGTTCTTTTCCATGCCAATATCACTAGGCAGGTTTCCTTGCTGATGCCAGAACCCTGAAAATATGGCAAAGTTCCATCTTTTTAGGAAATGCGAAGTCGAGCGAAATAGGTGGTAGTCGGATGGAGAAAGTTCTGGATTATGTAGAGGAAAAGGTTGGATCCAATTTCTGTGTTTGTTTTTTGGTGTACCACTCCAGAAGCGTGAGTTGGGGCATTATCCACTTGGAGAAACGAACCTTCCTGCTGATGAGCGCCGGGTGGAGTTGGTGCAGAGCATCATGAATCCTTCGCAGTTTTTTTTATATTGAGGTTCGTATCCACAGCCTGGCCATCTGGCAGTGTTCCCAGTGCACTGGACTCTTCCAAAAATTCCAAAAATTGCAGAGCATGACTTTCCTCTCGAGTCTCCCAGTTTGCATCAATGGCAGTACTTCCTGGTATGGCCTCAGCCACAGGCGCCCAGTGCTAGGATAGCCCAGGAATATCATATCCACTTGTCATCATATGTGACGATGCGACGCCAAAACCCATTGTCCAGTTAATTTGACAGCAATCTGCGACAGACCGCGACGCGTTGTTTTGCCTGCTATAGGGTTTCCGTTCGCTGAAAATCCTTCCATGGCTCTTGGAGGAGATAACAAGCTGTTGCAGAAGACGAACGATTATGGACTGGGAAGACTCCACCTCAGCTGTCAATTGTCCTGTACTAATACAGGGGTTTTTCTGTCACAGCTTCACCAGGGCGTCAGTGTTGGTAGTCGGTGGATGTCCTGAACTCCGCTTGTCTTCGCAACTGTTGTCCCCAGCAATTGAAACTCAGAAACCATTCTCGTGAAATGCTACTTTCACTGTTTCCTTGCCTTCAACTAAACAAATTTCTCTAGCTTCCGCGTTTACCCCATTGTTTCAATAACGGCGTAGGAGCTGGAACAGCAAATTTAGTGAACTCCATTCCCTGTTTACTTGACATCGCGTTGTGACCCCATGCCAAACGCATGTCATTAGCTTGGTGATCACGGGATTACTGAAAGCCTTTTCCCTAAGTACTCAGTCCCTACGAAAAAAGTGTTCCTGGGCCATTTCGGAAGCAATAAATACCACATGTAAATCTTCATTCTCCTGCTTCATCAGCTTTCCTATTGCTAGGGTTATTAATAAATCTGCTCGTTCTTTACTGTTCAGAGTTCGTTACGTCAACATGTTACCGTGCAGAATTTTCTACACGCAGTACCGAGGTAGGGTATGAAGTCCACTGAGTTCTTTCGTGCCTTTTACAAGTTTTCGAATCACCGGGCCGTGACATCTGGTGTTCGAAATACAGATATTACAATAGATATTACAATCCGTGCAATTCCACGTCATTGATGAAAAAGGAGGATTAACAAGCTACTGGAGAAGTCTCCCGTACCGTGTCAATTTAGCATGTTATATAAAAAGTTACTGAAGAAGTTTCTATTCTTTCTGCTCAAGCTTAATGAGGTTCAGATAAGGGGATGGGGGAAGGAATGAGACTCAAAAGTATGCAGCGACGTAGACTTCCAGTACCGGTGAATCGAAACTTTCTCTGTTGCATTTTTGAAGCTGATACATCGAAAAGAACTCAGGACTTCGTTGGAGTTTAATTAATCACAAGGACTGCAGTTCGGCTTCTTCAGCCATCGGTAAGGTAATCTGTTGCCCGAGTGTACCACATGAACTGCTTACTTCCGGCTCCAGTATTTGAACGGCCTGAGGCGTTGTCTTCAGATTATTCATCCGAGTCAGGCCCAGGCTTGATTCCCAGATGAGGCTAGGGCAGTGCGTTTCTCTTAAAGTGCTAGCTACCAATGGCCCAAAATTAGGATGGGCGACAACTTACAGACTTTTAAGTTGCTCTTAGTGGTCGTTAAACACCGAAATAAAAAAATGGCTACTGAAAAAGCCATTTGCCCTATTAACAAACCCTCGTCTCCTTGAAAATCCTAGAGCCCACCCTTTCATTAAACTAACAGCTCTGTAATGTAAGATGAAATTTGGTTCTACATTCAGCGATCTAAAAAGCAAGAAGCCTGGACCCAGAACCAGTGCCAAATTTCTGTTCCAAACAGAAAATAATCGAAACGAAAGCAATGTTGTGTTTTGTGGAATTTTGGTAGCGTTTAAACTACTTCTCTGTATTCGTGTCATCAATACTAATGTATGGTCAACACAACTGCTGCGATACTCCAATGCTACTCAACTTTGGGGATGCACTTTAATCTTCGGCCTCCATCGTCTGCTTCAGCTAACGCGCTGCTAGAATGCCGGGAGAAACGTTTCGCGATAGGTGGCGCTGCAGCTGCGTCGTTGTATTTTGCTCCTTCGCTGCGTGCATTACGTAATCGGTGTGCGTGTGGTGCGGGAGGATTGCCAGCGACGCGAAATATGCGGCGGGGGTATTTTTGAAAGGAAGGGGTTTATTTTGTAATATGGCTGGCCCTGAAAAGGGCCTTTATGGAATGTGAGTAGTTCAGGTGTTGTTAAATATTTATAACGACGGAAAAGAAGTGTTTCCTCTTCATTGAGAACCTGTCTATCTAGTACGAATATTTAAGTGGAAAACATTACGTACTAGGGAAGAACTGTTTGATGATAGCAATCATCCCCTAAAAACAGTGTTCAGAGGAAAGACGACAGTTTCGTCGGAATAAATATTCCAAAATGAGGTCTGCCAAGTGGTCTTTGTGAATTCCATTAGACAGTGTGCGTTTGAGGGGACGTCAATTGCTCTCAACATCTTGCGTATGCGCCCCAGTAGTCGGATCGACGTAATTGAACTAGTGGTTTACTGACAGATGTTGGAAACCACAGGGCGGGAGATTGCGGTACGCAGCCCACACTGATCCGTCATTGCAGTACTTCCAGGTTGAATATGTTTCTGGATGAGCGGCAGCAATGTCTGAGCAGAGCGGTTATTCTGCGAGCAGATCTCAACCCTGAATCGTTTCAACTTTTGTTCGAAGATGCCAAGGATCCAGGTGCCCTCAACGAGACGACCACGATTATACTTCCGCTTCCCAATCTTCGCCTCATCCACTTCTACGATGACACCAGTGCCTCCAAGCTGTCCTTCGTCTTGTTCGTAAGCTACCATAAACCCTGCGACTAGTTCTCTGCAAGACTGATAATAGTCACTGACTGTCGCAGAGGATGTGGAAACCCCACCCTGGGAAGATTCCTCAATTGTATCATCGTAGGACAATCCTTTGGCGAAACAATATAAAAGAGTCATCACCTTATCAAGAAGAAAACAAGCTTCAAACCACGTCCCAAGTAAACGGCAACACTGCTCACTTTTCCCTGTAAAGTGTAGCCCAACTTCCGTTCCGTGGCTCATTTTCCATGAGATAAGCTGCCTTGCACATTTAAGGAAATAGGATCGCTGGCTTTTCATCTCCACGGACCAATAATGGTGTCGAAAAGAAGTAGACAAAACTGTCGACAGATGGTTAAGAATTATTGAAAATGGTAGTTGGTATCTGTCTGAAAGTGAGGTAAATTTCCTTTTTTGTACTGATACAATCGTTGGGATTCTAAAGGTGATAACACGGGTTTAAGATTGGAAAAATTTGCTGTTTTTTATCGAAAGGATTTACTTTTATATATAATGCAAATATTTCTCCTACATTTCAAGGAGTTCTGCTCCTCATGCCTTGGGTCATGGAGCAGAAAACAAGGAACTAAAAGGAAGCGTTCATCGCTCATCACAAGTTTATGGTCAGTACTGCTGAGATGAGACGGGAAAAAGGTATGTTTTTGTCATAGCTTGATGGGGAAGGGCTAGTCTCTTCATGCCTTGGGTCATGGAGCAGAAAACAATGAACTAAAAGGAAACGTTCATCGCTCATGACAAGTTTATGGTCAGTACTGCTGAGATGAAACGGGAAAAAAGGAATGTTTTTGCCATAGCTTGATGGGGAAGGGCTAGTCTCTTCATGCCTTGGGTCATGGAGCAGAAAACAATGAATTAAAAGGAAGCGTTCATTGCTCATGACAAGTTTATGGTCAGTACTCCTGAGATGAGAAGGGAAAAAGGAATGGTTTTGCCATTGCTTGATGGGGAAGGGCTAGTCTCATCATGCCTTGAACCACGGAGCAGAAAATAAGGAACTAAAAGGAAGCGTTCATCGCTCATGACAAGTTTATGGTCAGAACTGCTGAGATGAGACGGGAAAACAAATGGTTTTGCGATAGCTTGATGGGGAACGTCTAATCTCATCATGCCTTGGGCCACGGAGCAGAAAACAAGGAACTAAAAGAAAGCGTTAATCGGTCATGACAAGTTTATGGTCAGTACTGCTGAGATGAGACGGGAAAAAGGAATGGTTTTGCCATAGCTTGATGGGGAAGGGCTAGTCTCATCATACCTTGGGTCATGGAGCAGAAAACAAGGAACTAAAAGGAAGCGTTCATCGCTCATGACAAGTTTATGGCCTGTACTGCTGAGATGAGACGGGAAAAATGAATGCTTTTGCCATAGCTTGATGGGGAAGGGCTTGTCTCATCATGCCTTGGGCCACGGAGCAGAAAACAAGGAACTAAAAGGAAGCGTTCATCGTTCATGACAAGTTTATGCTCAGTACTTCTCAGATGAGACAGGAAAAAGGAATGGTTTTGCCATAGCTTGATGGGGAAGGGCAAGTCTCATCATGCCTTGGGCCATGGACCAGAAAACAAGGAACTAAAAGGAAGCGTTCATCACTCATGACAAGTTTATGGTCAGTACTCCTGAGATCAGACGGGAAAAAGGAATGGTTTTGCCATAGCTTGATGGGGAACGGCTAGTCTCATCATGCCTTGGGCAATGGAGCAGAAAACAAGGAACTAAAAAGAAGCGTTCATCGTTCATGACAAGTTCATGGTCAGTACTGCTGAGATGAGACGGGAAAAAGGAATGGTTTTGCGATAGCTTGATGGGGAACGTCTAATCTCATCATGCCTTGGGCCACGGAGCAGAAAACAAGGAACTAAAAGAAAGCGTTAATCGGTCATGACAAGTTTATGGTCAGTACTGCTGAGATGAGACGGGAAAAAGGAATGGTTTTGCCATAGCTTGATGGGGAAGGGCTAGTCTCATCATACCTTGGGTCATGGAGCAGAAAACAAGGAACTAAAAGGAAGCGTTCATCGCTCATGACAAGTTTATGGTCAGTACTCCTGAGATGAGACGGGAAAAAGGAATGGTTTTGCCATAGCTTAATAGGGAAAGGCTAGTCTCATCATGCCTTGGGCAATGGAGTAGAAAACAAGGAACTAAAAGGAAGCGTTCATCACTCATGACAAGTTTATGGTCAGTACTCCTCAGATGAGACGGGAAAAAGGAATGGTTTTGCCATAGCTTGATGGGGAACGGCTAGTCTCATCATGCCTTGTTCAATGGAGCAGAAAACAAGGAACTAAAAGGAAGCGTTCATCGCTCATGACAAGTTTATGGCCTGTACTGCTGAGATGAGACGGGAAAAATGAATGCTTTTGCCATAGCTTGATGGGGAAGGGCTTGTCTCATCATGCCTTGGGCCACGGAGCAGAAAACAAGGAACTAAAAGGAAGCGTTCATCGTTCATGACAAGTTTATGCTCAGTACTTCTCAGATGAGACAGGAAAAAGGAATGGTTTTGCCATAGCTTGATGGGGAAGGGCAAGTCTCATCATGCCTTGGGCCATGGACCAGAAAACAAGGAACTAAAAGGAAGCGTTCATCACTCATGACAAGTTTATGGTCAGTACTCCTGAGATCAGACGGGAAAAAGGAATGGTTTTGCCATAGCTTGATGGGGAACGGCTAGTCTCATCATGCCTTGGGCAATGGAGCAGAAAACAAGGAACTAAAAGGAAGCGTTCATCGTTCATGACAAGTTTATGCTCAGTACTTCTCAGATGAGACAGGAAAAAGGAATGGTTTTGCCATAGCTTGATGGGGAAGGGCAAGTCTCATCATGCCTTGGGATATGGACCAGAAAACAAGGAACTAAAAGGAAGCGTTCATCACTCATGACAAGTTTATGGTCAGTACTCCTGAGATCAGACGGGAAAAAAGAATGGTTTTGAAATAGCTTGATGGGGAACGGCTAGTCTCATCATGCCTTGGGCAATGGAGCAGAAAACAAGGAACTAAAAGGAAGCGTTCATCGTTCATGACAAGTTCATGGTCAGTACTGCTGAGATGAGACGGCAAAAAGGAATGGTTTTGCCATAGCTTGATGGGGAAGGGCTTGTCTCATCATGCCTTGGGTCATGGAGCAGAAAACAAGGAACTAAAAGGAAGCGTTCATCGCTCATGACAAGTTTATGGTCAGTACTGCTGAGATGAGACGGGGAAAAGTAATGGTTTTGCGATAGCTTGATGGGGAACGGCTAGTCTAATCATGCCTTGGGCAATGGAGCAGAAAACAAGGAACTAAAAAGAAGCGTTCATCGTTCATGACAAGTTCATGGTCAGTACTGCTGAGATGAGACGGCAAAAAGGAATGGTTTTGCCATAGCTTGATGGGGAAGGGCTTGTCTCATCATGCCTTGGGTCATGGAGCAGAAAACAAGGAACTAAAAGGAAGCGTTCATCGCTCATGACAAGTTTATGGTCAGTACTGCTGAGATGAGACGGGGAAAAGTAATGGTTTTGCGATAGCTTGATGGGGAACGGCTAGTCTAATCATGCCTTGGGCAATGGAGCAGAAAACAAGGAACTAAAAGGAAGCGTTCATCGCTCATGACAAGTTTATTGCCTGTACTGCTGAGATGAGACGGGAAAAATGAATGCTTTTGCCATAGCTTGATGGGGAAGGGCTGGTCTCATCATGCCTTGGGCCACGGAGCAGAAAACAAGGAACTTAAAGGAAGCGTTAATTGCTGATGACAAGTTTATGGTCAGTACTGCTGAGATGAGACGGGAAAAAGGAATGGTTTTGCCATAGCTTGATGGGGAAGGGCTAGTCTCATCATGCCTTGGGTCATGGAGCAGAAAACAAGGAACTAAAAGGAAGCGTTCATCGCTCATGACAAGTTTATGGTCAGTACTGCTGAGATGAGACGGGGAAAAGTAATGGTTTTGCGATAGCTTGATGGGGAACACGGCTAGTCTCATCATGCCTTGGGCCACGGAGCAGAAAACAAGGAACTAAAAGGAAGCGTTCATCGTTCATGACAAGTTTATGCTCAGTACTGCAGATGAGACAGGAAAAAGGAATGGTTTTGCCATAGCTTGATGGGGAAGGGCAAGTCTCATCATGCCTATACACTTAAAGGAAGCAGTGCATGACAAGTTTATGGTCAGTACTGCTGAGATGAGACGGGAAAAAGGAATGGTTTTGCCATAGCTTGATGGGGAAGGGCTAGTCTCATCATGCCTTGGGTCATGGAGCAGAAAACAAGGAACTAAAAGGAAGCGTTCATCGCTCATGACAAGTTTATGGTCAGTACTGCTGAGATGAGACGGGGAAAAGTAATGGTTTTGCGATAGCTTGATGGGGAACAGCTAGTCTCATCATGCCTTGGGCCACGGAGCAGAAAACAAGGAACTAAAAGGAAGCGTTCATCGTTCATGACAAGTTTATGCTCAGTACTTCTCAGATGAGACAGGAAAAAGGAATGGTTTTGCCATAGCTTGATGGGGAAGGGCAAGTCTCATCATGCCTTGGGATATGGTTCAGAAAACAAGGAACTAAAAGGAAGCGTTCATCACTCATGACAAGTTTATGGTCAGTACTCCTGAGATCAGACGGGAAAAAAATATGGTTTTGAAATAGCTTGATGGGGAACGGCTAGTCTCATCATGCCTTGGGCAATGGAGCAGAAAACAAGGAACTAAAAGGAAGCGTTCATCGTTCATGACAAGTTCATGGTCAGTACTGCTGAGATGAGACGGGAAAAAGGAATGGTTTTGCCATAGCTTGATGGGGAAGGGCTAGTCTCATCATGCCTTGAGCCATGGAGCAGAAAACAAGGAACTTAAAGGAAGCGTTAATTGCTGATGACAAGTTTATGGTCAGTACTGCTGAGATGAGACGGGAAAAAGGAATGGTTTTGCCATAGCTTGATGGGGAAGGGCTAGTCTCATCATGCCTTGGGTCATGGAGCAGAAAACAAGGAACTAAAAGGAAGCGTTCATCGCTCATGACAAGTTTATGGTCAGTACTGCTGAGATGAGACGGGGAAAAGTAATGGTTTTGCGATAGCTTGATGGGGAACGGCTAGTCTCATCATGCCTTGGGCCACGGAGCAGAAAACAAGGAACTAAAAGGAAGCGTTCATCGTTCATGACAAGTTTATGCTCAGTACTTCTCAGATGAGACAGGAAAAAGGAATGGTTTTGCCATAGCTTGATGGGGAAGGGCAAGTCTCATCATGCCTTGGGATATGGACCAGAAAACAAGGAACTAAAAGGAAACGCTTATCACTCATGACAAGTTTATGGTCAGTACTCCTGAGATCAGACGGGAAAAAAGAATGGTTTTGAAATAGCTTGATGGGGAACGGCTAGTCTCATCATGCCTTGGGCAATGGAGCAGAAAACAAGGAACTAAAAGGAAGCGTTCATCGCTCATGACAAGTTTATGGCCTGTACTGCTGAGATGAGACGGGAAAAAATGAATGCTTTTGCCATAGCTTGATGGGGAAGGGCTGGTCTCATCATGCCTTGGGGTACGGAGCAGAAAACAAGGAACTAAAAGGAAGCTTCCATCGCTCATGACAAGTTTATGGTCAGTACTCCTGAGATAAGACGGGAAAAGGAATGGTTTTGCCATAGCTTAATGGGGAACGGCTAGTCTCATCATGCCTTGGGCAATGGAGTAGAAAACAAGGAACTAAAAGGAAGCGTTCATCACTCATGACAAGTTTATGGTCAGTACTCCTCAGATGAGACGGGAAAAAGGAATGGTTTTGCCATAGCTTGATGGGGAACGGCTAGTCTCATCATGCCTTGTTCAATGGAGCAGAAAACAAGGAACTAAAAGGAAGCGTTCATCGCTCATGACAAGTTTATGGCCTGTACTGCTGAGATGAGACGGGAAAATAAATGCTTTTGCCATAGCTTGATGGGGAAGGGCTGGTCTCATCATGCCTTGGGCCACGGAGCAGAAAACAAGGAACTAAAAGGAAGCTTCCATCGCTCATGACAAGTTTATGGTCAGTACTCCTGACATGAGACGGGAAAAAGGAATGGTTTTGCCATAGCTTGATGGGGAACGGCTAGTCTCATCATGCCTTGGGCAATGGAGCAGAAAACAAGGAACTAAAAGGAAGCGTTCATCACTCATGACAAGTTTATGGTCAGTACTCCTGAGATGAGACGGGAAAAAGGAATGGTTTCGCCATAGCTTGATGGGGAACGGCTAGTCTAATCATGCCTTGGGCAATGGAGCAGAAAACAAGGAACTAAAAGGAAGCGTTCATCGCTCATGACAAGTTTATGGCCTGTACTGCTGAGATGAGACGGAAAAAATGAATGCTTTTGCCATAGCTTGATGGGGAAGGGCTGGTCTCATCATGCCTTGGGGTACGGAGCAGAAAACAAGGAACTAAAAGGAAGCTTCCATCGCTCATGACAAGTTTATGGTCAGTACTCCTGAGATAAGACGGGAAAAGGAATGGTTTTGCCATAGCTTAATGGGGAACGGCTAGTCTCATCATGCCTTGGGCAATGGAGTAGAAAACAAGGAACTAAAAGGAAGCGTTCATCACTCATGACAAGTTTATGGTCAGTACTCCTCAGATGAGACGGGAAAAAGGAATGGTTTTGCCATAGCTTGATGGGGAACGGCTAGTCTCATCATGCCTTGTTCAATGGAGCAGAAAACAAGGAACTAAAAGGAAGCGTTCATCGCTCATGACAAGTTTATGGCCTGTACTGCTGAGATGAGACGGGAAAATAAATGCTTTTGCCATAGCTTGATGGGGAAGGGCTGGTCTCATCATGCCTTGGGCCACGGAGCAGAAAACAAGGAACTAAAAGGAAGCTTCCATCGCTCATGACAAGTTTATGGTCAGTACTCCTGACATGAGACGGGAAAAAGGAATGGTTTTGCCATAGCTTGATGGGGAACGGCTAGTCTCATCATGCCTTGGGCAATGGAGCAGAAAACAAGGAACTAAAAGGAAGCGTTCATCACTCATGACAAGTTTATGGTCAGTACTCCTGAGATGAGACGGGAAAAAGGAATGGTTTCGCCATAGCTTGATGGGGAACGGCTAGTCTAATCATGCCTTGGGCAATGGAGCAGAAAACAAGGAACTAAAAGGAAGCGTTCATCGCTCATGACAAGTTTATGGCCTGTACTGCTGAGATGAGACGGGACAAATAAATGCTTTTGCCATAGCTTGATGGGGAAGGGCTGGTCTCATCATGCCTTGGGCCACGGAGCAGAAAACAAGGAACTAAAAGGCAGCTTCCATCGCTCATGACAAGTTTATGGTCAGTACTCCTGAGATGAGACGGGAAAAAGGAATGGTTTTGCCATACCTTGATGGGGAACGGCTAGTCTCATCATGCCTTGGGCAATGGAGCAGAAAACAAGGAACGAAAAAGAAGCGTTCATCGTTCATGACAAGTTCATGGTCAGTACTGCTGAGATGAGACGGCAAAAAGGAATGGTTTTGCCATAGCTTGATGGGGAAGGGCTTGTCTCATCATGCCTTGGGGTCATGGAGCAGAAAACAAGGAACTAAAATGAAGCGTTCATCGCTCATGACAAGTTTATGGTCAGTACTGCTGAGATGAGACGGGGAAAAGTAATGGTTTTGCGATAGCTTGATGGGGAACGGCTAGTCTCATCATGCCTTGGGCCACGGAGCAGAAAACAAGGAACTAAAAGGAAGCGTTCATCGTTCATGACAAGTTTATGGTCAGTACTCCTGAGATGAAACGGGAAAAATGAATGCTTTTGCCATAGCTTGATGGGGAAGGGCTGGTCTCATCATGCCTTCTGCCACGGAGCAGAAAACAAGGAACTAAAAGGAAGCTTCCATCGCTCATGACAAGTTTATGGTCAGTACTCCTGAGATGAGACGGGAAAAAGGAATGGTTTTGCCATAGCTTGATGGGGAACGGCTAATCTCATCATACCTTGGGCAATGGAGCAGAAAACAAGGAACTAAAAGGAAGCGTTCATCACTCATGACAAGTTTTTGGTCAGTACTCCTGAGATGAGACGGGGAAAAGTAATGGTTTTGCGATAGCTTGATGGGGAACAGCTAGTCTCATCATGCCTTGGGCCACGGAGCAGAAAACAAGGAACTAAAAGGAAGCGTTCATCGTTCATGACAAGTTTATGCTCAGTACTTCTCAGATGAGACAGGAAAAAGGAATGGTTTTGCCATAGCTTGATGGGGAAGGGCAAGTCTCATCATGCCTTGGGATATGGACCAGAAAACAAGGAACTAAAAGGAAGCGTTCATCACTCATGACAAGTTTATGGTCAGTACTCCTGAGATCAGACGGGAAAAAAGAATGGTTTTGAAATAGCTTGATGGGGAACGGCTAGTCTCATCATGCCTTGGGCAATGGAGCAGAAAACAAGGAACTAAAAGGAAGCGTTCATCGTTCATGACAAGTTCATGGTCAGTACTGCTGAGATGAGACGGGAAAAAGGAATGGTTTTGCCATAGCTTGATGGGGAAGGGCTAGTCTCATCATACCTTGAGCCATGGAGCAGAAAACAAGGAACTAAAAGGAAGCGTTCATCGCTCATGACAAGTTTATGGTCAGTACTGCTGAGATGAGACTGGGAAAAGTAATGGTTTTGCGATAGCTTGATGGGGAACGGCTAGTCTCATCATGCCTTGGGCCACGGAGCAGAAAACAAGGAACTAAAAGGAAGCGTTCATCGTTCATGACAAGTTTATGCTCAGTACTTCTCAGATGAGACAGGAAAAAGGAATGGTTTTGCCATAGCTTGATGGGGAAGGGCAAGTCTCATCATGCCTTGGGATATGGACCAGAAAACAAGGAACTAAAAGGAAGCGCTCACCACTCATGACAAGTTTATGGTCAGTACTCCTGAGATCAGACGGGAAAAAAGAATGGTTTTGAAATAGCTTGATGGGGAACGGCTAGTCTCATCATGCCTTGGGCAATGGAGCAGAAAACAAGGAACTAAAAGGAAGCGTTCATCGTTCATGACAAGTTCATGGTCAGTACTGCTGAGATGAGACGGGAAAAAGGAATGGTTTCGCCATAGCTTGATGGGGAACGGCTAGTCTAATCATGCCTTGGGCAATGGAGCAGAAAACAAGGAACTAAAAGGAAGCGTTCATCGCTCATGACAAGTTTATGGCCTGTACTGCTGAGATGAGACGGGAAAAATGAATGCTTTTGCCATAGCTTGATGGGGAAGGGCTGGTCTCATCATGCCTTGGGCCACGGAGCAGAAAACAAGGAACTAAAAGGAAGCTTCCATCGCTCATGACAAGTTTATGGTCAGTATTCCTGAGATAAGACGGGAAAAAGGAATGGTTTTGCCATAGCTTAATGGGGAACGGCTAGTCTCATCATGCCTTGGGCAATGGAGTAGAAAACAAGGAACTAAAAGGAAGCGTTCATCACTCATGACAAGTTTATGGTCAGTACTCCTCAGATGAGACGGGAAAAAGGAATGGTTTTGCCGTAGCTTGATGGGGAACGGCTAGTCTCATCATGCCTTGTTCAATGGAGCAGAAAACAAGGAACTAAAAGGAAGCGTTCATCGCTCATGACAAGTTTATGGCCTGTACTGCTGAGATGAGACGGGAAAATAAATGCTTTTGCCATAGCATGATGGGGAAGGGCTGGTCTCATCATGCCTTGGGCCACGGAGCAGAAAACAAGGAAATAAAAGGAAGCTTCCATCGCTCATGACAAGTTTATGGTCAGTACTCCTGACATGAGACGGGAAAAAGGAATGGTTTTGCCATAGCTTGATGGGGAACGGCTAGTCTCATCATGCCTTGGGCAATGGAGCAGAAAACAAGGAACTAAAAGGAAGCGTTCATCACTCATGACAAGTTTATGGTCAGTACTCCTGAGATGAGACGGGAAAAAGGAATGGTTTCGCCATAGCTTGATGGGGAACGGCTAGTCTAATCATGCCTTGGGCAATGGAGCAGAAAACAAGGAACTAAAAGGAAGCGTTCATCGCTCATGACAAGTTTATGGCCTGTACTGCTGAGATGAGACGGGAAAAATAAATGCTTTTGCCATAGCTTGATGGGGAAGGGCTGGTCTCATCATGCCTTGGGCCACGGAGCAGAAAACAAGGAACTAAAAGGCAGCTTCCATCGCTCATGACAAGTTTATGGTCAGTACTCCTGAGATGAGACGGGAAAAAGGAATGGTTTTGCCATACCTTGATGGGGAACGGCTAGTCTCATCATGCCTTGGGCAATGGAGCAGAAAACAAGGAACTAAAAGGAAGCGTTCATCGTTCATGACAAGTTCATGGTCAGTACTGCTGAGATGAGACGGGAAAAAGGAATGGTTTTGCCATAGCTTGATGGGGAAGGGCTGGTCTCATCATGCCTTGGGCCACGGAGCAGAAAACAAGGAACTAAAAGGAAGCGTTCATCGTTCATGACAAGTTTATGGTCAGTACTCCTGAGATGAGACGGGAAAAATGAATGCTTTTGCCATAGCTTGATGGGGAAGGGCTGGTCTCATCATGCCTTGGGCCACGGAGCAGAAAACAAGGAACTAAAAGGAAGGTTCCATCGCTCATGACAAGTTTATGGTCAGTACTCCTGAGATGAGACGGGAAAAAGGAATGGTTTTGCCATAGCTTGATGGGGAACGGCTAGTCTCATCATGCCTTGGGCAATGGAGCAGAAAACAAGGAACTAAAAGGAAGCGTTCATCACTCATGACAAGTTTTTGGTCAGTACTCCTGAGATGAGACGGGAAAAAGGAATGGTTTCGCCATAGCTTGATGGGGAACGGCTAGTCTAATCATGCCTTGGGCAATGGAGCAGAAAACAAGGAACTAAAAATAAGCGTTCATCGCTCATGACAAGTTTATTGCCTGTACTGCTGAGATGAGACGGGAAAAATGAATGCTTTTGCCATAGCTTGATAGGGAAGGGCTGGTCTCATCATGCCTTGGGCCACGGAGCAGAAAACAAGGAACTTAAAGGAAGCGTTAATTGCTGATGACAAGTTTATGGTCAGTACTGCTGAGATGAGACGGGAAAAAGGAATGGTTTTGCCATAGCTTGATGGGGAACGGCTAGTCTCATCATGCCTTGGGCCACGGAGCAGAAAACAAGGAACTAAAAGGAAGCGTTCATCGTTCATGACAAGTTTATGCTCAGTACTTCTCAGATGAGACAGGAAAAAGGAATGGTTTTGCCATAGCTTGATGGGGAAGGGCAAGTCTCATCATGCCTCGGGATCATCATCATCATCATCATCATTGTCAACCATTATCAATCCACTGCTGGACGAAGGTCTCCCCAAGTTTGATCCACAACGGTCTGTCTTGTGCCAGTCTCCTCCATGTCAGCCCTGCATACTTTCGAATTTCATCCACCCATCTCCCATGTGGTCTTCTTCTGGGTCTTTTCCTGTCCCTTGGAATCCAATCTAAAATTTCGGCTGTCCATCGATGATCTGTCCTTCTGGCAGTATTGTCCAGCCCATTGCCATTTCAGGGATTTAACTCTGATCATGATGTCTTCCACTCTTGTCATTTTTCGGATCCACGAGTTCCTCTTCTTATCTCTCCTGGTTACACCAAGCATGCACCTCTCCATGCTTCTTTGAGTTGTCTGCAGCCTTTGTATGTCTCTTTTAGTTAAGGTCCACGTCTCTGCACCATACGTAAGCACTGGAAGGATGCATTGATCAAACACTTTTCTTTTAAGACATAATGGCATATTGCTCTTGAAAATTATGCTGTTTCTTCCAAAAGCTCTCCAGGCAAGTTTTGTACGCCGATTAATTTCTTCATCAATGTGACCCTCACTTGATATCTGCTGTCCAAGATAAACGTACGTGTCTGTTATCTCCAGCTTTTCTCCATCAATCGATAAATCTTCATTTCTTGTAAAAGCATTGAACATCACTTTTGTCTTCTGAAAGTTCATTTTTAATCCCACTTCTTTACTCTTGTCAGCAAGTTCCTGGATCATACTCTGCAGCTCTGATGGGGTAGTTGCAAAAATGACTACGTCATCAGCAAAGCGAAGGTGGGTTAGATAATCTCCATTAATCTTTATCCCCTTGTTTTCCCAGCTCAGCGACTGAAAAACACCCTCCAATGTGGCATTAAAGAGCTTCGGAGATATGGTGTCACCTTGTCTCACTCCCTTTCCAATTTTTACGTGTGTTGTATTTTCAAACAGCCTAATCTTTGCACTTGCATTTTCATAGATGTTATTAATAATATTAATGTATGCATCTTCAATACCGCAGGTTTTCAGAGCCATTGTAACTGCTGATGGTTTCACCGAATCAAAGGCTTTTTCATAATCGATAAAAGCCATGCACAATGGAAGTTCATATTCCCTCGCTCTTTCAATTAGTTCTCTCAGCACGTGGATATGATCTATTGTGCTGTAGCCACTAATGAATCCAGCTTGTTCTCTCGGTTGAGCCATGTCCAGTGTTACCTTCAAGCGGTGTGAAAGAACTTTAGTGAAGATTTTATAAACCACTGATAGGAGGCTGATAAACCACTGATAGGAGGCTGATAGGTCTGTAGTTTCCGAGATCCTCAATGTCACCTTTCTTATGTAGCAGGATCATTGTAGCGGTGTTCCAATCCTCAGGAATCTTTCCTTCATTAAGGCATCGAGTGAAAATTTGGGCGAGTACTGTTTCGATTTCTCCACTTGCTTCTTGTATGATGTCTACAGTAATTCCATCTTCTCCTGGAGCTTTTCCTCGCTTCATGTTCTTGATTGCATGTGCAACTTCTGCTGGAAGGACTGGAGGAACTCTGGTACTGGTATCTTTCATGATGTCTGGAGTGCATATATCATCCCTTTCATATAATTTGGAGTAGAAATCTTTCAAACTTGTCAAAATTTCGCCTCTATTTCTTGTTACAGAACCATCTTCTTTTCTCAGTGCCATAATCTGTTTTCTTCCCTTACTGAGATGTCCCTTTGCTATCTTTAGGCTATGGTTGTTTTCAATTGCTTTCCTCACTAGTTCACAGTTGAATTTCCTTACGTCTTCAGTGATACTTTTTCTTACTGTCTTGCATAGCTCTATATATTCCACTTTGGAAGTCACATCTTCTTTAGTTGTCCTCATCTCTCTTCTTTTTTGCATCAACATTTTGGTTTTTCCTGATAATTTGTTCACATGCAACTTGTTCTTAGACCCAGCTAATTTTGTTGCTGTTTCCATAAGAGCTTTGGTTACTTTTCTGTTAACTTCAGAGATGTCCACTTCTTCCGATGTTAGGCCTTCTAAAGCAGAGAACCTGTTCTTCAGTTCTAACTTGAAGGTATTATGGTGTTTTTTAAGGTTGGTTATGTCAATAGATTTTGTTTGTCTTATGAGCTTGCCACGTTCAAGTTTAGTGTTGAGGTGCATCTTACATCTCACCAATCTATGGTCACTACCTGTGTTGAACTTGTTTAGCACACTGCAGTCTTCTATGACGAATTTTTTGTTACACATAATAAAATCAATTTCACTTGTCGTCCCATTTGGATGTCTCCATGTCCATTTCCTGTGTGGCTTTTTCTTGAAGAAGGAGTTCAAGATGAAAAACCCTTCTGCCTCTGCAAACTCAACGAGAGTATTTCCACGCTGGTTTCTGTTGCCATGACCGAATTTACATACTGAAGTTTCATTCTATTGCCGTTGCCCTATTTTTGCATTGAAATCTCCCATAATTATTTTCAAGTGCTGCTTACCTTTATTATTTAGATGACAAATTTCCTCATAAAATTCTTCAATTTCTTCTTCAGGATGACTTGTGGTGGGTGCATAAGTTTGAATAATCTGAGCCTGGTATCTTTTCGAGAGTTGGATAACAAGTCGTGCAGCTCTGTCAGAGGAACTTTCAACTTCTACAACTTTATCCTTCAGTTTCTTGTTTATTATAAATCCAACACCACTAGTTCTGCCAGTATCTGTCCCACGATAGTAGAAGAGATGTCCACTTTTCAGTTCGATGAGATCTTCTCCTTTTCTCCTTACTTCACTTAGCCCCACGATGTCCCACTTGATCCTTTGTAGTTCCTCTTCCAATTCAAGAAGCCTTGAATCAGAAGATAGAGAGCGTCCATTGTAAGTAGCCAAGGTCAGCATCAGATGGCAGCCTAGTCCGGTTCTCCGGTGCTTCTTAGCACCCTCTGCCTTCATGTCGCACTGGCCGCTGCCGTGGCCAGGTACATTCCAGCTGCCGGAGACTGAGGGTAAAGATTTAAGTTGTGGAATCGTTTTGGAGGGGTTTGGCCATAACTCACCACGCTGGCCAAGCGGGTTGGTGAGTGTGGGATAGAATTTCCTCTAATCCCGATGGTATAGTTATACCGCTATTGGCGGTCGTCAGAGCCCCTTTAGTAGGAACAGGATGCACCGCGAGAAGGCGGGGTTGACATTTGTCAAGGAGAGGCTGTGATGTTACGCATCACCTGACCTTACATCCCTGACCTTACATGCCTTGGGATATGGACCAGAAAACAAGGAACTAAAAGGAAGCGTTCATCACTCATGACAAGTTTATGGTCAGTACTCCTGAGATCAGACGGGAAAAAGGAATGGTTTTGAAATAGCTTGATAGGGAACGGCTAGTCTCATCATGCCTTGGGCAATGGAGCAGAAAACAAGGAACTAAGAGGAAGCGTTCATCGTTCATGACAAGTTCATGGTCAGTACTGCTGAGATGAGACGGGAAAAAGGAATGGTTTTGCCATAGCTTGATGGGGAAGGGCTAGTCTCATCATGCCTTGGGTCGTGGAGCAGAAAACAAGGAACTAAAAGGAAGCGTTCATCGTTCATGACAAGTTCATGGTCAGTACTGCTGAGATGAGACGGGAAAAAGGAATGGTTTTGCCATAGCTTGATGGGGAAGGGCTAGTCTCATCATGCCTTGGGTCATGGAGCAGAAAACAAGGAACTAAAAGGAAGCGTTCATCGCTCATGACAAGTTTATGCTCAGTACTGCTGAGATGAGACGGGGAAAAGTAATGGTTTTGCGATAGCTTGATGGGGAACGGCTAGTCTCATCATGCCTTGGGCCACGGAGCAGAAAACAAGGAACTAAAAGGAAGCGTTCATCGTTCATGACAAGTTTATGGTCAGTACTCCTGAGATGAGACGGGAAAAATAAATGCTTTTGCCATAGCTTGATGGGGAAGGGCTGGTCTCATCATGCCTTGGGCCACGGAGCAGAAAACAAGGAACTGAAAGGAAGCTTCCATCGCTCATGACAAGTTTATGGTCAGTACTCCTGAGATGAGACGGGAAAAAGGAATGGTTTTGCCATAGCTTGATGGGGAACGGCTAGTCTCATCATGCCTTGGGCAATGGAGCAGAAAACAAGGAACTAAAAGGAAGCGTTCATCACTCATGACAAGTTTATGGTCAGTACTCCTGAGATGAGACGGGAAAAAGGAATGGTTTCGCCATAGCTTGATGGGGAACGGCTAGTCTAATCATGCCTTGGGCAATGGAGCAGAAAACAAGGAACTAAAAGAAAGCGTTCATCGCTGATGACAAGTTTATGGCCTGTACTGCTGAGATGAGACGGGAAAAATGAATGCTTTTGCCATAGCTTGATGGGGAAGGGCTGGTCTCTTCATGCCTTGGGCAATGGAGAAGAAAACAAGGAACTAAAAGGAAGCGTTCATCGCTGATGACAAGTTTATGGCCTGTACTGCTGAGATGAGACAGGAAAAATGAATGCTTTTGCCATAGCTTGATGGGGAAGGGCTGGTCTCATCATGCCTTGGCCCACGGAGCAGAAAACAAGGAACTAAAAGGAAGCTTCCATCGCTCATGACAAGTTTATGGTCAGTACTCCTGACATGAGACGGGAAAAAGGAATGGTTTTGCCATAGCTTGATGGGGAACGGCTAATCTCATCATGCCTTGGGCAATGGAGCAGAAAACAAGGAACTAAAAGGAAGCGTTCATCACTCATGACAAGTTTATGGTCAGTACTCCTGAGATGAGACGGGAAAAAGGAATAGTTTTGCCATAGCTTAATGAGGAACGGCTAGTCTCATCATACCTTGGGTCATGGAGCAGAAAACAAGGAACTAAAAGGAAGCGTTCATCACTCATGACAAGTTTATGGTCAGTACTCCTGAGATGAGACCGGAAAAAGGAATGGTTTTGCCATAGCTTGATGGGGAACGGCTAGTCTCTTCATGCCTTGGGCAATGGAGAAGAAAACAAGGAACTAAAAGGAAGCGTTCATCGCTGATGACAAGTTTATGGCCTGTACTGCTGAGATGAGACAGGAAAAATGAATGCTTTTGCCATAGCTTGATGGGGAAGGGCTGGTCTCATCATGCCTTGGCCCACGGAGCAGAAAACAAGGAGCTAAAAGGAAGCTTCCATCGCTCATGACAAGTTTATGGTCAGTACTCCTGACATGAGACGGGAAAAAGGAATGGTTTTGCCATAGCTTGATGGGGAACGGCTAATCTCATCATGCCTTGGGCAATGGAGCAGAAAACAAGGAACTAAAAGGAAGCGTTCATCACTCATGACAAGTTTATGGTCAGTACTCCTGAGATGAGACGGGAAAAAGGAATGGTTTTGCCATAGCTTGATGGGGAACGGCTAGTCTAATCATGCCTTGGGCAATGGAGCAGAAAACAAGGAACTAAAAGGAAGCGTTCATCGCTCATGACAAGTTTATGGCCTGTACTGCTGAGATGAGACGGGAAAAATAAATGCTTTTGCCATAGCTTGATGGGGAAGGGCTGGTCTCATCATGCCTTGGGCCACGGAGCAGAAAACAAGGAACTAAAAGGCAGCTTCCATCGCTCATGACAAGTTTATGGTCAGTACTCCTGAGATGAGACGGGAAAAAGGAATGGTTTTGCCATACCTTGATGGGGAACGGCTAGTCTCATCATGCCTTGGGCAATGGAGCAGAAAACAAGGAACTAAAAGGAAGCGTTCATCGTTCATGACAAGTTCATGGTCAGTACTGCTGAGATGAGACGGGAAAAAGGAATGGTTTTGCCATAGCTTGATGGGGAAGGGCTTGTCTCATCATGCCTTGGGCCACGGAGCAGAAAACAAGGAACTAAAAGGAAGCGTTCATCGTTCATGACAAGTTTATGCTCAGTACTTCTCAGATGAGACAGGAAAAAGGAATGGTTTTGCCATAGCTTGATGGGGAAGGGCAAGTCTCATCATGCCTTGGGCCATGGACCAGAAAACAAGGAACTAAAAGGAAGCGTTCATCACTCATGACAAGTTTATGGTCAGTATTCCTGAGATCAGACGGGAAAAAGGAATGGTTTTGCCATAGCTTGATGGGGAACGGCTAGTCTCATCATGCCTTGGGCAATGGAGCAGAAAACAAGGAACTAAAAGGAAGCGTTCATCGTTCATGACAAGTTCATGGTCAGTACTGCTGAGATGAGACGGCAAAAAGGAATGGTTTTGCGATAGCTTGATGGGGAACGGCTAGTCTCATCATGCCTTGGGCCACGGAGCAGAAAACAAGGAACTAAAAGGAAGCGTTCATCGTTCATGACAAGTTTATGGTCAGTACTCCTGAGATGAGACGGGAAAAATGAATGCTTTTGCCATAGCTTGATGGGGAAGGGCTGGTCTCATCATGCCTTGGGCCACGGAGCAGAAAACAAGGAACTAAAAGGCAGCTTCCATCGCTCATGACAAGTTTATGGTCAGTACTCCTGAGATGAGACGGGAAAAAGGAATGGTTTTGCCATACCTTGATGGGGAACGGCTAGTCTCATCATGCCTTGGGCAATGGAGCAGAAAACAAGGAACTAAAAGGAAGCGTTCATCGTTCATGACAAGTTCATGGTCAGTACTGCTGAGATGAGACGGGAAAAAGGAATGGTTTTGCCATAGCTTGATGGGGAAGGGCTTGTCTCATCATGCCTTGGGCCACGGAGCAGAAAACAAGGAACTAAAAGGAAGCGTTCATCGTTCATGACAAGTTTATGCTCAGTACTTCTCAGATGAGACAGGAAAAAGGAATGGTTTTGCCATAGCTTGATGGGGAAGGGCAAGTCTCATCATGCCTTGGGCCATGGACCAGAAAACAAGGAACTAAAAGGAAGCGTTCATCACTCTTGACAAGTTTATGGTCAGTACTCCTGAGATCAGACGGGAAAAAGGAATGGTTTTGCCATAGCTTGATGGGGAACGGCTAGTCTCATCATGCCTTGGGCAATGGAGCAGAAAACAAGGAACTAAAAGGAAGCGTTCATCGTTCATGACAAGTTCATGGTCAGTACTGCTGAGATGAGACGGCAAAAAGGAATGGTTTTGCGATAGCTTGATGGGGAACTGCTAGTCTCATCATGCCTTGGGCCACGGAGCAGAAAACAAGGAACTAAAAGGAAGCGTTCATCGTTCATGACAAGTTTATGGTCAGTACTCCTGAGATGAGACGGGAAAAATGAATGCTTTTGCCATAGCTTGATGGGGAAGGGCTGGTCTCATCATGCCTTGGGCCACGGAGCAGAAAACAAGGAACTAAAAGGAAGGTTCCATCGCTCATGACAAGTTTATGGTCAGTACTCCTGAGATGAGACGGGAAAAAGGAATGGTTTTGCCATAGCTTGATGGGGAACGGCTAGTCTCATCATGCCTTGGGCAATGGAGCAGAAAACAAGGAACTAAAAGGAAGCGTTCATCACTCATGACAAGTTTTTGGTCAGTACTCCTGAGATGAGACGGGAAAAATAAATGGTTTCGCCATAGCTTGATGGGGAACGGCTAGTCTAATCATGCCTTGGGCAATGGAGCAGAAAACAAGGAACTAAAAGGAAGCGTTCATCGCTCATGACAAGTTTATTGCCTGTACTGCTGAGATGAGACGGGAAAAATGAATGCTTTTGCCATAGCTTGATGGGGAAGGGCTGGTCTCATCATGCCTTGGGCCACGGAGCAGAAAACAAGGAACTAAAAGGAAGCGTTCATCGCTCATGACAAGTTTATGGTCAGTACTGCTGAGATGAGACGGGGAAAAGTAATGGTTTTGCGATAGCTTGATGGGGAACGGCTAGTTTCATCATGCCTTGGGCCACGGAGCAGAAAACAAGGAACTAAAAGGAAGCGTTCATCGTTCATGACAAGTTTATGCTCAGTACTTCTCAGATGAGACAGGAAAAAGGAATGGTTTTGCCATAGCTTGATGGGGAAGGGCAAGTCTCATCATGCCTCGGGATCATCATCATCATCATCATTGTCAACCATTATCAATCCACTGCTGGACGAAGGTCTCCCCAAGTTTGATCCACAACGGTCTGTCTTGTGCCAGTCTCCTCCATGTCACCCCTGCATACTTTCGAATTTCATCCACCCATCTCCCATGTGGTCTTCTTCTGGGTCTTTTCCTGTCCCTTGGAATCCAATCTAAAATTTCGGCTGTCCATCGATGATCTGTCCTTCTGGCAGTATGTCCAGCCCATTGCCATTTCAGGGATTTAACTCTGATCATGATGTCTTCCACTCTTGTCATTTTTCGGATCCACGAGTTCCTCTTCTTATCTCTCCTGGTTACACCAAGCATGCACCTCTCCATGCTTCTTTGAGTTGTCTGCAGCCTTTGTATGTCTCTTTTAGTTAAGGTCCACGTCTCTGCACCATACGTAAGCACTGGAAGGATGCATTGATCAAACACTTTTCTTTTAAGACATAATGGCATATTGCTCTTGAAAATTATGCTGTTTCTTCCAAAAGCTCTCCAGGCAAGTTTTGTACGCCGATTAATTTCTTCATCAATGTGACCCTCACTTGATATCTGCTGTCCAAGATAAACGTACGTGTCTGTTATCTCCAGCTTTTCTCCATCAATCGATAAATCTTCATTTCTTGTAAAAGCATTGAACATCACTTTTGTCTTCTGAAAGTTCATTTTTAATCCCACTTCTTTACTCTTGTCAGCAAGTTCCTGGATCATACTCTGCAGCTCTGATGGGGTAGTTGCAAAAATGACTACGTCATCAGCAAAGCGAAGGTGGGTTAGATAATCTCCATTAATCTTTATCCCCTTGTTTTCCCAGCTCAGCGACTGAAAAACACCCTCCAATGTGGCATTAAAGAGCTTCGGAGATATGGTGTCACCTTGTCTCACTCCCTTTCCAATTTTTACGTGTGTTGTATTTTCAAACAGCCTAATCTTTGCACTTGCATTTTCATAGATGTTATTAATAATATTAATGTATGCATCTTCAATACCGCAGGTTTTCAGAGCCATTGTAACTGCTGATGGTTTCACCGAATCAAAGGCTTTTTCATAATCGATAAAAGCCATGCACAATGGAAGTTCATATTCCCTCGCTCTTTCAATTAGTTCTCTCAGCACGTGGATATGATCTATTGTGCTGTAGCCACTGATGAATCCAGCTTGTTCTCTCGGTTGAGCCATGTCCAGTGTTACCTTCAAGCGGTGTGAAAGAACTTTAGTGAAGATTTTATAAACCACTGATAGGAGGCTGATAAACCACTGATAGGAGGCTGATAGGTCTGTAGTTTCCGAGATCCTCAATGTCACCTTTCTTATGTAGCAGGATCATTGTAGCGGTGTTCCAATCCTCAGGAATCTTTCCTTCATTAAGGCATCGAGTGAAAATTTGGGCGAGTACTGTTTCGATTTCTCCACTTGCTTCTTGTATGATGTCTACAGTAATTCCATCTTCTCCTGGAGCTTTTCCTCGCTTCATGTTCTTGATTGCATGTGCAACTTCTGCTGGAAGGACTGGAGGAACTCTGGTACTGGTATCTTTCATGATGTCTGGAGTGCATATATCATCCCTTTCATATAATTTGGAGTAGAAATCTTTCAAACTTGTCAAAATTTCGCCTCTATTTCTTGTTACAGAACCATCTTCTTTTCTCAGTGCCATAATCTGTTTTCTTCCCTTACTGAGATGTCCCTTTGCTATCTTTAGGCTATGGTTGTTTTCAATTGCTTTCCTCACTAGTTCACAGTTGAATTTCCTTACGTCTTCAGTGATACTTTTTCTTACTGTCTTGCATAGCTCTATATATTCCACTTTGGAAGTCACATCTTCTTTAGTTGTCCTCATCTCTCTTCTTTTTTGCATCAACATTTTGGTTTTTCCTGATAATTTGTTCACATGCAACTTGTTCTTAGACCCAGCTAATTTTGTTGCTGTTTCCATAAGAGCTTTGGTTACTTTTCTGTTAACTTCAGAGATGTCCACTTCTTCCGATGTTAGGCCTTCTAAAGCAGAGAACCTGTTCTTCAGTTCTAACTTGAAGGTATTATGGTGTTTTTTAAGGTTGGTTATGTCAATAGATTTTGTTTGTCTTATGAGCTTGCCACGTTCAAGTTTAGTGTTGAGGTGCATCTTACATCTCACCAATCTATGGTCACTACCTGTGTTGAACTTGTTTAGCACACTGCAGTCTTCTATGACGAATTTTTTGTTACACATAATACAATCAATTTCACTTGTCGTCCCATTTGGATGTCTCCATGTCCATTTCCTGTGTGGCTTTTTCTTGAAGAAGGAGTTCAAGATGAAAAACCCTTCTGCCTCTGCAAACTCAACGAGAGTATTTCCACGCTGGTTTCTGTTGCCATGACCGAATTTACCTACTGAAGTTTCATTCTGTTGCCGTTGCCCTATTTTTGCATTGAAATCTCCCATAATTATTTTCAAGTGCTGCTTACCTTTATTATTTAGATGACAAATTTCCTCATAAAATTCTTCAATTTCTTCTTCAGGATGACTTGTGGTGGGTGCATAAGTTTGAATAATCTGAGCCTGGTATCTTTTCGAGAGTTGGATAACAAGTCGTGCAGCTCTGTCAGAGGAACTTTCAACTTCTACAACTTTATCCTTCAGTTTCTTGTTTATTATAAATCCAACACCACTAGTTCTGCCAGTATCTGTCCCACGATAGTAGAAGAGATGTCCACTTTTCAGTTCGATGAGATCTTCTCCTTTTCTCCTTACTTCACTTAGCCCCACGATGTCCCACTTGATCCTTTGTAGTTCCTCTTCCAATTCAAGAAGCCTTGAATCAGAAGATAGAGAGCGTCCATTGTAAGTAGCCAAGGTCAGCATCAGATGGCAGCCTAGTCCGGTTCTCCGGTGCTTCTTAGCACCCTCTGCCTTCATGTCGCACTGGCCGCTGCCGTGGCCAGGTACATTCCAGCTGCCGGAGACTGAGGGCCAAGATTTAAGTTGTGGAATCGTTTTGGAGGGGTTTGGCCATAACTCACCACGCTGGCCAAGCGGGTTGGTGAGTGTGGGATAGAATTTCCTCTAATCCCGATGGTATAGTTATACCGCTATGGGCGGTCGTCAGAGCCCCTTTAGTGGGAACAGGATGCACCACGAGAAGGCGGGGTTGACATTTGTCAAGGAGAGGCTGTGATGTTACGCATCACCTGACCTTACATCCCTGACCTTACATGCCTTGGGATATGGACCAGAAAACAAGGAACTAAAAGGAAGCGTTCATCACTCATGACAAGTTTATGGTCAGTACTCCTGAGATCAGACGGGAAAAAGGAATGGTTTTGAAATAGCTTGATAGGGAACGGCTAGTCTCATCATGCCTTGGGCAATGGAGCAGAAAACAAGGAACTAAGAGGAAGCGTTCATCGTTCATGACAAGTTCATGGTCAGTACTGCTGAGATGAGACGGGAAAAAGGAATGGTTTTGCCATAGCTTGATGGGGAAGGGCTAGTCTCATCATGCCTTGGGTCGTGGAGCAGAAAACAAGGAACTAAAAGGAAGCGTTCATCGTTCATGACAAGTTCATGGTCAGTACTGCTGAGATGAGACGGGAAAAAGGAATGGTTTTGCCATAGCTTGATGGGGAAGGGCTAGTCTCATCATGCCTTGGGTCATGGAGCAGAAAACAAGGAACTAAAAGGAAGCGTTCATCGCTCATGACAAGTTTATGGTCAGTACTCCTGAGATGAGACGGGAAAAAGGAATGGTTTTGCCATAGCTTGATGGGGAAGGGCTAGTCTCATCATGCCTTGGGCCACGGAGCAGAAAACAAGGAACTAAAAGGAAGCGTTCATCGTTCATGACAAGTTCATGGTCAGTACTGCTGAGATGAGACGGGAAAAAGGAATGGTTTTGCCATAGCTTGATGGGGAAGGGCTGGTCTCATCATGCCTTGGGCCACGGAGCAGAAAACAAGGAACTAAAAGGAAGCTTCCATCGCTCATGACAAGTTTATGGTCAGTACTCCTGAGATGAGACGGGAAAAAGGAATGGTTTTGCCATAGCTTGATGGGGAACGGCTAGTCTCATCATGCCTTGGGCAATGGAGCAGAAAACAAGGAACTAAAAGGAAGCGTTCATCACTCATGACAAGTTTATGGTCAGTACTCCTGAGATGAGACGGGAAAAAGGAATGGTTTCGCCATAGCTTGATGGGGAACGGCTAGTCTAATCATGCCTTGGGCAATGGAGCAGAAAACAAGGAACTAAAAGGAAGCGTTCATCGCTCATGACAAGTTTATGGCCTGTACTGCTGAGATGAGACGGGAAAAATGAATGCTTTTGCCATAGCTTGATGGGGAAGGGCTGGTCTCATCATGCCTTGGGCCACGGAGCAGAAAACAAGGAACTAAAAGGAAGCTTCCATCGCTCATGACAAGTTTATGGTCAGTACTCCTGAGATGAGACGGGAAAAAGGAATGGTTTTGCCATAGCTTGATGGGGAACGGCTAGTCTCATCATGCCTTGGGCAATGGAGCAGAAAACAAGAAACTAAAAGTAAGCGTTAATCGTTCATGACAAGTTCATGGTCAGTACTGCTGAGATGAGACGGGAAAAAGGAATGGTTTTGCCATAGCTTGATGGGGAAGGGCTTGTCTCATCATGCCTTGGGCCACGGAGCAGAAAACAAGGAACTAAAAGGAAGCGTTCATCGTTCATGACAAGTTTATGCTCAGTACTTCTCAGATGAGACAGGAAAAAGGAATGGTTTTGCCATAGCTTGATGGGGAAGGGCAAGTCTCATCATGCCTTGGGCCATGGACCAGAAAACAAGGAACTAAAAGGAAGCGCTCATTACTCATGACAAGTTTATGGTCAGTACTCCTGAGATCAGACGGGAAAAAGGAATGATTTTGCCATAGCTTGATGGGGAACGGCTAGTCTCTTCATGCCTTGGGCAATGGAGCAGAAAACAAGGAACTAAAAGGAAGCGTTCATCGTTCATGACAAGTTCATGGTCAGTACTGCTGAGACGAGACGGCAAAAAGGAATGGTTTTGCCATAGCTTGATGGGGAAGGGCTTGTCTCATCATGCCTTGGGTCATGGAGCAGAAAACAAGGAACTAAAAGGAAGCGTTCATTGCTCATGACAAGTTTATGGTCAGTACTGCTGAGATGAGACGGGGAAAAGTAATGGTTTTGCGATAGCTTGATGGGGAACGGCTAGTCTCATCATGCCTTGGGCCACGGAGCAGAAAACAAGGAACTAAAAGGAAGCGTTCATCGTTCATGACAAGTTTATGGTCAGTACTCCTGAGATGAGACGGGAAAAATGAATGCTTTTGCCATAGCTTGATGGGGAAGGGCTGGTCTCATCATGCCTTGGGCCACGGAGCAGAAAACAAGGAACTAAAAGGAAGCTTCCATCGCTCATGACAAGTTTATGGTCAGTACTCCTGAGATGAGACGGGAAAAAGGAATGGTTTTGCCATAGCTTGATGGGGAACGGCTAGTCTCATCATGCCTTGGGCAATGGAGCAGAAAACAAGGAACTAAAAGGAAGCGTTCATCACTCATGACAAGTTTTTGGTCAGTACTCCTGAGATGAGACGGGAAAAAGGAATGGTTTCGCCATAGCTTGATGGGGAACGGCTAGTCTAATCATGCCTTGGGCAATGGAGCAGAAAACAAGGAACTAAAAGGAAGCGTTCATCGCTCATGACAAGTTTATTGCCTGTACTGCTGAGATGAGACGGGAAAAATGAATGCTTTTGCCATAGCTTGATGGGGAAGGGCTGGTCTCATCATGCCTTGGGCCACGGAGCAGAAAACAAGGAACTAAAAGGAAGCGTTCATCACCAATGACAAGTTTATGGTCAGTACTCCTGAGATGAGACGGGAAAAAGGAATGGTTTTGCCATAGCTTGATGGGGAAGGGCTAGTCTCATCATACCTTGGGCCATGGAGCAGAAAACAAGGAACGTAAAGGAAGCGTTAATTGCTGATGACAAGTTTATGGTCAGTACTGCTGAGATGAGACGGGAAAAAGGAATGATTTCGCCATAGCTTGATGGGGAACGGCTAGTCTAATCATGCCTTGGGCAATGGAGCAGAAAACAAGGAACTAAAAGGAAGCGTTCATCGCTCATGACAAGTTTATGGCCTGTACTGCTGAGATGAGACGGGAAAAATGAATGCTTTTGCCATAGCTTGATGGGGAAGGGCTGGTCTCATCATGCCTTGGGCCACGGAGCAGAAAACAAGGAACTAAAAGGAAGCTTCCATCGCTCATGACAAGTTTATGGTCAGTACTCCTGAGATGAGACGGGAAAAAGGAATGGTTTTGCCATAGCTTGATGGGGAACGGCTAGTCTCATCATGCCTTGGGCAATGGAGCAGAAAACAAGAAACTAAAAGTAAGCGTTAATCGTTCATGACAAGTTCATGGTCAGTACTGCTGAGATGAGACGGGAAAAAGGAATGGTTTTGCCATAGCTTGATGGGGAAGGGCTTGTCTCATCATGCCTTGGGCCACGGAGCAGAAAACAAGGAACTAAAAGGAAGCGTTCATCGTTCATGACAAGTTTATGCTCAGTACTTCTCAGATGAGACAGGAAAAAGGAATGGTTTTGCCATAGCTTGATGGGGAAGGGCAAGTCTCATCATGCCTTGGGCCATGGACCAGAAAACAAGGAACTAAAAGGAAGCGCTCATTACTCATGACAAGTTTATGGTCAGTACTCCTGAGATCAGACGGGAAAAAGGAATGATTTTGCCATAGCTTGATGGGGAACGGCTAGTCTCTTCATGCCTTGGGCAATGGAGCAGAAAACAAGGAACTAAAAGGAAGCGTTCATCGTTCATGACAAGTTCATGGTCAGTACTGCTGAGATGAGACGGCAAAAAGGAATGGTTTTGCCATAGCTTGATGGGGAAGGGCTTGTCTCATCATGCCTTGGGTCATGGAGCAGAAAACAAGGAACTAAAAGGAAGCGTTCATTGCTCATGACAAGTTTATGGTCAGTACTGCTGAGATGAGACGGGGAAAAGTAATGGTTTTGCGATAGCTTGATGGGGAACGGCTAGTCTCATCATGCCTTGGGCCACGGAGCAGAAAACAAGGAACTAAAAGGAAGCGTTCATCGTTCATGACAAGTTTATGGTCAGTACTCCTGAGATGAGACGGGAAAAATGAATGCTTTTGCCATAGCTTGATGGG
This sequence comes from Macrothele yani, assembly GCA_039090855.1. Lineage (NCBI taxonomy): Eukaryota > Metazoa > Arthropoda > Arachnida > Araneae > Macrothelidae > Macrothele > Macrothele yani. The sequence continues at coordinate 118,246,944 of CM077004.1, read as the reverse complement.
GAAGGGCTGGTCTCATCATGCCTTGGGCCACGGAGCAGAAAACAAGGAACTAAAAGGAAGCTTCCATCGCTCATGACAAGTTTATGGTCAGTACTCCTGAGATGAGACGGGAAAAAGGAATGGTTTTGCCATAGCTTGATGGGGAACGGCTAGTCTCATCATGCCTTGGGCAATGGAGCAGAAAACAAGGAACTAAAAGGAAGCGTTCATCACTCATGACAAGTTTTTGGTCAGTACTCCTGAGATGAGACGGGAAAAAGGAATGGTTTCGCCATAGCTTGATGGGGAACGGCTAGTCTCAATCATGCCTTGGGCAATGGAGCAGAAAACAAGGAACTAAAAGGAAGCGTTCATCGCTCATGACAAGTTTATGGTCAGTACTGCTGAGATGAGACGGGAAAAAGGAATGGTTTTGCCATAGCTTGATGGGGAAGGGCTGGTCTCATCATGCCTTGGGCCATGGAGCAGAAAACAAGGAACTAAAAGGAAGCGTTCATCGCTCATGACAAGTTTATGGTCAGTACTGCTGAGATGAGACGGGAAAAAGGAATGGTTTTGCCATAGCTTGATGGGGAACGGCTAGTCTCATCATGCCTTGGGCAATGGAGCAGAAAACAAGGAACTAAAAGGAAGCGTTCATCGCTCATGACAAGTTTATGGTCAGTACTGCTGAGATGAGACGGGAAAAAGGAATGGTTTTGCCATAGCTTGATGGGGAAGGGCTGGTCTCATCATGCCTTGGGCCACGGAGCAGAAAACAAGGAACTAAAAGGAAGCGTTCATCACTCATGACAAGTTTATGGTCAGTACTCCTGAGATGAGACGGGAAAAAGGAATGGTTTTGCCATAGCTTGATGGGGAACGGCTAGTCTCATCATGCCTTGGGCAATGGAGCAGAAAACAAGGAACTAAAAGGAAGCGTTCATCGTTCATGACAAGTTCATGGTCAGTACTGCTGAGATGAGACGGGAAAAAGGAATGGTTTTGCCATAGCTTGATGGGGAAGGGCTTGTCTCATCATGCCTTGGGCCATGGAGCAGAAAACAAGGAACTAAAAGGAAGCGTTCATCGTTCATGACAAGTTTATGCTCAGTACTGCTGAGATGAGACGGGAAAAAGGAATGGTTTTGCCATAGCTTGATGGGGAAGGGCTAGTCTCATCATGCCTTGGGCCATGGAGCAGAAAACAAGGAACTAAAAGGAAGCGTTCATCACTCATGACAAGTTTATGGTCAGTACTCCTGAGATGAGACGGGAAAAAGGAATGGTTTTGCCATAGCTTGATGGGGAACGGCTAGTCTCATCATGCCTTGGGCAATGGAGCAGAAAACAAGGAACTAAAAGGAAGCGTTCATCGTTCATGACAAGTTTATGGTCAGTACTGCTGAGATGAGACGGGAAAAAGGAATGGTTTTGCCATAGCTTGATGGGGAAGGGCTTGTCTCATCATGCCTTGGGCAATGGAGCAGAAAACAAGGAACTAAAAGGAAGCGTTCATCGCTCATGACAAGTTTATGGTCAGTACTGCTGAGATGAGACGGGAAAAAGGAATGGTTTTGCCATAGCTTGATGGGGAACGGCTAGTCTCATCATGCCTTGGGCAATGGAGCAGAAAACAAGGAACTAAAAGGAAGCGTTCATCGTTCATGACAAGTTTATGGTCAGTACTCCTGAGATGAGACGGGAAAAAGGAATGGTTTTGCCATAGCTTGATGGGGAAGGGCTGGTCTCATCATGCCTTGGGCCACGGAGCAGAAAACAAGGAACTAAAAGGAAGCGTTCATCGCTCATGACAAGTTTATGGTCAGTACTCCTGAGATGAGACGGGAAAAAGGAATGGTTTTGCCATAGCTTGATGGGGAACGGCTAGTCTCATCATGCCTTGGGCAATGGAGCAGAAAACAAGGAACTAAAAGGAAGCGTTCATCACTCATGACAAGTTTATGGTCAGTACTCCTGAGATGAGACGGGAAAAAGGAATGGTTTCGCCATAGCTTGATGGGGAACGGCTAGTCTCATCATGCCTTGGGCAATGGAGCAGAAAACAAGGAACTAAAAGGAAGCGTTCATCGCTCATGACAAGTTTATGGTCAGTACTGCTGAGATGAGACGGGAAAAAGGAATGGTTTTGCCATAGCTTGATGGGGAAGGGCTGGTCTCATCATGCCTTGGGCCATGGAGCAGAAAACAAGGAACTAAAAGGAAGCGTTCATCGTTCATGACAAGTTTATGGTCAGTACTGCTGAGATGAGACGGGAAAAAGGAATGGTTTTGCCATAGCTTGATGGGGAAGGGCTAGTCTCATCATGCCTTGGGCCATGGAGCAGAAAACAAGGAACTAAAAGGAAGCGTTCATCGCTCATGACAAGTTTATGGTCAGTACTCCTGAGATGAGACGGGAAAAAGGAATGGTTTTGCCATAGCTTGATGGGGAACGGCTAGTCTCATCATGCCTTGGGCAATGGAGCAGAAAACAAGAAACTAAAAGTAAGCGTTAATCGTTCATGACAAGTTCATGGTCAGTACTGCTGAGATGAGACGGGAAAAAGGAATGGTTTTGCCATAGCTTGATGGGGAAGGGCTTGTCTCATCATGCCTTGGGCCACGGAGCAGAAAACAAGGAACTAAAAGGAAGCGTTCATCGTTCATGACAAGTTTATGCTCAGTACTTCTCAGATGAGACAGGAAAAAGGAATGGTTTTGCCATAGCTTGATGGGGAAGGGCAAGTCTCATCATGCCTTGGGCCATGGACCAGAAAACAAGGAACTAAAAGGAAGCGCTCATTACTCATGACAAGTTTATGGTCAGTACTCCTGAGATCAGACGGGAAAAAGGAATGATTTTGCCATAGCTTGATGGGGAACGGCTAGTCTCTTCATGCCTTGGGCAATGGAGCAGAAAACAAGGAACTAAAAGGAAGCGTTCATCGTTCATGACAAGTTCATGGTCAGTACTGCTGAGATGAGACGGGAAAAAGGAATGGTTTTGCCATAGCTTGATGGGGAAGGGCTTGTCTCATCATGCCTTGGGTCATGGAGCAGAAAACAAGGAACTAAAAGGAAGCGTTCATTGCTCATGACAAGTTTATGGTCAGTACTGCTGAGATGAGACGGGAAAAAGGAATGGTTTTGCCATAGCTTGATGGGGAACGGCTAGTCTCATCATGCCTTGGGCAATGGAGCAGAAAACAAGGAACTAAAAGGAAGCGTTCATCACTCATGACAAGTTTATGGTCAGTACTCCTGAGATGAGACGGGAAAAAGGAATGGTTTTGCCATAGCTTGATGGGGAACGGCTAGTCTCATCATGCCTTGGGCAATGGAGCAGAAAACAAGGAACTAAAAGGAAGCGTTCATCACTCATGACAAGTTTATGGTCAGTACTCCTGAGATGAGACGGGAAAAAGGAATGGTTTTGCCATAGCTTGATGGGGAACGGCTAGTCTCATCATGCCTTGGGCAATGGAGCAGAAAACAAGGAACTAAAAGGAAGCGTTCATCGTTCATGACAAGTTTATGGTCAGTACTGCTGAGATGAGACGGGAAAAAGGAATGGTTTTGCCATAGCTTGATGGGGAAGGGCTGGTCTCATCATGCCTTGGGCCACGGAGCAGAAAACAAGGAACTAAAAGGAAGCGTTCATCGTTCATGACAAGTTTATGGTCAGTACTGCTGAGATGAGACGGGAAAAAGGAATGGTTTTGCCATAGCTTGATGGGGAAGGGCTGGTCTCATCATGCCTTGGGCCACGGAGCAGAAAACAAGGAACTAAAAGGAAGCGTTCATCGCTCATGACAAGTTTATGGTCAGTACTCCTGAGATGAGACGGGAAAAAGGAATGGTTTTGCCATAGCTTGATGGGGAACGGCTAGTCTCATCATGCCTTGGGCAATGGAGCAGAAAACAAGGAACTAAAAGGAAGCGTTCATCACTCATGACAAGTTTATGGTCAGTACTCCTGAGATGAGACGGGAAAAAGGAATGGTTTTGCCATAGCTTGATGGGGAACGGCTAGTCTCATCATGCCTTGGGCAATGGAGCAGAAAACAAGGAACTAAAAGGAAGCGTTCATCGCTCATGACAAGTTTATGGTCAGTACTGCTGAGATGAGACGGGAAAAATGAATGCTTTTGCCATAGCTTGATGGGGAAGGGCTGGTCTCATCATGCCTTGGGCCACGGAGCAGAAAACAAGGAACTAAAAGGAAGCTTCCATCGCTCATGACAAGTTTATGGTCAGTACTCCTGAGATGAGACGGGAAAAAGGAATGGTTTTGCCATAGCTTGATGGGGAACGGCTAGTCTCATCATGCCTTGGGCAATGGAGCAGAAAACAAGGAACTAAAAGTAAGCGTTAATCGTTCATGACAAGTTCATGGTCAGTACTGCTGAGATGAGACGGGAAAAAGGAATGGTTTTGCCATAGCTTGATGGGGAAGGGCTTGTCTCATCATGCCTTGGGCCACGGAGCAGAAAACAAGGAACTAAAAGGAAGCGTTCATCGTTCATGACAAGTTTATGCTCAGTACTGCTGAGATGAGACAGGAAAAAGGAATGGTTTTGCCATAGCTTGATGGGGAAGGGCTGGTCTCATCATGCCTTGGGCCATGGAGCAGAAAACAAGGAACTAAAAGGAAGCGCTCATTACTCATGACAAGTTTATGGTCAGTACTCCTGAGATGAGACGGGAAAAAGGAATGGTTTTGCCATAGCTTGATGGGGAACGGCTAGTCTCATCATGCCTTGGGCAATGGAGCAGAAAACAAGGAACTAAAAGGAAGCGTTCATCGTTCATGACAAGTTTATGGTCAGTACTGCTGAGATGAGACGGGAAAAAGGAATGGTTTTGCCATAGCTTGATGGGGAAGGGCTTGTCTCATCATGCCTTGGGTCATGGAGCAGAAAACAAGGAACTAAAAGGAAGCGTTCATTGCTCATGACAAGTTTATGGTCAGTACTGCTGAGATGAGACGGGGAAAAGTAATGGTTTTGCCATAGCTTGATGGGGAACGGCTAGTCTCATCATGCCTTGGGCCACGGAGCAGAAAACAAGGAACTAAAAGGAAGCGTTCATCGTTCATGACAAGTTTATGGTCAGTACTCCTGAGATGAGACGGGAAAAATGAATGGTTTTGCCATAGCTTGATGGGGAAGGGCTGGTCTCATCATGCCTTGGGCAATGGAGCAGAAAACAAGGAACTAAAAGGAAGCTTCCATCGCTCATGACAAGTTTATGGTCAGTACTCCTGAGATGAGACGGGAAAAAGGAATGGTTTTGCCATAGCTTGATGGGGAACGGCTAGTCTCATCATGCCTTGGGCAATGGAGCAGAAAACAAGGAACTAAAAGGAAGCGTTCATCACTCATGACAAGTTTATGGTCAGTACTCCTGAGATGAGACGGGAAAAAGGAATGGTTTCGCCATAGCTTGATGGGGAACGGCTAGTCTAATCATGCCTTGGGCAATGGAGCAGAAAACAAGGAACTAAAAGGAAGCGTTCATCGCTCATGACAAGTTTATGGTCTGTACTGCTGAGATGAGACGGGAAAAATGAATGCTTTTGCCATAGCTTGATGGGGAAGGGCTGGTCTCATCATGCCTTGGGCCACGGAGCAGAAAACAAGGAACTAAAAGGAAGCGTTCATCGTTCAATGACAAGTTTATGGTCAGTACTCCTGAGATGAGACGGGAAAAAGGAATGGTTTTGCCATAGCTTGATGGGGAAGGGCTAGTCTCATCATGCCTTGGGCCATGGAGCAGAAAACAAGGAACTAAAAGGAAGCGTTCATCGTTCATGACAAGTTTATGGTCAGTACTGCTGAGATGAGACAGGAAAAAGGAATGGTTTTGCCATAGCTTGATGGGGAAGGGCTAGTCTCATCATGCCTTGGGCCATGGAGCAGAAAACAAGGAACTAAAAGGAAGCGTTCATCGTTCATGACAAGTTTATGGTCAGTACTCCTGAGATGAGACGGGAAAAAGGAATGGTTTTGCCATAGCTTGATGGGGAACGGCTAGTCTCATCATGCCTTGGGCAATGGAGCAGAAAACAAGGAACTAAAAGGAAGCGTTCATCGCTCATGACAAGTTTATGGTCAGTACTCCTGAGATGAGACGGGAAAAAGGAATGGTTTTGCCATAGCTTGATGGGGAACGGCTAGTCTCATCATGCCTTGGGCAATGGAGCAGAAAACAAGGAACTAAAAGGAAGCGTTCATCGTTCATGACAAGTTCATGGTCAGTACTGCTGAGATGAGACGGGAAAAAGGAATGGTTTTGCCATAGCTTGATGGGGAACGGCTAGTCTCATCATGCCTTGGGCAATGGAGCAGAAAACAAGGAACTAAAAGGAAGCGTTCATCGTTCATGACAAGTTTATGGTCAGTACTTCTGAGATGAGACAGGAAAAAGGAATGGTTTTGCCATAGCTTGATGGGGAAGGGCAAGTCTCATCATGCCTTGGGCCATGGAGCAGAAAACAAGGAACTAAAAGGAAGCGTTCATTACTCATGACAAGTTTATGGTCAGTACTCCTGAGATCAGACGGGAAAAAGGAATGATTTTGCCATAGCTTGATGGGGAACGGCTAGTCTCATCATGCCTTGGGCAATGGAGCAGAAAACAAGGAACTAAAAGGAAGCGTTCATCGTTCATGACAAGTTCATGGTCAGTACTGCTGAGATGAGACGGGAAAAAGGAATGGTTTTGCCATAGCTTGATGGGGAAGGGCTTGTCTCATCATGCCTTGGGTCATGGAGCAGAAAACAAGGAACTAAAAGGAAGCGTTCATTGCTCATGACAAGTTTATGGTCAGTACTGCTGAGATGAGACGGGAAAAAGGAATGGTTTTGCCATAGCTTGATGGGGAACGGCTAGTCTCATCATGCCTTGGGCAATGGAGCAGAAAACAAGGAACTAAAAGGAAGCGTTCATCGCTCATGACAAGTTTATGGTCAGTACTCCTGAGATGAGACGGGAAAAAGGAATGGTTTTGCCATAGCTTGATGGGGAAGGGCTAGTCTCATCATGCCTTGGGCAATGGAGCAGAAAACAAGGAACTAAAAGGAAGCGTTCATCACTCATGACAAGTTTATGGTCAGTACTCCTGAGATGAGACGGGAAAAAGGAATGGTTTTGCCATAGCTTGATGGGGAACGGCTAGTCTCATCATGCCTTGGGCAATGGAGCAGAAAACAAGAAACTAAAAGGAAGCGTTAATCGTTCATGACAAGTTCATGGTCAGTACTGCTGAGATGAGACGGGAAAAAGGAATGGTTTTGCCATAGCTTGATGGGGAAGGGCTTGTCTCATCATGCCTTGGGTCACGGAGCAGAAAACAAGGAACTAAAAGGAAGCGTTCATCGTTCATGACAAGTTTATGCTCAGTACTTCTCAGATGAGACAGGAAAAAGGAATGGTTTTGCCATAGCTTGATGGGGAAGGGCAAGTCTCATCATGCCTTGGGCCATGGACCAGAAAACAAGGAACTAAAAGGAAGCGCTCATTACTCATGACAAGTTTATGGTCAGTACTCCTGAGATCAGACGGGAAAAAGGAATGATTTTGCCATAGCTTGATGGGGAACGGCTAGTCTCTTCATGCCTTGGGCAATGGAGCAGAAAACAAGGAACTAAAAGGAAGCGTTCATCGTTCATGACAAGTTCATGGTCAGTACTGCTGAGATGAGACGGGCAAAAAGGAATGGTTTTGCCATAGCTTGATGGGGAAGGGCTTGTCTCATCATGCCTTGGGTCATGGAGCAGAAAACAAGGAACTAAAAGGAAGCGTTCATTGCTCATGACAAGTTTATGGTCAGTACTGCTGAGATGAGACGGGAAAAAGGAATGGTTTTGCCATAGCTTGATGGGGAACGGCTAGTCTCATCATGCCTTGGGCAATGGAGCAGAAAACAAGGAACTAAAAGGAAGCGTTCATCACTCATGACAAGTTTATGGTCAGTACTCCTGAGATGAGACGGGAAAAAGGAATGGTTTTGCCATAGCTTGATGGGGAACGGCTAGTCTCATCATGCCTTGGGCAATGGAGCAGAAAACAAGGAACTAAAAGGAAGCGTTCATCGTTCATGACAAGTTTATGGTCAGTACTCCTGAGATGAGACGGGAAAAAGGAATGGTTTTGCCATAGCTTGATGGGGAACGGCTAGTCTCATCATGCCTTGGGCAATGGAGCAGAAAACAAGGAACTAAAAGGAAGCGTTCATCGTTCATGACAAGTTTATGGTCAGTACTGCTGAGATGAGACGGGAAAAAGGAATGGTTTTGCCATAGCTTGATGGGGAACGGCTAGTCTCATCATGCCTTGGGCAATGGAGCAGAAAACAAGGAACTAAAAGGAAGCGTTCATCGTTCATGACAAGTTCATGGTCAGTACTGCTGAGATGAGACGGGAAAAAGGAATGGTTTTGCCATAGCTTGATGGGGAAGGGCTGGTCTCATCATGCCTTGGGCCACGGAGCAGAAAACAAGGAACTAAAAGGAAGCGTTCCATCGCTCATGACAAGTTTATGGTCAGTACTCCTGAGATGAGACGGGAAAAAGGAATGGTTTTGCCATAGCTTGATGGGGAACGGCTAGTCTCATCATGCCTTGGGCAATGGAGCAGAAAACAAGGAACTAAAAGGAAGCGTTCATCACTCATGACAAGTTTATGGTCAGTACTCCTGAGATGAGACGGGAAAAAGGAATGGTTTCGCCATAGCTTGATGGGGAACGGCTAGTCTAATCATGCCTTGGGCAATGGAGCAGAAAACAAGGAACTAAAAGGAAGCGTTCATCGCTCATGACAAGTTTATGGCCTGTACTGCTGAGATGAGACGGGAAAAATGAATGCTTTTGCCATAGCTTGATGGGGAAGGGCTGGTCTCATCATGCCTTGGGCCATGGAGCAGAAAACAAGGAACTAAAAGGAAGCTTCCATCGCTCATGACAAGTTTATGGTCAGTACTCCTGAGATGAGACGGGAAAAAGGAATGGTTTTGCCATAGCTTGATGGGGAACGGCTAGTCTCATCATGCCTTGGGCAATGGAGCAGAAAACAAGAAACTAAAAGTAAGCGTTAATCGTTCATGACAAGTTCATGGTCAGTACTGCTGAGATGAGACGGGAAAAAGGAATGGTTTTGCCATAGCTTGATGGGGAAGGGCTTGTCTCATCATGCCTTGGGCCACGGAGCAGAAAACAAGGAACTAAAAGGAAGCGTTCATCGTTCATGACAAGTTTATGCTCAGTACTTCTCAGATGAGACAGGAAAAAGGAATGGTTTTGCCATAGCTTGATGGGGAAGGGCAAGTCTCATCATGCCTTGGGCCATGGACCAGAAAACAAGGAACTAAAAGGAAGCGCTCATTACTCATGACAAGTTTATGGTCAGTACTCCTGAGATCAGACGGGAAAAAGGAATGATTTTGCCATAGCTTGATGGGGAACGGCTAGTCTCTTCATGCCTTGGGCAATGGAGCAGAAAACAAGGAACTAAAAGGAAGCGTTCATCGTTCATGACAAGTTCATGGTCAGTACTGCTGAGATGAGACGGCAAAAAGGAATGGTTTTGCCATAGCTTGATGGGGAAGGGCTTGTCTCATCATGCCTTGGGTCATGGAGCAGAAAACAAGGAACTAAAAGGAAGCGTTCATTGCTCATGACAAGTTTATGGTCAGTACTGCTGAGATGAGACGGGAAAAAGGAATGGTTTTGCCATAGCTTGATGGGGAACGGCTAGTCTCATCATGCCTTGGGCCATGGAGCAGAAAACAAGGAACTAAAAGGAAGCGTTCATCGTTCATGACAAGTTTATGGTCAGTACTCCTGAGATGAGACGGGAAAAATGAATGCTTTTGCCATAGCTTGATGGGGAAGGGCTGGTCTCATCATGCCTTGGGCCACGGAGCAGAAAACAAGGAACTAAAAGGAAGCTTCCATCGCTCATGACAAGTTTATGGTCAGTACTCCTGAGATGAGACGGGAAAAAGGAATGGTTTCGCCATAGCTTGATGGGGAACGGCTAGTCTCATCATGCCTTGGGCAATGGAGCAGAAAACAAGGAACTAAAAGGAAGCGTTCATCGCTCATGACAAGTTTATGGTCAGTACTGCTGAGATGAGACGGGAAAAATGAATGCTTTTGCCATAGCTTGATGGGGAAGGGCTGGTCTCATCATGCCTTGGGCCACGGAGCAGAAAACAAGGAACTAAAAGGAAGCGTTCATCACCAATGACAAGTTTATGGTCAGTACTCCTGAGATGAGACGGGAAAAAGGAATGGTTTTGCCATAGCTTGATGGGGAAGGGCTAGTCTCATCATACCTTGGGCCATGGAGCAGAAAACAAGGAACTAAAAGGAAGCGTTAATTGCTGATGACAAGTTTATGGTCAGTACTGCTGAGATGAGACGGGAAAAAGGAATGGTTTCGCCATAGCTTGATGGGGAACGGCTAGTCTAATCATGCCTTGGGCAATGGAGCAGAAAACAAGGAACTAAAAGGAAGCGTTCATCGCTCATGACAAGTTTATGGCCTGTACTGCTGAGATGAGACGGGAAAAATGAATGCTTTTGCCATAGCTTGATGGGGAAGGGCTGGTCTCATCATGCCTTGGGCCACGGAGCAGAAAACAAGGAACTAAAAGGAAGCTTCCATCGCTCATGACAAGTTTATGGTCAGTACTCCTGAGATGAGACGGGAAAAAGGAATGGTTTTGCCATAGCTTGATGGGGAACGGCTAGTCTCATCATGCCTTGGGCAATGGAGCAGAAAACAAGGAAACTAAAAGTAAGCGTTAATCGTTCATGACAAGTTCATGGTCAGTACTGCTGAGATGAGACGGGAAAAAGGAATGGTTTTGCCATAGCTTGATGGGGAAGGGCTTGTCTCATCATGCCTTGGGCCACGGAGCAGAAAACAAGGAACTAAAAGGAAGCGTTCATCGTTCATGACAAGTTTATGCTCAGTACTTCTCAGATGAGACAGGAAAAAGGAATGGTTTTGCCATAGCTTGATGGGGAAGGGCAAGTCTCATCATGCCTTGGGCCATGGACCAGAAAACAAGGAACTAAAAGGAAGCGCTCATTACTCATGACAAGTTTATGGTCAGTACTCCTGAGATCAGACGGGAAAAAGGAATGATTTTGCCATAGCTTGATGGGGAACGGCTAGTCTCTTCATGCCTTGGGCAATGGAGCAGAAAACAAGGAACTAAAAGGAAGCGTTCATCGTTCATGACAAGTTCATGGTCAGTACTGCTGAGATGAGACGGCAAAAAGGAATGGTTTTGCCATAGCTTGATGGGGAAGGGCTTGTCTCATCATGCCTTGGGTCATGGAGCAGAAAACAAGGAACTAAAAGGAAGCGTTCATTGCTCATGACAAGTTTATGGTCAGTACTGCTGAGATGAGACGGGAAAAAGGAATGGTTTCGCCATAGCTTGATGGGGAACGGCTAGTCTAATCATGCCTTGGGCAATGGAGCAGAAAACAAGGAACTAAAAGGAAGCGTTCATCGCTCATGACAAGTTTATTGCCTGTACTGCTGAGATGAGACGGGAAAAATGAATGCTTTTGCCATAGCTTGATGGGGAAGGGCTGGTCTCATCATGCCTTGGGCCACGGAGCAGAAAACAAGGAACTAAAAGGAAGCGTTCATCACCAATGACAAGTTTATGGTCAGTACTCCTGAGATGAGACGGGAAAAAGGAATGGTTTTGCCATAGCTTGATGGGGAAGGGCTAGTCTCATCATACCTTGGGCCATGGAGCAGAAAACAAGGAACGTAAAGGAAGCGTTAATTGCTGATGACAAGTTTATGGTCAGTACTGCTGAGATGAGACGGGAAAAAGGAATGATTTCGCCATAGCTTGATGGGGAACGGCTAGTCTAATCATGCCTTGGGCAATGGAGCAGAAAACAAGGAACTAAAAGGAAGCGTTCATCGCTCATGACAAGTTTATGGCCTGTACTGCTGAGATGAGACGGGAAAAATGAATGCTTTTGCCATAGCTTGATGGGGAAGGGCTGGTCTCATCATGCCTTGGGCCACGGAGCAGAAAACAAGGAACTAAAAGGAAGCTTCCATCGCTCATGACAAGTTTATGGTCAGTACTCCTGAGATGAGACGGGAAAAAGGAATGGTTTTGCCATAGCTTGATGGGGAACGGCTAGTCTCATCATGCCTTGGGCAATGGAGCAGAAAACAAGAAACTAAAAGTAAGCGTTAATCGTTCATGACAAGTTCATGGTCAGTACTGCTGAGATGAGACGGGAAAAAGGAATGGTTTTGCCATAGCTTGATGGGGAAGGGCTTGTCTCATCATGCCTTGGGCCACGGAGCAAAAAACAAGGAACTAAAAGGAAGCGTTCATCGTACATGACAAGTTTATGCTCAGTACTTCTCAGATGAGACAGGAAAAAGGAATGGTTTTGCCATAGCTTGATGGGGAAGGGCAAGTCTCATCATGCCTTGGGCCATGGACCAGAAAACAAGGAACTAAAAGGAAGCGCTCATTACTCATGACAAGTTTATGGTCAGTACTCCTGAGATCAGACGGGAAAAAGGAATGATTTTGCCATAGCTTGATGGGGAACGGCTAGTCTCTTCATGCCTTGGGCAATGGAGCAGAAAACAAGGAACTAAAAGGAAGCGTTCATCGTTCATGACAAGTTCATGGTCAGTACTGCTGAGATGAGACGGCAAAAAGGAATGGTTTTGCCATAGCTTGATGGGGAAGGGCTTGTCTCATCATGCCTTGGGTCATGGAGCAGAAAACAAGGAACTAAAAGGAAGCGTTCATTGCTCATGACAAGTTTATGGTCAGTACTGCTGAGATGAGACGGGAAAAAGGAATGGTTTTGCCATAGCTTGATGGGGAACGGCTAGTCTCATCATGCCTTGGGCAATGGAGCAGAAAACAAGGAACTAAAAGGAAGCGTTCATCACTCATGACAAGTTTATGGTCAGTACTCCTGAGATGAGACGGGAAAAAGGAATGGTTTCGCCATAGCTTGATGGGGAACGGCTAGTCTCATCATGCCTTGGGCAATGGAGCAGAAAACAAGGAACTAAAAGGAAGCGTTCATCACTCATGACAAGTTTATGGTCAGTACTCCTGAGATCAGACGGGAAAAAGGAATGGTTTTGAAATAGCTTGATGGGGAACGGCTAGTCTCATCATGCCTTGGGCAATGGAGCAGAAAACAAGGTACTAAAAGGAAGCGTTCATCGTTCATGACAAGTTCATGGTCAGTACTGCTGAGATGAGACGGGAAAAAGGAATGGTTTTGCCATAGCTTGATGGGGAAGGGCTAGTCTCATCATGCCTTGGGTCATGGAGCAGAAAACAAGGAACTAAAAGGAAGCGTTCATTGTTCATGACAAGTTCATGGTCAGTACTGCTGAGATGAGACGGGAAAAAGGAATGGTTTTGCCATAGCTTGATGGGGAAGGGCTGGTCTCATCATGCCTTGGGCCACGGAGCAGAAAACAAGGAACTAAAAGGAAGCTTCCATCGCTCATGACAAGTTTATGGTCAGTACTCCTGACATGAGACGGGAAAAAGGAATGGTTTTGCCATAGCTTGATGGGGAACGGCTAGTCTCATCATGCCTTGGGCAATGGAGCAGAAAACAAGGAACTAAAAGGAAGCGTTCATCACTCATGACAAGTTTATGGTCAGTACTCCTGAGATGAGACGGGAAAAAGGAATGGTTTCGCCATAGCTTGATGGGGAACGGCTAGTCTAATCATGCCTTGGGCAATGGAGCAGAAAACAAGGAACTAAAAGGAAGCGTTCATCGCTCATGACAAGTTTATGGCCTGTACTGCTGAGATGAGACGGGAAAAATGAATGGTTTTGCCATAGCTTGATGGGGAAGGGCTGGTCTCATCATGCCTTGGGCCACGGAGCAGAAAACAAGGAACTAAAAGGAAGCTTCCATCGCTCATGACAAGTTTATGGTCAGTACTCCTGAGATGAGACGGGAAAAAGGAATGGTTTTGCCATAGCTTGATGGGGAACGGCTAGTCTCATCATGCCTTGGGCAATGGAGCAGAAAACAAGAAACTAAAAGTAAGCGTTAATCGTTCATGACAAGTTCATGGTCAGTACTGCTGAGATGAGACGGGAAAAAGGAATGGTTTTGCCATAGCTTGATGGGGAAGGGCTTGTCTCATCATGCCTTGGGCCACGGAGCAGAAAACAAGGAACTAAAAGGAAGCGTTCATCGTTCATGACAAGTTTATGCTCAGTACTTCTCAGATGAGACAGGAAAAAGGAATGGTTTTGCCATAGCTTGATGGGGAAGGGCAAGTCTCATCATGCCTTGGGCCATGGACCAGAAAACAAGGAACTAAAAGGAAGCGCTCATTACTCATGACAAGTTTATGGTCAGTACTCCTGAGATCAGACGGGAAAAAGGAATGATTTTGCCATAGCTTGATGGGGAACGGCTAGTCTCTTCATGCCTTGGGCAATGGAGCAGAAAACAAGGAACTAAAAGGAAGCGTTCATCGTTCATGACAAGTTCATGGTCAGTACTGCTGAGACGAGACGGCAAAAAGGAATGGTTTTGCCATAGCTTGATGGGGAAGGGCTTGTCTCATCATGCCTTGGGTCATGGAGCAGAAAACAAGGAACTAAAAGGAAGCGTTCATTGCTCATGACAAGTTTATGGTCAGTACTGCTGAGATGAGACGGGGAAAAGTAATGGTTTTGCGATAGCTTGATGGGGAACGGCTAGTCTCATCATGCCTTGGGCCACGGAGCAGAAAACAAGGAACTAAAAGGAAGCGTTCATCGTTCATGACAAGTTTATGGTCAGTACTCCTGAGATGAGACGGGAAAAATGAATGCTTTTGCCATAGCTTGATGGGGAAGGGCTGGTCTCATCATGCCTTGGGCCACGGAGCAGAAAACAAGGAACTAAAAGGAAGCTTCCATCGCTCATGACAAGTTTATGGTCAGTACTCCTGAGATGAGACGGGAAAAAGGAATGGTTTTGCCATAGCTTGATGGGGAACGGCTAGTCTCATCATGCCTTGGGCAATGGAGCAGAAAACAAGGAACTAAAAGGAAGCGTTCATCACTCATGACAAGTTTTTGGTCAGTACTCCTGAGATGAGACGGGAAAAAGGAATGGTTTCGCCATAGCTTGATGGGGAACGGCTAGTCTAATCATGCCTTGGGCAATGGAGCAGAAAACAAGGAACTAAAAGGAAGCGTTCATCGCTCATGACAAGTTTATTGCCTGTACTGCTGAGATGAGACGGGAAAAATGAATGCTTTTGCCATAGCTTGATGGGGAAGGGCTGGTCTCATCATGCCTTGGGCCACGGAGCAGAAAACAAGGAACTAAAAGGAAGCGTTCATCACTCATGACAAGTTTATGGTCAGTACTCCTGAGATGAGACGGGAAAAAGGAATGGTTTTGCCATAGCTTGATGGGGAAGGGCTAGTCTCATCATACCTTGGGCCATGGAGCAGAAAACAAGGAACGTAAAGGAAGCGTTAATTGCTGATGACAAGTTTATGGTCAGTACTGCTGAGATGAGACGGGAAAAAGGAATGATTTCGCCATAGCTTGATGGGGAACGGCTAGTCTAATCATGCCTTGGGCAATGGAGCAGAAAACAAGGAACTAAAAGGAAGCGTTCATCGCTCATGACAAGTTTATGGCCTGTACTGCTGAGATGAGACGGGAAAAATGAATGCTTTTGCCATAGCTTGATGGGGAAGGGCTGGTCTCATCATGCCTTGGGCCATGGAGCAGAAAACAAGGAACTAAAAGGAAGCTTCCATCGCTCATGACAAGTTTATGGTCAGTACTCCTGAGATGAGACGGGAAAAAGGAATGGTTTTGCCATAGCTTGATGGGGAACGGCTAGTCTCATCATGCCTTGGGCAATGGAGCAGAAAACAAGGAACTAAAAGGAAGCGTTCATCACTCATGACAAGTTTATGGTCAGTACTCCTGAGATGAGACGGGAAAAAGGAATGGTTTTGCCATAGCTTGATGGGGAACGGCTAGTCTCATCATGCCTTGGGCCATGGAGCAGAAAACAAGGAACTAAAAGGAAGCGTTCATCGCTCATGACAAGTTTATGGCCTGTACTGCTGAGATGAGACGGGAAAAATGAATGCTTTTGCCATAGCTTGATGGGGAAGGGCTGGTCTCATCATGCCTTGGGCCACGGAGCAGAAAACAAGGAACTAAAAGGAAGCTTCCATCGCTCATGACAAGTTTATGGTCAGTACTGCTGAGATGAGACGGGAAAAAGGAATGGTTTTGCCATAGCTTTCTTAAAACCCGCCCGGTATGTGAATATTACTGTTTGGGGAGTGCAGAAAAAGTTGGGCACTATTTGGTTCAGGCGCGTCAGCCGCATAAAGGGCTAATTGTCATTAGGAAAATTTACTTTATGGTTAGCCAATATGTCTTTCAGATGCTACTGTTTCATTAGCTAATCCCACATTTACTGGGCTTTTTTAATTTCATATACAGCAGACTTAGAATGTAAGTGAAAAGTACTAAAAAGTATTTCAGAAATTAAAAATGAACAAAGATTTTCATTTGCGTTTTTTTTATTTTTCTCTGCTAAGGAATACAATGTATTCATTTTAAATACAGCAGAAAGGTGGGAAGACTTCGGCATGCGAGTAATACAGCTCATTTGAAAAATATGTGGCACAGAATCATCGGGAAGACATCAACTGGAATGGTTACTTCTCAGCAAGCGTTTTCTCAATCCCCGGAAGCTATATCTAGAAATATTTATTTACAAATCTTCGAAATGCTCAGATCCCATTGTATTTAACTTTTGTTTCTTGTCATACTTTCGTAATCTGTAAAGAGACCAAGTGAAAAATGAGACAAATAAACAAAAAGTGAGGGTAACAGTAACAACCGCAACTTTCAAAACAGTATACATATATGCAACTTTGGAACACTAACCAAAATGAAGTCATCTTGTGCTCTAAGAAAAATGTTCACAACGTTATAAATAGAAAGAGTTACACTAATAATGCTTTATGTATAATATAAACGATAAATTATTTGATATTCTCTTTAAGAAAGAACTGCACGGAATTTATTTGCAAGTTGAAATACCGCTGTAATATGAATCAGATATGTTTGAAGGTAATAAGTTTAGTCGAAAACTGCGCCATTGTCCCACTTGAGCTGTCAAAAAACTATAAGAACTTTTTATGTAACATCAGCCCAGGTCTTAGTAAGAGTCGCAGAAGTCTTACGATGCAATCATACAGCACATAATGGGGTTGTCGACATATTTCCGCACTGTCCCGTCTGGTATTCTACTAGAGGGTTATCGCAAACTGTGGACTGCGACCTACCGGTAAGCCGCGAAAAGATTTTGAAATGCATAAATTTTGTAATTATTTGAAAAAAGAAAATCATGAAAAAATGATTTTCTAAAAAAAAAATTGCGTAATAAATTTAATGGTTTTCCAAAAAAACGAAGAAAATGAAAAAACAGAGAAAAATAAGACGCGTTATATATGGACATGGGATTCGGGTTTCATGCTCGTGTTTGTGGATTTTTCTGAAGCAGGATAGGCAACCCGCCAAAGCTCAGTAGTGTTGCCATCTAACGACCGCAGCATGCGTGAAACACGAGAATCTACTCGACACTTCCATTTCTAGACTTTCCCATTGCTAGAAGATTCTAGAACTTTCCATTATCACATTTAAGCAGGACCACCTTCTCTCGAATCCAGTGCGGATACAACAGTGCATGCGTTACCTTCGAAGCGATCTAAGCCAAAGTTTATCTTCTTTGTGGTCACGTAAGACACATGGACCAGCAGGTGACAAAGAAGCCAATGACGACGCAGAGTGCTATAACCCAAGAACTAACAAAAAGGACCGCTGTGGATGAAGCAGCTAACCAAAGAAAAGCAATCGCAGTCAAAGAAGAAGATCCCTCAGAACGGGTGAAAGTGTTGAGAAAGTATGATCCCACTTTTTCAAAATTGGATTTTCATGGAATGGAGTCGAAAAAATACTGGAATCGGTAGACGTCAATGTCGTCATTAACAGAAACCGAAAATAAGCTTATCCTCTGCACACGCCACTTTATGAAAAATAAATCAGTTTTTGTAAAACTACATGTATATCCAATAATAAATTTCAAAATCATCAGTAAAAATTTAAGAAATTAGATCAGCTTTTTTGTAATATTATATACAATAATTATTTAATAAAAACAGTAGTAAGACTAATTAAGTTAAAAAATGCTCTCTCATGCCCATAAAAGCTAGATGAGTCGCGATAGTTGTGGTTCTGAAAATTGTTTCGCGCTTCTATAGAGTTTGGGGAGCACTACTGTAGCGGTTATAAATTTAGGTTAGACTGTGAAAACAGGAATTTTTCGGTGACGATGATTGAGGTCGCGTCTCCTCGCTCCGGAGTGACTTGCTGTAGCTGATTAAACTGCGCCGACAGAATGTGTCGCTTCAGATTTGTCGTCTTGACACGTGCTTCGCCTCTGTAGTACGTCACATTATCTTCCTCTTATTTTTTTTAAAGCAAAGAAGGAAACTTTCATTAATTCCAGACGATGTATAGAATGAATATCACACATTTTTCAAAAAAACCCAACGGCGAGTAGATCCACTTTTATGTTCCGGTGCCAATGTGAAAACACGAATTTGCCGGTGACATCAAACGAAAGCGCGCCTTCTTGCTCCGGAGTGAGTTGCTCTAACCAACTAAACTACACCGACGGAATGTATCGCTGCAGATTTTTCGTCTTGACACGTGCTTTAACTCTGTAGTATGTCACAAGATTACTAGCTCCATGATCCATGGAGTCGAAGTCTGATGATTGCACGTTGAGTAATGGTTCTAACTTCCCATTTCCTGTGGATCCAGTAGCTCTAAATTAAAAACAAATGGGTGCATCTCAGAACAAAAATTTTTTTAAATCCCTTTTACAAAGTTCAGGCTTTTAAGAGCCGCCATTTTTTTTGTCGGGGCTATGAAGACAAGTACAACGGGAAAATATTTAAATTACGTTAAAATTTTTTTAAAGAGATTGGTGTTGAATTGATCAGGGTGCTATGCATAATATATTTTGCATGGCGAGAAGTCTCTTCCATAAATATATAAAAGTTTAATACGCGGATTCAACTCGAATGCTACAAAACACAGTATTTCCTTTTTTTTTTGCTTACCTAACCTATCTAAATGATTTAGACTTCCATATAAGACCAATGCCACCATAACGTGATATTTAAACAGCATGAGCCCCAAAGAACATACTGAATGATCGACAAATATTCACAGATAGCTAGATATATTCACTTTTAGATAATTTCTGCGAATTATTCCAATTTCTTTTTGCTTTGCTTTCCGACTTCAATTGTTCATGGATCGAGCTGTGCGCAGCGTTCAGTATTCTCAAACTCTTTTGTTCTTCATCACAGCTTAGGAAATGTGAATCCATATATGGTGGAACAATCTTTGGTAAACGTGCGGAAAATAAATGGGTCCAAACTTTGCCATAAAAAGAGTGTCTTGATTCAAAACGATCGAACAGCAGTTAAATGTCCAATAAGCAGGACACTGTTACGACGCATCATTCTCTAAAGATTGACGACAACAGTTTATATTTAAAAATTATTTGTCTTTGATTCCCATAAAAAAAAACATGTACTTAGGGTAACTAAGTCATAATTTTGCCGTCTATATTTAAGAAAAACAAAATAGCCATATATTTGATAGTATCGATCTTAGTATAATATCGAATTTGGGAATTAAAATTCCGTTTCAGAAACTCTAGATGTGCCAGCAAATTGTAAAGATAGAAGTGAAAAGTGTCAAGTGACAATCCTACTGAAACACATATCCAGTCGTGTAAGAAAATGGTAAAAATCATTACTCATTCTTTTCCAGAATTTTCTGTGCAATTTTCGAGACTGCAGTAGTTACCATAAGAATATAGCGTTTACTTTTCCGGCGTACTGCTGTTCAAAGTGAAAAGTATTTATCTTGTTGCCTATCTCTCTCTTTCTGGAAGGTAGTAAAAAAGAGAGAAAGAGAAAACACAAAGCTACATAATTTTAAATAATGCGATATTGCGTTTTCTTTTCAAATATCGTAAACAGTTTCTAGTCCTGGCTGTTGCCTCAAGATAAGATTGAAAATTGCCTTTGCTAGCTTTGGGGGACCGTTATAATTTTGCCCTCCGAAATACTGAAGCTGCGTATTCATAAAATAATTAACATAAATTCCTAATTTGTCAGCACCTATTTGTATATTTGAGTCTACTGCAAGTCAGTCAAATGGTCAAGAACGTTGGCTTCTGGCTTGGCTTACTGCTTTAGTTGTATTTGTATCCTGAATATGACAACTTTCCACCTCCTCAAATGAGCAACTCTATTTTTGTGGACTACCATTTTCCAGTCTTCCTAGGTGTAAGATTTTGGAGGAGACTTTCGCAGCAAAATTAATGTCTTTGTTTAAAGTACATTTCAACTCTTATCCTTGAAATGATCCCTGCCGGTTGAGAAAGAGGAAGCTCATTTAACACATCTTTTCCTAACACACACAACACATTTCATCCTCTGCCTTCTAAAGTTCTAAGAATACTAACTCAAAACAGAGTAGGCAAGAGAACCTTTTGCATAGTAATAGATCTCACGGAAACGTCCATGATATTGGACTGGATTCTATATACCTAAATTTAATTAACTTTGATTGTTTAAAAGAATTATCACAACTTAAATTTTGCTTAATAATATATGGGCATTCATTTATCCAAATCAGCTCTTTCTCTTTTCACTTGCTGTTATTTCTTTCATAGCACAGAAGAAAATGTAGCTCTAAGTTTTAATTTCTTCCAAACCAAAATATTAAATTAGCAATTTTAGAGATACCATGTGATAACGCGGTTAACATGTGCGCAACGTCAAGGTGTCTTTCTTAAAGAGTGTCATGTACAGTGACCAACTTTTCTGCGAAAGCCGTTAATGCACAGTGCCAAACAGAGAAGGTTATAACAAGTTATGCGATATATATGTACATTGACTCTTGTGGCGCAATCTCGAAAAACGGTTTTTTCTTATAAATTCATTAACACGCGTTTCGTCTAGTATCTACACATAGAGCTAGATACTGAACGCAACGCTGTTCCATTTAGAACTGAATCAGAACTATACACATATGATCCCTCTCTACTGAGTCCGATGTAGAAAATCAGGGTAATTGCAATATTTTTAGCTGAACGCATTTTTTCTATTATGAAGAAGAGGAAGAAGACATTTTGTTATCCGTGTACAGAGGTAAAGCTTATTTACTTACTTAAGTTATTTCAGTAGACTGCTTTCACTAAACCGGCTCCATAACCCAAATGTCCAGCATAACCGAGTCCAAGAGGACCAGCGTGTCCAAGATGACCAGCGTATCCAAGATGACCAGCGTGTCCAAGATGACCAGCGTATCCAAGATGACCAGCGTATCCCAAATGACCTGGTGCTGCTGCGTATACTGGTGCAGCAACTGCGGCATGTGCAAGTGGGGCTGCAGCAGCAACAGTGTGTCCGATGGCAACTGGTGCTACAGGACCTGCGTATGGTGAGGCGATGACTGCAGCAGCAGGTGCACTGGCGGCAGTTCCTGGTTCGTTGGTCTTCACTGCAGCACGGAATCCAAGACCATCAGCAACATAATCGACACGACGTGCACGTCCGTCGATGTCGGTAATGGTGTAGCTTCCCTTCTTGTTGCCATGGGCGTCTCCGAATTCTGCCCTGCTGTTGGTGGCACCCAGACCATCGACAATTCCGTAATTGAATGCGTAGTTGCCGAAATCCTGAAAAGATAAAACATGAAAGTAAAAATTAACCAGTTCCTAAATTAATCCATGAAACAGAAAATTATATGTTTTATTAAAACGCATCAACATCATTTGGGTTCTTCAAACTAACTGCTTTTCCGATTTTTTTTAGGGGATGAGGGAGGTGCGAGGAAAGATCCATTGAGATCTAGTACGGCAATCATCAACTAATAAATGTCGTTTGGTGTGATGCGATTGAACCACAAGTATTGCACATCACCCTCTGACGAGGAGGCAGACATGAAAAATATAAATTTTGAATTGCTGTAGCTGCATCATTCTTTTGCAAAACTGATTAAGATTCATCTTCCATAGCAGAATAGTGTGCTATTTGGAGGAGTTTCACTTTGGATCTCGCCCTTTGGATTTGACTTCTATTGTTAACATATAGCCAGTGCCGTTAATGCCCACCAGATGGAGACGTCTCAGTAGCTGAGCCTATCTTATGGATTTATGATGTCAGAAGCTGACAGAAAAACACACATAGCTCCGTGGATTGTTGGCCACCCTGGTGTAAGGCTAACGCGCTCGGCTAGATATTGAGAGATCTAGGATTCGATTCCCCAGCTGTGGCCGAATAACAATTTTTCGGTTGCTGTGTGTTGCTAAAACGTGGAAAGAGCTATGTCTTTTTTTATTCACTGACACCACGTATTTGGAGGATTTTCACTTTGGATCTCGCCCTTTGGATTTAACTGCTAAAATTAATATATAGCCAGTACCGTTAATGCCCAACAGATGGAGACGTCTCAGTAGCTAAGCCCATCTTATGGATTTATGGTGTCAGAAGCGGACGAAAAAACACACATAGCGCCGTGGATTGTTGGCCACCGTGGTGTAAGGCTAACGCACTCGGCTAGATATCGAGAGAACCGAGATTCGATTCCCCAGCGGTGACCGAATAACAATTTTTCGGTTGCTGTGTGTGTTGCTAAAACGTGGAAAGAGCGATGTCTTTGTTTATCCATTACCTTATGTTAGGAAACAAAGTAGAATTCAAAATTAAAGACTGAAAACAGCCAAAAATATGTATGGAACTGTACTGTTTGACGTACATATACAACTTTTGTAAGATTTAGTTTTTGCTGACTTTTCATATCCATGTAAATTTGGTTTCTTTTCCTTATGTTTACGGTACTGCCCAGCAAAACCACAAGTGCTGGGAAACTGCTGGCCACCAGCTGGCAGTGATGGGTCACTGGTGGCTGAAATCTGCCGCTCACGGCCCGGTAGCGGTCCATTGGTGGCAGCGCTATGAGTTGGCGAGCCATTGATGGCCCTGCAGCATCGCCGTGAATTGTGGGCCTCCAAGCAAGTGCCACTAGTTGCCCGTTGCTGGCAGCCAATGCAACCCCCAACAGCAGGTGGAAGCATCGGGACTGCACATGCGCAGAAGCAACACTTGCTGTGTCTCTCATGGTACCAGTTAGTTGAAGACGACGCTATCGCCATCGTGTTATTTTAGTGGATGTTAAGAAAAAAATCCATATGTGGAGAGGCGAATTAATTTCCCAATAAAATTTTACGTCGACGAAGATATCAGATTAAGCCGTGAAATACTAGATTACAGCCATGAAATACACCCAGCCAAAAAAAAAAAAAAAAAAGCTATCGTTACGTTGAAAAAAAATTAATTTATCAATTATATGAAACTGACTTTTAGCCGCCCCGGTGGCGCAGTGGTCTAAGCGATGGCCTCTGATCATTCGTCCGAAAGGGGTCCGGGTTCGAATCCCGGTGAGGCATGGATGTTGTGCTTGTGTTACGGCACTGGCTCTCTCCCTTCCCTGGAACCAGTGACCCTAAATTAGGGACGGGTGACTACTTATAGCCCATTGAGTTGCTCACGGTGGTCGTTAAACCCCCAATAAAAAAAGCGGCCCAGGATCGAATCTAGTCAGATGAAAACGGGCGTTTTTCCGGTCTGTCGAGAAAATTTCCCCAGCGCAGTGCGTTAATTCACAAGCTTCGTAAGGGTAGAAAAAAAAATTGTAGCTTTAGGAAACTGCGGTTATCCTTGCTATTTTTTTTATTATTATTATGGCTACTACTGTGAAATTGGCGGACAAGATTCGGCAAGCCACCAGTTACGTCACGTGGTTGCTAGCTGCCACTAACGGATCACTAGCGGACCACATTAGGCTAGCCATCATTTCTGGCACGTGCTTGCAGGGCCACTGAAGGGCCACTTGTGGCAGCTACTGCCTGTGATGGACCACTGATGGCCCTGCTGTGGCATATGACAACTGATGGGGTACCAACTGTTGGCCTGAACTGCTGGCCCTTCTGTTGGCCGCCCGGACATTTTATTGACGGTTCGGCAGCGGCAACATAGTGCTGGGCCATTGCTGGCTGCCAGCAATAGCCTACTGCTGGTCCAGCAAGACTGTTTTTGCTGGGTGAAAGTTACAACTAGGTTCCCACGAGTTGTTTTTCTTTAGTCTATGACTGGCAGTCAGTTAAGTCATCATAATTGATATAAGTACATGGATCACGTGACTTGACTGTCGGTGCTGATCAGGGACTTCGCTCAGGGTTGTCAGAATTCGTCTGTAAATTTGTACTAAGGTATTATATGTGCTATATGTGCGGTAATTCAATTCTTTTCTACTCTACTCAAGAAATTAATCATTGCCTTCGAAAGACTCGGCTGTAAGTCAACTGTTTTCCTTCGGAAATACTCTAAAGAAAACAGTGCCTCTGTTTTTCTTTAGTATATTTCCGAAGTCTGAATCATCATAACTAACTTTCCTTTTTTGAACAATCCTGAAATTTGCTTTAATTTAAGAACGCCAGCAGACCTTGTACGCAGACATGTTCCTGTATATATATTATACAATGACTAAAGAAAATTCTGTAAGGATCTAGGTATAAAAATAAAAATATTTTTCTGAAATCTAGCCCAACTTGATTGGGTTTGAGTTATATACCGAGGTTATATAGTAAAAGGACAGAAATATTTGCAAGAGAAATATGTGAAGCAAAAGAGGACACTACAAGGGCCTCACAAGTACGGTTTTATGATTATGGGCAACAGTTTTCTAAACATTACTTAGAGCTAATATGCTAGCAATTAAATCTAGAACTTTCATTCGACACAGACAATAGTTTGAAATATTCAAATAATCCAACCAAGCAAATGACAAATGAATTCTTCGTAAATATTTGAAAGTAGAAATAATTAAAAATAAAATTAAATTAAATTAAAATCCTTGCAAAACTTACGTCTTGTTGACGAGCGCTCACACTGGATCCAGAGTGGACTAGGCTGGAGTGGGCAACTGCAAAAGCAGCGCACAAGAGGGCAACCTAGAAAAGAAAAAGGGAAGAAAATCAGAATAGCTTTGCGACTCTAAAAAGTTTATTCTTATGCAAAAGATTAAAAAAAAAGTATGCTTTTCGCAATGCAAATGAATAAATTAAAAACAAAACACAAATTTCTGATGCGTACACAGACTTTTTCTCACCATCATTTCTCAGCTTCTGTTTGCGTATTCTCTGAATTGCTAGACTTCTGAATATCACGTGAGACAGAAGTGCTTTGAACTTCACTGCCAATCTTAGTGATATTTAGTGGGAGTCAAAATTTGGCATATTCAGTTTAGTTTTCCTTTGACCATATATTTGAACGCAGTTTTCCATTTATTTTAAAATGTCTTATATATCATTTACAGAAAGAGAAATAACTTTTGTAGTACCTACAGATATTGTGAAGGAGGAAATAATCTGCTCATTTTGTTCAATGTTCTGTTTGCATTTTATGGCGTGGAAAGATTTTAAAATGATAATTTGGCATTGCAGCCTGAAGCAAAAATAACGAAGAAAATAAATTCAAAATCGGAGCTATGATTTTTGCTATGTTCACTGGAAAATACAGACTTTCCGTCTGTATTTTGAAAACCTTTAAAAAATGAAAAATAGGTTAAAAAATAAAATTATGAAAACTTAATGTATCTGGTTCAAATCTCTAGAGAACATTACGAAAAAAAAACTACGAGCTTACTCCAAATCATTTACCGAAAACTTTAGTTACCATTAAAGTTTTATTTCTTCACAAGGACTACAGATTGAAGTTGCTTTAGGGAAATTACTGTAGATTTCATCTTTTCCAGAAAAGTTATTTTTTTTTTTAGCGAGAAGCAGTGAGAAACTTTAGGTTTGATGAAATTATGATGATACAATTTCGAAACATGAAATCCTGACGAGTTTTCGTACAACAAATTAAATATCGTCGTTGCTTGTTTAAGGTAGGTTATTCCACTGTAAATATAATTTCAGCTGAGTAACGGATTGTGAAATTTTTTATACTTAAATGATGAATGAGAATGCTACAACTTAGATTTAAGAATGAAAATTATGAAGAAGATAGGTTACCATTACTTCTCATCTTCTATTTGTTTTAATTATGTCACATTTAAGCACCATTTTGCGAAATATAAAGATATTTAAGCTTTTTCAAATTCATTATACGTTTTTTAAAATTTTTATTACATGAGAGAACTTCCATAAAAATGAATTTTCTTGCTGAAGTAATTATGAACGTTTAGATATTCCCGTGAAAATTTTAAAAGAAATTTTAATACAGTAACTGAAAACTGCTCCTAAACAGCTGCACATGTTAACAAAAGATATATTACAATTATTTTAAAAATCCAGCATTTAGACTCTCATTGATAAATTGATACTCTTTAATGGCAAACTTTTGGCATCAGCAAAATTGGTTAAACGTTCTTACACTGGGTATTGTTGCCCGTTTTATACGAAAATTCTTGTAACTATAATTTGTATAAAAACAGCCACATCAATATCGCAACATCAGTGTAGAACAATTTATACTCATGTTGTCATATTGATACGTACTTCGAAAAAATATAACTGTGAACTACGAACTTTATAACTACGTACTTCGAAAAATTGAATTGTGGAATGGTAAAGAAATTTTCTCTTCAGAGCATACAAAAGAATACAATATTACAAAAATTTTAAAGTTGAGTGAAAAATTTGGCATTAAATTTCTTGTTTTGATGAAATGCTAGTTGACACTTAAAGAAAGTTTCAGATTTGCATAACTTAATATATAAATGGAAAGTGAAATATAGCAAAATGTTAATAGGCTTGCTCTTTTACTGAACGAAGGATGAACGGAACTGTTTTATATAAAAAAAAAGTAGACCAAGAGCTGGGTTATATTACCTTACAAAAATGCTGCAATGTTGCAAGTGACCGCGAAATGCGGATGTTAGCTTCTGGCGAGTAAAATCTGGAAATCACAACGGGAACATACGGATTTTCTTTCATTTTCAGCATTGTTTTTTTTTTTCTGTGCAGCACAAAATCCTGCGTTTTTAATGGCCGTTTTCCTAAGACTTTGATGGTAAGACTTCAAGTGGTTGTTGTCTTAAAAATGGCGTAGCAGAGGAGATTTTGCAATGCTATTATATTTTTGGTTTTAAGAAGGCAGCAACGCCTATTATTCTTAAAGCCAAAAATATACACTCATTATTTCAAAACGGGGATTCTTTAAAGAAAAAAGGAACGATCGCAATTTTTTTTTTCAAAATAAAATATTATGTGTAGAAATAAAAAAATGATTATAATAATAAAACGATAACTAGATCAAGAAGATTAAAATTTTGCAGCCGCTTAGATAAAAAATACATTTTTGAAGTTGAGAAAGAAACGCATAAAGATTTGGAATTCATCGCAAACCGTCTCGTGTGTAAAATTTTAACCCTAATGATTGCCCGCATGTGAGAACACTGGAAATAGGTCGCTTAAAATCAGTGACCTACTCAAAATCTTTATTGGCACATTCTTAATGTTATTTTAATTATTGATAAAAATGTTTTACGTTTCCATTAAACACACGTGAGACGTTATGCTTGAGACGAATACCATTTTACATTAAGAAGAGTTAGCATACAAAATCATGAAAGTGTCCGACAAATGAAATTTCAATTTTTTTTAAATGATCCAGAATATTTTATAATCTCTGGTTTTCAAACGTTAAATCGGAATATTGCCCTGGAAACCACAAAGGAAATTTCCCTTATTCTCTACGAACACTCTGTTTGCTTGATAAAGGAAATAAATTTTTTTATGATTCACATAAAAGAACTATATTATCTTGTCTAAGTGTTTCGAGTAATTGTGCTCAGTTTTTGCTAAATCTGTATGCAAAAATATTTATGCACCGGTTCTTAAGGGATCCCAGTACCTTGGATAGAATCAATGATACTCGTATTTAAGTTTCTTGCAGGTGATTGTTAGCATTTTTTTCATTCATTACGTCCTTTTGAGGAAAGGGACTTTTAAAAATATTTGGGATCACAGTTTCTTAGTTCTCTTGCAAATTTTCTTTCTTGGTATTTTAATGACTGCCATGGCAACTGAACGTTAGGCGAAACCACCTACGTAGGTAACTGCCTGTAGGGAGGAGAGAGAGTCAGAACTAAGGAACAAATGCTTTGTTCAAATTTTACCATGGACTCAATCAAACCTAGGCATTGGTGAGAAAAGTAAACATTTTAAATATTCCTCCATTAAGTGGACTTCTCATCTCATGTAGGCAAAACAAAAATTCAACAGATGCATGTAATTACGATTCTTAGACTCACGTACACATAAATGAAAAAAAAAAAGCACACATATAGCTTGAACACAAGGTAACACAACGACTTTCTAATAGTGCTGATCTAGTATAATATCAGTAGTTATCACCAAATGAATGTCATTCCTTTCAGATGGGTCTGGGGTCGAATCTTGGGTTATCAACCGAGAGCCACACTGTAGAAGAAATGAATAGGAGTATAAAACTTAGCAGAAGAGCATTTGGAAGAAACGGTACAATTTTCAAGAGCAATTTACCATTTTGTCTTAAAAAAGAAGTATTTAATCAATGTACCCTTCTAGTTCTTACTTATCGAGCAGATGACATGTACCTTAACTAAAACCGACATGCAGAGGATACGGACGTATTACTATAAGAACTAACCACCGTTAGACAATTGAAATACTATACTGGGTACTAAGGCACAGGAAAAGACACAAAATAAGACCACGTGGGAGATAAGTAAATGAAATTCGACAACATGCCGAAGTGCCATCGAAAATAATTACGGAAGACAGAGAGTTATGGAGACTTTCATTCCGTAGTGGATTGAGAATGATTTTTGCTGATGATAATGATATACACACCGCAGGAATGACTGCTACACTTTTTTAAAAATGCATATTTTTCGTCTCGTAATATTTAAAAGCGACTGAAGTTCTCTTTCTGTGATTATGTATGCCATAATTTTGTGTATCTTATCGCTGTGAAGATGAACTTTACGTCTTGTATAAGAAGTTTGCTTTCTTTTTTTTTTTCTGTTTCGAAGCCTTTCGTTTAGATTTTAAAATTCATCGAATTCACCTCCCAGTGTAGCATAAAGTTTCTTTTGTCAGTTCTAAGTCCTTTTATTTTGAATACCCACTTTACCATTTAGTCTATACCAGAAGAATAAGTGACAGTGAGCCGTCCCGCTGGTTGAGCAGTCAGAAGCACGGGCTTCTCTGGCCAAGCATCATTCGAGTCCCGTAGCAGCATGAGTGATGGGCCTGTTCCACCCCGGTTGATCTATCTTATTCCTGGAATCAATGTTAAGTGCAATATCGTTCCTATATCCTGATTTGCTCAAGGGGAGAGGGCTGTTAAATCACAAATCAGAGAAAACGTGAAAGTGATATGAACGCAATCAAAACCTCTTTAATAAGAATAATATTTTCGCGTTGAGGTGCGAGTATAACGAAAATATTGAAAATATTCTGAGATAATGTAGCAAAGAGTGAAGCCTGCCGAATCGATCCCTTTCCGAATTCACCCATACTGATGGAGACAGTAAATCGATATTATGTGGTTAAGAAAACACCAATAAAATAATTAGCCGAATACTTGAACATTCCTACTGAATGAGAAGGAAAAATCATATGCTTCACTTAAAGAATGTCGAAGCTCACATTTTCCCATAAACCAATAGCTTCAGTTTAAGCGAATAAAATCAGCTGAACTTACCTTAGCGATCATTTTCGAAAGAAGCTGCTTTTGCTGAAGAGAAAAGCTGAATGATGTTCGGAGACTGCATTAATGCTTTTATAGTCGCGAAACTTAAAGTGGTATCAAATCGCACGCGCGTGATCTATTTTGCGTTTGAGAGGGTCCTTGAAAACTATAGTAAAGCATTAAAACCGCAGGTGCATATTCACCCTAATTAACAGAGGGCGACACCCTTCTGATCCGATCCATTTTTGTTTTCGAAAAAAATCCCCGCATTCAGGAAAACAAGTTGAGACTCTGGTTTCTTCGTTAAATCAGCACTGAGGATAACCTTCGAACGATCCTAATTACTTTAGAAACGTCTCCCTCCCCACCTTTCCTTGTTATGACATGCGAGGGGATTTTGGTAATTTTTTTTCCACGACAAAAGAACTGATGGACGGCAAGATCAGCAGGAGATCGAGCGCCGAACACAATAGGCACGTTTTCCGTGGAAAACTATGATGTCAGTATGTTACAAGGTGTGGCTGT
This sequence comes from Macrothele yani, assembly GCA_039090855.1. Classification (NCBI taxonomy): domain Eukaryota; kingdom Metazoa; phylum Arthropoda; class Arachnida; order Araneae; family Macrothelidae; genus Macrothele; species Macrothele yani. The sequence goes on along the minus strand of CM077004.1, from coordinate 118,216,517 downwards.
CCAGTATGGAGATAGGTAACCTTGTCCGGAACACATTATGGCGTGGACGCCAGGTATGGAACACCCTTCGAAAATATGTAACGAGTAATTCTCTCAATGTCAACAACTTTTTCACGGAAGAAAACATACTGGCGTTATTCCCACGTTTCGATTTAAATTGCATTCTGCAGTTGTTGTTTTTTCTTTAAACCTTTGTTTATATTCTAACTTGGATAACGAACCGACGCTGGTGGTTCCGCATTTTAAATCTTTTCCTCCTTTTTCTTGGAAACGTAAAGTAGATCGCGAAGTGTTATTGTTATAAACAGAATTCTTTCTCGTCGATATTTTTTTTATCTTTCTCGTTGCTTACGACTTCATTTTTTCTGCTAAGCCATTTTTTAAGCAAACGTTAGGATTTATTTTCAGCTTTTAATAGGATATAATACACAACACAGATATTCGAGTTTGAAGAAAGCCAAAATTGGAGAAAACGGAAAATTTTCTAAAAAAAAGAAAAAATACCCAGGAACTATCAGTTATTGATTTTCACCACGTCACTAATAGCGGACGTTATCGTATTGTACTGCCTACTCTATTTTTTGTGTTCGAAATTTTGACAATGTTAAAAAACATGATGAAACACAAAAAGAGAGGGAGCGAGGCTTTTACACTGTTATTTATCCATGAGAAAAATCCCAAAGCATCTTCTATGGATTTTTCTGTTTCGGGGTTTAATGACCACCGTGAGCAGCTATGGACTATAAACAGTAATCCATCCCTAATTTGTGGCCACTGGTTCCAGAGAGGAGGGTGGCCACTGTCAAGGGATCGGCGCACCACCCATTCCGGGCTCCAGCCCGGGCCTTTCACGGAGAAACAGCTTTTTTTTCTATTTCGGAGTTTAATTAATTGCAACCGTGAGCAGCTCTATGGACAATAAACAGAAGCCCGTCCCTAATTTGTGGCCACTGGTTCCAGAGAGGAGGGATGGCTAGTGTCAGGGGACAGGCGCGCCACCCATTCCGGGCTCGAGCCCGGGCCTGTCACGGAGGAATAGCTTTTTTTTCTATTGAGGAGTTTAATGACCAACGTGAGCAGCTGTATGGACAATAAACAGTAGTACGTCCCTAATTTGTGACCACTGGTTCCAGAGAGAAGTAGTGGCCAGTGTCAGGGAACAGGCGCGCCCCCCATTCCGGGCTCGAGCCCGGGCCTGTCACGGAGAAACAGCTTTTTTTTCTATTTCGGAGTTTAATTAATTACAACCGTGAGCAGCTCTATGGACAATAAACAATAGCCCGTCCCTAATTTGTGTCCAGTGGTTCCAGAGAGGAAGGGTGGCCAGTGTCAGGGGACAGGAGAGCCACCCATTTCGGGCTCGAGCTCGGGCCGGTCACGGAGAAACAGCTTTGTTTTCTATTTCGGGCTTTAATTAATAACCACCGTGAGCAGCTCTTTGGACAATAAACAGTAGCCCGTCCCTAATTGTGGCCACTGGTTCCAAAGAGGAGGGATGTCAGGGGACAGGTGCGCCACCCATTCAGGTCTCGAGCCCGGGCCTTTCTCGGAGAAACAGCTTTTTTTTTAAATTTAATTCATTACAACCGTGAGCAGCTCTATGGACAATAAACAGTAGCCCGTCCCTAATTTGTGGCCACTGGTTCAGGATAGGAGGGATGGCTAGTGTCAGGGAACAGGCACGCCACCCATTCCGGGCTCAAGCCCGGGCCTTTAACGGAGAAATAGCTTTTTTTTCTATTTCGGAGTTTAATGACAACTGTGAGAAGCTCTATGCGCAATCGACAATAGCCCGTCCCTAATTTGTGGCCACTGGTTCCAGAGAGGAGGGATGGCTAGTGTCAGGGGACAGGCGCGCCACCCATTCCAGGCTCAAGCCCGGGCATTTTACGGAGAAATAGCTTTTTTTTCTATTTCGGAGTTTAATGACAACTGTGAGAAGCTCTATGCGCAATCAACAATAGCCCGTCCCTAATTTGTGGCCACTGGTTTCAGCGAGGAGGGATGACCAATATCAGGGGACAGTCGCGCCACCCATTCCGGGCTCGAGCCCAGCCCTATCACAGAAAAGCAGTCAGAGCGTAGATCACTGTGCCAACCTTGCGGTCTCTCTGTGGATTTAGAGTGCTTCATATGTGGAGAGCTTGAACGTTTTTCCTTGACTCTGTATTTTCCACTTCTGTGGAGTCAGTTGCAATTCTCTGGATTCCATGAATATTAAAACAATCAATTATAAGAACCTCGCACTCTTCTGATCTTGCTTTTGTAATAATTAATGAATGTGGTTTATATTTAGTGCATTGAACTTTGTTCTGTGACTCATGCGAAGTTCAAGTTTTTTTTTTTTAAACTTGAAGACTGAAGATTTCAATAAAATGGGATAAATACAGCAGAAAAGTGTAGCTGCGACGAAATTGTTTCAAAAAATTTCACACTGTAAGTTTGCGGAAATATTTTAACATGTAAGTTTGCGAATCAAAGAGGAAGCAAAGAAGTCAATACGCAATTGAGACAACTAGTAAATATTGGTTCAGCATTTCTCTGAATCTTTCACTAATTTTTATTTGTCGTAAGTATTAACAACCGGGATTAGTTAAAGTCACCACACACTATGTCGGAACGGAAGCGAACTTTTCGGATCTGAACACATCAGACCAGAAATGAATTTTGACCGCACACTATACCCTAGGCAAGGCTAACCTGATTATGGAGTTTAAGTTACGGAGTGTGTACTTGCACTGCATAATATAGTTCCAGTTTAAAAGCCATATTCGAGCTTGAACTGAGACCTAAGAAAGCACACGGATATATAAATGTTCGAAATGTCGTACATACGCATATTAAAAGAATGAAGATCCCAGTTTCGGTTGCGTTTCTAAAAAGTAAAAATATTCGCATTTTGGCGTCGTCATTGTCACTTTTGATTTGCTTCAGAGCGACTATACAGTTAACACGAGGATATTTACTGCGACAGGGAGAGGATAATTGTTAGCAGGACGCGGAGAAATAATGGCTTGGAGGTCATTGTAATGAGCATAGTCCTTTCTTCGTGGCTGCTGTTTTAAAATGCTCATTCAGAAATTGTTTTTCCGGTGGTTGGCAAGGTTGAGAAGTTGCGGGGGTGAAGAGGGATGTCATGATGGAACGTGGAAAGTTTCCTTTTGTCTCGCCTTCAGTCACCTTTCAGGGGAAAGGTCCGCGACACATGGCACACCATTAGTGCGCGGAGAAATACTGATACACAAGAGATTTCATGTCGGTGAATCGGTTTTACAACCTTAACAGGTTAGCTTTGCCCTGAGTATAGGTAGGAACTACACAGACGGATTCGATATCATTATCATTCATCTGGTAGATCTTGATCGTTCAAAAAAAAAAAAAAAAAAACAAAACTGTTGCGCACACTGTACATTACAAGTAGTGTGATATCTTTTAAACTTAACTGATGTGCACTGCTTGACATGTAAAATGCAACACCATGTAGAAATGAACGAAATCAGACTAAACTTACCACACATATAGAGAGGTAGGTGGGAAAGAAGTATTTTAATTTCTGGGATTACATGAACATGATGGGTGAGAAGATATTAATGTGGACTGAGTCAATAGGTCGTATGACTGCCATGCTTCGGTATACATTCGGTAACACAGCGTGGCATCAAGTGGAAAAATCCCCGGATGGTGTCTTGAGTTATCTCTGATATTCTCTGATGAACGCCGTTGAACTCTGTCCACAATTCATCGATAGTGCGAGGGGTCGAGCAGAGGCGTTAAATCGTCAGCCAAGGACTTCCCAAACGTGCTGGCCAGGGCAGCACCTGAACACCTAGTGGGCATTGTTTGCTGATGTTGGTAGTGTGCGAGCGGGCGTTATCTTTCTCTAATGGATACCACGGATATAAGGCAATAAAACGGGCTACGCACCTCATCGACGTATAATCGTATAGTCATTGTACGCACTACGCTTACGAGCGGTAAAAGCGACCAAGCTCAGGAACCGTACGACGCTCACAGATGGCATCAAGATCATCTTGGTGGCCACGCAGTCTCCAGACTCAATCAGCGATCGTAGGCACTGAGACTGAAGCGAGACTCGTCGCTGAATACGAACCATTCTATTCGTTCCGCCAAGCATGTCTGGTACGGCGTCACTGCAACCTTGCTTGACGATGTGCTGCGGTGAGTGGAAGCCGTCACAATGGCTGATGAGGGCGCAAACCTGCTTCAGCCAATCCTGAGCAGGCTGTGTAGAGAAGATATCGTGTAGTCATTATAAAACCAACCATGTAGTCATTATCACCGAAACTACCATTCACTACACCGATGAGTAATTACATTATGACCACCTACCTAATAAGCTGTAGGACCCCCTTTAGACCGCAAAACAGCGGCCACTCGACCACACATCGATTTGATGAGGTTGCAATAGGTATCCTGGGGTACCTGGTACCATAATGACAACAGCAGGTCCTTCAGTTCCCATACATTTCGGGTTGGTGGAGATTTAGCGCGAATACGATTTTTAAAGTCAAACCACAAATGTTAAATTGGTTTCATGTCAGGTGAATTTGGTGGCCAGGGCATTAATAAATAAATACCAGAATGTTCCTCGAACCACTCCTTGACGATTATGGAGTGTGGCATGGCGTATTATCCTGTTGGTAATGGCTATCACCAGCAGGAAACACAGTTGCCGTGAATGCGTGAACTTGGTCCGCAACGATGTTCAAATACTTGACAGCTGTCAGGGATTGTGCTATTTGGATAACGGGGCCTAAAGTGTCCCAAGAAAACATCGCCCGCAGCATAACACCGCCGCCGCTGGCCTGTTTCCGCCCAACAGTGCATCCAAGTGTCCTGGTGCATAACACCGCCGCCGCTGGCCTGTTTCTGCCCAACAGTGCATCCAAGTGTCCTGGTGCATAACGTAGACGGCCGAGCGCGTATCCGCGCTCGGCCGTCTACGTTATGCACCAGGAATCTTGATTCGTCAGACTAGGCCACTTTCTTCAAATCATCCACGGTTCGATCTCGACGATGTGGGGCACATTTCATGCGTTGTTGGCGACGACGTGCAGCGAGCATAGGGACCCAATTGGGTCTTCGGCTACGCAGGCCCATGCGCAGAAGGCTGCGATAAACTGTGGGCAGGGACACAATGCCCTGATCACCAGTGTTCTAGCTGCGGGTGATTTGTCGCACTGTGGTCCTGCGGTCGCCGTGGACAATGCGCGACAGTCTCTGTTCGGCTCTGGCACCAATGAGCTGCGGACAACATACGACTGGACGACGGTTCATCGTTTGGCCATCTGTGCACCACTTTTGATACGTACTCACTACAGCGGCACGTGAACAACCCACAAGCCACACCGTTTCAGAGATCGTAGTTCTGAGGTGCCGTGCCATCACAAATAGTTCTTTATCAAACTCCGATAAATCGGTAACTTTTCCCATTCTGACTCCGAATACCCTACTAACCAAAAGCCGGTTCTCGGGCTGTATATATACTTCTCAGTGAACGTCACGTGCGCCACCGTTCGGTCTCCAGGAGCACTCATTTCTCTAGGCTGGGGGTGGTCATAATCGAATGGATCATCAGTGTATATGGTAACCAATCACAGATACAATGGACAACTAATAGACAACAGTTCTCTGCGAGGACACAACTCCAATTATGAGCTTTCAATCTTATAGAAAGGTTGGGATGAGCTCAAGTGCAAGTACAAAACTTGTTAGAACCCTGCTTTCACGTGCTCCTCTGCCCTGTTAATTCGTCTTCCATCAGTACTTAGTCTTTCTCTCTACATGTATTCTACGTAGATTCATGTTTAAACCTGTTACACAACAAGTTTTAGTGACGACATGATTTTATAGGCCCTTAGACAGAATCTGTGACTCATAAACCCTTTATTTTTTTCTTAAACCGATGAGTTTAGAATTTCATCTTGTGAAAAAGTTGGACAGATCTGAACATCACTTTCGAAATCAGCACGTTTGAATTAATAAAACAGCTGGCAACAAATCGCAATAATTAAAACTGTTGTAGGGCTGTATAATTTGATGTAAAGAATTGAAAATAATGGGAAGAAAATGACTGAGCTGTTTTGAGCCAGAAGTCTGAAAAATATTTGCTGCCATTGGATATTTAGCTTTAATTTTAAATAAAACTGTATATCTACTAGAAAAAGCACAAATTATTAAAAGAACTAAATATTTTTATTTTTTCTGAGAGGAACAATGAATCTGAAATCTGCAGTACTTACTATTCGGAGAATGCTAGTAACCTTTGCATGCTTTGTTGTAAGTGAAAATAATCACTTCAGAAGCCAAACGAACAGTAGTGCAGGTCACCTGCTTTAGTTAGAAATAGTACTCAATAAAAGTTGCGGTATTTGAAAAATACTTCGTTACTCTAAGACTTTCTTTTACAATATAACTTCCATTGATTTATTCGAGACGGTAGAATTAAAATGAATGAAATTAATTGAAAAATACCCCGCCACTTGACCCGAAGTACTCAAAATGGTATCCAAAGGGATAATTTCGAACAAACAGTTTTATAACGCATCCTCTATTGGGTACGGTGCAATATAAGAATTACCAACACTATAGTTTCGAAAAACTGTAGAATTTTTACACTGTTTCCATTTTTAAAGGAGACTATTTCATGAAAACAGGAAAATTTAACTAAGAAGAAGAAGAAAGACAGAGAAAGAGAAAGAAAAAGCACTTAGCTTTTAACAGCCAGAATTTCTTTACCAAAAACCTCCATCCAATTTTATTGAAAACAACATGAGTAGTTACTAAACCATTGCCGGGGAAGGATTTTATTGAAAGCAATTACTTTCCACTTTGTCTGAATATTTCTGCCACTTAGCACTTTCCCAGTCTAGGAGGTGAAAAAGATGCATCTAGGCTGCCTCGCATTGAGTCCAGACTCCAGATCTCCGTTACTTACCTACGGAGACCTGGACTTAATGCGAGCGCTTTACTTATGGTACTTATGGCAGAAATTTTAATCAACCACTCTTCACTTTGTCCACATTCATTTCGTCTTCAGAATGAATGAAATACTGTGGAAATTTTCTGTTTTGATGAAATTTTTGTTACCAGTCAGAACAAGAAAGATGACACCGAATTTTCGGGTGTAATAAGCACTGACTACGTTCTGACGCAAATTAAATTTATCAAAGCTATTCAAAGTCAATGTAACCGATATGGAAAACAATAGTATCTGACTGAAGAAAGAAGTTTTTCAATAGGGTTTTTAATCCCTCAGATATTGCTGTAAAAGGAATCGTGAGCTTACGCCCTCTGGTTGCAAACTTGTGCGCTAAGAAAAACATGAATTTATATGAGAAACGTTTCGCACCGGAAACGCTCTCCAACACCGAAAGAAGTTTTCAAATCGGACTCTTAGAAACAGAGATATCGACAAAAATAAGATATGACTTTACGTCCTCTGGTGGGAAAACCATGCATTATTTTTTTAGGAAGAAAGTATTCTCAAAAGGTTTTTCCATATGAGCGGTATTGGTCCAAGAAAGAAAAAAAAATAGTCGAGCTTTCAGGAGCCCAAATTTTGCTACAAATACATCAAAAGCAGATATTAACACTTACGCCCCCTGGTGGCCGAACCATTATTTACCAAACATTAGAAATTATGTGAAAAATAGTTTCCATCAGGTCTTGTATGCGATACAGGAAGAATTTTTCAAATCGGAGTTTTAGAAGCAGAAATAACGCAGAAAACGCAATTTACCCTTGTGCCCCCTAGCGGAAAGTCAATGATTTACTTGAAAATTTTGAATTTATAGGAAAAACATTTCGCATCGGAAACACTATCCAACAAAGAAGGAATTTTTCAAATCGGCCTCTTAGAAGTAGAGATATTGACAAAAATAAGATATACATCTACGCCCCCTGGAGTAGAAATCATGCATTATTTCAAGAAGAAAATGTTCCTAAAAGGTTTGTCGACATGAGTAGTATCGGTCTCAAATCGACGTTTTTTTCAATCGAGATTTTAGAAGCTCATATTTTGCTGCAAATACATCAGAAGCCAAAGTTAAGACTTACGCCACCTGGTGGCCAAACAATTTTTTACAAAAATTACAAATTATGTGCAAAGGATTTTCCGTAAGGAGCTGCATCCAGTGCAGAAAGAATTTTTCAAATCGGAGATTTACATACATCATACATACATATCACTAAGCTGTTCTCTGATATTCAGAGGTTAGCTCCAAAAAGAAATACAAACTTCCAGATATTTTTACTTATTGTTGTCGTATCAAACTTCTCCATTTACAGCGATCTTGACATACAACTCGTGCTTCACTAATATCCATTACACTCCATACACAAGATCTTTTATACCTCATACTCATAATCTTTTTCTCATGCAGACACTCCTGAATCTGATCCACCCATGTCTTCCTTGGCTTTCCTCTGCCTTTCCTTCCTGCCACTTGGGCAGAAAAGATTTTCTTAGTAAGCATCTCACCACTCATTCTTTCAACATGGCCAAACCACCGAAGCATATTGGTCTACACCTTGCTAACAACATTTTGCTTCACATCACACAACTGCAATACATCTTCATTTCTCACACAATCAGATCGTGTCTTGCCACAAACCCCATGGAAGTAACGCATTTCTCCAGCACACAAACAACTCCTATGTTTCTTCTGCAGTACCCAGGTTTTACTACCATACATCAGAGTAGGAACAATTACACTTTTATACACAGCCATGTGGGACTCTCTAGAGAACCCATCATTCCTGTGAAAACCTCCCAGAGCAGCTATGACTTTCAAAGAAGAATTCACTCGCCTACTGATTTCACCATCCAACTTGTTCTCTCTGTCAAACATGCTTCCTAAATACACAAACTCACTCACCTGGTCAATCACAGTGCCATTTATACTTACTTTACATTCAGTGCTACCCGTTCCTCTCTCAAACACCATAACTTTGGTTTTTCCCTTATTTATACTCAGTTTGAATTTCATGCAAACTTCGTGCATCCGAGTCAACATACTCTGCAACTCACTTTTGCTCTCTGCCAACAGGACAGTGTCATCAGCATACAGCAATCTGCACACACGGATATCACCAAGACATAAACCACTATTATCTATTTTGGCATCACGCATGCATGCATCCATAAATATATTAAACAGCCATGGTGACATTACACAACCTTGTCTAACTCCTGCACCAATGGAAAACCATTTTGATAAAACACCATTAACTCGTACACAAGCTCTACTACCAGCATACATGGCTTTTACATTATTAAGTAGATTCCCAGTAACATCATATTAATTCAATACCTTCCACAAAAGTGTCCTATTCACTCGGTCGTAAGCTTTCTCTAAATCTATGAAGGCAGTAAAAACTTTTTTCCCAACAGCCAGATACTTTTCAATCATCGTGCGTAATGCAAAAATCTGGTTAGTGCCGCCTTTACCAGGCATAAAACCACTTTGAACATTCCACGTTTTCTCTGATGTAAGACCCCTTACTTTTTCAATAACAACCTTACCAAACACTTTCCCTGGCACACTCAGTAGGCTAATACCACGATAGTTCTTGCATTCAGTCTGATCACCTTTTCCCTTATACAATTGAATCCTTCCAATCCCCAGGGACCATTCCTAACTCCCAGCACAACTGTCAAATTTCAGTTAACCAGTCAATTATAGTCACCACCATATTTCACCATCTCGGCAGTTATGCCATCAACTCCCGTAGCCTTACCATTCTGAAGAGATTTTAGAGCTTTGCCCACTTCTTCTCTTGAGATCCCTCCTGTGTTTTCATCCCTCATTGTGACATCATCTGCGTCTGTCTCAGAATCATCTTTGCTTTCCTGATCTAATAAATCAAAGAAGTATTCACCCCATCTATCACTTAACTCATTGGGCTCCCATATCATTTCCCCAATCTCCTTCTTCACACAACTTACAACTTTGTTTCCCCTATTTTTCCTGAGTCTCATGTACTTCCAGAAGGACTTCCTATCTTTCCAAAAAGCCAGTTCATGCCTTTCCACTTTCTCTTTCCTATCTTTTGCCTTACTGTGGCGAACCAGCTTAGCAGCTTCACGCTTCTTACAGCGATATTCATCCACAGAGACTCTACCTTGCAACATCCCCAAATAGGCATCCTTCTTTCTCTTTACTGCCTCTTCAATCTCACTGTTCCACCAAGCACCACCTCTATTGTTACCCACTATTGTGGTGCCACAGACCTCTTTAGCAGCAGTGACAACACAGTTCTTAAAACATTTCCACTTCTTTTCTACATCCCTCTCACCAGACTTCAGATCCTTCAGTCGTTCTCTGAGTAAATCAGAATACCGCTAAAGATTTTCAAGGAGCCTATCAACCTTTATTCTTTCTATCCTGGGTCACTTCCTGTTCTTTTTCCTCCAACCAACATTAAGTTTCACTCGTGACACTGCCAAGTAATGATCAGAACCAACATCCGCACCTCTCATCACACGGGTGTCAACAACTAAGTGTTTCAAACGCTGATCGTAGACAACAAAATCTATCACACTCTTTTGACTAAGAGTACGATTTTCCCAGTATATGTGTGGATATACTTGTGGTTTAAAAATGTATTAGATACACACAAACCATTCTCAATGCAGAGTTCAATTAATCTTTCACCATTATCATTCACACAAGGATCATTAAACGTACCCAGAACATTGTCAGAAATTGCATTCTGCACACCTACTCTAGCATTGAAACCTCCTGCTGCCGTATTATAACTTTTTCTTTCGCACAAAACTGGCTCAAAACAGCTTTTGGCTCATTCCAGAAATCTTCCTTCTTATCAGAAGGTTTCGAGTCACAAGAAGCATACACTACAACAATTACAATAATCTGAAGCTTAACTTTCAAATGAATCCAGAGAATTCTCTCCCTTACGCAACTATAGTGAATCAAGTTGTTCTTCATCTTTTCACTTAAAATCACGCCTACACCAGCCTGTCCTCTAATATTATCCAATACTCTACACCACACACTCACCGTGCCATTCACTTTTTCTATACCAATTTCCTTCTTTTTGGTTTCACTTACACACAGCACATCCAGTCTATACTTATTCATCTCCTCAATCACCTCACTCATCTTGCCATTTATACCTCTAGTATTCCATACACCAATCTTACATTCACTCAGCCGAGATCTCTTTCTCATACGCCGTTTAGAAAGTCCAGGTCGATTCCGTGGTGGACCGTCCTTCTCAAGTGTGGTAGGTCCAATATATCCCACACATGAGTCATTCTTAATATTTCTTTTTGTCTTTTTAATCAGGTAAGTACATCAGTGTGGGGGATTAGCCCACAGCTGAGGGTTCCAGTTGATCATTCAACCTAAGGATTCTGGAACAAAACCCAGTGAGTTGGGGTCTTTTTGCCAATGTCACACAGAACTAGCTTGCACCTCTCAAAAATTCACAGAGGCCCTAGTTGCTGTTGTGTGTGCCATTGTTACCACGGAGCAAGAAGAAAATTTCCCTAAAAGGTTTGTCGACATGAGTAGTATCGGTCAACAAACAACTTTTTTTGCAATCGAGATTTTAGAAGCTCATATTTTGCTGCAAATACATCAGAAGCCAAAGTTAAGACTTACGCCACCTGGTGGCCAAACAATTTTTTACAAAAATTACAAATTATGTGCAAAGGATTTCCCATCAGGAGCTGTATCCGGTGCAGAAAGAAGTTTTCAAATCGGAGATTTAGAAGCAGAGATATAGGGATAAAGCAATTTACCTTTACGGCCCCTAGCGTAAAGTCTAGGAATTACTTGAAAACATTGTAATTATACGAAAAACCTGTCGCACTGGAAACACTATCCAACAAACAAGAAATTTTTCAAATCGGACTCCTAGAAGTAGAGATATTGACAAAAATAAGATGTACATCTACACCCCTGGCGTAGAAACCACGCACTATTTTAAGAAGAAAATATTACTAAAAGGTTTGTCGACATGAGTAGTATCGGTCTACGATCGACGTGTTTTTCAATCGAGAATTTAGAAGCTCATATTTTGCTGCAAATACATCAGAAGCGTAAATTAAGATTTACGCCCCCTGGTGGCCAAACCATTTTTTATACAAAAATTAGAAATTATGTGCAAACGATTTCCCATCAGGATCTGTATCCGGTGCAGAAGAAATTTTTCAAATAGGAGATTTAGAAGCAGAGATATAGAGGGAAACGCAATTCACCTTTACTCCCCTTAGCGGCAAGTCTATGAGTTACTTGAAAATTTTTAAATTATATGAAACACATGTCACACTGAAAACACTATCAAACAAAGAAGGAATTTTTCAAATCGGACACCTAGAAGTAGAGATATTGACAAAAATAAGATATACATCTACGCCCCCTGGCGTAGAAACCATGCACTATTTTAAGAAGAAAATGTTTCTAAAAGGTTTGTCGACATAAGTAGTATCGGTCTACGAACGACGGTATTTTCAATTGAAAATTTAGAAGCTCATATTTACCTGCAAATACATCAGAAGCGGAAATTAAGATTTATGCCCCCTGGTGGCCAAACCATTTTTTTTTTACTAAAATTAGAAATTATGTGCAAACGATTTCCCATCAAACGCTGTATCCGGTGGAGAAAGAATTTTTCAAATCGGAGATTTAGAAGCAGAGATATAGGGGGAAACGCAATTCACCTTTACGCCTCCTAGCGGAAAGTCTATGTGTTACTTGAAAATTTTGAAATTATATGAAACACATGTCACACTGGAAACACTATCCAACAAAGAAGGAGTTTTTCAAATCGGACACCTAGAAGTAGAGATATTGACAAAAATAAGATATATATCTGCGCCTCCTGGCGGAGAAACTGTGGAATATTTTAAGAAGAAAATGTTCCGAAAAGGTTTATCGATGTGAGTAGCATCAGTCCGCGAAATAATTTTTCCAATCAATATTTTAGAAGCTCAGATTTTATGGCAAATACATCAGAAGCAAAATTTTATTCTTACGCCCCTGGTGGCCAAAGTATGCTTTACCAAAAATTAGAAATTATATGCAAAAGATTTTCCATCACGAGGTGTATCCGCTAAAGAAAACATTTTTCAAATCGGAGTTTTAGAAGAAGAATTATCGGGAAAAGTGTAATTATTTTTACGCCTCCTAGCGGAAATGTAACTATATCTAAAATACTCTTCGACATAAATGGAATCGAAAGATAAAATAATTTTTTCAATCGGATGTTTAGAAGCAAATATGTGGAATAAAACGTATTTTTGAATTCGACATCATCTGCATTTACGCCCTCTAGTGGCGAAATTGCACTTCGTAAAAAAAAAAAAAAAAACTAAATTCGCAGATTTCGTGCTTCCCATTGCAAAAAAGAATTTTTCAAATCGGACTAATAGTTGCAGAGATTTTGTGGGTACAGGCGGACGGACGGACGGACGGGCGGACCGATAACATAAGCACGATCTTTTTTTACAAAAGACGTGCTAAAAAAAAAAAGGGGTCTGCGATCATTAATTATATGCGATTGTTTTCTAGTTTAAATCTTTCGATTAAAATATAGACTTTAAAAGTTATTTAAAGTAAAATGAAAAACTGAACTTTGAAAAACTGTAGAATTATTATATCAATCACTATGACATAAATCGAAGTTTATTTCAACCATAAATGTGTTGGATTGAAGAAAATGTTTTTGACCCCACCCCCCGCAATCCCTTCTTCTTTGTGTAAAAAGTCTCTATTTTCCTTCTCTCACACCGCAAATTCACAATAAATATCAGTCTAAACTTTTTTTCCCCATTATACTTTATGTATTTTTTTCTCACTTTAAATAGATATGACACATATAAATAGCATTATAGTTCATTCATATGAAAATTAGTTATACAGAATTATAAACAATTAATAATCTATATTAAAAAAATACTGAAAAGCTGAGAACTATATGAAAAATATATACTAGTGTAATTCCAAACATTAACAGATGTTTGTAAAACTTTGATTTATGTCATAGTGATTGACATCGTACCATACGAAAGAGTTAAAAAGATTTTCTAAATTCAGTTCTTCGTTTTACTTTAAATAACGTTTGGAACCGTTATATTTTAATCGAAAAGCTTTAATTAGTCCGCTAACCTTTTTTTTCTGCCTAGTAACAAAAATTCTATTCAAAACAGAAACTTTCCACGGTAATTCAATCATTCTGAGGACGAAATGAATGTGGACTAAGTGAATGGCGGATAAAAAGACCGGTGGACGAAATGAATGTGGACAAAGTGAACGGCGGACAAAGAGACCGGTAGACAAAATGAATGTGGACAAGGTGAACGGCGAACAAAGTGAACGGCGGACAAAATGAAAGGTGGACCAAATGAATGTGGGCAAAGTGAACCGCGGACAAAGAGAACGGTGGAAGAAATGAAAATGGACAAAGTGAACGGCGGACAAAGTGAACGGTGGACGAAATGAATGTGGGCAAAGTGAACGGCAGACAAAGAGAACGGTGGACGAAGTGAACAGCGGACAAAGAGAACGATGGACGAAATAAATGGTGGACAAAATGAATTTGGAGAAAGTGAACGGTGGAGAAAGAGAACGGTCGACGAAATGGATGTGGACAAAGTGAACGATGGACGAAATGAATGTGGACAAAGTGAACGTAGGACAAAAAAAAAACGGTGGACAAAGTGAACGGCGGAAGAAAAGAACGGTGGACAAAATGAATGTGGACAAAATGAACGGTGGAAGAAAAGAACGGTGGACAAAATGAATGTGGACAAAGTGAACGGTGGACGTAATGAATGTGGACAAAGTGAACCGTGGACGAAATGAACGGGATCAAGTGAACGTGGACGAAATGAGCACGAACAAATTGATCTGTCACCCTTTAACACTTTTCACAAAACGTAAGAGATAATACCATAAACGAATCACACTTCTACTGTTTTGAAATAGCTCGAAACGATGAATACACAGAAAGTCAAATCGAAACCATTCCTTTCGCAAATGAGCGATTGCTAACGTGTTTGGTGTTTCTTTGTTTTTGATACGAAACAGATTTTTTCAGTAACACCACATCATGAACTTTAATATGCAGTTTGTTTCTCGGTTATAGTGCAGAATATCAAAGTACCTTCGAAATTCAAAACTTCCTTTCGTCCATGGAAGTAATCTCATTATTAATCTTATCTGCGCCGCTGCTTTCATTATTTTTCCAGTCTTCTTTTTATCATTTCCATGGTATTTTTCCCAACTGAGTTTTTCAATAAATGCAATAGATTCATTTTATGAGAGAAAGAAAAAAACTTCTGTTGAGGGTTTGAATGAAACTCTCCTTACATCTATATCTGACACCGCGTCATAAGAAACAGCATTTTAACCTTTAACCGAAATACGTTGTATTTCAGAATGAAAACCTGCAATGCAGACAATGAAAGATTTCTGTATATAAGAAAGCGATGTTTCCATAAAGTGAAACAAGTTAGTAAAATCATGAAATGCATTTATTATGATACGCTTTCCAACATACCAGAAATCATTACTCAAGTTATGAGGATAATGGTAGTGGAATAAATCTCGGTCCTGTGCCCTGACCTTTGATCCCATTTCGATAATATTCAACAGAACCGGTTCAGTATAACTCCGAAATAACATGATAAAGTTTTGTCGCAATCGAAGCACTTTTACGTAAGTTATGATGCATAAGGGCTAAGGAATAGATACCGCTCCTGTGTCCTAACCTTTAACCCCATTTCACCCATTTTCAATAGGATTCGTCTTCAGGACAAAATTTTCAATAGGATTCGTCCTCCCTACAACATACTAACATTTCATCCAAATCGAAGCATTTTTACGTAAGTTATGACGCATAATGACGATGGAAGTGATTCCGCTCCTATGTCCTAACCTTTGACCCCGTTTCACCTATTTTCAACAGGATTTGTCGCCAGGTGGTCCCCTACCATATACTAAAATTTTATCGGAATCGAACCTTTTTTACGTTAGGTATGAGGCATAAAAGCAGTGGAATGGATCCCTCTCCTATGTCCTGACCTTTGACAGCATTTCGTTCACTTTCATTAGGGTTCCTTCTCAGGTGTTCCCCTACCACATACTAAAATTTCATCGAAATCGAACGATTTTTACGCGAGTTATTGTGCGGACGGACGTACGCACACAACTCGTGACGTAATGAGGCCGATGGGAATCGCGACCATTTGCTCGCAAGAGTGTGTGTGACGTCATAAAACTCTAATAGGATCCATACACAACGCGTGTCGTAATGAGACAGATGGCGTGACCACGCGCCAACATTCTCAAACGCGAGATTGTGACGTCATAAGATTTCTAAGCGAGATTGTGACGTCATAAGATTTCTAAGATTAACGGAACGACGCCATGACACTAAAAACATTATAATTCGGGGTGGTTATTTAACCCACTAAACGAATTTTTCTAAAGTCGAGATCAAGCTAAATCGATTTCTAGTACCAGAAAACGGTAGGTTAACGACTTTCATCAAAATCCTTAGAGCCGTTTTCAAAATAAAATTTACATACATACAAGAAGTGTTCCTCTAATAGAGTGGGATAAGGGCGATGGAATGGATTCCGATCCTATGTACTGACCTTTGACTCCATTTCGTCCATTTTCAATAGGGTTCGTCCCCAGGTGGTCCCCTACGACATATCACAATTTCATCGAAATCGAACCATATTTACGCAAGTGATGACGCATAAGAGCAATGGAATGCATCCCGCTTCAATGTCCTGACTTATAACCCCACTTCACCCATTTTGAGTAGGGTTCCTTCCCAGGTGGCTCCCTACCACATATAAAAATTTTATCGACAATGAACCATACTTACGCAAGTTATGACGCATAAGAGCAATGGAATGGATCCCGCTCCTATGTCGTGACCTTTGACCCCATTTCGTCCATATTCAATAGGTTTCGTCCCCAAGTGGTCCCCTACCACATACTAATAATTAATCTAAATCGAACCTTTTTTACGTTAGTTGACATAAGCGAGTTATCTTGCCGACAGACAGACGGACATACGGACGGACAAAGCTGGAGCATATACGCTTTTTCATCCTGCGGTTGGAAAGCGTAAATAAAATGAAAGACGAAAACGAGATTTCTTGTGAAGTTTAGATATCGTACACATAAAGGTTTAGTATAATTGATGGTACCTCAAACGTAACAACACCACAACTAAGAAGCATAGAGTGCGCTTTTGCCCAAACACGGAAGGCGAGTCTTTGCGAAGGTTTATATGATAGCCGTTCAAAAAAAAATAACGAGAATGATTTGACATGGGGCAGAAGTTTAATCCAGTAAACATACTTACACTTGTACACTTTCGAATAATTCTCCCTCTACCTGAATCCATCGGTCCCACCTTTCTATCCACTTCCAGATGATGTGTTCGAAGCCCTTCCTCTAAATGTGGTTCAGGATACCCATCACAGCATTGTTCAGTTCAGTATTTGATGCAAACAGACGCCCACGAAGTATTTTTTTACTTCAAGGAGTAGGTGGAAGTCATACGGCTCCAAATCCGGTGAATATAGAGACTCCACCATCATTTCGATTCTTGGATAACCTGCTGGGTAAGGAAAGCACGATATGCAGAACCATTACCTTGATGCAAAATCCAAACAGTTTGTGCATACTCTGGGCGTTTTGGAGAAATTCTTTTCTTTAGAGGACCTTCGAGAACTCACAATAATTTGCACCTGTCAGTTTTCCCTTGTGGAACAACACGGTCATACACAATTTCATTATTATTGAAGAAAACCAGGTGCATGACCTTCCCTGCGCTTGCTCGAACCTTTACTTTCTTGGATCGGGGACTCTGTGTGTGTTTCCATGGGCACTTCGTTGGGGGCTTCGTTGGTTTGCTTCTGAACCGACATGGTGAAAAAATAAATGTTTCATCACATGCAATGACTCGATCCAAAAAGTGTGACTCACGTAGTAGCTGGCACTACCATTGGCGACAAGGAATAATACGATTTGCTTTGTATATCCGTGAGCAAGTGGGGAATCCACTTTACAGCGACTTTTCGGTACCCAAACGGTTTCTTACAATGTCATCAATGGGACCAACGGACGTCTGCATCACATCAACAGCCTCCTCAATTGTTATTCGGCTGTTTTCGTGCATCAGGAGTGCCTCGATCGTATTGACATTAAACTCCGTAGTTGATGTGGAAGGCCTACCGGAGCTTGGTGTATCTTCCAGACACCCTTCATTATTCACAATGATTTTTTTGTGCCACTCAAAAACTCTTGCACGGGACAAAGTATCTTCCTTATAGGCTGTTTTAATCATTTCGTGTGTTTCTGTGGCAGTTTCATTCAAACGCACGCAAAATTTTATAGCTGTTCTTTGCTTCAGTTTTAAAACCATACTGGGTTACAGAAACACGTCTGAACTCTAAGCCGTTTACTACAAAAATAGATTATGAGCGCTGTAACGACTTGTCGTCACGTGTTTAACCTTACAGGTGTTCCGAAACAGGCAACCGCATTTTTTTGCAGGGGTTTGTTTTGGCGCTATGACGTCAGTATCGTTACTTTTAGAACCACCTATGTATATCCACCATGTGTTTAAAAGCGTGTTCGAGAGAGTGATCCGTTCTGATAAAATTATATTTGAAGGAATGATGTACCCTGAGCAGCTCCGGGAGGGCAGTGGACTAAGCGCTGGCGTCTGTTCATTCATCAGAGATGGGTATGGGTTCGAATCCCTGTGAGGCATGGATGTTAGGTTAAGTTTGTCTTACGGCTCTAGCTCTCCCCCTCTCTCTCTCTTTCTTCAATAGAACCAGTAAATCTAAATAAGTGAGAGATGACAGCTTATTGCCCACCGAGTTGCTCACGATGGTTGTTAAATCCCTCCCCAAAAATATATGTACTCTGAGAAAATTATATTTGAAAGAGGAATATATCCTAAGGCAAATAATATTTGAGAGAAGAATGCACCCTGAGGCAAATTATGTTTTCGAGAGGGATGCATCCTGAGGCAAATTATAATTTAGATGATTATGAAATATAAAACATATAAATATTATTTTAAGATGATTATGAACTTATGAATCCGGAAGCGAATTACAAGTTTGAGGGAAGGATGCTTCTTGATATAAATGCATTTGAACATCCTAAGTAAAATCTGTTTGATAGAATGATGAATCGTAGATCAAATTTCTTTGCACCAGTGATGCAACTTTTAAAAGAAATTGGGCGGTCTTCTAAGATACGAAACTCTTAAGAAGAAAAGAGGGGCAGTACAGTTTCAGGATCTTGAAGACATGCTATACTGGCGCTATTTGGTCCATTAAGGCGCTTGCGCCAATAAACTCCAACCACCCAACATGCCAGATACGAAAATGATCTTGACTATAGGGGTGAAGCAGTTTCAGCCACCATACCTATTTAAACAACGTCCAGCTTTCCAATTTTCAGCTCTTCTGAGGCGAACGCTTCTCGGAGCGAATGGGGTAAAAGAAAATATTGGATTAACAACGGTAGTCACAAGGAAAGGTCTGAGGAATTTTTGGATTGCGAATGAAAATCAGTGAATTGTATCACAGCGTGAATATACGATTAATTAAGAGCAGTAAAGCGAAGTGGTGACTAAGCAGTATAGGCGCAAGTGGTTGGAAGACAATTACGCGGACAAACATAATATTTATGTCTTAATCGAAAACTGAAGCAGATTCTCATCTCACGAAGTTAATAATCATTCCTAACCAACGAGCTGCTGAGAGACTCCTGGAAAACAGGAGACCTAAGAATGCTATTTTCAGTATTTCTTTTTCAGAGTAGATTTATCAGCGTGCAATCAGTTTTTTGAACAGAGCTAACTCCAAAACCAAATCAAATAGTCTTTAGTAAACGGTTTTTAATTAAGCCCAAATGCCAGGCCTATGCTCACAATTCAAACTTATTGGAGAGGGTGTGACGTACCTGCCAGCAGGACTCACACGACATAAAGGCAGATAGGAGTCAGAATGAACGTCTGCGTAGCTCAGTTGGTAGAGCGACTTATTCCGGAATGAGGGGACCCGGGTTCGAGCCCCGGCGTGGGCAAAAAGGACGGATAATTTTACGTCGTTGTAATGGCGCCCGAAGTAACCGGATGACCCGACCGTTCAAAATCTCGCAATGGTGTGATGTTATTTCCACACCGCGAGATAGGAAAAATCAGAGAATCCCTTCTCCAGCGCTTCGAAAAATAAATGTGTGTGACGTTGCATTCCACACACCAGATTGACTGGGAGTTCTCAAGTGCACGTTCTACAGTGGATGGCTGCCTGCAACGATTCATGGTCACGGCTGACCTGTGGGCCAAGCCCCCGGCCCTCTTTCGGGGGGGGGAGATGTGACGTACCTGCCAGCAGGACGCACACGACATAAAGGCAGATAGGAGTCAGAATGAACGTCTGCGTAGCTCAGTTGGTAGAGCGACTTGTTCCGGAATAAGCGGACTCGGGTTCGAATCCCGGCGTAGACCAAGAATGACGGAGAAATTTACTTCGTTATAAGGGATGAACAGCAAGATGTGATAAACTGTTAATGAGGCAATTTTTGAAAGAGGTTTCAGTGATTTGTAAATGTTAGCAACAAAGCGCCAAAGGCACTGAAAACGAAGGAACGCATTTAAGAATGATCTTGTTTTTTATTTTTAAATTTTTAATAGAAGTGGAAGATCTGTCGCAAGATATCTTTCGTTTTTCAAGATCCTGAAAACTTATTATGTTCGAATTCCATAAATTTTCCATGTACTGCCCGAATTCTCTGCACTATGAAACTCAATTCTTGTGGTGTTAAATAATTTGACAAGTAAAGCAA
Source organism: Macrothele yani (assembly GCA_039090855.1). Lineage (NCBI taxonomy): Eukaryota > Metazoa > Arthropoda > Arachnida > Araneae > Macrothelidae > Macrothele > Macrothele yani. Next base: position 118,195,632 of record CM077004.1, on the reverse strand, counting down.
TTTAGCTGCAGTGAGATATTTCACGTGTGGAACAAAGTTTATTGGATCGTCTTCTGTATATGTTAGCTACCGTGGCAATCACTAACCCTTAAAGAGTAACTGGAATTTCAATTAATATTTATTTTCCGAAATTTAGGTTTGACAGGAATGCGTCATCAAAATTTTCTATTGTGTGCTGAAGACAGAATATTTTAAATTTTCTGTTCTTAAATCTCTTTGTTTCGTCGCAGAATATGTGCCCAATTTAAATCCTCTTCAACGCCGTTTCTCTTTTGGGGTTGTGGGCTCCATGAGTAGCTCAAGGCGCTATAAGCATTCGTCTGTCCTTAATCTTAGGCCGCTAGTTGTAGTGGGCGAAAAAACCAGCCAGCACTGTGTTGTGAAGGCATTATCCATGCCTCATCTGGGAGTCGAACCCTGGCCCAGATCGGAAGACTAGCCGGACACCTGTGCGTCTGACCACTCGGCCATCAAGGCGTCCCTAACATCAGGCTGAGCTACTAAATTAAGCAAGGATAAGTAGCAACACTATGGAATTATTCTTTTTTTTTCTTTTCTTTTCTGAAGTTTCAAAATATGATCGTCTAAGGCTGTAAAAGGAGTCACCCGTCCCTAATTTAGGGCAACTACTCCCAGGGAAGGGATGGAACCAGTGCCGTAACACAAACACATCGCCCGTGCTTCATTCGAGAGTCTTAATCTGACATATGCTCGTATATCCAACGATTAGCTAGAAACCCGCACCTCTGACCACTTGGCTGCCAGAGATGCTTTCCATATTCGCATCTGGGCTGTTTAGTATTAATGCCAACTTAATCAGCTAAGGTAGTAGATGAAGGATTTACAACGTTTATGTTTGAGTTGCTTTAATATCACAGATGACGCATGTTTGCAATGCTTCTTATTTTCTCCCTTCACTGAAGTCATTATTCGTAAGTTATGGTTGGGCCATTTGTTATAGCATCTTAGATGGTGGCAGGCAACGGAAAATAAACTAAAGAAATGCAGAGCCTGTTCATTTACTGAAAACTTTCACTGTCCAGAAGTTCAAGTTGCGGTGATGTAGATACAAATATTGTCATATGTTCTGTGACATGCAAGTTAATTTTTCTTTTGAGATTCTGCGTTCTTATGGAAATTTGGTTTCTTCTCGTTAAATATTTTCTTACATAGACACACATTCCTTCCCCGATGAGTTTTACAAGTTATGAATGCGGAGAATGTGCAAAGGGAAAACTAAAATGTTGTAGAAAGTGCAGGGTTCAGATATTTCTTGTTAACGTTAAGAGCACAGTGAGGTAAGAATTTGAAAAAATCAGTTTGAGATAACGTCCTGTTTACAATAAGTGTAATTTGGATTGAATGATTTGATGTTGTGATTTGAATTAAAGCCAGAAAGTTGTGTTCTGGCTCTTGTACTCAACCTGTGATGACATGCCATAGCAATGAATAAAACAGTGTATTTACAATACGCGTGCAATGATTCATTTAGTAACACTACCTGATAATTGTTTTCTACAATTATCAGTGCCAATATTACGTTCAGAGCTTAAGCAACATTGACGTTCATGTAAATAAAACTTTAATCGTTTGATAAGTCAAAGGTTAGATACCCGTCAATTTTCATTCGATTTTATCCGAGGACCTTCAGCACTGTGGTATAAAATTTAATTCCCTTTGTTGTTGAAAATCTTGAATGTAAATTATGTTTCTGATCTTATGATAGAAGAGTTCAACATCCGTTGAAACTAAGGAAGCTGCTAGCTTCCTGATCATGCAAGTTGAATACCTAGAAAATGCTTGTGTTATGCAAGATTAATGTTGAAAAAATTGCCTGTGTTATGCAAGTAGTCCCATCTGTAGCAGTGAAGTATGGTACAAAGATGAAGTAAAAGAAGGTAATATGCAATTAATTTTCCTAACCATGTTGAGCTCGACAAATGATAAAGCGAATGCAGTACTCCTCCCTGCGAACAAACAGCGGCCTCCACAACAGATGGTTAAAGGAACCAGCTTGAAAAAGCGGAAAAACGAAAAGAAACGGGGAGAGTAAGCACAAAGAAAACCAAACCCAGATGCAGCGATTGCCCTGTTTCTGCCACAGAGGACTGGTTTCGATTCAACTGCCGCTATGTGGGATTATACTTCAAGGCCTTGGCTTTCTTCGGATGGTATAAAAGGTTCACTTTCAAAATGATTCGTCACAGTTTCCTATCTAGCCTCTGTGAGCACCGCCTACACGCAACAAAATGATCGCTAAGGTAAAATGTACTTTAATTTTTTCTCTTAAGTCAGTTACTTTCATGTTTTCTAAGACAGATTTTAATGTTATACTTACAGTTTACAATTTGGAATGAGTCCTTTATATTATTCAGCTCAGGTGCTCTGTATCTTGCGCTATCTGAAAGGATATATCCAATTTATAGTGACTCTGCCAGTCACAAGTTTCTGAGCCTATACTCATGAGATGCTGAGGACCGCAGAGCTTGCAGATGTTTCGCAGTAAAGTTCAATCGTTGCAGATTTGCGTGTATTTAGTCTCATTTCGGAAAGTCTCTCATTCGGTTTCATTCACCTAATGTTAGAAACATTTCGTTTACTCACTGGAATAAGTATCCAAAATGTGGAGCTACCGTGAAGTTATTTGTTTCGCAAAGAAGCTTGTCCTTTTGCAAAAGGGGATTAGTTCTCTTAATATTCTGGATAATTTACAATATCAACAGAAAATCGCTTTTTAAAAAAATGGTTCAAACACGCGATATTCGAAAAACTTCTCTGCTGGAATGTTTTGTCCTTACTTTTTGTAGATGGTTTCTCCCTGTAAAACATAAATTCTGAGAAAAAAAATATTGTCAGGGAATGCATCAGTATTCTGAAAACCTAAAATATCTCAGAAATTGCATGGCAGGCATTTTAACATTTTAACACTAATGGATGTTTATTTTCACAGCATACACAAATAGTTTGCACCGACAGGAGACCTTGTCGAAAATAACGCAGTAGTTTGAAATTCTGAACGCTATGTGTGTCAGCTATTTATGTTTAGAAGATCGTCTCCAGATGAATTTAATTCGTTTTGTGAAAAATGAATTTTTCACAATATGTAAGAAAAATTATGCATTTGTTAAAGAAGTACATGGTTTTCAAAGAGATGAACATGGATTTTATAGAAAGATAGTTTATACGCGAACTTTTTTCTCCACATAAATTTAAAGCTGCATGCAGTCTCACGCTTCCTTCTCTCTCTCTCTCTCTCTCTCTCTCTCTCTCTCTCTCTTGTAACGTACCAGGAGATGTGACGTACCTGCCAGAAGGACGCACACGACATAAAGGCAGATAGGAATCAGAATAAAACGTCCGCGTAGCTCAATTGGTACAGTGACTTATTCGGGAATGAGGGGATCCGGGTTCGAATCCTGGCGTGGAGAGAAATGACGGAGAGATTCACTTCGTTATAATGGCGCCCGAACTATCCGGATGACCCGACCGTTCAAAATTTCGCAAAGGTGTGATGTTATTTCCACACCGCGAGATAGGAAAAATAAGAGAATCCCTTCTCCAGCACTTCGATAAAAAAAAAAAAATAATAATAATAAGGGGGAGATGATGTAACGTACCAGGAGATGTGACGTACCTGCCAGAAGGACGCACACGACATAAAGGCAGATAGGAATCAGAATAAAACGTCCGCGTAGCTCAATTGGTAGAGTGACTTATTCCGGAATGAGGGGACCCGGGTTCGAATCCCGGCGTAGACCAAAAATGACGGAGAAATTTACTTCGTTATACTCTCTCGGGGTTATGTAATGCTCTCTGCAACACTCGTTGTGTTTTAAATTATTAAATTATTTGGGAAAACACTTACCAGTCTTAAATTTTAAGTGTGTTCTCATACGAAGCAGTAATCTCTCAATCTCTTCAATGTCACATTGCAGAATGAATGGCTTTCAGTTACTGAGAAGAAAATGGGATTATAATTAACGGAGATAGCTTGACCCGCTCTCACTTTGCTGGTGGCAAAACATTTTTTTCAAGTACCTCTTAAGAACTACTCAGTATGATCCAGGAACTTTCTGATAGGATTAAAGGTGAACATACAAAAAATAAAATTGATGTACCATGCATTTACAAGATATGAAAATTTTGAAGTTGATGTGGATAATTTATAAGTAACTGATGCTGATACCTCCTATCTTGAACAACAGATATCAAGCTAGAACCGCATCAAAAGAAATTAATGGGCATATAAAAGTTCTCTGGAGTACATTCGAAAGAAATAGTACAGTTTTCAAGAGCATTTTACCATTATATCTTAAATAAATGCATCCTTCCAGTTATTACTTACGTCAGAGATATGGACCTTAATTAAAAAAGGCACGCACAACGGCTGTTGACAACTCATAGAAGCATGAATAGACGCATATTTAGTGTAACCAAGAAAGGTACGAAGAGGTACTCACGCATCAGAAAAATGACAAGAGTGGATGACATCATTATCAATGAAAATATAATTTAGGGACGATGAGCTGGCCGTATTGTTAGAAAATGCCTACCGTTGGGCAACTAAAATATTAGACTGGATACCAAGGAACGGGAAAAGACCCAGAAGAATACCACGTGGAAGTTGGGTGACAGAATTTTAAAGCATGCCTGAGTGACATGGAGGAGACTGGCTCAAGCCAGAAATTTGTGGAAGAAACTTCGGGAGATCTTCATCCAACAGTGGATTGAGAATATTTTATGATGATGACGCAAGCGACTGATGATGTTGATGATGATGATGATGACACAAGTGATGTTGTCCAATAAGGGATTTTGGTGGCTCGAGACTCCAATTATTCTTTAAGTTGCTCCTAAGTTCAAATTATGAAGCGCCATTCACGCTCTTACTAAATTTCCTCTCGATGGAAAGAAATGGCGTTCTTGCCTAAGGGTCCTAACAGTCACCTAATTGGAAAGGTTTGTCAACCTAATTAACTTGTTCGGGGTAATAAAAAACTTTTCTCGAACAGGCGTATAAAAAATGACGTTTCAAATTTTTTTGTTAATTTTTCGCGCAAATTTACGCGAAGTTGATATTCTAATAACAATAAATGTGAGAAAACAGTACTCTCACAAAAGATTATGACTGAAGTGATCTTCAGTTAGATGTTCTGTATATCAATCAGTGAAGTAACTAGTAGAATACTATTTTGTAAGTTCAAAATATTTACCGTTCTTTTTAGTTATATGACAAATGGTAACAGTGCATTCATTTCTGTCTATAGGTTGTCTTCCTCTGCTGCGCCCTCGCTGCTGCTCAAGCAAGCCTTCTGCACACTGGCGCCAGCTCTTCTTCCAGGCAAGAAGACGTAAGTTCTTTGCACATTTCGAACTAAGTTTTAGTTTTAATTAAACTTCCAACTAAAATATGCAAGCAATTTCTAATTGTGTACTCTTTCCAAATATTTCTACTTCCATTGGTGAATATTTGAAATATGTTTAAATTTTTATTGAGGGCAAATAGATCTTGTTCAATCACTTGCTACTGATTCATTCATATGAAAGTATTTTATACTTTCATATGATTAAACCCTTTGTTTAAACTTTGTTAGAATCAGCAACGTAAAACATAAGAATGATAACTGAATGTTACGTTACGCCCATATAAAACGAATGACAAAACAAATTTTCGTTCTCATGTGCAAATTTTCAGGGGTTTCATGTAAAATGTGCGATTCTTATCTTTCGCAATATATAAGTGAAAATTAAAATAAATACATTATCACAGCAATTAGATTCAAAAATGAAACTTTGATGTCTTTCAAAGATTTTTTTAGAAATAGGAGTACATGTTTAAAATACTTTTTTGTAAATAAAACATATTTTGGAATGAACGCAATCCCACTTAAAGATGTTCTTATTACGCTATAATGAAAAATGTTAAGTATATAAATTTGCGAAAAGTCACCCTTTTCCCAACCATTTTAGTAGAAGAAATTTTTGTTTGCTTTCAACCATGAAAAATGGATGAAAGTATAGGGTCGACATTTTTGTTTGCTTTCAACCATGAAAAATAGATGAAAGTATAGGGTCGACATTTTTGCTTGCTTTTAACCATGAAAAATGGATGAAAGTATAGGGTCGACAATTTTGTTTGCTTTCAACCATGAAAAATGGATGAAAGTATAGGGTCGACATTTTTGTTTGCGTTCAACCATGAAAAATGGATGAAAGTATAGAGTCGACATTTTTGTTTGCTTTCAACCATGAAAAATTGATGAAAGTATAGGGTCGACAATTTTGTTTGCTTTCAACCATGAAAAATGGATGAAAGTACAGGGTCGACATTTTTTGTTTGCTTTCAACCATGAAAAATGGATGAAAGCGTAGGGTCGACATTTTTGCTTGCTTTCAACCATGAAAAATGGATGAAAGTATAGAGTCGACATTTTTGTTTGCTTTCAACCATGAAAAATTGATGAAAGTATAGGGTCGACAATTTTGTTTGCTTTCAACCATGAAAAATGGATGAAAGTATAGGGTCGACATTTTTGTTTGCGTTCAACCATGAAAAATGGATGAAAGTATAGGGTCGACATTTTTGTTTGCTTTCAACCATGAAAAATGGATGAAAGTATAGGGTCGACATTTTTGTTTGCGTTCAACCATGAAAAATGGATGAAAGTATAGGGTCGACATTTTTGCTTGCTTTTAACCATGAAAAATGGATGAAAGTATAGGGTCGACAATTTTGTTTGCTTTCAACCATGAAAAATGGATGAAAGTATAGGGTCGACATTTTTGTTTGCGTTCAACCATGAAAAATGGATGAAAGTATAGGGTCGACATTTTTGTTTGCTTTCAACCATGAAAAATGGATGAAAGTATAGGGTCGACATTTTTGTTTGCGTTCAACCATGAAAAATGGATGAAAGTATAGTGTCGACATTTTTGCTTGCTTTTAACCATGAAAAATGGATGAAAGTATAGGGTCGACATTTTTGTTTGCGTTCAACCATGAAAAATGGATGAAAGTATAGACTCGACATTTTTGCTTGCTTTTAACCATGAAAAATGGATGAAAGTATAGGGTCGACAATTTTGTTTGCTTTCAACCATGAAAAATGGATGAAAGTATAGGGTCGACATTTTTGTTTGCTTTTAACCATGAAAAATGGATGAAAGTATAGGGTCGACAATTTTGTTTGCTTTCAACCATGAAAAATGGATGAAAGTATAGGGTCGACATTTTTGTTTGCTTTCAACCATGAAAAATAGATGAAAGTATAGGGTCGACATTTTTGCTTGCTTTTAACCATGAAAAATGGATGAAAGTATAGGGTCGACAATTTTGTTTGCTTTCAACCATGAAAAATGGATGAAAGTATAGGGTCGACATTTTTGTTTGCGTTCAACCATGAAAAATGGATGAAAGTATAGAGTCGACATTTTTGTTTGCTTTCAACCATGAAAAATTGATGAAAGTATAGGGTCGACAATTTTGTTTGCTTTCAACCATGAAAAATGGATGAAAGTACAGGGTCGACATTTTTGTTTGCTTTCAACCATGAAAAATGGATGAAAGCGTAGGGTCGACATTTTTGCTTGCTTTCAACCATGAAAAATGGATGAAAGTATAGAGTCGACATTTTTGTTTGCTTTCAACCATGAAAAATTGATGAAAGTATAGGGTCGACAATTTTGTTTGCTTTCAACCATGAAAAATGGATGAAAGTATAGGGTCGACATTTTTGTTTGCGTTCAACCATGAAAAATGGATGAAAGTATAGGGTCGACATTTTTGTTTGCTTTCAACCATGAAAAATGGATGAAAGTATAGGGTCGACATTTTTGTTTGCGTTCAACCATGAAAAATGGATGAAAGTATAGGGTCGACATTTTTGCTTGCTTTTAACCATGAAAAATGGATGAAAGTATAGGGTCGACAATTTTGTTTGCTTTCAACCATGAAAAATGGATGAAAGTATAGGGTCGACATTTTTGTTTGCGTTCAACCATGAAAAATGGATGAAAGTATAGGGTCGGCATTTTTGTTTGCTTTCAACCATGAAAAATGGATGAAAGTATAGGGTCGACATTTTTGTTTGCGTTCAACCATGAAAAATGGATGAAAGTATAGGGTCGACATTTTTGCTTGCTTTTAACCATGAAAAATGGATGAAAGTATAGGGTCGACATTTTTGTTTGCGTTCAACCATGAAAAATGGATGAAAGTATAGACTCGACATTTTTGCTTGCTTTTAACCATGAAAAATGGATGAAAGTATAGGGTCGACAATTTTGTTTGCTTTCAACCATGAAAAATGGATGAAAGTATAGGGTCGACATTTTTGTTTGCTTTTAACCATGAAAAATGGATGAAAGTATAGGGTCGACAATTTTGTTTGCTTTCAACCATGAAAAATGGATGAAAGTATAGGGTCGACATTTTTGTTTGCGTTCAACCATGAAAAATGGATGAAAGTATAGGGTCGACATTTTTGCTTGCTTTTAACCATGAAAAATGGATGAAAGTATAGGGTCGACAATTTTGTTTGCTTTCAACCATGAAAAATGGATGAAAGTATAGGGTCGACATTTTTGTTTGCGTTCAACCATGAAAAATAGATGAAAGTATAGAGTCGACATTTTTGTTTGCTTTCAACCATGAAAAATTGATGAAAGTATAGGGTCGACAATTTTGTTTGCTTTCAACCATGAAAAATGGATGAAAGTACAGGGTCGACATTTTTGTTTGCTTTCAACCATGAAAAATGGATGAAAGCGTAGGGTCGACATTTTTGCTTGCTTTCAACCATGAAAAATGGATGAAAGTATAGAGTCGACATTTTTGTTTGCTTTCAACCATGAAAAATTGATGAAAGTATAGGGTCGACAATTTTGTTTGCTTTCAACCATGAAAAATGGATGAAAGTACGGGGTCGACATTTTTGTTTGCGTTCAACCATGAAAAATGGATGAAAGCGTAGGGTCGACATTTTTGCTTGCTTTCAACCATGAAAAATGGATGAAAGTATAGGGTCGACATTTTTGCTTGCTTTTAACCATGAAAAATGGATGAAAGTATAGGGTCGACAATTTTGTTTGCTTTCAACCATGAAAAATGGATGAAAGTATAGGGTCGACATTTTTGTTTGCGTTCAACCATGAAAAATGGATGAAAGTATAGAGTCGACATTTTTGTTTGCTTTCAACCATGAAAAATTGATGAAAGTATAGGGTCGACAATTTTGTTTGCTTTCAACCATGAAAAATGGATGAAAGTACAGGGTCGACATTTTTGTTTGCTTTCAACCATGAAAAATGGATGAAAGCGTAGGGTCGACATTTTTGCTTGCTTTCAACCATGAAAAATGGATGAAAGTATAGAATCGACATTTTTGTTTGCTTTCAACCATGAAAAATTGATGAAAGTATAGGGTCGACAATTTTGTTTGCTTTCAACCATGAAAAATTGATGAAAGTACAGGGTCGACATTTTTGTTTGCGTTCAACCATGAAAAATGGATGAAAGCGTAGGGTCGACATTTTTGCTTGCTTTCAACCATGAAAAATGGATGAAAGTATAGAGTCGACATTGTTGTTTGCTTTCAACCATAAAAAAAGGATGAAAGTGTAGGGTCGAAATTGCAAGTGTTGAGAGAATTTGTTTTTCGCTCCTGTGTTTGGTAACGACCTCGAACAACTTTTAAAGCTATAAGCAGTCTCCCATCACTAATTTAAGCCACTGGTTCCAGGAACGGGACGAAACCAGAGCCAGAAGACAAGTGCCGAAGCCACGCCTCATGCAGGACTCGAACCCGAGCAAAACCCAGATGAATGATCAGAAGTCAACGCCTTACACCATCAGACCACTGTGGCGATGGTCGGATTCCTCTCCCCAAATTTCAAAGTTGAGCAAGATAACATTTGATTAGTCAAGAATTAAAATATATTTTTTAATTAGTTTACCACGGCATAGTTGGGGTTTTTTTTATTATTTCTGACAAACTTTCTTCTTTTGCCGTTTCTTAAACAAATTCAATCAAAATCAACGACTACAGAAAAATCTACATAAAGAGTATCTAATTTTTTCCACAAGCCCCATTACTAATGAATAGTAATTCATTATATTCATTAGTAATGGGGCTTGTGGAAAAAATTAGATATTCATTAGTGTTTTAATTTCAATGTAATTGCAATAATAATTATAATAATATATGTGCATATATCTATTTTTTTTAGTTTGCGCTTTTGATGTTTCTTTAACAAATTCGATCAAAATAACCAGACATTTTATGCACACGAAGGCCCAAAATGAAATTTCCTTCCTATTTTGAATTTGAGCAAGGGGGCGTTTGGCTTCTCAACTATTAATTGAGATACTCACGTATATGCGAGATTTTTTTCTTATTTCTGGAAAGCTGCCAGATATTATATATATTTCGTGGAGTGTGTGTTGTCTTTTCATTTTTCATGTATATTTATCCAGCATCACAATTCCATTGATGGAAACTCTACAAACACAATCTAGTAGAATTACGTTGTTTTTGCTGACATTAGAAGCTAAATTCTCAACAACCTAGGCACTTCTTATTTGAGATTGAACATTTTCTAAACGTTTAGTCATTTGACAGGATTCTGTGATGTAAAGTCAATAAGTGTGTACAAGGTGCTCCTGACTTATAATTAGCATAATTAGTGTATATGGATTAGATAGATGGGGTAGAAAAGGTGACACTGGATTAGACAGAAAGTTGGATTCTAGAGGAATACTGGGTATTGAATTCTTTCAATACCAAGTGTTCCTCTGGATCAGCTCAGAGACTGTAGCGTATACTTATCTTTCCCTTTTGCTTCCTGTTACTTTATGCAAATTTTGGTTTATTCTTGTTATGCATTTTCTAATCTTAACGCTGCGGTTTCTCTCTCGGCGAATGTGTTCTGGCAACCTGACGATAGCTCAAAAGAATGAAGTATGCAAATTGAAATAAAAGCGCCGTTTGAATTGTCTGGAAGAGAGATTGCACATTAAAGACTGGAGATTGGCTGTTGGGGATTGTGTGTTGGGGATTGTGTGTTGAAGATTGGAGGTTGGAGATTGGAGGTTGGAGTTTGGAGGTTGAAGATTGGCGATTGGAGATTGATGAGAGCTGATTCCTTACGCATAGAGTTGTTTCGAACGAGCGTTGATGTGAGTCACTCACCCCCATTATTACGCCTCCTTGTTTTATAGATCTCAACTGTTTGTTGAGTTTAGCCAGATTTGACGACTATGCTGTGTCAAAAGCATTTTACTTCACTTTGATGTTAAATAGGTAGCTAATGATTACGAATTGAAGTTAAGTTCTGCATGTGATGTTTTGCTGATATGTGTGTTCCGACTAAGAACCAATAAAACAGAATGGATTCGTAAGTAAAACTTTTCATTCTGCCTGGCCGTTATTTTTATTCAGTGCCTAATTAGCTCTTTATATATATACACAGTCGAGTCACATTATTGTGACCACCTCCTACTTTTGACGTCAACAGCGTGTAGCCAATGAAAGAAAGCACGTGTCGTAAGCTGGCTTGGAGGGTATATAAGGTGTGCTGAAGGCATTCCGAAAACATATGCCTCGTTGCTCTCATATATAAAAGGAGCGATTTATCAGATTTGCAAAAACGGATGATTATCGGCTTTCGGGCCAAGGGCGGCAGTATTTCTGAAACAGCGCAATTTGTGAGCTTTTCGCGAGCTGCTGTAGATAAAGTGTATCGTGATTGGAGAAATAGCACCATTACGAGTAAGCGAGGTGGAAACTGCGGAGCACTACATGTCATTGACGTGAGAGATGAACGTCGGCTTCGAAGGAGCATGAGGGTCGATCGACACGCTACAGTTGAGCTACTCACTGGCCGAAAGAACCAGGGGGTCACCGGAAGTGTGTCTAAAACGACAGTTAAGCGGACCCTGCTGCGTATGGGGCTCCTTTGCAGACGGATGGTCATTGCACCTATGCTAACGAAGGTGCATCGGCAGAAAAGGATTATATTTGCACGGCCTTATCGGAATTGGATCCTCGCTGATTGGCAAAGAATTACCTTCACCGATGAGTCACGTTTTCTGCTTCATCGTGCGGATGGACGTTGGTGTGTAAGGCGAGAAGTATCGGAGAACAAACACTCTTCAACCACTGCTGGAAGAACACAACCTGGTGGGGGCAGCGTTATGGCCTGGGGAATGTTTTCTTGGCATTCTCTGCGTCCACTCATACCTGTGGAAACCACAGTGGACCAAATTTGTTATGAATTCAATAGTGCAGACCACATACACCCCTACATGATGATTGTCTTCCTTGGGGCGAATGGGATCTTCCAGCACGAAAATGCGACGTGTTACACAGCTAGAAATCTCCGAGAGTGGCTGGAAGAGTACAATGAAGACGTCAAAGTACTTCTCTGGTCCCCTAATTCCCCAGACTTTAACCCAATTAAGCATCTGTGGGACCACCTCGATCGTGTTGTTCGCTCTATGGATCTTCCACCACGCATCTTCCAGCAGTTGTCCGATGCACTGCAGTAAGCATGGATGGCTCCACATACCTGTGAACACATTACAGCACCTAATTGAGTCACTCCTATCCCGTCTAGCTGCTGTCGGCGCGGCACACGGCGGTTACCATTAATATTAGCTGGTGGTCACAATAATGTGACTTGATCGTGTATAATTAAGATATTCGGAACACGACGTTAAGATATACGAAAATTTCAGTAAGATTTACATGAAGCCAGTTACTGTTGAATGTTTACGCTTCAGTAAGAAGACTGCTTTTCAGTGAAGTTATGCCGGGATTTTAGTTGTACTCTAAGCAACTAATAATATCACATTCATTTAACACTAAAACCCTACAAGAAAAGCATGAAATATGACAACAGTTCCTATTTTCAGAAATAACCTCTAAAAATTTCATTAGACATTCGCAGTTAGAGGAAATTCGAGAAGGTGTACTCATTTAAGTTCTTCAAAATCATTTTTACTGTTTCATTTAAGTAAGACATTGAAGTTTTAAAATTTCAGCGGAGCCATCAGGCTTTCCAAATTTAAGCTTCATTTTAGGTTTGGGGTTATTCGTCTTTTTGTTTTCCTTTTCATGGCTCTTATGAATTACTATTGGATACCAAGAAAATGAACGAAATTTCTATAAATATATATGTGTGTAATAACATACATGTAGACTTGTGTTTTCGATATAAAAAAACAACTCTACTTGAAGCAACATTTTCACAAGGCAAATGCCCTATTTAAAATATTCACGCATCTGTAGAATCCATAGAGACTCAACACTACTTAAGCAGTATGATGGGTTACGGTTCGAAAGTACTCAATAGAAATACACAATCAATAAGTCGACTTACAACTATGCAGTCATTAGTTTATTGCTTTAGTTACGACAACTCATAGTAAAGTAGACGATTTAGAACTACTACAGACTCCTGTTAAAGTAGGAGATTCAACACATAGAACACATTTATAGACGGGTTAAGAAGGAGCTTGGGAGAAGTTTGTAATCTGTACAAATCTCTTGAGTTGCATGGTCCCCCTGCACTTATCTCATTTATAATGACATCACTCAACTCCATTCATAGCACAAATGGATAAAAATTCATGGGAGTTCAGACGTGATGTTCATAAACAAAACATAACGAGAGAACACATTATTTAAGTAAAAATTCAACGACAACGAAAGGCTAGGAAGGGAGTACACCTCACAGTAACATGTCCCAAGTAAATTAATACCTTCTATTTGTTTTTACCTTTTGTTTAGAGATTTAACGTCAATCATGAGCAACTCTTAGGGCTATAAACAGTCGACCGGCCCTAATGTGGATCCATTAGTTCCAGGGAAGGAACAGAGCCAGCTAAATCACACGACAACCATTCCTAATCCGGGAGTCGAGCATGAGCCCACCTCGGACCAATGCCTCAGACCACTCGGCCACTGAGGCGGCCATTTTAAATAAATATATGAATGAAAATTCATTGTATCGGTGAATGCGAAGGCTGAAAAATCGTGCAGACCAGCTATACTTCAGGAAAAACCTCTCAGTGCATGAATAACGAAACACATGTGCAAGTGAAGCAATACAGTGTAACATAACTATCAAAACACTTCATAGTTATGAGAAAAGCACTTATTCACTGCTCTTGTCAAACTCGAACTAAGTAAGAAAAACTCAGAAACCGATCAAAAGTAACGAGTCAGCAATAATAAAATCCTAGCAAGGGAAGTTCACATAAGCACCGCAAGATCAAATCTGTGGCCATTGTCAAATATATTTATGAAAGAAACACTGGCTAAATATTGGAGATATTACGTAGATCTGTTCAACCATTGAAAAAATTGTTTGCCCTGCAGAGAGTGAACGATCTTTAAGCACAAACAAAGATTTAAAAACTAAACTCTTAGTGCTCACGTGTCACTCTATAAATGGTGTAAATTTAGCTTTCTTCTTGAGTGCTTCAGCTGAACTTCTATTAATATTTGAACACCACACTAGGCATCTTGATTTCTATACATTGTGTTGCCCGTGTGTGCGGCCTTAATTCGAGTCTCGTTTGTCAAACAGCCCTTTGATAAATGAGACTCGAATCAAGGCCGCACACACGGGAAGAAACATCCTGATCTCTTGTCCAGCAGACGGTGATCATGGACTTGCTGCATTTTTAATTTCGAAATTCCAGTTTTCGTTCTGGTAATTTTTTTTTTTCGATTTTACTTTTAGGGTTTGGGTAACTACGCCTTCAATTATGGAATTGCTGATGGAATTGGGGCTACCAACAGCAGGACCGAAGTCGGAGATGCCCATGGCAACAAGAAGGGAAGCTACACCATCACTGACATCGACGGACGTGCACGTCGTGTAGATTATGTTGCTGATGGTCTTGGATTCCGTGCTGCAGTGAAAACCAACGAGCCTGGAACTGCTGCCAGCGCCCCAGCAGCTGCAGTCATCGCCTCTCCTTATGCCGCCCCTGTAGCACCAGTTGCCATCGGACACACTGTTGCTGCTGCACCAGTGTACGCAGGAGCACCAGGTCATTTGGGATACGCTGGTCCTCTGGGATACGCTGGTCATCTTGGATACGGTGGTCATCTTGGATACGCCGGTCATCTTGGACACGCTGGTGCTCTGGGACTCGGTTATGCTGGACATCTGGGTTACGGTGCTGGTCTAGCGAAAGCTATCTACTAAACTTTCTTCGGTAAGTTTAATAAGACTTTGACCTTTCAGTATCCACATAAAAATCCCACATCTCTTGCTCAGAAAAAAAAACCTTTTGGACATTATTATTCTAATGTCTATGATCTCAAAATAGGGATGTTAACTTCAAGAGATCTCGTATCAAAACTTAGGATTCATTTCATGGGCTACATCGTTGTAGCCAATGGCAAGCTAGGAGCATAGTGCAGATAATAAACCAGAAGCGAAGACAGTTATTTATAAGCTAAAACAACTAAATAGCTGAAAGTTGGTAAGCAGATTAAGCGTAGAAGAAATCTCGACCAATATGGTCATGCGCTGGAACCCCCATTCAATGAATTTCTCAAAGGTTTCTGCATTTAATATCGCAATATGTCAGCATATTTTCCTGAGCTTACACATTACTTAAAACGAAATCATAAAATAAAGTGTTTTCTGTAGAAACGGGTATTGTTTTGGGGAGTCCTTACTTTCGAAGGCAAATATTCTCAAAAGTGAAATACATAAAAAAAAATTTCTCACAGTAATGACCCGCAGCCTTTTGCGTGCACAACACAGTTTACATGTAATCAAATTTCCTGTAGATGACTTCCTGGCTTCAAAAAATGTAGTCTCACTAAAATTAAGGTGGAATGTAAAGATTTTTAAAAGACAGTCTGTTTCGTGAATTTAATTCCGTAGAAGACAAATGTTGAGACATTAAACATTTTCGTAGCTATATGATTGATAGTCAGGACGAAAGCCTGTATTTAAAAGCCTTCGGAATCAAATTTTAATAATTTCCTAGCGGCTACTAACGTTTTCACTGTTTTTTAACCTTTATGATGTATTGCTATTGGCATGCTTTAAAAAAAGGTGTATCACTGATTCTATTCTGTATTTGAATGGCTTTAGAACTCCTACTTAACATTAAATGATCTTCGACAGAGATCTTGTAAACATCTGAACCGTCCTCACGCAAATGGTGCGGAAGATTGTTTTTAGTCTAGGCTAAAGAGCAGTAATTCCTTGAGATCGTCACAAGAAATATCTCTGCAGTGATGATTGATGACATTTTGACTGTGTCTAGAAGCGGAATCAATCCCCATGTAATGACTGAGAAACAGATTAAACAGATCGAAACGATAACTGATAGACATACATCTCATGAGAACGTTGAACTAGCTTTCAGGTGACTATCACAGATCAAGAAACACATTTTGTTTTCGTTTCGTGGGCTAACAACCTCTGTGAGGAACTTCAAGGGCTATAAGCAGTCACCCATCCCTAATTTGGGACCACTGGTTCCAGGACAGGGAGAAAGTCAGTGCCGTAAAGCCAATGCACCACCCATGCTGCATATAGAACTGGAGCTCGGGCCCATCCGGACGAACGGGTAGAGACCAGCCGTTGGTCCATAGTGTTACCGGGGAGCCCCAATTATGGAGGTAGCTGTTTTAGCATTGTAAATAACATGATAGCCAGCGGTTGGATTGACTTCATATGTTAGGCCTATAACTGCAATGTAAGGCATATAGCTATCTTTGATTCTTATGGACAGTCAACCTCTTCCTTTTTTTCCCTCGCCTTGTGGATTTGCCTCATGAATAACTTTCTTCAGGGTCCGACTAAAAGAAAGTTCATAGATATCAGCCCAGTAAAGTAGGCCTATCTCTGGAATACTTTTAAAAGAGGGATTGCTAATTTTTGCCATATAACATCAGCCATTTCAATCTTTCTTGTAAGTTAGAACGGTAAATAATTGCATCCAGTCGTATTAAAAGCTAGCCTCTTTCTAAGTATTTGGAACTACTGCCAAGCCTTTACGATCTGTAGGGAAGTTCGCTTGACACGTAACTACATGTCGCCAAGGACACCTGTTTTTCCCTGTTCATGAACTCTGATATTCGGTCCAATTTATAGTCTTTATTCAAATCAGGACACTAATTTACAATTAATCTTTGCTTGACTTCAGTAAGTGTAAACATATCGCTACTTCCAAATTTATGAAGAGGAGGTTTGAAATCCCATTATGTTTAGTATTTTTTAGTTATCACGAAACTTATTATTAACTGTATATGATTTTGAGGGAAGTTTACATCATTTATTATTCTTTTACATAAAAATTTTCAGTATTGATTTATTTTAAAGTGATATTAATTTCTCTTTTTCTTTTCATTGCAGAATTTCATAGGTTTTTTGGAAACTGACGCATATAGGGTCGAAAGGATATTTTCGCAGTGCTAAAGGTTCTTGCCCGTCTTTTGTGCGCACAGACTGTCTACGCTATCTAAGAGTGTTTTCTTTTATGTGTGTTCGTGTGTGGATGTCCAAAGATGTTAGGGCTGTGATGCTTGGAGCTTTCTTGCTATTGAGGACCCACCGCTTATCCAACTTTCATGATGCTCAACGCATTTCCAAAGAAAATCTCTTTGTACCAAAGTCCGATCATCTAGTGCATTTATTTATTTTTCTTACTTTGCCCACTCAAAATAGCTAGGATGTCAATGCTCAAATAAAGAATTTACGAAGAGTATATTTGTGACTCGTTATTGTTGTGCAAGACAGGCCTCATTTTAAGCATATTTTCTGAGAAGTACTATCATACAGCAATTCGCGTGTTTATGCTCTCTTCTAACAGTACATTTCTAAAGCGTGTAAGCCAATTTTTAAATAAGTTGTTCCCAACATTTGAAACTAAAATGCTACAGGACCACTTTCCTAATTTTTTGTAGATTATGTACGAATTCAAACGGTGTTAATGCGTGGGAATGAACAGATCAGCAGCCAAGTTAAAGGACTTAAGAGCAGGACAACAGACTTGGGTGAGGATGAAAAACGTTAATTAGAGAAAAGTCTCGTCTTCAAAAAACTTTGATACCCGAAGCATAGTATAATTAATTACTACTTCTAATTTATTTTACGCAGATAGAATGCAAAACACAATGCAAATTACCTGGATGAAGCACCTAGCATTGGTGTAGAAAAAATGTCTTGAGGAGATGGGAAGTCCATGGATTTGATTCAACGGTGAAAACCTCCTTGAAAAAATACTAAATACTCCAAGTGAAAATAAGCCTAAAATCTTTAAAAGTGAAAATATTACAGAGAAAGAACTTTATTATAGTTAAAGTTTTTTCTCAGTAATTTTTAGTAGATACACAGTCGATTAATATTATTCTGACCACCTCCTACTTCTAACGTCACGCGTAGACAATGAAAGAAGCAAGTGTCTTGAGCTGGCTTGGGGGGGGGGGGTATATAATGTGTGAAGTAGGCATTCTGAAAACATATCACTCGTTGCTGTCATGGATAAAATCAGCGATTTATCAGATTCGCAAAAACGGGTGATTATCGGCTTTCGGGCCAAGGGATGCAGTGTTTCTGAAACAGCGCAGTTTGTGAACTGTTCAGTTGCTGCTGTAGTGAAAGTGTATCCTGAATGGAGAAATAGCACCATTGGGAATAAGCGATGTGGAAACTGCGGAGCACAACGTGAGTTTGATGAGAGAGGTGAACGTCGGCGGCGAAGGTGCGTGAGGGCCGATTGACACACTACAGTGGAGCAACTCACTGTTCGAATAAACCAGAGGGCTACCGGAAATGTGTCTAAAACGACAGTTAAGCGAACTGTGCTGCGTATGGGGCCCCGATGCAGACGGATGGTCACTGCACCTATGCTATCGAAGGTTCATAGGCAGAAAAGGCTCATATTTGCACGGCAGTTTCGGAACTGGACCTCCGCTGATTGGCAAAGGATTGCCTTTACCGATGAGTCACGTTTTCTGCTTCATCGTGCGGATGGACGCTGGCGTGTAAGGCGAGAAACATCGGAGAACAAACACTCTTCAACCACTGCTGGAAGAACACAACCTAGTGGGGGCAGCGTTATGGTCTGGGGAATGTTTTCGTGGCATTCTCTGGGTCCACTCATACCTGTGGAAGGCACTATGGACCGAATTTGTTATGAATTCATCCTTGCAGACCTCGTACACACGTACATGCTGATTGTCTTCCCTGCGATGGATGGCATCTTCCAGCACGAAAATGCGACGTTTGACATAGCTAGAAATGCCCGGGAGTGGTTGGAAGAGCACGGTGACGACTTCAAAGTACTTCCCTGGCCCTCGAATTCTCCTGACTTAAACCCAATTCAGCATCTGTGGGACCATTTCGATCGTGTTGTTCGCTCTACGGATCCTTCACCACTCACCCTCCAGCAGCTGTCAGATGCACCGCAGTCAGCATGGCTCCACATACCTGCGAACACCTTCCAGCACCTTAGTGAGTCACTCCCACCCCGTGTAGCTGCTGTCCGCGCCTCACACGGCAGTTATTCTGGAAATTAGCTGGTGGTCACAATAATGTGACCCGACTGTGACCATATATCATATTAAAAGAAAAACTGCTCCATCATCATTGCAATCATCATTGCCTACACACAAGAACTCTGCGCAATGCTGCAAGAGCCAGTTGTGTGTCATATATTAAAAATAAAAAAGCAACAAGCAACCAAATCAAATTACCATGAAACACCCAAATCCTGGAAAATCCTGCAAAACTGGAATTTTCAATTTAATGAACTGAACAAACGAACTTAACCAATCAAATTCAACCAGGAGCCCCAGGCGAATCATCAGGGAAAGATACCTGGAGCTTCTAAGTCGGAAAGTTCAGGTTTCATGAGAGTGCCTTCTCCTTTAAAAAAAATGCCAAACCACTGAAGTCCTTATTAAAATACTGAGATATTAAAGTTTTTTAGATATTACATTTTTAAATCTTCCTACCTGAACATATAAACGAACGAAACAAATGAAACTGCACAACCAAAATACCTGTCTCCACTCTTCTCTCAAAAATGTAAATAAATTGGAGAGATCACGACTAAGAGATATATCCTGTTTAAAAACCTACCTCATGATGTGTTCGTAAAGTATGAAAAACAGTCATGCACGTACTTTGAGAAAATCGACCCAAGAAACATACGTTAAGAAAATCTGTTCGGTGTAAGTAATGTAGGTTAAATGTCTCCGGGACAACTCGGAGGAAACAATATAAGGACAACAATCCTTATAAAGAGGAGATGGATACATTCGATTTTAATAATCTATTTACTTCGGTTAATCTTCAGAATTTGTACGGAGTTTTACTAGAATATTATGAAGAATTTGAAATCTCTTTAGGAGCTTGTAGAGACTATTGGGTGACTTTGTGTGAGCTTCTTTATTTTCCATAATTATGTTTTTGATGAAAAGCATCACTTGGTCCAGAAATAAGGTATCGCAATGGGAACAACTTTTTCTAGTCTGTTGGCCAATTTGTATCTACATATTTACGAAAGAGTATTTGATATTGAAGATGTTTACAACTCCAGATATGTAGATGATCTTGTTAGCTATAATGTTTCACACAGAGATATTGAGTTGGCAAAATTTTACCGAAGGGAACTACTTCTGATAAAGACAAATAGAAGCACGGAAATGACTTTTTTTGGATCTTGAGATCAATACGCAACATGGAAGAATATCAATAGGTGTTTTCGATAAGAGAACATCCTTCAATTTTAGTCCGGAAATGCTAAGCCTTTGGACCTCTAGAATTCCTAAATCTATTCATAGAAATATAATAATTTCTCAATTTTTGCATATTACAAGAATATGTAGTAATAAAGACAACACAATCAAGCGTTTGAAAAACTTGTTTGCAGTTTTAATGGCAAAATCAATAATCTTTTGGGGTTTGTAAATTTCATTTGTCTAGTCTTTTATCTTATTTCAATATCTATTCACCTTTTAAAATTTGTTTTTGTAATATCACACAATCTAAAACTGATAATTAACCATTTTCTAGAGCCACAATCAGACTGTTTTTTCCTGCGAGTAGCCACGGAGATTTTTAACCTGCATTACTTACATCCAACAGATTTTCTTGACGTATGTTTCTTGGGTAAATTTTCTGAAAGTACGTGTATCACTGATTTTCATGCTTTACGAACACACCATGAGGTAGATTTTGGAACAGGATATATCTCTTAGTCGTGACTTCTTCCATTTGTTTACAATTTTGAGAGAATACTGGTGGCAGGTATTTTGGTTGTGAAGTTTCATTTATTTTGTTGGTTTATATGTTCAGGTAGGAAAGACGGAGTTCCCTAAAAAGTTTAACATCTCAAAAAATTTAACATCTCAAAATTTTAATAAGGACGTCAGTGCTCTGGGTTTTTTTTAAAAAACAGAGGAAGCAATCTCATCAATCCTGAACTTTCCGCCTCAGGGGCTCCAAGTGTCTTTTCCTAATGATTGGCCTGGGGCTCCTGAGCCAATTTCATTTGTTAAGTTTGTTTGTTGAGTTCATTAAATTTAAAATTCCAGTTTTGCAGGATTTGGGTGTTTCACGGTAATTTGATTTGGTTGATTTTTGCTTTTATTGAAGATGCATACATTAATATTATTAATAACATCTATGAAAATGCAAGTGCAAAGGTTCGTCTATTTGAGAATACAGCACCCAAAAAAATTGGAAAAGGAGTGAGACAAGGTGACACCATATCTCCCAAACTCTTTAATGCCGCATTGCAAAATGTCTTTCAATCACTGAACTGGGAAAACAAAGGGATAAAGGCAAATTGAGATTGTCTAACGCACCTTCGTTTTGCTGATGTCGTAGTTATTTTTATAACTACCCTATCAGGGCTGCAGATTATGATCCAGGAACTTGCTGACAAGAGTAAAGAAGAGGGATTAAAAAGGAACTTTCAGAAGACAAAAGTGATGTTCAATGCTTTTACAAGAAATGAAGATTTATCAATTGATGGGGGCTGGAGAACACCGATACCTACATTTACCTTGGACAGCAGATATCAAGTGTGGGTCACATTGATGAAGAAATTAATCGATGTATAAAACTTGCCTGGAGAGCTTTTGGAAGAAACAGCGAAATTTTCAAGAGCAGTATGTCATTATGTCTTAAAAGAAAAGTGTCTGATCAATGCATCCTTCCAGTACTTTACGTACGGCGCAGAGACATGGACCTTAACTGTACATGACAGCAAATGAACTCCAGACCACAGCAAAAGAAAAAGGAGAGCGATAAACGTTACCCAAAAGTCACACTGCAAAATTATAAGATACCAATAATGAAATGTAAAACCCAAACAAATATAATATCAAATGGCTCCGAACCCCCGAACCACTCTTCAGGGAAAGACACCCGGGAGCCCGGAGTCAGTTGGGCTCGGGTTTCATGAGATAGCCTGATACCTAATTTTAAACAAAACTGTGGTTGCAACCGAATTTGGTCTTGCAAAATTTATTGGCCATCTGTCTTTCCTACCCAAACCCTCAAAGTAATACAGCAATAGATGTATAACTAAGCATAACACCACTGAAATATGGCAAATACACAATAATCTCTTACCCTGTCTTCTTAATGGACAAAGCATATTGAAACATAGAATGTAAAGGACATACATATATAAATCCAAAATAAACATAGCTCATGCTCCCCTCGTATGTATCCATTTCGTGTGAAATATGGTTATCTCATATGGCAAGTTAACCGTATTTCACACGAAATGGATACATACTAGGGGAGCATGAGCTATGTTTATTTTGGATTTATATATGCATGTCCTTTACATTCTATGTCTCAATATGCTTTGTCCATTAAGAAAACAAGGTAAGAGATTATTGTGTATTTGACATATTTCAGTGGTGTTATGTTTAGTTATACATCTATTGCTGTATTACTTTGAGGGTTCAGGTAGGAAAGACAGATGGCCAATAAATTTTGCAAGACCAAATTCGGTTGCAACCACAGTTTTGTTTAAAATTAGGTATCAGGCTATCTCATGGAACCCGAGCCCGTCTGGCTCCGGGCTCCCTGGTGTCTTTCCCTGAAGAGTGGTTCGGGGGTTCGGAGCCATTTGATATTATATTTGTTTGGGTTTTACATTTCATTATTGGTATCTTATAATTTTGCAGTGCGATTTTTGGGTAACGTTTATCGCTCTTCTTTTTCTTTTGTTGTGGTCTGGAGTTCATTTGTTGTCATATACATGTTCGGGAGGTGTTGCTTGTGGTTATTTATAAATATATGTACTATTCACTCTTGTTTTCCAGCTGCATTGCGCGGTAGCAGAGTGGTATGGGCATGTATAAAAGGAAAATAGTTTATATATAAATATCTCGCTTTAAATTCGTATTCAGTCCTCCTCAACGGAGGGGGGTATCCTGACCCGAGAACCCCTTCTTGGCTACACCGTTGGCACCTAGGATAATTAATGACCAAATTATTTCACAAACATGCACTATTTATTTATTAATTCTTGATTGTTTCTTTTGGAGTTTAACGACTACCATAAGCAACTGTATGGGCTATAAGTAACAGCCTGTACCTAATTTAGGGCCACTGATTCCTGGGAAGAGACGGATCTGCGCCATCATACAAATACACCACCCATAACTCATCCAGAACGAGCCTGGGGCCATCTCTGATGAATGATCGGATGCTAGCGTATCAGACCACTAGGTCTTCGGAACGGCGAAATCTTTACTGCTGCAAAACTAAATAACATAAAATAAATGCATAATAATTCACCGCTTTGAGGCAAAAAAAAAAAAAAAAGTTTACTTCTTCCAGACAAGGAAACAACTCTTATATTTAGTCACACCTAGATGATACATAAAGAGGGTGTACCGTCAAAATAACCCGGTTCGTAATAACCCGGCGTTTGAATAACTCAGCGTCACAATAACCCAGCGTGAAAAAAAAACGTTACAAAATAACCCAGCGTGAAAAAACCCCGTTACAAGATAACCCTTCGTCATAATAGACCCAGGTCACAATTATTGTAGGTCAGAATAACCCGCGTCATAGTAACCCATGACTTAATAACCAGCGTCAAATACTATCTCATGGTACTCTTAGACGGTAGATGGATTTTGGAATGGGTAGGGGCCGGGGTCAAGGGGGCCCTACATACAAACTTTTTATAAAATCAACAGTTTTCAATTTAGATCCACCAGATTTGGGATACTATCTCATGGTATTCCAATTTAGACGGTAGATGGATTTTTTTATTGGAGATTTAACGGCCACCGTGAGCAACTCAATGGGCTATAAGCAGTCGCCCGTCCCTAATTTAGGGTCACTGGTTCCAGGGAAAGGAGAGAGCCAGCGCCGTAAGACAAACACAACATCCATGCCTGACCGGGATTCGAACCCGGACCCCTTACGGACGAATGATCAGAGGCCAGCGCCTTAGACCACTGAGCTCCCGGGGCGGCAGATGGATTTTGGAACGGATAGGGGCCCGTGGTCAAGGTGCCCCCCCCGATACAAAATTTTCGTAAAATCTACAGTTTTCAATTTAGAACCACCAAATTTGGTATACTACTTCATGGTACTCTAACTTAGACGGTAGATGGATTTTGGAACGGGTACGGACCCGAGGTCCCAAAATTTTTGTATGGGGGCCGTCTTGCTCATGCTCAAGTTTGGTTGGTGTAAGTACTCGATAATATTTGTTTACCTCCATGTCCGTCTTATTTTTGTGAATGAACGTTTAGTAGTTTGTGCTGTGCTTTATAATTTGGAAACTTAAAAATATGAAAAAAATATGGGGGTGCAGCATATGCCCTCAGATAATTTGTTGACTTGTAGGTTGTAAATGCCGAAAATCTTCCGATCGGACCAGGAATTCTTATAGTTTACACTTTTGGTGTAACCCCTCTCCCCCAACAGGTTTCCTGAGACAACATGTGCCCTCAGATAATGTGTTGAGTTGTAGATTGAAAATGCAGAAAATCTCCCGATCGGACCAGAAATTCTTTATATTTTATCATTTTGGTGTAAGCCCCCTCTCCCAACAGGTTTCCTGGGGCTACATATACCCTCAGATAATTTGTTGAGTTATGGCTTGTAAAGACTGAAAATCTCACTATCGGACAAGAAATTCCTTATATTTTATAATTTTGGTGTAAGCCCCTCCCCCAACAGGTTTTCTGGGGCTACATATGCCCTCAGATAACTTGTTGAGTTGTAGCTTGTAAAGGCTAAAAATGTCCTATCGGACCAGAAATGCTTTATATTTTATATTTTAGGTCTCCACCCCCCCCCCCCCAGATAGGTTGCCTGAGCAGGTACATGCCCTCAGCCCTCAGATAATGTATGGAGTGAAATATTTGTTGAGTTGTAGATCGTAAACATTTTTTATAAAGAATTACATTAATTATCGCAATTAAGAAAAGACGAAATTACGGAAACTTTATATGGCTCAGATAACCAACCTCTAGGGGTCGTTGCCACTAAGCGGTCAAAAACGCAATTTTAAACGGCCCCTTAAAATTTTTTTTAAGCGGTCAAAAACGCAATTTTAAACGGCCCCTTAAAATTTTTTAACCCGTTCTTCGGTGGCCACTTCTCCTACACCCTACCTAATAAGCTGTAGGACCCCCTTTAGCTCGCAAAACAGCGGCCACTCTTCGAGGTACCGATTCGTTGAGGTGGCGATATTTAACCTAGAGTATCGGGGACCATAATGTCGACAGCAAGTCCTCCAGTTCCCGTACATTTGGGAGGGGGGGATTTTGCGCGAACCCGCTTTCTCAAGTCGAATCACAAATGTTCGATTGGGTTCATGTCAGCTGAATTTGGGGGCCAGGGTATTAACAGAAAGTCACCGGCGTATTCCTTGAATCACTCCTTGACGATTCTGGCAGTGTGGCATGTAGCATTATCTTGTTGGTAATGGACATCACCAGCAGGAAACACAGTTGCCCTGAATGGGTGAACGATATTCAGGTACCTGATTGATGTAAGAGATTATGCTGTTAGGGTAATGGGGCCTAAAGTGTCGCAAGAAAACATCGCCCACAGCATAACACTGCCGACGCCGGCGTATTTCCGCTCAACAGTGCAGCCAGCTGCAATAGACTCTGTTAGTAATCGACGTATCCGCGCACGGCCGTCTACGTAATGCACCAGGAATCTTGCTTCGTCAGACCAGGCTACTTTCTTCCAATCATCGAAGAGTACAATCTCGATGATCTAGAGCCTATTTCGTGCGTTCTTGGCGATGATGTGCAGTGAGCATGAAGACCTGGCTGGGTCATCATATAATTATGGTATCGCAAAATTTGTATTTATATTGCTATCAGCAAGAGTGGATGTACGAATCTGCTTTCCCGAGCGAACTACACCAATAAGTTTTAAAGCGTTTTTTATGTGACGTATACCGCTAATTTACATATCCGACATTCCCCTGCGTTGTTGTCATGTGACCGAAAGTGGTCCAGAGTATAAAATATGACACAGAGAAACGTTTGCCCAACAGTCAAACACACTTGCACATCGGTAGGTGAAAGATCGCAAGCGATAGTGCATTCTTTGCGAATTTCATCAAGTAAAAAGTGCTGTAAAAGCATGTGCAACGATCTGTTCTGTTCTGGGGAGAATATTGTATCGAAAAACACGTGTGGGTTTTGGTTTAGACGGTTTAAAGCAGGTGATTTTGATGTTAGCGATCGAGAACGTAGCGACGCCCTGCAGAATATTGCACATGAGGAATTGCCAGCATTGCTGGACCAAAATTCGTCTCAAACGCAAAAAGATCAATCTCAACAACTGGGGGTAACTCAACAAATCATTTCGAATCGTTTACGTGCAATGGGAAAGATTCAGAAGGAAGGAAAATGAGTGCCACATGACCTGAGCCAGAGGAACATGGATGAGCTTATCATGAAGTGTTTGAATCTCTTGAATAAACAACACAGAAAATCTTTTCTGTGGAAAATCGTTGCAGGTGATAAGAAATGGATATGGTATACCACAATCTCAAAAGCAAAAAAAAAAAAAAAAAAAAAAAAAAAAAATAAATAAATAAATAAACCACTGGGTAGACCCCGTTGAAGCAACAACTTCGACACCGAAACCCAGTATTCACTCCAAGAAAGTTCTGCTATGCATCTGGTAAGATATGAAGGATGTGCTCTATTATAAACTATTGGAACAGGGTCAAACTGTTACTGCTGATCGCTACAATAAATAGTTGTTGCGAAAATTTCAGGAAATCTGTCGAAAATGTCTATTTACAGGCAAAGGAATTACATCCCATGAAATTACCGCATAACAACGCTAGGCCGCATGTCTTGAAATCGGTCAAGAGAATGTTATTGACGCTTGGATGGGAAGTTTTGGAGCACCCGGCGTATAGTCCCGACATAGCCCCTTCAGACTAATCATTTGTTCCGATCAATGCAACATGGTTTGTCTGCTGTACGATTCCGGATATGCAACGAAGCGCAAAAATGTGTTGACGACTTCATTGCGTCACACGACGAAGTATTCTTCATGGCTGGAATCCTTCAGCTGCCCGACCGATGGCGGAAGGTGATAGATAATGACGGCGCATATTTTGATTCGTAAAGGTATAACGAAGTAAATTTCTCCGTTATTTCTGTCCACGCCAGGATTCGAACACGGATCCCCTCATTCCGGAATAAGTCACTCTACCAATTGAGCTACGCGGACGTTTTATTCTGATTCCTATCTGCCTTTATGTCGTGTGCGTCCTTCGGGCAGGTACGTCACATCTCCTGGTACGTTACAAAGGTATTGTTGTTTTCTCGCATATTATAAGTCGCGTTGTCTTAAAACACTTTAAAACGCATTTGCACAATTAACAATATAGCTGTTCTTTGGGTAAATGTGGCATTAATTGGCATATCCTAGTTGCGCTAATTAGGAAAAAAAAAAGACTAATACAAACATATATATTTTAGATACCGATTATTAATTTGTGTGAAGTTCATGTTCTCCTCGCCATTATTTCAGAATTTGATACGATTACAAAGTTTCGGAAAACTTGCGACAGCGATGAATCCAACTCTTTTCTGTTAACCCTTTCGTGACTACAACGCCCTATGGCCCCGGACATTCAGACAACCACAAGCAAGGTTAACAGACAGAAATGTTTGCTCATCCCACCTACATCGCAGAGGAAGTATCAGTCCCTTACGTAGTGACGTCACTGCAAAGGACGGGTAGACCGTCGATACAACTCAAGCACTTGCGGGAGAAGTGTTGTGAACAATTTTAAATTCAAATGCGCTTTGAATTTGAAATCTTACAGCCAAGATGGAATGGAAAAAAAAAAAAACAGCGTCAACAATACACGCAGGAAAAACTGACATCCATGTGAATATTTTATTTATTGTAAACTAAGATTTTAAAGAAAATAAGTATATATTTTTTTTAAATCTATTTAATATAAACAGGATATTGACTGGCATTTAGGAAAAGTGCAAGGATAGCGATCATAGCTTTTAAATTTAATTATATGCAACTGTAGCATTGTCTTCTTTAAATAAATTCGGGAGAAAGAAAAAACACCACAATATTATGTTAATAGCACCTCATAAAGAAATCCCTTTATGCAGAACAAATCAAAACTTCAGTAACATTCAAGGAACTCGCTTAATTAAAAAGCCTGAAATTAATTCTATTAAATGCTCCGTTATTATTTGTAATTAATCGCTTAATAGAAAAGTTAAAAAAATATTTTTTTCAAATTCTTTTCCTTTCTTTTCGTCATATTTTAATCGCTAAATTTTGAGAACTTTAAACATCGGGACCTTATTTAATGCAAAGAAATGCTTTCTTCACTCACTTTGCCATGTTCCTTAAGTAACTATTTTAACGAGTATTCTCTTCTTGGGTTGGTAAGACATTTTTTTCCTGAGAATTTTGAATTTAGTCGAATACTTAAGTGGAAAACAAACGTCTCAAGTGGAAAACAAATTCATTTTGCTTTTCGTTGCTATTAGGAGAAACAAAAAAACGAGTTTTTCCAGATTTTAACTATGGGTTATTTTGACGTCGGGATATTTTTGCCCCGGGTTATTTTGCTAACGGGTTATTGACGTCAGGCTATTTTGACGCCGGGTTACTTTGACGCCGAGTTATTTTGATGCCGGGTTATTTTTACTGGGATATTTTGACGCAGGTTATTATGTCCGGGTTAATTCGACATGTAACCCATAAAGAGAAACACTGGTACAAAGTTGCTCAAAGGAAAGATTTCCCGGATAGAGAAAATATAAATGACCACTAGTTTGCCGAACTGCTGCTGCTTAATCTCATGCCAACTGCATTCGCAATATGTGATCAAGTGAAAAAAACATGTGTCGAGCGCTTCCTTCCACTGGTGGCCCAGATTCCAAGGTGTTTGTTTATTTATGTTGACCTCCGACCGCTGGGAAAATTGTGGAGCTTGTAGAAGTGGAGAAATCTATTTTGCCTTTCGCAAACATTTTGTTCCAACGATGAGGAAAATCAAAAATGTGACACACTGACACTTAGAGAAAAGCTCAGAGATGTAAACTCAGAGTGGAAAAATTGCTTCCGTCGCCAATCGACTGCCATCAAGATGAAAGATAAATACACACCACGATTTGAATTATTTTATTCGTTTTTGCAAAACATAAGTTTGATATTCTTAGAGTACAAACCAGAATTAGAGAACAAATTCTTCTCACGCAGAATATTGTTCCATTTCTATGAATTTCTATGTCATTGTGTATTTTATAAACACAAAATCAGAAATTTAGGCGTTTTAAATTTCACAAGGATGCAGATAGTTTGTGCACTCCTTAAAATAACAATTAATTAATTGCTTGAATATCTAATTTTTTCTCTGAAATTCAAAAAGAAATATGGTTACTTTCGAAGCTTTCATTATTTATTTATCAATAAATAATTAATTGATGCCAGCTAGAACACTGAACTAGTCATTTTCGAGTTTTTTTTTCTTTTTTTTTTTTTTGTCTAACATCCTGTTCTATTTTTGACACATGAATCAAATATTTATGCTGCGCCCATGGCAAGTCGCATACAAGGACCGTCACGGTTTGAAAACAGAATTCCAGGAAAACAATTGAAATGTATTTTTGCAGAAAATAATGTGGCTGATCTTGGAAACAATTGTCGGAATTCAGCATCAAAAGAAGGCATCAGCATTTAAATTAATTTCTTTACTACATTTCACAACTAAGAAAGCAAGTCAAATTGTACTGTTTGCTTCAGGAGAAGGACTAATTTCCTGCTTAGGAAATATCTTATTTTAGTACAAAAATGGGGTTTTCTTTTGAGCGCTATCTTCCTGAGTGTGCAAAATCCTCCTTCGAGCAACCGTTGCAAAAACACTTTCTCTTTGGGTGAGTTTACTTTCAAAAAATGAGCATTTTGTTTTCAACAATTATTTCCTCAACTGGTGGGTTTATACATGTTAAAACACAAATCAAATTGCTTAGACTTCTTTTAAATAGAAAAAAATTCTATGATAAGATAATTCATGTTGTAACGGAGATTTACCATGTTATGTACCAAACCCATGGCGACAATACATTCGAACACTTAGACCACCTAAGAACACTTAACTGAATCTAAAGACTTTAAGATATAAAAACTATATATGTTTTACCACGTAATTATTACTACTTTGCGTTGCTATGGTAACTACACGTGACTAACCCTGTATGTATTATAAGGTCCCACTCGCAGGAAATCTGAGCTCACTTGTTGGCTTGATAATGGCCCCTTGGGGGGACCGAAAGTGCTCGCCTTTTAACTTTTAACTTTTTAATATGCTCTTGGCCGTACATAGATGTTTTTAATTTCGAATAAAAGTGTTTGTTCATTGAGGACGGGTATGTGCAGTTGCAGAGTATCTTTGTATTCGTGCTTAAGATAGATATTTATTGCGTCCTAGAGAACAAAATTAAATTTAGATAAATAAAACTAAATCGTGCCGAATTGTTACGTTTCTGGACAGTCAAATCCGTGTGTCATCGAAATGAAACATGCGGCCCCGACGGCGTAGTAGTCTAAGCGATGGCTTCTGATCATTCGTCCAAGATGGGCCCGGGTTCGAATCCCGGTGATAAATGGATGTTGTGTTTGTCTTACGGCGCTGGCTGTCTCCCTTCCCTGGAACTAGTGGTCCTAAATTAGGGACGGGCGACTGCTTATAGGCCATTGAGTTGCTCACGGTAGACTTTACACCTTCGATCAAAAAAAAATAATAATAATAAAAAAAAAAATAAAAACAAAGATCCCACTGATGAAGCAGATGACATTACGAGGTCCTAAAAATATTTTGGCGCAGTGGTCTAAGGCGCTGGCTTATGATCTTTCGCCTTAGTTGGGTACGGGTTCGAATCCCGGTGAGGCATGGATGTTTGTGTTTCTCTTTCAGCACTGGCTCACAAAGTGTTATTTGATCAGCATGACTCTCTGTGTACATTGATCATTTAGCATACTGTAAAAACCATGTTTGATGTGTACTTGTTCATAAGTGTTACTTGATCAACACTGATCTCTCTGTGTACATTGGCCTTTTTTTTTTTTTAAGGTTTAACGACTACCGTGAGAAACTCAATGGGCTATAAGCAGTCGCCCGTCCCTAATTTAGGGTCACTGGTTCCAGGGAAGGGAGAGAGCCAGTGCCGTAAGACAAACACAACATCCATGCCTCACGGGATTCGAACCCGGACCCCTTTTGGACGAATGATCATAGGCCATCGCTTAGACCACTGTGCCAACGGGGCGGCATTGGTCATTTAGCATACTATAAAAACCATGCTTGATGTGTACTAGTTCATAAGTGTTACTTGATCAACACTGGTCTCTCTATACATTGGTCATTTTGCATACTGTAAAAACTATGCTTGATGTGTACTTGTTCATAAGAGTTATTTGATCAACATGACTCTCTGTGTACATTGGTCATTTAGCATACTGTAAAAACCATGCTTGATGTGTACTTGTTCATAAGTGTTACTTGATCAACACTGGTCTCTCTGTGTACATTGGTCATTTAGCATACTGTAAAAACCATGCTTGATGTGTACTAGTTCATAAGTGTTACTTGATCAACACTGGTCTCTCTGTGTACATTAGTCATTTAGTATACTGTAAAAACCATGCTTGATGTGTACTAGTTCATAAGTGTTCCTTGATCAACACTGGTCCCTCTGTGTACATTGGTCATTTAGCATACTGTAAAACCATGCTTGATGTGTACTTGTTCATAAGTGTTACTTGATCAACACTGGTCTCTCTGTGTACATTAGTCATTTAGTATACTGTAAAAACCATGCTTGATGTGTACTAGTTCATAAGTGTTCCTTGATCAACACTGGTCCCTCTGTGTACATTGGTCATTTAGCATACTGTAAAACCATGCTTGATGTGTACTAGTTCATAAGTGTTACTTGATCAACAGTGGTCTCTCTGTGTACATTGGCCATTTAGTATACTGTTAGAACCATGCTTGGTGTGTACTAGTTCATAAGTGTTACTTGATCAACACTGGTCTCTCTGTCTACATTGCCCATTTAGCATACTGTAAAACCCGTGTTTGATGTGTACTTGTTCATAAGTGTTACTTGATCAAACAGTGGTCTCTCTGTGTACATTGGTCATTTAACATACTGTAAAAACCATGCTTGATGTGTACTTGTTCATAATTGTTTCTTGATCAACACTGGTCTCTCTGTGTACATTGGTCATTTAGCATACTGTAAAAACCCATGCTTGATGTGTACTAGTTCATAAGTGTTACTTGATCAACATTGGTCTCTCTGTGTACATTGACCATTTAGCATACTGTTAAACCCGTGTTTGATGTGTACTTGTTCATAAGTGTTCCTTGATCAACACTGAACTCTTTGTATACATTGGTCATTTAGCATACTGTAAAAACCATACTTGATGTGTACTTGTTCATAAGTGTTACTTGATCATCGCTGGTCTTTCTGTGTACATTGGTCATTTAGCATACTGTAAAAACCATGTTTGATGTGTACTTGTTCATAAGTGTTACTTGATCAACACTGGTCTCTCTGTGTACATTGGTTATTTAGCATACTGTAAAAACCATGCTTGATGTGTACTTGTTCATAAGTGTTACTTGATCAACACTGGTCTCTCTGTGTAAATTGATCAATTGTCACACTGTAAAACGTACGATATGTACTTATTGACGTGAAAAATCTGTATCCTGTCTATGTCTGCCTGTTTGTTATGTCTCTGTACCACCAGGTTCAATAAATTATTAAAAAAAACCAATAATAAAAAAAATGAAACATAGACGCGGGTAGATAATGACCTGCAGTATTCGCCGAAGCGAGGGTGGCGCTGTAGTAACCACACATAACAGAGAAATTCAGATTGCGAAGCATTTCACTGGTGCGATGCTTTGGATGTGAGTAATATCAAAGAAACGTAAACGACTTATCTCATGGATACCTCCAAGCAGGCACAGCGAGCCGTGATCCAATTTCTGACAAAAAAGGGAATCTGATCGGCAGAAATCTTACGACGCATGCAGGTGGTTTACGGGAATGGTTGCATTAAATGCAGTATGGTCTTTAAATGGTGCAATAATTTCAGGGTGGACGTGAAGGATCTGTCAAGATCTAGCTAAGCACACGCAGCCCTGACATTGGACACAATCGAAGCAGTGGACGAACCGGTGACAGTTAACCGCAGAATAACAATGAGCGAGTTAGCAGCTATAACAGACATCAGCAGGGTTCCATTGGCGTAATCTTGCACTAAGAACTGTTGTTTTCGAAAATGTTCACGCAGTGGGTTCCAAAGTACCTAGCAAAGGATCCATTAACTTATCGACTGATGGAACATCAGCCTAAATGTTAGGGGTGCCTATTTCTAGCGCTACAGCGCTAGAAATATACACTGGCGGAAAATGAAAAAATAACACCAAGAAGGAAACGTCTGATACCAACGAAATTTATACAGCATAATAACGGAATACAGAGGATAACGTGATCAAAACATTATGGCAAAATACAGCTGTATTTGCTGGTAAACGGAAAAATAACATTTCCATGTAACATGGTTAGTACGAGGTTGAACCGCCATGAACTGCGTCACATTGTGCAATTCTGGCATGGAGTCTGTCGTACAGATGTTGGATGTAAGTTTGGGGTATTGAGTTCCAAGCATCCTCAACCTAGACGCGTAAATCGGGGATGGTCGTGGCTGGCCGTGGAGACCGGATAAGTCGTTGTCCCATAAAATCCAACACTTGCTCAATGGGTGACAAATCCGGTGAACGTGCAGGCCATGGAAGTTGTCTCACACCCTGAAGTGCATGTTGCGTTGCACGTGCCGTGTGTGGGCGTGCGTTATCTTGCTGGAAAGCACCACGATGGACCGACCTTATAAATGGCACAACAATGGGCTGAATGATGTTGTTGATGTAGGAGGTGCTGTTTAACGTACCCGGTACAAACACTAGTTGTGTACGGGAGTGATAGCTGATCGCTCCCCACAGTAGGAGACCAAGTGTAGGCCCTGTGTGTAGCTGGCGGATGAAAGAAGGGTGTAGATGCTCCCCTGTGCGTCTGCGAACACGCATACGGCCATCGGAGGCTCTCAAGCAGAATCTGCTTTCACCGCTGAACACGACTGATCGCCATTGCGTTCTCTAGTGCAGATGTTCGCGACACCACTGCAGCCGTTCCTGACGGTGGGCTGGAGTCAGAGGTACACATGCCAGAGACACACGTGCACGTAGTCCTGCATCCAGTAGACGGTTGCGGATTGTTTGCACAGTCACCCCAGGTGCAACGGCAGCTCGGATTTGCGACGCAGTGGATGTTCTGCTTGACAACGCCGCTCTTTTTATGCGTCGATCGGTCCGCTCATCAGTCCGTCTGTGACTCCCTATTCCACGTCTTCTCGTGTGGGAATGTTCCTTGGACCATCTACGCAACCATCGTACCACCACCGATACTTCCCGTCCAATTCGCTCCGCAATACGACGATACGACCACCTGTCATCGCGGAATCCGACTAGATGACCTCGCTCAAAGTCCGATAACTGCTGAAATCGTACACGTCTTCCATGTCCAGGCATTGCAGCTTCTTCAGGGTCTTCGCACATGTCCGTACGCAGACGACTGATTACATTCACTTCGTCGTACTCCTTAAATACCACCGACGATAATTTGCATATTATGCCATGCTGTGGCGTAAGCGCTCACCTGTTGGTCCCGAAATTAACATCACACCTACGTAAACTTTGACTCTATTAACATATGTAAATTTCATGATCGTCCGCCAATTCTTACTTGGTGTTCTTTTTTCTCTTTCCGCCAGTGTATGTACGAGGGCTATGCTGAAATTAATGAGTAACAATGGTTTAAAATTGACAGTTGTAATGATTGAAAAAATTAGTACGATACCTTAATTTATTTTTCTTCGAAATCCCCGTTCCTTTGGACACATTTTCCTCATCGTGCTGGCGGTTTAAAAATACCCTTGCGAAAAAACACCGCTCCAGTCACACGATGACACCAACGTCCTGTTTCTTGTATTGCTTCCGTGCTCTGGTAGCGCTATCTGCGCATCTGGTTCTTTAGGAATTTTAAAGTATGTTAGTCTGAAGGTGCTAGATCTGGACTGTAAGCAAGGTGAGGTAAAAGTTCCCATCCGAATTTATGCATTTTTTCCGATGTCAAACGAGCAGAGTGGGATCTAGCGTTGTCATACTAGAGGATGACTTTCTTTCGCAACAGTTTATCAGGCAATGCGCGGACACAACCAGCAACATTTACGGTTTGTCCAGGCTCTAAAAAAATCAACCAGAATGCACCCATCTGCGTTCCAAAAGTCAGTTCCTATAACCTTCGCAGCTGATGGAATTGTGTTTGGTTTCTTCCAAGGAGGTTAGAAGAAGGAGGAGGTGTCAACTGCAACTCTCCGTGGGCTGCTGACGTGACGCCACTTTTATCAGCTGACTACGCCAATGCGTCCAACCCTAGAATTTCCTGTACATCTCTATGAGGAAATCGTGATTTTGAAAGGGTTTTTCGGACCCTTGCTCTACACATACAGTCATGAAAAAAAATTGAGGCTGAAATATTCATTCCCATAATTCAAAAAATCCAAAAAAATAAAAAAACAAACGAATATGTGTTGGTATTTCTTTAAAAAAATGAACAAAATAATGATTTTTTGAGCTGAAATGCATACTGCTCATGGTTACTTGCATACTGCGTTTCTGCAAGTAGCCATGTTTAAAATATTACCGAAACTCTAATGTTGAGAAATACGAAGTCCGAAATATTCCTTGTTTGTATCCTTGTTTTGCATGGTTTGCATGCGCTAAGCGTAACTGATTCAGGCACAGGAAGTGACGTCACGTTGCCGAAATCCCGTCAAACTCACACTACCTCAGAGAGAGTATCAAAACAGCTGATCTGTTTCGGCTTTACTCAAAACGGGTCTTTTCACCGCCTCTTCTTCTAACCTCCTTGGTTTCTTCCTGCTTGGTGAATGGAGATGTTGCCATTCCATGCTCTGGCGGTTTGTTTCATGTTCGAAATGGTGAAACTAACTTTCGTCACCTCCCACAACACTGTGCAAAAAAAAAAAAAAAAAATCAAAACTCCAAAACCAAATTAAATAGTCTTCATAACTCAAATCGGTAACGCCAAAACTAAATAATATAGTATTCAGTATACGGTCTTTAATTAAGCCTATATATACACTATCTATCTGGGATGTAAGATCAGGTGATGCGTAACATCACAGCCTCTCCTTGACAAGAGTCAACCCCGCCTTCTCGTGGTACATCCTGTTCCCACTAAAGGGGCTCTGACGACCGCCAATAGCGGTATAACTATACCATCGGGATTAGAGGAAATGCTATCCCACACTCACCAACCCGCTTGGCCAGCGTGGTGAGTTATGGCCAAACCCCTCCAAAATGACTCTACAACTTAAATCTTCGCCCTCAGTCTCCGGCAGCTGGAATGTACCTGGCCAAGGCAGCGGCCAGTGCGACATGAAGGCAGGGGGTGCTAAAAATCACCGGAGGACCGGACTAGGCTGCCATCTGATGCTGACCTTGGCTACGTATAATGGACGCTATCTATCTTCTGATTCAAGGCTTCTTGAATTGGAAGAGAAACTACAAAGGATCAAGTGGGACATCGTCGGGCTAAGTGAGGTAAGGAGAAAAGGAGAAGATCTCATTGAACTGAAAAGTGGACATCTCTTCTACTATCGTGGGACTGATACTGGCAGAACTAGTGGTTTTGGATTTATAATAAACAAGAAACTGAAGGATAAAGTTGTAGAAGTTGAAAGTTCCTCTGACAGAGCTGCACGACTCGTTATCCAACTCTCGAGAAGATACCAGGCTCAGATTATTCAAACTTATGCACCCACCACAAGTCATCCTGAAAGAAGAAATTGAAGAATTTTATGAGGAAATTCGTCATCTAAATAATAAAGGTAAGCAGCACTTAAAGATAATTATGGGAGATTTCAATGCAAAAATAGGGCAACGGCAACAGAATGAAACTTCAGTAGGTAAATTCGGTCACGGCAACAGAAACCAGCGTGGAAATACTCTCGTAGATTTTCCAGAGGCAGATGGGTTTTTCATCTTGAACTCCTTTTTCAAGAAAAGGCCACACAGGAAATAGACATGGAAACATCCAAATGGGACGACAAGTGAAATTGATTTTATTATGTGTAACAAAAAATGTGTCGTAGAAGAATGCAGTGTGCTAAACACGTTCAACACAGGTAGTGCCCATAAATTGGTGAGATGTAAGATGCACCTCAACACTACACTCGAACGTGGCAAGATCATAAGACAAACAAAATGTATTGACATAACCAACCTTAAAAACACCATAATGCCTTCAAGTTGGAACTGAAGAACAGATTCTCTGCTTTAGAAGGCCTAACATCGGAAAAAGTGGATATATCTGAAGTTAACAGAAAAGTAACCAAAGCTCTTATGGAAACAGCAACAAAATTAGCTGGGCCTAAGAACAAGTTGCATGTGAACAAATTATCAGGAAAAACGAAAATGTTGATGCAAAAAAGAAGAGAGATAAGGACAACTACAGAAGATGTGACTTCCAAAGTGGAATATATAGAGCTATGCAAGACAGTACGAAAAAGTATCACTGAAGACGTAAGGAAATTCAACTGTGAATTAGTAAGGAAAGCAATTGAAAGCAACCAAAGCCTAAAGATAGCAAAGGGACATCTCAGTAAGAGAAGAAAACAGATTATGGCACTGAGAAAAGAAGATGGTTCTGTAACAAGAAATAGACGCGAAATTTTGACAAAAGTGAAAGATTTCTACTCCAAATTATATGAAAGGGATGATACATGTACTCCAGACTTCATTGAAAGGTACCAGTACCAGAGTTCTTCCAGTCCTTCCAGCAGAAGTTGCACATGCAATCAAGAACATGAAGCGGGGAAAAGCTCCAGGAGAAGATGGAATTACTGTAGACATCATACAAGAAGCAAGTGGAGAAATCGAAACAGTACTCGCCCAAATTTTCACTCGATGCCTTAATGAAATTAAGATTCCTGAGGATTGGAACAACACTACAATGATCTTGCTACATAAAAAAGGGGACATTGAGGATCTCTGGAACTACAGACCTATCAGCCTCCTATCAGTGGTTTATAAAATCTTCACTAAAGTTCTTTTACACCACATGAAGGTGACACTGGACATGGCTCAACCGAGAGAACAAGCTGGATTCAGGAGTGGCTACAGCATAATAGATCATATCCACGTACTGAGAGAACTAATTGAAAGAGTGAGGGAACATGAACTTCCATTGTGCATGGCTTTTATCGATTATGAAAAAGGCCTTTGATTCGGTGAAACCATCAGCAGTTACAATGCCTTTGAAATCCTGCGGTATTGAAGATGCATACATTAATGTCATTAATACCATCTATGAAAATGCAAGTGCAAAGATTCGGCTGTTTGAAAATACAACACACATAAAAATTGGAACAGGAGTGAGACAAGGTGACACCATATCTCCGAAGCTCTTTAAAGCTACATTGGAAAATGCCTTTCAATCACTGAACTGGGAAAACAAAGGGATAAAGATTAATGGAGATTATATAACCTACCCTCGTTTTGCTGATGACATAGTCATTTTTGCAACTACCCCATCAGAGCTGTAGAGTATGATCCAGGAACTTGCTGACAAGAGTAGAGAAGTGGGATTGAAAATGAACTTCCAGAAGACAAAAGTGATGTTCAATGCTTTTACAAGAAATGAAGATTTATCGATTGATGGAGAAAAGCTGGAGATAACAGACACGTACGTTTATCTTGGACAGCAGATATCAAGTGATGGTCACATTGATGAAGAAATTAATCGGCGTACAAAACTTGCCTGGAGAGTTTCTGGAAGAAACAGCATAATTTTCAAGTGCAATATGCCATTATGTCTTAAAAGAAAAGTGTTTGATCAATGCATCCTTTCAGTGCTTACGTATGGTGCAGAGACGTGGACCTTAACTATAAGAGACATACAAAGGCTGCAGACAACTCAAAGCCGCATGGAGAGGTGCATGCTTGGTGTAACCAGGAGAGATAAGAAGAGGAACTCGTGGATCCGAAAAATGACAAGAATGGAAGACATCATGATCAGAGTTAAATCCCTGAAATGGCAATGGGCTGGACATACTGCCAGAAGGACAGACCATCGATGCACAGCCCAAATTTTAGATTGGTTTCCAATGGACAGGAAAGGACACAGAAGAAGACCACATGGAAGATGGGTCGATAAAATTCGAAAGTATGCGGGAGTGACATGGAGGAGAGTGGCACAAGACAGACCGTTGTGGAGGAAACTTGGGGAGACCTTCGTCCAGCAGTCGATTGATAATGGTTGACAATGATGATGATGATGATGATGATGATACACTATCTACCAACAAGTAATTGGACACCTGTGATAGCAAAGGAAAACGAAGTTTATTCACCTTCAATAGTTGGTGGAGCCTCCACGAGCGGCGATTACAGCGGCGACCCTCCAGGGCATACTCTCAACCAGGCGTTGTACGACGGCTAGCGGTATTTTCTTCCACTCGGCTTGGAGAAGACAGGTTAGTTCCTTCACCGATTTTGGACGGTGGGAGGCACCCCTTAAGTCGACGCTCCAACTCGTCCCAGAAGTGCTCGATAGGGTTAAAGTCTGGGTTCTGCGCAGGCTAGTTCATTAAATTAACCCCATTGTCACCATACCAAGCCATGGTGGACCTCGTAACATAACAGGTGGCATTGTCGACCTGAAAGTAACATGGGTCCACCTCGTAAAACTGCCCCAACGTAGGAAGCGCATGGTCATCCAAAATGGTGCAGTAGGTCTCGGCGTTGAGTCTACCAGGAATTGCGACAAAGGGTCCCATGCCATACCAGGAGAAACACTTCCATAGCATAATTCCACCGCCGCCGAACTTCACAGTTGGCACAATACATTCCGGCAGGAGGCGTTCTCCAGGCAGACGCCGAACCCAGACCCTGCCATCGGAATGGTAGAGGGTGAACCTTGATTCGTCACTCCAAGGAACCTGTTTCCACTGTTCAACGGCCCACTGTCGACATTCTTTGCACCACGTTAGCCGAGCAGCGCTATTGAACTTGGTGATCAAGGGCTTGTGGGCGGCAGCACGTTCATGATAACTGAGCAGATGGGCTTCTTTACGGATGGTATTCATCGAAAGAACACTCCCGGATGCCTGTTGAAACTCCTCGCGGATGTGGCCCATTGATTTGGTGATGTTCTTCCGAATTTCTCTGGTCAGCACCCGTCGGTCTCTAACTCCCAGTTTTGTTTGTCTGCTGGGTTCGGGGCACATTCCGACAGTCACCTCTCAT
Source organism: Macrothele yani (assembly GCA_039090855.1). Lineage (NCBI taxonomy): Eukaryota > Metazoa > Arthropoda > Arachnida > Araneae > Macrothelidae > Macrothele > Macrothele yani. The sequence goes on along the minus strand of CM077004.1, from coordinate 118,154,678 downwards.
CTTCCACTTGCCAATCACGTAAGCCACTGTCGATTTTGGGTACTTCAACTCGCTGGATATGTCACGTATGGATCGGCCATTTCTGTGATACCCGACGATTACACCTTTCTCGAAATCAGAGAGCTCCGAACTGCCTGGCATTTTGCATGCGACTGGTTGCACTGTTGTTCCCCACACAATATTTAACGGCAGCGGCCGTGACGTGTATCAGAACCGCAGATATCGTCGATTGCAGGTGTGTCCAATTACTTGTTGGTAGATAGTGTATTAGGTCTATGTTCAAAATTAAAACTTATTTGAGAGGGATGAAAAGCAAGATGTGATCAACCGTTAATGAGGTAATTTTTGAAAGCGGTTGCAGTGATTTATAAGGGTTAGTAACAATTCGCCAAAGGCAATTAAAAGTTAGGAACGTATTTAAGAATGCTCTTGCTTTTTTACGCTTTCCAACCGTAGGTTAGATAACCGTATATGCTCCAGCTTTGTCCGTCTGTCTGTTGTCCACATGATAACTGATGATAGGAGAGCACATTGGGGCACCTTCGGTTTCCGTAGGTGCACCAATGGGCTCTCATCTGTCTGCGGTTCTTGCAGAAGCAGTGCTGCGTCCTCTCGAGAATAAAATTCTAAATGACCCTGGACCAATACCTTTAACATGATACAGGTATGCAGATGACATATGTTTTGTCTGGCACCATGGTAGAAATTCACTAGACTCTTTTCTGAGAAGGGTTAACGGAATACATACCTCTATCAACTTTACCATGGAACTCTAAAATGCAAGTAAATTACCGTATCTTGACGTGTTTCTGCACAGATCAGAAAATGGAAATTTACTCACTAGTGTATACTGTATTATAAACCGTGTGCGGTTCGAAAATTTTCCTGCATCAGACACATTTTCACCTTGGAAATATAAAACTAGCGTATTTCGAACCCGTCTAAAAAGAGCAATCCAGTTTTCTTCAGATAATGAAGCCAAAGAAATAGAAATTAGAAACATCTTTAATCAAGCAGCATCTGCTGGTTTTAGGAAAGAACTCATAACTTCGATCCTTTATAAAGTAACGAACCGCATTAATGCACCGATTCGCAAGCGCCATGTATACTTTGCACTGAAGAGCAATTGAATTAGATATATCTGTCTAGTAACGCGTAGCACCACCTTTCGCCCTGATGACTGCGGCGATTCGTCTCGGCATGGACTCGACAAGACACCGGTAGCGTTGGGAAGCCATACGGATCCACGACCCCTCAACAAGCTCCCATAATTCACGAAGATTTGATGGAGGGGTGAGAGCCTCGAACATCTCTCTCGATGGCATCCCAGATGTGCTCGATGGGATTGAGGTCAGGTGGCCTAGCTGGTCAAGGAAGCGAGTTCCCGTCGGAAGAGTGTTCATCCAACCATTCGGACAGAATTCGGGAGCGATGGCACGGTGCATTGTCTTGTTGCAGGATGTGGTCCCCATTGGGATGTTGAAGACACACAAACGAGAGCAAATGGTCGTCCAAGATATCCCGGTAACGTTGACCTGTGAAGGACGATGCCACACGTACCAGGGGTCCCATTTCAGTCCACGTAAACAGTCCCCAGACGAGAATGCCACCCCCACCAGCTTGAAGAGTACCCTGCTGGCAAGAAGAATCCATCGCTTCTTGTGGTTTGCGCCGTACTCGTATCCTGCCATCATCATGTACCAACGTGAATCTAGACTCATCAGTCCAGGCAACATTTTTCCACATGTCTAGGGTCCAGTGGCGATGTTCACGCGCCCATGATAATCTTTGCACCCTGTGATGTGCGGTCAGCAGCGGTACCCTCGTGGGACGATGGCTTCTGTACCACATAGCGAGGAGATGGTACTGGATGGTGTGGCTGCTTAAACGTTTTTGTGCACCAGCGTTAAATTGCCGAGAGATTTCTTGCACTGTGGCCCGTCTGCCCGCTGTTACAATGCGAGCTAGCCGACGATGACCCCGCTCATCCACACGCTGTTGTCCACGGCAGTTGGCCTTTGCAGGGATGGTTTTACCGGATTCGATGTACTCACGGTGCACCCGTGACACAGTGGCTCGTGAAAATTCCAGTGCTTGCACGACTCCCAAGATGGAGTGACCCATTCATGGGGCCCCGACAATTAGCCCACGATCAAATGCGCTTAGATCCTTCGTCTTACCTATACTGCGTCCGACTCTTACTGATTCCCGTCGCATCACTCCTTATATTGTCGGATCGCTGCATACGACATGTCGTTTCCGTTTACAGGGCCGCCCACAGCGCTACATTTGCATAACGCCAGCTGTCTCTAATTCAATTGCTCTTCAGTGTATGGGATCCCTACAATACGCACCCGGCTTCACATTTGTTTTAAAAAATGGCTTAAAGAAACTAGGAATGGACATCGGCAGTAAAACAATTACATCAGTTATGAATATGCTTTCCCCCGTGAGAGAAGTTTGCCTTGACCAGAAAGCTGGTGGATACCCCATTCCAATAGAATGTCCCGACGGAAAACAAAAGTGCTACATAGGGATGATAAAAAGATCATTTGATACCAGAGTAGCAGAGCACAAACGGAACTTGAGAAACTCTTCCCTCTCCAGAGAAGTTTGCCTAAGAAACGCAATACCACAATGGACAAGTTATAAACAGATAGCGCCATACACCACTCATTTTGAGGCCGCCTATAGAGAATCAGTTGAAATCTTCACAACGACTTCCGCATGCAACGATACTGTTTCCTGTGACGTGCACTCTCTATGGACGGATTTCTTGTAATGTCAAGACCGAATTTTCATTACGCTTTGTTTTTACTTTGTTGACATTTTGTCTCGCGCTTTTCCCGTTCTGAACAATGTGAACTTAACTCAGTGCAAGTATATGTAAGTGTATGCTTTCAAAATGTTAACGATCAATGTTGATTCTCTCCGCATTTGTTAGATACACTGCTGGCCACCCAAAATGCAACATCACGAAGGAAGCATCCGATTGGCCTGAAATTCGCAGCATGCGTAGCCCACGAGAGGACATGCAAACGATTAGCATTGCAGGGAATATAAAAATCATGTGCGCCCGGCACGCTACCGAGAAGCACTATGAGAAGGGGGCACAGAAGGCGGGGTGTAAGTAGTGGAAGTGTGTTGTGCTGCCGGAATTATGCGCGGGAAGCTTCCTGATGCCTCGTCGCAGAATACAGCAGTCATTCCAGCACGTTTCGGAGTTCGACAGAGGACGAATACTGGCTCTTCGCGACAGCGGTTTATCGTACCGAGACATCGGCGCCCGTGTGTGACGACATCCAGCCACAGTGAGGCCCGTATGGATTCGGAGGGTGCAGGAGGGACGGACGGACCGACGTGAACGATTGCCGCAGCCCACCAACGAACGAGAGGACCGGCATGTTATGCGGTGGGCATTGACGGCTCGCATCGCCACATCACGAACGTTAGCGCAGGCATTAGAGTGTGTTGCGCAACAACCTGTGTCAGCACGTACCGTTTGACGTCGTCTGCAGGAGCGGGGACTTGTCGCACGGCGCATATTGTTCCGATTACCATTGACGCTACACCAACGGCGAGTGCGGCGGCAGTGGCCGCACCTGGACTATGGAATGGCACGACATTGTCTTCTCCGACGAATCTAGCTTATGCCTGCAACCCCACGATGGTTGGATCCGCGTGTGGCGGCACCGCGGCGAGAGACTCTATGACGCCTGCATTATGCATCGCCATACCAGTCCGTGGCAGGGCGGTATAGTTTGGGGTGCAATCGGATATGACACCCGCACCCCTCTGGTACGCATCGCCGGTACACTCAACAGCTACCGCTACATCTCCTACGTTTTGGAGCCTGTAGTCCTCCCTTACCTACAGGACCTGCCAGCGGCCACGCTTTAACAGGACAATGTGCTCCCACATGTAACACGCATCGTGCAACGATTCTTCACGGCCCACCAGGTATCACTGCTGCTGTGGCCCGCCTGTTCTCTCGACATGTCGCCCATCGAACATGTCTGGTCACTCATCGGCAACCGTGTGGCTCGGCAAGCACCACCTGCGGCTACGCCTGATGAACTCTGGCAACATGTGGAAGCAACCTGGACCGACATACCCCAAGCCCACATCCAAAGCCTCTTTCGTTCGATGCCGCGACATGTAGCGGTCGTTATTTCCAGCCATGGGGGCCACACGAACTGTTGATGTCTGCGTGTTCCGCAAGTCGCACGGGCCTGTAAGCTCAATCCATTCATCTTTGTATCTGTTGTTATGTGTCCATTAAATCTGGCTTTGCTTTGTGTAATCCTTCTTGGTGTTGCATTTTGGGTGGCCAGCAGTGTGTTAATCAGCCTTGACAAAGCCACACGTTTGTGCGCGAAAGCTTGGCCATACCAAATTGTTTTCCTTCACCAATAAAACCCTAAGGATCTGTTCCTAACCTCATTAACTTGGTGTATTTTTGTGCTCATCTCTTACTTTTTATCTTAAAACTTTAGTATGTTGTTCCAGAGGTATGCTGAACCAATTCTGTTTAATTTGACCGAAATGGGGTCAAAGGTCAGGGCACAGGAGCGAGATTTATTCCACAGCCATTATCTTCATAATTTGAGTAATTATTTCTGGTATGTCGGAAAGCATATGATAATCAATGCATTGCATGATTTTACTAACTTGTTATTTTTGAATTTTTAATAGAAGTGGAAGATCTGTTGCAAGGTATCTTTCGTTCTTCAAGTTCCTGAAAACTTATTATGTTCAAATTCCGTAAATTTTCCATGTACTCTACAAATTCTCTATAGTATGAAACTCGAGTCTTGTGGTGTTAAGAATTGGGCAAATAAAGCAATATAGCTGCAGTGAGATATTTCACGTGGGGAACAAAGATTATTGGATCGCCTTCTGTATACGTTAGCTATGGTGGCAATCACTGACCCTTAGAAAGTAAGTGGAATTTCAATTAATATTTATTTTGCAAAAATTTTCTAAGTTTCATGCGCTTAATGTTTGACAGAGGAATGCGTCATACAGACAGGATACAGAAAAGTAAAAAGTTTAAATTTTCCGTTCTTACATCTCTTTGTATCCTCACGGGATATGTGCCCAACTTAAATCCTCTTCAATGCCGTTTTTTTTTGTGGTGGTGGTGGTTGAGGGGATTTTATGGGCACCATGAGTAGCTCAAGGGGCTAAAGGCATTCGTCCGTTCTTAATTTTGGGCCGTTAGTTCTGGCGGGGAAAAGTTATGGGTGTGCGGTTATCATTCAATGGTCAAGGGTTCGACTGCTCATTCGGCAGTCGAACCCTTGCCCAGATCGGAAGACTGGCCGGAAACCTGTGCATCTGGCCACCAAGGTGTCCCTAACACCAGACTGAGCCCCTAAATTAACCAGGGAATAATAGCAATACTATGGAATGATTTTTTTTTTATCAATTTCTGTTCTCAAGTTTCAAAATATGCTTGTCTAGTGCTGTAAAAAGAGTCACACGTCCCTAATTTAGAGTGACTACTTCCATGGAAGGGATGGAAACAGTGCCGTAGCACAAACACACCTCCCGTGCCTCATTTGAGAGTTTTACTCTGACATGTATCCGACGATTACCTAGAAGCCCGCACCTCTGACTTCTCGGCTACCGGAGATGCTTTCCATGTTTGTATCTTAGCTGTTTAGGGTTAATGAGAGCTTAATCAGCTGAAACAGTAGATGAGGGATTTACGACATTTATGTTTGAGTCCCTGTAATATCACGGATGACGCATTTTCGTAATGCTTCTTGTTTTCTCCCTCCACTGAAGTCATTATTCGTAAGTTATGGATGGTCCATTTATTATAGCCTCTTACATGGCGGAAGGTATCGGAAATTAGACCAAACAAATGCAGAGTCTATTAATTTACTGAAAACGTTCACTGTCACGAAGTTACAATTGTGTTGATGTACTGTAGATACAGCTATTGTCATATGATGTGTCCTTACGTAAATTTGGTTCCTTCTGATTAAAGGTTTTCTGACTTAACGACACATTATTTTCCCCGATGAGTTTTGCAAGTTTGGCATCGTTGGTAGTGAGTCAGAGGAATATTACGTAGTGACTGAACGTGCAGAAGAAAAATCAAAATGTTAAAGAAAGTGCAGAGTTGAGAAATTTCTTGTTAACGTTAATAGCACAGAGATATAACAATTTGAAAAGATCGATTTGAGATAACGTCCTGTTTACGATAAGTGTATTTTGAATTGAATGATTTGATGTTGTGATTTGATTTAAAGCCAGAAAGTGGTGTGCTAGCTCTTGTACTTTACCTGTGATGACATGCCATAGCAATGAATAAACCAGTGTATTTACAATAAGTGTGCAATGATTCATTTAGTAACACTACCAGTTAGTGTGTTTTCTACAATTATCAGAGCCAATATTATGTTCAGAGCTTAAGAAACATTAACATTCATGCAAGTTGATCTAACAGCATACAGTTAAAGCTGAGGTATTAATCTTAATCTTGCAGTGAAAACAACTACTGCGAACGTTTAAACCTAACATTCCACAAGTAACTCAAATCATCAGCGGCGCACCCAGGGGCCTGAACCCTCCCCATGAAGTACAAAGCACTTGAACTTTCGTTCTTTATTCTTGGCTACTGTTTTTTAAATACATTTGTATATTTTTTAAATCATTTAAAGCGCACTTTGATACATACACTATATCGACAAAAGTCACCGGACACCTAGCATTTATTGACATACATTAGTACGGTGACGGTCCACCTATGTTAAAGCTTTCTTCATCGTGTGTTTTCTTATTATACTTACATTTTCTATCTGGTCAACAGAATAGTGTTACATTTCTGTATATGGTCCGCTTTTGATTTGTAACATGTTGACACTGTGCTGTATATCTGTACATTGTTTTTGAATATTGCCGAACAGGTAATATATTATATTTACACCAGGAAGTCCAAGTTTGTTCTTCTCCTGATATTCATCATTTCATTGATTTGTCTTATGATCAGTTTGTCAATTTCTTTGTACTGTACATTCTTGTAACTATGGTGTGTTAAAACTTACTGTCTTATTGTAATTTTTTTTTTTTTTCAAGAGAAATGTTGTTTCCTGAAGCTCTCAATATTTTCTTGAACAAGTTTGTTAATCGCACAGCAATGCACTTATGAGCAATAAGTTTTTTGTTAAAATCCTTCCTAAATGCCCAGACATGCTTGTCGCTGATCATTTATCACGAGCTGTAATTTTGCTCCATTTTTCAACTTGTGCACTATGCTGTATATTTTTATATAGGTTTTAGTGGTTTAACGATCTTTGATCCTATTTTATTTGTATTAAGACGTCCTTATTAGTTCGTCTCCTGATTTCTACCTTGAATAAAGATATTTTGAAACCACCTTTGGCCTTAATGCATGCACTGACTCTTCGAGGCAGGCTTTCGACAAGGTTTCGGAGCACAGCGATAGGTACGCGCTTCCATTCAGTACATAATGCTGCCGCTAACTGTTGCTTCGTAGTAGGCCTTGGTTCCAAAGTTCTTATGCGGCGTTCTAATTCATCCCATAGGTGCTCTATGGGAATAAGATCAGCACTCTGTGCTGGCCAGTCCACACACGATACGGAATTATCGTCAAACCACGCTGTAACAGTCCTTGCTTTATGGTTCGGTTCATTATCCTGCTGGTACCAACAAGGCTCGTTTCCATAGCATTGCCACAGAGTTGGTAGGGCATAATTGTCCAGAATATCGAGGTATAGACGTGCTGGTTAACAAGTTTATCCAAGATAACAAATGATCCGGGACCATACCACGAAAAACACCCCCACACGAAAACATTGCTAGCTCTAAACTTGATCGTAGGAACAGTACACTGTGGTAAATAGAGTTCCCCCGGCTGCCGCCATATCCAAACACGGCCACTAGACGGATGGATCATGTATCTGGATGTATCAGTCAATAGGACCCGTTTCCATTTATTTACGGTCCACGATAAATGTTCTTTACACCATGCTAAACGCCGAGTAGCATTCCGAGTGGAGATGAAAGGCGACCACGGTAACCCATGCAATGAAGTTCTCTGCGAATGGTACGTGTACATACCGAGGTTCCAGCATTTGTACTCACCTATACACTGAGGTCTTTTGCAGTACTTCATCGATTAGCTGTAATTACTCTCCTGAGGCTTCGACGTCTTCTATCAGTGATGTTCTTTGGTCTACCAGTACGTTTTGCTGCTTCAGGTACGCCATGTGTCTTCCACTTATTCATTACACCCAAAACAGTTGACTTGGGTATGTTTAAATGCCTCTCGGTTTTTCTATCTTTCTTTTCTCAAAGGCAGTTCTCTCCCGCCGCAACATTTTCAATCAACCTCACAGTGCGATATGATCACGGTCAGCTGCAGGCTTGTTTGTATACCGTTTGCAGCTGTATCGCGCATCTTAAGAAGGCAGCGGATCCGTTCATTTGCTTTTAAAGGGGGGTCCGGTTACTTTTGTTAATATAGTATATATTGCCTACCAGTATTTTGGGAGTCTTTCTCCGGGGTGGTGTGTGTGTGTGTGGGGGGGGGGGGGGTATTTTCATTTTCAATATTTTGGGCCACCCCCATAAGGAAAATCAGGGTGCGCCACCGCAAGTCATCTTAATCGCTTGATAAGTCAAAGGTTAGATACCCGTGAATTTTAATTTGATTTTATCGGAGGACCTTCAGCACTGGGGAATAAAATTTTTTTCACTTTGTTGTTGATATTCTTGAATGTAAAATACCTTTCTAATCTCATATGGTTTAAGAGTTCAATATCCGTTGAAGCTGGGGAAGCTGCTAACTTCCTGGTCTTGCAAGTTGAATACATAGAAAATGCTTGTGTGTTTCAAGATTAATGTTGAAAAAATTGCATGTGTTATGAAAGTAGTCCAATATGTAGCTGTGAAGTATGACATAAACATGAAGTAAAGGAAGGTAATATGCAATTAATTTTGCTAACCATGTGGAGCTCGAGAAATGATAAAGGGAATGCATTGCTTCTCCCTGCCAACAAACAGCGGCCTCCACAACAGATAGTTAACGGAACCAGCTTGAAAACGAGGTAAAACGAAAAGAAATGGTGAGAGTAAGCACAAAGAAAACCAAACCCAGATGCAGCGATTGCCCTGTTTCTGCCACAGAAGACTGGTTTCGATTCAATTGCCGCTATGTGGGATTATACTTCAAGGCCTTGGCTTTCTTCGGATGGTATAAAAGGTTCACTTTCAAAATGATTCGTCACAGTTTCCTATCTAGCCTCTGTGAGCACCGCCTACACGCAACAAAATGATCGCTAAGGTAAAAGTACTTTAGTTTTTTCTCTTAAGTCAGTTACTTTCATGTTTTCTAAGACAGATTTTAATGTTATACTTACAGTTTACAATTTGGAATGAGTCCTTGATATTATTCAGCTCAGGTGCTCTGTATCTTGCGTTATCTGAAAGGATATATCCAATTTATAGTGACTCTGCCAGTCACAAGTTTCTGAGCCTATACTCATGAGATGCTGAGGACCGCAGAGCTTGCAGATGTTTCGCAGTAAAGTTCAATCGTTGCAGATTTACGTGTCTTTAGTCTCATTTCGGAAAGTCTCTCATTCGGTTTCACTCACCTAATGTTAGAAACATTTTGTTAGTCAGTGGAATAAGTATCCGAAATATGGATCTACCGTAAAGTCATTTCTTTCGCAAAGAAGCTTGTCCCTTTGCAAACGGAGTTTAGTTCCCTTAATTTTCTAAGTAATGAACAAATCAACAAAAAACGCTTTTTAAAAGAATGGGGTTCAAACCCGTGATATTCGGAAAACTTCTCTGCTGGATTGTTTTGTATCTACTTTTGTTAGATGGTTTCTCCCTGTAAAAAAAGAAATTATGAATAAAAAAGAGTTGTCGGGGAATGCATCCGTATTCTGGACACATAAAATGTTTCCGAAATTGCATGGCAAGCATTTTAACATTTTATCGCCAATGGATGTTTAGTTTCGCAGCATACGAAAATGTTTTGCAGCAACAGGAGACCTTATCGAAAACATCGCAGTAGTTTGAATTTTTGAACGCTATGTGTATTAGGTATTTATATTTAAAAGATCGTCTCCAGATGAATTTAATTTGTTTTTTCACAACATGAAAGAAAAATTATGTATTTGCTAAAGAAATACACGCTTTTCAAAGAGATGAATTGGGATTTTATAGAAGGATACTTTATATGCGAACTTTTTTTCCACATAAATTTGAATTTGCATGCAGTCTGACGCTAACTTCTCGCTCTCTCTCTCTCTCACTCTCTCTCTCTCTCTCACTCTCTCACTCTCTCTCTCTCTCTCTCGGCTATGTTGCGCTCTTTGCAGCACTCGTTGTGTTTTAAAATATTTAGGGAAACAGTTACCAGTCTTCTTAAATTTTAATTATATTCTCATACGAAGTGTTAATCTTTTAAGCTCTTCAATGTCACAAAACAAGATGAATGCCTTTCAGTCACTGAACTAAGGAGACGATGGGAATATATGTAATTAATGGAGATAGCTTGACCCACTTGTAACGTACCAGGAGATGTGACGTACCTGCCAGAAGGACGCATACGACATAGAGGCAGGTAGGAATCAGAATAAAACGTCCGCGTAGCTCAATTGGTAGAGCAACTTATTCCGGAATGAGGGGACCCGGGTTCGAATCCTGGCGTGCGCAAAAATGACGGAGAAATTTACTTCGTTATAATGGCGCCCGAACTATCCGGATGACCCGACTGTTCAAAATCTCGCAATGGTGTGGTGTTATTTCCACACCGCGAGATAGGAAAAATAAGAGAATCCGTTCTCCAGCACTTCGACGAAAAAAAAAAAAAAAAAAATAAGGGGGAGATGATGTAACGTACCAGGAGATGTGACGTACCTGCCAGAAGGACGCACACGACATAGAGGCAGGTAGGAATCAGAATAAAACGTCCGCTTAGCTCAATTGGTAGAGTGACTTATTCCGGAATGAGGGGATCCGGGTTCGAATCCTGGCGTGGACAGAAATGACGGAGAAATTTACTTCGTTATACACTCTCATTTTGCTGGTGGCATAAAACATTTTTCACGTACCTGTTAAGAGCTGCTCAGTATGATCCAGGAACTTGCTGATGGGATTAAAGATGAATCTACAGAAAACAAAATTGATGTACATACAATGCTTTTACAAAAGTTGAAGATTTTGAAGTTGATGGGGATAATTTCGAAGTAACTAGTGATGTTATCTATTTTGAAGAATAGATATCAAGCTAGTACTACAACGAAGAAAAAATTAATAGGCTCAGATAAGTTGTTTGGGATACATTCGGAAGAAACAGTACACTTTTCAAGAGCAATTTACCATCATGTCTTAAATACATCCTTCCAGTTATTACTTACGGATCACGCACATGGACCTTAATTGAAAAGGGCACACAAAGGCTGCTGACAAATCGAAGAAGCATTGACAGATGCATATTGAATGCAACTAAGAAACCTACGAAAATGGACCAGGAAAATGACCGGAGTAGATGGCATCACCATCAAAGTAAAGATACTTTAGTGGCAATGGGCTGGCCATGTTGCTCGAAAAACTGCCCACCGTTGGACAACTGAGACTTAAACTGGACACCAAGTAGAGGGAAAAGACTCAAAAGAATACCACGCGGGAAATGGGTGAATGGAATGTGAAAACATGCCGGAGTAACATGGAGGAAACATACTTAAGCCAGAAAGTTGTGGAAGAAACTTGGGGTGATCTCCATCCAACAGTGTATTGAATATGGCTGTTGATGATGACATGAGTGACTTTGTCTGGAAGGCACTTTTGGTGGCTCAAGACTAATTATACTTTATGTTGATTCTAAGTTCAAATTGTGCGGCGCACATGAAATTTTAACGACCCTTTCTCTTCTGCACAGTTGGCGATGGCACCACTCACGTTCTTACTAAATTTTTTCACGAGTTTGTGTTATCTGTCCATTGAAAGAAATGGGGTTCTAGCCGAGAGTCTTATTGTTTGCGATAATATAATTTTTTTTTTGCACAGAAGTATGAAAAAAATGACGTTTCAAGTTTTTTTGTCAATTTTTCGCGCAAATTTACGTCAAGTTGATATACAAATAACAATAAAGGTGAGGAAAAAGCACTCTTACAAACGATTAAGATTGAAGTGATCTTAGATGTTCTATCAAATCAGTAAAGTAACTTGTAGAATGCTATACAATTCTCTAAATTCAAAACATTTACCGTTTTTATTTTTGTATAACAGACAAATGGTAACAGTGCATTCTTCTCTATAGGTTGTTTTCCTCTGCTGCGCCGTCGTTGCTGCTCAAGCAAGCCTTCTGCACACTGGCGCCAGCTCTACTTCCAGGCAAGAAGACGTAAGTACATTGCACATTCCGAACAAATTTTAGTTTTAATTAAATTTTCAACTAAAATATGCAAGATATTTCTAATTGTAAAATCTTCCTAAATATTTCTACTTCCATTGGTGAATATTTGAAACATTTTTTTAATTTCTAAACAGAGCAAATAGATTTTGTTCAGTCATTGGTTACTCAAAGATTCATAAGAAAGCATTTCATTCTTATACATGATTAAACCCTTTGTTTAAACTTAGTTAAAATCAGCAAGCAAGGTAAAACAGAAGAATGACAAATGAATGTCACGTTACTCGCACGTAAAATTAATGACAAAAAATTTTTTTCATTCTCATGTGCAAATTTCTAGTGGTTTCATGTAAAATTTGCGGTTTTTATCTTTTGCAATATAAGCGAAAATTGAAAATAAATACCTTAACACAGTAATTAGATTCAAAAATTAAACTGATTTTTTTCAAAGATTCTTCAGAAATAAAAGTATATCTTTAAAATGCGTTTTTGGAAACAAAACGTATTTTGGAAAGAACGAAATCCCTCTCAAGGATGTTCTTATTACGCAATACGAAATGAAAAATGATGGCTATAAGTAGTTTCGATCACTAATTTAAGGCCATTGGCTCCAGGGAAGAGACGAAACTAGAGCCACTGGACAAGTGCCGAAGCCATGCCTTGTGCAGGACTCGATCCCGAGCACAACTCGGATAAATGGTCAGAAGACAACGCCTTAGACAATCAGACCAGTGTAGCGATGGTAGTATTCCCTTTCCTCCAATTTTAAAGTTGAGCAAGACGACATTTGATTAGTCAAGAATATATATAGATTTTTTTTAATTAGTTTACCACGGCATAGTTGGGTGATTTTTATTATTTCTGACAAACTTTCAACTTTTGCCGTTTCTTAAACAAATTTAAACAAAATTAAAAACAACAAAAATTCTACATGAAGCGTATCTAATTTTTTCCACAAGTCCTATTACTGTTAATTAGTGTTTTAATTGCAGTGTAATAGCAATAATAATTATAATACTATACACTATATTTACAAAAGTCACAGGACACTTAGAAGAGAAAAACTACATAGCATTTATTGACATACATTAGTACGGTGTCGGTCCACCTTTGGCCTTACCGCATGCACTGACCCTTCGCGACATGCTTTCGACAAGGTTTTGGAACACAGCGATAGGTATGCGCTTCCATTCAGTACATAATACTGCCGCTAATTGTTACTTAGTAGTACGCCTTGGTTCCAAACTTCTTATGCGGCGCTCTAATTCATCCCATAAGTGCTCTATGGGATTAAGATCAGTGCTCTGTGCTGGCCAGTCCGCACACGATAAGGAATTATCGTCAAACCATGCTGTAACAGTTCTTGCTTTATGGCTCGGTGCATTATCCTGCTGGTACTAACAAGGCTCGGTTCCATAGTATTGCCACAGAGTTGGTAGGGCATAATTGTCCAGAATATCGAGGTAGACATGCTGGTTAACACGTTTGTCCACGATAACTAATGGGCCGGGACCATACCACGAAAAACATCCCACACACGAGTACACTGCCAGCTCCAAACTTGACCGTAGGAACAGTATACTGTAATAAATAGCGTTCCCTTAGCTGCCGCCATACCCAAACACTATCCACCAGACTGATAGATAGTGTATTGAGATGTATCAATCAATAGGACCCGTTTCCATTGATCTACGGTATACGATAAATGTTTTTTTACACCATGCTAAGAGTATCATTCCGATTGGAGATGAAAGGCTTATGAGCAGCCGCACCACGGATAACCTATGGAATGAAGTTCTCTGCGAATGGTACGTGTGCATACCGAGGTTTCAGCATTTTTACTCACCTGTACACTGAGGTCTTGTGCAATACTTCGTCGATTAGCTGTAACGTCTCTACTGAGGCTTCGACGTCCTCTATCAGTGATTTTCTTTGGTCTACCGGTACGTTTTGCTGCTTCAGGCACACCATGTGTCTTCCACTTATTTAGTACATCCAAAACAGTTGACTTGGGTATGTTTAAACGGCTCTTGGTTTCTCTTATGGACAACCCACTAATATAACACCCAACAATCTTTCCTTTCTCAAAGTCTGTTCTCTCCCGCTGCGACATTTTTACTCAACCTCACAGTGCGATATGATCGCGGTCAGTCGCAGGCTTGTTTTTATACCGTTTGCAGCTGTACCTCGCATCTTAACAACGCAGCGGATCCGTTCATTTGGTTTTGAAGGCGTGTCCGGTGACTTTTGTGAATATAGTTTATGGGCATGTATCTATTCTTTTTAGTTTGTGCTTTTGATGTTTCTTTAATAAATTTAATCAAAATAACCACACATTTTATGCAGACGAAGCCCAAAATCTGCTGGAGAAATTTCTCTCCTATTTTGAATTTGATGAAGAGAACCTTTGGTTTTGCAAGTATTAATTGAGATATCACGTATGTGCGCATAAATACGCATATAGTTTTCTCTAGTTAGTTTACGGATTTTATTATTGAACTGTATGAAAAATTAATACTACAGTTAAGTGATTTTCTGTTATTTCTGGAAAGCTACCAGATTATGCAGAATCACGAAAAAAATTTAATTTCGTGGAGTGTGTGATGACTTTTAATTTTTCATGTATATTTAACCAGCATCACAATTCCACTGATGCAAACTCTACAAACACACTCTAGTAGAAATACGTTATTTTTGCTGACATTAGAAGCTAAATTTTCCAACAACCTGGGCACTTCCTATTTGAGATTGATCAGTTTCTAGCCGTTTAGTAATTTGACAGGATCCTGTAACGTAAAGTCAATGAGTGTGTACAAGGTGCTTCTGACTCATAATTAGTGCATGTGAATTAGATAGATGGGATAGGAAAGATGACACTGGATTAGACAGAAAGCTGGCTTCCAGAGGAACACTTGGTATTGTCAATACCAAGTGTTCCTGAGTAATCCTGTCAATACCAAGTGTTCCTCTGGATCAGCTTAAAGACTGTAGCGTATATTTTTCTTTCCTCTTTTCTTCCTGGTACTTTATGCGAATTTTGGTTTATTTTCGTTATGCATTTTCTCTCTCGGCTAATGTGTTTTGGCAACCTGACGATAGCTTAAGAGGATGACGTATGGAAACTAGAAATATAAGAGCGCTATTTGAATTGTATCGAATAGAGATTGCAGTTTGGAGATTAAGGATTAAAGATTGGAGATTGTTGATTGGGTACGGAGAGAGTTGCTTCCGAACGAGCTTTGATATGAGTCATTCACGCCGATTATTGCGCTTCCTTGTTCTATGAGTCTCAACTGTTTGTTGAGTTTAGCTAGATTTGACGATTATGCCGTGTCAAGAGTATTTTACTTCACTTTGATGTCGAATGGATATATAGTTAATGATTACGAACTGAAGTTAAATTCTGTATGTGATGTTTTGCTGATATATGTGTTCCGACTAAGAACCAATATAACAGAATGGATTCGTAAGCAAAACTTTTCATTTTAACTGGCCGTTATTTTTATTCTGTGCCTAATTAGCTTTTCATACATAAAAAGAAAGCTATTAGGAACAAAATATTAAGATATACGGAACATTTCAATAAGGTGTACATTAAGCCAGTTACTACTGCACGTTTACACTTCAGTAAGAAGAGTGCTTTACAGTGAAGTTATGCCTGGGTTTCAGTTGTATCATAAGCAACCAATAAAACCAACCATTGAACATTAAAACACTAAAGGAAACCATGAAATATGACGACAGTTCTTAAAATGCAGCCACTTCTGTGTCCATATTTCCAGAAGTAACCACTAAAAACTTTCATTAGACTTTTGAAGTTAGAGGAAATTGGAGAATGTGTACTCATCTACATTCTTCATATCTCTTATCAGCGCTATGACGTCACGAGCAAGTTCGGCAATCCAAAATTTGCATACGCACAACACGTCTTACTGTATCTCGCACTTATGCTAATTTCCACATTTTCCTGCCTTCCATTTTATGGTTGCTATCGTTGCTATTGGCCGCCCCGGTGGCGCAGTGGTCTAAGGCGCTGGCCTTTGATTATTCGTCCGTAAGGGGCCCGGGTTCGAATCCCGGTCAGGCATGGATGTTGTGTTTGTCTTACGGCACTGACTTTCTCCCTTCCCTGGAACCAGTGACCCTAAATTAGGGACGGGCGACTGCTTATAGCCCATTGAGTTGCTCACGGTGGTCGTTAAACCTCCAATCAAAAAAAAAAAACTCTTCAAGTTTTAAAATTTGATCGGAGCCATCAGGCTTTTCAAATTTAAGCTACATTTTAGGTTAGGGGGTCATTATCCTTTCTTTCTTCTTTTTAATGGCTTCTGTGAATTACTATTGGATGCCAAGAAAATTAACGAAATTTATATTTTTATGAAGATATGCATGTAAAGATTTGTGTTTTCCATTAAAAAATGAAACCCTATATGAAGCAACATTTTCACAAGGCAAATGGCCTATTTAAAAGAGCGATAATTCTTGTTTTCAGACAATGCTTTTCATAATTCGACAGGTCAACCTGATACAGTTTAATTATTCATCGGTATTTTAATCGTGTGTTTTGTCAGTTTGCTCCTTTTCCACACTAGGTGGCATTTTAAATTACGTCATATACATCATCATATATATGTTTGGGGCTAGCCCATATTTCTCTTTTTTAGTGTATCTGACGATGGATCTCAGTGCGGATGTCCGAAAGGTCTTAGGACTTTAACCTTTTACTTTCGTGTTTTAATAAAACCTATCTGGGTGTTCCAGTATGGACACCGACTATACCGTGCACAGACGGCATTTTTTCTTTATTGTACAAGTTTTGCACGTAGTTCTTCATTATTACTTATTTAAAATATTCACGCTGCTGTATAATCCCTAGAGACTCAACACTACTTAAGCAGTATGATAGGTTACGGTTCGAAAGTACTCTATAGGAATTCACAATCAATAAGTCGATTTACAACAAGACAGTCATTGGTTCATTCTTTTAGTTACTACTGTTCATATTAAAATAGAAGATTTAATACCACTTCAGACTCGTATTAAAGTAGGAGATTCAAGACATAGAACGCGTTTATAGAGGGATTAAGCAGTAGCTTCAGAGAAGTTTCTAATCAGAACAAATCTCTTAAGTTGCATGGTCCCCCTGTACCTAACTCATTTATAAAAAAATCACTCAATTCCAGTCATAGCACAAAAGGATAAACACTCATGGGAGTTCAGACGTGATGTTCATAAACAAAACATAACAAGAGAAAACGGTACGTAAGTGAAAATTCAACGACAACGAAAGGCTAGGAAGGGAGTACAGTACACCTCACAGTAGCATGTCCCAAGTGAATTAATACGTTGCATTTGTTTTTACCTTTTGTTTAGAGATTTAACGTCAATCATGAGCAACTCTTAGGGCTATAAACAGTCGACTGGCCCTAATGTGGATCCATTAGTTCCAGGGAAGGAACAGAGCCAGCTAAATCACACGAAACCCATTCCTCATCTGGGAGTAGAGCATGAGCCCACCTCGGACGACAGGTCATACTCCAATGACTCAGACCACTCGGCCACCAAGGCGGCCATTTTAAATAAATAGATAAATAAAAATTCATTGCATCGGTGAACGCGAAGGCGGAAAAATCGTGTAGATCAACTATAATTCATGAAAAACTTCTCACAGCATGCATTATGAAACATATGTACAAGCGAAACAATATAGTATAACATAACTATCAAAACACTTCATAGTTATGAGCAAAGCACTTATTCACTGCTCTTGTCAAACTCCAACTAAGCAAGAAAAACTCAGAAACTGATTAAAAGTATCGAGTTAGCAGTAATAAAATCCCATCAAAAAAAGCTCACATAAGCACCATAAGATAAAATCCGTGGTCATTATCGAATACACGTTACTTATGAAAGAGACAGTGACGATACTCTGGAGATGCCCAACAACTGAAAAATTTGTTTTCCCGGTAGAGAATGAAAATCTTTAAGCATAAACACAGATTTAAAAATTTAACACTTAGTGCTCACGTGACACTCTAAATGGTGTTAATTTGGCCTTGTTCTTGAGTGCTTCCCTTAAACTTACTTTTATGAATATTTGAACATCACAATAGGAATCCTGATTTATATAAATTGAGAAGGGTAGTTAAACATTCCTTTGCAAATGAGACTCGAATTAAAACCGAACACACGGGAAGTAACATCCTAATCTCTTGTCCAGCAGACGGTGATCATGGACATGCTGCACTTTTAATTTTGAAATTCCAGTTTTATTTCTGATCATTTTTTTTTCGATTTTTACTTTTAGGGTTTGGGTAACTACGCCTTCAATTATGGAATTGCTGATGGAATTGGTGCTACCAACAGCAGGGCCGAAGTCGGAGATGCCCATGGCAACAAGAAGGGAAGCTACAGCCTCACCGACATCGACGGACGTGCACGTCGTGTCGATTATGTTGCTGATGGTCTTGGATTCCGTGCTGCAGTGAAGACCAACGAACCAGGAACTGCCGCCAGTGCACCTGCTGCTGCAGTCATCGCCTCACCTTACGCAGGTCCTGTAGCACCAGTTGCCATCGGACACACTGTTGCTGCTGCAGCCCCACTTGCACATGCCGCAGTCGCTGCACCAGTGTACGCAGCAGCACCACTGGGATATGCTGGTCATCTTGGATACGGAAGTCATCTTGGATACGGTGGTCATCTTGCATACGGTGGTCATCTTGGATACGGTGGTCATCTTGGATACGCCGGTCATCTTGGACACGCTGGTGCTCTTGGACTCGGTTATGCTGGACATTTGGGTTACGGTGCTGGTCTAGCGAAAGCTATTTACTAAACTTTCTTCGGTAAGTTTAATAAGATTTTGAAAAACCCTATCCACATAAAATAAAAAAATCCTACACTTCTTCCTCAGAAGAAACAACAACCTCTCGGCCATTAATATTCTAATTGCAACGATCTCTGAATAGGAAGCGTAACTTGCAGATATCTCGTATCAAAAGTTAGGATTGATTTCATGGCGTTTGTAGCCAATAGCAAGCTATGAGCATAGTGCCGATATTAAACAAAAAGCGAAGACAGATAATTATAAGCTAAAACAACTAAATAGGTAAAAGCTATTAGGCAGATTAAGTGTAGAAGAAATCTCGACCAATTCGGTGCATTTACTACAGAAGGCAAGCAAAAACATGTGCTGGAACGCCCATTCAATGATTTTCTCAAAGGTTTCTGTATTTAATATCGCAATATGTCAGCATATTATCCTGAGCTTACACATTAACGTTACACTAAAGGAACATTTTTCTGTGATGATCTCGACTAAGTATAACCTCTGCAATTGCTTTACAAAATCATAAAATCAAGAGTTTCCTGTAGAAACGGTTACTATTTCCGGGAGTCCTTACTTTCGAAAGCAAATATTCTCAAATGTGAAATACATCAAATAAAATTTCTCACAGTAATGACTCGCAGTCTTTTGCATGCACAGCACCGTTTACCCGTAATCAACTTTCCTGCAAATAAATTCCTGGCTTCGAAAAATGTAGTCTCTCACTAAAATGAAGGTGGGATATTAAGATTGTAAAAAGACAGGCTGTCTCGTGAATTTAATTCCGTAGAAGGGAAATGTTTGAAGATTAAAAATTTTCGTGTCTGTATGATTGATAGGCAGGATGAAAGCCTTCGGGATCAAATTTTAATAATTCCCTGCCGGCTACGAATGCTTTCACTGTTTTTGAACGTTTATAATGTATCGTTATTGCCATGCTTTAAAACGAGAGTATCACTGAATCTACTCTGTATTTGAATGGCTTTAGAACTTCTACTTAACATTAAATGATCTTCGACGGAGATCTTTCGTGACCATCTGAAGCGTTCTCACGCAAATGGTGCCGAAGATTGCGTTTAGTAAAGGTTTAAGAGCAGTAATTCGTTGAGGTTCTCACATGGAATATCTCGGCAGCTGTGATTGATGACACTTTGAGTGTGTCCAGAAACAGTATCCCCATGTAACCTTTACAGAGAAACAGATTCAGCACTTTGAAAATATAACTGATAAATATTTATCTCATGAGGACGCTGAACCAGCTTTCAGGTGGCTATCACAGGTTATGAAACACATTTTGTTTTTGTTTCGTGGCTTAACAACCTTTGTGAGCAACTCTAAGTGCTATAAGCAGTCATCCATCCCTGATTTGATGCCACTGGTTGTAGGAAAGGGAGAGAGCCAGTACCGTAAAGCCAATACACCACCCATGCTGCATCCAAAAGTGGAGCCCCGGCCCACCTGGAGGAACGGTCAAAGACCAGAGCTTAGACTATATAGTGTTACAAGGGGAGCCCCTATTATATAGGAAGTTGTTTTAGTATTATGAAACACATGATTGTCAATGGTTGGATTGACTTCATATGTGACGCTTATAACTGTAATGCACGGCCTGTAACTGTCTTTGATGCTTATGGAGAGGCGATTCCTTCGTTTTTCTGTTTTGTTGTTTTTCTCTCTAGCCTTATTGACTCCTCTTGCGAATTACTTCCTTCAGAGACCGATTAAAAGAAATGAAGTTCACAGATACCAATCCAGTTAGAGTATCTGTGGAACATTCTGAAAAGGGGGATTGCTAGTCTTCGCCATACAACATAATCCTATTCAGCCTTTCTTTAAAGTTAGAATAGTAAATACACTGGCGGAAATGGAAAAACAGATCACTAAGAAGGAATTGGCGGACGATCATGAAATTTACATATGTTAATGGGGTCGAGTTTACGTAGGTGTGATGTTTATTTCGCAACCAACCGGTGAGCGTTTACGCCACAGCACGGCATAATATGCAAATGATCGTTGGTGGTATTTAAAGAGTACGACGAAGTGAATGTAATCAGTCGTCGGCGTACGGACACGTGCGAAGACCCTGAAGAAGCTGCAATGCCTGGACATGGAAGACGTGTAAGATTTCAGCAGTTATCGGACTTTGAGCGAGGTCGACTTGTCGTACTCCGCCAGACCGGGTGGTCTTATCGTCGTATTGCGGAGCGAATTGGACGGGAAGTATCGGTGGTGGTACGATGGGGGAGTAGATGGTCCGATGAACATTCCCACACGAGAAGACGTAGAACCGGGAGTCACAGACGGACTAATAAGCGGACCGATCGACGCATAAAAAGAGCTGCGTTGTCAAGCAGAACACCCACTGCGACGCAAATCCGAGCTGGCGTTGCACCTGAGGTGAGTGTGCGAACAATCCGCAACCGTCTACTGGATTCAGGACTACGTGCACGTGTGCATCTGGCATGTGTACCTCTGACTCTAGCCCACCGCCAGGAATGGCTGCAGTGGTGTCTCCAACGTCTGCACTGGAGAACGCAATGGCGATCAGTCGTGTTCAGCGATGAAATCAGATTCTGCTTGGTAGCCTTCGATGGCCGTATGCGTTTTCGCAGACGCACCGGGGAGCGTCTCCACCCTTCTTGCATCCGCAAGCGACACACAGGGCCTACACCTGGTCTCCTGGTGTGGGGAGTGATCAGCTATCACCCCCGTACACAACTAGGGTTTGTACCGGGTACGTTAAACAGCACCTCCTACATCAACAACATCATTCAGCCTGTTGTTGTGCCATTTGTAAGGTCGGTCCATCCTGGTGTTTTCCAGTAAGATAACGCACGCCCATACACGGAACGTGCAACGCAACATGCACTTCAGTGTGTGAGATAACTTCCATGACCTGCACGTTCACCGGATTTGTCTCCCATTGAGCACGTGTGGGATTTTATGGGACAACGATTTATCCGGTCTTCACGACCAGCCACGGCCATCCCCGATTTATAGCCCATTGAGCAACTCAATGGGCTATAAGCAGTCGCCCGTCCCTAATTTAGGGTCACTGGTTCCAGGGAAGGGAGAGAGCCAGTGCCGTAAGACGAACACAACATCCATGCCTCACCGGGATTCGAACCCGGACCTCTCACGGACAAATGATCAGAGGCCAGCGCCTTAGACCACTGCCCCACCGGGGCGGCACCCTAAACGTACATCCAACATCTGTACGACAGACTCCATGCCAGAATTGCACATTGTGACGCAACCTCGTGCTAACCATGTTACATGGAAATATTATTTTTCAGTTTACCGGCAAATACAGCTGTATTTTGCCATAATGTTTTGATCACGTTATCCTCTGTATTCCGTTATTATGCTGTATGAATTTCGTTGGTATCAGTCGTCGCCTTCTTGGTGTTCTTTTTTCACTTTCCGCCAGTGTAGTTGCATCCGATCGTATTAAAAGATAGCCTCTTTCTAAATACATTTTGGAACTTGTATCAAGCTTTTTCGGTTTCTACGGAAGTGCACATGACATTTAGCTACACGTAGTCAAGGATACCTTTTTTTCCCTGTTCATGAACTAAGATGATCGGTCCAATTTGTAGTCTTTATTCAAATAAGGACACGACTTTATTTTCCAATTTATCTTTGCTTGAATTCGGTAAGTCTAAACATATCGCTAAAAGTCTTCCATATCTGTGAAGACAAGGTTTGAAATCCCATTATGTTTATTAATTTTTAGTTATCACGAAACTTATTATTCACTGTATATGATTTTGAGGGAAGTTTATGTCATAAATATTTCTTTTACATAAAAATTTGCAGTATTAATTTATATTTAAAGTGATATTAATTTCTTTTTTCTTTTCATTGCAGAATTTCATAGGTTTTTTGGAAACTGACGCATATAGGGTCGAAAGGATATTTTCGAAGTGCTAAAGGTTCTTGCCCGTCTTTTGTGCGCACAGACTGTCTACGCTATCTAAGAGTGTTTTCTTTTATGTGTGTTCGTGTGTGGATGTCCAAAGATGTTAGGGCTGTGATGCTTGGAGCTTTCATGCTATTGAGGACCCACCGCTTATCCAAATTTCATGATGCTCAACGCATTTCCAAAGAAAATATCTTTGTACCAAAGTCCGATCATCTAGTGCATTTATTTATTTTTCTTACTTTGCCCACTCAAAATAGCTAGGATGTCAATGCTCAAATAAAGAATTTACGAAGAGTATATTTGTCACTATTTATTGTTGTGCAAAACAGATCTCATTTTAAGCATGTTTTCTGAGAAGAACTATCGTACAGTAATTCGTGTGTTTATGCTCTCTTTTAACAGTACATTTCTAAAGTGTATAAATCAATTTTCAAATAAGATGCTCGCAAAATTTGGTAGTGAGAAGTTGCAGGGCCAGTTTCCTATTTTTTGTAGATTATGTATGAATTTTAGCTGTGCTAATACGTGGGAATGACCAGATCACCAGCCAAGTTAAAGGACTTCGGTGAGGATAAAAACGTTAATCAGAAGATGTCTCGTCTTCAAAAAACTTTGACATCCCATGCATTGTATAGTTAATAACTACTTCTAATTTATTTGACGCAGATAGAATACAAAACACAATGCAAAAGTACTTGAGCACTTAGCAGTGGCGTAGCCAGAAATTTCTTTGCAGTTCCCTTTCTAGAAATTTTTTCACCATTAGCACAAGAAAGCTATTCCACTGGCACTGAGAAAACGTGAGCAAAACAGTGGCTCCATATTATTTTTTATTGAATCTTTGTAATGAGATATACGATTTGCATCCCCGGTAGCTTGTTTTTAATGAATCAATCAAAGCAAGAAATAATTATTTTTATTATTATTACTATTATTACACTGCCCAAGACACTTTTTGGTGTCTTGAAAGTTGAACCTGTTCTTGGATATATTTGGGACGCTGATTCCACAAATGACATCAGTTTTGCCCTATCAGCTCTAGCTTTGTAGAAAGGGCATACCCACCCTATATGGTGATTCCACTGGTCATCTGTGAAAATTCGGGATCCTACATCGCATGATCTGCTATTTTTGACATGATTTTGACAAATATTGATGCTATTAATATTACATACTATTTAAACAAGCACATATTATAAAATCTTGGATATATTTGGAAATATTTAAGGCGCAGAGTCCTCAAATGGCATCAGTTTTGCCCTATCAGCTCTAGCTTTGTAGAAAAGGCATACCCACCCTATATGGTGATTCCACTGGTCATCTGTGAAAATTCGGGATCCTACATCGCATGATCTGCTATTTTTGACATGATTTTGACAAATATTGATGCTATTAATATTACATACTATTTAAACAAGCACATATTATAAAATCTTGGATATATTTGGAAATATTTAAGGCGCAGAGTCCTCAAATGGCATCAGTTTTGCCCTATCAGCTCTAGCTTTGGAGATAGGGCGTACCTACCTTATATTCTGATTCCACTGGTCATCCGTCAAATTTCGGGATCCTAGATCGCATGACCTGCTATGTCGGACATGATCTTCACAAGTATTGATACCATATACATAATATTGAAACAAGCACATATTACTGAATCTGTATATTTCAACACAAGAGCATATAAACTGATTAGTCATTCAACATATGAGAAACGTCTTTTATAGGACTTTCTAAAGTAAGATTTACGAGGACAGTCCAGCTGAAAGTTCCTGCAATAATCTGCCTTTATGTGGGTATCACACTTATCCTGGTACCTGTCTTCCATAGTTTTTTTGTTTTGGTGAAATCTTTCACCTTGCTCTTCTCTTAAACCACCAAGGCTTTCTGGAAAGCAATCTAGGTGGCTGCGTAGGTAATGGACCTTCATGCTCATATTACATCCGGGCTTATTAAAATTGAGGAGCATGTCCAAAGCTAATTCAGTGTAGTTGTCTGCCTTATGTTTGCCAAGAAAGTGTTTGACAATTGGAACAAACGAAATTCAGGCACAAGACCCAATGTTGTCCATTGAATCTATGAAATATGGATCGTGTATAAGCTGCCTTATCTGGGGACCATCGAAAATCCCTGCTTTCAGTTAGTTTTTCCGTGCTCAGTCCAGGGAATGTACGTGATAAATAGCCAAAGCACAAACATTCTATGTTCAACGTTTTTACAAATTGTTTCATATGTAAAGTTGGCAGGATGATTTTGTCTCTGTTTACGAAAGGTTCTTTAATGACATTTTATTCTCCAATTACCATATCTTATCTGAGAGGCCACACTTTCCTTATCCAGTGGTCGTGTTTGGCTCTGCTGTCCCAAAGATATATAAAGCACGAATATTTTGTGTAGTCACTTTGCTGACCAAGGAGAAAGTTATTATCTTTAGGTCTACAGATATCATCCATTAATGTTCTTGATACTTCAGGTTTTCCAAGACTAGAGAGATTGTCGCGAACGTCTTTGTCATATTGGCTGAGTGACCAATTGGAATTGAGCCATATCTGTGGTCGTTGTGTAAAAGAACACATTTTAAACTCCGCTTGCAGCTATCAGTGAAAAGGCGCCATTCATTTCAGTGGGTCTATCCTCCATTCATGATGATATAATGATGTCAGATGGGTCAGTGGCGGCCTTCCTGAGAATGCCACTGACATCATTGCACAGCGCAAGGTTGTTGTCCTTAAAGAAAAAGGGCAGCAAATTATTTTCTACTACAGTAAAATGTAATGTTGGTTCCAGATTGAAGCAAATTCTTTTTATTCTACCTGGAGGCAAGCAATTCTGAAGACTCTTTTGAGAGGTTCAGATACTTGATGAGGTCACTCAGTTCATGTTGGTTAAAAGGTTGAGCACTTGATGAAGTTCCTACGAAATCATTGTCCCTTTTCCCCACTGCTGTTATCTTGTATGTGATCAGACATGCTTGATTTCTCATCCTCTGGTAGCTCTGGTAGGTGGATGAAAGATGCAATGGGTACTTCATTTGAGTGTGGATGCGGTCGTCTTGCTGAATCGAAGTCATGATATGTCCAATTGCTTCGATTGTTTCGACTGATGCCCTTGATGTTGATAAGACAAAAATAACAGTCATCATGGTGGTGTTTAGGTTCCCTCCACACCATTTATATTCCAAATTTCAGAGGCCTTCCCGGTGGCACAGTGGTCTAACCGCTGGCTTATGACCATTCGTCCGCGAAGGGTCCGGGTTCGAATCCCGGTGGGGCATGGGTGTTGTGTTTGTCTTACGACACTGGTTCTATCCCTTCCATGTAACTAGTGACTCTAAATTAGGGACGAGCCCATTGAGTTGCTCACAGTGGCCGTTAAAATCCCAACAAAAATAATTCAGAGAATTCTTTTTTGCATGGGCCCACTTCCATAAATGACACGTGCAAGTTTTGCATACAATATGGGGAGCCCAAGACTTATCTTGGTTTCCAAGCTGAACACCAAAATAACCAAGATATGCCCTCTTCACAAACTCAGAAATAGGTTTCCTGCTTTCCTTAAGGGTGTACTCGCCACAAATGTAGCAAAAGACATCTGGATGATTCAACCAACTTCTTCGTGGGGAAGCCATGGCGTCTACTCAATCTGCAAACAAAATTAGATAACATTAGATAATCTGGTTGTATGGTTATTCACAAACACCCAATTGACTAACAGACACTGGCTTTACGCTCATAAAGTAACAATACACACTGACTTTACGCACATAAAATAACAATATTTCTGGACATTAGCATATAGGGCGGGTATGCCCTATCTCCAAAAATAGAGTCGATAGGGCAAAACGCTATTTTTGGAATCAGCACCCCCAAATATACCCAAGAATAGGTCTGACTTCCGAGGTACCAGAATTTTTTTGTTGGTGTTGTTGCTGTTGGGCTGTGTTATTCTCAGTTAAAAAAAGGTCTCAAGTTCCAAAGCATACTATTGCTTCGAAAAATCGCGACGAAAAAAATATTAATTTGTAATAAGTCCTCCTACACAAAAAATAAAATTATTCCAAACGTATTAAAAAAATAATAAGCTCCAACAGAAAATAAAATGACTGAATCAATCGCATTAATGAAAAAAAAAAAAAGAACACATCATGTCGCAATTAAGTTTTGCCTTAAACGTGAGTGATATTCCAAAGACTTTCCGGTTCGATTGAAAACATTCTTTCCTGGATCCATACTGCTCACATCGAAAAACCTTTTGAGAATACTTTCTTCTTAAAATAATGCATATTTTCCCCACCAGGGGGAATAGATGCAGATCTTATATTTGTCGGTATCTCCGCTTCTACGAGTCCGATTTGGAAAATTTTTCGTTTCCACTGTGAAATGTTTCTCATATAATTTCCAAATTTTCTTAACCCGCAAGTCTACAACCAGAGAGCGTAAGATCACAATTCCGTTTACAGCAATATCTGCGGGATTAAAAACCCGATTGAAAAATTTCTTTTTTCCGTCAGATACTCCTGTTTTCCACACTGGTTCCGTTGACTTTGAATAGTTTTGATAAATTTAATTCTCGTCAGAACGGATTCAAAAGACGTGTTTATTACAACCGAAAAGTCATCTTTCTTGTTTAATATTGAAAAAAAGAAAATTTCTTCAAATGCTTACGAGATCTTTAATCGACTGAAAGTTTCATCGCACATTTTTAACATTAGCATTTAGCAATTTACCTATGACTTTTTATCGCAAAATTATCGACTTGGTTGCGATTTGGAGAAAACGTCGGCAATAGTAATATAGTAATCAAACATTTGAACGATTTACCTGCATTTCAAATTTTATTTCCTGTTTTTCTAACAGAATGAATTCTTTCTTCAGAGAACATGTGTTTCAAATTTTGGAAATTCCACTTTGCCTTCCTGTCGAGACCAAATCTTTTTTGTTTTCCATTTCGCTTTTTGTTCACTGTTTGTCTGTACACGGTATCCGAGGTGTGAAGCTAAAACTGAAAGAAAAATTCACTAATTGCTTTTTTCCCCTTGTTTAGGAGTTTAGAGACCACCGCGAGCAATTTGATGAACTACACAGTAGAGACACATTATTGTGACCACCTTGTACTTTTGACGCCAGTGAAAGCTAATGGGGCTGGCTTGGAGGGTATATAAGGTGTTCTGTAGGCAATCTGAAAACATATCCCTCCTTGCTGTCACGGATAAAAGGAGCGATTTATCATATTTGCAAAACGGGATGATTATCGGCTTCCGGGCCGAGGGTGGCAGAATTTCTGAAACAGCGCAGTTTGTTGACAGTTTGCGTGCTGCTGTGGTTAAAGGGTATAGTGATTGGATAAATGGCACCATTACGAATAGCGACGTGGAAACTGCGGAGCACCACGTGCCCTTGATGTGAGAGGTGAACGTCGGCTTCGATGGTGCGTGAGGGCCGATCGGCATGCTACAGTGGAGCAACTCACTGGCCGAATGAACCAGAGGACTACAGAGATGTGTGTCTAAAATGACAGTTCAGCAAACCCTGCTGCGTATGGGCCTCCGACGCAGACGGATGGTTACTGCACCTAGGCTAACAAAGGTGCATCGGCAGAAAAAGGCTTATATTTGCACAGCAGTTTCGGAATTGGACCTCCGATGATTGACAAAGGATTGCCTGCTCCGATGAATCATATTTTCTGCTTCATCGAACGGATGGACGCTGGCGTATAAGGCGAAAAACATCGGAGAACAAATACTCTTCAACCACTGCTGGAAGAAGACAAGCTGGTGGGGGCAGCGTTGTGGTCTGGGGAATGCTTTCCTGGCATTCTCTGGGTCCAATCATACCTGTAGAAAGCACTATGGACCGAATTCGGTATGAATCCATCCTTGCAGACAACGTACACTCATACATGCTGATTGTCTTCCCTGTGGCTAATGGAATATTCCGGCACAACAATGTGACGTGTCACACAGCTAGAAATGTCCGAGAGTAGTTGGAAGAGAACGATGAAGACTTCCAAGTACATCCCTAGCCCCTTAATTCCCCAGACGTAAACCCAATTGAGCATCTGTAGGACCACCTCTATCATGTTGTTCGCTCTATGGATCCTCCACCACACACCTTCCAGCAGCTGTCAGATGCACTGCAGTCAGCATGGCTCCACATACTTGTGAACACCTTCCAGCACCTTATTGAGTCAGCCCGTCTAGCTGCTGTCCGCGCTGCACACGGTGGTTACTCTGAATATTTAGCTAGTGATCATAATAATGTGACTCGACAGTGTATAACGTGAATAATCAGTCGCCCATCACTAATTTGAGGCCAGGTCGTGGTTGGACTAGTGTTCATCGTTCGTGATTGACACGGAAAAGTCTCCGGATCGATTCCATGCAGGTAAGAAGGCTCGAACCACAAAATATCCGCCGTGGGTCGGATTGGTCGGTTAAGCTGTCCGATCCCGTGTACTTCCCGCCCGGATATAAATAAGCGGGTCTTCCTGTCCTTTCTATCTCGCTGTCGTGTGATTTTCCTGTCGGGCACTGTAGCTCAAATCTCTTAGCTTTCTATTTCTAAGGGTTGCTCAAGACCTGGGAACACACAGCCCCTTCCTAAAATCCTCTACGTAAAATCTCTAATTTAGGGCAACTGGTTCAAGCGAAGAGAGAGAGAGAGAGCCAGTGCCGTAAGAACGCCACACCATCATGCTTCACTCCGGATTTGGACCCGAATCAATCCCATAACGAATGAATGCTTTGAAGCAACGTACCACCCGTCTACAGAGGCGGCTCTGATTGCTTTATAATTTATGCCTGAAAGCCCAAAGCCAAATCATATCTGCAATTTTCAGAAATAGATTTTAATCTCAAGTTATCGAATAAGCTTTCGCCTTCACTTGTGGTGTTTAGTGCTGCAGTATCGTTTACTCTGTTATCATGATTTCGCAATGAATCAATAATACAAAATACAACTTTACTAAGAAATACGTCGAACGTAAAATGCAAAAAGTAAAAAATATACTCCTGGGAATCTAGCTGTTATGCCTCCAAGAGGCACCGAGCCAAATGCAGTATTCGAAAATAACATTATCTTCAAGTTACCTCACACGTCCCTTCTTACATTTCTAGTATTTAATGCAGTGATCTCTTCTTAAATACAGCGATTTCTTCAACAAATCAAAGATGTAATTCAGCGGATTTTGCAAACATTTACTTCCTGTTGTTGTCGTAGTGTAAGCAAATAAAACATTTTTTTCCCAAAGCTTCCTTTCTTTGGATTGCATTTAATAGCTGAATAGAGTCTAAGATTCTTAGATAATTTTGCTGCGTTTTTGAGGTTAGGTGTTCTTTAAACAAATAGGACTTTTCAATTCTTTTTGAAATCTTATTTAGTGTCCTTTTCGCCGAAACGATGTGCCCTTTCTTAAATTCAAGATTCTGATTCGATAGTTTGTAAACACTCATGTAGTGACATTATGGACACTGGCGGAAAGTGAAAAAAGAACACCAAGAAGGAGACGTCTGATACCAACGAAATTTATACAGCATAATAACGGAATACAGAGGATAACGTGATCAAAACACTATGGCAAAATACAGCTGTATTTGCTGGGAAACTGAAAAATAACATTTCCATGTAACATGGTTAGTACGAGGTTGAACCGCCATGAACTGCGTCACACTGTGCAATTCTGGCATGGAGTCTGTCGTACAGATGTTGGATGTAAGTTTGGGTATTGAGTTCCAAGCATCCTCAACTTGGACGCGTAAATCGGGGATGGTCGTGGCTGGCCGTGGAGACCGGATAAGTCGTTGTCCCATAAAATCCCACAGGTGCTCAATGGGGGACAAATCCGTGAATGTGCAGGCCATGGAAGTTGTCTCACACCCTGAAGTGCATGTTGCGTTGCACGTGCCGTGTGTGGGCGTGCGTTATCTTGCTCGAAAACACCACGATGGACCGACCTTACAAATGGCACAACAACGGGCTGAATGATGTTGTTGATGTAGGAGGTGCTGTTTAACGTACCCGGTACAAACACTAGTTGTGTACGGGAGTGATAGCTGATCGCTCCCCTCACCAGGAGACCAGATGTAGGCCCTGTGTGTCTTGGCGGATAAAAGAAGGGTGGAGACGCTCCCCTGTGCGGCTGCGAACACGAATACAGCGATCGGAGGCTCCCAAGCAGAATCTGCTTGCATCGCTGAACACGACAGATCGCCATTGCGTTCCCCAGTGCAGACGTTGGCGACACCACTGCATCCGTTCCTGACGGTGGGCTGGAGCCAGAGGTACACATGCCAGAGACACACGTGCACGTAGTCCTGCATCCAGTAGGCGGTTGCGGATTGTTCGCACACTCACCTCGAGTGCAACGGCAGCTCGGATTTGCGTCGCAGTGGATGTTCTGCTTGACAACGCCGCTCTTCTTATGCGTCGATTGGTCCGCTCATTAGTCCGTCAGTGACTCCCAGTTCCACGTCTTCTCGTGTGGGAATGTTCCTCGGACCATCTACACCACCATCGTACCACCACCGATACTTCCCGTCCAATTCTCTCCGTAATACAACGATACGACCACCCGGCCTCGCGGAGTCCGACTAGACGACCTCGCTAAAAGTCCGATAACTTCTGAAATCGTACACGTCTTCAATATCCAGGCATTGCCGCTTCTTCAGGGTTGTCGCACGTGTCCGTACGCCGTCGACAGGTTACATTCACTTCTCCATACTCCTTAAATACCACCGACGATAATTTGCATATTATGCCGTGCTGTGGCGTAAGCGTTCCCCGGTTGGTCCCGAAATTAACATCACACCAACGTAAACTCGACCGCATTAACATATGTACATTTCATGATCGTCCTCTAATTCCTTCTTGGTGTTCTTTTTCACTTTCCGGCAGTGTATATATTGAGGAAAATTGTATGTGTGTGAAAATTGGTATATATATATATATATATATATATATATATATATATACCGGCCAGCTTGGTGAGTGATGGCCAAACCCTTGCAAAATGACTCCAAAACCTAAATATTGGCCCTCAGTCTCCGGCAGCTGAAATGTACCTGGCCAAGGCAGCGGCGGGTGCGACATGAAGGCAGAGGATGCTGAGAATCACCGAAGGACTGGACTAGGCTGCCATCTGATGCTGACCTCGGCTACGTATAATGGACGCTCTCTATCTTTTGATTCAAGGCTTCTTGAATTGGAAGAGGAAATACAAAGGATCAAGTGCGGCATCGTCGGGCTAAGTGAGGTAAGGAGAAAAGGAGAAGATCTCATTGAACTGAAAAGTGGACTTCTCTTCTATTATCGTAGGACAGATACTAGCAGAACTAATGGTGTTAGACTTATAATAAACAAGAAACTGAAGGATAAAGTTGTTGAAGTTGAAAGTTCCTCTGACAGAGCTGCACGACTCGTTATCCGACTCTCGTGAAGATACCAGGCTCAGATTATTCAAACTTATGCACCCACCACAAGTCATCCTGAAGAAGAAATTGAAGAATGTTTTGAGGAAATTCGTCATCTAAATAATAAACGAAAGCAGCATTTGAGGAAAATTATGGGAGATTTCAATGCAAAAATAGGGCAACGGCAACAGAATGAAACTTCAGTAGGTACATTCGATCACGGCAACAGAAACCAGCGTGGAAATACGCTCGTAGAGTTTGCAGAGGCAGAAGGGTTTTTCATCATGAACTCCTTTTTAAAGAAAAAGCCACACAGGAAATAAACATGGAGACATCCAAATGGGACGACAAGTGAAATTGATTGTATTATGTGTAACAAAAAATTCATCATAGAAGACTGCAGTGTGCTAAACAATTTCAACACAGGTAGTGACCATAGATTGGTGAGATGTAAGATGCACCTCAACTCTAAACTCGAACGTGGCAAGCTCATAAAACGTGCAAAATGTATTGACATAACCAGTCTTAAAAAACACCATAATACCTTCAAGTTGGAACTGAAGAACAGATTCTCTGCTTTAGAAGGCCTAACATCGGAAGAAGTGGATATTTCTGAAGTTGACAGAAAAGTAACCAAAGCTCTTATGGAAACAGCAACAAAATTAGCTGGGTCTAAGAACAAGTTGCATGTGAACAAATTATCAGGAAAAACCAAAATTTTGATGCAAAAATGAGGAGAGATGAGGACAACTAAAGAAGATGAACTTCTCCAAAGTGGAATATATAGAGCTATGCAAGACAGTACGAAAACGTATCACTGAAGACGTAAGGAAATTCAACTGTGAACTAGTGAGGAAAGCAATTGAAAACAACTAAAGCCTAAAGATAGCAAAGGGACATCTCAGTAAGGGAAGGAAACAGATTACGGCACTGAGAAAAGAAGATGGTTCTGTAACAAGAAATAGAGGCGAAATTTTGACAAGAGTGAAAGATTTCTACTCCAAATTATATGAAAGGGATGATACATGCACTCCAGACATCAGGAAAGGTACCAGTACCAGAGTTCTTCCAGTCCTCCCAGCAGAAGTTGCACATGCAATCAAGAACATGAAGCGGGGGAAACCTCCAGGAGAAGATGGAATTACTGTAGACATCATACAAGAAGCAAGTGGAGAAATTGAAACAGTACTCGCCCAAATTTTCACTCGATGCCCTAACGTAGGGAAGAGTCCTGAGGATTGGAACAATGCTACAATGGTACTGCTACATAAAAAAGTGACATTGAGGATCTCAGGAACTACAGACTTATCAGCCTTCTATCAGTGGTTTATAAAATCTTCACTAGAGATCTTTCACACCGCTTGAAGGTAATACTGGACATGGCTCAACCAAGAGAACAAGCTGGATTCAGGATTGGCTACAGCACTATAGATCATATCAACCTACTGAGAGAACTAATTGAAAGAGCGAGGGAATATGAACTTCCATTGTGCATGGCTTTTATCCATTATGAAAAGGCCTTTGATTCGGCGAAACCATCAGCAGTTACAATGGCTTTGAATTTCTGTTGTTTTGAAGATGCATACCTTAATATTATTAATAACATCTAAGAAAATGCAAGTGCAAAAAAAAAGCTGTTTGAAAATACAACACACATAAAAATTGGAAAGGGAGTGAGGCAAGGTGACACTATATCTCCCAAGCTCTTTAATGCCACATTGGAAAATGTCTTTCAATCACTGAACTGGGAAAACAAAGGGATAAAGCTTAATGGAGATTATCTAACTCACCTTCGTTTTGCTGATGATGTAGTCATTTTTGCAACTACCCCATCAGAGCTGCAGAGAATGATCCAGGAACTTGCTGACAAAAGTAAAGAAGTGGGATTAAAAATGAACTTTCAGAAGACAAAAATGATGTACAATGCTTTTACAAGAAATGAAGATTTATCGACTGAGGGAGAAAAGCAGGAGATAACAGATACTTACGTTTATCTTGGACTGCAGATATCAAGTGAAGGTCACATTGATGAAGAAATTAATCGGCGTATAAAACTTGCCTGGAGAGCTTTGGTAGAAACAGCATAATTTTTAAGAGCAATATGCCATTATGTCTTAAAAGAAAAGTGTTTGATCAATGCATTCTTCCAGTGCTTACGTAGTGACGCGGACCTTAACTAAAAGAGACATACAAAGGCTGCAGCTGCAGACAACTGAAAGTAGCATAGAGAGGTGCATGCTTGGTGTAACCAGGAGAGATAAGAAGAGGAACTCGTGGATCAGAAAAATGACAAGAGGAAAGACATCATGATCAGAGTTAAATCCTTGAAATGGCAATGGTATTGGTATTGGTAACTGTGGATACCATAGTGGTACCCAGTTTATTGCTATAACGAAATACTGACATAGGAGATTTATTAAAAGCTGCAGTACAGAAAACAACAGTGCGGAAAGTCAGTATATCCACGATGCAGCTAAACGTTACACAGAAAGGTAATGAATATGCACACGAACAATGAATGGCCTAACGGCATGTCAAACACTATAACACATGTGCACAAATGCATGAAATGTACTATGCTATGATAAATCCACCGGACGGAACTGAAATGTGGTTAGAGCGCAAAACAACATTGAGTACCTCAGCAACTTTATAAAAATAACAAAGGTAACAAACGTACCACTATAATAATCCGCGATAGAGGAAAACACTAACACAGCAAACACTCACAATTATATGTAATTTAAAAAACAGGCACAAATTCAGGAAACAACAGATAAGATAATTATACTGAGATAATGAGGAGATCACACAAGTGACGAGACCGATTAGTTGTGAAAACACAGCAAAAACACGCAATTATCGCAACTTTTAAAATAAAGCAAATTTACAATACATTAAATAAAGCAAATAAAGCAAAATTACACACAAATAAAGCAAATATACAATACATTACTTGTGAATCACAGTAAAAACACACAATGAAAACATCAGAATCAACATGCACTAAGTCTGCAAAACCAGGGCAACTGCGAACGGGTTCGCAAATCCCTAGCATTGAAAGAACAAAAAGTAATCGGTGTGAGGAAGAGAGCTAAAGGTCATCGGTAAAAGGATAGAAGGTATCACATATATGCTTCTCAACGAGCTCCTTCAAGGAGGCGAGACGGCGCGTGTAACGTCTCAAAAAAGGCTGATACCGAGGATCGGTGGCACACAGAGATTTAAAAAGTGACACATAAGCTTCGAATTGCGTTACCGCTGCATACAGGTCCAGATCAGGTGAGTGAAGGAATTCTTCAGAACCATCAGTCGTACGTGCAGGTTGAAAAAAACGTAAAAGTTGCTGTCTGGACAGTGGTCCAGGAACTGGAGGAAACGTATCAACGGCCTGTAGAACCTCAGCATCGGAGAGAGGAATGACAGGACATTAGCGGTGAAGCATACTGTTTGAAGAATCAATCATCAGGTGGAGAAACACCGGAACCGGAAACCTCGAGAACACTAGATGAATCCTCAGAATGTGGCACAGAAAGTTGTTTTAACTTTTTCTGTTTCACAGCGCCTTTGGAAGTTCCAATCCGCTTCGAAGAAGAAGCTGAGGCGGATGTATCCATTAGTGGATCAGGCTCACATCCCAAGTCAGGAGACGTGGAAACGACCGTCGCCGAAGAAGCAGTACGTAGCTGAGCTGCCTTAGTGGAGACTGGTACAACAGCCGAGGCTTCAGGAAGATGTTGCAACAAGGGTATGGTAGACAAGGTTGTAAATGGAGATCCGATATCCGAGAGGCTAGGAGAAGAGCCAGACGGCCGATCTGCCAAACCACCACTCAACACACCCGGATCGGAACACTCCGCTGTAGACACATCTGTAGTAGAAGACAACTCTGTCAATCTTGAAGGTGGATGCCCAATCGTACGGGTCTGGAGAGGAGGAAAGGCAGCATTGTCAGTGACGGAAATGTTCGTCTGACGGAGAAACGAAGAATTCGCGTCAGGCAAACTACCGGTAGTGGGGATAGTAGAAAGACCAATGTGGTCAGCAGTGGGATGCGAACTAGATGAACGTCCATGTCGAACGCGGTCACCGGAGGCAGTGGTGTGATTCTGTGTTAAACAGTGTGTACAATAGTGAGCAGTGAAAATCTTGAAACTGTACGTTCGTGCGCCAATTTCAACAGTAGCTTCTATAGGGCAATCCGCCAAGGCTTTCTCAGTGGGAAAGACGACCAATAACTGACGGCGAGGTCCGGTAGCATGTGCAAATCGTGTTCCGCGGGGAGCGTCAAGGAGGCGACGGACCTTGCCAACAATTTTACAAACATGACTGACAAGGATAGGAAGTGCAGTGTCAGGCACTTCCTGTGGAACAGGATAGAACGTGATGTTCACCGGTCTCTTGCAAAGAGGCGACGGGATGAGATGGTTTGTCCCAATCGAAAGTCCGCTTGCAAGAAAAAAGTCAGCATCCTCCTTGTGATTGAACTGTACCGAAATACCCCGAGGAGTACGGGAAATTCCTGCAATGGACGCAGACGACACATGTCCAGAGAGGGCTTCGATGTAGCGTGGCAATGGAGTATTTGGTAAAGCATGAAAGAGCACACCTCTATCCAGGAGGTTATGGAACTCACGGCCAATCTGCTAATTGTCATCTATCGTTACCTTCACCTTGTGGTTGGATACCTGAATAATAGGTGTTGCTTGCAAAAGACCATCTGGTGGAGAGGAATCGGACGTAGAAGTAGCGCCTCGTTGCACTTTAGAGGCAAATGACATCCTCGGAAGAGAAGTCTGTTCGGATCCGGCAGGCACAGAATGCTGTGAGGGAAGAGAAGCACAGGCCGAAGGCAAGGCAGTAAAATCAGTAGTACCCAGGGAGGGCACCGAGGTAGATGCAGGAGCTGAAGAAGAAAGCGCAGCCAAGTCCAGTGAAGGCACCGGTGCAGGAGTACTAGAAAGCTGGGA
Source organism: Macrothele yani (assembly GCA_039090855.1). Lineage (NCBI taxonomy): Eukaryota > Metazoa > Arthropoda > Arachnida > Araneae > Macrothelidae > Macrothele > Macrothele yani. The sequence goes on along the minus strand of CM077004.1, from coordinate 118,117,145 downwards.
AGGCATCTGAGCAGACACATCTGAGGACGAGAGTATGTTAACTTCCATGGACTTGGGAAGTGTGACGTGACGTGCATCCGCCACGCCCATAGATGATAAGGAAATACCGGAAGCCGCCATGTTGGCAGCTTCCAAACGTAAACAAACGAGCAAACGATAAGAAAACGGATGAATATGAACTAATATGAGGATGAGAACGCTGGAAAAGTAGCTCAAAACGTACACAGTACCTTTAGACAGCCGGGCCACGCAACAGGTGAGTGAGGGACTTGGTATTCCACACTAAAATGCATAAAATGTTGGAGACAATAACACTACGTCTGTCACGAACGAGCAATGGGCTGGACATATTGCCAGAAGGAAAGACCATCGATGGACAGCTGAAATTTTAGATTGGATTTCAAGGGACAGGAAAAGACCCAGAAGAAGACCACATGGAAGATGGGTGGATGAAATTCGAGAATATGCGGGAGTAACATGGGGAAACTGGCACAAGACAGATCGTTGTGGAAGAAACTTGGGAGACCTTCGTCCAGCAGTGGATTGATAATGGTTGACAATGATGATGATGATGATGATATATATATATATATATATATATATATATATATATATATATATCATCATCATTATCATCAACCATTATCAATCCAATGCTGGACGAAGGTCTCCCCAAGTTTCCTCCACAACGGTCTGTCTTGTGCCAGTCTCCTCCATGTCACCCCTGCATACTTTCGAATTTCATCCACCCATCTCCCATGTGGTCTTCTTCTGGGTCTTTTCCTGTCCCTTGGAATCCAATCTAAAATTTCGGCTGTCCATCGATGATCTGTCCTTCTGGCAGTATGTCCAGCCCATTGCCATTTCAGGGATTTAACTCTGATCATGATGTCTTCCACTCTTGTCATTTTTCAGATCCACGAGTTCCTCTTCTTATCTCTCCTGGTTACACCAAGTATGCACCTCTCCATGCTATTTTGAGTTGTCTGCAGCCTTTGTATGTCTCTTTTAGTTAAGGTCCACGTCTCTGCACCATACGTAAGCACTGGAAGGATGCATTGATCAAACACTTTTCTTTTAAGACATAATGGCATATTGCTCTTGAAAATTATGCTGTTTCTTCCAAAAGCTCTCCAGGCAAGTTTTGTACGCCGATCAATTTCTTCATCAATGTGACCCTCACTTGATATCTGCTGTCCAAGATAAACGTACGTGTCTGTTATCTCCAGCTTTTCTCCATCAATCGATAAATCTTCATTTCTTGTAAAAGCATTGAACATCACTTTTGTCTTCTGAAAGTTCATTTTTAATCTCACTTCTTTACTCTTGTCAGCAAGTTCCTGGATCATACTCTGCAGCTCTGATGGGCTAGTTGCAAAAATGACTACGTCATCAGCAAAACGAAGGTGGGTTAGATAATCTCCATTAATCTTTATCCCCTTGTTTTCCCAGCTCAGCGACTGAAAAACACCCTCCAATGTCGCATTAAAGAGCTTCGGAGATATGGTGTCACTTTGTCTCACTCCCTTTCCAATTTTTATGCGTGTTGTATTTTCAAACAGCCTAATCTTTGCACTTGCATTTTCATAGATATTATTAATAATATTAATGTATGCATCTTCAAGACCGCAGGTTTTCAGAGCCATTGTAACTGCTGATGGTTTCACCGAATCAAAGGCCTTTTCATAATCGATAAAAGCCATGCACAATGGAAGTTCATATTCCCTCGCTCTTTCAATTAGTTCTCTCAGCACATGGATATGATCTATTGTGCTGTAGCCACTCCTGAATCCAGCTTGTTCTCTCGGTTGAGATATGTCCAGTGTTACCTTCAAGCGGTGTGAAAGAACTTTAGTGAAGATTTTATAAACTACTGATAGGAGGCTGATAGGTCTGTAGTTTCCGAGATCCTCAATGTCACCTTTCTTATGTAGCAGGATCATTGTAGCGGTGTTCCAATCCTCAGGAATCTTTCCTTCATTTAGGCATCGAGTGAAAATTTGGGCGAGTACTGTTTCGATTTCTCCACTTGCTTCTTGTATGATGTCTACAGTAATTCCATCTTCTCCTGGAGCTTGTCCCCGCTTCATGTTCTTGATTGCATGTGCAACTTCTGCTGGAAGGACTGGAGGAACTCTGGTACTGGTATCTTTCATGATGTCTGGAGTGCATGTATCATCCCTTTCATATAATTTGGAGTAGAAATCTTTCACTCTTGTCAAAATTTCGCCTCTATTTCTTGTTACAGAACCGTCTTCTTTTCTCAGTGCCATAATCTGTTTTCTTCCCTTACTGAGATGTCCCTTTGCTATCTTTAGGCTTTGGTTGTTTTCAATTGCTTTCCTCACTAGTTCACAGTTGAATTTCCTTACGTCTTCAGTGATACTTTTTCGTACTGTCTTGCATAGCTCTATATATTCCACTTTGGAAGTCACATCTTCTTTAGTTGTCCTCATCTCTCTTCTTTTTTGCATCAACATTTTCGTTTTTCCTGATAATTTATTTACATGCAACTTGTTCTTAGACACAGCTAATTTTGTTGTTGTTTCCATAAGAGCTTTGGTTACTTTTCTGTTAACTTCAGAGATGTCCACTTCTTCCCATGTTAGGCCTTCTAAAGCAGAGAACCTGTTCTTCAGTTCCAACTTGAAGGTATTATGGTGTTTTTTAAGGTTGGTTATGTCAATAGATTTTGTTTGTCTTATGAGCTTGCCACGTTCAAGTTTAGTGTTGAGGTGCATCTTACATCTCACCAATCTATGGTCACTACCTGTGTTGAACTTGTTTAGCACACTGCAGTCTTCTATGACGAATTTTTTGTTACACATAATAAAATCAATTTCACTTGTCGTCCCATTTGGATGTCTCCATGTCCATTTCCTGTGTGGCTTTTTCTTGAAAAAGGAGTTCAAGATTAAAAACCCTTCTGCCTCTGCAAACTCAACGAGAGTATTTCCACGCTGGTTTCTGTTGCCGTGACCGAATTTACCTACTGAAGTTTCATTCTGTTGCCGTTGCCCTATTTTTGCATTGAAATCTCCCATAATTATTTTCAAGTGCTGCTTACCTTTATTATTTGGATGACAAATTTCCTCATAAAATTCTTCAATATCTTCTTCAGGATGACTTGTGGTGGGTGCATAAGTTTGAATAATCTGAGCCTGGTATCTTTTCGAGAGTTGGATAACAAGTCGTGCAGCTCTGTCAGAGGAACTTTCAATTTCTACAACTTTATCCTTCAGTTTCTTGTTTATTATAAATCCAACACCACTAGTTCTGCCAGTATCTGTCCCACGATAGTAGAAGAGATGTCCACTTTTCAGTTCGATGAGATCTTCTCCTTTTCTCCTTACCTCACTTAGCCCGACGATGTCCCACTTGATCCTTTGTAGTTCCTCTTCCAATTCAAGAAGCCTTGAATCAGAAGATAGGGAGCGTCCATTGTACGTTGCCAAGGTCAGCATCAGATGGCAGCCTAGTCCGGTCCTCCGGGGATTCTTAGCACCCTCTGCCTTCATGTCGCACTGGCCGCTGCCTTGGCCAGGTACATTCCAGCTGCCGGAGACTGAGGGCCAAGATTTAAGTTGTGGAGTCATTTTGGAGGGGTTTGGCCATAACTCATCACGCTGGCCAAGCGGGTTGGTGAGTGTGGGATAGAATTTCCTCTAATCCCGATGGTATAGTTATACCGCTATTGGCGGTCGTCAGAGCCCCTTTAGTAGGAACAGGATGCACCGCGAGAAGGCGGGGTTGACATTTGTCAAGGAGAGGCTGTGATGTTACGCATCACCTGACCTTACATCCGAGAGGCTAGGGGAAGAGCCTATATATATATCATCATCATCATCATTGTCCACCATTATCAATCCACTGCTGGACGAAGGTCTCCCCAAGTTTCCTCCACAACGGTCTGTCTTGTGCCAGTCTCCTCCATGTCACTCCCGCATATTTACGAATTTCATCCACCCATCTCCCATGTGGTCTTTTTCTGGGTCTTTTCCTGTCCCTTGGAATCCAAACTAAAATTTCGGCTGTCCATCTATGGTCTGTCCTTCTGGCAGTATGTCCAGCCCATTGCCATTTCAGGGATTTAACTCTGATCATGATGACTTCCACTCTCGTCATTTTTCGGATCCACGAGTTCCTCTTCTTATCTCTCCTGGTTATACCAAGCATGCACCTCTCCATGCTTCTTTGAGTTGTCTGCAGCTTTTGTATGTCTCTTTTAGTTAAGGTCCACGTCTCTGCACCATACGTAAGCACTGGAAGGATGCATTGATCAAACACTTTTCTTTTAAGACATAATGGCATATTGCTCTTGAAAATTATGCTGTTTCTTCCAAAAGCTCTCCAGGCAAGTTTTGTACGCCGATTAATTTCTTCATCAATGTGACCCTTACTTGATATCTGCTGTCCAAGATAAACATACGTATCTGTTATCTCCAGTTTTTCTCCATCAATCGATAAATCTTCATTTCTTGTAAAAGCATTGAACATCACTTTTGTCTTCTGAAAGTTCATTTTTAATCCCACTTCTTTACTCTTGTCAGCAAGTTCCTGGATTATACTCTGCAGCTCTGATGGGGTAGTTGCAAAAATGACTACGTCATCAGCAAAACGAAGGTGGGTTAGATAATCTCCATTAATCTTTATCCCTTTGTTTTCCCAGTTTAGTGATTGAAAGACATTTTCAAATGTGGCATTAAAGAGCTTCGGAGATATGGTGTCACCTTGTCTCACTCCCTTTCCGATTTTTATGTGTGTTGTATTTTCAAACAGCCGAATCTTTGCACTTGCATTTTCATAGATGTTATTAATAATATTAATGTATGCATCTTCAATACCGCAGGATTTCAGAGCCGTGGTAACTGCTGATGGTTTCACCGAATCAAAGGCTTTTTCATAATCGATAAAAGCCATGCACAATGGAAGTTCATATACCCTCGCTCTTTCAATCAGTTCTCTCAGTACGTGGATATGATCTATTGTGCTGTAGCCACTCCTGAATCCAGCTTGTTCTCTCGGTTGAGCCATGTCCAGTGTTACCTTCAAGCGGTGTGAAAGAACTTTAGTGAAGATTTTATAAACCACTGATAGGAGGCTGATAGGTCTGTAGTTCCTGATATCCTCAATGTCACCTTTTTTATGTAGCAGGATCATTGTAGCATTGTTCCAATCCTCAGGAATCTTCCCTTCATTAAGGCATCGAGTGAAAATTTGGGCGAGTACTGTTTCGATTTCTCCACTTGCTTCTTGTATGATGTCTATAGTAATTCCATCTTCTCCTGGAGCTTTCCCTCGCTTCATGTTCTTGATTGCATGAGCAACTTCTGCTGGGAGGACTGGAAGAACTCTGGTACCTTTCATGATGTCTGGAGTACATGTATCATCCCTTTCATATAATTTGGAGTAGAAATCTTTCACTCTTGTCAAAATTTCGCCTCTATTTCTTGTTATAGAACCATCTTCTTTTCTCAGAGCCATAATCTGTTTTCTTCCCTTACTGAGATGTCCCTTTGCTATCTTAAGGCTTTGGTTGTTTTCAATTGCTTTCCTCACTAGTTCACAGTTGAATTTCCTTACGTCTTCAGTGATACTTTTTCGTGTTGTCTTGCATAGCTCTATATATTCCACTTTGGAAGTCACATCTACTTTAGTTGTCCTCATCTCTCTTCTTTTTTGCATCAACATTTTGGTTTTTCCTGATAATTTGTTCACATGCAACTTGTTCTTAGACCCAGCTAATTTTGTTGCTGTTTCCATTAGAGCTTTGGTTACTTTTCTGTTAACTTCCGAAATATCCACTTCTTCCGATGTTAGGCCTTCTAAAGCAGAGAATCTGTTCTTCAGTTCCAACTTGAAAGTATTATGGTGTTTTTTAAGGTTGGTTATGTCAATAGATTTTGTTTGTCTTATGAGCTTGCCACGTTCCAGTTTAGTGTTGAGGTGCATCTTACATCTCACCAATCTATGGTCACTACCTGTGTTGAACTTGTTCAGCACACTGCAGTCTTCGATGACGAATTTTTTGTTACACATAATAAAATCAATTTCACTTGTCGTCCCAATTGGATGTCTCCATGTCCATTTCCTGTGTGGCTTTTTCTTGAAAAAGGAGTTCAAGATGAAAAATCCTTCTGCCTCTGCAAACTCAACGAGAGTATTTCCACGCTGGTTTCTGTTGCCGTGACCGAATTTACCTACTGAAGTTTCATTCTGTTGCCGTTGCCCTATTTTTGCATTGAAATCTCCCATAATTATCTTCAAGTGCTGCTTACCTTTATTATTTAGATGACGAATTTCCTCATAAAATTCTTCAATTTCTTCTTCAGGATGACTTGTGGTGGGTGCATAAGTTTGAATAATCTGAGCCTGGTATCTTTTCGAGAGTTGGATAACGAGTCGTGCAGCTCTGTCAGAGGAACTTTCAACTTCTACCACTTTATCCTTCAGTTTCTTGTTTATTATAAATCCAACACCACTAGTTCTGCCAGTATCTGTCCCACGATAATAGAAGAGATGTCCACTTTTCAGTTCAATGAGATCTTCTCCTTTTCTCCTTACCTCACTTAGCCCGACGATGTCCCACTTGATCCTTTGTAGTTCCTCTTCCAATTCAAGAAGCCTTGAATCAGAAGATAGGGAGCGTCCGTTATAGGTAACCAAGGTCAGCATCAAATGGCAGCCTAGTCCGGTCCTCCGGGGATTCTTAGCACCCTCTGCCTTCATGTCGCACTGGCCGCTGCCTTGGCCATGTACATTCCAGCTGCCGGAGACTGAGGGCCAAGATTTAAGTTGTAGAGTCATTTTGGAGGTGTTTGGCCATAACTCACCACGCTGGCCAAGCGGGTTGGTGAGTGTGGGATAGCATTGACTCGTATTTTTTGCTTTTTGTTTTTGCAAATGTGCATTTGCGATCCCACAAGAGTCATCACATTTTATTTTATATAGGTTAATATCCAACTCAGATCAGTTGTTGCGAGTTCCTCATTATTATTTTAACGTCTTCGAGGTGATTAAGTTGGTTTGACCTATAGAACCGCGTACATGAAAATAAGAATACTGATCCCCTTTTTTGGTAACCGTAACAAATAAACGGGTTCTTTCACTTTGCTCCGGTTTAGGAATTATCGCACTAGCAGTGACTCACTCATCGTAGATCTAACTTCCGTTAGTTTGATGGACCCAACTCGGAATCCGTGTTTTTCATAATCACCCTTACAGCTCCGTCAACCCCGAAACCGAGATCTTTCCAAAACTTCTCTCGCTCTCTCACACTCAAAGATTTCTCCTGCAAAAAAAAAAAAAAAAAACCACTTGTTCCTCCTAAACAAAGAATTTCCACCCTCCTGTGATCCGAGAAACCTTTTTGAATATTTTCCTTGCTAATTGTCCTCAAGTGTTAATCCTTTCCTACCTAGCTACATGAAAATTGCCTTCAAGCGCGCGTCTCTTTTTCACGCACCCAAGAACCTGAATCTCTTGTGCAACAACCTCAGTACAATACAATACATTTAAAAACCCCTTGGAATAACATTCTCACACGAATCTAGTGCGGACAATCTCGTGTTGTTGGACGGCTGCAGGTTAAAAGATACTTTTTCGTCAGCTCTGCCCAGAAATGGCGCCAACAAAGAAATTCCACGTGGGAACGAGCATATTAATCCATTTTTACAAGATCATTTCGGAACCGGGATTTTGAAAATTTTCTTTTCGGTAAATTATTAAAACAATTAAGCTAGCATGAAAAAATTTGAACGTAATAATCTTATTATGCATTCGTTGCTTAGTAATATGAAAGTGACACACTGCTATTTGTCTGATTACCTGTCCATTCATCTTGCTCTGATTTATTAGATCTATGCATCTAGGTAAGTGTGCCGCGGTGCACGTCGCCGGCAATAAAGGCGGAACGGTTGAATTTTAGTCACAATTCCGTGCTGTGAGGAAAATGTGACAACACTGAGTCGAAAGACATTTGTTGGAGGACATCCCACACGGCGATTAGTTGAGCTAGGGCATAGCAACCGGCACTGTCTGCTGTCCATGTTTAACCTAGGAAACCGTTGCATAAGCACAGTAATGGATTTGTTCGGCATACGCCGAGGAAAATAGTGAGTACAAGCACGTGTTGGGTGAGGTTTGTAAGATTTAGAAGTTGTGACTGTAGTGTGGAGAAAAAGCAGCATATCGGACGGTCGAAGGAGATTATAGTGTAAAAGCCATTTGCCGGTGGCGAAAATAAATCCGGTAATCTTCTGCTCCGGAGCAGAATACTTTCCCAATTAAGCTACACCGACGAGGTTTGTCGTTGCAGCATGGCCGTCTTGACATGTGCGGCACGTCTGAGGTAGGTACGTCACATAATTTCAAGCTGTTCTGGACGAAGATGCCGCCAAGTCGACCACAGGACTAGAAATACAATTATACAGTTACAACTCACGGGGTATTTATTTCGATCGTATGTGAATAAGACTTGCTTGCATAAGTACGGCATCTTTTCGATCAAGAAACGTTGGAAGTTTATGCACAGAACTAATAGTATTGCAGTAGAGATTCCTAAATCTACTCTGATGAAATGCGGCAGCGATTCTTAATGACTCAGATATCGTTATTTTCGTCTACGAACCGACTGGTAATTTACCTCTGAAGAAAGGAACTCCTATGCAATTTTTTATTTTGTGAAGAACAGCCCGTCAGTTTTCCGACTGACACGCTCATATTATGGAAATGCCTGGCGGGTAGGCAACATTTGAGTTCAGAAAATAACATCGGGAGACAATAAATGTCGTGATTTCTCTCTGAGTCTCAGGCAGTCGTGTTACTTTTACGTCAGCCAGTGAAGGAAATTTTTTACAAGGAGCTGCAGGTCTTGTAAGCTCAGTACACTGATATGTTCCATGGAAATGAAAACTCAAAGCCCACTAACGTAAGAACATCAGCCTCACAGAGTAGGAGCTACAACGGCTGCAGATCCGAGCAGATGGAGGTTAAAAGAAATTAGTGAGTTTAACACCTGAAGTATAGTGAGTGAAAGACTGTTTTAAAAAGAACTGCATAGATTCCGTGTTACAGAATGGTGGTAGCGAAATCAACACGAAATGAGAAAAGATTCACGATACCCATCCAAAATGGCGGTAGCAAAGACTTGAATGAGGAAGAACTCGTGATATTTGTCTATGCTGTCATAACGAAATGACACTCACCTTGAAATCGCATATGTTCCCCAAGTAAAGTACGGAGGAAGACAAATGTTATTTAATCAACATTAAAGGGAAAGAAGGAACAACAAAACACTTGGACGATGTGAAACGTTGTGGGCACTCAAGTAAGTATGAAGTCTTTCTTTTCGATCCTGAGATGAATCCATTGTTCATTTATCATAAATACATCTTGGTATTCATACAATTCAATCCAGCTTCCAATCTCGGAATCTAATTCCTGGAATTACACACACACGGATAGCAGGCTTCCTTCTTCCTTACATCGTAGTCAGCAACAACGCAGTTTCTTTTGCAGCCAAGAATGTTTTATTTTCCGTATTCACATGCGCCAGGGGTAGCACGGTATCTACTTGGGAAATTTACGTGTTCATATAGCGTGCATTTTGCGTTAAGTTAATTTAGGCACGACCCAAGTAAAAAACGAAAAAATTAAACTTCAGATTAAGGGTTGAGCATGAAACACTTCATCCTCATGTTTCGGAGTGCCACTGCTTCATACCTAAAATCACGGATGTCTTCAATCTGCTTTATCTTAATTTATTTCTGCCAGTGTGATGTTATAAGAGGCAATGACATTTGTAGTGCACGTTAGATTTTCACAAAAACATCACTGTGTGTGTGTGTGTGTGTGTGTGTGTGTGTGTAAGAGGAGTGGCCACACATACTTACGGACACCTAAAGTATGTGTGGCAACTTTTGTTGTTGACACTTGAACAACTCAATGGGATATAAGCAGTATCCCGTCTCTAATTTAGGGCGGCTGGTCCCAGGCAAGGGAGAAAGCCAGTACCATAAGACAAACACAACATTCATGTCTCACGGGATTCGAACCCGGACCCTTCTCGGACGAACGATCACAAGCCAGCGGGACGGCGATTGGGGTTTAACGACCACCGTGAGTAATTCAATGGTCTATAAGCAGTCAACCGCCCCTAATTTAGGGTATTGGTACCAGGGAAGGGAATAAGCCAGTGCCGTAAGACAAACACAACACCCATGCCTCACCAGGATTCGACCCCGGACCCATCATAGACAAATGGTCATAAGCCAGCGCTTAGACCACTGTGCCACCGCGGCGGCCAACGCACCATATACCTGTGCTCGTCTCATGTAGAAGTAATGCCAAGAACACAACTTGAATCGTCTTGAGGGACCACCTTAAACATCTGATTTAAATTCAGTCAAAAATTTGCGAAATGCCAGTCTAAAGAAAATAATTAATGGAAAACACGATAAGTACCGAGAATCATGTTATGACTGCTGACATTCTGAAAACTTGTTCATTTGATGCCACCGCCTTGTTCTAAAAAACAAAACTTAGCTGATTACATGTTAAGCAGAAAAATATATCAACAACAGTGTTTTGGTGCCTATATGAAAATTCCTTATCACATGTTCGAATTATAATTTATGGTAAAATAGCTTTCATAAGTTACGTCTCAACGTGGACACTTTCTACGATAAATTTTGTTTGAAATATTAAAAAAGTTGTTTAAGGGCTTAAAATCCTAATAAGATTATAACTAAACATATTTTAATATTTTTTTCCAACTTAACAGCACATTAAAAGCTTCAAATTCTATTTTACAACTTTTACAACAGGGCGATGTTAAAATTCTGAGCCCCTTTTTTTGTTTATATACTGAACAAACGAATCTTTAAATACAAATAATTCCCAAAGGTTTAATTCTTTCGCTGCATAAAATACTGCTAGGTGTTTAAGATTTCACGTCCTAGATAAAAAACTGATACCAAATTTCGTCATTTTTAATTCGCCGTTCTGAGTTTTACATATCTAATTCAGTTCCCTTTTGCAAAAAGTGTTTGTTCAAAATTTAGTTCACCCTTGCCTCGTGTTTCTAAATATTAAGATGAGAATAGAATATTTTGTCTGGGTCAGGTTTCAGTAAAACTAACCTTACAAAAATGCAGTTCTAAATTCTAAATCTTTGAGGTCATCTTAAACAAAAATGTACAGTCCCTTGCCAACAAATAGTGGCGAACAGGGCCTGATTATGATAGTAGGAAGCCTTAAGCACAATATGCCGTACAGAGACACATGCAATAGGTTTGCAACACTTTTTTGTGAAACTTTATGTGAGTAGGTTTAAAAATAAATAAATTACTTAAAAAACTTATGTCCGGCAGTTAATTATTTTCTTTTCTTTACCCCATTTCCTATGACTTCAGCCAAAATACCACCAAGAAATTTTTGCCAAGTCAAAATGCATATTTACCCATATCTCTAAGTTCAATCAATACCTGAAAACAAAAAGCTAATCTGTCCCCAATGTCAAGTTCACCTGATTTAATTTTGCTATACACAGTACTTCTATTTTTCATTAAAGTATTTGACAGGAAGAAATATTATTGCGTTTCTCTGAGATCGTGGTTAATTTAGTATTTAACGGGTATATAAAATAGGACTGATGATATTTAAATTTGCACCTATGACATTAATACCACGATTTCGAAATTAATATGTAATATAAACACTAATTTGTGTAATTAATTGGGATACGTTCAGCTAAAATTGTATTTTTGTTCAAATGAATTTTTCAGACAGAAAACATGTATGATGTCAATGTAAACTTGGTTGAACTTTATCAGGAAATAAATGTTCGCCCTTCTTTTACATGTGCATGTTTTCCTATACAGATAGCGGTTGAACTTCGATTGCCACTATCTAAAGCAATATGTGCATAAGTGAGAATTGAACTATCAAATCATATATGTTCTCATAATAAGAAACTTAACTTTTGTTAATAGAGTAGATAATGCTTTGAGTCACATTTTTCATTTCTTTATTCATCGACGCAAGAATTTGTAAAAAAAAAGAAAATCTCCAAACAATTTTCTTAGTTTCATAGAACACATTTCTAAAAAGAGATATAATGTGTTAAAACAGTAATACATACTGTTAATATATACTAAGAATACATTCTGCATATTTATAATGCAGTATATATTAATAATACAGTATATACTCTACTGTAAATAACAGTTTCTGAAACATGGTGCTATACATTTATTTCCAACTTCTGAACAGATGAAATGAAGCTTGACACTGCACTTCTTATTTATTCAAAGGTCACTTTAGGTAACGTGACCCTAGCTAGCGTGACATAACCTCAAGTCCCAATTATTCAAAGGTCACTTTAGGTAACGTGACGCTAGCGTGACATAACCTCAAGTCCCAATTATCCAAACGTCACTTTAGGTAACGTGACCCTAGCGTGGCATAACCATAAATGACAATTATTCAAAAGTCACTTTAGGTAACGTGACCCTAGCGTGACATAACCTCAAGTCCCAATTATTCAAAGGTCACTTTAGGTAACGTGACCCTAGCGTGGCATAACCTCAAATCACAATTATTCAAATGTCACTTTAGGTAACGTGACCCTAGCGTGACATAACCTCAAGTCCCAATTATTCAAAGGTCACTTTAAGTAACGTGACCCTAGCGTGACATAACCTCAAGTCCCAATAATTCAAAGGTCACTTTAGGTAACGTGACCCTAGCGTGACATAACCTCAAGTCCCAATAATTCAAAGGTCACTTTAGGTAACGTGACCCTAGCGTGACATAATCTCAAGTCCCAATTATTCAAAGGTCACTTTAGGTAACGTGACCCTAGCGTGACATAATCTTCAAGTCCCAATCATTCAAAGGTCACTTTAGGTAACGTGACCCTAGCGTGACATAACCTCAAATCACAATTATTCAAAGGCCACTTTAGGTAACGTGACCCTAGCGTGACATAACCTCAAGTCCCATTTATTCAAAGGTCACTTTAGGTAACGTGACCCTAGGGTGACGTAACCTCAAGTCCCAATTATTCAAAGGTCACTTTAGGTAACGTGACCCTAGCGTGACATAACCTTTAGTCCCAATTATTCAAAGGTCACTTTAGGTAACGTGACCCTAGCGTGACATAACCTCAAGTCACAATTATTCAAACGTCACTTTAGGTAACGTGACCCTAGCTTGACATAACCTCAAGTCACAATTTTTGTTCGATGGCGTTTCAGACGTAAAAATAGCTATACAAATTGTGGAGCCAAGAATCAGACCTGGCCTTTGTAATTTGGCGGCTCTAAGCAAATAATAATATTTACTAAAAAACATGAATCGTTAAGACATAAATTTACAATTAAATTTGAGTAGCATGCCCTCAGTTACAGGAAAGTAAAATTATAAAAGCATGAGTATAGGTTATTGAATATATGAAACAATCTGCTAAAGCATTTTGCCGAAAGTGTGCGAACTGTAATCCTCTTATATCAGCAATTACGGTACGTTCCAAAAAATGCGGAAGTATGACGGTAAACACTATAATTCGTGCATAAATACTAGTATTAAAAGAAATCCGTCTTGTTGCACGATGATATTTATTCAGCTAAAAAACGAAATCTATGTACAAGTTAAAACGTTGTTTAGTGTACTGCAAATGTTGTTTAGTGTATTAGTATGACTAGGTATGTTGTATAATATTTTATTAATTTTTTTTTGTTAAAATTTGTTGTCTTTATATCTTATATCATGCTTAATGATTGCTTTAAGTCATATATTCAGACTTGATGCTGCTCTAGTCCTTTTCTTTGATGATCCTCCATATTTAATATTTTTATTATCTTTTATTTACAGTTTTTATTTTTGTACCTGTGAGCACAGTCTTTATGGATGCTGCCAAGATAGCTTCACTCCATCCGGTGGTCCTAACTATGAAGTTTGCATTTGTCATGAAATGTTGAATGGCTGTTGTTCTGATAACCATACTCCAGCAACTGGATTTGATGGTGGATTTGAAGTCATAAAATACAATTTGGAATACGATCACGCAATCTATATTCCATTATCCGCAACGATCGTGACAAAATTAAGAAAGGGAAAAAATGGGGTGTGTATGTTATTCCTATGCTCGACACTACTTCTGGTGATCTAAATAATCATTATGTGGGTTCAACCAAAAGAAATTTGAATTTGAGATTAAATGAACACAGATATAATTTAAAAATGAATCACCAAAGCACCTCTTTTGCAAGAAATGTAAGTGCTGGAAATTCCATCCCAGATTGGGACAACGCTAAGATCATAAACACACCTAACTCTGTTTATTCTTTGTTATTTACAGAAAGCCTCTATATTTCGACTTATAATACACGTTGCTGTAATGACTATTATCCTTGTGTTTTACCTGAACACTGGAGCAATCTGATTTGGGAGGACAGCACAGTAACTATTGTTTCTGTTGAGTAATTTTCGTTGGCTAATTATGTTTTTTTGACTGTCTTGTTATCTGGTATATCATGTGACACTGACATTACCTTTCCCATGATGCATCTGCTCCACGTATTTAAGACCAGCATGTAACCACATGATGGAAATCACATCTGATGAAGGTGTCACTGTGACACCGAAAGTGCTCATGTTTTTTAACCTGTACATAGATTTCGTTTCTTAGCTGAATAAATATCATCGTGCAACAAGACGGATTTCTTTTAATACGGTGCGTTCCGCTTTTCACTTAATTCAGGAAACTTTCTATCAGCCGTTTTGTTAATTGAATACACGTTCTTCTTTCATCATTGCCGTCTTATTTGTAAAGCTGCAAGAAAAGACACCAACCTTCACTGGAAAGCACAAGGGAGAAAAAAAGTTGATCTCTATGTAGCTTCGCTTAATGACATCCTAAGAAAAGTAGAGGCAGAAGGAAAATATAAAGGCGTACACAGCTTAATTTTCAAGAGGAGGCAAACAGAAATTTTAACTGCGAATAACATAAGCAAACACTGTAAGCAAATTTCCACCATGCCTTCTTGTTATTATGATCTAACAGTTTTTACCACACTCTTAACATATAAATTTAATTGGAAACTCGAACACTCAAAAAACTATTACATAATAAAAGGTGTATAAATGAAACTAGATAGCATGTTAGGACAATAAGAAAATTTCTTTGTCGCTCTATTGATCATTTTGGCCATCTGGGTTACATGCGCCACGAAACCGTGTGACGTACCTGCCAGCAGGATGCACACGACATAAAGGCAGATAGGAATCAGAATGAACGTCTGCGTAGCTCAGTTGGTAGAGCGACTTGTTCCGGAATAAGCGGACTGGGGTTCGATTCCCGGCGTAGACCAAAAATGACGGAGAAATTTACTTCGTTATAACCGCAGAGATTAACTGGACTGGTCATATCTTCCGGTCATCAAGAAGGGAAAAAATACCCTTAAGACAAATTTCTGGAAAACATTTCGAGAGATCTTTGTCCAACAGTGAGTAGCTGCTGCAGAGTAAGAATATATATATTTTGTTCTTTTCTTCGCCTTTCACACTTTTTCTGACTACAGATTCGCACTGTTCTCCAACATAAAATAGGAAATTTCGTTATTCTTTCTGCTGCAAATTTTCACTTTTTCTACTGGAAATTCTCAACGTTTTTCCTATTTTTACTGCACACACACACACGCACTCAAAAGTTCTACAGAAAAATTAGCAATCAGAATTAGTTAAAAATATCTGTAAAACCTTCCAAGAACAGAAATGCCATGATCCGATCTCCAGGGAAGGGCAAATGCCTCCCCCCCTTGTGGGCACCCATAAGGCGTACTTCGACTTTTTATCTTTTAAGTAATCTAATTTCTTTTACTCAAAGATGTTGCAGATTAAAAAGTTGGATGATGATAAAAAAATCAGTATATGGTTAAAATCCATGGTCCATAAAAATGGCTGCGCTAGGCAGCAGTCTTGCTTGCCTATGATGAAGGATCATTTACATGACTAAAAGACAATGTAAATGATATGTTTCTTCAAAAATAAAATTACTTTTTTTTTCCTTAGAAAAATGTAATTTAAGTTGGGGAATTTGGGTCTCTAGTCCTTAGGAGCAAATTGTAAGACAAAATTCTCAAACAACCATTAAGAATGAATAAATGATTACTTCCGCCAATGTTTGACAAAGCTTTAACATAGCTGAGCGACTCACTTTCACAAGGTTGTTTTCCTTAGCAGCTGGAATCATTCTACTCGGGAGTTGTTCTAATTAACGTGCTGTTATGAATGAATGGAGAAAATGAAAAGAAAACGGCATTTACTCGTGATGCTACGTCTAGAGCAAAAATCCGGTTCTTGTCTTCTGCCCCGCCTCACATACAATAAACTTGCTTGATCCGTCATGAGCTTTTCAGAGTCGAACGTCTGTGTCATGCCGATTCAATTAAATTAGGCGGAAGTACTTGTGAATGAGCAGGAATTATTTCAAGGTCGGTCATGCCTTTCAGACTAAATCAGAGAAAGGACAAACCTAGTGACATACTTTGTCTCGCAGTTAATAACGGGGAAACGACTGCCGTTTTTGCTTATTACTGTAACAGTTGTTTATACACTATTTGATTTCTTGTTCTGGGTTTAGTGACTTTAATTTTTGATTGATACTCTTGATTATTCAAAATATTTTTCGCCTTACTTTTCCCTAGAAAATCAATAAACTTTCTGCTTATAAGCTTCCTATTAAAGTGCATTTTCTTACACTCAAAGTTGAGATTCTCATATTTTTTGTCTAACTTTTCATACAGGTCAGACAAAAATATCATAAGTTAATAATATTGCTCTTTTTCTTAGGCACCAAACATTAATTAATGAGCCCTTGGCTCATTAATTTCAGAATTCTTTTCCGCCGCCAAGCATCAGTGGACATTTCAGCCTTTTCAGAAATTCTTAATAAGCGCAAAATTATTAAATTGACTTGTCATGCAAACTTTATGAAAATTATAACGACAGATAAAAGTTTACTATAAACGCCTAGGATCTGTTTTTTTTTTCATCTTCTCCATTTTTTTTCTCAGTAGATGTCTATAGTTATATTCTGCTAAGCCAAATCTGGGATGCGACTGGATGAAAGAACATTTAATAATGGCGAAACGGTGTTGCTCTAGTTTAAGGCGACACAGGTTCACCGATAAAACAAAGTGCATTGTATTCCATATGCGGGATCATTAAGAGAAAGATTGTCGAATTACAGTGAGACTTTTGGCTGAATCGGTGGGCATTATCAGTAAGTCTATCTGTCATGAGATTCTGCGCGAGGATCTGGGAAAACGAAAACTTAATGCTAGATTGGTACCCCGCATTCTGAATGATGACCAAAAGGGGGCTCGTTCGTCGATCTATTCCGATCTGCTGTACACTGCAGCTGAGGATCCTGATTTTTGCTCCAGAATTATTACAGGAGATGAAACATGGTGCCTGCAGTATGATCCACAATCCAAGCTACAAAGCGCTGAATGGATAGGTACCCAGACATTACATCTATCCAAGCAGCCGTGAAAAAGTAGCTTGCGGACATCCAGGAAGGGGCCTTCCTGGATGTCCGCAAGCTACCACAATAAGGATCGTTTTGCTCACAAGAATGGGCATAATCCCCGTAGACCACAACAAGGATCGTTTTGCTCACAAGAATGGGCACATCCAGGAAGAGGCCTTCCAGAACTGTTTTCAGGATCTTCAGAAACGCTGGAAACTGTGTGTTGGTTCAGAAGGGTGGTTTTTTTAAGAGAGGCCTGCATTAAGTGTGAGTACGGTGCTTTTTCATATTCTTTATTGCGTCCCTGGAACTTTTAGAACATAGGATGTAAAACAAGTAAACTTAATGAATAATGTTCCCTAATTGAAAAACGTTGCCATTGTACCAATTTGTTTTAATTTTGCCATGACAGTACGACTAAATCTGACAGATGGATACTACATTTTAAAGAGTAACCGAATATGGAGGCTGACAAATAACTGAAAAAAAAAACATATCTTTTTCAGTCTCCAAATCGGACAGTTTCAGAACCTTAGCAAGGATCGTTTTGCTCACAAGAATGGGCAAACTATTACCCGCCGGTGTGTTCAATCAAAACCCCCTAAAGATTACAGAAAGCCTCCGAACTGGTCTGTGACGTCAGAGCTAGCGGGACGAATGGCTGACTCGAGACTCGCCATTCCCGTGGACGCCGATGAAGTACCGCGGTGTTTACGCTGAGAAACATTTTCGCAAGTGCAACACTAAATAATCCCCGCAGACCACAATAAATCGAACGGGTTTTTTGTTTTTTTTTTCAATATTTTTCATCCTTAGATAACGTCAAAAGATTACATCCTTAGCTTTCATTTGTATTCTCAGTTTCCTACAATGATATGTACAAATAGGGGAATTTTAACGCTTTGCACTTGTGCTGTGAAAGGATTTCATGTACCGGTCTTAAAAATTAATGTTTCAGGAAATTTTTCTTTTAGTATTCAATTTGGCTAAAGGAACACAAACATTCACGCATAACTCCAAAAACCCAACATTTACGTTAAGCATTTTTGACTTTAGGAACATAATCATTTCACTCAAAACCTATAGAAATTCCCTTCGCGTTCGATTTATTTAAAAAAAAATAAAAAAAAAGTTCTGTAATTAGGAAACGAACGCGAAAGCAAAATATCTGATTTAATGAGTACGTTTCCTGAAACTGCAGAAAGATATATGCTCAAATTTTGCAACTACTTCTAGAAGGTAAAAAACAAAGTTATGAATTAAAATCATTTAGGAAAAGGTTTTTTATAAAATGTACATGGAAAGTATTAATTTAGATATCTTTGAACTTATGCACATAACGTCGCAAATTTTATGGTGCAAATCTAAATGTCATATCTTTTTTTTTTCTTCGCAACTTTGGGGGAAAAAAACATTACACAAAAGGTACTAATTTTCTCCAGCAGTATACTGTAAAGCAAGCTTTTTTCTTTTCAACTGAAACATATATTGAAAATAACAATTAGCACATTAACAGATTCCCACAAGAAAAAAAAATTTAAACCGAAGAGTACTTTCTCCCCCCCCCCCTTTCCAATGTGTTTTTTGCAGAAAGAAACGAAAACTTATAAGAAACACTCACACATCAGTGAAAAAATGCTTTTGAAATCTCCCCATTACGCATTTTTTTACAATCAAGCTGATACTTAAGATAGTAACAAAGCAAACTGACACTAAATGTAAAACCTACAAAGGACCCTCTGACCCTTCTGCTTCTGCAGAGAGGGACTGCGATCAAAGAATATGTTTCCAATTAATTTCTGGGTACAGTTTCAAGATAGGATCAATTTCACCTTTCGAAAGTACTCTTTCCGATTTGCTTACGACACGCGCTGCACCCGTCTTTACTTAATCTCGAGAAAGACACCAACCACATTGAATGAGAAGTCCACTGATGCCTGGGAGGATGCAGGTGTTGGGACTCTGACATCGCGACCCATTGACAGCATTGAGGATATATGCACGTGTAAAATATTTTTCCTTGTTGAGATATGGTTGTTGAGTCGCGCCAACTTTTCGAGGTGAGTGATCTTAGAAACCGACTTACTGATGAGCATCTGTCTTCTCTCTTGAGAATCACCTCCTCACAATTTAACCGAGATTATAAGAAAATATTTACTGACGAGCATCTGTCTTCTCTCTTGAGAATCACCTCCTCACATTTTAACATAGATTATAAGAAAATACTTACTGATGAGAATCTGCCTTCTCTCTTGAGAATCATCTCCTCACATTTTAACCCAGATTATAAGAAAATACTTACTGATGAGCATTTGTCTTCTCTCTTGAGAATCACCTCCTCACATTTTAACCCAGATTATAAGAAAATACTTACTGATGAGAATCTGCCTTCTCTCTTGAGAATCATCTCCTCACATTTTAACCCAGATTATAAGAAAATACTTACTGATGAGCATTTGTCTTCTCTCTTGAGAATCACCTCCTCACATTTTAACCCAGATTATAAGAAAATACTTACTGATGAGAATCTGCCTTCTCTCTTGAGAATCATCTCCTCACATTTTAACCCAGATTATAAGAAAATACTTACTGATGAGCATTTGTCTTCTCTCTTGAGAATCACCTCCTCACATTTTAACCCAGATTATAAGAAAATACTTACTGATGAGAATCTGCCTTCTCTCTTGAGAATCATCTCCTCACATTTTAACCCAGATTATAAGAAAATACTTACTGATGAGCATTTGTCTTCTCTCTTGAGAATCACCTCCTCACATTTTAACCCAGATTATAAGAAAATACTTACTGATGAGAATCTGCCTTCTCTCTTGAGAATCATCTCCTCACATTTTAACCCAGATTATAAGAAAATACTTACTGATGAGCATTTGTCTTCTCTCTTGAGAATCACCTCCTCACATTTTAACCCAGATTATAAGAAAATACTTACTGATGAGAATCTGCCTTCTCTCTTGAGAATCATCTCCTCACATTTTAACCCAGATTATAAGAAAATACTTACTGATGAGCATTTGTCTTCTCTCTTGAGAATCACCTCCTCACATTTTAACCCAGATTATAAGAAAATACTTACTGATGAGAATCTGCCTTCTCTCTTGAGAATCATCTCCTCACATTTTAACCCAGATTATAAGAAAATACTTACTGATGAGCATTTGTCTTCTCTCTTGAGAATCACCTCCTCACATTTTAACCCAGATTATAAGAAAATACTTACTGATGAGAATCTGCCTTCTCTCTTGAGAATCACCTCCTCACATTTTAACCCAGATTATAAGAAAATACTTACTGATGAGAATCTGCCTTCTCTCTTGAGAATCATCTCCTCACATTTTAACCCAGATTATAAGAAAATACTTACTGATGAGCATTTGTCTTCTCTCTTGAGAATCACCTCCTCACATTTTAACCCAGATTATAAGAAAATACTTACTGATGAGAATCTGCCTTCTCTCTTGAGAATCATCTCCTCACATTTTAACCCAGATTATAAGAAAATACTTACTGATGAGCATTTGTCTTCTCTCTTGAGAATCACCTCCTCACATTTTAACCCAGATTATAAGAAAATACTTACTGATGAGAATCTGCCTTCTCTCTTGAGAATCACCTCCTCACATTTTAACCCAGATTATAAGAAAATACTTACTGATGAGCATTTGTCTTCTCTCTTGAGAATCACCTCCTCACAGTTTAACCCAGATATTTAAGACTGTTTTGAACATTTCCATTATGGAGAATTCTTCCGCTAGAAGGTGTCGAGTTATATCACGTTTCTTTCTGTATTTGTTCTTTTAACTGTTCGATTTGAAAATCTGTTTGTCTTCGATATCCTGCTAGGAAAATTTTTTTGAGAACCATTCGTTAATTTTTGTAACATACGTTTTAGCTGCTGTTGCAAGTAATGTAGCTGCTTCTATTCTGGATGTTTTATCGACTGTAAACATCCGGTTGATTTTTTCTAACTGGATGTATTGACTTTGAATAACTTTGAAAAATTTAATTCGCGTCAGAAAGGATTCAAAAGATATGCTCACTACAACTTAAAATTCGGTGTCATCATACTTTTTATTTCAAATATTTAGAAGGCACAAATATAGAAAACGAGGATGTATTAGGTGCACAAATAAGTTTTAAAGCATTTTAAGATAACGCAACGTGTAATTTGAGAGAAAACAACAATACTTTTACGAATCAAAATATGCACCGCCATTACCAATCACCTTTCAGCCATGAAGAATACTTCGTCGTGTGACGCGATGAAGTCGTGAACCCACTTTTGCACTTCGTCACATGTCCGGAACCGTACAGCAGACAAACCATGTTGCATCGATCGGAACAAATGATAGTCTGAAGGGGCTACGTCGGGACTATACGCCGGGTGCTCCAAAACTTCCTAGCCAAACGTCAATAAGGTTTCCTTCGCCGATTTCGCGACATGCGGCATAGCATTGTCATGCAGTAATTTCACGGGATGCAAACCTTTGCCTGTGAATGGACGTTTCGTATAGATTTCCTGGTTCAATCGCAGCAATTGTTGCTTGTAGCGATCAGCAGGAACAGTTTGGCCCTGTTCCAATAGTTCATAATAGAGCACACTCTTCATATCCCACCAGATGCACAGAATAACTTTCTTGGAGTGAATATTGCGTTTCGATGTTGAAGTCGTTACTTCACAGGGATGTACCCAGTTTTTTTGCGTTTGAAATTGTCGTACTATATCCACTTTTCATCACCTGTAACAATTTTCCACAGACAAGACTTTCTATGTTGTTTATTCAACAGATAAGAACACTTCGGGACACGCTCATCCTTGTTCCTCTGGCTCAGGTCACGTGCCACCTATTTTTCTTCCCTCTGAACCTTTCCCATTGAGCATAAACAATTGGAAATGGTTTGTTGAATTAGCCCCAGCTGTTCAGCTAGTTCTTTTTTGCATTTGAGACGAATCTTCATCCAGCAATGCTTGCAGTTCCTCATGTGCAACCTTCTGCAGAGAGCCTATACGTTCTCGATCGCTAACATCAAAATCACCTGTTTTAAACCGGGTAAACCAAAACCCACACGTGCTTTTCGATACAATATTCTCCCGCAGAACACAACAGATCGATGCATATGCTTTTGCAGCATTTTTTTCTTGATGAAATTCGTAACGAATGTAGTGTCGGATAAGTGCAGTATCGCTTGCCATCTTTCATCTACCGATGTGCAAGTGCGTTTGACTTTTGGGCAAACTACTGTGTTACATTTTATACTCTGGACCAGTTACGGTCACGTGAAAACAACACAGGGAATGTCGTATATGTAAATTAGCGGTAAACGTCACGTAAAAACGCTTTAAAACTTATTTCTACACCTAATAAATATTAAATATAACTGCATATACGTATAAACTGTATGCTGCTTGTCATTCGTCACGCATTACGAAAACCAGCTGAAAAGTCCACATTCGTGGAGCCGAACACAGCCACACGTGAATAAGGAGTCCAAATACGTAGTCAAAATTCGGGCAGGCACTGGTTCGATCTAATGAAATAAACCTGCAAACATAGTTTATGCTGTACTCTGATATATATACCATGGAATATACAAGGACTGGCGCTGATGTTAACTAACCAACTGAATGGAAAGCAGATGAATATCTATGTGCACCAAATGACACATGACGTGTTTGATGTCACGTTTTACTTAACCAAAACCCAATATTTAAGTAAATTAGTGCATTAGCACAGTTAAAATGATGAAGACGCTTGAGCCATGCCCTATTTCGATAATTTCAATTCTAGCTGTCCGTGGCATTTCGGAATATATAGCATATCAATGTGTTCCAACATTGATGAGGAAAGGTTGACAACTCATTCGGAACACATCCATAAAGTAATTCTGGAAAATGCGTTCACAGTGCGTTGCGGCAGTGTTCCGTGCTTTTTCCGCATAGTGTTCCGAATGTGTTATGTAAAAATATTGTCTTCAATCATAAAATATTTTGTGGAGGAGAGAGCATTGTTAACACATGCAGAGAGCATCGATAGCACATAGACAATCGGAAAACCTTGAGAACATATGAGAAACGCAATGATCACTCTTTTCTTTGGACATGGTTTCCACAAAATGCTACAAAAGTGTGAGATCCATTCCAAGTGATTTGTTACTTGGTTTTTACCACCTCAAAAACTCACCTTGCTTTCATATAGTTATCGGGCTTAACACACGAATAAATGGGAACCTCTATGTTTTGTAATTTAAATTTGCACCTCTGGTATTAATTTCACGTGACAATCTAAAACAATATAATTTTTGTTTGAATGTATGAACGTTTGTCCCATTTGGTCGCGTACAGCGCACGTTTGTACCACTTTGCCTTGTTGTCATAGGAACACAGACCAATTTTTAACAGCTTTTGGCGTGACGCCACCTAATCTAAATCATTCTGACATGACGTCACAGATGCATTACGTCCCATGATCAAATCTTTTGAAACAGAAAAACGGAATTTTCAGGAATTTTGGATCTACTTTGTCGTTCATAAACGACATATGGAATTTTTCATTTAGAATTCTATCGTATGATATTTAATTTTAAAATTTCCCTTGCGAACCTAAAATGTTTATTTTAGATTGTCAAACCAGTTTCTTTTCTCATTTAAGTCATATAATGAATATGCTTTCTAACTAAGCTAATTATCGTGAATATAGCTTTCACTAATATTATAATGAATTCAATGCTTGTACTAAGCTAACGCTTCTTCTAATGGTTGTTGTGTTATTAATTATGAATAAACTTTCCTGCTAGTAGTGTAGTAATAATAATGAACAAGCTTATAACTGGTAGTAATGTTGTAGTAGTAATTAAAATGAATAAAGTCTTATGCTGGTTGTTACTAATAACACTAAATGAAATAAACCTAACAGCCAGACAGAGGTCTGACAGTAACTATGAACTGAGAAAAACGTACTTACAACAAATTCTTTATTATTGAGACTTCTCGCTCTCACATAAACGAACTCTCTTGATACAGCACCAGCTTTCTGACACATAAACCACAGCTCACTTCGTACAACAACAAACGCTCTCTCTATACAACAACAAACGCTCTCTCTACACAACAACAAACGCTCTCTCTGTACAACAACAAACGCTCTCTCTATACAACAACAAACGCTCTCCTTCACATAAACCAACGCTCTCTTTCACATAAACCAACGCTTTCTTCCTCATAAACAAACGCTCTCTCTACGTATTGTTGAACGCACCTATTTATACTGGCTACCACCACGTCATGACTTACACTCATTGCCAGATCTCATTCAGCGGGTGAAATAACATCTCGTTCAGTAAGAAGATAATTTACATAGGAAAATAAAATAACCAGAGATAGTAAAAATCAAAAGGAAAGTGAATCGAGAGTATACGTTACAGTAAAAAAATTGACAGATCTGATAGTACTCTATTTGTGTCTTTTTATTATTTAATGCGCATACTGAAGAAACATGATTGGGAACTTTTTTTTTTTTCTTTTTCCTTAAACTACGAAATTATCAGAATGTAACTATATTCTTTTCGCAGAGTAGAACCAGATATTATTTTATTTATATTTGTAGAAGAAATGAAAAAGAAAAAAGGAAAGAAAAGAAAGCATATTTTTTGTGGTTCTGCGCATGAACTACCAAAATAATTTTACATTTGTAACTGCAGAGTTCTAAAATTCCGAAGATGCTTTTAGTAATTTAACACTTTTCTGCTAGCTGGCAAGAGCAAGAACAGGAGAACGTAATTGCTTGCCAACTGCGTGATTTTTCTTTTTTTTTTTTTGCATTATGCATGAAACAATGCGCGCTTTAGGGCCACTATGTTTTATAAGAGGTTTTAAAGGACGGGAACCACTAAAAAGGCTTGGTTTCAAACGATTTCACAGAAAAATGTCGGGAATATTATTATACAACTGGCTGTAGCTTTTGTTCTTCATATATTTCATGAGCTGCCCATAGAAACAAACATCTGATGTGCGGCGAACAAACACTGGGAAAATGCGAGTGGTTGCTGATTTTGATTGTTGAATCCCAACCTGAACCGATAAAGTTTTTCTTCTCTCCAAATGGTATAACTATGCTAATTATCCGAATTTCTTGGGGCAGAATAGAAATAAAACTTTAAAGTTTTATTTCTATTCTACACAAAGAAATTCAGATGATTAGTATAGTTATACTATTTGGAGTATAATTGGTGTACAGTTCCTACTTATTAATTGCTTTTTTTTTCATTGTTGCAATGTTTATGAAACATACTTTCACAGTTGGACATCATAACAAAAAGATTATACATGAATATTAAAAATTACACATCTTATTTCCCCCTTTATTATTGACGGGGTTTCACCTAGTCAATTATAATTGATTTGTAACATTGATACTGGTTTCTTTAGTTCACTGAGATATATTTAGTTAAAACCTTATTTCTGCGAAAGTTATCTGTCCACACATTCGCCTACGGAAATGTAGCGTGACATCTACTTTGACCTGAAGCTAGAATTAAACTAACGGTAGCTCTGCTTAGGTATTCACTGTATTTTAACCTGAGGAGACATAGCAGTAGACATATTCTGCGGCATTGTGGGACACAGGAACAATATACAAGAGTCAGCTATGTAACTAATAAAAATGATTAAATATGTCACTTCACAAACTACGTCGTAAGTTAAGTTATACTTGTGCAAAATTATTAATTTATAATGTTCATCATTAAAAGTTGCAATTTTGAATTTAGTGGTATAATTGATTCCGCATCATATGGTATTCTTCCTTGCAACCAAAATCAGTATCAGTGTCACGTAGAAACACTTTCTCCTAAGTGTTTTCAAATACTGCGGGGTAAACTGTTTTACAGTAAGTATAGAGGAACATATGTTTTTTTATGCACGGCCCCTTAATCGATGTATGATTGAGTTTTCGCTTATATCTCAGCAATATTTTATACTATCACGCTGTAACTTTGTATTTACGGATTGAAAAATACTGCGCATCGAATAGGCTATTAATGAGATATGTTCATAATTCATTTTTTCATGATCATATTCCATAGTTTATAATTCTCTTAATATACCAGTTCTGTCCTTGCATAGCGGCTCATATTATCTGGGTATCTTTGTGTTTTACTGTTGCAACACCAAATCATTGCATCTGTTCTCCTTAAAATGATACAAATCAAAATCGAATTCCACAGTTTAACATTAGCGGCATCTTTTTTCCGTAGCTCAGTGTACACGTATTTATTGGTCGATTTGTATGAAATTTGGAATTTAAGGGCTTTACTATGTGCTGAATAAAATGGAGCAGTGGCATGAAATGAATCTTTAATCCATACAAATTCATCGATATTTTCATTCTGAAAATATTTCTCAAACCAGGTGATAAAATGTGATAAGTGTTCTTCAAAAATTGAATTTATGCCTCCAGAGAATTGGAGGTCAAAAACTGTTGCAACAAGAGGAAACATTCTTTACCGCCGTCATCATTCATTTTTCTTTTCCATAGTTTTAGTTTTTTTTATAAAAGCTGAAATTTTTTCAATCGACTTTAAAAGGCGCATGCTGCTTCCCTACAGGGAGAGATTCAGAGCACTCATCATTTCAAAAAATATCACATAAGTATGCTAGTTATGCTAAAAAATCTTCATTCACAAAATTTTCGGTATACCTGTGGTCTTCCTCTTTAAGAAAAATATAAATTTCCTGTCGCAGTTTAAACGTACGAGACAATACAGAGCAATCGTGAAGTGGTGCTGTAGTACAACAAAGACATGTGCTTGGATCCCATATACTCACATAGTTTTTTGAAAAACCTTGGCTTCAACGGCCGAGTTTTTATACAGTTTACTACATTCACTACATATTCTAAGACCCGGTTCAATGTAGGACTCAGATATTTTGACGCGAGTGCTTCCCTGTGAATAACGCAATGGGTCCACAGTGCATCAGGATCTTTGCTTCGAATAAGTGCCTGCAATCCTCCATAACAGCCGGACATAGAACGAGCACCATCAGTACAGATAAAACAAAAGCAATCACGACAATTTCATTTCGACTCTTCTTTGTTTATCTGGAGCTGAATAAATGAAACGTTGAGGCGTCTCGTCACGTGTGATGAGATATAGGTGCTGTACGAAGATCGCTAACTTTCACCGCAATAGTTTGACCGCGGTGACGCCCGGAAATACACCCGAAAGCTGGTTCTCCATCAAAGAGACACGACGGTCAGTGTTTGGTGGTTCGCAGCTGGTCAGTCCTCCTAGTGACCGGGTACAATCATAAGGGCGGACTGATATTGTCTAGAACTCGACTTTTTCCACGGAAAATTGTCCACTGAACTGCTGGCATTAGTCAGCCGAAGCTGCACCAATTGAAGTACAAAACCTTTGTGACGTGTCTGCACCACAGGACGCACATGGGATTAAGGCAGATAGCAATGAGAGCAGACATGTCCGTGTAGCCCAGTTGGGAGAGCGACTTACTCTGGAGTGAGGAGACCCGGTTTCGATGCTCGACGTGGGCAAGACCGTGTTTTCACATTGGCGCCCAAACTTCAAGGATGACCTGGTTGATAGGTTTCTCGCAATGGTGTGATGTTCTTTCCACACCGCGAGACAGGAAAAATGAGAATCCCTTGTTCAGTGCTTCTAAAAAATAAATGTGTATGATGTTACGTTCCACACACCAAATTGTCTTGGATTTCTCAAATGCACGTTCTTCATGGGATGACTGCCTACAGCGACACATAGTCCCGGCTGACCACGTGGGCCATGTCCCCGGCCGTCTTTCGGAGGGTGGTGGTGGTGGGGTGGAGATGTGACGTTCCTGCCCCGCAGGACGCACATGAGATAAAGGCAAATAGCAATGAGAGTACATGTCCGCGTAGCTCAGTTGGGGGAGCGACTCACTCCGAAGTTGACAAAACTGTGTTTTCACACCTTATTTTATCTGTCTTATTCAGCTAATCATTCCTTTATGGACTAATTACACCACTCAAGCACCCGGACACCGTTCTACACCGTAAATCGTGTCCCAATGAAACATCAGCTGAAATATCATTCCATGAATTTGTCGCATCCCGAAGCTCGACATTCTTTCAGGACGTGATACAAGAGCTTAAATCCAATTGGCAAACGTATGTTGTTGCTCGCGGTGACTATATTGAAAAATAAAATTTATTTTGCACCTTATCTTGGATGTTGAAGTTTTAATCAATATTCCGACTTTTTATCTGCAGCAATCTAATATTTTCTTTTAAACTCAGTCAGATCAGCTATGTATAAGCGACTCTGAAGAAGTGATTCACAGTCTTTATAGCAGAATTGAATCAGAAGTAAATACCATGAAAAAAAGAAGAAACAGAGTGTCTTTAATGAGATAGATATATATTAAAATTTAAAACAAAATATCTGTCGATACGATCAAGAAAAGAAATACTAAGTGCGCAAATAGTGCCATTTATATACTGTTGCAAGCTACTTCCAAAGGCAGGATCCGTTATCTTGTTTTTAACATTAAAAAATGAATTGTATGAAAATGTCAGACGACAAGTGAATAATACAGGTTCGTTTCCTTTTCCAGAACTAAAATATTTTCCATATTTTTCAAGGTATTCGCTGCGTGAAATGCAGTACAAAATTGAATTAAGAGTGTTTATTTTGCTTTTAATTTTCTTAAAGCAATTTAGCATTTTAAAGGTTCCCGCAACGCTTCACAAACGGCAGCAGCATATGATATCTGCATTAATCTACTGCATATCCTTCACACTCAAAAATGAAAGATTAGGTTCAAACGATTTATATGCTTAAGAATATCGTTTCCGTGTTATAAACCTATAAATCCACGTTTATTTCGCAGTCGCAATTGCTGACACCTATTACAATGAAAAAATAAGGATAATCTTCATCCACATTTCTGAAAACAAAACAGTATCCTGCTCAAAGAAGTAAACCTTTTCCTTGAATGTAAAACAAAAGGCTAAATCAAACTTTCAAACAGTATTCAGTTATGGTTGAATTTTTGAGCAAGAAACGTTGAACTAAATACGAAATGGCTTAATTTCTCAGTAATGGTTGAAAAAGAGAAAATAAAAGAAGAAACACGACACCAAATTATCAAGTATAATGACTACATCATCTGAACAAAAACAAGTGTGGTATTTTAAACCTTAATAATAGTACAACTTCTATTTACGCCCTGTCGCTTAAAAAGAAGGAGCTCTAAGCCACAGGGGGTAAATGTGTAGCTCAGTGATAGCTTCCATAATTTTTCCACTGAAAATGGACACTACTGACTGTTGACTTGCACGGTCCAACAAACTTTTCCACCTCTTGCAAAGAATGACCATGTTCTCGGCCTAAAACAATTGCCCTTTTTGCATATACAGTATATAGTGGTGAAGATTGCAGACATACGGTGCACGCAGCGGGATGTACCGACGCACGAACAGACGGTTTTTTTTTTTGTTCAAAAGATATCCGTGTTGCTATTGAAAGTGAGGTAAAAGTTCCAGTGACACTGCTTTGACATTCCTCTTTTTGCTAAATGCGCTGTCCTGAATTATTCAGTAAGATTTCCTTCTCTCTGAATGTTTAGTTTTGTACCGCAGATCTTCAGAGAGTCTGAAAAGGGCTACTTACTACAGACAGCAGAAACCTGATACCCGATCGACTGTTTTTCTTATTCCCAAGAGAATACACATTTCTTCTCACAAAAGCAGAGAAGGCCGCTGTTGCCCTTAAGGTGCACCACTCCCTTCGCGTATCTGTAATAACTAGCTTTAAAGTTAATGTTAGCGAAAAAGTCTGCATATGGTTCATTACTCTGCAAGTAATGAAAAGTAAACCGAAATCGATGTTATCATCAAATGAGTGACCGATCTGGTCGATCAAGTGTAATCATGTAACGGCACAACTTCACAGAATCGTGTCTTTACTCGTTTCTCACCTTGTTTTGAGCGAGCAATGTCAAATAAAGAAAGAGAGTAAAAAGAAAGGAAAGTCTATGAAGGTTGTCTGAGTTTAAAAACAGCAAAAGATGCAGACATGTGAGGGTATAATTAATCAGTTAATAGATCATGAATGTGCATATTTTACTGGGGTTTGTTTTTGTATTTAATTTCACGGCTAACCCTGATTTAATTACTTTGCCGGATTCTCATATATAGACGACGACAAAGTCGATGTCAGCATAGCTTGTATCTTGAGTAAAAGCGGCCAACAGTCACAATGATTTCTAAGGTAAGTTACGATTTCGCATATTATACGTGTTTTCGTTCCAATAGTTTCGACCGGTATTTGACACGCAACCCAAGTTTTTGCTTCTGCGTATGAGCAAATAAAGTAAAAATCCGTATCGTTGATATGAAACTTCCTAATAAGAACTTCAGTTTAAGAAAGCTCCTTCTTCCCATTGTCTTCTATCTTAAGCAGGTGCGTTTCCGTGAGCCATCGTGAGGCACAACATGAAATGAATTGTAGAAATTAGAATTAAAAGCTCAATAGTGCTAAGTAACAAACTCATGTTCGTAAAATACCGGTTCGAAGAAAAGGTGTTTCTCATCGCTAGCATGTTTCATACCTCACAGTATTTGGAAAATAATAGGAACAATATTATGGTTTCCTTAATAGATTTTTAAAAAATCCAATTTTTTCACAATCTGACGCTCCGGGTGCCAAGTGGACAGAAGAGTAAGTTTCTGAATAGTCGCCTGCTTCAGAACACAGTGTTCATATCCTATGTGAAGCATGGGTGTTGTGTTTGTATCGTGGCAGTGGTCTCTTTTTTGTAACTAGTGACTCTAAAATAAAGACGGGCGATCGCTTACAGCTCTTAGAGTTGCTCGTGATGGTCGTTAAACCCGAAAAAAAGAAAAACACCCATACGTTCATACTTTGTGTCGTCCAGATCAGTCTCAAGAATTTCAGTTATAACAGTACTGCTGCGCAAAAGAGATTTTTTCGGACAGAACAAACATAGAAAGTTAGAGATGTGCATCGAATGTTGGAAACCAGTCGCTCACAATACAGGACTACTGCCTTTGAAATAGAAAACAATACAGGACTAGTGCCTTTGAAATAGAAAAGTCGCTCACAATACAGGACCACTGCCTTTGAAATAGAAAACAATACAGGACTAGTGCCTTTGAAATAGAAAAGTCGCTCACAATACAGGACTACTGACTTTGAAATAGAAAAGTCGCCCACAATACAGGACTACTGCCTTTGAAATAGAAAACAATACAGGACTAGTGCCTTTGAAATAGAAAACAATACAGGACTAGTGCCTTTGAAATAGAAAAGTCGCTCACAATACAGGACTACTGCCTTTGAAATTGAAAACAATACAAGACTACTGCCTTTGAAATAGAAAACAATACAGGACTACTGCCTTTGAAATAGAAAACAATACAGGACTACTGCCTTTGAAATAGAAAACAATACAGGACTAATGCCTTTGAAATAGAAAAGTCGCTCAGAATACAGAACTACTGCCTTTGAAATAGAAAACAATAAAGGACTACTGTCTTTGAAATAGAAAACTTTTGTGCTTAAAAGATGCACGGCCACAGTCCGAACAAACACGGTACCCTGCTCTGGAGTATACCAACGAACTTGAAGAGAATTATCTACGGAATCACCGCATCTCATTTCTGAGCATTCCAGTTTTCATCGTAAAGTAATTTTCTAGTTTAAAAATAGGAATTCATTAATTGTCTTTCCAGGTATGCACTTTTTCCTCACCCCCCCCCCCTCGTAATATTACTTTGTCTTCGATTCCCATAGTTTTTTAGGAATTCCTTTTTTCTTTGGTTGGGAGTTAAACCACAACGTGAGCAACTCGATACGATATGAGCAGTATCCTGTCCTTAATTTAGGGCCATTGGTTTCAGAGAGGTGAGAGAAAGAGTGCTGTAAGGCAAACAAAACATCCATTCCACAACGGGATTCCAACAAGTACCCACCTCGAAAGAATGGTCAGAAGCCAGCGCTTAGACCACTGCGCTATACATGACTGGCTTTTATAAAGGCTGCAAATAGGTGTACTTTTGAAAAACTTTTTATTTTTTCGTATACTTCCTGCAAACTAATTTGTCGAAACAAAATGCAGTCCTAAAAAACAATTTATCCGTTATGTGCATTGTAAACGTGCGAACGTTTTTTTAAACCGAGATTTCAATTGCATCATATTCTATGAAGAGAAGAATTATTTTCCCATATTGTTGACGTTTAAAGTAGATATCATTCTAAAGAGCAGCTACGGGTAAACAAGATATGAAAGTTTCAAAAGCAAGTACCTTCTCTTTCCTGATACTTCTGCTGTTATCTAAGTGTGTTCACCCGTTTATTTTTTCATATTCTTTTCGCATAACCCGTTTTTGAAAAGAAGAAAGCACTTTAAAAAAGCTTCAAGTGGCTATAGCAGATAATTATAAGTAGCCATTACATCTCAAAAGATCATGTTATTACCAGTAAAATGATGAAAGCACACTACAATCACAAAATCTCACATCAAAAGCAACGCGCAAATCACTGGGAAGAAAAAATGAAGAAGCAGTTGATGTCACTAAAGTATCTTGAAGTACGGGCAATTAATTACTATTATTGCAAGGACCCTGCGTCCATTCGTTTGTATAATGAAATAGTGTATTAGGGCCATTATTTAGATTATTACTGAGTGTCCTATCTGTCCAACACAAGCGGAATGTTACAGACGTCGCATTCAAGCTACAGGATAATGAATTCTTCTATGTGTTTAAGTCAAGGAAAAAGTTTCATTATTAGTCTTTCTAGAACATATAACGTTACATTTTGGTGATATTGCTCCCTCTGTCAGCTCAGTACAAGCGGCCTGAAGTTATGGAGAAGCTTTGACTTATCGTCTGAGTGGTATGAAAGGCATATCTTCTGAAGAGGCTGTATTCATCCATTTGGTAGTTACAAGTGGTATTCGTTTCTGAATTTTTCGCCCAGTCGTCTTTCTAGAGGAGAGAAAGAATACGAAATTACCACTTTTGTAAATATAAACAAATGATCATTGGGTTGGCATATAATTAGTTTATGAAGACTACAAAAGACTTTACATTTCCTTTCAATTTTTACTTTGGTTACAAGAAATCTTTCTTTATTGTTGTGTTATTCTATTTCCTGTAACTTCAATTTCTTTCCCTGCATATTAAATTTGATTTCTTTTGAAAATATGTACCAATTTCCTTTGTTCTGTGGGTTGTCTCTGCCATGACACAACTCAATGATTTCAAAATGGTAAGAATGCACTGTAAGTATCAAAATTATGACAAAATTGTATTTCCACAAGGACCGTTGCAAATGATTTTTAAGGAGCATAATGGCTAAATTTGGTATTGAGAAATGGAGAACCATAAGAAAAAATAAACTCAAAATTTTGACCTTCTGCTTTCGCTACATTTATAATTAAGCCACTCAGGTGGCCAACTTGTCAAAGATGCAGTTCCCTTGTTAGCCGTCGTCCGAGTTCGGTTCTGGTTTGAGTCCCAGTTAGACAGATTTAATATCTTTGGCTCTCTCACTTTCCAGAAACCAGTGACACAAAATTAGGGATCGTCGATTGCTTATGTCCAATTGAGGTTCTCACGCTCTTATTTATTAGTTGTTGAGTTTATTAATTATTGTTAATGAACATCTTCAAGTTTAATGCAATGTCCCACAAAATATTGTTTCTGTTAAACATTTACGAGCGAGGAATATTAACGTGCCGCACGAACACAATTCAGTATTCTACAACATTTTGTCCACTTCAGTGTATACAAGAATATCTTTCCTGTTTTGGTGATACGTAACTCAAAATATTATTGTTTTAAATTTCAGGTAGTATTTCTGTGCGCTGCTCTTGCAGCTGCCCATACCAGCATTCATGCTGCTGTCATCAACACAGGTACCAGTGTCAGCTCTCGTCAAGAGGATGTAAGTACTTAAGTTATGTTAATGAAAGTGGTGTTGGAAGTTATAAATAATAATATTTTTATTGTCCAATTATGTTACTGCAAGATGTAAACCACATAAATGAGAAATCGCTAACTTGAGCTTTTGTTAGAAAAGCATTGTCTAGAACTTTCAATCTCAAGCAAAAAAACAAATTTATGAATTAATTTTTCATAATGGAGATAGCAGAGTTCCTACTTCTTTCGCACTTGCGATGCTACCTTATTTATGTATAAGTGCTTTCTTATCAAGAGTATGTAATTGTCACATCTATGGCTGGTGACACTAATTTCGGTACAACATAAGATAACAGTTGAACTCAATGTTCTTTTCACTCAATAACACAATTCATTTAGGATTAAAATATGTTACATTGCGCTGCAAAGTCTTCAGTTATTTTTGCAACATCATGTAAGCAAGCAATTAGAGAAAGATTTTGGAGAATATCTCGCAATTTTCTACATTTTGAAATTCAAAAAAATTACCATAGCTTCGTTAAAAGGCACAGTTCCTTTGTATTTTAAGTAAACATGACTATGTCCCTAAATTCTTAAAACCTGGAATTGATCTATTTCTCGCTTGCTGATCTTATGTCATTGGCCTAATAAGGAAACGTAAAGAGAATCATCATTCCAATAATACATCGAAAATTACTACCTGTATTTTTGAACACATTTAAATAAAGACTTCGAAACTCAGAGCTAATAGGCGAGAATCAGATGCTCTGATATCTTGGAATTCTTATAAACAGAACATTTGGCTCGCTGGAACAAAAACTGGTACTGGGCACTTCCATATAATTTTTGGGATCAGACAAATAATGAATGGCACTGCCGTCCTAAAGTGCAGATGATTAATGAACGTTTGCTGAAGCCCGATATTATAAAATCATGCGTTTAAAGCAATTGTACTGTGGCTAATCTATTTCCTGAATAAATACGTATTTATTACCTTCCTTGTCATATTTACACCAGAAAACGGATTGTTTTCTGGTGTAAATATGACGGATTACCCTTTTTCAGCATGGATGAATGTTCATGACAAAAGGTGGGGAGTAATATATCATGCAAGATTTTTTTTACATTGCCTATATGAAAGCTGTACCATATTGGAGTTACAGACTCTGTATCAACAAATTTATAATCCAAAATTTCCGCTTTTTCGATATTTACAAAATCACAGTTTCCTTTTCAAATGAAGAGGAGTAATATTTAAAGCCGCACTGTTCCTTATGATGAGACCTTTGCCCAAAATGGACGATCCTACATCATCCTGCATTAAAAGAATTACATGAGTCATATCATTCATACTATTTTCTGCATCTAATAAATAAATTATTATATTTCAAACATTTTGTTTTGTAAATAAAACATTAAAATACAGTAAAATCTACGCACTTGTGAGAGAGTTAATTTGTTGAAAATTTCAATCTTTCACACAAAACTAATGACTTTGAAAAAAACTCCCTGGAGAAAATGCAGGTTAATGCACTTTTCTATTGGATGCTTTACCAAAACTAATGATCCCTGATACATGAAAGAAGCTTCTTAGAAAAAAAGTGGGATTTTTAAGATCTATGTAACCTAAAAATAAATGTCATTTTGATCCAGAGTTTTCGTGGTCCAATCCGGCTCCATCTGCTTACTGCTCTAATTTCGCCGCAGAGGAATTATTATGATTTTTGTTTTGCATGTGTAGTAATTTTTTTGACGCGTTGCAATTTCAAGAGGGATGAAAAGGCACGTCAATATAGAACAGCAATTTCATTTTTAATGATTCAAATTAATTCTAAAAATCGAGGTTTTTGAGGGAAATCGCATATTTCCCTCTAAACTTTCAGAAGCGCATTAATGGTCTTCCAATAGGAAGCAGAAACCACTTTTCTTATTTAGCAATGGAAAACACGTCAATAACTTTGAAATTTACTTTTGGAAAAGCGAAAAATGAGGGTTTCACCAATTTTGATTTTTCAGTGTACCAATCCAGTAATAAAATTCAGGGTTTGTTATACACCAAATATTTACTTTTCAGTATTCGGTATTCTGTAAGATAATGTTATACTCTCAAAATCTACTGTTTACGCCCGAAATAAATTTGCTATTTAGAAAAGTTATTGCTTCACTTTTGATTTCTTTTTGATCATGTTGCTTGCTTGTGTAGTTAATATGCATAAGCGGCAGCACAATTATCACAGCGTTTGTTTTGAACAAATGCAGTAATTGATTATCATTGCGCGAAATAACTTATCGTCTTTGCAATCTGAAGTATTCTGCTGAACATTATTACTCTTCTCAATGAGCAAACGATTTCATTCAGAATTAGTATATAGCAATAGAAATATTAATTATTGGATGGAGGAATATCTTTTATTTGGTTACGGTCTGATTTTTTAGAACCTCATGCACCAAGAAGTGGCTTGGAGTGATTTAACTGTCACAATGTCTATCAGTTTTTAAAAGCCGCTGCAAGTGACATCATGAATTTTCAATAAAAACAGTGTGCTTGCAAATGAAAACGTAGCTTCAGAACAAATCGCGTATCCCCAACTTCCAGACAGTCGCTTTAATGTCTCCTCTCCCTTCGTAAAAATTCTGAAGCCATTACCGTCCTACGGATAGCAAGAAACAGAATGTCTCAAAGTTGCTTTGTACCTCCGCGCC
This sequence comes from Macrothele yani, assembly GCA_039090855.1. NCBI lineage: Eukaryota > Metazoa > Arthropoda > Arachnida > Araneae > Macrothelidae > Macrothele > Macrothele yani. The sequence continues at coordinate 118,079,945 of CM077004.1, read as the reverse complement.
TTCCAAGAATAAAAAATACGAGGTTGATTTAGATCATTTCTATTATCACAGCAAATCCGAGATTTCCTATGAGATTTTACTGAAAGAAAGGCTTTTATGATTAACTCGAAGATAAGTATTCCTCAACAAAGAGTCTGATAATTTCAGGAAAATGTTCATGAGTGGAATATTGGAAATCCTTATATTCAACTTGATGTGATTACTGCAATTCATTTCGGAGAAAGTAGAATAACTGGATATTAAATTCTGGATGATAAACACTTCGTTAACGGACTGCACGGTATATAACTGGAAGGTACGACCTCAGTGAGTTCTACATACTTTTTGACAGTAATTTACATTCATCCTTAAATTAAGTACGATATTTATAGACATTTATGTCTCTGAATGCCTAGATATTAGCAGGAAATAAAAGAGTGAGGACTATCACTTCCTGTCTTGAATCTTACGCAAATTCTCATAATTTTGTTTTACTGACAGATTATTTAAGATTTTTTTCGTCTAATTTATCCTTAACTTATTAATGCATCTCCACTCTGACAGAAAGCAGGGCATCCATTAGGGTGAGCCGAAAAGAACTTTTTTTTTTTAATTTGCATATCGCCTAGTGCGGAAAAGTTGCCATTTGGGCCAACAAGAATAACAAAATAATTTTTTTTTAAATCAACCATTATCTTACGTTTCCCACAGCACACTAAGTTCGCGTTTTTCCGACCGCTTTGGGCCGTATGCAAAAACGGATGGAATTTTTTTGTAATTGAAATCGTGTAACCCCAAGAGCGGAAAAGTGTTCCTAATAACAGAAAAGCTTTAGTGTTCCTAATAACAGCGAAAAAAGAAGTTTCGAAGTTGATCACTATGTTATGTCTCCGCACTACTCGCGACGTTCACCATTTTCTTCCCGCATGTGGCCCGTAGGCCTAGGCTAGGCAAAGGCATCCTGACATGTAGGACATCGGAAAAAGCCGTAGGAAATTGCACTGTTCTGAGTGCACCATGCGTGAGCATGTATAGTACACTCAGTTTGTTTTGCAATGTGTAGCGTGTAGCTCTTCGCTAGCTTCCAATGTCACATATGGAAACAACCCAGAACTCATCGCGAGGAGGTGGCTACTGGCTACACTTCGGGTTCAGCCCACCCTACCTCCAGCTCAGAATTCTATTTCTACGAGGTGTTTCTTGTTCGGTTATTCGCTTTACTCGCAAAATGTGGCATTAATTGCCGTGATGCAATTGTTGCTCTTATGAATGAATCTTTAGCTCCAAATCTACATACTGAGGCAGCTGCTTCGGTTGCCAGTTTCACACAACGTCCCATCGCTTGCGTGAGGCAGGGAAACTTGGTTATCTCTTCGCTAGCTGCGGCAGAAGTTGCGATTAGTCGATCCAGAACTTCGTTTGAGATGTGTTTGTCAGGGGTGGTTCGGTAAGACGCGTTTTAGTCCAATCGATCATCTCATAATATTCATTAGCATCGCAATTTAATTGCGGCACTTCGAATTCTCTTATGACGTCATTCATTTGTTGTTGTCTAGCTTTCTTTATTCTTCTCCATCCAAGAGCTCTAACGTGGGTGCGTTCGTCCGGAATCATACTTAGCAATGTATTCTCTGTGTGTTTGAAGAACGCGTTTTTCTGTTGATCATTGCATCAATGATTACTTTGCACGTCTAAACCATGAAGCGCGAGAAGTTGATCAATTTACAAAAGTGTTTGGCCCCTTATGTGCACGAAGGCTTCTTCTTTATGGAAAACCAGACCGAGGCATACATCTTCAGTATGTAGTTAGCAACACAGATCAAAGTTTGCGATGTGTTTTGAGTGGCGACGACATTGATGCAGGGATCAAGATAAACTAATTCTTCAGTCACCCAGAGAATATATTGCTAAGTATTATTGCGGACAAAGGCACCCACGTTAGAGCTTCTGCATGAAGAAGAATAAAGAAACCTAGACAACAACAAATGAATGATACCATAAGAGAATTCGAAGTGCCGCAATTAAATCTGGATGCTAATGAATATTATGAGATGATTGATTGGACTAAAATGCGTCTTACCGGACCACCCCTGACAAAACACATTTCAGACGAAGATCTGGATCGACTAATCACAACTTCTGCCGGAGCTGGAGAAGAGATGACCAAGTTTCCCTGCCTCACGCATGCGGTGGGACGATGCGTGAAACTGGTGACCGAAGCAGCTGTTTCAGTGTGTGGATTTGAAGCTAGAGATTCGTTCATAAAAGCAACAATTGCATCACGGCAATTAATGCTATATTTTTCGAGTAAAGCGGATAACGGAACAAGATATACCACGTAGAAATAAAATTCTGAGCTGGAGGGAGATTTGGCGGGACTCGAAGTGTAGCCAGTAGCCACCCCTCGTGTTTCCATATGTGACATTGGAAGCAAGGGAAGAGTTACACGCTATACAATCCAAAGCAAACCGATTGTACTACACATGCACACGCATGGTGCACTCAGAACAGTGCAATTTCCTACGGATTCTTCCGATGCTCTACATGCCAGGATGTATTTACATAGGCTAGACCTACGGGCCAAATGTGAGAAGAAAATGGTGAACGTTGCGTGCAGTGCGGAGACATAGCATATTGACCAACTTCAAAAATTTTTTCCCTGTTATTGAGAACATTAAAGGACACTTTTCCGCCCTAGGGGTTACTTGATTTCTATTACAAAAAAATTCCATCCGTTTCTGCTTACGCCCCAATGCGGTCGGAAGAACGCGAAATTTATGTGTCGTGCGGAGACGTAAAATATTAATCGATTTCAAAACAAATTCTTTTGTTATTCTTGTTAACTCAAATCGCAACTTTTCCGCACTAGGCAATATGCAAATTAAAAAAAAAAGTTTTTTTCCGCCCACCCTAATATACATTTATTGCATTGGTTTTTCTTTGTGGGGCAAGGAAAGGATGTTGACTTAATGACTTTCTCATGCATCAAAGGCAGTAGGGATCATATGATCGATTGCAGAGTTCTCGGTTCCAAAGTAGATATGAAATCGGACCGACGCAGAAGGTTTACAAATGTCTGAGTAGAGAATTTAACATCGTCAATCGCTACGTGGGACAGTAAAGCATAGTTCAAGGGCGACTTTGCCAGTAGCTCAAAAACGTTTGCAAGCGAGAATGTCTGTTTGAGTCTGCGTGTCAAATTTGATTGAAATGGATTCTATAGAAAATAAATCGACAGTCTTCATCCGATGACATTTTTATTGATCTCAATGACTTCACGAAGTTTCCTCATCACGTTGAATTGAGATAGAATTCGTACTTATGTTCCTTTGTTTTCTTTCCCAGGGCTTTGGCAACTACGCTTTTAACTACGGAATAGTTGATGGACTCGGTGCCACCAACAGCAGGGCCGAAGTTGGAGACGTCCACGGCAACAAGAAGGGAAGCTACTCCCTCACTGACATCGACGGACGTGCTCGCAGAGTGGACTACGTTGCTGATGGGCATGGCTTTCGTGCTGCAGTAAAAACCAACGAACCAGGAACCGCCCTTAGCGCCCCAGCATCTGCAGTCATCGCCTCTCCCTACGCCGCACCTGTAGCACCAGTTGCTATTGAGCACACTGTTGCAGCTCCAGTTGCAACACACGCCGCCATTGCTGCACCAGTTTACGCAGGCGCACCAGCGCTCATTGGTTCTAAAGGAATCGTGGCTACCAACTCTCTTGGCTTCGCTGGTCCTCTTGGATACGCTGCTGCTCCCATTGGAGTAGCTCCTGGGCATGTTGGATATGCTGCTGGACCAGTTGGAATAAGCGGACTCGGATATGCTGGTCACCTAGGCTACGCAGCAGGCTTAACAAAATCAATTTATTAAAACTTGAACTCTTTGTAGATGTTTGTAACTTATAAAATCTTGTGCTATTGTCCTTCAAAAATTTAACCATCCTGCAAGAATGGGATATTTTGCGAAGGTATTTAAAATGAAAACTGCAATATCGATACTCGAAGGAATCTGTCTTTCGTTGTGTACATGGAAAATGCCAAATAAGTTTCTCTCCTGAAATAAACTAAACTAAAAAAAAAATGTGACCGCTATGTATGTCTTTATTACTACGTGTCTTTTGAATGTGTCCGAAAAGACTTGAATGTTGAAACAATGAAAAAAGAATCATATGATCTTTTAATCGTAGACAGCGTCGTAGAATCGTGCTACAAATACGAATGCATTCTACGTTTTTTGACACAATTCAAAGTTTAGAATTTCATGTTTCGACATTTGAATTGTAGAGTAAACGTAGATTAGACATTACAACAGTACTAGAATCGATGACTAAACTGCGTAATATCAACGTAGAATCGACGTCTACACTACGTAGCAACGATGTATATGTTTCTCTCGAAAGGTCGAATCTTCGCCTATTGTTGACTTGCTATCGACTTAATAGGTTTAAATCTCGACGTCGAAAAGACGTAACAAAAGTGGATATGGATATCCATATTCAACGTTTCATATCGACCACAAATCGATCAAAAATTCGACGTCGATTTGATGCAATGTGCTACCGGGTTTAGGTGTCGAAATTGTTCAGTTTTTCGTTTTCAATCGAGATTTCATTTATTCGTCCATTATGATTTTAGTACTTTACAAGAAATAGCTTTTTTTCCTCAAATTAAGATAAGTTATTGGATTCACTGACCATATAATGTATATGCAAATCATCTTAGATTCGCCATACGACAGCTGGTGTGGTCAAAAAATCAAACGCGTTCTGTTGATATTCCAACCTACATAAAAATCGTGATTTAGATAAGTTCCAAGTCGCCCGGTGGAAGAATAAATGCATATAAGACACCATAATTCTACAGTTTTCTCCTTTAACTCGAAAGCCGAAAATACCCACAAAATATGTTGCTGATAATGAATATTAACATCAAATGTCTGCATCAAAATGAATGAGTTCAGTAGTTGGAAGCGGTTGTCCTACTCCGAGTAAAACAGAAAAGGCTTCTAGTATAAATCTACAGGAATAATAGGTTAATTTTTTATAAAATTGTACGGTATTATTTCAACCATTTAACAAGCATCCACATAAGATTTCACAGTAAAGGGACTTAATGAACTCCATTGCATAATCCAAAGCGTTGTAAAAGGAAAAATTAAATGATGGTTGTTTACCAAATATTTCACTCCCATTGCACTAAACATGTCTGTATAGAAAGGCAACTTCAAGTAATTGTGCGTCATCGCTTCTTGCTTCTTTTATAAAAAGCAAATGGTTCAATTCAACCGCCACGCTATCTTCATGTTTCTTGCACGCAGCTGTGATCTTTTCTTTCAGTAAACCTTATGCTTAAGAGTACTTAGAAGTTCCCATGATGCAAACAATTTAACGATACTTTGAATAGCAAATTCTAACAGAATAAAGGTACATAACGTTGCTTCGACCTAATTTTATTTTTCCTGGAAGCTAGTCAAAGATTTAGCGTTGATGTACCCTTTGCACTCATGTTGTATTCTTACTAAGGAATAAGCATACTCATTCGTCTAACTTGCAAACTGATGACTTTCCACCTGACGTACTTAACATAACTTCTAAACACTCTTTCACACCAAAATTTTTGCGGTTGTGAATAGTTTAGTAACCAATCAAGCGACTCTTGAAAAGTATATATTTCCTCGTTAATAACTACGAAATTTTTGTCAGTATCTAAGCTGCTGTAAAGATTCACCAAAAGCCATTTGGGAAATAGCAATATAGACTTCGCTCAGAAAACCCGTGTTTGAAAAATCATCACTGTTTTATCCAGATAAAATAGGAAAATAGTTTCCCGCTCACGTTCACGTTTGCTCATGGGATAAAAGCATCATTTCATTCTGAGATCTTATGAAGTAATTAATCGCAGATGTGTTGTACACTCTATTCAAAGAAAAAGAAGGAAAACTACTCAAGGAGTCTTGGTAGCGAACTTCTGTCACGGATGCAGTCTTCTACGCCAAGGTAAAATATGAAGGGATCATCCAGCCCAAAAATCAAGAACATAACGAAAGGGGAAAGGTTCGTTCAAACAGACAATAGGAAAGCAAAAATATACTAGTCCTTAACCTGTGCCATGAACGGTTGAAAAAGCTGTGTGTAGGGGTGAGACATAGAATTTCGTGCTAATTCCCGCCTTCATTCCGATAGGCGTCCGTGAGTTAATTTAACAACTTCCCATTACAGCAAATAATCTGAGGTTCTCACTCTCGTAATTTATTAATAATAAATTTATCATCCAGGCCCTTCTTCCTCCGCCTTTTTGTGTAATTATCCGTGAATCAAGGAAGGGAGAGAATGGCTACTGTAAGGCACTTCATCAACTTCAATAAATACTTTGTGAATAAGAAAGATAATAAATTTAATGAATCAAAGTACTAGTGAGAGTCTGGTTCCGGTGCTAGTGTCCACGTCGACGAATTTGTGTCGCATGCGTCGTCCGTCACGAATTGTTCAATCTCAAATCCGTTGCCCTAACGCCACTCTAATATCCGAGTCGTTCCGACTCCACGCTGTCCCTCGAAACACTCTGTTTCACTGTAAAAACCAGGAACTGCGTTCCTTGGAGCATAAAATCTCCGCCGTCTATCCGTTTTCCAGACACTCGTTGCAAATCCTTTTCACTTTCTCCCGAAGACTCCAGCTTCACGCAAATAACAGGAACTGCGTTCCTTGGAGCATAGACGCCGCACGTCTACCCGCCGTCCAAGCGCACCTCGCAATCCTCCTGCTCCTCTCTCCGAAGCTATCTCTTATCCGCCTCGCTCTGGAAGAACCCTCCTTTCTTTTTCGGCCCCCCTATACCACGAGGCGCTGACCTACTACAAGGCGCTGACCTTGTCAGGTCCTGGAGCGAACCTGACCTTTGTCCGCAGGCTAACTTTCTTCGTATCCGCACCCCAGCCGTTCCTGCTTCTGGGAACTCGCTCGCCCTCGCTTATTGTCTCCGTGCCCGACGACCGCATATTTCACATTCTTTCTAACGGACCTCTGCACGTGGAAACCAGACTCTATAGAAACAGAACAAAACATAAAACAATACTGACATTTTTTCACATAAAGGACGTATTCAGTCTTCCCAGACAGGCTGGCGCCCTTCTGACCTTGGACATTGTATATGCACACAGTTAATGAAATAAAGTTATTTCCTGAGTAAAAGAAACAGTTTTCTCGGGCGATATTTTGTCGTCCCTCTGCCCGTGCCATAGCCCCTTTTTCTTCTTGTTTTATATACATAAATTAGCACTTGATCATATCTTAATTGATATGCATCTCATTATTATTTTTCGCCCTTACAGGCCTCGGCCCTTGAGACGAAACATGCGGGGTCCTTACTTCGCATGGTGATTCCTGTTCACTTGAGTTTCTTTTTCTTTCTTTTTTTTTTATCACCACACCTACTGACATAAACAGGCGAAAATAATAATATCACTTCCCCCGTTCCTTTTTTTTTGTTGCCCCACAGTACCACCTTCGAGCCTCACTGAATCTCTACCTGTGTAGTGATACTCTGGTGTTCATCAGGACGCTGATCACCTACCTCAAAAGATAACCGAGATAAAGCATCAGCGTGAGGGATTAGCTTGCCTGCTATGTGCGTTATTTTAAGGTTGAATTGTGAGATGGCCAAACTCCATCTCTGTAGTTTAGAGCTTTGGGGTGCTGCGCTAGTCAAGTAAACTAGCGGATTATAATCGGACATTACTTCCACTGGATGCCCGAAAATCCATCCCTCGAACTTCTGGAGTGCCCATACTATGGCGTAGGCTTCCTTGTGACTGGCGGCCTACCTAGCCTGCGTGCCGTTTAGTTTCCGGCTGGCGTAAGCTACCGGTCGGATTTCTCCCCCGTTACTTCTCTGCGCTAAACAGCAGGCTACGGCAAATAAGCTCGCATCCGTGTATAATAAGAACGGACGGTCAAAGCTTGGCGTCGCTAGTACTGGTGCGGTACATAAACATTCCTTTAGCCTTTTGAATGCGATGCCCATCTCTGTCGTCCAACTCACTTTCTCCGCGACTTCTTTCCCGTTAAATCGGTTAGTGGTTTCGCGATATCGGTGTACCTCGGTACGTATTCCCTATAATAACTGCAGAGTCCCAAGAAACTACGTACTTCCTTCTTCGTCTTCGGCGGTAACAGGTCCCTGACCGCCTGTAACTTCTCCGGGTCCGGCTGGTGACCACCTGAACCGAACACGCGTCCTAAGTAATGCACTTTTTCCTTAGCGAAGCAGCACTTCTCTAGGTTCCCGTAAACCCCGCTTCCACCAAGCTACTGATTACCTTCTCTAAATGTTGCAAGTGCTCCTCCCAATTCTTGTAGAACACTGCAACGTCATCGAGGTAAGCTACTGCATAATCCAAATGAGGGTTTAACACTTTGTTCATTATCTTCTGGAATGTTGCCGCGGCCCCCGACAAACCAAAAGGCATTACGTTCCACTGGAACAATCCTCGGTGGGTAGCAAAAGTAGTGTATTTCTTGCTTCCGGGGTCCATCGGTATTTGATAATACCCCTTCAGCATATCTAAAGTTGTTATGTATTTTGCTGCCCCCACCTTGGCTAAAAGATCCGGGATGTGCGACATGGGAAATGCGTCTGCGACGGTGCGTGCGTTGAGCATTCTAAAGCCACAACACAATCTGACTTCCCTTGTACGATTAGCAATACCAACAATTGGATGACTATACTCTTCCCCCGACCCTTCTATCATCCCTCTGTCACATAACTCCTGAATCTGATCATCCACCGCCCGTTGCATAGATTGGAGCACTTTGTATCTGTGCTGAGTACGTAGCACACTCCCCGGTTTAACCATTATTTCGTGGTTACCCAACGTGGTTCTTCCTACTTCCCCCGAAAAATACTTTTGAGCGATCTACCAACTCCTATAGCTCCCAAAGTTGTTGCTGCGTGATCTCTGGACTTTCTACGTTCAACTGCTTGGGATCCTTCCTCTCTCCATCTTTCGGCTCCATGGGCACCTCCCGAATCTCCCCGAACTCTCCATCTGATTCAAAAATTACCCCCACCACATTCATCTGGGGTTTAAACTCCCTCAATTTGCCTACGTGAACGTGGCGCCTCTGCCCGTTGCCTACCTCAATCACGTAGCTGTTTGCCCCCTCTTTTCTACAATATGCACGGGGCCCGTCCATCTGGCATAAAGCTTGTTCCGGGAATCTGGGATGAGAGCTATAGCCTGATCCCCAACCTCGAAGCACTTCTACCGCAGTCGTCGGTTGTAGTAGGAAGTGTACCGACGCTGCTGCTCCTCCGCCACCTCCTCTACTTGGAGCGCCACCTTTTCCATCCTTCCTTTCATTTCTTGGAGGTACTGCCTCGCCGACACTGAAATACCAATGGGTAGCCTGCACTCCCCGGCCCAGTTCTATTTCAAGATTGCTAGAGGTCCCGTTGGTTCCCGACCGTACAATAATTGGAACGGCGCTATGCCCGTGGTCACGTTGGGCACCTCCCGATACGCCCATAAAAGGTAAGGTAGTGCCTTATGCCACTGCCTTGGCTCCTCCCTTATTATGTGGTGTAACATCCCTTTGAGGGTCCTGTTGAAGCGCTCGATCAACCCATTGGAGGAGGGATTTCCTGGCACCGAGAATCTGGGAGTTGAACCCAACCTCTTCAAGATCTCTTGTGTCAGCCCCGACACAAAATTAGTGCCCCTGTCCATTGCCACCACCTCTGGAATGCCCGTGCGCTGGAAGATCTCCAGAAGCACACCACAAGTGTTCTTCGCGTTTAAGAAGGTCAGACATACGGCCTTCGGCCAACGTGTATGTTGATCTATCATCACCAAAATCCATTTGTGCCACTTGCTAGAAGGTGGTTCTATTGGGCCGATCAGATCCACGTTGACGACCTGAAAGGTAGAGCGGGCCTTCTAACTGCAGTTATAGGTACTCTATCTCCTCTTGTGACAGTACGTCGTAATTGACATCCCTCGCATACGTCACAGAACTGACGCACGTCTCTCTTCACGGTTGGCCAATAGAACGAATATCGAATCCTCTCTAGCGTCTTTTTGTGCCCCAAATGCGCCGAAAATACCGAATCGTGGGCCAAGCTTAGCACTTGTTTTCTCCTAATCTCCGGGACTACAAGTTGATTTGTCAATTGCCCTAATACCCTTTCTGTATGGTAGAGCATACCTTCCATGTAAACATAACCTCCTTTTTCCTCTCTAGCAGATCTACGAGCTTCCGATAAAGTCCTATCTTCCTCCTGTTGGTCTCCGAATACCGCGTGATCGGATCTGCTTACTTCCCGAGAATCTCCAATATCCTCGCCGGAGCCCGAACGAGCTATCTTCGTCTGCTTATTTTCTCCCCTTGTGCCTGCCTCTTCGTCTCCTGATTGGCTGTCCGATTTCGCCACCTCTTTGACAAAGCCCTCCTCTATCGGCGGCGGCTCGCTCTTCGCCTTAGGCGCTACCTGTTCCTCCTCAACCCGTACCTGATTCACCACGATATTAGCTCGGTGAATCAGGTAGGGGTCGAGGAGGAACCGGAGGATAGAAGGTACGGCCTTCTGTCCTCTCATTCTCCGCTATCGAATCCTCCCTTTCTTCGTACTTTCGCTCTTCCCTCTCCTGTTTAGGTTCTAGCGCTTTCTGTAAATTAACCGCCCACTCAGGACTAGAGTCTCTAACCGTTGAATTTTTATGTAATCTTCTGGAGTAATAATAAACTCATTACTCAAATTAGGTACTATGGCACAAACAATTTCACTGATTCCTATCGTTTTACTCCCCGCCTTTTCTAGAACTGCTTCCATAATCTTAATTCCAACCATTTTTATGGGAAAAACGGCTGTTCTTCCATCAAATCCTGTTAGTTTTACCTTCCCAATTTCCTCCAATTTTTCTTCTCCCAATAATCCTCTCTTTAAACAATTGAATTCTGCCCCACTATCTACCAGTATATTGGCTTGGAGCCCTGCCTCTGTAGTTACCATCATTTGTTCTCCTACAGGTATTTCTATCTTTTTAATCTCTGCTTGGTTAGATCCGAAAACTCTTCCCACCGTTGTTCTCGTCTTTTTAACCTCCTGTTCTACTTTTACTCCGGTCTCCTCTCTAGGTATCTCTACTTCATGATTATTCTCCACAGCTACCCTTCCTACTTTTTTCACCCCGTCGTTCCGCCAATAATAGGAATTACTCCTGCCCTCCTGTTTTACGCTACCCTTCTAGGGACATAATGACTGCCGATGGCCCGGCTTCCTACAATAAAATAAGATTATGCCTCGATCTAAACTAGGGTTATCCTGACTTCTCCTTCTACCTTACTCCCGAACTTCCTATCAGGCGCTTGTAATTTTTCCTTCTGAAACTGCCCACTACTATTCCCGCTCTCCCTCTTCACGAATCCGCTTCCCGTAGAAACATACTGACTCCCTTTGGCATTGTAATTCGAAGAAAAATTATCCTTCACCTTTCCTATCTCTAGTGCTTCCACATGACTCTCATATGAATCACATAACTCCCCCAATTCTTTAGCCAAGATTAATTTACCCACCACACCTCTCTGCAGTAAATAGGTTTTTAAGGATGGGGATAATAATCCTTTAAACTTATTACACACTAGCAGATTTACTAATTGGTCGAACTCGGTTACTCCGCAGTTGGTTACATAATACCTGAGTGACCTGCCAATCCGTCCCGCTAGCTGTTGGAAGCTCTCCCCCTTGTTCCGGCGTATCGTCTCGAACTGCTTCAGATATACATCTGGGGTCAAATGACATTCACTTAGAATAGCTTCCTTGACGGTATCATAATTATCATATTGCTCTACGGTCAGACGTCGGAACAAATGGTTTACGCAATCCGCATTGAATAACGCAATCACTAACCGCCCTTGCATGCTCTCTGGTATGTCATGCAGAATAAACGCCCTCTCTAAGGTGTCAAAAAATCCAATATCTCTTCGGGATTTTTAGGGTTTTTGGGTAAATTCCTCTAGAATTCTAATATAGTCGGCCAGCTTCGTTGATTGTCTCCCTGACGCTGACGCCAAGCCCCGTTCTTGTTTTATCTCTAATCTTTTTAGCTCATAAGCCCTAGCCTCTTTTCTATCGGCTAGCTCCATCTCAATTCGCTGTTGCTTTAAATGTAATTCTAGCTTTTTCTGTTCCATTTCCAATACCCTAAATTTATATTCCCATTCCAGCCTTATCGAATTCCCTTCTATTCCTTTGTCATTAATTATTACTTTATTGCTAGAATTCAATTCATTATCTGTTCCTCCCTCATTTTCTCTTTTGCTTCCCTCGGAATTCCGGTCATCGAGTTCTTCACTAGCTTTCCCTTCCAAAAACTGTTCAGCCATTATCATGAAACAATAATATACACTTAATGCAAAAATATATATACACTGAAATAAAAATACAATATCCGTTTTCCAGACACTCGTTGCAAATCCTTTTCTCTTTTTCCCGAAGCCTCCAGCTTCACGCAAATAACAGGAACTGCGTTCCTTGGAGCATAGACGCCGCACGTCTACCCGCCGTCCAAGCGCACCTCGCAATCCTCCTGCTCCTCTCTCCGAAGCTATCTCTTATCCCCCTCGCTCTGGAAGACCCCTTCTTTCTTTTCCGGCCCCCCTCTACCACGAGGCGCTGACCTACTACGAGGCGCTGACCTTGTCAGGTCCTGGAGCGAACCTGACCTTTGTCCTGAGGCTAACTTTCTTCGTATCCGCACCCCAGCCGTTCCTGGTTCTGGAAACTCGCTCGCCCTCGCTTATTGTCTCCGTGCCCGACGACCGCATATTTCCCATTCTTTCTAACGGACCTCTGCACGTGGAAACCAGACTCTATACAAACAGAACAAAACATACAACAATACTGACATTCTTTCACATAAAGGACGTATTCAGTCTTCCCAGACAGGCTGGCGCCCTTCTAACCTTGGGCATTGTATATGCACAGAGTTAATGAAATTAAGTTATTTCCTGAGTAAAAGAAACAGTTTTCTCGGGCGACATTTTGTCGTCCCTCTGCCCGTGCCATAGCCTCTTTTTCTTCTTGTTTTATATACATAAATTAGCACTTGATCATATCTTAATTGATATGCATCTCATTATTATTTTTCGCCCTTACACTGTGATTGAAATTTTTTCTTGTCATATAACACGAATCGTAATAATTTGTTCTTTGATTGGAGGTTTAACGACCACCGGGGTGAACTCAGTGGGCTATAAGCAGTCGCCCGTTTCTAACTTAGGGCCACTGGTTCCAGAGAAGGCAAAGAGCCAGTGCCGTATGACAAACAGAACATCCATGCCTCACGGGATTCGAACCCGGACCCCTTTCGGACGAATGATCAGAAGCCATCGCTTAGACTACTGCGCCACCGGAGCTGCCGTAATAAAATGGATAACTATAACAGACGGTTGAATTATATTTATTGGCAGTGTATCAGATGGGTCACCAACAACAGAATTTTCGTAATATTCCCATTAATTTTTCCAACTACTCGTATATGAATTTAACGATGACGTTCCTCATTGTTGTATAAACATGTGCTTTCCCGTTGTTGACGGCCTTACATTGGAGTATTGAGGCATTCTTTCAGTGACAGAAATTACATCTTGTCTATATAATTACACAATGGGGTTAAAAATGTGTTTTATTTTGCCAGTTTGGTTTTAACATTTTTTTCGGTATCATTATTTGATCTATACTAATATATAAATAGAGAAAGTTTGTGTGTTTGAGGTAATCTAGAAAAGTATAGAACCGATTTGGATAATTCTTTCACCGTTGGGAAGCTTATTTCTTTCCGGCCGAAATAGGTTATTTCGTTTATTTTTTATTATTTTTTGTTATTTTTTATTATTTTTGGTTGTACTGCCGAATCAGATCACTTTCAAGCAGTTCCCGATTACCCGTGTATCGTTCCGCTTTGTTTACATGCAACCTGATCACACCCCACGTGAAAGAAAGTAGTTCACGATAATTAACGGGATTTTTTACTAATCCCGAGAACTACTGAACCGATTCATGTAATCCTTTTACCGTTGGGAAGCTAACTTCTTTTCGGTAGACATTGGCTATTTCATTTATCTATACTAATACTAACACGATTGTTATATAAAGAGAGAAACCTTGTGCGTTTGAGGTAATCTCGAAAACTACTGAACCGATTTGAATAATCCGTTCACCGTTGGGAAGCTTATTTCTTTCCGGTGGACATAGACTATTTCGTTTATTTTGTATTATATTATTATTTTTCATTTTTTTGGCTGTACTACCGAATCAGATCGCTTTCAAGTAGTTCCTGATTTCCCGTGAATAGGTCAGCTTTATTTACATACAACCTGATCACACCCAACGTGAAAGAAAGTAGTTCACGATAATATACGGAATTTCTTTTTACTGGTCTCGAAAACTACTGAATCGATTCTGAAAATTACAACTATGTAGTTGATATGATCAAATGATCATATGTAGAGGATTTTAGGAAGGGAGTCTCTGAACCCAGGTCTTAAACAACCCTTAGAAACAGGAAGCTAGGAGATTTGGGCTAGAGTGCCCGATAGAAAAGTGGCACGGAAGCAAGTTAGAAAGGGGGAGGAAGACGCCTTAATTTGTTACCGGGGGCCAGTACCCGGGGTCCAGCGGCTTAACGTGCCCATCTGACGCACGGCGGATATTTAGTAGATCGAGCGTTAGTACCCGCCTGGGATCGAACCTGAGGTCTTCTCCATGGCAGTCACGAACGTTGCCCACTAGGCAACCACTATACATTTCTTCTTGCCTTTTTCGGACAGAACCTTCTATATTATACACTGCCTACCCAATCGTGCTCAAACGTTGTTTTCCGGTTATGACCTACATGTCCGCAGGGTGGCGTTACATTAGTTGAACTCTTTTGTATTTATTTACCTACGTAGTTTAACATCAGAAATGTTATTTTAACTGTTTAGATAATTTAAATTATAATAACTAGGTTTTCTACTCTCCAAAAGTTAATTGAAATGTTAGAAACTCATTTTCCTGTAGTTTCTTCACAAATTGTTCTTCTGTTTCGTTTGGGAACAATCCGTTTTTGTTCATCCTACCAGTAAAATCTGATTTTAGTATATATATATATATATACACTATCTACCAACAAGTAATTGGACACCCATTCAATCGACGACATCTGCGGTCCTGATACACGTCACGGCCGCCGCCGTTAAATATCGAGTGGGAAACAACAACGCAACCAGTCGCATGCAAGATGCCACGCAGTTCGGAGCTCTCTGATTTCGAGAAAGGTGTAATCGTCGGGTATCACAGAAATGGCCGATCCATACGTGACGTATCCAGCAAGTTGAAGTACCCAAAATTCACAGTGGCCTACGTGATTGGCAAGTGGAAGATGAGAGGTGAGTGTCGGAATGTGCCCCGACCCGGCAGACCCACAAAACTGGGAGTTAGAGACCGACGGGTGCTAGCCAGAGAAATTCGGAAGAACCGCACCAAATCCATGGGCCACATCCGTGATAAGTTTCAACAGGCATCCGGGAGTGTTCTTTCGATGAATACCATCCGTAAGGAAGCCCATCTGCTCGGTTCTCATGGACGTGCTGCCGCCAAGAAGGTTAGAAGTAAGAGGAGGTGGCAACAGCCCCTCTCCCTGTGCTTCTGTCGTGACGCCACCTTTTATCAGCTGACTACGCCAATGCGCCCAACCTTAGAATCTCCTGTATATCTCTATGGGGAAATCGCGATTTTGAACGGGTTTTTCGAACCCTTACTCTACCCATACAGGCATGAAAAAATATTGAGGCTGAAATATTCATTCCCATAATACAAAATTTCCAGAAAAAACAGGAAAATATGAGTTGGTATTTCTTTAAAAAATTTAACAAAATAATGTTTTTTTGAGCGGATGTGCATAGTGCGCATGGTTACTTACTACCCATGTGCAAGTAACCATGCATACTGCCCATGTGCAAGTAACCATGTTTAAAATATAACCAAAAGCCAAATGTTAGGAAATAAGAAGTCCGAAATATTCCTTCTTTATCCTGGTTTTGCATGCGCTAAGAAAAACTGCTTAAGCCACAGGAAGTGACGTCACGTTCCCGAACTCCCGCAGGGCAGACTCCCACCACTTCAGAGAGAGGACAGAAACAGCTGATCTATTTTGGCTTCACTCAAAACGGGTCCCTTCACCTCCTCTTCTTCTAACCTCCTTGGCTGCCGCACACAAGTCTTTGATCACCAAGTCCAATAGCGCTGCTCGGCTAACGTGGTGCAAAGAAAGTCTACAGTGGACCGTTGAACAGTGGAAACAGGTTCTCTGGAGCAACGAATCAAGGTTCACCCTCTACCGTTCGGATGGCAGGGTCTGGGTTTGGCGTCAGCCTGGAGAACGCCTCCTGCCGGAAAGTATTGTGCCAACTGTGAAGTTCGGCGGCGGTGGAATTATGCTACGGGGGTGTTTCTCCTGGTATGGCACGGGACCCTTGGTCGCAATTCCTGGTAAACTCAACGCCGAGACCTACTGCACCATTTTGGATGACCATGCGCTTCCTACGTGGTGGCAGTTTCACGAGGAGGACCCATGTTACTTTCAGGATGACAATGCCACCTGTCATGTTGCGAGGTCCACCGTGGCTTGGTATGGTGACAATGGGGTTAATCGAATGGACTGGCTTGCGCATAGCCCCAACCTTAACCCTGTCGAGCACCTCTGGGACGAGTTGGAGCGTCGACTTAAGGGGTGCTTCCACCATCCGAAATCGGGGAAGGAACTGACCTGTCTTCTCCGAATGTAAGAAAACACCACTAGCCGTCGTACAACGCTGAGTGGAAGACATCATGATCAGAGTTAAATCCCTGAAATGGCAATGGGCTGGACATACTGCCAGAAGGACAGATCATCGATGGACAGCCGAAATTTTAGATTGGATTCCAAGGGACAGGAAAAGACCCAGAAGAAGACCACATGGGAGATGGGTGGATGAAATTCGAAAGTATGCAGGGGTGACATGGAGGAGACTGGCACAAGACAGACCGTTGTGGAGGAAACTTGGGGAGACCTTCGTCCAGCAGTGGATTGATAATGGTTGACAATGATGATGATGATGATATATACAGTGTATAATTGTATTGTTTCACTAAGTTTCTGTCTCTTAACTTGCTTAATAGTTGCATTAAATTTTCATGGCAGTCAGATAAACGACAAATAAGCATTAACTTTTAATATCCTGAAAAAAATTGTTTGTAAGTATTTTAATGTGTACTCTAAATTTAAAATCAAATCAGTATACGTGTCCAGGTATAATTTAGGAATGCTATAAATGATTATTAAGTCATATTTTTTGACGTTGTGCTTATCAGATGCCTGTATGTGTAATAACACTGACTTTGTGTTTCACTTAAAAATGACATTACTTGTCGATCGCTCTTTCGTTGTGATGCAAATATGGGATTAGTTGCTTTAAAAACAGAGCGACTGTATAGTGCTTATCAATGTCCACAGGTCACGTAACTATCATTGGCAGTCGCCAATTCTTTGTAAATACGACATGAATAAACTGAACTGAGATCTTAACTCATTTCATTTAATTCTCCTTTGCTATACAAGTATTTCTATTTAATTCTGGTCTGCTGTGCTAATTCTTTAACAAAATGCTGAGATAACTCGTTGCTTATAAATCGTTTTAAATCCTAAACTCATTATTAAAGACGCTAACTAGAAACTTCGTTTTCCTAAGCGAACTCTCGATGGAGAGAGCATTTGGATTTATAAAATGACACCTAAATAAATAAAAAAATAATGCTTCTGTGTGAAAGTGTTTTCATTTCAAAACAATAATAATTTGATACGCAAACAAGCTTATGAGTTATGATTATCTTTTGCACATCGGAACGGAGTCAACCTATCTAGCGCCGCTCTCGGCCAGTGGCCGAACGATCGTCATTACGCCTTAGCACTGAAACAAGCTCGACTGGGCAGGCAGTGCATATATAGAAGACGGTGTAGCGGACGGCTTAGTCCCAAGTCCGACCATCCGCAGAGTGGCAGATAGCGCTGCAAGTACAGCGGCAAGAACAAACACCAGAATAATGAACGGCGGATTGTACAAAGAAAATGCCATGGTAACATTAAAAAAAATTACTTATGACAAACATTAGCAATGACAAATCTGTGGGTTAGTAGCCTCCATTTGAAAAAAAGATCGTGAAAATCGTTCCAGTGGATGGCGCTGGCGGATTATAGAAAGAAACGGCCTTGTTTTTTAAATATATAAATCCTGCGGGAACTGTAATGTTAAAAAACTCTCCTACCGTTTTAAGGTTAACAAATGTATACGAACGGTAGTTAGTTGGGGTTAACATGGCTACCAACGGTAGTTAGTTGGGGTTAACATGGCTACCAACGGTAGTTAGTTGGGGTTAACATGGCTACGAACGGTAGTTAGTTGGGGTTAACATGGCTACGAACGGTAGTTAGTTGATGTTAACATGGCTACCAATGGTAGTTAGTTCGGGTTACATTACTTGTAATTGAGGTAAGTAAAAACATAAAAAACGAATTTCCAAGTGTCTTAAAATATCCGGTTAGAAATACAGTATGTTTGATGGAAATAATTCATATCCCAAAAATTGTGGACAACATAGTATTGGGAAAAAAGCTGAAAAAAAAAACACAAAAATGTATCTTTCTAATATTACACTTTCTGGATTACATTACTGCTGAAACTTTCTAGCCGATATGTAGGCACTTCGCCCGAACCACGATTATATCACACAAAGAACACCTACTTTTTTAGCACGTCTTTTGTAAAAAAAGATTGTGCTTATGTTGTCGGTTTGTCCGTCCGTCCGTCTGTACCCACGGTATCTCTGGAACTATTAGTCCGATTTGAAAAATTCTTTTTGCATTCGAAAGCTTGAAATATGCGAATGATGATTCTTTATTTCATTTTTTTTTACGATGTACTATTTCGCCGCTAGAGAGCGTAAATGCGGATGATGTCGAATTCAAAAATACGTTTTATTCCACATATTTGCTTCTAAACATCCGATTGATAAAAAATCTTTTATCTTTCGATTCCATTTATGTCGAAGAATATTTTGGATACAGATTCTTTTTCAAATTACGCATAGATTTTCCGCTAGGGGGCCTAAAAGTAAATTGCATTTTTCCCGATAACTCTTCTTCTAAAACTCCGATATGAAAAAAAAATTTTTCAGCGGATACATCTCCTGATGCACAATCTTTTGCACATAATTTCGAATTTTTGGTAAAGAATACTTTGGCCACCAAGTGGCGTAAGTGTTAATTTTCGCTTCTGAAGTTTTTGCCATAAAATCTGAGCTTCTAAAATACCGATTGAAAAAATTCTTTCGCGGACTGATGCCATTCACATCGATAAACCTTTTCGGAATATTTTCTTCCTAAAATATTACACAGTTTCCCCGCCAGGGGGCGTAGATGTATATCTTATTTTTGTCAATATCTCGACTTCTAAGAGTCCGATTTGAAAAATTCCTTCCTTGTTGGATAGTGTTTTCTTTGTGACATGTTTTTCATATAATTTCAAAATTTTCAAGAAATTCATAGACTTTCCGCTAGGGGGCGTAAAGGTAAATTGCGTTTTCCCCTATATCTCTGCTTCTAATCCCCGTTCTGAAAAATTCTTTCTGCGCCGGATACAGCTCCTGATGGAAAATCGTTTGCATATAATTTCTAATTCTTGTAAAAAAATCGTTTGGCCACCAGGGGGCGTAAACCTTAATTTCCGCTTCTGATGTATTTGCAGCAAAATATGAGCTTCTAAATTCTCGATTGAAAATAACGTCGTTTGTAGACCGATACTCCTCATGTCGACAAACTTTTTAGAAACCTTTTCTTCTTATAATAGTGCACGGTTTCTACGCCAGGGGGCGTAGATATATATCTTATTTTTATCAATATCTCGACTTCCAGGAGTCCGATTTGAAAAATTCCTTCTTTGTTGGATAGTGTTTTCCGTGTCGCATGTTTTTCATATAATTTCAAAATTTTCACGTAAACTCCGATATGAATTTTTTTTTAGCGGATGCATCTCCTGATGCACAATCTTTTGCACATAATTTCGAATTTTTGGTAAAGAATACTTTGGCCACCAAGTGGCGTATGTGTTAATTTTCGCTTCTGAAGTTTTTGTCATAAAATCTGAGCTTCTAAAATATGGATTGAAAAAATTCCTTCGCGGACTGATGCCACTCACATCGATAAACCTTTTCGGAATATTTTCTTCCTAAAATATTCCACAGTTTCTCCGCCAGGGGGCGTAGACGTATATCTTATTTTTGTCAATACCTTGACTTCTAGGTGTCCGATTTAAAAAATTCCTTCTTTGTTGGATAGTGTTTTCCGTGTGACATGTTTTTCATATAATTTCAAAATTTTCACGTAATTCATAGACTTTGCGCTAGGAGGCGTAAAGGTAAATTACGTTTTCCCCTATATCTCTGATTCTAAATATCCGATCTGAAAAATTATTTATGCACCGGATACAGCTCCTGATGGAAAATCGTTTGCAAGTAATTTCAAAATTTTGAAAAAAATGGTTTGGCCACCAGGTGGCGTAAGTCTTAATTTCCGCTTCTGATGTATTTGCAGAAAAATATGAGCTTCTAAAATCTCGATTGAAAAAAAGTCTTTTGTGGACCGATACTACTCATGTTGACAAACATTTTAGGAACATTTTCTTCTTGAAATAATGCATGGTTTCTACCCCAGGGGCGTAGATGTATATCTTATTTTTGTAAATATCTCTACTTCTAAAAGTCCGATTTGAAAAATTCCTTCTTTGTTGCATAGTGTTTCCGATGCAAAATGTTTTCCCTATAAATTCAAAATTTTCAAGTAAATCATAGACTTTCCGCTAGGGCGCACAATGGTAAATTGCGTTTTCTACTCCTAAAACTCCGATTTGAAAAATTCTTCCTGTATCGCATACAAGACCTGATGAAAAATATTTTTCACATAATTTCTAATGTTTGGTAAAGAATGGTTTAGCTACCAGGGGTCATAACTATTAGTTTCTACTTCTGAAGTATTTGTTGCAAAATCTGGGCTCCTGAAAACTCGACTAATTTTTTTTTCTTGGACCGATACCGCTTATATGGATAAAATAATCCTAAAATAATGCATGGTTTTCCCACCAGGGAACGTAAAGTCACATCTTATTTTTGTCGATATCTCTGTTTCTAAGAGTTCGTAAGCTCACGATTCCGTTTACAGCAATATCTGAGGGATTAAAAACCCGATTGAAAATCTTCTTTCTTTCGTCAGATCTATTGTTTGGCATACCGGTTCTATTGACTTTGAATAGCTTTGCTAAATTTAATTTGCGTCAGAGCGGATTCAAAAGACGTGCTTATTACACCCGAATATTCAGTGTCATTTTTCTTGTTTTTTTTTTTTTTTTTTGGTTGAGGTTTAACGACTGCCGCGAACAACACAATGTGCAATAACGAGTAGCCCGCTCCAAATTTAGTGCAACTGGTTACAGGGAAGAGAGAGAGAGAGAGAGAGAGAGAGAGGGAGAGAGAGAGAGGGAGAGAGAGAGAGAGCCAGTGCCGTAAGAAGAACACAATCTCCATACCTCACCAGTATTCGAACCCGGACCCGTCTGTGATGAATGATCAAAAGCCTGCGCTTTGACCACTGCGCCCCCGGAGCGACGAACACCAACTTCTGGGAAGTTCGCCTCGAAAAGGTCTTATGCCGTAGCTATCCTTAAGTTTTGTGTAACACCAGCAAGCACATAACACATGATCTCAGAATATACGAAAACCTTAAGTTCGTGATATTCATTCCCAGAATGCACAGCATATTAGCCAGTTCGTACGGTATACTGTTAAAGTGTTGTCCGAGATGTGTCCTGGTTGAATCCAAAGTGAGTCATGGTTGATGTGTTTGTCTTATAGCACTGGCCCTCTCTCCTCCCTGGAACCAGTATCCCCAAATTTTGGACAGGCAACCGCTTATGTCCCACTTAGTTACTCACGGTGACAGTTAAACCCCCAAACAAAAAGGAATTGCGGAAGTGCTTAAGGATTTCTTCAAAATGGGCGTATCAGCCAAATTGCAATTTTAATAAAATTTAATTTTCAGTTTAAGACTCATTCAAAGCTTTCATTTTTTTCAGGACGTAAGAATTCTGAACACGCTGAACAAATGATTATCAGGAGCTAATAATTTCCAAATGTTAAACTTCTCCGCTGCATCGAAGAACACTAAAAGTTGAGCTTCCATTATGAATAAGTGATACGAAATTCCTAGATAAATAACCGATACTACATTTCGTCATATATGTATTTCGCCGTTTACAGTTCCCTTTTACTAAAGAATTCATTCAAAATTAATTTGACCTCACGGCATGTTTTTTACGACTAAGATGAGAATGAAATGTACTTTTCTTCTACTCAGGTTTTAGTAACACTCACGATGAAAAAACACGGCTGTAATATTCTACGTTTCAGGACATGCGTAACGAAATGCACAATACCTCGGAACCAGGCGAAGTCGAAGTTTCTAATTGTAAGGAAAAGTACTCAGGCAACTATCGGAATGAATAACGACGATTACCTCTGCTGATATTTGACTAAACTTTACGACTCGGCATGATACACGTCAGAGCGTATTAAACTATTACAAAGTTGATGTTCTCAACAGTCCGAATCATGCTACTGAGAAGTTGTCATAATTCTCATGCTGTTACTAATGAATGGGGAAACAGTTGAAAATAAAAGGTATTTGCTTGCGATGTTATATAAAGTATGGTATTTGTTCTTCTAGAGCAAAAATCCCATTTCTCGCTTCGGCCCCTGCCCAAATACACCTCTCGACATAATAAATTCCACACTAGGAGGTATTGGTCGGAACGCCATCCAAACATTGGTGGGTATGTGACAGTTGGGCTATATACGTGACTGTAGTTAGAAACCAATCACGTGATAGGTAAGGAAGATAAATGGGTAAAACGGTTAGGCGTTGCTAAGTTCGGTCTTCCTTACCCAAGCTGGTGGACGACTGCATGGGAGTGATCTAGGAAGCGAAAGCACGGATAAGGAAGGAGAATGTATGGGAGACGTAATCGGAAGTCCTACCATCACACGGACACTTGTAGCATAGGCTTCATCATTGGATTACATACGGCTGGTTGGTCCTTGAGTCGCATCACAGGGGAAACTCATCGGGATGCAACATCCGACAGCCGAATGTGACGAGTGTGGTCAGAAGAAAGTAACGTGCATTTCCGTAGTGGAACTGGCGCTCGTTGGTGGTCTTCCGAAAGCCTCGATTGACGCCTCTGACGGCAAGCTGCAGCATCCTCACAATCCACAGGTGGAGACATTTGACGAGATGTACAGGCATGTATGAACGTCCCGCTATCGAAACAGACTGTGAATTGCAAATCGGTAGAGGATGGTTTGCGCTCTCCCTCACCATTTAGACGACTTCCATTCACCGTAGAATATCGTGGTACAAGGTTGCAGTGGTGCTGTACTAGACAAGCGTGGTGGGACGAAACGAATCATGTCTTATTCAGCGACTAGTCTCGCTTCTGTATCGTCGCCGTATGAGGGTCTGTAGAAGACGTGGTTACAGGGCTGATATTGTCACTATCCGTGAGGTTTATACGGTGCTCAGCCTGATGTCATTGTTTGCGTAGTATCAATTTCTATGGCCCTTCATCGCTAGTACGCATAGAGGGCACAATGAGAAAGACGACGATATGTCGAAGAGGTGCCGCAGTCCGTTTTATTGCTGTATCGCTGTAGTATACCTGACGCCCAGTTTTATCAAGATAACACCGGTCTACAATAAAACGGACTATTTATAGACAGTAGACAGTACCTAAAAGTTTTCCAGGTACTGTGCTAGCCAGCGCGATCCCCAGACTTCTACCCGGTAGAGAGGACTCTTGGGACGTCATTGTCAGACGACTTTACCACTCTGCGTGATCCCCTCGCAAGGTGGATGAAATTGTGGTCGCAAGTTAACGATGCATGATCAGTAATACCTCAGGATATCATCCACAGACTGTTTCACTCGATGCCACGAAATGTATAGCCAACCATTTCGGTCACACAATCTATTGACTAATGTCACATTATCCTGTCTTTTCGCCCGTCGCATTTGTGTAATCCCTCAGAAATAAAATAATTTTGTTTCCACCTGCTTATGATATTTGTATGAGTGTGGTTTTATTTCGTGTATTACTTCATGGTGTGGCATTTTGTATTCCGAACAGCTCACTTTACTAAATGAGAAGTGCAAGATTAACTGGTGCACTAAGACAACCACGTTATTGAAAAGTAATCACTGCTACTGTAAAGAAGACTTTTTACTGGAAAAATCAGAAACAAAATTTGAAAAATTCCTTTACCTATTTCCTTTCCATGAGGGCTTACTTTAGCTATGAATGTGTTGCATTCTGCAAATCTCTGCTGAAAAGTAATATGTTTAACTAATAAACGCGCAAAATGAAATAAAAAATGAACTGTATGAACAAGATAACGTATCCTAAATGAGGACCGTTGCCTGCATATCTGCACTGGTGTCAGAAATTCAAATGGCAAAAAGTAAAAAAATAAATAAAAAATTATGAATAACGCAAAATCCCCACGATAGAGTTTAATGACAGTTGCTACGGACATACGTAATCGACAAAGCAGCAGCAATATACAACAGAAAAAGAATGTCATCACCGCATGAAGAGGAAGCACGCGCATGACAGCATGGCAGTGCAAAAGTGATACAGCAAGTGGCGCGGATTCCGAGCGGCAAATAGCTAGCGTGATTACCCCAAGTAGCAATACAGCTCACAGAGCGAGCCGTCATGCTGTTTGTAAGGCCACTGCGAATGAGAGTTTTGGGTATAAGTGCCATTCCACCACCAAGATGTTTTAGATTTCCGGGAGGGTTCTGGAAGTGGGCTGCTGGCTTGCAATTGGTCTTCTCAGAGCATCTTAAACATGTTCTATCGGGTTCCGGTACGGAAATCTCGCGAGACTCTTTATCCTGTGAATATCCTCACTCTCCAGGTTTTCGTCCACTAGCCAAGCCCTATGAGGACGGGGGTTATAGAGCATAAAAAGAAACTGGAGGTCAAGTACTCTCCTAGAAAGCCAATGTCTACCCTTTAGACAAGGTGCCTCCCGGAAACACACACAGCGGAATGCGTTTATCCAACATGATACCAGCCAGAACAATAGTTCTCCGTGACTGTAGTGTTCAATTTCCCTAATGTTGGAGGAAAGATTTCGGCTTCGCGCCTCTCTCCAAATGTCCACACGTCGAGAATCCCAGTTTAGGCTGTAACGCGACTTGTCACTGAAGAGAAGGCAAACAAATTGATCCGGCGTCCAGGGGTGATGTTGTCTGGCAAGATACAGGCGAACCCTTCTGTGCCATGCGGCAAGTGGGATACAGACTATTGGCTTTCTTGCATAGAAACCTCTCTCGTGGAGGCTTCTACTGTATAAACTATCTCGATATCGCGGTTCCCGAAGCAGAAGAGAGTTCCTGCGGGAGTTGCATGGCTGTCAACTTCCTATGACGGCGAGCTGTTAGAGAAAAATACCGATCGTTTAGATTTGTTGTGGCTCATAGGTGTACTTGTTCCGGCCTTCTGGTTATTGTTCTTGTTCCCTGGAATTGTTTTCAGAGAGTGGATACCACTTGTCTTGACACATTCGGTCATCTTTCTACCTTAGCTTGAGATTGCCTTGCTTCAAATCTACCACTCGCTCTGCACCGCAAAGATTCTTCTAAGCGATCCTGCGGAGCCGTTCTTCCACTAGCAGTCCGACTCAAGCTGCAATTTCATCAACCAGCTCAGAACAACGTTTATCAAGGCTCTGGGCCTGCCAGCTTGATGTCGCACGGTCGTCATTTGCGTATTTCTATAGAAGCTAAGACAAAACAGGTTTGAAGTGACATCATACATTTCTTTTTTCGCTTTGAGCCTTTGTATTAATAATACTGCTTGCTTTCTACAAAACGGTGCACAATTTCTAGAATGAGCTAATGCATCACAGAATCTAGATGGAAATATTTAGAAGTATTTCGAAAAGCGTGTAAATATAGTCTTGTTTGCTTTAAACCTCTTTAAAATTTCCTAAGTGTTAGAAACCTCTCCCAAATTTTTGTTAAAATTGTGAGGAAGCTAACTGATGTTTTTTTTTATTAGGATATCAAATAGTTGCTTGCTCACTGGAAAATATGCAGATATTATAGCATGAGTTGATACATCTCAGAATTCATATAAGAATATCCTCAGTTTACTTGAAAAATAACAAACAAGCTTGTTTGCTAGGAACTTTTCTAAAATTTCACGAATCACCTTGGAAGTTTCTAACTCCTTGGTTTAGGCTGATGGCATTTATTCCTTGATTTGTAAAAATTTGTAATAGCATATCAAAAATTTTATCTACTGCTCATAAAAAGAACCCATAGCAAATGGCAACAAATATCTACAACAACAACGGCGAAATATTTTTATTCCAATATACGTAATTCGAATCGAAGCAACAAATGCTGAGAAATTCTGAATTTGTTTATCGTAATTTGGTTGATGAATGTAAGATCAAAAAAATATTATGACTAAGCACTTAGCATGCGGCAACACTATAGCTTCTCTTTAAAAATGAAAGAGCGTCCCTTTTTTATTTCACATATTATTTATTTACTTTTATATCTAAACAAAAGTGGAAAAATTTAAAAATGTTATGTTGGAGAGCGTTATATCTCGAAAGGCAACGCAGCGGAGAGAAGTACTAATTGCAGAAAAGACATATACTGTATAAAGACTTCGTAAAGAAATACTTCAATGTACTGTTTTGTTTTGCGGTTTAACGACCACCATAAGCAATTCTTAATGCTACAAGCTGGCGCCGGTTCCTAATATGAGTCCATTGGTTCCAAGGAAGAGTCAGATCAATTAGAGAAAATACACAACCCATGCCTCATGAGAGGCTTGAAGTCGGGCCAATATTGGATAAATGGTTAATGCCTGAAAATACCCAGATACTGTGAGGGTGTCATGCATTTCACTGCATGTTAAATATTTTGTAGTAGGTTGCACCAAAAATTGGTGCTACACTACTTTTGGGTTAAAAGTAAACCATTGTGTTATGTATTGAACAAAACTAAATATAGTGCAGTGCGTAAAAATTAGCACCATTTAATTTGGATATGATATCATGGTGCATAATTGCATCACACTTTTGTGTATTACATGCATCACCCAATGATTATTTATCTTTACACCAAAAGGGATGTAACTGCGACAGCACCTCTTTTTGGTGTAACCTACTGCAAATTTTTTAACACAGTGAAAATCTGAAAGCAAACAAATGATTTTACTGTCTCTCTCTCTCTTACTCTCGCTTATGTTGGCTGTCGAAACTACACAGTTTTTTGTTTTCATTCGAAATTTCGTTTATTCATCCATTATAATTTTAGTACTTTACGATAAGTAGCTTTTGTTCCTCAAATTAAAATAAGTTATTGGATTCACTGACCATATAAGGTATATACAAATCATCTTAGATTCGCCATCCGACAGTTGGTAATACGGAAATCAAATGCATTCTGTGGATAGTCCAACTTACTACAAAAAGAATGATTTGGATAAGTTCCAAGTCCTCCGATTGAAGAATAAATACAGATGTAAAGCTGTCATAATTGAACAGTTTGCCCCTTTAACTGGAAAACAGAAAACCTTCACAAAATATGTTGCTTCTGAGGAATATTAACATCAAATGTCCGCAACAAAATAAATGCGTTTAATACAGAGCCTTGAAGTCGGTGAAACTTTCTGTTGTACTCCTAGTAAACCGAAAGGGCTACTAGTATAAATATCCGAGAACAAAGGGTTCTTTTTCACCAAATTGTACGATATTATTTCAATCATTTATCAAGAATCCACCTAAGTATTTCACAGTAAAGGGACTTAATGAACTCCATTACGTAATCCAAAGCGTTGTAAATGGGAAAATTTAATGATGGATGTTTACCAAATATTTCACTCCCATTGCACTAAACATGTGTGTATAGAAGGGCGACTTCAAGTAATTGTGCGCATTCGTTTCTTGCTTCCTTTATAAAAAGCTCATGGTTCAGTTCAATCGCCACGTTGTATTCATGTTTCTCACACGCAGCTGCAATCTTTTCTTTCAGTAAGCCTTATGCTCAACAGTACTTAAGAGTCTCCGTGATAAAACCAATTTAAAGATACAGTTGAATGGCAAATTCCAACAGAATAAAGGTACAGGACACTGCTTCGACGGAAATTTTATTTTCCTGGAAGCTGGTTAAAGATTTAACACTCGTGTATATTTTGCGCTCATATTGTATTCTTAATAAGTAGTAAGCATACTCATTCAATTACCTTGCAAACTGAGGACTTTTAACTTAATAAACATAACATCCACATCACTCTTTCACACCAAAATTACTGCGGATCTAAATATTTTAGTAAACAATCAAGGGCCTTTTGAAAAATACATAATTACATATAAGTAACTGCGAATATTTTTGGAGTAACTAGACTGCTGTAAGTTTTGCCAACAGCCATGGAAATACAGATGACATTTATACATTTTTAGAACGATTTTCCAGCAATATAATTAATGTTTAAAATAAAATTATTTATTTCTCCAATGTTATTTCATATAGCCCTTTCTCTGGGCATTATAAACCTACATGTAGTTTTCGAAGATAACAGGGCATTTCTTAAAATTGGTAGTTGTATTTTATTCCGCTCCTCTTCCACTGCTTACCATAGTTCATCATAGTTTTAAGTCTGCGTTAAGAAAGCGCCCTTTCTAGCAGTCCGAAGGCACAATAATCCCTAACAATATTCATAAAGCTGTCTAAGTACGATATACTAAAACACGTTTTCAACTTGCAAATCAAAAACTACTTTGTTTACTAGTTAAAAGATGCAAGATTTTTCAAGACTTCATGGCCCCATGCTCAGGCCAAGTGCCTTTGCCTGAGGATAATTCAGTACGAGGAGCTTTCTTATCATTCGCACAATAGTCTGTTGGTGGCACATAGGGGACTTTGAAGGAATATGAGCAAAATTTGATACCCGTCTTTTTTTTTCAAAAAATATAATGGTAGATTTGTATGTATGACTGATAGCCTTATCCTGATGGAGTTATACTCTTTGTAGGCTCTGTGGATAAAGGAATGGCATTTCCTCTTTGAATATAGGAGTTAAAACATGTTTTTGGTAAAATGTCTCGTTCTGCGCTCATCCATGGCCTAAGAAAAAGGCGGTGAATGTTATATTTTCTTTGTTTATTACCTTGTTTACAGTTGATACAGATATTTTTAACTACATAGCGATTACTCTTTGGGTCGGTGGATTTTCTTTTAAGACCAGAGCCCTTACTTTTGAAATAGTCATAAAAGCGCACCTTCTTTGAATGTTCATTTGATGTTCTGTTTCCTGTTAAAACAATGCTCGAGAACTGTTCCCTCTTTTATAAATAAGATTTCTTATTTTACGTTTAGAAACCCTATTTCTATTATTTTTACGCCGTTTTTTCATTACAGAATGCGAACATTTCTCTTCGTAAACAGAAAAAACTAATCGTCTATCCACAGCTTGTTTACGCTTGCTTTTTCTTAGCACACGATATTTAAGTGCAACAGATATTTCTTTCGTAGTCATGTAACATGCTAGTAAGGTGACGGAGTCAAGCTCCCAATAATTATTTTCATGTAGCAACCTTTTCTGTATCAATTCATTATTTCAAGTGTATTGTAATGCAAATTCCAAAGCACGTGTAAGGCACTTGGCGTGCTTCTTTTGTACCCCGTATTAGGGAGTGCTGAGCCAGGCATGTGCCTAACGGCATCCGTTGACCTTGACCTGGACGACTGGGTCGGCTGAAAGGTTAGTAGACTCCAAGGTTATGCTTATCCGACACTTCCGCTGAGCTCTGTCTCAGGGGTCGCCTTCGTGACGTCACAGTCTCGGAGATCTCCACACCCCAACCGCCTTAAGCTGCTTGCTCCCGTTTTTCTGGTTCAGGGTCTGAAAGCTACACTGTCTCATTTCCGAGAATTTGAAGCTAGGTATTTGTAGCAAACAAATTTTCTTTTCCTTGGTTATACGTTAAACATTGAACATGCCTGGTTCGTGCGCAAGCAACGTGTCAAAATTATTATTCGAAAACCAAAGGGAATGGCATTCATTACCATAGGTTTCCGAAAAATGAAGTTTTGCGTAAAACATGGAAATTGAGATGCAAACGAGCTGACAGTTTCAACGAAATGAATTCAGCTATTTGTTCGGAACATTTTCCTGAGGAAGACTACGAACGCGATTTAAGGAATGAACTTCTAAGTTTGCCTATCCGCAAAATGCTAAAGGACACAACTGTACCAAGTTTAAACCTCTCGGGAAACTTTAATGTAAATTCTAATTCAGAGAGAAAGAACAGACAGGAGAAAAGGAAACGAACTGATCTTGTTGGCGATTTGATAAACCCTGATAATGCAGAGGAAATTTCGGAAGACATGTGGAGTGCCGATGATGAAAATACTGAAATTGAATGTATGAAAGACCTGAAAACAGAAAATGAAATTCTATTGAAGGAAAATTATATTTTGATGAAGGAAAATGAAAAGCTGAAAAGACAAATATTATCTTTGAGCTCTTCAAACCATAGTCTAACTTTACGTGTAAAAGTCCTCAAAGTAAAACAGAATCAAATGCAGAAAGAATTATTAGAATTGCGAAGGTTACGGAAAGATGAAAAAAAAGACAGAGAAATGTGCATAAAAAAAATTTGCTTTCTACAGTGTTTACTCCAGGACAGATAAGGGTTTTGTTAGGCCAAAAACGGATTGTTTGGAATTCTACTGATATTGCAGCTGTAATAACATTAAGAACTGTTTCCAGGAGAGCATATCACTACTTGAGAAATAAAGTTAATATTCCGCTTCCTGCTTTGTCAACGTTGCGCCGATGGGTAGCTACAATTAAATGTTCACCTGTAATTCAAGCCACAACTTTAAAACTGATGCAGAGCCAAGGAATGCAAATGACTGAAGCCGAAAGAACATGTGTAATTTCTATAGATGAAATGAAAGTTTCCAGCAAAATGTGCTATAATATTGAAACGGATGAAGTTATGGGACCGTGTAGGTACGTACTGGTATTCATGGCAAGAGGACTTGTTAATCCATGGAAACAACCAGTATTTTACGATTTTGACGTTAGTGGTTCCAGTCTCAGAGAAATATTAATGAAAGTAATTTGTGCAGTAGAAAATATCATGTTTCCTGTATTTGCTCTTACTTCAGATCTGGGAGCTTGAAACAAGAAATTATGGAAAGAATTGGCTATATCGCCTGAGAGTCCGTTCTTTGAAAATCCTTCCGACAAAAACAGACATATAAATGTATTTGCTGACATTCCGCATATGGTAAAGTTATTGCGAAAACATATTTTGGACAGTGGCATAAAAATAAGAAATATAGTGATAAATTGCTCCCTATTTGAAAAGCTATTAGAGAAGGACAGTAAGGAATTAAAAATAGCGTATATGAGTGAAACCACATACGTGTTAAAGGAGAAAATAGGCAGATTGTACGTTATGATGCACAGTTGCTTTCGAAGCGTGTTGGAAATGCCATCAAATATTTATTTCCCGAAGATGATGAAGCATCAAATTTTATTCTTCTTGTTGACAGATTTTTTGATACAATGAATTCGAGGAAACCATTCTCAGACAAACCATTCCGATGTGCTTTAGGTAACAATCAACAGCAATTTCAACTTCTGAATGAGGCTTACAACACTTTTTCGCAGATGCGCGTTATTGGAAGAAAAAACGCCCTATCATTTCAGCAAGGTCTTCTGGTCAGTATTCCATCCGTAATGGCTGTCCACAAGATTCTAAGCGAAAAATATGAGCTAAAATATTTTTTAACTCACAGAGTTGATCAAGATGTCCTAGAAAATTTTTTCTCACAGATACGTGCAGCAGGGAATACCACCCTTCACCACTGGAATTTCAAAATCGTCTCAGACTGCTGGTACTTGGGAGAGTAGTCTGGAACTGTCAGAAATCTAACGTTTTGCCTGAGTCAGAACAACATTATTTAACTGTCTCCATGCTCTCGTCTTCCTGTGTCTTACACAATAATGCATCCTGCAATGATGAAACAGCCCACACAAGTGAAAATGAAATTACGGCTGCACTTCGTGAAGAACCCACAACTGCAATTACGTCTTCTAGTGACAGCATATCGCACCAAGCTTTGCGATACCTTGCTGGATATGTTGCAATTAAATGACAAACAACGTGTCCTGGGCTGGGGGACAAAAATGCACCTCTGGACCTAGTGCAAGAAAAAGGAATTCTTTGCGACTGGATCAGCGTCATAAGCAGAGGCTGCTTGCAACATCCAACAAATGAGTGGATGAGCATGGTTATCCAACTAGAAGAAAAAATTTTAAAACTACATGGGAAAAATAATTTAAGGAAAGTTAAAAGAATTGTTCACACCGCAGTGGAAGCTTCTGCCCATCAGTTCCCTCCAAATGTGCAGCCTGCCATCAAACTATTCATGAAAACCCGAATTATGATCCGTATGCGCCATATTAACGCTCAGCAAAAAATATATTGCCAACCCAAGGAGAGAAAACTGGTTAAAACAGTTACCTAAGGAACATGACAAAGGTAAGTGAAGAACGAATTTTTTTACGTTAAATAATGTCCCGATTCTTAAAGTTCTCAAAATTTAGCGAATAAAATGTGACTAAAGAAACAAACAAACAAAAATTGCAAAGATCCATGATTTTAACTTTTCTGTTCAGCGATTAGTTACAAATAATAACAGAGCATTTAGTGAAATTAATTTCCAACTTTTTAATTAAGCAAGTTAGTGGAATGCTACTCAAGTTTTTATTTGTTCCGCATAAAAGGATTTCTTCATGAGGTTCTGACAGCATAATCTTATAAGTTTTTTTTCCTTCTTTTGAATTTATTTAAAGACAGTATTACAGTTGCATATAAATAAATTAGAAGGTATAATTACTGTCCCTGCACTTTTCTTTAGTGTCATGTCAATATCCTATTTAGATATTCAGATTAAACAGATTTGAAAAAAAAAAATGAAAGAAATGCATAATAAGTTTCTTCACATTCTCGGTTTACTCTAAATAAAATATTCACATGGATGTCCGTTTTTCCTGATTATATTACAGATGTGCTTTTGCATTACATCTTGCTTGCAAGCTTTCAGATTCAGAGTGTATTTGAGTAAAAAGTTGTTGACATTTCTCCCGCGAGTGCTTCAATTGTATTAACAGTCTATCCATCCTGCTGGCTGCGTCGTGTGGTACACTGACGTCACTACGTAAGGGGCAAGTGAGGGACCGGCACTTCCGCTGCGAGGGAGGCAGGATCACCGCTTCCAGAGAGAAGCAAACTCCACGGAAACACGATTCCAGAAAGAAGGAAGGAGGGGGGGGGATAAGGCTATAAAAGGGAGCGACGCGTTCGCTCGAGATGCTTGGCCGCGGATGGCTTGGTGGTTAACGTTCGTGACTGCCATGGAGATAACCTCAGGCTCGATTCTGGGCACGTAGAAACGTTGGAACCACTAAATACCCGCCGTGCGACGGATGGGCGCATTAAGCCGTCGGACCCCGGGTACTGCCCCCCCCCCCCCAGTAATAAATAAGGGCGTCTTCCTCCCTCTTTCCACCTCGCTTCCGTGTCACTTTCTTATCGGGCACTCTAACCCAAATCTTCTAGCTTCCTATTTCTAAGGGTTGTTTAAGACCTGTGGTCAGACACCCCCTTTCTAAAATCCCCTACATATTATCTGATCTGATCTGCTCCAGATGCTTGTAGTGTTTTGCCTTCGACGAGGTCGGACAACGTGTTCGAGCAGGGAGTGCCAGTTAGACTTCTCGAGGATTTGCGTTTTGGCTGACGGAATAGTCAAGTTTTTCGGCGATCAGAGACATCACCCCCTAATAGCTTAGGGGGTGATGTCAGAGATCGGCAGGGATTTGGACGGAAAGAATCAGGTTAAACGTGGCGGAGGGTATTTCGGGATATTTTAGAGACAGTAAAGTGTTCGCCATCTGGAAACCTGTTGACACGTGGAGATAGATAATCGAACGGAGTTTATTTTCTCCTCTTTTAAATTTTGTTACTTCTAACAAAGGACTTGTTATCGGAGTTACTCGTTGTCTTAGAAATTAAGTAATTGCCGACTACACGTTTCAGTATTTCAGCGATCGAGTTCAACTCGACGGGACTCAAAAGAACCTAAGTCAGGCCCGTTTGAGAGATTCGGAATCAGTAAGGCCTAGTGGCGGATTGAACTCAGCGGTGCCCGACAATGCTGTTGCTAATTTCAGTTCTTCGAACTTCTTTTATTTCCCGTAATTTCTTTTCAAAAACCTTCTAAAAATGGCTGAACATCCACTGTAACAATACAGCAGAGCCCATGTAAGGAGACTGGGGGCCTGGACAGTATTTTAGGACCCCGGTATTAGTTGCACATTTAGGATTTCACTATGGGTGGCCGAATAAGAATACCCAGGAGAAAACATTTCCAAAACATGACGAGGAAGCCATAAAAATATGCCCTTTGTTTTGAAGTATGTATCCCGTGATTCATAGATGAATCAGTGTTAGCAAGAAAACGTAAAAATGCGTGGTAGAAAAATGGATACCAGTTCAGTTATGCTTTAACCTCTCTCCCCTCCCCCCAGGGTTGAGATCGTTGAAATTATGTCGAAGTAGTAGACAAAATAATATGATCCAAATATCATGATTCAAACAAATTCTTAATGTATGAAAATTTCCCAAATACAGATGTCCACAAAAAACATCTGTAAAGCTTTCGAAAGATTTGAGGATGGACGACTATAATTTTTGCAGACTCCTCCTAAAAAAGCAAAAAAGAAATAGAAAAAAAAAATGTACGAGGCAGTTTCTTACAGTTTTTGCTGTGCTATCTGCAAAAAAACAAGCAAAAAAAACCAACCCTGTAGAATTTATTTATTTATTTATTTCCATTTTTAGCTGTTACATGACATATTACTGCAATTAATAGAATTATTAACATATCAAACTGGGTAATGGTGAAACAGCAAGTAGAATCAAGGAAAAGGTCTACATAGTGACCTGACTTAGCCTTGAAACCCCCAAGTCACAGTCAAGTGGTCAAATAGAGCCCAGCGTTTGGCAGATCATGAGAAGAAAATCGAAATATCAGGATAAAAAAGCAATGTTCATTTTACATTATCACCCATTCCTTTCGGGCTTGTTGTTTACTCTCCCCCTCCTCCCTTATTTTAAATAATAAAAATATTATTAATGTGCAAGTAAGTAGGTTTTTAGTTGTTTTTTTTAAATAAACTATAATTGTTAATTTTAGTAATTTCAAAAGGTAAATGATTCCAATAGCGTGGGCCCTGACAATTTAAGCTTTGCTTAATCAGTTCAGTTTTTGGCTTACATGTTTTAATAAGAGTCTTTTTTCTTGTATCGTATTTGTGTGTAACACTAAGGATATAGATTATTTCACAATTGATATTATTCTTTATTCTTTTATACATATTTAGTCCAAGGTTATAGTTAATTAGTTGTTTAATATTTAATACACCATATTTATTGGGATTAACGCGCGTATGAATGTGAAGATCAGCTTGAAATGCCATATTAGTGTTAGAATTATATTTAAGATCCATTAGTCTGATAAATTTGTTTTGTAGAACTTGTAATTTTTTAATATTGGATTTCGTTGTTTGTCCCAATGATGAAAGACAATAGATTAAATGCGTTTGAACTAAAGTATAATATAATAGAATTAACGTTTTAACATTTTAACGGGCTGGAATGAATTAACTCGGGGTTAGAACAATGAGCTCAAATCAGGTCTAAGGAATATTTTTGCTGTCTAAGAAGTGGATAGAACGCAACTGGAAGGAGTGAACCTGAGAATTAGAAAGTATTCCTTTTCCCTTAGAGTTGTTATTCAAAGTAATCATTTAGGGGAATGATTGACGCTAATCATTTCTGACTGATTACTTGTTAGTAGGACTATATCAGTGCCGACGAACTAAAGAAAGAACAGACAATATATCTGAGTAACTTGTTTCTCTGCCTAGTGGCATGATGTCCGTGTCAGGGGACTAGACACTGACACCATGATACTACAAAGAAGCAATCCCTTTCCCTTCATTCCTTAGGTCATAGAGCAGACCAGAAGAGATCGCTAGAGAAGAGGACTAGAAGGGTATATTATATTATATACGAGTACCAGTAACAGGCATATGATCGGTACTCTGAGATGAGAAAGGGAAAGGAACTGTTTTGTCGTAGCTTTCGTTAAACCCGATCGATATGTAGACATTTCTGTTTGGGAAGCTTAGTAAATTTGGGCACCGTTTAGTTCAGGTACTTCGGCCGCGTAAAGGGTTAATAGAAAGGTTAGAAAATATGTTACTAACAATTCCAATATTTCTAAAAATGTTATTACAGATTAGATCAACGTGTTTATTCCATTTTAAGTTATTCTGCAAGTAAATTCCCAAATATGTAAAGTTATCAGAAATATCAATTTTTTATTATCATAATAAATCGATAAATCTTGATCTGTATTCATGTGCTGCCTTGTAAATATCACAGCCTTAGATTTGTTAGTATTGACTAATAGTTCATTAGAGGTTGTCCAGTCATAAAATTTGGGTATTTGATTATTGCAAAGGGATATTATCTGGTGTATATTATCAACCGAAAATAGAATAGTAGTATCATCAGCATATAGTGTTAGAGATGAGGGGGCATTAATAGAGAAAATGTCGTCAATGTAAATGTTAAATAAAATAAGGCCAAGTATTGAGCCCAGAGGAACTCCTGAGGTAATATTTCCCAAAGCTGATTTATTTTGAGCAATCTGTGTGTATTGCATTCGATTTGTTAAGTAATTTTTAAATAAAGTTAAAGAGATGCCTCTAATACCTATATTATTTAACTTTGTGAGGAGAATATCATGATTAATGGTATCAAATGCTTTTGTGAGGTCTAAGAATAATGATAATGTTATTTTCTTATTTTCGAATTTTTTTAAATATAATTTTGCAAATATAATAAGGCCGATTCAGTGGATTTATCAGGTTGTAAACCGTATTGATTGTTACTAATTATGTTGCATTTTTGTGTGAATGATATTATTCTTTTATAAATTAATTTTTCTAAAATTTTGGCAAAAACTGAAATATGTGCTATGGGCCTGTAATTATTCGCATTATTTACGTTCCGTGATTTATATATAGGGCTAATTTTGGTATTTTTTAATTTGTCAGGGAAAATTCCGGTTGTAAGTATCCATTTAAAAATGTCAAGTAGGGGCTTCACTAGTAAGTCTGAAATGATATGAATAACACTCCGATGAATGTCATCATAACCTGGAGTAGAAATTTGTTTTAATATTTTTTAACTCAGTTAACAGTTCGTTATAATTTATATTACAAAAATGACAGGGATTCATTCTGTGAGATTTCTTTTAAATATGAGGTAAAATCCTTGTTAACTGGAATTCTGTCAATTCTTCAAGCATCTTGCATAATTCTGGGGCCCCTTGTAAACGCGGTGGCCGGGGCTCCAGCCCCCCCCTCCCAGCCACGTCTTAATTGGGTTCTGCAACAGACTTCGCTCGTGAAACTTGTATTTTGAAATTTCATCTCTGTTTTCCACATAAAACAGTAAAGCAGTTTCCCGCTCACGTTTACGTTTGCACATTGGTTGAAGCGCCATTTCACTGTGAAATCACATGAAGTAATCACATAGGTATAGTATACTCTTTTCTAAGAAAAAGCAAGTAAATTGACACCGAATTTTCGGGTGTAATAAGCACGTCTTTTGAATCTGTTCTGACGCAAATTAAATTTATCAAAGCAATTCAAAGTCAATGGAACCGGTACGGAAAACAATAGATCTGACGAAAGAAAGAAGATTTTCAGTCGGGTCTTTAATCCCTCAGATATTGCTGTAAACGGAATCGTGAGCTTACGAATTCTTAGAAACAGAGTTATCGACAAAAATAAGATGTGACTTTATGTCCTCTATTGGGAAAACCATGCATTATTTTTGGAAGAAAGTATTCTCAAAAGGTTTATCCATATAAGCGGTATCGGTCCAAGAAAAAAAAAATTAGTCGAGTTTTCAGGAGCCCAGATTTTGCACCAAATACTTCAAAAGCAGAAATTAACACTTATGACCCCTGGCGGCTAAACCATTCCTTACCAAACATTAAAAATTACGTGAAAAATATTTTCCATAAGGTCTTGTCTGCGATACAGGAAGAATTTTTCAAATCGGAGATTTAGGAGCAGAAATAACGCAGAAAACGCGATTTACCTTTGTGCTCCCTAGCGGAAAGTCTATGATTTACTTGTAAATTTTGAATTTATAGGAAAAACATTTTTCATCGGAAACACTATCCGACAAAGAAGGAATTTTTCAAATCGTACTCTTAGAAGTACAGATATTGAAAAAAATAAGATATGCATCTACGCCCCCTGGCGTAGAAACCATGCATTTTTTCAAGAAGAAAATTTTCCTAAAAGGTTTGTCGACATGAATAGTATCGGTCAACAAAGGACTTTTTTTCAATCGAAATTTTAAAAGCTCATATTTTGCTGCAAATACAACAGAAGCGGATATAAAGACTTACGCCACCTGGTGGCCAAACCATTTCTTACAAAAATTAGCAATTATGTGCAAACGATTTCCCATCAGGAGCTGTATGAGGTGCAGAAAGAATTTTTCAAATCGGAGATTTAGAAGCAGAGATATAGAGGAAACGCAATAATACAAGGAACTGCTTGTTTTGAAAAGACGTTTAAACAGTAATGCTAACATTCGTTTTTTTAGAGATGGGATACCTCGATAATTTGTTCCAAAAGTGGGATGCGCAAAATAGCTTCCAGGGCCGTTTATGGACCGCCAGTCTGCCACTGCTCAGGTTCTTGCTTTTTCGCATGCTGCTGACACTTATACCATTTCAGGCCTAGTGGTCAACGGTGGTGACTGCCACGGAGGAATCTTAGGTACGTTCTCAAGCAGGTACGAACGCTCAAACCACTAAATATCCGCTGTGCGTCGGATGGGCACGTTTAGCAGTCAGACTCTCGGTACTGGTCCCTCGGTAATAAATATGGGCGTCTTCTTTCCCTGTCACTTTCCTATCGTGCATTCTAGCTTAAATCTCCTAGCTTCTTATTTCTAAGGGTTGTTTAAGACCTGGGAACCTGGGGTCAGACACTCTCTTCTTAAAATCCTCTACATATGATGTGATATTCTACTTGAACAGTTGGTAATCATTGAAGCTAGACCAATCTCATAAAACCAGGCCACGTTATGCGTTCGAGTACCAATTCTGGTTGGTGAAAGTAAGGCTGTTGACAATTTCCCGTACCGCCTAATTAAAGGCACAACAGGATAAATACACATCTTTTAACAATAAAAAGTTGACGAAAGCAACCCCACTCACCCGAGGGAGCCGCAGGCATCAACACCCCGGGACCTCTCAACATGGGGAAGTGTAGACTCATCTAATTCCGACCAGGAGATCGTCGCCAGAGAACAACTTGGACCAAACATGGTCTTTATTCAAAAACAAAATGGAATACAATGTCAAATGGGTCATCAATACAAACAATTATCAAAATTATCTAAATTCTTTGAAAACCTTAACAAACTTATTCCCACACAGGGGGAATTTTAACAATTGATTTTCTCTCTATGAATAACAAATAGCCACTTCCGTTTTAAATCTTCAAACAAACAAACAATAAAAGGAACACACAAAAATACAATATAGTTCACCATTTACACAAGAAAATGTAGACAACTTTCAAGAGGATGATAGAGTTCGAAACAACTCCTGATTTTCCTAAACCCGGGGAGCCTTACACTGGTCACCCAGATTGAAACTACCATTTTTGGAGAACAAAGCTCAAACAAAAAACATCACAACTCAAAACATCTATAATTAACACACAATGACAGTGTCTTTAAATTAAACAAACAATCATGACTTATTTCTATCTACACTATCTACCAACAAGTAATTGGACACCTGTGATAGCAAAGGAAAACGAAGTTTATTCACCTTCAACAGTTGGAGGCACCTCAACGAGCGACGATTACAGCTGCGACCCTCCGCGGCATACTCTCAACCAGGCGTTGTATGACGGCTAGCGGTATTTTCTTTCACCCAGCTTGGAGAAGACAGGTCAGTTCCTTCACCGATTTCGAACGGTGGGGGCATCCTTTAAGTCGACGCTCCAACTCGTCCCAGAGGTGCTCGATAGGGTTAAGGTCCGGGCTCTGGGCAGGTCAGTCCATTCGATTAACCCCATTGTCACCATACCAAGCCATGGTGGTCCTCGCAACATGACAGGTGGTATTGTCATCCTGAAAGTAACATGGGTTCACCCCGTAAAACTGCCACAACGTAGGAAGCGCATGGCCATCCAAAATGGTGCAGTAGGTCTCGGCGTTGAGTCTACCAGGAATTGCGACCAAGGGTCCCGTGCAATACCAAGAGAAACACCCCCATAGCATAATTCCACTGCCGCTGAACTTCACAGTTGGCACAATACATTCCGGCAGGAGGCGTTCTCCAGGCAGACCCCAAACCCAGACCCTGCCATCCGAACGGTAGAGGGTGAACCTTGATTCGTCGCTCCAGAGAACCTGTTTCCACTGTTCAACGGCCCGCTGTCGACGTTCTTTGCACCACGTTAGCCGAGCAGCGCTATTGGACTTGGCGATCAAAGGCTTGAGGGCGGCAGCACGTCCATGATAACAAAGCAGATGGGCTTCCTTACGGATGGTATTCATCAAAAGAACACTCCCGGATGCCTGTTGAAATTCCTCGCGGATGTGGCCCATCGATTTGGTGATGTTCTTCCGAATTTCTCTAGTCAGCACCCGTCGGTCTCTAACTCCCAGTTTTGTGGGTCTGCCGGGTCGGGGCACATTCCGACAGTCACCTCCCACCTTCCACTTGCCAACCACGTAGGCCACTGTCGATTTGGGGTACTTGAACTAGCTAGATATGTCACGTATGGATCGGTCATTTTTGTGATACCCGACGATTACACCTTTCTCGAAATCAGAGAGCTCCAAACCGCGTGGCATCTTGCATGCGACTGATTGCGTTGTTGTTTCCCACACGATATTTAATGGCGGCAGTTTGATGTGTATCAGGATCGCAGATATCGTCGATTGCAGGGGTGTTCAATTACTTGTTGATAGTTAGTGTATTTAAGCACAATTTTGTCATTATATCATTTTTAATAATTCAACATTTTATTTTCCTGAATACATCAACACAACTTCATACTCCTATTAAACGCTTCAAAATGCACACCCTTCAGCAAGGGATAGACAAGAAACGCGCATTCCTGGATACAATCACATTCATTTCTCTCTAGAAACTCCTGAAGCTGGATGCACAACTCCATGTCCAAGAGGTAGAGCTATCTTTTGTGAATTTCTCATCTTTAGAACATCACTTGGTTTCTCTAGAACGCGATGAACCCGGCGCCAGGTCCCTCACATTAAATAACTTTGTTTGAGAACTAGTCTCTTACAAACAGGAAAACGAATCTCCTGAAAGTTAACCAAACTGGAACTCAAGGAAAGCAAAGAGTCCCTGACCCTTGAGTTAATTTCAAAACTTTGCGAACAAAGTCTCAATTCATACACTTTGATGACATAATGCAATTTTCTTTTCACCCCTGACAACAATCACAATCTTCAACCTAAAAAAAGCTAAATGGTTGAGGCCGGCCATCTCACAATCTTCATTTCTTCCTTCAACCTGGAACGTTCGAACTAAAGTTACCAGGTAGGCTCCAATCTTTCAAGGAGAAGCCCGGTTGTATGTTTTCAGCAAAGACAAGCACTTCTCTGGAGCCACTGCCCCGAGGATTATATTTCTGTGATGCATCCAACAGCCCAGGGGACCTTCGTTCTTTTGAAGCCTCTGCCTGAACACCCACTTCAAACGTGAAACACCAGTCAAGGATGAAAACTACTTAAGCAGCCCGAAGATTCCGTACAGAAAAACTCCGAGGAATATGACTTCACCTTAATTGACACTAGTCCCGTTTTTTACCTACTTGACACAGATATTTAGTTTCCACACTCTTGAAACTGTTCTTTAAATACTCATCAGGATTTATTCTTTAAAAGTTTTTTTATTAATCATTCTGAACAACAACCCACATCTTTTCATCTTCAGAGTTTAGTTATTCATATCATCTTTTCGACCAACATGGTCTCTTCTTTTCGTTACTGTTTGCATTTCTTCTTCATATTTCTGTCCGGGTGAGATCTCAGTAGGACTTTATTTCATCTTTAGATGGCTCTGGTGTTGACCCCCCCCCCCGGTAGGAGGGAGCCCCCAGACCGCAACAAGGTCACCAGAGCCAGGGGACGAGCATTGCAAGACTTCAGATGAAAGTGAACCTGCTGGTGGCATCGTATGGGTAGGCAGTACAACCACTTGTACATGTATTTTCTAACCCGCTGTTAAGCGTTCAAACATCTTTAGGAGAAAAATCCTTCTTCCTAAACATACGCCGGAGAGCTTCCGGATGCCCCCGTGGCATTATCTCAAATTTTTCAAAATTTTCCATTTTTTCGGAAAAAAAGCTGGATTTGAAGAAATTTCTACTTTTTCAAAAATTTTCCAAAATTTCATCTTTTTGCATCAATTTTATTTTTGAAGTCTTGCCGTCCCCCCGGGGGTTGGTGAAAGTAAGTCGCTCTGGATAAGCCGATGTAGGAAAGGAGGTCACTAGATGAAACAGACGCCTTGCTGCATTGCGACAAGGTCGAAAAGTCATGCAACCCTGCTCAACCGTCACTGAGACGCACTCGGTGCCTAAATGGAACAAAACGTTGGGGTCCAATCATTCGTCCAAGACGGATCCGGGTTCGAATTCCGGTTAAGCGTGGAGGATGTGTTTGTCTTATGGCACTGATTCTGTTCTTCCCTGTAGCTAGTGGCCCGAAACTGGAGACGGGTGGGTGCTTGTAGGCCATTGAGATGCTTAAAAGGGGTGGTTCTTAACCACCACCGCTCCCCCAAAAAAGCAACTCTTCGTTAGTTTCAAATGACTTTTTATTTTGTTTTCGGTGCGTCGATAAGTACAGTTTGGTCTTTCCCATTGCCAAAGAACTCGAGGACGGCTTCAGACTGGAGGTCAGGATACAAATTATAAATACACTGCAAAAATAAAAGTTCTGAAATTCAGGAGCTACTATCTGTGATTCCTTTTGTGAATTAACGAAGCATATTTTGGATGCAATCTTTTCCGTGATTCCTTTTGTGAATTAACGAAGCATATTTCTGATACAACCTTTTCTGTGAAATTCACGAGCCACTTTCCGTGATTTCTTTTGTGAATTAACGAAGCCTATTTCTGATGCAATCTTTTCTGCTAAATGACTGACAGAAACCTGAATTTCTCGGATTTTTCGTACGCTAGGGAAATTCTGAATTTTCAGAAGCCTTTCAGCATTTCGTATATTAACGGAAAAACTCCCTTCTCACTTTTTCCGTATCCGTATGACGAGATATTTCCGGTAATAGAAGCGATTTGTGAGAATACTTGAGGTTTGATTAAATATTAAATTTCAATCGTCTATCGAAGGATCTGATTTTCAAGTTCTGTAACGAAATCGGATAACATATCGCATGAATTTTGGTTATTGTGGCACAGGATATTTCTTCTACTCTCCCCCATTTTGTTCACCAGCTATTATATATTGTAGTATGTTACCGTAAAAAACCGGGTACTTAAAATTATTTTACAGGTGATTGTACGATGTCTATGTACCAGTATTTGGAGCTGTTAAGACAAAAGCTATTATATTAGGTTGTTGCAGTTGAAATGCCGGATTTCGGGATGACGTCATTTCGAGCCATACAAACACCGGCAGATGGCGCTAGTGTGTTTGATCGGGAAGGTTAAATATCTTAGTCCGTCGGCACGGAATCACTTTTTGAGCCGCGGATGGCTTAATGGTTAGCGAGTCAGAATATCATTGCAAGGTCCTCAGGCTCAATCCTGGGCTGATCTTTCAGAGATGGTGTGATTTACCAACAATCGCTGAATATCCACCGTGCATCGGACGAGCACGTTAAGTGACGGCCCCCAGGCTGGACTAAATGGTTAAATGGGTGTCATTTCCTATGTCCCCCCTCCCTGAAATTCTTTCACCCCTCTGTGTGCAACATCGTACTTGTACGGTGGCGCCATCTACTGTACCTCACTGCAAACTGTTCTTTTCAGAAGCCTTTCAGCATCTCACTTTTTTTCACAGTATCTCACTGCAAACTGTTCTGTCAAAGTCGCTAGACTTGCTCTCATTCCTTCCGTTTCTGTGTTCTGCCCAAAAGGCGATCTCGCTGTAGGTGGCTGGGACCTAAACTCTACTCACTGTGGACGGAAGTCCTACAAGAAAATGACAAATATTGTGGCCGACTGTGG
The DNA here is from genome assembly GCA_039090855.1 of Macrothele yani. NCBI lineage: Eukaryota > Metazoa > Arthropoda > Arachnida > Araneae > Macrothelidae > Macrothele > Macrothele yani. Next base: position 118,035,337 of record CM077004.1, on the reverse strand, counting down.
CAACGGAATCATTTCGGTGCTAGCTCGTAGTGTGATCGTGTAGAAAGAACATGGAAGGAGGCCAATTACGGATACTTTTTCTGTATGAGTTCAAACTAGGCCACAACGCCAAGAACATCAACACAGCATTTGGAGATGACACAGTAAACGAACGGACCGTGCAGCTATGGTTCAAAAAATTCCGAGCCGGTTATATGGAACTTGCAAATGCACCGTGCGGGCACTCAGCACCAGGCATCGATAACGACGAACTGCGAACCCTCTTTGAGAGTGACCCAAGCCAAACTGTACGGGACATGGCAGAGAAATTAGGCGTCTACTATTCGACAGTTTCCCGTCACTTGCAAAAACTTGGTAAAATCAAGAAACTCGATAAATGGGTTCCCCATGAGCTGACTGAAAGCAACATGAAGCGTCAACTGGAGGTTTGCACTTCGCTGTTCGCCCGGAACAGAAACGCTCCGTTTTTGCAATGAGTAGTGACACGTGACGAAAAATGGATAATGTATGACAATCGTCGCCGATCTGCACAATGGCTAGATGTCGATGCGGCCCCAAAACACTTGCCGAAACCAGAACTTCATCCGAAGAAGATAATGGTGACTGTTTAGTGGTGTGCAACCGGTATTCTGCACTATTCGTTCATGAAATCTGGCGAAACCATTAATGCAGATAAATACTGCAACCAGCTGGATGCAATGCATCAAAAGTTACGCGTTAAGCGGCCGAGATTGGTCAGCATAGATGGCGTTGTACTGCTTCATGACAACGCGAGACCCCACGTTTCAAGAACAACGGTCCAAAAATTACACAGCCTGGGCTATGAGACCCTTCCGTACCCAGCTTACTCTCCCGATCTCTCGCCCATCGATTTCCCCTTGTTCAAGCATTTGGACCATTTTTTGGCAGAAAAACGATTCACCAATGAATCAGCCGTCAAACACGTCTTTAAGCAGTTTCTGCAGTCCCCAACGGCCGACTTCTATGCAACTGGCATCAATGCACTAGTATCACGATGGTAGAAATGTATTGCAGCTAATGGTGCCTATTTCGATTGATACATGTGGGTTTCCACCGTGTAACTGTACATGGAAGTTTCTCTCCCAAAACTGACATTTCATGTGCAACAACCTAATAGCTATCAAGCTATCATGCAACAACCTAATATCCTTTATATCTAGGAGTTTTGTGAAATAATACTAGAAAATAATATATTTCACCTTTTCATAAAGAAAACGGAAAGTCATTGTCAGTTTAAAAATATTTCAAATTTCAAAGCATTCTGTTGTCCGAAAAATCAGGAAGCAAATAATTCTTAATATGTGATAAGTCCTCCTACAGAAAAAATTAAATTATTACAAATCTATTCAAAAATATAATAAGCTCCAATAGAAAATAAAATGACTGAATCACAGGCATTGATAAAAAAATGTCATCATTGCGCAGTCAGTTTTACCATGAACGAGATTCAGATTTCCGAGTCTTTCTGGTTCAGTGGTTAAGACGCGCGTTATCTGTTGACACAACCCAAACGACGTTGTTTTGTTCCCCATTGGTGCTACAGGATTATTTGCTGTAAGGGATAAAAATATTTCAGGGTCTTTGCTTTTGTGAAATTCTTGTATAAATAAAGAACAACAATAAAAAACCCAATAATATAAATACCCCGTTTCTTACAGTATTGAGATAAATATCCCGTTTCTTACAGTATTGAGATAAATATCCCGTTTCTTACACTATTGATATAAATATCCCGTTTCTTACACTATTGATATAAATACCCCGTTTCTTATACAATATATAATAGCTGGTTTACAAAATGCTGGAGAGGAGAATTAATATCCTGAGCCACAATAACCAAACTTCATGCGATATGCTATCCAAAACATTCGATCTTGCTACAGAACTTTAAAAATCATACCCTTCAACAGAAGATTGAAATTTCACAGTCAATCGAACCTCAAGTGTTTCCGCGAATCGCTCTTATCACTGGAAAATTTTCGTCATATGGATACAGAAAAAGTGAGGACGGAGTTTTTCCGTTAATATACGAAATCAATTGCTGAAAGGTTTCTGAAAATTCAGAATTTTCCGTTACGGCATCTTAAAAACGACAATTTTCCTTCAATGTAAGAAAGGAATTTAAAAAAAGTTTCTGAATATTCAAAATTTTCCTAGTATACGAAAAATCCGTAGATTTCTTTCCATCATTTCACTAAAAAGGCTGTGTCAGAACTATGTCTCGTTAATTTACGGAAGGAGTCACGAAAAGTGGCACGTAATTTTCAAAAAAAGTTTTACAGTGCGCTGAGAACTTCATATGCCAGCTGTCTAAAATAATTAAAATGTTATGATTTCTTTTTCGTAGAATAATTAAAGCCTGACTGAAAAAAAAACTGGAACAGTTGTTGGCATGATCTAGACAGCTGCATAAAGAAGAACGTTTTATCTTGAGGTTAAGCCATCCTGTATTTCTCAGGAAAAATCTGTGTATTTCTTTTTTTTTTTTTTTCGAGTCTTTGGTTGTTTTTCCAGTGGAAAATGAATTTTGCCGTTTTATTTTGCTCGCCATAGCTTCCAATTTTGCACAGATACTCTGTGAATTAAGAATTTATCCTGAGGTTTATACAAAAACAAATTAATATCAGTATAATTAATATAAAACTTTCTAACAAAAAGTGCAACTTAAAAATACTTTTTTTTAAGCCATATCTTTTTTTGCAGGTAAGTTTTCATGAACAATCTTAAAGCACAATATGAAATAATGTTTCGGATTTTGAATTAAGATCTCCCACATTACTCCACACCAAGTTTAAGTTTCTAAAGTATCGGTGTGAGAAAAATGCAATTGTAACCGCAAGATCGTGTCACACCTTTAAATAACAGGAAAATTTATAATGTCATAGCTTTAAATAACAGGAAAAATTATAATGTCATACCTGTAAATAACAGAAAAAATTATAGTCATACCTTTAAGTAAAAGGAAAAATTATTATGTCATACCTTTAAATAACAGGAAAAGTTCTAATGTCATACCTTTAACTAACAGGAAGAATTATAATGTCATACCTTTCAATAATAGGCAATAATAATATGGTATAAGAAATAAATCTTCAAAAAAAAAATAAATCTCCGTTGCCTGATTCATCCAGATGAATCTTAGATCTTTCAGTAACAACTCTCATGCTCTCACCACTGACTCAGAGAGACGGTCCGGGATAGAGCAGGTTTAACACTGCATTGAATGCTAAGAGCCAACTGCTTGCAACAAATGCACAGTTTCAATCAGAACATATTGTAACATTTGTATTGTGAGTATTAACGTACTTAAAATAGGGAGGCCATGGTATCTATGCCATCAGCTGATTGATTGCATTCGCCTCATTTCTCAGTGTTCTTATTTCCGTTATAAAATAATTTTGAAGTTTAAACATCGGAGTTCGTTATCTCACTTCTCAGGTATGCATTTTGTCCAGGCATTTCCCCCTTCATCATGCTACTTTCCCTTCGAATGGCTTGATTTTTAGGTATTTTTCTATAAAAGAGTGCTTTTCAAAAACAACTGCAGCAACTTTTATCTGTTCTTATACTTCATGGAAAGCAGCTTATCGAAAAATGATTTAAGCCTAGGCAACTCAATATATCCGGGTTTTTTTTTGTTTTGTTTTTTGTCAGATATTTTTAAATGCATGGATGATTGCTTTTTTGTTACTGAGATTCAGTTTCATTATATTCTCTGAAGAGAAGTATATATTTTATAATATTGTGCAGCGTTTAAAGTAGTAGATAAATTTTAAAGAGAAGCTGCGGATAAATGAAACGCCGAACAATATTATAAAATAATATTGTTCAGCGTTTAAAGTAGTAGATAAACCTTAAAAAGTAACTGCGAGTAAATGAAAAATATCCGCAGCTACTCTTTAAGATATTATCATTATTTTTTTAATGATAATACCTTAAAGAGTAACTGCGGTAATTTTTGCTTGAATATTTCATCATGGTTTGGAAAGATAGTGTACATATCCAGTACAAGTATCTTTCGTAACCTGATAGAATATCCAAGCAGAGCAAACTGAATTTGCTTATACCATTTACTGGTCGTCCATGTAACACTTCTCAGAAAACTTGAAAATTCCGTCGTCCTGGAGCGGGAATCGAACCCCGCGATTACCGTTTGAGTATGCTAACCATTACGCCACCCAGGACAGTGCAGTTCCAAGCAGCTGAGGTAAAGGAAACTTAAAGTCCTCAGATTTTCGCTAGTCGAAGCACCTCAGCTTCCTCATAGCGCTTTGACCCAATTCCCATCTGGACGGATGTAGGTCAGAGGTCACCATTACCACAGATAAATCAATGAAGGAAGAACTATTTTTCATAACACATGAAAAATCGACAGAATATTCAAGCAAAGCAAGCTGAATTTGTTTGTACCACCAACTAGTCATCCATGTAACACTTCGACTAGCGAAAATACACTGACGGAAAAAAAAAATCCCAACACCAAAAAGGGGTTGTGTTAGATAAACGACAGTTGGTAGGCGGTGAGAGTACATTTGTAAGATGACGTCTACGCAAATTTTGCGCTCGGCGCATACGTGTGGCGCTAGTAGCGCCCCTCGGAACATGCAAAACAGGTTTGCTGTAAATACGCGCCGTAACGTTCATGAGCGTTAGTTATCGTTGAGATTCGACGTAGGGTGTTGATGTTAGTCAAGAATGCCATTAAGAAGACGAAGAAGCCAATATCAACAGCTCACGGAGTTTGAACGAGGTCGTGTAATAGGGCTACGAGAAGGCGGATTTTCTTTCCGCAATATTGCAGAACGACTTGGCAGGAATGTAGCCACTGTGCATGATTGTTGGCAACGGTGGTCAAAGGAAGGCACTGCCACAAGAAGACCGGGTTCCGGCCGTCCACGTGGCACTACTGAGACGGAAGACCGCCGTGTACGGCGTATGGCCGTGGCGCATCTTACCACGTCTGCGGCAGCAATTCGAGCTGCAGTTGCCACCACAGTGACACAACGAACTGTTACAAATCGGCTACTTGAAGGACAGCTTCGAGCCAGACGCCCTGTAGCGTGCATTCCACTTACTGCAAACCACTGCCGTTTGCGACGTCAGTGGTGTCAAGCTAGAGCTCATTAGAGGACGGAGTGGAGATTTGTTGTGTTTTCTGATGAAAGCCGCTTCTGCCTGGGTGCCAGTGACGGCCGTGTGTTGGTTAGAATGAGGCCAGGTGAGCGCCTGCAACCAACCTGTCTGCGGCCGAGACACACTGGGCCTATACCTGGAGTTATGGTCTGGGGTGCAATTTCCTATGACAGCAGGAGTACTCTCGTGGTTATCCCACGCACCCTGACGGCACAGTTGTACGTCGGTCTGGTGATTCAACCTGTTGTGCTGTCATTCATGAACAGCATTCCAGGGGGTGTTTTCCAACAGGATAACGCTCGCCCTCATACCACTGTTGAAACCCAACATGCTCTACAGAGTGTCGACATGTTGCCGTGGCCTGCTAGATCACCAGATCTTTCACCAATCGAGCACGTATGAGACATCATTGGACGACAACTCCAGCGTCACCCCCAACCAGCATTCCCCGTCCCTGTATTGACCGACGAAGTGCAACAGGCATGGAACTCCATCCCACAAACTGACATCCAGCACCTCTACGACACAATGCATGAACGTTTGCGTGCTTGCATTCAACATTCTGGCGGTTACACCGCTTATTAATGTACCAGCATTTCACATTTAAAATGGCTCTTCTCGCGCTTGCAATAAGCTGTGATCTTGAAACCTTAATCGATTAAATATGTTACCTATACAAATGTATTGCCGCCATTTCATTCCTCTACAACTATTTTTTCGTGGTGTTGGGATTTTTTTCCGTCAGTGTATGAGGACTTTCAGATTCCTATGTCTCAGTTGCTTGGAACTTCACTGTCCTCGGTGGTGTAATGGTTAGCATACTCGTCCGGTAATTGGGAGATGCGGGGTTCCATTCCCGCTCCAGGATGACGAAATTCTCAAGTTTCCTAAGAAGAGTTACATGGATGACCGGTAAGTGGTACAAGGATATACAGTTTGCTTTGCATGAATGATCTATCGATTCCACATGCATTATGAAGAATATTTCTTTCTTCATTGATTTAAATTCATACTTTGGAATGTAATCCTTTATCTGTTCATACAGAGAAAATACGGCACATCAGTGCCAATGATTACATTTGTATCGCCTTCCACGTATTTGCGAAGAATTATTTCTTTGGGGAAATTCGTTTTCCATTTATATACGCTGATACTTTGTTTCTTACCTAATTACATCCACCCTCTTTTCTTATCTATCCTGTGTAACGGGTGTTCAAAAAAAGATCGTAAGAAAGCCCTAATGGGCTCTAGAACAAATTTAAAAGTCTATGCCATCTCCAAAGATTACGTTATTTCCTGCAGAAGGAAGCAATCAGACTAGAATCACGGAATCTTATGTGATAGGTGATACTCAAATAATAGGAAGCAGGTGAGAATGAAGCAACAACTGACGTCAGCAAAAGATCCTGAAGTAAAGCACAAAAATTGTTGCTGAGATAACACTTTGAAATTCTATTATCTTTCAGCTCGCCTCTTCACAGAGTTAACTTTAGATGATCATCGTAAAACTTATTGATCTTTAAGCTTTATGCAAAGTATTGTGTGCCATGAAAATATCATCTCTATTAAATCCAAATGAGCGAGGCATTTTTCCGTTTCACACAACATAATACTGTACTATCAAAACATCCTGCTCACACCGGAAATAAATTTACTTGCTGTGCTATTAGGAAAAGTCGTTCCTTTTTTCGCACGTCTTTTGTTAAAAAAAGATCGTGCTTATGTTATCGGTTTGTCCATCCATCCTCCTGTAAACACCATAACTCTGCAACTATTAGTCAGATTTGAAAATTCTTTTTGCATTGGGAAGCTTGAAATATGCGAATGATGATCCTTTATTTCGTTTTTTTTAACGGTGTACAATTTCGCCGCTAGAGGGTGTAAAGCAGATGATGTTGAATTCAAAATACATTTTATTTTGCTTTTAAACAACCGATTGAAAAAAATATTTTATCTTTCGATTCTATTTATGTCGAAGAGTTTTTTACGTATAGTAACTTTTTCAAGTTAAGCGCAGATTTTCCGCTGGGAGCGTAAAAGTAAATTACGTTTTCCCCGATATCTCTTCTTCTAAAACTACGATTTGAAAATTTTTTTCTTCAGCGGATACAGCTCCCAATGGACAATCTTTTGCGTGTAATTTCTAATTTTTGGTAACGAATACCTTAGTCACCAGGGGGCGTAAGTGTACATTTTTGTTCCTGATGTATGTATTTGCCATAAAATTTGAGCTTCTAAAATCTCGATTGAAAAAATTACGTTCGTGAACCTATGCCACTTACGTCGATAAACCTTTCCGGAATATTTTTTTCATAAAATATTGCATGCTTTCTCCGCAAGGGGGGGGGGGGGTTACCGTGTATCTTATTTTTGTCAATATCTCTGCTTCTAATGGTCCCATTTGAAAAAATTCTTTCTTTATTCGATAGAGTTTCCGGTGTGACATGCTTTTCATATAATTTCAAAATTTTCAAGTAATTCATAGATTTTCCGCTAGGGGTCGTAAAGGTAAATTGCGTGTTCTCCGACATCTCTGCTTCTAAAACTACGATTTGAAAAATTGGTTCTGCATCGGATACAGCTCCTGATGTGAAATCCCTTGCATATAATTTCTAATTTTTAATAAAAATGGTTTTTCCACCAGGGGGCGTAAGTTTTAATTTCCGTTTCTGATGTATGTATTTGCAGCAAAATATGAGCTTCTAAAATCTCGATTGAAACAAAGTCGTTTGGGGACCGATACTACTCCTGTCGACAAACCTTTTAGGAATATTTTCTTCTCCTAATAATGCATGATTTCAACGCCAGGGGGCGTAGATGTATATCTTATTTTTGTAAATATCTCTACTTCTAGGAGTCCGATTTGAAAAATGCCTTCTTTGTTGGATAGTGTTTCCGATGCGAAATGCTTTTCATGTAAAGTAAAAAATGTCAAGTTAATCATAGACTTTCCGCTACGGGTTGCAAAAGTAAATTGCGTGTTCCCCGATATTTCTGCTTTTAAAACTCCGATTTGGAAAATTCTTCCTGTATCACATACAACTCCTGATGGAAAATGTTTTTCATATAATTTCTAATATTCGGTAAAGAATGATTTGGCCACCTGGGGGAATAAGTATTAATTTCTGCTTCTGATGTATTTGCAGCAAAATCTGAGCTCCTGAAAACTCGACGAATTTTTTTTTTCTTGGACCGATACCGCTCACATCGAAAAACATTTGAGAGTACTTTCCTCTTAAAATAATGCATGGTTTTCCCGCCAGGGGGCGTAGATGCATATCCTATATTTGTCGATATCTCTGCTTCCAAGAGTCCGATTTGAAAAATCTTTCCTTTGTTGGAGACCGTTTTCGTTGCGAAATGTCTCGCATGTAATTTCAAATTTTTCTTAATGCACAAGTCTGCAACCATAATGCGTAACTTCACTTTGTTTGTATGGTTAAGGTGCATTTATCAAAACACACTTATGGTACAAACGTAACAAATAATTTTCATTGTGGGAAATAACCTATCTCTTTTGCAATTTGAAGTATTCAGCTGATCGTTAATACTCCTCTAAACGTTAAGACGATTTCGTTCTGAATTACAACATAGTAATGATAGTATTATCATACTAATTATCATCTTAATATGATTCTTTACATTTTGACACAGTGGCTGCTTCAAGAAGTGACTTGGAGGGCTTTGCCGGTTTAATTTCTATCAGTTCCAAAAAAGCCACTTCAATTTACATCGTAAAATCTAAGTATAATTAATGTGCTTGCTATTCAAACGCAGCTACAAGTTGCTTAGTCCCGACCTCCAGACTGCCGACACAAGGTACCTTCTTAAAGGAAATTTTGGAGACACCATTATCATGCGGACAGTAAGAGACAACATGTTTCAGAATTTGTTAAAAAGAAACTAATTAAAATCGATTTAGTTCACTGTAATTACAACAGCAATTCTGAAATTCAATGTGAGATTTCCCTAAAACCCTTTGGTGAATATTTAAAAGCCGAGAATTCCAAGACCAAGAATCTGATGACTTAATAGATACATACGCTCATGGGTGGACTCTTGTTTACGCTTTCCAACCGTAGGTTGAAGAATTGTATATGCTCCGGCTTTGCCCGTCCGTCCGTCTGTCCGCACGATAACTGGCGTAAAAATGGGTCGATTTCGATGAAATTTTAGTATGTGATAGGGGACCACCCGGGGACGAACCCTATTGAGTATGGGACAAATGGGGTCAAAGGTCACGACGTAGGAGCAGGATCATTCCATTACCCTTATGCGTCATAACTTGCGTAAATATGGTTCGATTTCAATGAAAGTTTACTATGTGGTAGGAGACCGCCTGGGGACGAACCCTATTCAAAATGGGTGAAGTGGGGTCAAAGGTCAGGACATAAGATCGGGATGCATTCCATTGCCCTTATGCTTCATAACGTGTGTAAAAATGGTTCGATTTCGATGAAATTTCAGTATGTAGTAGGGGACTACCTGGGGACGAACCCTATTGAAAATGGACGAAATGTGGTCAAAGGTCAGGACATAGGATTGCGATCCATTCCATTGTCCTTATCCCATATTATTAAGGTGGACGTCAAGTAATTTTGCTTCCTATATACTTCCAATGGAAAAACTTTTGTACACATTTCCTTTACAATTAATGTTTTCCCAAGGATGAAAATTTGAACATCGATTAAAATAACTTCATATTATAACTTGGAAAACTTAATATTTTCGAAAACATAACCATAATTACATTAAAAATCAATAAAATTTTCCTTTGGTAGTGTTGAAACCAGAGAAAAGATGGCGCGACCTCTACTTTGATGACGTCAGTAGACAAAAAAATGTTGGATTGCATAATTACGGTTATGGTTTAGAAAATATTAAGTATTCCAAGTTATGAAATGAAGCTATTTTAATCGATGTTCAAATTTTCATCCTTGTGAGCGCATTAATTGTCCAGAAGAAAGATGGCGCGACCTGTATTTTCATGACGTCATTAGACAAACAAATGTTGAATTGCATAATTATGGTTATGCTTTAGAAAATATTAAGTATTGCAAGTTATAAAACGAAGATATTTTAATCGATGTTCAAATTTTCATCCTTGGGAACGCATTAATTCTGAAGAAAATGTGTGCAAACGTTTTTCCATTGGAAGTATAGGAAGCAAAGTTACTTGACGTCCACCTTAAAGTAGCAATTCATGTATGTACGTATGTACATTTTATTTTGAAAACGGCTCTAAGAATTTTGATGAAAGTCGTTAACCTACCGTTTTCTGGTACTAGAAGTCGATTCAGCTTGATCTCAACTTTAGAAGAATTCGTTTAGTGGGTTAAATAACCACCCCGAATTATAACGTTTTTAGTGTTGGCGTTGTTCCATTAATGTTACCAATGCTTAGAAATCTTATGACGTCACAACTCGCGTTTGAGAATGTTGGCGCGCGTTCACGCCATCTGTCTCTTTACGTCACGCGTTGTGTGTGGATCCTATTAAAAATGTATGACGTCACACTTTTGCGGCGGGCAGATGGTCGCGATTCCCATCTGCCTCATTACGTCACGCGTAGTGTGCGTATGTCCGTTCGCGCGATAACTCGCGTAACAATCGTTCGATTTCGATGGAATTTTAGTATCTGGTAGGGGATTACCTGGGAAAGAACCCTATTTAAAGTGAACGAAATGGGGTCAAAGGTCAGTACATAGGAGAGGGATCCATTCCACTGCTGTTATGTGCCATAACTAACGTAAAAAAGGTTCGATTTCGATGAAATTTTAGTATGTGTTAGGGGACAACCTGGCAACACACCTTATTGAAAATGGGTGAAATGGGGTCAAAGGTTAGTACACGGAAGCGGGATCTATTCCATAGCCCTTATGCATCATAACTTACGTAAAAATGCTTCGATTGCGACAAAACTTTATCATGTTATTTCGGAGATATACCAAGCCGGTTCTGTTGAATATCATCGAAATATGATCAAAGGTCAAGGCACAGGACCGAGATTTATTCCACAGACATTATTCTCATAACTTGAGTGATAACTTGAGCAATGATTTCTGTAATGTTGGAAAGCGTATTATAATCAATGCATTGCATGATTTTACTAACTTGTTAATCCTTACATTCAGCTCCATGTGAGTACCGCTATTCATTTTGTAGGAAAAAGCACAATTCGATATTAAATTGTAAGAGACGAACACTTTGTTTCGTGCTCCATGATATGCGTGGGGAACGTAAGTCCCAAAAGAGTCATACAGGGTGTCAGAAAAGTCTTTCCCTGATTACAAACGTCATTCATATCCGCTGTATGTACGTTACAGATGTAAAACTGGTGCCAAAATGCTGGAAAACTAACCACGTTTTTTTGTTGTAGGTTTCCGCAACGTGGCTGTAGTGTAGCAGTGTCAGTGTCCAGGAAACCGGAAATGTTCACAAATCAGGAAAAATCTCAGTGTGTCCTCTGGTATCACGACACCCGGTCACCAATAACAGTGCAGAGGAACTTTTAAACAACGTATGGAAAGAAGCCGCTCAATGTCAAGAGCATTAAGTCGTGGTACGACAAGTTGAAGACCACAGGATCTGCTGCTGACTTACCGAAAACTGGCCGACCATCAACCTCAGCTGAAAGGGTGGAAGCGGTGAGACAGTCTTTTGTGCGAAGTCCCAAGAAATCAGTGCGTAGGGCCTCACGTGAATTACAGATGGCAAAAAGTTATGTTCATGATTTGTGAACATTTCCGGTTTCCTGGACACTGACACTGCTACACTACAGCCACGTTGCGGAAACCTGCAACAAAAAAAACTATGCTAGTTTTCCAACATTTTGGCACCAGTTTCACATCTGTAACGCACATACAGCGGATATGAATGACGTTTGTAATCAGTGAGAGACTTTTCGGACACCCTGTACATTCCTGCTGAGAGTAATTTACATCAGTCCTTAAGTTAACTAGGATATTTATATATATTTTTATCCTGCTAAGTGTCCAGTGATGAAAAGCAAACTTGAAGAATACAATGTGGTCATCGACTTCTTTTGTCACTCACCAAACGACAACTCAGGATACTTCAGCTGTGCTGCATAAACCTGTGCTACTCATTATTTCCTACCACGAATCCAGCACCAATTTGAAAGAGAGTTCTTATAAATTTGCTTCACTCATGACAAAAAATTTTACATTTCTCTTCCCCAATTTTTCTAAACTTAGCATCTGTCCTTGAAATCCCCTCCCTTATAGAAAGCAGGACATTCATGCATTAGGTTGCTCTTTTTTGTGGGGCACAGAGATATGGTGTGGTATGTAGATTAATGAATTCCTTGAAAATCAAAGGCGGTAAGATTCATATCTCTATTACAAAGTTACTGCTCCCAGGTAAGAGGCAGAGTCGGAACCGAACAACATGTTTTACCGATGTCTCAGCCGGGACTCTAGCGCAGGCTATCACAACGAAACATCCTAATAACTGGGGCCAAGAACGGCAAGGTCAGAGCCGCATGTACTGATGCAACCAAGAGTATGTGTGCTGTGCGCGTGCGTGGGTTCATGTACAATACAGATCCTGATGTAAAATCCTTTGCATATAATTTCTCATTTTTGGTAAAGAATGGTTTGGCCACCAGGGGGCGTGAGTCTTAATTTCCCGTTCTGATGTATTTGCAGCAACATCTGCAAAAGAAACCTTTATCCTTTGGAGGCCCTCTTCTTTCTTAGAGGAACTTATTTTTTAATCGATAATCCACGTTAATTTTCTCTTTGTTTAGCTTTTATACCGCCGTCTAAAGACAAAAGTTAAATCTTATATCTTCATAGCTTACACTCTCAAGTCAGGTCATTTGTGGAGCTTACACTCTCAAGTCAGGTCATTTGTGGAGCTTACACTCTCAAGTCAGGTCATTTGTGGAGCTTACACTCTCAAGTCAAGTCAAGGTGTTTTTCTGCCAGCGTGCGTGCGTTCGTGTAGGCGCGTGTGTGCCTCTTGCGTTCGTGTGCGTGAATGTGTGTGTGATTGTGTAATGTCTGTGGTTGCCGTGTATGCGTGATTGTGTATTTTTGTATGTATTCCAGAGTTTTTTTCTTAAAACATATTTGTTTTTTAGGTATCTTCCCCTAAAGTCAGTTAGAGGGGTACTCTTTAGTTTTTAATCTCAATCAAGCTTATTCTTGAGCTTAGTGATCAGAAATCATTTTCTAATTTCTCATAACAACAGAACAGAAGTTCAATAGCACAAAAGTACTTGACGTGTTTAATCCCTCCTTAACTGTGTTTTTCTGTAAGTTATCAAGTCTTCGAATGCATTAAGATTTGTAGTGGTATTAAGCCATCTACTGTTTTACTCAGAGAAATTCCGAAGGCTTGATTGTAAGTCAACTTATATTTATTAGTGTTCTTTCGAACCTCATAATATCAAAATCGATTAAAGAGCGTTTCGTTGAAAACAAATCTAATTGGCACTCTCCATTTCATGACGTTCTTGTTGCTATCTATGACTTCTTGAATATCCCTCATAGCGTTGCATTGAGCGACAATTCATTATCCCTTGTTTTTTTTTCTGGGTTTAGGTAACTACGCTTTCAATTATGGAATAGTTGATGGACTTGGTGCCACTAACAGCAGGGCTGAAGTAGGAGACGCCCACGGAAATAAGAAAGGAAGCTACTCTCTGACCGACATCGATGGTCGTGCTCGCAGAGTGGACTACGTTGCAGATGGTCTTGGCTTCCGTGCTGCAGTGAAGACCAACGAACCAGGAACCGCCCTGAGTGCTCCTGCAGCTGCAGTCATCGTGTCTCCTTACGCAGCACCTGTAGCACCAGTTGCCGTCGGGCACCCTGTTTCTGCTGTTGCTCCACTTGCAGCACACTCCGCTATTGCTGCACCAGCGTACGCAGGCGCACCAGAGCTCATTGCCTCTAAAGGAATCGTCGCTACCAACTCTATTGGACTAGCTGGTCCTCTTGGATACGTTGCTGCTCCCATTGGAGTAGCTCCTGGGCATCTTGGATATGCTGCTGGACCAATAGGAATTAACAGACTCGGATATGCTGGTCATCTAGGTTATGCAGTAGGTTTAACAAAGGCAATCTATTAAAATTTCACCTTTTGTGTGGATGTTTAAATTCTCATAACTTAAGGAAATGAAATTTTGTGTTTTTATTCTTTGAAAATCCTCCCACCATGGAAGAATGAAGCTTATTCGTGAAATATTTAAAATGAAAATTGGAACGTTGGCACTAGAAAAGAATCTGCCTTCCGTTGTGTACATGAAAAAATGCCATGTGATTTTCTTTGCGGAAATAAAGTAAAGTAAAATAAATGTATCAACGTTATGTATGTCTTTGTTGTTTATTAACACCGTATCCATGATCTTTATACTTGTTTTAGGCTAGAACCGTCTTTTATTATGTGAAAGAACTATTTCGCGTTTCAGTGGCTCCCATGTGAGTCACGCTTTAATAGTGTTACTCAGCTGTTTTGAAGTGATACCATAAATTCTCTTTACAGAGCTTTTATGACGTTTATCACCTACCAGGAAATGGTATAGAATTTTTAGAATTAGTAATGCATTTAAAAATACAGTTGAAAATATTCAGAAATGTTTCAAAAAGTGCCTAAATGGCTTTGCTTGGTATAAACCTTTCCCAAATTTCCCAAAGTATCTAAGTGCTAGAAACCTTTCTTACATTTCTGATAAACGTTTTCAGAAGCTAACCAATGTTCTTTATATTAAGACTTAGTCGCTGTCTGCTCTTTAAAAAGGATTAGAAATTTGCAGCATAAGTTGACACATCTCAGATTGCAGATGAAGATCTCCACAAGTTTCTACAAAAAATACAAAACAAGCTGGTGTTCTAGAAATCTTTCTAAAATTTCCCGAATCACGCCGGTAATTTCAATTTACCTGGTTTAGGCCAATAATATTTATTCCTCGATCTTTAAAAATTTGGTGTCGAATTTTTGATACTCCATCCACTGTTCTTGAAAAGAACCCAAACACACTGGTAAAAACAATATCAACAGCAAATTCAAAGAAATATTCTTGTGCGAATATACGTCACACGAATTGCGAGGCACCACACTGACAAATAATTGATTTGAACATATCGTTTTGTGAGAAATTTAAGTGTTCTTGTTAACAACGTCAAAGACTAATTAAGACAAAAAAATTAGCATACGTCAGCACTAGAACTACCACTCGAAAATGAAAGAGCATCACTTCTCTACTTTTGTTATATTTCACATATTTTTCATCCCGTAGAAACAAAAGCGGAAAAATTAGGAAACGGTTTGTCGGAATGTGTCTCGAAAGTCAATGCAGTGAAGAGGAGTACTAATTGCAGGAAAGTAATAGTTATGTGTACTTTTTTCTGATTTTTGGTTTAACGCCCATCATGAGTAATTCTGAGTCTTAATCAATCGCTCGTCCCTAAAAAACGGATCCATGCTTTAAATGGAAAACTTCCCCAAAATATGTTGGTCATAATGAGATGTCTTCCGGAAAAATGAATGCGTTCAAAAGTAGGGAACCCCAGTCTTCCTACTTCGAGTAAAACAGGAAGGTCTACTTGTATAAATCTATAACAACAATGTCTATTTATTTAACCAAAATATATGATGGTTTTTCAATAATATAATAAGAATCCACAGAAGTATACACAGCAAAGAATATTATAAAGTCAATTACATAATCCAAAGTGTTGTAACTAAAAAAATTAAGTGATGAATATTTTCCTAAAACTGTATGTGATGGATATTTGATGGATATTTTCCTAATACTTAGTCCACCAGCTGTTATCAGATTCTTTTCCTTCAGTAAGCCTTATGCTTAAGAGTCCTTCTTAGTCGCGTGATGAAGATTATTCATCGAACCGTTGAATGGAAAACCTAACAGAATAACGGTGTTCGGCATTGTTTCCACTGAAATTTTTATTTCCTGAAAGCTGTTCAAAGCGTTATGATTAATTCATTATTTGCCCTCTTGTAGTGTTTTTACTACTTAATAATTGTACTCATTAAGTTAAAAATGAAACTGATGATTTCCCATATGACATAACTATCTGTTGAAAATAAATTCCCATCATTCTTTCACGCCAAAGTTATTGCAGTAAAATAGAAGTCATCGCTCTTTCCACGTTTATAAGTGAGTCACGGAAAAATTATTATCAGCCGCCACCGGGAATCGAACCCAGGGTCTTCCAGTTACTCGCCGGACATGCTTCCACTGCACCGCAGCGGCCTCGCAATTCTCCAGACTCGCATACGACAAACTGCCAAACCACCTGGCAAGTTGCTTCTTTGGAGCCCCGCACAATGCTGGGGATTCACCAAAGATGAACAGCAGCAACTGAACAAATAACTTGAAGGACTCTATTTATTATTGCAGTTATAACTTATTTAGGAACCAATGCAAAAGTTCTGTCAGTAACCATGCCAACTGCTAGTTTTACCAACAGTCATTTTAGAAAATGCAAATGGTCCCTTATGCAAAATACAGTGATATAGTCTTTGTCCAGAAAAATTAGATTTTGAAATATCATCATTGTTTTCCTGACAAAAAAGCAAAGCAGCTGCCTCTTCATGTTCACATTTGCATATCGATGTTCACATTTGCATATCGATGTTCACATTCGCTCATCATTTCACTCTGAGATCACGTGAAGTCATCATTGAGGCATATTGCATTACGTTCAGAGAAAAAGAAGGATAACTACTCAGGATATCCCGATGGCAAAGTGCTGTTAGAGATGCAGGCTTCTGGTGAGCCAAAGTGAAATCTGAAATGACCATTGACCTAAAAATCTAGAAATACAGTGAAAGGGGATAAATCTGAACGATTCAAGCAAATATCTATAAACCTTTTGAAACTCTACAACCGTTTTGAGAGTAGCAAATATATAAAACATGGATTACGTGCGATAGTTAGCTAAGTTTACATTGCTTCGATTTGAGGTAAGTGAAAATACTATGGGGTTGGAAATAAAGTAATGTCCGATGATGACGAACCCGAAGTCGAAGCCACGGCCACGGCGCACATTGGCCACTGAGCCTGCGCAGCACACTGGCATGACTTCAACAGGTGGGTGGCTTAATTCAGTGGCAGTTAGCCGTCAGAAGGCGAAGAGTGTAAGCGCCAGCCAGTATAAAAGTGAGCAAGAAGCACATCCTCCATTGCATGAGTTTCGTCGCGGTAGAACAT
The DNA here is from genome assembly GCA_039090855.1 of Macrothele yani. Classification (NCBI taxonomy): domain Eukaryota; kingdom Metazoa; phylum Arthropoda; class Arachnida; order Araneae; family Macrothelidae; genus Macrothele; species Macrothele yani. The sequence continues at coordinate 118,017,978 of CM077004.1, read as the reverse complement.
CCGTAAGTGTTTCAAGGTACATTACCAGTGTGTACCCCATCGCGAAATCGTCAGTGCTGCAAGGTAGATTACCAGTGCGTTCCCCAACGCGAAATCGTCAGTGCTGCAAGGTACATTACCAGTGTGTACCCCAACGCGAAATCGTCAGTGCCGTTGTTGGTTTGAACTTTTACGAGAGAGAAATGTTGACCTGTCAGACCATCTCAAAGCCGGAAGACTCGCAACAGTGGATATGGACATGCTGAAGACTTTAGTGGAGACTGACTCTCGTCTCCCCACGTGGGACCTAGCCGAACAGCTGGGGACTACGCACCCGAACATTATTTTGTCCACTTAGAAAGGTGCACAAGAGGGGAGTTTGGGTACTCCATCAACTCAAAGTTGAGCCGAGAGCAAATCGGATGAGTGCATACGTTTCCTTGCTTGCACGTGACCAAGTTGAACCGTTCTTGAACGGCTTTGTGACAGGTGACGAGAAATGGGTCCTGCATGACAATGTCAGCAACCAGAAACAGCGGTTGGATCCAAAACAGAAACCCATGCCGACCCCCAAAACCAGCTTACACCGATGTAAGATCTTCTCGTCTGTTTGGTTGGATATGCGGGGTGTAGTGTTTTCTTTTCTGAGATGCTGCCGGACAACACCATTAGCACACCCTAGGTGTACTGCACGCATCAACGGCGATGTACTGCACGCATCGTTCACGTCGAAAGGCAAGCACTGTTGCACCTCAAGGGCGTCTACCTACGGCAGGATGGAGCAAGACCTCACACAGCACGGGGGATTTGTCAGAAGATCAAGGGTGCGCTGAATTGGCGGGGAGCTGCTGCCATATCCAGCCGAATCCGCGCACATTGTCCAGAGCAACTACCACCGTTTCCGGTCGTTGCAGCATTTCCTGGACGAACAGCTGTTTATCAACCGAGACGATGTCAAACGCCAACTTACTCACTTCTTTGCGACCCAGCCGCAACAATTCTACGGGGGCGGTATTCAGCAGCTGCGCAGACGATAGAAGAAGGTCGTGAAAAACGATGGCTACTACATTTTGGACTGATTTGTGCTTGCATGCACGGTAATTGGTACTTTTCCGTTGCCTTGCATTTGCAGATATTACTTTCTTTCCAACCCAATTAAAACGACTTTCCAAACATTTAAAAGTATTTAGTTAGAAATATATTTTGAAAGAAACTTATTGATGTGGGAAAAAGTGGAGGAAACATAGTATTGCGAAAAAAGAACTGCAAAAATAGCAAAATATATTCTAAGGTTCTAATCTTACATTTTCTTGAAAATATTAATGTTGATGCAATTTAACACATTATTAGGCGCTGCTCACGAACCACGATTACATCACATAAAGAACACGAAATAATGTGAAATCGCCCCGAAAGGGCTTTCTACTATGGTTCTCTTTAAGTTTTATATAATATCAGACAGTACACAACTCATGATCTATAAGTACACAAAAGCCGAAAGTTCGTGATATTTATTCTCAGGAGTAAAGTTGTATTAACCAATTCATGAGGTGTTTTGTTAACGTGCAGTTCCAGATGGATATGAATTCTAATCCAGTGTAACAGGGACGTTGTGTTTGTTTTACGGCACTGGCTCTCTTCCTTTCCTGAAACCAGTGATCCTAATTAGGGACGGGTGATCATTAAAACCCGCAAAAAGATAATTGTTAAAATGCTTAAAAACATCTGCTAATGGATGTACAATTTCCTGAAAATGGAAGAATCAGCCAATGTGCGATTTTAATGAAATTTATTCGATTTAACAGTACCTTCAAAGCTTCTGTTTTACAAATGGATGTAAGAATTTTAAACTTCCCCCTTTTTAGCACGACTTTTGTAAAAAAGATCGTGCTTATGTTATCGGTTTGTCCGTCAGGCTGTATACACGATATCTCTGCAACTATTAGTCCGATTTGAAAAATTCTTTTTGTATTCGGAAGCTTAAAATATGCGAATAATGATCCTTTATTTCGTTTTTTACGATGTACAATTTCGCCGCGAGAGGGCGTACATGCAGATGATGTTGAATTTGAAAATACGTTTTATTCTACATATTTGCTTCTAAACATCCGATTGAAAAAATTATTTTATCTTTCGATTCCATTTATGTCGAAGATTATTTTAGGTATAGTTTCTTTTTCAAATTACGCATAGATTTTGCGCTAGGGGGCGTAAAATTAAATTATGTTTCCCCCGATATCTCCTCTTCTAAAACTCTGATTTGGAAAATGTTTTCTTTAGCGGATACAGCTCCTGATTGAAAATCTTTTATATTAAATTTCTAATTTTTGGAAAAGAATACTACATCACCAGGGGGCGTAGGTGTTAATTTTTACTTCTGATGTATTTGCCATACAATATGAGCTTCTAAAATCTCAATTGAAAAAATTATTTCGTGGACTGATGCCACTCACATCGATAAACCTTTTCGGAATATCTTCTTCTTAAAATATTGCATGGTTTCTCCGCCAGCGAAGCGTAGATGTATATATTATTTTTGTCAATTTCTCTACTTCTAGGAGTCCGATTTGAAAACTTCCTGCTTTGTTGAATAGTGTTTTCAGTGTGACATGTTTTTCATAAAATTACAAAATTTTCAAGTAATTCATGGACTTTCCGCTAGGGGCCGTAAAGGTAACTTTTCCCCTTATATCTCTGCTTCTAAATCTCCGATTTGAAAAATTCTTTCTGCACCGGATACAGCTCCTAATGGGAAATCCTTTGCACATAATTTCTAACTTTTATAAAAAAATGGTTTGGCCACCAGGGGCGTAAGTCTTAATATGCGCTTCTGATGTATTTGCAGCAAAATATGAGCTTCTATATTCTCGATTAGAACAAAAGTCGTTTGTAGACCGATACTACTCATGTCGACAAACAGTTTAGGAACATTTTCTTCTTAAAATAATGCATAGTTTCTACGCCAGTGGGCGTGAATTTATATCTTATTTTTGTCAATATCTCTACTTCTAGGAGTCCGATTTGAAAAATTCCTTCTTTGTTGGATAGTGTTTCCAGTGTGACATGTTTTTCATATAATTTCAAAATTTTCATATACATTATAGACTTTCCTCTAGGGGGTGTAAAGGTAAATTGTCTTTTCCCCTATATCTCTGCTTTTAAATCTCCGATTTGAAAAATTCTTTCTGCATCGGAGATAGCTCCTGACGGGAAATCTTTTTCACTTGTTTTAATTTTTGTAAAAATGGTTTGGCCACCAGGGAACGTAAGTCTTAATTTCCGCTTCTGATGTATTTGCAGCAAAATCTGAGCTCCAAAAAATCTCGATTGAAAAATAATTGTTTGTGGATCGATACTACTGACGTCGATAAACCTTTTAGATACATTTTCTTCTTAAAATAATGCATGGTTTCTACGCCAGGTGGCGTAGACGTATATCTTATTTTTGTCAATATCTCTACTTCTGGGAGTCCGATTTAAAAAATTTCTTCTTTGTTGAATACTGTTTCCGATGCGAAATGTTTTTCATATAAATTCAAAATTTTCAAGTAAATCATAGACTTTCCGCTAAGGGCGCAAATGTAAATTGCGTATTCTGCCTTTATTTCTGCTTCTAAAACTCCAATTTGAAAAATTCTTCCTGTATCGCATACAACACCTGATGGAAAATCTGCTTCATATAATTCCTAATGGTTAGTAAAGAATGGTTTGGCCACCAGGGGGCATAAGTGTTAATTTGTGCTTATGTATTTACAGCAAAATCTGAGCTCATTAAAACTTGACTGAAAACATTCTGTCGTGGACCTATAGTGCTCAAATCGAAAAACCTTTTGAGAATACGTTCTTCTTAAGGTAATGCATGTTTTTCCCGCCAGGGAGCGTAGATTCATATCTCATTTTTGTCGATATCTCTGTTTCTAAGAGTCCGATTTGAAAAATTCTTTCTGTGTTGGAGAGCGTTTCCGGTGCGAAATGTTTCTCATTTAAATTCATATTTTTCTTAATTAACGCACAAGTCTGCAACCAGAGGGCGTAAGCTCACGATTCCGTTTACAGCAATATCTGAAGGATTAAAAACCCGATTGAAAAACTTCTTTCTTCCGTCAGATACTATTGTTTTCCATACCGGTTCCATTGACTTTGAATAGCTTTGATAAATTTAATTTGCGTCAGAACGGATTCAAAAGACGTGCTTATTACACCCGAAAATTCGGTGTCATCTTTCTTGTTTGTTGTTGTTGTTGTTTCGAGGTTTAATTACCGTGAGCAACTCGATGAGCGATAAGCAAATACACTGTAGCTCATCTCTAATTTAGGGCCATTGGCTCCAGGGATGAGAGAGAGAGAGCCAGCACCGTAAGACAAACATAACATCCATGCCTCAACGGGATTAATTAGGAATGGGCTATTTGCTTAAACCAATCTGACCATGAACTGACTGCTTAATCAAATCCTGATCCATCTCTGACGAATGGTTAGAGATGGGTCAGGGTTTGATTAAGCAGTCGCCACCAAGTCGGCTGTGTTGTTTTATACCCACTGAACAAACGAACCTTGAGACACTAATAATTTCCCCAAAAGTTTAATTTTCCCTCTGCATGAAATAATAGCAAATACTTCAACGTCCTTGTTAAATAGCTGATAATAAATTCCTTCACATTTATTTTGTCGTCCTGCTTTCACTTTGACGAAAGTATTTGTTCAAAATTAATTCACTTTTACCGCATGTTTCGCAGGACAAAGATGATAATAAAATATCGTTTTTTTCTTATAGTCATACTTCACTAACCCTCCCCTTGTAAAAATGTAAATCTGAAATTTTACGTTTCCGAACATGTAAAACGCATACGCAGGATACTTTAAAAACAAAGAAATGCGAAGTTCCAAGTTGTACTCAGACAACCGTTAGGAATTAGAAAGTGATTAATTCGTAAAATGTTTGAGGAAGGTTTAGCATTTCTGAATGTATTAGACTTTTACAGAGCTATTTCCGACAACAGCTGGAATCATTCTACTGGGAAGTTATCATAATAAACCTGCTGTTATGAATGAATGGAGAAATAGAAACAAAATTTTTTTCTCGTGATGTTACGTCTATAGCAAAAACCTGTTTCTTATCTTCGGCCTTGCCCCAGGTATTATAAGCATGTTTACATAAACAAATGAGAATTGCAAAATTAACTGCTATATTAAAACATCCGCTCTATCCGAAAATAATCGTTGCCTCTGGAAAAGAAAACGCTGCATTGGAAAACTGAAAAAAAAAAGTTCTAAAAATTTCCTGAACCTATTTACATATGAAGAAGGTCCCGGTATAGTATACTTTACTTGTGAATATGATGCATTCTGCAAGTCTCTTCAGTAAAGTAATATAATATGTCTGATTAATTAATGCACTGAAGTGAAATAAAATAAAATAAAATGAATCAACAAAATAACTTACCCTGAATGAGAATCCTTGGCTTCGTACTGATTTGCCTTATTCTAGCTATGACAGCATGAATAAATATGCCAGAGCGACACTACGTTTTAAAGATGAACTGTATAGGGGCTAACAAATAACTGAAAATCCATACCTTTCTTCGTGTCTGCGGTGGACATTTTCAAATTCCTAGCGGACTATAAAAAAGAGATCTTGCTAGCTATTAACTGATATCCTAGCTATTAACTGATATCATTTCTAACTGAAATAGCAAATGAGTTTACTTACTTAGGTATTAAACTTAATAATGATTTAAAATGGAATAAACACATTGATAATCTTTTGAATAAATTATCAAAAAATATAGGAATTGTAAGTCATGTTCTGACAAAGCTTACTGTTAAAACATTAAAATTAATATATTTTACTTTAGTTCATACACACCTTAACTACTGTATATTAACATGGGGTCAAACAACTCAATCTAATATTAAAAAATTACAAATACTTCAAAACAAGTATATTAGATTATTAGACTTAAAATATAGTTGTAATAATGTTATTTCTTCTCAATCATGTATACATAAATGTACAAGAGTTGACCCTAACAAATATAACATAATGACTATTAAACAATTATATAATTTTAACTTGGTTAAAATCATGTACAAAAGAATAAAAAATAACATAGAGCAGGAATTAATTAAAATATCTACACATACGCATCAATATAATACAAGAAATCAACAGGCACTTACACCAGTGCTCCCTAAAACTTTAACTATGAAACAAAGTTTAAATTATTGTGGGCCGGCGTTTTGGAATTCATTGCCCGGAGAACTGACATTGATTAATAACTTTAACGTCTATAAGTAAAAATTAAAAGCATACCATAATAAGCTAGCTATTTAAGAGAATAACAGGGTGGGGGTGGGGGGTGGGGTGGGGAGAGAAAGAGTTATACTAATGGCTGGTGGTGTACATTGCTGTACTTGACTTGTAAATTTCCTTCAGGGAGCTCCGGGCTTAGACAGGACTTAATGAGGCCTTTTCCTGGAGCTTCCTTGCTGTTATTTTATAACTGCCAATAATTGTTATCATTATTCAATAACTGTAACAGCAGAAATAATAAAATGAAATGAAATGAAAATGAAAACTTAGCCACTATCATCTTTTCTATCATTGCTATGCTGCTATCTGAAGTCAAAAACAATTTATAATAGTCCGAAAGAAAATGCACCGAGATATACATACACCTCCTAGGCTTCGTAGTTCCCAAAAATGCTTTTCGCAAAAAACAACAACAACAACAAAAAAAAAAAAAAAAAAAAAAAAAAAACACACACACACAAAAAAGTGAGGCAAAATAAATCATTGTAATTCCAGAGCAGTTGGGTCATTTATTCAGACAAAACAGATACACGAGTGAAACAAGTCAATACGTTGTAGCACCACCTCTATCTCGGATACAAGCGGTTACTAGGCGTGGCATAGACGCATACAGTTCACTGATATAGCCCTGAGGTATAACGTGCCAAATGGTGTCCAAATTAAGGGCCAGTTCGCCAACATTCCAGAATGGGCGTAGGTTGCGTCCTATCATGAGAGGTCGGGCAATCAAGCTGGCCACAGATGGGTATCGACATTACGGAAGCAGACCTGGGAGAGTGGTGCCGTGTTTGGCCGGGCATTATCCTGTTGAAAAATTGTTCGATGATGCTGCGACAGGAATGACAACACAACAGGTCGTATAATGTCGTCGACGTACCGATCAGCCATGCGGGTGGTAAGGAGGACAACCAAGGCTGTCTGACTATGGTAAGGAGGACTACCAAGGTTGTCTGACTATGGTAAGGAGGTCTACCAAAGTTGTCTGACTATGCTAAGGAGGACTATCAAGGTTGTCTGACTATGGTAAGGAGGACTGCCAAGGTCGTCTGACTATCGTAAGAAAAGGCTCTCCAAGACAGTCACTCTCCATTTGCGAGCCATGTGCCATAATACGGTAAAAGCAGGATCCGTGCGTTTGCCGGCTCATCTCCAGACACATATGCGCTGGTCATCGGTTCCAAGTGCAAACCGTAACTCATCCCTGGGGACAACACGATGCCACTGGACAATATCCCACGTTGTCGGGTCCGACATCACTGCAACCGGTGCCGGCGATGCTCGCTGGTCAGTGGTAGGTGGCGGAGTGGTCTTCTCTAAAGTAGTTCCCGTGCCGTAAGTCTTATGGAAACAGTTCGGATAGCCACTTTCATACCTGTTAAACGACGTAATATGGGCACAAATGATTGAGAGCGACGAATTCGGTTCTGTTTGTACGACTCTCACAGTCGCTCGATCCTCCCGATCTGTCGTTGCCTTCGACCGTCCACTGCTCTCGTGCCGATGGAATGTTTCCTTCTCGACTTCATTGGCGCCAGCATCGTCCGTTTGCCGCGTCGCTCCGACTCAAATGCCTGGCGATACGGTGATTTAACCAACCGGCCTCTTTCAGCCCAATTATACATCCTCTCTCAAACGCGCTCCTCCTATTGTGTACGCATCCAACGTCAAGACATCGTCACAGTCCGTGGAGGTTACTACAACCACAATTCGTTGTCACATTTGTCCCTACGTGCGAGCCTTGCTCTTGATATACCCTCTTCGATGCGCGGTTCCCATGCGTTGTGGTGGGCCACTATTTCGTCATTGGTTGTTATTTTTTAATAATATACATATTCCGCCCTGAAGTACTTGCATGTGTAGTTTCATCAGTATCGAACTACTTTCTGCGGGTGGTTTGTTTTTTGGGACAAAAGAGTATATTATCACTCTTCAGTCATTCTATCTTTGGCAAGCGTGGGAAACGGGTCCTACGACTTCCCAATTAAAACCACTTCGGGTTAACTAGTATAATATCCGCCAAAATGTTTTTGCTGGGAAAGTTGTCGTAATTATCGGTTAAAAGCGTACATTGTACCCCTAAAGATAATCTAATGTGTCTACAGAAAGAATTTTGCACTGCGCTCTAAAAATACGATCATATAACAATGTCCAAAAACTTCCCTGAGCATTCCCAGACGGAATTTAATGTTTCACCTGCTAGAATAAATTAGCAACTTTTCTCACAATAAAATGTTTATTATACATACATCGACTACAGTTTGGCAGAGCGTTTGGCTCGGCATCCTCAGGACGACTATTGGACAATGGCTCGCATCAGAGTATTAATTATTATATAGGCTCCACTCGTCGGAAACTGTGCCTCAGGCTGCAGGAACATAAATATAGTTTAAAAGCAAGCCATATCTGTACAGCCCTTACCAAATGCATTGATTCAGAAGATTTAATCCCTGATTGGGAGAATGCCAAAATTTTGATAACCCCAGCCTCTACACACATGCTACTGGTGACTGAGAGTTTGCTCATTTCCGCATTCAAAGGAAGTTGCTGTAATGATAATTACCCTTGGGATCTACCTGATATTTGGAGACGTCTTTTGTCTTCAAGTGGTGTACAATCCACAGAACTATGTTCCTTTTTTAGACTTTAATACTTGTAACGTATACTCTAGATTCAGTTTCCTTTTGATTTAACTATCTCTCGTTATTTTATTTTCCTATGTAAATTATCTTCTTAACGAGATGTTATTTCTCCCGCTGAATGATATGTGGCAACGAGTGTAGTGATGACGTGGTGGTAGGCAGTATAAATAGGCGCGTTCAACGATACCTAGAAGAGCTTTTTGTTTATATGTGGAGAGGTTTTGTTCGATGTGAAAAGAGCTACGTTATTTTGTGCCGAGAGCTTCGTTCTATGTGATTAGGTTCTTCTTCATTATTGTGATACGATTAGTGTGACTAGCAGTGTGTGTGTTGGATGATACCATGAGTTTCCTAATAAAAGGTTTTTAAGTAAGTACGTTTTTCTCAGTTCATAGTACTGTCAGACCTCTGTCTGGCCGTTGGGTCTCTGTCATTAAGTGTCTCCATTAAGTACCACCAGTAAAGCTTTATTCATGATATAATAATTACTACAACAACAACCAGTAAAAACTAATTCATTATATGCTTAATGTTGCAGTTGTAATCATGTTTACGATTTGTGATGTGGTGTCGCTCTGATCGTGGTTTAACCGCCGGGACAGATAGCGCGTTCGTCGCAAAATTCTGTTACGTCGATTGCGGTTATGGTACACTACAGATATTTATACTGAACGGTTTGGGAGATCCGATCACACCTGATGATGGGGCGACTGTCGCTCTGAAAGTGCTAGTGTGTTTTAGAGTATTTTAATTGTACATATATTTCATATTTTAATATCATTAAAATCGTGTGAAGACGGTATTCATCTAATTGATTCAAATCATTGAGACATCATAAGAGTTCTGACGGTCACGGTTTTTGGTGACTTGTTTCCACGCGCTTGAAAGAAATGGAGTCGACGTCATGTCATTGACAAGCCGTGACGAGTTCCGGTATATGTGGAAAGCTTCTAGTCGAGTCATATATTAAGCTTGATAGTCGAGTCAGGTTTATCGATAAGCATAGCGTTTCCAAACAAAAATTCATGGTTATTTTCGTGACAATGTTGGGCTATTGACGACTTCTTCAGTTCATATTTCCATACGTAAGTCTTGTGTTCCTTCACACGGAAACATAAAGCCCTGCGGTTGTGTCCTATACATGAAAGTCCATATTCGCAAGGTAACTGATAAATTCCCCATGAGTTTATTTCTTAGTCCTTTGATCCGTAAAAATTCATCTTGTTTATGGGTTTGAAGACCACCAAACGGTCTATACGCAGATAGCCAGAAACTTAAGCCTCTGAGCACTCAGCCACCACGCCGGCCTAACTGCTTCTGGCACTCTCAAATATTTTGTCGTACTTCCTGAGGAGCAAAAAAAAGAGAGAGAGAGAGAGAGAGATCTAGTTGCTTCTACTCAGCTTCTCAGACTACAGGCCGAGCACCGAGCAGATGAAGGTGGCTGGTGATTGGTAGTATCTAATCCGGTTTACATCTCCCTCTGGTCACTTCCTTCCCCTTCCCGACATAGTGAGTTCAGTTAGTGCTCGAGGTTTTGTGAAGAACATTAATTTAATTACACGGGAGAGAAAATGAGCCATTAAATGCATGAAAAGGAATGCAGGAAAGGATACAGTAAGAGCAAATTAAAGAAGAATTCTCGACTATCAATACTTTAAATCAACTAGCAGAAATTGCAATTAATATGGAGAAAAATATTTTAATAGTAATGATGTATATCGTAATCCTATTTAATTTACCAAAAAGCTAGAAGTAAAAGAAAGAATGTACACACTACACGTAATCTAACGCATGTTAGGTACTGAAGTACCTAACATGTTCTCTGTCTAATGTTGAAGCATACAGGGTGATTGTAAACTCCTTCAACAAAACAAGAGGGGTGATAGTGCACATAAAGACGAACAATATTTGCAATGAAACCTAGGGTCGCATTCCACTCCTAGTGCCAGAAAAGGGTAAAGTTCCATATCCACGTTGAGCCTACAACAGTGAAAACAAAGAGACATACCTATTTTATGAGTTGCACAATTCCAATCGCATCAGAGAAAGACTCAAAGGAGCTGCTCAGACTGGCGTCCAAGGGCGTCGTTGCACAGCCAACACCGGCGAATGAAGGACTGTCGCATCCTCTCATAGACTCCTGGTGTGGTGTTGATCTTGTATGCAGCAACAGCGATTCGCGCGACGAGATCTTCCAGGGAGTTCACAGGTGTCTCGCACACCAATGTTTTAACGTGTCCCCTGAAAAAAAAAAGTCTAGTGGATTAAGGTCCGGGGATCGCGGAGGCCACTGCGTCCAACCCACCGCCCGGGATATGTCGCATTTAGGAAGTATCGGACCTCGGTGGTAAAGTGTGCTGGGGCCCCTTCATGCATAAACCACATGCCCCTCGTGTGGTGAACGGAACATCCTGCAACAGACCGGGAAGCACTTGCTCCAGGAACACACGGTACGCTGCGCCGGTCAGACGCTCTAGCAAGCGGTAAGGTCCTACCAGACAATTACCAATGTTCAGATGTTGACGCCAAATCTTTACTGGTGTTTGCGACGGTCCGTGACTTGTGGATTTTCTTGAGCACAAGCGTGCAGGTTGGTTGTGACTGTTGAAAATGACTTCCCGAGTAAACGTGAAGTTTCAACTTGGATATGTAATTTTAATCTTCTCTGGCACTAGGAGTGGAATGCCGCCCTAGGTTTCATTGCAAATATTGTTCGTTTTGATGTGTACTATCAACCTCTTTCTTTGTTGAGGGACTTTACAATCGTCCTGTATATGGAAAACTTAATCTTAGCTTCTGTCGCCTGACAAAAGAAGAATTTTAGCAATTTTCTCTTCAATTCAAACATTCATATCCACTGCACTAAAAAAAAAAAAATACATGGATAATATAATTTTCATTCTCACACCTATATGACATAAAAAGGGTTTTTAGCATGCCTTTCGTATAAAAGGTACTAGCTTATATTATCACTTTGTCCAGGGGCCGCAGGGGGCCCAGTGGGCAACGTTCGTGACTGCCGCGGAAAGGAACTCAGGTTCGATCTCAGGCAGGTACGAACGCTCGATCCACTAAATATCCGCTGTGCGTCGGATGGGCACGTTAAGCCATCGGACCCCGGGTACTGGCCCCCCGGTAATAAATAAGGGCGTCTTCCTCCCCTTTTCTACTTCGCTTTCGTGTCACTTTCCTATCAGGCACTCTAGCCCAAATCTCCTAGCTTCCTATTTCTAAGGGTTGTTTAAGACTTGGGGCCAGACACTCCCTTCCTAAAATCCTTTACATATGATCATTTATCACTTTGTGCGTCCACACGTGCGTCCCTGTAACTGTTAATCCGATTTTGAAAACTTCGTTTTGCATTAAGAAGTGAAAATGATGACCCTTCATTCCAGTTTTCTTCCGATGCCTAACTTTGCCGCTAGCGGGGAGGTGTTATCGAATTCAAAATACATTTTGTTCCATATAACGGTTTCAATTATCCGTTTGAAAAAATTATTTCTTCTTTTCGGTGCCACTTATAACGAAGACTGTATTGGTTACTGTTTGTTTTTCAAGTACTACAAATTTTTTTGTTAAGGGGCGTAAATTTAAATTTGCGATTTTCCCGATATCTCCGCTTCTAAAAGTCCGATTTAAAAAGTCCTTTCGGCATCAAATACAGCTCCTACCGGGAAATGTTCTGCATGTAATTTCTAATTTTTCAGAAGAACGGTTTAACCACGAGGGGCGTAAGAGTATGTATATTTATATTTCTGATGAATTTACGGCAATATCTGCGTGTCTGAAAACTCGATTGAAAACATTTGTGTGTGTGTGTGTGATGAAATACTGCTCATCACGAAAAATCTTTTGAAATTGCCTTTTACTTAAAATGATACACAGTTTTTCCGCCAGGGGCGTAGCAGTATACTTTTTCGATATCTCTGTTTCTATGAGTCCAATTTGAAAAACCATTTCTTTGTTGGAGTTCATTTCTGTTTCGAAATGTTTTCCATATAATTTCTAATTTATCTTTAAATCACAAGTTTGCCATTACAGGGCATAAGGTTTCTTTTCCGTTTACAGCATATTTACAGCAGTATCTGCGTCACTTAAAACCAGATTGAAAAATTCCTTTTGCTGTCAGGTACTGCTAACAACGGAAACTTTTTATGTGCACTTTCTGCCCATAATAATATAAGGTTTTCCCGCCCGGGCGCACAAATGTGGTATCAGTTTTTCTCGATATCTCTGCTTCTAAAAGACTAATTGAACAAATCCCAATAACGCCCAATACATTTAACTATGTGAAACATTTAGTATGCACACGCACATTTTTCAGTTCAGTGCTGTGCTCTGTCGCTAGGTGGCATTAGTGTATAGTTAAATTTGCAACCTTTGCGCCGCTTTTAAAAATTCTATTGAAAACTTTCTTTTTGTATTGTATGTCATCTGATACACTAAAGATGGGGAACGTTATCCTGTTTAAATAATGCAAAGTGTTTCTGCTAGGTGGTACAAATATTGCAACTTTTTTCTCGCTATTTCTGATTCCAACACAAATGAAAAATCCCCTTACATTAGCATAGTCTATGTTATGAAAAATACTTTTAGCGCATTTTCTACTTTCCATTATTCAAAATTCTGTCGCGAGCGAGCGTCAGTGTATATTTCTATTTGCAAGAGTTAATTTGATTTTAACAATCCCTAAAACAATGTGTTTTTGGTATGATACTCTTCAATTCGTTAAGTCGTGTCAACCCCTTTTTTTCTCATATATTGTGACGATCCCCCCTCGCATAATTAATTGGCAAGAGGCGTGGTTAATTAACGGTCATTGAAACTTGATTGGGGGTTTTAATTAACAGAGAGTTATAATTTTAAACACTTGCGAGGGGCGGTATATTAAGAAAAGATCTTCTAGCACTTTGAATTCAAGTGGCGAGTTGCAGGTGTTTGCCACGAGAACAAAGAGCCCATAAACGGAAATGGGACGGGTCAGAGTTTAAAAGCTGTTTCCCATGACTCAAAAGTGTTTGGACGGCAAAAGCGTTTGAAGCTTTTGTCTCTGCCGCTCGCGAAACAATGGGAATGCTCTTAGATTTGATGAGCGGTTTATAATAAATGTCGCGGTTTCAAGTGTTAGAATTCACCGCTTACCAATTTCTTGGAGAGGGGAGATTGTTGTTGAAGACAGAATCCATTTTGAGCCGAGAGAGTAAGGAAGGATTTTTCCGCGCGTTAGAACAATTGCTTGCAGTCTGCTGCCGTGCTCTTACAATTTTGAGCATAAGAAGGGAATCCAGCTGAAAAGCATAAGCTGATGAATAGTAACCACCACATTTACCTAAAAACTTTCTTATCCTCGCTGGACTACGGAAACCTGTCGTAAGGAGCCATTTCAGGTGAAATGCGGACAGAGAAATAATAATTATGAAATATCGCCTCACTCATGCAGAGAGAGAGAAGAGAAACGCCAGCGTCGGGAACCGCAGAGGAGCCCAGCCCCCCTGCAGAGCCTCTTCGTAAAGAAAGCGGGGAGAGAACTTTTGTGCGTGTGTCTGAGTACGTGCGTTCAGCGACTAGGGATGATCTCGTTTTGACCAAGAGACCGTAAGCAACGCGGCCTCATCCAACAAGGAAAAAGAGCTACCCGTAGTGCCAACATATTAGTGAATGTGAGTGAGTGTTGTGTTGTTTTCTGAGTGTCATCATACTGTGGATACTCAAGGACCTATGTAAGTACTTTTTACCAGTATTCTTTGCGGCTCATTGTGATCGAACAGACTTTTCGTTAGGACATATTTTCTGAAACACCGAAGAGGGCCAAAGCTGGCCGGAAATTATAGCCTTTCTATTTAATGAACAATCCGGTGTAATTTATGCATGTATCTATTAAATCCCTGTTTTCATTGTTATATTGTGTCCCCATTGGTTTATTGGTGTACTGTGTAGGCTAATTGGCTAACGAGGTATTGGCGGATCCAGTGATTCGAATCGCAGTCCGGAAGTGATTGGGCATCCTGACAACTAAGGCCCAAAGGACGCAACAATATATACACTGGCGGAAAGTGAAAAAGAACACCAAGATGGAGACGTCTGATACCAACGAAATTTATACAGCATAATAACGGAATACAGAGGATAACGTGATCAAAACATTATGGCGAAATACAGCTTTATTTGCTGGTAAACTGAAAAATAACATTTCCATAAAACATGGTTAGTACGAGGTTGAACCGCCATGAACTGCGTCACACTGTGCAATTCTGGCATGGAGTCTGTCGTACAGATGTTGGATGTAAGTTTGGGCTATTGAGTTCCAAGCATCCTTAACCTGGACGCGTAAATCGGGGATGGTCGTGGCTGGCCGTGGAGACCAGATAAGTCGTTGTCCCATAAAATCCTACTCTTGCTCAACGCGGGACAAATCCGGTGAACGTGCAGGCCATGGAAGTTGTCTCACACCCTGAAGTGCATGTTGCGTTGCACTTGCTGTGTGTGGGCGTGCTTTATTTTGCTGGAAAACACCACGATGAACCGATCTTACAAATGGCACAACAACAACGGGCTGAATGATGTTGTTGATGTAGGAGGTGCTGTTTAACGTACCCGGCACAAACACTAGTTGTGTACGGGAGTGATAGCTGATCGCTCCCCACACCAGGAGACCAGGTATAGGCCCTGTGTGTCGCTGGCGGATGCAAGAAGGGTGGAGACGCTCCCCTGTGCGTCTGCGAACACTCATACGGCCATCTGAGGCTCGCAAGCAGAATCTTCTTTCATCGCTGAACACGACAGATCGCCATTGCGTTCTCCAGTGCAGACGTTGGCGACACCACTGCAGCCGTTCCTGATGGTGAGCTGGAGTCAGAGGTACACATGCCAGAGTCACACGTGCACGTAGTCCTGCATCCAGTAGACGGTTGCGGATTGTTCGCACAGTCACCTCATTGCAACGGCAGCTTGGATTTGCGTCGCAGTGGATGTTCTGCTTGACAACGCCGCTCTTCTTATGCGTCGATCGGTACGCTCATCAGTCCGTCTGTGACTCCCGGTTCCACGTCTTCTCATGTGGGAATGTTCCTCGGACCATCTACGCCACCATCGTACCACCACCGATACTTCCCGTTAATTCGCTCCGCAATACGACGATACGACCACCCGGCCTCGCGGAGTCCAACTAGATGACCTCGCTCAAAGTCCAATAACTGCTGAAATCGTACACGTCTTCCATGTCTAGGCATTGCAGCTTCTTCAGGGTCTTCGCACGTGTTCGTCCGACCACGACTGATTGCATTCACTTCGCCGTACTCCTTAAATACCACCGACGATAATTTCCATATTATGCCGTGCTGTGGCGTAAGCGCTCACCAGTTGGTCCGGAAATTAACATCACAGCTACGCAAACTCGACGCCATTAACATATGTAAATTTCATGATCGTCCGCCAATTCCTTCTTGGTGTTCTTTTTTCACTTTCCGCCAGTGTATATATATATATATTTGTTTCCCTATATATATTTTCTTCCAACTGTCCGATTTGAAAACTTCTTTGTCTGTGATATCTTTCATCAGCTATGAGAAACCTTTGATTCACAGTTTGTTAACTTCTTTAGCAACAGCTAGCGCGCGCGTAAGTAGCTGTTTCAATTTCTAGATATTTTAACAAATGCACAAATCCTGTTGAATATTTTTATTTCACCGGTTCCTTTTGTTACAAATTACCCTGCTTTTATTTTAAATTATTTGCAGTTTTTCCCTAGGTGGTGTAAGTGTACTCTCTTTTCTGCTGAAGGTTTACATTTTCTAAAAATCTGCTTTGAAATATACACTGATCGTCAAAAAAGTAGTTGCACCCAGAAGGACGTGTCGGATTGCAATGCTATTCGGGAGGAAGGTAAAGATTACCAGGAACAGTAAATGACTAAACATTGAGACTGATATGGGTAATATTTATTGAGCTACACTCCAACACTCCAATAAGTAGTGTGTCTCAGTAAGGCGCCGGGCCGCCATGTTTGCTCATACAGCATGCCACACATCTCCGCATGGAATTGTGCCTGTTCCTAATGGTGTCCTGCGATAAGCCATCCCACACAGCTTGAATCTTCTCATGCAGTTCCTGCAGATTGTGCCGTAGGGGTGGAGTGTGGATAGCGCGTCCAATAGCATCCCACACATTTTCAATCGGCAATCGATCTGGCGATGCGGCTGTCCATGTCAGAGTGTCAGTGCCTTGAAGACAAGCTTTAGAGACAGCAGCAGTATGCGGACGAGCGTTGTCCCGTTTGAAAATTGCACCGGAATGAGCGTTCAGAAAAGGTAGGTGTCTTTCTTCCCGTATAATAACACCTATTGTATTGATGTTTACCGCTGCAACACTCGTTGAAAATATCCTCCATGCGTGATTAAAGCCGCCGACTCACGACCATTTATAAATTTCTTATGCCATCTGTAAATTGTTGATTGGCTTAGACAATCATCTTTATAAGCGTCTTGCATAACACGAAAAATCTCTCCGACACAACTAGTTAAGTCCACATCAAAATTTAATGGCGAATCTTTTTTCCTCTTTCACATCTATTTTTTCGAAAAATCACAGTGCGAAAACACTCGTTAGGGGTATAGTGCCCTTATTAAACTGCGCACTATCGACGACGCATGCGTGAAAAACAGGTGTGGCCGGTTGTTGGGGTTACTACAACGACTGCCGTTTTTTCGAGACTAGTGCCAAGGTCAAAAGTAGTATTGCACATTTTTTATAAAAGCATTCTCAGTTGTTTTGGGACAAGCTATGTATAATATTGAAACGCAACCTCCCCTTTTGCATAATCAATTAACCGCGAGGCGGAGTTAAAAGTGCATAATCAGTTTATGTAAATAGCTTGTATAAATAATTAGGAGTTAATATGGAAGAACAAAGGGTTTGTGAGAAATCGTTCTCCCCCTTCCTGGAGCAAATGCTTTTAGATGACCTCCCACACTCAAATGGTGGAAGTGGGCAGGGACGTAACTTGCCTACGAAATCAGGATGAGCGACGGTGGGTGAGCATTATTTTCGGTAAGGCAAGTTTGATAGCAATTTTTTTTTTTTTGATTGAAGGTTTAACGACCAGCGTGAGAAACTTAATGGGCTATAAGCAGTCGCTCGTTCCTAATTTAAGATCACTGGTTCTAGGGAAGGGAAAGAGCTCGTGCCGTAAGACACAACATCCATGCCTCACCGTTATTCGAACCCGAACCCTTCTCGTACGAGTGGTTATAAGCCAGTGCTTGTACCACCGGGCGGCTTTATTGCTTTTCACTACCGGCTACAAAGGAATTCGTGCGATCCCCTTCCCGTCCACCTGGACACACATACATACACGGATCTTACTAGTTACGCCACTGGTGAAAGATAGAAGTGTTGGTAGAATGTCGCCTTCAACTTTTTGGTTGCTCTGCATGCATTGTCTGAAATTGTTTTTCAAAATTTTGCATTTTTGCTTACGAAAATAGCCCTGTACTTAAGCAATTTATTTAAAAGAAAATCGTTTTTGTTTATCTAAATCAAATTCTAACGTCGTGGTACGCAGATACGAATACCTTCCTCCTCATTAACTTCCCTCCTTCGAGCCAGCGACTTTGCCTTACACTTCTCTCCTACAAAGCAGTCGTCAGCCACTTTCTGCACTTTCGCTGTCCCGGAGCAGTCTCAAGAGCGCTAGTGTAGCTTTAGACTCCACTTTCAGTGTTAGAATCCCCTATTTTGTAAAGAAAACAAACAGAGCAATTAGTAGTGACCTCTTCACCGAATTCCTATCCACTGTGGTCATTAGTCCCTTATCCATACAACCATGAAAAAAACGCTTAATCTAAGGATTTGGAAGAGCGAAGAACAACTGAATTTTCCTGACCCTGTGAATACTATTTCGATAACCTTTCTTTGGAGACGTAAATAACGCACTTCCTATGGGAAAATACGTAGGGCTAGATGAAATAAAACACAAGACCTATTACTTGGCAAAGTGCAGATTATATTTTCAAGTTTAAATATACTGAAAAATGGCACATTTTGAAATAGGTGGGTGGCAGGGTTAGCAAGACAAATTTCAGCCCATCCTCCCACCCCCTTGGCGTCGTTCCTGGAAGAGGGGCCATCCTGGGATTCTCTCACAAATTGTGATGAAACTCTCGTAAATTTTTACAATCGTGACATTGATCTCGAGAGAAATTAGCTTCGAGAACAGATATATAATTTATGACTACTAACATTGCGGTGTGGATATAGAATAAAAATACCAACGTTTCTCACAATGAAATGTTTATTTTACATCAACTGTACTTTCGCAGAGCGTCTGGCACGGCTTTGTCAAGAAGAATGGAGCGTAAAAATTTAAATCACTGTGACATCATCAGAGTTCTGACGGTCACGGATTTTGGTGAGTTCTTTCCACGCGCTTGAAAGAAATGGAGTCGACTTCATGGCGTTGACAAGGCATGAAGAGTTCCGGTGTATCTGGAAAGCTTCTAGTACACACCCTGCTCTCTCCAGATGTGTATAGTCCAGAATCACTCGTCAGACTAAATCGGCTCTCATCCGTAAAGAGAACTTGAACCCATTGCTGATGTGTCCAGTTCTTGTGTTCCTGTATATTAAGCTTGATAGTCGAATCCGGTTTATCAATAGGCGTGGCGTTTCCGAACAAAAATGTATGGTTATTTTCATGACAATGTTGAGCTACAGACGACTTCTTCAGTTCAGATTCTTGAGTTCCTTCACACGAAAATTTAAAGCCCTGCGCGTATGTCCTGTATATGAAAGTCCACATTCACAAGGTATCTGATAAATTCCCCAAGAGTCTATGTCTTCGACGTATCTTTTGATACGTGAAACTTCATTTTGTTTATAGGCTTGAAAATAATTTCAAAATTAAAACTTTTGAGAATTTTTGAAATTCTGTAACAAATCTGAGGAGCAAATGGAATAACAGCCCAATTCTTTCGTGTTGAGAGGTCTATGAGCGTCAGCGAGCAGACAGGCTTCGGTTTCCTAAATTTTTGGACAGCTTTGTCTATAACGGAAGGGCTATATCCTCTGCGTACTGCAATTCGTTTAAGAAAATCAAGCTCTTTCTGCAAGGAATCCTCAGTTGAGCATATGTGTATTACACGACATACGTATGTGTAGAAGGCAAAAACTTTGTGTATCCATGGATGATTTGATTTTGCATGTGGGGGTAAGGAAACAGCAAATGGTTTTCGATAAACTGTTGCACTAAAGGATCCTTCAGAGTGTGATACAATGATATCAAGGAATGGTAAGTAGCCATTATTTTCAATCTCACGTGTGAACTGCACATGAGGATCAACTGAATTGATAAGTTCAACTAATTTAGTTATTTCCGAAGTCATACTATTCCAGAGAACAAAAGTGTCATCTACATATCGAATCCACAGGTCGAATGTAACGAGCTGAAAGAGTTCGTCCTCAAAATGACGCATGTGGACTTCGCATAAAATAGGTGACAGTGGGCTACCCATTGCAAGGCCTTCCGTCTGTTGAAAAAATCTTCCACGAAAAAGTAAACTGTTTTGTCTGATACAAATTTCGACTAATCTCAGAGTTTCTTCTACTTCCAGTTGGCTGAAATGATGTTCAGTGAGACTAGCTTTAAATGATTCAAGCGTCCTATTCAGTGGGATACTTGTGAACATGGATTTTACATCGAATGATAACATGAATTGATCGTTGTATGGATGTCGTTTTAGCCGATTGAGAAACTCAATGGAATTTTTGACAGCTGTTTTGTTCGAAGAAGACGTTAAGGTGGATCCGGAGATAGGTCATCCACCCAGGGCCGGCCCTAGGTGTGGGCGGCTGGCCGGTATACTGCCCTTATTTTGCTTTAGACTTTTCATATAAATACATATATATATATATATTGTTTATACGTACGATAATGATCTGAAATATACTGTTTCATAAAATACATACATATTATTTGCCCTTTTTTTCTTTCTGAATTAATCGCGTTTGTTTCATCCGTATTATTACATAAAAGCGAATTCCTAATTGCAATATTTTATAGCAGTTCTCATTCTCTGCCGTTCTTCTAAGCCAGTATATTTAGCCTTTCTATTTTTTGAAGTCTGTATCTTTGTGTTTCTTCCTGGACCTTGGACAACATTACTCGCCTTGAGGCTACAGTCATTAAAATATCTCCAAGTTACGATTGTCACTCGCTTTTTGACCAACCACTTGTTTTGCAAAGCAGGAAGCCAGGAGCAGAACAGGACGGAAGCAACCCTAGTCGCTCTCCCCGTTACCTTACCACTATAGCACGATATGATTTTCAAAGTAACCGCTTCCGCAATTTAAACTGATCACACCATAAAAAGGAGGACGGTATGACAGCTCCGATGGGAATATTTGTTTTCAGAGTAAATATTTGTCTTCCTAGGACCGAGTAGGAAATCGGCATGGGTAGTTGGTACAACATGTGATTTAGCAATTCTAATTTTACCCGTATGAAGTGAAGAGACTGAATATAGGAAAAATACTCTAATCAATTAGAGGAAAAAAGAAAATTGGGATTTCAGTGGGGAAGGAAATACGTTTTTTTTTTTTTTTAATTTCATTTTCGAAGGATTTTGAATTATTTGTGTTAGCCTAATAGCTAATAAAATCCAGATTACTAATATAATAAAAAGAGAAACTAAATAAAAATGCGTACAGTACAAAATTCAGGTAACTCCTCAATCCCTGTTTTTCTTTAGATACTTTCGTACATGCAGTTCTATCTTAATGGGTTGGTCTCGAACCTCGCATTGATCAAGGGACTCCAATTTGGGAATTTTCCATGTAAGTTAGTTTGACCCCCCCCCCCAGCTGTATGAAGGAAACATACCCCATCGTCATTTCTAATATACATTCCACAGTCGGTTTTCAATATTTCATTTTTCTATTGCCTGTTCTGAAAGTTTTTGGAAGTATTTTTTCTCCTGATGCGTATTCTTACAGGATTCTCCCTCGAAACACAAACTGGTAATTTGTGCAGGTTTTAATTGAATTCTATCACTATGTGGACTGCGTGCCTCAAGAAAAAGGTAAGTGCCGGGGAGGGGAAGGGGGAGGGTATGCGTGAAACAAAACATCTTAATTTCATCTAAAGGCGGCCTGACCTTGCCCACTCATGAATAATATCACAGGCCGGCCCTACATCTACCCGTCGAAGAGAAGGCAAAGCAAAAATTAACTGCCGTACGTCCCCTGTCCAAAAGAAAGAAGAGGGATCGTCTCCCGCTGACTAAAGCATGGGACCCTTGCGTATGCCCCCCCCCACCCCCCAGCAAACGGAGAAAGGATATGGGTAGTTCCGCGAAGGAAAGAGAAGAATGTCCAATAAGCCTTGATGAGGAGATGGAGTGCCAAACCTATGTAATTACACAGATGGTTTCCGTCCATCAAATCGTGCCGTAAGGAATTTCCTGAAAAAGCGTCACATACAGTAGATGCTACAGATCCGGGTGTACAGTGAGCAGAGGCGTAACTAAGCATTTCTGAGCCCCCATCTGTTTCTCTTTTATATTATTAATTTAATATAATAGATAGATATAAATAAATGTCATATTAAATTAGTAATATCTATAGTAAATACTATATTGAATTAGTAGAAATATCGGGCAGCGCATGCTTATATTGTATATATACACTATATAGACAAAAGTCACCGGACACCCCTTCAAAAGAAAATGAATGGATACGCGGCGTTGTTAAGTTGCGCGGTACAGCTGCAAACGGTATAAAAACAAGCCTTCAGCTGACGGCGATCATATCGCACTGTGAGGTTAAGTAAAAATGTCGCTGCGGGAGAGAACTGACTTTGAGAAACGAAAGATTGTTGGGTGTTATATTAGTGGGTTGTCCATAAGAGAAACCGAGAGGCGTTTAAACATGCCCAAAGTCAACAGTTTCAGATGTACTGAATAAGTGGAACACATATGGCGTGCCTGAAGCAGCAAAACGAACCGGCAGCCAAAAGAAAATCAGTGATAGAGGACGCCGAAGCCTCAGGAGAGTCGTTACAGCTAATCGACGGAGGTCTGCACAAGACCTCAGTGTACAGGTGAGTAACAATGCTAGAACCTCGGTACGTACACGTGCCATTCGCAGAAAACTTCATTCCATGGGTTACCGTGGTCGTGCGGCTGCTCATAAGCCTTTCATCTCCACTTGGAATGCTACTCGTCGTTTAGCATGGTGTAAAGAACATTTATCGTGGACAGTAGATCAATGGAAACGGGTCCTATGGACTGATCCAGATACACGATCCATCAGTCTGATGGCCGTGTGGGTATGGAGGTAGCCGGGGAAACACTAGTTACCACAATGTACTGTTCCTACGGTCAAGTTTGGAGCTGGAAGTGTACTCTTCTGGGGTGTTTTTCGTGGTATGGTCCCAGCCCATTAATTATCGTGGATAAACCTGTTAACCCGCACGTCTACTTCGATATTCTGGACAATAATGCCCTACCAACTGTGTGGCAATACTATGGAACGGAGCCTTGTTGGTACCAGAAGGATATTGCACCTAGCCATAAAGCAAGGACTGTTATGGCGTGGTTTGACGATAATTCCGTATCATGTGTGGACTGGCCAGCACAGAGCCCTGCTCGTTATCCCGTAGAGCATCTATGGGATGAATTAAAGCGCCGCATAAGAAGTTTGGAACCAAGGCCTACTACTAAGCAACAGTTAGCGGCAACATTATGTTTGAATGGAAGCGCATACATATCGCTGTGTTCCAAAACCTTGTCGAAAGCATGTCTCGACGGTGCAGAGGTGGACCGACACCGTACTAATGTATGCCAATAAATGCTATGTTGTGTTTCTCTTCTAGGTGTCCGGTGACTTTTGTCAATATAGTGTATATATATACCACTCGACAAAACAAGATTAACGTCAAAACCCAAAATATTAGCTCTTTGCCGAAAGCACAATCAAACTGTGACTGTTAATACGTTAATACAGCCTTTCGCAACTGCTTCGGAGTTCGGACACTTCGACTCCACATAAAACGTGCTGAATGCAGCTGGTAGTCGTGGCACGCAGTCACAGAGTAGTGCTTGAATAGCTCCCAGAGAATCTTCAACAACGTGAACGACATTCTCATCTTATTCATACAATTTAGGAAAAATGACGGCCACCATTGATTTCAACAGAGGCCGCGGTTCTTCTTCAGTTGAAGGGACAATAGAATCCCTCCTTCGATTCTGAATGTAAGTAACTAGCATCTCTTGATTTGTTGTTGTTGGATTGGAGGTTTAACGACCACCGTGAGCAACTCAATGGGCTATAAGCAGTCGCCCGTCCCTAATTTAGGGTCACTGGTTCCAGGGAAGGGAGAGAACCAGTGCCGTAAGACAAACACAACATCCATGCCTCACCGGGATTCGAACCCGGACCCCGTTCGGACGAATGATCAGAGGCCATCGCTTAGACCACTGCGCCACCGGGGCGGCAGCATCTCTTGAACATTTTGAAAGAGAAATTCGAATTTTAAGTGTACCAGAAACTGCTGCAAAAGCTTCAATTCCAATTTTAGTCATATTGCTGGCAGTGGCTTCAGCGCCCTCACTTGAGCTGCGCCTGGTGCAGCAACACCACGTGCCTCTCCCTAGTTACGCCTCTGACAGTGAGTGTGTGTTTGTTTATTCGTCAGTGTGGTAATGAATTAAACCAGCAATAATTAAGCAGTGATCAGTGTGTGACTGCTCAAAGGGATACTCGGAAACTTACCTAAAAGTAAGTACATTTTTTTAATTGAATGTGTCGACGTTACGACCAGATGTCGCTAAGATCACGATAAGAACGCAGGGTTTGATATGTCTAAGACTGTGCATGTTTACCACCGTGGGCAAAGACTACTCGACATTCTGTGAAAGTTAGAACTTTAAACACTTGTATAAAGGCGTGTCACCCAATGTCGCAAAGCATCAACAGTAAGTAATTTAGTCTAATTTCTGCTTAACGATGGTGAGTTAAATTTCTTAATTAAATGTATTTCTGTGTGCAAACAAACGCCGCTTTCTTTGAGTGGCTCTGTAACTTAATTCATGCATGCCTTGCTCAGTAGTATATTGTGTATATCTGCCTCACTTCCGAAACCTCCCCGAACTGAACGTTAACGTCTTCTAAACTATGTGAAATGATCGCTCGGTTGTCGTCAACATAGCTAAAAAAATAGCGTACGGTACCACCAGTGTTAAGGCACAGGATTCGGAAGGTAATTTGAGACAGCTAAAGTCGTGCCTTTTTATTTTTTAAGTATGCAAATACAAACTCATTTGCATGAGAGTTTTCAGCGGAATGAACATTTGGTTTAGATTACAAACAGTTCCTGCTCCGATACTGGCGTGAGATCGTAATAGTGTTCACTTGACGTTTTTTTACAGTCAAGCCAAAATCCGAACATGTTTACTGTTAAACAGTTCATTTTTACAAGGATATTTTTGTGGGAGGGAGAGTAAACGAAAACACCGTCAGAAACTCTAAGGGATTTAAGCGGTCACCCGTCTCTAATTTAGAGTAATTAATTTCCGGGATGGGATACGGAAATCACAATCAGACAAATGCAACGCCCAAATCTCATCTGGAACTCGAACCCGAGTACATCTCGGACCGCTCAGAAACAAGTGCTCAGATCGCTCGGTTACCAAAGGAGATCCTCTTGTGTAATTGTTACGTTCAACAAAAGCTATTTTTGGGTATTATATGCATATAGAAGTGGAACATATCACGAGTTATTCCCGGTTTAAGAAATCGAGAAAGCTTGAGGCTTGAAAAACGTTGTCTTAGCGATTGCGTGATTTATGTGATGGATTATCTTTTGATAATTGTTTTAGTGTTGTTTGCTGTTTGGGCGGCGGGGAAATTGTTTTTTGGAGCTGTTCTTCGTGAAACAGAAGAAGGACAAGAAAATCAAGATGACGAAGGAGAAGAAAACCAAGATGACGAAGGAGAAGAAAATCAAGATGACGAAGGAGATCAATGGGAAGTAACGGACGTAGATGGATTCGAGGAAGAACAGCATCGAAAAAATAAAGTACAGTATGAATCCTTGCAGATGGAAGAAAGAAATAGATTAGAAGTTGAAGAACTTGAAGCAAATAGAGGCCAGGAAACGTTGGGCACGAAAAGAGAAAGTTATGAAGACGAAGATGGAAAAGACCATGGGCTAGAATCGAGAGGAGACGAGAGATTTCATATTGTGTCTTCGTGTCCCAGAGAAAGCTCCGAACGATCAGCAAGGCAAGGTTTAGGTGATGCCATTACTTCAGGAAGAGAACATGGGCCTACTATTACCAATGTAGTCTGCATAGAAGTTCAAGATTTGGTTGAACCTCAGCTGGAAAATGAATCAAACAAAAAGAAAAAAAATAAGTGGAAAAAATTCAAGAGAAATGTGGCAGCATGTTTTAGGAAGAAGAACGATTCTACTGCAGAAGAAAACACTAAACGTTGTTGCTGCATCTGCTTCAACTTCCAAAGAATTTTACGCCCCTGTTGCAAAAGATGTTAGAAAAAGAAAGATCCTGCTGCTTAGTGGAAACATATATGGAAAGCAAAAAACGGGATGGGGGAGGGGGAATAATGGGAAAATTATATAAAAAGGATATGATTCAAAATTTCTCGCGGTGTCTCTGATCACGTAATAAAATGGAATTTTGCTCAAATCAAATACACTGGCGGAAAGTGAAAAAACACCAAGACGGAATGGGCGGACTATCATGAAATTTACATATGTTATTGGGGTCGAGTTTACGTAGGTGTGATGTTAATTCCGGACCAACCGGTGAGCGCTTACGCCACAGCACGGCATAATATGCAAATTATCGACGGTGGTATTTAAGGAGTACGGCGAAGTGAATGCAATCAGTCATCGGCGTACGGACACGTGCGAAGACCCTAAAGAAGCTACAATGCCTGGACATGGAAGACGTGTACGATTTCAGCAGTTATCGGACTTTGAGCGAGGTCATCTAGTCGGACTCTGCGAGGCCGGGTGGTCGTATCGTCGTATTGCGGATCGAATTGAACGGGAAGTATCAGTGGTGGTACGATGGTGGCGTAGATGGTCCGAGGAATATTCCCACGCGAGAAGACGTGGAACCGGGAGTCACAGACGGACTGATGAGCGGACCGATCGACGCATAAGAAGAGCGGCGTTGTCAAGCAGAACATCCACTGCGACGCAAATCCAAGCTGCCGTTGCACTGAGGTGACTGTGCGAACAATCCGCAACCGTCTACTGGATGCAGGACTACGTGCACGTGTGTCTCTGGCATGTGTACCTCTGACTCCAGCTCACCGTCAGAAACGGCTGCAGTGGTGTCGCCAACGTCTGCACTGGAGAACGCAATGGCGATCTGTCGTGTTCAGCGATGAAAGCAGAGCAGATTCTGCTTGGGAGCTTCCGATGGCCGTATGCGGGTTCGCAGACGCACAGGGGAGCGTCTCCACCCTTCTTGCATCCACCAGCGACACACAGGGCCTACACCTGGTTTCTTGGTGTTGGGAGCGATCAGCTATCACTCCCGTACGCAACTAGTGTTTGTGCCGGGTACGTTAAACAGCACCTCCTACATCAACAACATCATTCAGCCCGTTGTTGTGGCATTTGTAAGGTAGGTCCATCGTGGTGTTTTCCGGCAAGATAACGCACACCCACACACGGCACGTGCAATGCAACATGCACTTCAGGGTGTGAGACAACTTCCATGGCCTGCACGTTCACCGGATTTGTCCCCCATTAAGCACGTGTGGGATTTTTTGTGACAACGACTTATCCGGTCTCCACGACCAGCCACGACCATCCCCGATTTAGGCGTCCAGGTTGAGGATGCTTGGAATTCAATACCCTAAACTTACATCCAACATCTGTACGACAGACTCCATGCCAGAATTGCACAGTGTGACGCAGTTCATGGCGGTTCAACCTCGTACTAACCATGTTTTATGGAAATGTTATTTTTCAGTTTACCAGCAAATACAGCTGTATTTTGCCATAATGTTTTGATCACGTTATCCTCTGTATTCCGTTATTATGCTGTATAAATTTCGTTGGTATCAGACGTCTCCTTCTTGGTGTTCTTTTTTCACTTTCCGGCAGTGTATAAAAAGGGTATGATTCAAAATTTCTCGCGGTGTCTTTGATCTCGTAATCAAATGGGATTTTGCGCAGTTCAAATAGATGATAATCAGAAATTGGTAAAATTTCTAATTATCGAATTGAATTGAGCAAAACGGCATTTTAGGATAAATGGGATGTTTTGTAATGGGAAATAGGCCACATGGTACGAAGATTCTTCATGTCATGGGGGAAACTGCCCTACATCTTGTTAAAAGGGTTAACGCGCCGAATATCGTACCTCATGGGTGCCGTGGAAACAGATATCATCCATGACTTCATTGTACAAACGAAATTAATGGGAGAGAAAAAAGAACATCCCCAAAGAAAAACAATCGCACACATTACCACCATTGTCAAGGCTTTAGGTAATTCCGGAAAGTAATGCGGAATGGTTTGAATTCGTCTCTCTTATTTTAATTTTCGAAAGACAAACTCATTTGCATCGGTGGAGTAAGCATTTGGTTGAGTTTGTAAACAATTGCTGTTTCGACACTAGTGTGACATCGTACTAACTTTAATTTAAACAGTTTTCCGCAGACAGTGAGCCAAAATCCCAACATGTTCAATGTTAAACAGTGGATTTTTACAAGGATATTTTTGTGGGAGGAAGGGTTAACGAGATCACTGTTAGCAATTTTAAGAGATTTAAGCAGTCGCCCGTTCCTTATTTAGGGCCACTCGTTTCAGGGGTATGATTGGGAAATGTAAAGCACACCGCCGATGTCTCATCTGGGAGTCGAACTCGACTATATCTCGGATCGATCAGAAACAAACCCTCAGATCGCTCAGCTACAGAATGCATTCTTTTTGTGGTATTGTTGCGTTAACAAAAGTATTTTTGGATGTTATACACAATGAAGGGGAACATACCACGTGTTATTCACGATTTAAGAAATCGAGAAAGCTTCAGGCGAATAAAACGTTCTCCTAGCGATTGTGCGAGTTATATGATGGATTATCTTTTGATAATTATGTTGGTGTTGTTTGCTGCTTGGGCGGCTGCTAAATTGTTTTTCGGAGCTGTTTTGGGTGAAACAGAAAAAGAAGAAGAAAAGAAAGAAATCCAAGGTGAAGAAGGCAAAAAAGATGAAAGCAAAGTGATGGAAGTAGACCGATTAGTGGAAAAAGAGTATCAAGAAAATATAGTACGGCGTGAATCCTTGGAGAGGAAAGAAGAAGAAAATAAAGTAGAAGTTGAAGAAATTCCAGAAAATATAGGTCCGGAAGCCTTGGGAATAGAAGGAGATAGTTACGTAGAAGAAGATGGAAAAGAAAATGTAGAAGCGCGGGGAGACGAGAGATTACATACTGTGTCTTTGTGTGTCACAGAAATCTTAGAACCATTAATAAACAGAGAATTCAGTGATGCCACATCCTCCAGAAGAAAACATGGGCCTCCGGTTCGCAATGTCATTTCTATGGAAGTACAAGATTTTGGTGAAAATGTACAGGAAAACGAATCAAAGAAAAGGAAAAAGAAGTGGAATAAATTTATGGGAAATGTTACTGCGTGTTTTAGGAAGAAGAACGATTCCACTGCCGAGGAAAACTCGAAAAGTTGCTGTTGCTTGTGCTTCATCTTCCGAAGAATTTTAAGGCCATGTTGGAAAAGATGTTCAAAAAGAGAGATTCTGCTGTTTGGAGGAAGACGATAAGTGAGAAGAAAAGGGGTTGGGGTGGGGGGAATGTCAGGAAAATTGCTTAAAAAGGGTAAGATTCAAAATTTCTCGGGATGTTTATCATCTCGTAATCAAAAATGGTTTTGCTTCATATAAATAGATGATAATTAAAAAGTAGTAAAATTTCTAATTATTCAATGGAATTAAGCAAAATGGCCTTTTAGAGTAAAGGGGATATTTTATAATGGAAATAGGCCTCATGGTACGAATATTCTTCATGCCATGAGGGAAACCGCCCTACATCTTGTTAAAAGGGTTAACGTGCCGAATATCGTACCTCAAGGGTGGCGTGGAAACCGATATCATTCCTGACTTCATTGTAGAAACGAAATTAATAGGAGCGAAAAAAGATCTCTCCCGAAGAAAGAAAATTTTACAAGAACAGTGGTAGACGAATCCATCGGTTGTTGCCGAGGAATACTTTGACACAACAGTTGAACAAAATGTAAGCAAACTGAGAGTTTTAAAGACTTTGCTTGTAAACACCAGAGACTAATTTCCACCAAAATTACAGAGTTTTACCCCGTTTTCATTCTTGTGTCGATACCCTTTGTAACGTGTGACGTCATTTCAAATGAATCACATGCTACCAAGTGCATACAGTTCTTGATTTTGTTTCGTACTATTATTTGCAAGACACGTTTAATTTTCACAGCTAATGTGGCAAAACGAATTATATTCTGTAGTTAGAGTAGGTTTTGCCTGTTTATTGTTGAAGCAACTCGTAAAGAATCCTAAGAAATCTTGTTCACAGCAAAGTTTAAAAGTAAAAAAAACCACAACCAGGTAAAGTAATCCACTGAATAGGATTGTCACCAATTACTTAAAGTACTGTATTCAAATAAAGCTCGAGTATACTAGTATGAGTGAAAGGGGTTTTTTAACATGTCTAAGTTTTACCCAAAACTGTTTCACGAGCTACTGAAATAATCATATGAGCTGTTAAGAGCCACATGAGGATCCAATTCCATTTCTTCGACATAATGAATTGAATCTAGATAATTATGTTCTGCTCAAGATGCTTGTGTACTTCTTCAAGCGAAAGAACGAAACATGGGTGTCATATTTGTTTAATATGAAGCTCTATTGCTAATGAGCGTGCATAGCCATTATTAAACACAAGGCTTTCCAAAATTCTTTTGCAGAGTGATATGAAGTCGAACCTATTCTTGGTTGAAAATTTTGAGATTTACGCCTATGGTAATCAAGTTGAACTGTGTTGATTCCATATCATAAGAAATTGACCACGGGCAGTAAAAAATGTAGGTAACTTAGAACATGCATTCACGATCACATTGACACTAACGCATTTTATGAATATACCCAGCAAAACACAAGTGTTGGGAAATTGCTGACCACCAGGTGGCAGTGATGGGTCACCCCTGGCTGAAATCTGCCGATCACGGAACGGTAGCGGTCCGTAAGTGGCAGCGTCATCAGTTGGCAGCCATTAATGTCCCTGCAGCATCGCCGTGAATTGCGGGCCTCCAAGCAAGTGCCACTAGTGGTCCGTAGCTCACACCCAAAGCAACCCTAACACGAGGTGGAAGCAATGGGAATACGCATGCGCAGAAGCAACACGTGCTGTGTCTCTGAGGTACCAGTTAGTTGAAGACGACGTTATCGCCATCGTGTTATTTTAGCGGATGTTAGGAAAAAATGCCATATGTAGAGAGGCGAATTAATTTCCTAATGAAATGCCACGTCGATGAAGATTATCGTCGGAAGAAAATATATAAATAATTATTAATGAACTGTAAGAAATAGTCAATTACTCTCGTGTATTTATAGAAACTCATTTCATAGCAAAATTCTTGCACTAACACACAAAGAATCGAGAATACAGACAGCCATGAAATGCACCCACTCCATTCCCGTGGATAACAAGAAATAACTTAAATTCTGTGTAATCTTTCGTTTTAACATATACTAAACCGCTTCAAACAAAAGTCGTGGAAAAACATTAAAAAAAACATTATGTTGGAAAAAAATAAGAATTATACGCTTACGAAATTTATCAATTATTTGAAAAAAAGAAAACAACAACAACAGCGCTATGTGGACGTAATTTATTCATCCATGGGTTGAATACACAGGACTAGAGGAAATTCGCTCCTAAAAATAACGAGAAGTAAAATAAAATATCTTTCCTCTTTAAAACAAATGCAGCTTCGGACCTCAGAAAGGAAAGATACAGCATTAAAAATGTAACAGAATATGAAATGAACTTGTAAATATATTAATTAAACAATGCCTTTCAAGACCACAAGGACATCACAAAACTTTGGAAATCTCCTTGGTACACTCGTTGAAAATGAAGTTCCCTTAAGTTAAATAAAAACAATCATTACGTTGAAAAACTAAGTTTATGAATTATATGAAACTGACATTTATGAAAAAGACCTCGCGATGCTGTAAAATTGAAAAGAGAACCCTAGTTTCACAACGTGCTGGAAAGAGGCTCATCTTCAAGGAAAGACACATGCGTGGCAAATCAGTGTAGTCGGTTTCGCACGCCGATTGACGTTGGTTCGTTTCCAGCCGGATCCAAATGGGCGTTTTTCACGACCTGTTGAGAAAATTTCCCTAGATCAAGGCCGTCATGCAGAAGTTTCGTAAGTGGGGAAAAAAGTACTTGTGGCTTTGGGAAATTGCGATTATGCTTTTTTTATATGGCTACAATTGGAAAATTGACGGACAAGATTCGGCAAGCCATGAGTTACGTCACGTAATTGCCTTCTGCCATTACCGGGAAACCAACGGATCACATTAGGCTAGATATCATTTATGGCGCGTGCTTGCAGGGCTGCTGAAAGGCTACTTGTGGCACCCGCTGCCTGTGATGGATAACTGATGGCCCTGTTCTGGCATATGAAAACTGATGGGGTGAAAAGTGTTGGCCAGCTGCTGGCCTGAAGTGTTGGCCTATGTGGTGGCCGCCGGGACATTTTATCGACGGTTGGGCGGCGGCAACATAGTGCTGGACCACTGCTCGCTTGAGTGCTGGCCCAGCAACACTGCTATTGTTGGTACGGAACTCCAGTTTTTGGGGGGAGTGTCATAATATGCTTCCGAAATTTCACACACACACACTATACGAATATTAAAATTTTCCTAAGGCGCTTTTCTCAGGAACAGTTCGTGATAAAAATGCCATGTCTCCATCTTCCAGTCCCATTCCATCTGTTTAGTGTTGGTGTAAAAGAGCAGGTTTTCGAATTGCGGCATGAGGCAAGAAGCACAAAACGAGAAACTTATTTTCTCGTTATTATTACTACATGTAGTTTGAGTGACTGCGCAAAAACTTTATCGGACGAGGTCATCATAATACAGTATGTCTTGAATTCTGGAGAAATGTTCGAACTTCGGCACCTTTTCTTCACTCCAGAAGGAAAGAGATAATGAGAGAGAGGGAAGATGTCCCCATGCGAGAGACATTATGTTTCCTTCGGCGTGTGTTAGACAATTAGTAATAATTTAGAGTCATCAAATCGTTTCATGACTCTTCGACACTTTTAGACTTAATGTAACGGTGAAATAGAACACTATCTCCACGCAGTGTGTGAGAGAGGAACCTTTACCGTTCCCTTAGGGCGCGCGTCATTGTGTTGTAGTCAAAAGCGCAGGAAACGGATAACTGAATTATGGCCATAAGGACGGTATGGTCATAGGTAAGGACACACTAGTATATGCGACACTGTGACGCGCGGAAAAGATACAGAGAGAGAGCGCGTCTTTACCTTTAGTTCTAGGATCCCAGCTGAGAATATCTACGTGAAAAGATAGTTAATAACATTGTAAGATATCCTAAAGCATGTTGATGTCTTATTTAGAATCGGAATAGAAAAAACAATATACGAATATGACGATCCTATGGCTTAGAAACTCGTGGGAGCAATGGGCACACTACCTATGATCTCTGTGAAGCATGCTCCCCACTGGCGGCGGAAGGTAGAGGACGCGGGGGTCCGGATCCCACCTGGAACTTCATGGTTCCTCTCACCTAGAGGGTGTTCTTACGAAACATCTTAAAAATTTGTGGCTCATGATGTAAGTTTTGTTTCTTTTTTCTATGAAAATTTCCACGAGGCCGTCAACATGTTTCGCATATTTCTGGAAATCGCTTCAAGTACAAATTTGAAATATGATTTGCACAAATCAGTTGAAAAGTTAACTCTCTGTTGTGTTTTTCACTTTAAAGAAGATCGTTAAGGAATTCTCAAATTGCACTGCATGGGCTAGATACTGTATATTGCTAGAAGAACTGACTACCATCGAGCAACTGTGATATTAGATTGCAATTCACCATGGGGCAGGAAAGGACTCAGAAGCAAACCACTTGGGAGATGGGTGGTTGAAATTCAAAAGCATGAAGGAGTGACTTGGAAGAGACATGCTGAAGACAGAAAGTTATAGAACAGAACTTCGTCCAGCAGTGGATTTATGATAGTTGAAGATTATTTGTACGAGTACTTGCATACATACACTATCTACCAACAAGTAATTGGACACCCGTGCAATCAACGATATCTGCGGTCCTGATGCAAGTCACGGCCGCCGCCGGTAAATATCGTGTGGGAAACAACAACGCATGCAAGATGCCACGCAGTTCGGAGCTCTCTGATTTCGAGAAAGGCGTAATCTTTGGGTATCACAGAAATGGCCGATCTATACGTGACATATCCAGCAAGTTGAAGTACCCAACATCGACAGTGACCTACGTGATTGGCAAGTGGAAGATGAGAGGTGACTGCCGGATGTGCCCCGACCCGGCAGACACACAAAACTGAGAGTTAGAGAAAGACGGGTGCTGGCCAGAGAAATTCGGAAGAACCGAACCAAATCGATGGGCCATATCCGCGAGCAGTTTCAACAGACATCTGGGAGTATACTTTCGATGAATACCATCCGTAGGGAAGCCCATCTGCTCGGTTATCATGGACGTGCTGCCACTCACAAGCCTTTGATCACCAAGTCCAATTGCGCTGCTCGGCTAACATGGTGCAAAGTACGTTGACAGCGGGCCGTTAAACAGTGGAAACAGGTTCTCTGGAGCGACGAATCAAGGTTCACCCTCTACCGTTCGGATGGAAGTGTCTGGGTTTGGAGTCTGCCTGGAGAACGCCCCCTACCGGAATGTATTGTGCCAACTATGAAGTTCGGCGGCGGTGGAATTATGCTATGGGGGTGTTTCTCCTGGTATGGCACTGGAATCTTGGTCGCAATTCCTGGTAGACTCAACGCCGATACCTACTGCACCATTTTGGATGACCATGCGCTTCCTACGTTGTGGCAGTTTTACGGGGTGGACCCATGTTACTTTCAGGATGACAATACCACCTGTCATGTTGCGAGGTCCACCATGGCTTGGTATGGTGACAATGGGGTTAATTTAATGGACTGGCCTGCGCAGAACCCAGACTTTAACCCTATCGAGCACTTCTGGGACGAGTTGGAGCGTCGACTTAAGGGGTGCCCCCACCGTCCGAAATCAGTGAAGGAACTGACCTGTCTTCTCCAAGCCGAGTGGAAGAAAATACCGCTAGCCGTTGTACAACGTCTGGTTGAGAGTATGGCCCTGAGGGTCGCAGCTGTAATCGCCGCTCGTGGAGGCTCCACCAACTATTGAAGGTGAATAAACTTCGTTTTCCTTTGATATCACAGGTGTCCAATTACTTGTTGGTAGATAGTGTATATATAGGCCTACTACATTTTTTTCTCCCTCTTTTTTTCTGTTTTGTTTTAACTCTCGGAGAAGTTGCTCCTCTTCCAGAAATTATTGGGTTCCGTCGCTCATGACGTGCCCCTACTTTCCTCACAGGTCAGGCGTCACAGTTTCTGAATACGGAGAATCCTGATTTTCTGGGGTTTAAAAGTAAGGGGTGAAAAGTGATTTTATTTTAACAAGTTATTCGGCGAATGCGCATTTTTTAATGTTCAATTAAGTGGTTTCCTACCTCTTGTGCCGCCGTGGTTTAAGCGCTGGCTTACGATCCTTTTTCTGTGATGGGCCTGAGTTCGAGTCCCGAGATGTGGCATATGTAATGGCTTATGCGCATTGTATTGTACCTCGTTTTCCCCAATGCTTACGATTCACAAGAAATTCCATTATGCCTTTTCATAACGTTCACTAGTGACCACAGGAAAATATTCTAACCTATTCTCAGCGTCAGCAGATGTTTCATGTGAATCTTTCGGCTGGCATCGTTGATTAGTACCTGATTGGTTCATTTGTCCAATCGCCAACACAAAATAGCGCATTTGATATTAGCGGATTCACCTATATGGATGGGACAAAGCAATGTGGACCCCATGGTTATAGGAGATAATGTTATTCGTGTAGGGAACAGAAAACACCGTTGTGGTTATATTTTGTGTATCTTTCCTTTGTTTATATTCTACAGGTTGTATGACACTGCAGTACAATTTGCGTTCAGCAGTGGTTCGTATGAGTGGTCGATGAAATGTGTGACCTGCCAGATTTCCAAAGAGGACAAATCGTAGGAGCCCAACAAGCAGGAGCGTCTGTAACCAAAACAGGCAGATTGTTTGGTGTATCAAGAGCAGCAGTCTCCACAGTTATGACTGCGTACCCAAAGCATGGCAAGACTTCGTCGATGAAGGAGAAGAGTGGGTAAAATCCGAGATTGAATGAGAAGACCGTGGAAGGCTAACAAGGACTGTATCCAAACACAGAACTACTGCAGCAGAAGTGAGAGCAGAACTCAATATCCACCCGGAAGACCCTGTTTCTACAGAAACAGTCCGTAGAGAACTTCACAAAGCCAACATACACTGAAAGGCAATTGAATTAGAGATACCTGTCTAGTAACGTGTAGCACCACTTTTCGACCTGATGACGGCGGCGATTCGTCTCGGCATGGACTCGACAAGACACCAGAAGCGTTGGGAAGCCATACGGATCCACGACCCCTGAACAAGCTCCCACAGTTCACGAAGATTTTATGGAGGGGGGTCAGAGCCTCGAACATCTCTCTCGATGGGATTGATGTCAGGTGACCTAGCTGGCAAAGGAAGCGAGGTCACGTCGGTAGAGTGTTCATCCAACCATTCGGATACAATTCGGGAGCGATGGCACGGTGCAATGTCTTGTTGCAGGATGAGGTCCCCAGTGGGATGTTGAAGACGCACAAACGGGAGCAAATGGTCGTCCAGGATATCCTGGTAACGTTCACCTGTGAGGGACGATGTCTCACGTACCAGGAGTCCCATTTCAGTTCATATAAATAGTCCCCAGACGAAAATGCCACCCCCACCTACTTGAAAAGTACCCTGCTGGCAAGAAGGATGCAGCGCTTCATGTGGTTTGCGCCGTACTCGTATCCTGCCATCCGCGTGTACCAACGTGAATCTCGACTCATCAGTCCAGGCAACATTTTTCCACATGTCTATGGTCCAGTGGGGATGTCCCCGCGCCCATGCTAATCTTTGCAACCTGTGATGTGCGGTCAGAAGCGGTACCCTCATGGGACGATGGCTTATGTACCCCTTAGCGAGGAGATGGGTCTGGATGGTGTGGCTGCTAACACGTTCTTGTGCACCAGCGTTAAATTGCCAAAGGGATTTTTTGCACTGTGGTTCGTCTATCCGCTGTTAAAATGCGAGCTAGACGACGTTAACCCCGCTCATCCACACGCTGTTGTTCACAGCATTTGGCCCTTTCAGGGATGGTTTTACCGGATTCGTTGTACTCACAGTGCACCCGTGGCACAGTGGATCGTTAAAATCCCAGTGCCTGCAGGACTTTCGAGATGGAGTGACCCATTCGTTGGGCCCCGACAATTTGCCCATAATAAAATGCGCTTAGATCCTTCGTTTCACCCATACTGCATCCGACTCTTACTTATTCCCGTCGCATCACTCCTTATATTGTCGGATCGCTGCATACGCCATGTCGTTTCCGTTTACAGGGTCACCCACAGCGCCACATTTGTAAACGCCAGCTGTCTCTAATTCAATTGCTCTTCAGTGTACATGGAAGATCTGCACCTGATAAATCTTTAATCACAGAAGCCAACCCTACAATGCGAGGAAGATGAAAGATGGCATCTAACCTGGACAGCTGATAACTGGAAACTTGTGATACGGTCTAATGAGTCCTTATTTACATTATTACCAACAGTAGATCAGGTTTATGTATGGAGAAGCACCAGGGGAGCGTACAATTATGAATGCCTGTTTCCAACTGTCAAACATGGGGTTAGATCATAGCGTCCATACACACAATCAGAACAGTTCAGTTGTTTGAGGATCACAGAGATAAGCTTTATCATCTGTCCTGGCCAGCTTAATCATCTGACTTGAATCGAACCTCTGTAGATAGTTTTGAGGAGTAGAGTGTGAAACAGATTTCTTCCTCCAACATGTCTGAGGCAATTATCTGATCAACTAGACGATGAATGGAAAAACATTCCATAGGAGACTATTCAAAAGCTGTATGAATCTATTCCATGAAAGTTTGAAGCTGTATTAAAAGCAAATGATAGTCCAACATCTTATTAAAATAGACATATCACCTGTTTCCCAGGTGTTCACATTAAAAAACCCCTGTACATTGACGCAGACATTCGATTAGAAACACGCCTTTGGTTTATCGGAAACATTTTAGCCTCGCTGCTCGAGGGCACTTCATTCACACATATTTTTCTCGTTGTATTGGTAGACGTGAATCAAGTACATAGTCTGCATGCTTTCCAAATTTGAATCCACTGGATTTTTATATATGGGACACCACAAGCTGGATATTTACGCTATCGCGATTCCTAATGACAATGCGTTCACGAACTTGAATTCATGGAACATCCATTTGCCTCCCAGAAGGTTCCATAGAGCACAAACAGGAGCAGAAATAATTCACAGCCGTACTCTTCAGCTTCTTTTCACCTCCACCTCCTATTTCGTTTCGCTGATTACGTGTCTTCATTAATTCAGAGGAGATACAATACCAGACACGTATATAAACTACTTATGCATATGCACAGATCATTGATACCTATAATACTAAGCAATATCATGTACATGATAATTTGGACATCCACAGCTGTATGAAGGTCTTCCCAAGTCCCTTCCTCAATTTTCTGTCTTTTGCCTTTCTCCATGTCACTGTGACATGTTTCCGAATTTCATCCCCATATCTTTTATATGGTCATCTTCCGGGACTTTTAGTGTCCCTTGGAATCCAGTCAAGCATTTCAGTTTTCTAACACTGCACACTTCTGGAAGTATGTCCAGCTTTTTTGCTATTTCAGGGATTTTGCTTTGATTATGAGGTCATCAACTTTTGTCATTTTCCTGATTCATGAGTTCCTTTTCCTATCATTCCTAGTCATACCAAGCATGCAGCTCTCCGTGCTTTTTTTCAGTAAATCTTAGCCTTTAAATGTCTATTTTTATGTAGTTAAGGTTGTGATACATAAGTAAGCACTGAAAGAATATTTAAACACTTTTCTCTTAAGACGTAATGGCAAGTTTTGAAAATTGTACTGTTCCTTCCAAATGATTTCCGATTAAGTTTTATACACCAATTAATTACTTCATCAGGGGTTTGGAATCTCTTGTCCATGGTAAATATAAGTATCGATTATTTCTAGATTTGCTCCATGAATCACTAAATTTTCAGTTCTCGCAAAAGAATTGCACATTCATTTTGTTTTCTCTGAGTTCGTTTTTAAACCCATTTCTTTACTTTTGCCAGCAAGTTCCTGGATTATAATCTGCATCTCTAAGGGGGCACTTGCAAAATTTCTATGTCGTCAGCAGAGAGAAGGTGGGTTCAATAACCTCCATTAATGTTTATGTCCTTGCCTTCCCAGTTCAATGATTGAAAACTATTCTGTAATATGGCATTGAGCAGTACTGGAGATATGTTGCCACACTGTCTCACTGTCTTCCAATATTTGTATAAGTGCTGTGTTCTCGAACAATCGATAGAATCTTTGCATGCACTAAGTGTCCAAATTAACATGACCACCTACTTAGTACGTTGTTGTGCCACCTTTTGCCGTTAATACTGCTTGAATTCGTCTCAGTATGAGCTCTATTGAATGTCGGTAACTGGCTTGGGTATATTAACCCAAATGCGGGTTAATATACGCCAAGTCTTTCAACTCTTGAAGATATGATGGTAGCAAATCCAGATGCCTGATTTCCACTCATATATCGACTTCATCCTATAAATGCTCTATTGGACTGAGATCCGGTGTCTGAGGAGGTCATGCAGTTGGATAAAATCTCCGTGACGCTCCTCAAACCATTCACGCACAATGTGAGCACTATCCCATGGAGGAAGTATGTGAGCACTATGTCCTGCTGGAAGTATCCATTTCCATTAGGATAGAATATCAACGTAACTGGGTGGACTTGGTCGGCAACGATATGCAAATGTCTTTGGGTGTTATACATTGCTCTACACGGATCAAAGTGCCCAAACACTTTCACGAAAACATGCCCTAGACCATAACGTTGCCTCCGCCAACTTGAAGAGTAATGACGATGCAAGATAGATCCATGCTTTCGTGCTGCTCTCTCCATATCCTCACCTTTCCATCTGTATAGTGTTGTTAAAAACGTTATTCGTCAGACCATATTACCCTCTTCCACTCATTTACTGTCCAATTCTAGTGTTCCTGAGCGAACTGGAGGCATGTCTTCTTGTTCGCAACAGATAGCAATGGCTTAAGTGCAAGCCGACTATTGCCATATTACATCGTATGGGCTTCTGTAGCCCATACGATGTAATATGCGGCAAACTGTACTTTAAGAGGCTATCGGACTTGGTCCTCGAATCAGATTATCTGTAATCCGACGAACGATCCTGTCCCGTCTGTTGGACTGAACAAGTCTGCCTACTCTTCTCTCAGTTCGAGCATCTAATTGAGGTTGACGACCACACGTCTTGCATTCAGACCCGGTTCTTTGACTGGTGGTCCACTTTTTTGTAAACTTTAACAACTGCTGCTGTCGAACTTTTCATAAATGCAGACGTTTTGCTAATGCGCGCACCAGTGCTTGAAACACTCACGATCATTATACGTTCAAAATCCGTCAGATCGCGTTTGTTGCCCATTATTTCTTGCGCAATGCAGTTCATTAATCTCTGCATGCCTTCAGTGTTCCTATTTTTATACCGATTCAGCCATCTTGCATTAGCAGCTTCTGCTGGATAGCTAGCTACTTTGCACAACATGGACTGGTGGTCATAATAATTTGGCCGCTCAGTGTATGTTTATCTGGCAGATATTTCTTTTGCCAATTCAAACCCTTCTAATAGCTAACACCTGGTTACATCTCGTCTAAAAGCAATCCTAATCGCACATACGAACCAGAACAATGTACCAGCAATTACCTAATCTAATAAAGAGAGAAGAACAGCAATGGTCATCATATGAATGATTCACTGGCTCAAAATTTTGATTCAACTCATGTTTGCATGATCATTCATTTGAGAGCATTTGCCAATCTGAAATATTCGGTACTTCCAAGCACTAGAACTCTCTATAAACAAGGGAGGAAAGGAGAAGATTATTTTTCTTGATCATCGTATTCGTAAAACAATATCTAAGGTAGGAGGAGCCAGTTATTCATTCCTAAATGAAGACTACTGCCTTCGAGATAGAAACACGAACGCCGTCCCTTTAGCCGGGTGGTTCGCGGCGATGGCTTCCAAACATTCCTCTGAGATGGGAAAGTGTTCGAATCCCGAGTGCGACATGCATTGTGTTTATATCTTACGACACTGGCTCTCTCTCTTCTTCAGAAACATTGGCCCTAAATAACACTGTTAAAAATTGGTACTTAGAAATAAGCAAAATGTACTCGTTTTTTAGTACATTCTGCGCTTATAATAGCTCCGAGTACTTATGTCGGATTTTTGAGTACATATAGCTCAAATATATGTAAAAATAATCCATATATTTCAAATCTACGTGCTCTAACTTCATTCAGTTTCTGTGCGCTTTCGGGCAGAGCACAGAAACTGCAGGAAGTTAGAGCAAATCTAGCGATTCTGACAGGATAGTTTGTAAGTGAAAGAGAGCACACTAGATGGCGCCACCATACAAGCGTTCGATCAGAGAGAAATTTTTGTTCGCAGTCACTTAATCTACTCGCCTGATGCACAGCGGATATTCAGCGATTGTTAGGAATTTACACTATCAATCTAGGTTTGAACCTAGGATCCTTATATCAGTAGTCTAAATCTCTAACCACTAAGCCATCCGCGGCTCGATTTCAAATTTGTAGTTGTCATTTTTTTGTAGGACTTCCGTCTACAGTGAGTAGAGTTTAGGTCCCAGCCACATACAGCGAGTTCGCATTTTGGGCAGGACACAGAAACGGAAGGAATAAGAGCAAGTCTAGCGACAAGGGAGGAAAGGAGATTATTATTTTTCTTGTATTTTTTGTATGGCCCCGCGGAAAAGAAACTTTTCCAATTTTCCTTGATAAAATCAATGATATACATCCTACGATCAATTTCACAATGGAGCTTGAAAGCAACAACGCTTTACCTTATTTGGATGTTTTATTGAGGAAATCGTCTGACAACCGCCTTGGTACACAAGTCTACTATAAATCCACGTCCGTCCCCAACCTGCTCCGCAGCTCTTTCTGTTCCGCAGAATACAAAGCAGCTATCTTCCATTCTCGAATTCAAAGAGCCTTCGCCGTTTCTTCTGATACCCATTCTAGACAACACAAAATTGAAAGCGTCATCAAGCTAGCAACTGATGCAGGGTATTCATTGAATCAGATACGTAGCTTTATCCAAAAAGCCAGAGCCAAACAATCCAGTCTTCCTGTGCCGCAGCTACGTTATTTAGGCTCAATTCCCTACATATCAAGTGTGTCTTACAAACTCAAAAACGCCCTCAAGAAGATGAACTACGGCGTCGGCATAAGGTCCCCTGCGTCTTTACATGCTATTCCAAAGAGAAATAGTGAAAAACCACTTCTCTCCTGCGAAGCAGGCGTTTATGCGATCCCCCTACAGTATCCGAACGGCTCTAAACGATACTACATTGGAATGACCAAGCGTTCGTTTGGAA
This sequence comes from Macrothele yani, assembly GCA_039090855.1. Lineage (NCBI taxonomy): Eukaryota > Metazoa > Arthropoda > Arachnida > Araneae > Macrothelidae > Macrothele > Macrothele yani. The sequence goes on along the minus strand of CM077004.1, from coordinate 117,975,142 downwards.
TCAGAGTCAACGAACATAAAAGGGACACAAAATACGGTAAAGTAGCCACGACACTATCCAGATAAGTCAAATTAAAGTCAGCTACTCCTATGTGGGATGACATAAAGAAATTAGCTAGCTACTCTACCCCTAAATGTACAGCCATTCGGGAAACCTTGGAAAATCATTACCAACAGCAATACTTGCAACAATTGTGTCTCGCTCGAGTTGCCACGAATTTGGAACCAATTCTTCAAGTAACGCCTTTTCTCTACCAGGATCCCGCGTGCAACCAACGTGATGCCTCGTATCTTTAAATGAATATAACGTCGCATCTATTTATTGTCAAGTTCCCGCGTTCAAATTGTTAAGCGTTCTATTTTTCAGTTTGCAGTTTCTGCCTAACTTCCTTGAAAAAGCTATCTGGTTGATTTGCGAACACTTGGAAACGCTTATGTGCTTATTTCCTACGCCAATAAATCGGATCACTAGTACAGCGTTACTATTTACTACTTAATTGGTGTACTGTTCCTCGTTATAAAAGTCTAGCGACTTGGACAGAACAGTTTGTAGTGAGATTAGAGTACAGTAGATGGCGCCACCGTACAAGTACGATGTTGCACATAGAAGGGTGAGAGAATTTCAGGGGGCGTAGGAAAGGATACCCATTTGACCAGTGGGTCCAACCCGGGGGCCGTCATTTAACGTACTCGTCCGATGCACGGCGGATATTCAGCGATTGTTAGTAAATCACACCATCTCTGAAAGATCAACCCAGGATCAAACCTGAGGACCTTGCATTGACAGTTTGACTCGCTAACCACTAAGCCATCCGCGGCTCGATTTCAAATTAGGAGTAGGTGTACTCCATACATACTCATTTATTCAAAGAATCAACTGGAAGTATATTATTCAATGACACATCTGGGATAACAGATATACTCGTTGTCACATGCTGGGCAAACGGGCCGCACAATTTTATGACAAATATAGTGATGAAGCGACAATATATTATTTATGAGATTGACACAAATATAGTTAATGTAAAAACGTACACAAAAATACTTTGTGCATAATTAAATTACTTGTGATCAGTGACTTTGTTGTACTAATTATTTATGTGTCACTTTACACATTTATTAAACAATTTCTCTTGAAATCTATAATATTTAAAATGAAGTAATACGATGTTATATTTATATTTATTGACGAAGTTATTTGTATGTACATATGGTTACTTATATTTGAGCATGTCATGTACTCGTTCACGATACGATTGTGCTGAAAAAAAGCAAGTAGGTTCAGGTTCTGATTTTTAAGTAAATCTTTTTAACAGTGAAAGGATGGGAAGTTTCTTATAGCCTATTGAATTGCTCGTGGTCGCCAATAAATCCTGAAAAGAAACGAAACAAGAACGGAATTTCGAATATTAACGACACATATAGCCAACCGTAATTCGAATGCCTCTGAAATCCTGTGGTATTGAAGATGCATACATTAATATTATTAGTAACATAAATGAAAATTCAAGTGCAAAGATTCGGCTGTTTGAAAATACAACACACATAAAAATTGGAAAAGGAGTGAGACAAATTGACACCATATCTCCGAAGCTCTTTAATGCTACATTGGAAAATGTCTTTCAATCACTAAACTGGGAAAACAAAGGGATAAAGATTAATGGAGATTATCTAACCCACCTTCGTTTTGCTGATGACATAGTCATTTTTGCAACTACCCCATCAGAGCTACAGAGTATGATCCAGGAACTTGCTGACAAGAGTAAAGAAGTGGGATTAAAACTGAACTTTCAGAAGACAAAAGTGATGTACAATGCTTTTACAAGAAATGAAGATTTATCGATTGATGGAGAAAAGCTGGAGATAACAGACACGTACGTTTATCTTGGACAGCAGATATCAAGTGAGGGTCACATTGGTGAAGAAATTAATCGGCGTACAAAACTTGCCTGGAGAGCTTTTGGAAGAAACAGCATAATTTTCAAGAGCAATATGCCATTATGTCTTAAAAGAAAAGTGTTTGATCAATGCATCCTTCCAGTGCTTACGTATGGTGCAGAGACGTGGACCTTAGCTAAAAGAGACATACAAAGGCTGCAGACAACTCAAAGCAGCATGGAGAGGTGCTTGCTTGGTGTAACCAGGAGAGATAAGAAGAGGAACACGTGGATCCGAAAAATGACAAGAGTGGAAGACATCATGATCAGAGTTAAATCCCTGAAATGGCAATGGGCTGGACATACTGCCAGAAGAACAGACCATAGATGGACAGCCGAAATTTTAGATTGGATTCCAAGGGACAGGAAAAGTCCCAGAAGAAGACCACATGGGAGATGGGTGGATGAAATTCGAAAGTATGCGGGAGTGACATGGAGGAGACTGGCACAAGACAGACCGTTGTGGAGGAAACTTGGGGAGACCTTTGTCCAGCAGTGGATTGATAATGGTTGACAATGATGATGATGATGATGAATTCGAATGCAAACGTCGCGTCGCAGCCAATGGCATTCTAGCCACCCCCGCCACGGGGTAGGCTGAGGATGCTGAACGTATGTTATGTTGTACAACGGAATCTGCAGAAGTTGCGGGGGTATATGCAGTGTCATCAAACCAGCTTACATTTCACAATGACTATGAACAGGGCATGATTAATCAACTATGCTTAGTAATGGTGATTAATCTATTCATAAATGTAATTGGTATATGTTATGATTAATTACAACTGTGAATAAATATTGTGAAATGGTCTTTATCATTTTCCTATAGTTGTATAAAAGTAACGTTCAAACTGATGTGGCAAAATTGTGGAAGTTTCCATGGAAAGAACGTAGAAGACATATAACGAGATCTTCCAAAATTTGTGATCAGTGAGATATGAAATCTGAACTTTGTTTTAATGGTGATTTGAGAGAAAGCATTTTGGAACTTGTTTTATGTCTAGGTTTATCTTACAAAATGTCTTTGAAATCTTATTTTACAACAATTCTTCTCAACTATTTTTAATTCGTTCGCGTGATACGAATTAATCGTAATATATTAGGTGTGCAAATAAGTTTTGAGGCCTTTTTTTGTGTGACGTATACCTATAATTTACATATCCGACATCCCCGCGTTGTTGTCATGTGGCCGTCACTGGTTCAGAGTATAAAATGGGGCACAGAAGTTTGCGCAACAATCAAACGCACTTGCACATCGATAGATGAAAGATGGCAAGCGGTACTGCATTTATTCGACACTGCATGCGTTACGAATTTCATCAAGGAAAAAATGCTGCAAAAGCATGTGCATCGATCTGTTCTGTTCTGGGGAAGAATATTGTATTGAAAAGCATGTGTGAGGTTGGTTTAGACTTTTTAAAGCATGTGATTTTGATGTTAGGGATTGAGAACGTATCGGCGCCCCTAGAACGTTGCACATGAGGAACTCCAAGCATTGCTGAACGAAAATTCGTCTCAAATGCAAACAAAACTAGCTGAACAACTGGGGGTAACTCAACAAACCATTTCTAATCATTTACGCGCAATGGGAAAGATTCACAAGGAAGGTAAATGGGTTCCACATGACCTGAGACAGAAGAACAAATATGAGTGTGTCATGAAGTGTTTGAATCTGTTGAATAAACAACACAGAGACTTTCTTGTGGAAAATTGCTACGGGTGATAAAAAGTGGATACCGTACGACAATACCAAACTCAAAAAAAAAAAAAAAAAAAAACCGTTGAAGCAAAGACTTCGACACCGAAACGCAATATTCACTCCAAGAAAGTTATGCTGTTAATTTGGTGGGATATGAAGGGTGTGCTTTATTATGAACTATTGGAGCAGGGTCCAACTGTTACTGCTGATCGTTACAAGCAACAATTGCAGCGATTGAACCAGGACATCTGTCGGAACCGTCCATTTTCAGGCAAAGGATTGCGTCCTGTGAAATTACTCCCTGACAACGCGAAGCCACATGTCACGAAATCGGTCCAGGAAACGTTATTGACGCTTGGCTGGAAAGTTGTGGAACACTCGGCGTATAGTCTCGACATAGCTCCTTCAGACTGTCATTTGTTCCGATCGATGCAACATGGTTTGCCTGCTGTACGGTACCGGACATGTGACGAAGTGCAAACATGTGTTGACGACTTCATCGCGTCACACGACGAAGTATTCTTCATGGACGGAATCCGTCAGCTGCCCGACCGATGGCCGAAGGAGATAGATAATGACAGCGCATATTTTGATTTGTAAAGAGATTGTTGTGTTCTCTCAAATTTCATGTTGCGTTGTCTTAAAACGGTTTAAAACGTATGTGTACCTGCTACTACTTTACACAGAAAATGGTACACCATGAAGGAATGCATGAAGTGAGACTAAACTTCCCCCACAGGTTGAAAAGTAAGTCGGAAGGAAGTGATTTAATTTTCCAGAAATTACGCCAATACACTGGGAGAGAACACGGCATAATGTGGCTTGAGTCAGTAGTCGCATGACACCCATACTGGGCTATGCATTCGGCAGTACGCCTTCGCATCGAGAGGAAAAGTCCTTTTCCTCTCCATGGATGATGATGGATGATGTCCCGCGTCGTGTCCACAATTCATCGCGATTGCGAGGGGGTCAGGCAGAGGCGTTTAATCGTCTGCCAGTGACGTCCCACACGTTCTAAATCGGGGAGGAATCTGAGGACCTTGCTGGCCAGAACTGCGCCTAGACATCTTCTAGGCACTGTCTGTGGCGGACGGTTTTATCTTGTAGAAATAGTATTATATAATGCTATTTCAACATAGAAATATTTAAACATAGCGTCTGTGGCGGACGGTTGTTAACTTGTTGAAACTGATGATCAGGAATACCACGGAGAAAAGGCAACAAAACAGCCTGCAGAACCTCATCGACGTATCGTCGGGCCGTCACTGTACTCCCTTTGTGTTCAAGTGGCGAACATCTGTTGAAACAATATAGTTCTGCAAATCATGTCATGAAGCTGAGGAGTAGTATGACGCTCACGGATGGCTGCAACACCAGCCTGGTTACCATGTTTTTTCCGGACGCTCAACTGACGATCATCAGCTTTGATACAGAAACGAGACTCGTTGCTGAATACGATATGATTGATTTCATCCCATCACGCAGGTCTAGTACGACGCCATAGTAGCATATGAAAGGACAGTTTTGGACTACGAAGTATGGGGGCGTGACCGCTGCAGTATGATGCTGATGGTGATGACCCGGCATGTAGTCACGATGGTGAGAATCTTTGGAAGTGCGGTATGTAGCGAGTTGGAAATGGACGATGGGATTTGAAAGGATGGGTTTGTGAAGATGCTATTTTGTTAAGGATGACGTCACAGTTGTGTAATGGCAACCATGAAGGACTTGCTTTTATCAGACTTAATTCTCTTATGAGGTGCTGTTCTTTTTACGTGATACATTTCTTATATCAGACCTATTTCTTTTATCAGACCTATTTCTTTTATCAGACCTAATTCTTTTATTTGACATGTATTTTTTATTTGGAACTGTTCTTTTCTCTACTCCATAATTGTCTTCCGCTTATTCAGTACCTCCAAAACAGTTGATTTGGGTATGTTTAAACGTCTCTCGCTTTCTCTTATGGACATCCCGCTAATATAACACCCAACAATCTTTCCTTTCTGAAAGTCAGTTCTCTCCCGCCACGACATTTTCATTCAACCTCGCAGTGCGATATGATCGCGGTCAGCTGCAGTCTTGTTTTTGTACCGTTTGCAGCTGTACCGCACATCTTGACAACGCAGCGGATCCGTTTATTTGTTTTTGAAGAGGTGTTCGGTGACTTTTGTCAATATAGTGTATGTAACTATCGTACAACTTTGATGAATGGTCGTGTACTGGCAATTAAACAATTCTGTCAACTGAGACCCTATTAACACTGCCAGTTGTGAAATGGGGGGGTCGTTAAACCTCAATCAAAAGAAAATTAAAATAATGACTTTGTAACCACAGTTTGTTGACCCTAACCAACGGCGTGACAAAGATCAACTGGCGGCAGCTTTTGGGGAAAAAATAGGTGTAAAACTATCCGCACAGTTTGGCGAATGTTTCACGTGCGTCGTGCAAATCTACTCTTACGAAATGTATATGTATATTCGCGTTCAAGTCACTTATCAGGGTTTGGTTATATCTGTTTCTAGAAGGATTAAAAAAATTGCTTTGGGCAAGATATGGTGCGCATGACAGGGTTGTTGTTTTTTCAATTGCTTTTAGCACGGAATTCTTCCTCTTGCCTACAAGAATGCAAAATATAGCTAAAACAATAGCGCATGATGTCACCTTGTAAAGGCATTAAGTGATTCCAGTAAATAATGAGGATTAGCTAAATTTGTGCGCCTTTGTTTTCAATTATCCAAAGAAAAACTCATTTGCATCAGAATTTTTAGTAGAATCAACATTTGGTTAAGATTACAAACAGTTGCTTATTTGACACTGGTGTGAAATCGTAATAATGTCAGCTCAAGAGTTTTTTAGACGATGAGCCAAAACCCTAATATGTTTACTGTTAAACACTGAATTTTTACAAGGATATTTTTGTGGGAGGGAGAGTTAATGAGAACTTCGTTAGCAACTCTAAAAGAGTTAAGCAGTCGTCCCTTCCTAATTTAGGGCCATTAATTTCAGGGATGGGTTAAGGAAAGTGCAATCAGACAAACACGCCGCTCATGTCTCGTCTGGGAATTTAACCCGAGCTCATCTCGGACCTATTAGAAACAAATCTCCAGATCGCCTGGCTACAGAAGGAAATCTTCTTGTGGCATTGTTAAGCTCAACAAAAGGAATTTTTGGGTATTATTTACAGATAAGGGGAACATACCACGAGTTATTCACGATTTAAGGAATCGAGAAAGCTTGAAGCGAGTAAAACGTTGTCCTAGCGATTCTGCGACTTATATGATGGATTATCTTTTGATAATTATTTTGGTGTTGTTTGCTGCTTGGGCGGCGGCGAAATTGTTTTTCGGAGCTGTTTTGGGTGAAACAGAAAAAGAAGAAGAAAAGAAAGAAACCCAAGGTGAAGAAGGCAAAGAAGATGAAGGCAAAGTGATGGAAGTAGACCGATTAGTGGAAAAAGAGTATCAAGAAAATATAGTACGGCGTGAATCCTTGGAGAGAAAAGGAGAAGAAAATAGAGTAGAAGTTGAAGAAATTCCAGAAAAAGGAGGTATGGAAGCCTTGGGAATAGAAGGAGATAGTTATGAAGAAGAAGATGGAAAAGAAAAAGTAGAAGAAGCGCGGGGAGACGAGAGATCGCATATTGTGTCTTCGTGTGACACAGAAATTTTAGAACCATTAATAAACCGAGGATTAGGGGATGCCACACCATCCAGAAGAGATCATGGGCCTCCTGTTCGCAATGTAGTTTCTATAGAAGTACAAGATTTGGTGGAAGAAGAACAGGAAAACAAATCAAAAAAAGAAAAAGGAAGTGGAAGAAATTCAAAGGAAATGTGACTGTATATTTTAGGAAAAAGAACGATTCCACTGGCGAGGAAAAGGCTAAAAGCTGCTGTTGCTTGTGTTCCGTTTTCCGAAGAATTTTATGCCCATGTTGGAAAAGAAGTTAGCAAAGAGAGGATTGTAGGAAAAGAGACGACGAGGAAGATGATAAGGAAACTAAAACGGATGGGGAGGGGGAGGGGAGGCGGTGGAATGTCACGAAAATTACTTAAAATGTGTAATATTCAAAATTTCTCGGGGTGTTTATCATCTCGTAATCAAAAATGGTTTTGCTTAAATCAAATTAATATCCTGGCGGAAAGTGAAAAACGAACACCAAGAAGGAATTGGCGGACGATCACGAAATTTACATATGTTAATGGGATAGAGTTTACGTAGGTGTGATGTTAATTTCGGGATCAACCGGTGAGCGCTTACGCCACATCACGGCATAATATGCAAATTATCGTCGGTGGTATTTAAGGAGTGCGGCAAAGTGAATGTAATCAGTCGTCGGCGTACGGACACGTGCGAAGACCCTGAAGAAACTGCAATGCCTGGACATGGAAGACGTGTACGATTTATGCAGTTATCGGACTTTGAGCGAGGTCGTCTAGTCGGATTCCGCGAGGCCGGATGGTCGTATCGTCGTATTGCCGAGAGAATTGGACGGGAAGTATCGGTGGTGGTACGATGGTGGCGTAGATGGTACATTCCCACACGAGAAGACGTGGAACCGGGAGTCACAGACGGACTGATGAGCCGACCGATCGACGCATAAGAAGAGCGGTGTTGTCAAGGAGAACATCCACTGCGACGCACATCCCAGATGCCGTTGCACCTGACGTGACTGTGCGAACAATCCGCAACCTTTTACTGGATGCAGGACTACGTGCACGTGTCCCTCTTGCATGTGCACCTCTGACTCCAGCCAACCGTCAGGAACGGCTGCAAAGGTGTCGCCAACGTCTGCACTGGAGAACGCAATGGCGACCTGTCGTGTTCAGCGAGAAAATTCTGCTTGGGAGCATCCGATGGCTGTATGCCTGTTCGCAGACGCACAGGGGAGAGTTTCCATCCTTCTTGCATCCGCCAGCGACACACAGGGCCTACACCTGGTCTCCTGGTGTGGGGAGTGATCAGCTATCACTCCCATACACAATTAGTGTTTGTACCGGGTACGTTAAACAGCACCTCCTACATCAACAACATCATTCAGCCCGTTACTGTGCCATTTGTAAGGTCAGTCCATCGCAGTTTTTTCGAGCAAGATAACGGACGCCCACACACGGCACGTGCAACGCAACATGCACTTCATGGTCTGAGACAACTTCCATGGCCTGCACGTTCACCGGATTTGTTCCCCATCGAGCACGTGAGGAATTTTATGGGACAACGACTTATCCGGTCTCCACGGCGAGCCACGACCATCCCCGATTTACGCGTCCATGTTGAGGATGCTTGGAACTCAATACCCCAAACTTACATCCAACATCTGTACGACAGACTCCATGCCAGAATTGCACAGTGTGACGCAGTTCATGGCGGTTCAACCTCGTACTAACCATGTTTCATGGAAATGTTATTTTTCAGTTTACTAGCTAATACAGCTGTATTTTGCCATAATGTTTTGATCACGTTATCCTCTGTATTCCGTTATTATGCGGTATAAATTTCGTTGGTATTAGACGTCTCCTTCTTGGTGTTCTTTTTTCACTTTCCGCCAGTGTAATAATTATAAATTAGTAAAATTTCTAATTATCAAATGGAATTAAGCAAAACGGTCGTTTAGAATAAAGGGGATGTTTTATAATGGGGAAATAGGCCTCATGGTACGAAGATTCTTCATGCCATGGGGAAACCGCCCTACATCTTGTTAAAAGGGTTAACGCGCCGGATATTGTACCTCCAGGGTGGCGTGGAAACCTGATATCATTCCTGACTTCATTGTACAAACGATATTAATAGGAGCGAAAAAAGGTATCTCCTAAAGAAAAAATATTTTACAAGAACAGTGGTATTCGAATCTATCAGTTGTTGCTGAGGAATACTTTGACACAACAGTTGAACAAAATGTGCGCAAACTGAGAATTTTAAAGACTTGGTTTGTGAACAACAGAGAACGATTTACACCCAAAATTACGGAGTTTTAGCACGTTTTCATTTGTGTGTAGACGGTCTTTGTGAAGTCTGACGTCATTTCAAATGAATCGCATGCTACCAATTGCATCCAATTCTTGATTTTGTTTCGCACTATTATTTGCAAGACACGTTTCATTTTCCCAGCTAATATGGAAAAACGAATTATATCCTGTAGTTAGAGTAGGTTTTGCCTGTTTATTGTTGAAGGAACTCGTAAAGAATCCTGAGAAGTCCCGTTCGCCGAAAAGTTAAAAGTAAAAAAAACGACAACCAAATAGAGTAATCTGGCAAACAGGATTATCATCAACTGGAGTACTATTCTCCTATAAAGCTCGAGTAAACTGATATGAGTGAAAATGTGTATTTAACATCTCAAACGTTTACCCAAAGCAGTTTCACAAGCCAGTAAAATATTCATATTAGCGGTAAAAAGACACATGGCGCAATACTACAAATTTAATTCCATTTCTTCGACATAATGAATTGAGTCTTGGTAATTATGTTCTGTTCAAGACGCGTGTGTGCTTCTTCAAGCGAAATAATGAAACGTGCGTCATATTGGTTTAATATGAAGTTCCATTGCTATCAATGAGCGGGTCTAGCCATTACGGAACACAAGGAGTGTCGAAGTTGAACCCATTCTTGTTTCGAAATTTTGAGATTTACACGAAAAGTAATTAAGAATTAAGTTGAGGTCTGGTGGTTACATATCATAAGAAGTGGACCAGGGACAGTCAGAAATGTAGAACAGTGTTTTCCAATAACATTGAGACTAACACAGTTTATCGAATCATATTTGTTTATGATATCATATGAAAATGCATCGCAGAGATATCATGGTATTTATTTTTGGACACTAGCACCGAACTCCATTTTTTTGTGTGGTGTCATGGGCATCCAATATGGAAACACACACACACGCGCGCGCGTGCGCACGCACGGCCACAAAATACGCATATATACACTGCTGGCCACCCAAAATGCAACACCAAGAAGGACACGATGTAGTAAAGCCAGATTTACTGGACACATAACAACAGATACAAAGATGAAACGATTGAGCTTACAGTCCCGTGCGACTTGCGGAACACGCATACATCAATACTTCGTGTGGCCCCCATGGCTGGCAATAACGGCCGCTACACGCCGCGGCATCGAACGAAAGAGGCTTTGGATGTGAACTTGGGGTATGTCGGTCCAGGCTGCTTCCACACGTTGCCACAGTTCATCAGGCGTAGCCGCGGGTGGTGTTTGCCGGGCCACTCTGTTGTCGATCAGGGACCAGACGTGTTCGAGGGGCGACATATCGGGAGAACAGGCGGGCAACGGCAGAGGTGACACATGGTTGGACGTTTAGAATTGTTGCACAATGCGTGCCACGTGCGGGCGCACATTGTACTGGTGAAACGTGGCCGCTGGCCGGTCCTGCAGGTAAGGGAGGACTACAGGCTCCAATACGGCGGAGATGTAGCTGTGGCTGTTGAGTGTACCGGCGATGCGTACCAGAGGGATGTGGGTGTCATATCCAAGTGCGCCCTAAACCATAACGCCAGGCGACGGACCGGTATGACGATGCATAATTCAGGCGTCATACAGTATCTAACCGCGGTGACGCCACACGCGGATCCGACCATCGTGGTGTTCCAGGCAGAAGCGGGATTCGTCGGAGAAGAGAATGTCGGGTCATTCCGTAGTCCAGGTGCGGCGTTCAACGGCCCACTGCAGCCGCACTGGCCTGTGATGTAACGTCAATGGTAATCGGAGTAATGAGCGCCGTGCAACAAGTCCCCGCTCCTGCAGACGACGTCGAACGGTACGTGCTGACACAGTTTGTTGCGCAACACACCCTAATTCCTGCGCTAACGTTCGTGATGTGGCGTTGCGAGACGTTAATGCCCTCTGCACAAAATGCCGGTCCTCTCGGTTCGTGGTGTGCCGCGGTTGCGGCAATCGCTTACGTCGGTCCGTCCGTCCCTCCTGCATCCACCGAATCCATACTCGCCTCACTGTGACTTGATGTCGTCCCACACGGGCGCCGATGTCTCGGTACGATAAACCGCTGTCGCGATAAGCCACTAGTCGTACTCTGTCGAATTCCGAAACGTGCTGGAATGACTGCCGTATTCTGCGACGAGGCATCAGGGAGCTTCCCACGCACAGGTCCGGCAGCACAACACACTTCCACAATTTTCACCCCTCCTTCTGTGCACCCTTCTTATAGTGCTTCTCGGTGGCGTGCTGGGCACACATGATTTGCATATGCCCTGCAATGCTAATCGTTCGCATGTCCCTCGCGGGCGACGCATGTTGCGAATTTCAGGCCGATCGGATGTTTCCTTCTTGGTGTTGCATTTTGGGTGGCCAGCAGTGTATATGGATGATACGTGCAGAATATTATAGTTTTTCTAAGGCACTTTTCTAGGAAGAATTTATGATACAAAGGTCTTGCCTATATCATAGAGTTTCAATTCATCACTTCGGTCTTGGTATAATACAAAACGTTTTCAGATTTGCGGCATAACACACGCACACACACACACACACAGACGCACGCTCACACACACAAAGGAAATTGTTTTGCGTTTAATTAGTAGCTGGAGATTTTGCAGACATACCCTAGCTAAGTATGTCTGCAGAATCTCCATTAGATGGGTGAGGTCTTTGTAAAATGTCTACCACCCAGGAGAAATGTTCGAACTTCGAAACCTGCTCAACTCTTCGCAAAGAGGGATATATATATATATATATATATATATATATATATCATCATCATCATCATTGTCAACCATTATCAATCCACTGCTGGACGAAGGTCTCCCCAAGTTTCCTCCACAACGGTCTGTCTTGTGCCAGTCTCCTCCATGTCACCCCTGCATACTTTCGAATTTCATCCACAGATCTCCCATGTGGTCTTCTTCTGGGTCTTTTCCTGTCCCTTGGAATCCAATCTAAAATTTCGGCTGTCCATCGATGATCTGTCCTTCTGGCAGTATGTCCAGCCCATTGCCATTTCAGGGATTTAACTCTGATCATGATGTCTTCCACTCTTGTCATTTTTCGGATCCACGAGTTCCTCTTCTTATCTCTCCTGGTTACACGAAGCATGCACCTCTCCATGCTTCTTTGAGTTGTCTGCAGTCTTTGTATATCTCTTTTAGTTAAGGTCCACGTCTCTGCACCATACGTAAGCACTGGAAGGATGCATTGATCAAACACTTTTCTTTTAAGACATAATGGCATATTGCTCTTGAAAATTATGTTGTTTCTTCCAAAAGCTCTCCAGGCAAGTTTTGTACGCCGATTAATTTCTTCATCAATGTGACCCTCACTTGATATCTGCTGTCCAAGATAAACGTACGTGTCTGTTATCTCCAGCTTTTGTCCATCAATCAATAAATCTTCATTTCTTGTAAAAGCATTGAACATCACTTTTGTCTTCTGAAAGTTCACTTTTTATTCCCACTTCTTTACTCTTGTCAGCAAGTTCCTGGATCATACTCTGCAGCTCTGATGGGGTAGTTGCAAAAATGACTACGTCATCAGCAAAACGAAGGTGGGTTAGATAATCTCCATTAATCTTTATCCCTTTGTTTTCCCAGCTCAGCGACTGAAAAACACCCTCCAATGTGGCATTAAAGAGCTTCGGAGATATGGTGTCACCTTGTCTCACTCCTTTTCCAATTTTTACGTGTGTTGTATTTTCAAACAGCCTAATCTTTGCACTTGCATTTTCATAGATGTTATTAATAATATTAATGTATGCATCTTCAATACCGCAGGTTTTCAGAGCCATTGTAACTGCTGATGGTTTCACCGAATCAAAGGCTTTTTCATAATCGATAAAAGCCATGCACAATGGAAGTTCATATTCCCTCGCTCTTTCAATTAGTTCTCTCAGTACGTGGATATGATCTATTGTGCTGTAGCCACTCCTGAATCCAGCTTGTTCTCTCGGTTGAGCCATGTCCAGTGTTACCTTCAAACGATGTGAAAGAACTTTAGTGAAGATTTTATAAACTACTGATAGGAGGCTGATAGGTCTGTAGTTTCCGAGATCCTCAATGTCACCTTTCTTATGTAGCAGGATCATTGTAGCGGTGTTCCAATCCTCAGGAATCTTTCCTTCATTAAGGCATCGAGTGAAAATTTGGGCGAGTACTGTTTCAATTTCTCCACTTGCTTCTTGTATGATGTCTACAGTAATTCCATCTTCTCCTGGAGCTTTTCCCCGCTTCATGTTCTTGATTGCATGTGCAACTTCTGCTGGAAGGACTGGAGGAACTCTGGTACTGGTATCTTTCATGATGTCTGGAGTGCATGTATAATCCCTTTCATATAATTTGGAGTAGAAATCTTTCACTCTTGTCAAAATTTCGCCTCTATTTCTTGTTACAGAACCATCTTCTTTTCTCAGTGCCATAATCTGTTTTCTTCCCTTACTGAGATGTCCCTTTGCTATCTTTAGGCTTTGGTTGTTTTCAATTGCTTTCCTCACTAGTTCACAGTTGAATTTTCTTACGTCTTCAGTGATACTTTTTCTTACTGTCTTGCATAGCTCTATATATTCCACTTTGGAAGTCACATCTTCTTTAGTTGTCCTCATCTCTCTTCTTTTTTGCATCAACATTTTCGTTTTTCCTGATAATTTGTTTACATGCAACTTGTTCTTAGACCCAGCTAATTTTGTTGCTGTTTCCATAAGAGCTTTGGTTACTTTTCTGTTAACTTCAGAGATGTCCACTTCTTCCGATGTTAGGCCTTCTAAAGCAGAGAACCTGTTCTTCAGTTCCAACTTGAAGGTATTATGGTGTTTTTTAAGGTTGGTTATGTCAATAGATTTTGTTTGTCTTATGAGCTTGCCACGTTCAAATTTGGTGTTAAGGTGCATCTTACATCTCACCAATCTATGGTCACTACCTGTGTTGAACTTGTTTAGCACACTGCAGTCTTCTATGACGAATTTTTTGTTACACATAATAAAATCAATTTCACTTCTCGTCCCATTTGGATGTCTCCATGTCCATTTCCTGTGTGGCTTTCTCTTGAAGAAGGAGTTCAAGATGAAAAACCCTTCTGCCTCTGCAAACTCAACGACAGTAGTTCCACGCTGGTTTCTGTTGCCGTGACCGAATTTACCTACTGAAGTTTCATTCTGTTGCCGTTGCCCTATTTTTGCATTGAAATCTCCCATAATTATTTTCAAGTGCTGCTTACCTTTATTATTTAGATGACAAATTTCCTCATAAAATTCTTCAATTTCTTCTTCAGGATGACTTGTGGTGGGTGCATAAGTTTGAATAATCTGAGCCTGGTATCTTTTCGAGAGTTGGATAACGAGTCGTGCAGCTCTGTCAGAGGAACTTTCAACTTCTACAACTTTATCCTTCAGTTTCTTGTTTATTATAAATCCAACACCACTAGTTCTGCCAGTATCTGTCCCACGATAGTAGAAGAGATGTCCACTTTTCAGTTCGATGAGATCTTCTCCTTTTCTCCTTACCTCACTTAGCCCCACGATGTCCCACTTGATCCTTTGTAGTTCCTCTTCCAATTCAAGAAGCCTTGAATCAGAAGATAGGGAGCGTCCGTTGTACGTAGCCAAGGTCAGCATCAGATGGCAGCCTAGTCCGGTCCTCCGGGGATTCTTAGCACCCTCTGCCTTCATGTCGCACTGGCCGCTGCCTTGGCCAGGTACATTCCAGCTGCCGGAGACTGAGGGCCAAGATTTAAGTTGTGGAATCATTTTGGAGGGGTTTGGCCATAACTCACCACGCTGGCCAAGCGGGTTGGTGAGTGTGGGATAGAATTTCCTCTAATCCCGATGGTATAGTTATACCGCTATTGGCGGTCGTCAGAGCCCCTTTAGTGGGAACAGGATGTACCACGAGAAGGCGGGGTTGACATTTGTCAAGGAGAGGCTGTGATGTTACGCATCACCTGACCTTACATCCCTATATATATATATATATATATATGCCTTAATGAAGTATATATATATATATATATATATATATATGAATATATATATATATATATATATATATATATATATATATATATATATATATTTAAGTTGTGGAGTCATTTTGGGGGTTTGGCCATAACTCACCACGCTGGCCAAGCGGGTTGGTGAGTGTGGGATAGCATTTCCTCTAATCCCGATGGTAATCTCCATTAATCTTTATCCCTTTGTTTTCCCAGCACAGCGACTGAAAAACACTCTCCAATGTGGCATTAAAGAGCTTCGGAGATATGGTGTCAACTTGTCTCACTCCCTTTCCAATTTTTATGTGTGTTGTATTTTCAAACAGCCGAATCTTTGCACTTGCATTTTCATAGATGTTATTAATAATATTAATGTATGCATCTTCAATACCGCAGGTTTTCAGAGCCATTGTAACTGCTGATGGTTTCACCGAATCAAAGGCTTTTTCATAATCGATAAAAGCCATGCACAATGGAAGTTCATATTCCCTCGCTCTTTCAATTAGTTCTCTCAGTACGTGGATATGATCTATTGTGCTGTAGCCACTCCTGAATCCAGCTTGTTCTCTCGATTGAGCCATGTCCAGTGTTACCTTCAAGCGGTGTGAAAGAACTTTAGTGAAGATTTTATAAACTACTGATAGGAGGCTGATAGGTCTGTAGTTTCCGAGATCCTCAATGTCACCTTTCTTATGTAGCAGGATCATTGTAGCGGTGTTCCAATCCCCAGGAATCTTTCCTTCATTAAGGCATCGAGTGAAAATTTGGGCGAGTACTGTTTCAATTTCTCCACTTGCTTCTTGTATGATGTCTACAGTAATTCCATCTTCTCCTGGAGCTTTTCCACGCTTCATGTTCTTGATTGCATGTGCAACTTCTGCTGGAAGGACTGGAGGAACTCTGGTACTGGTATCTTTCATGATGTCTGGAGTGCATGTATCATCCCTTTCATATAATTTGGAGTAGAAATCTTTCACTCTTGTCAAAATTTCGCCTCTATTTCTTGTTACAGAACCATCTTCTTTTCTCAGTGCCATAATCTGTTTTCTTCCCTTACTGAGATGTCCCTTTGCTATCTTTAGGCTTTGGTTGTTTTCAATTGCTTTCCTCACTAGTTCACAGTTGAATTTTCTTACGTCTTCAGTGATACTTTTTCTTACTGTCTTGCATAGCTCTATATATTCCACTTTGGAAGTCACATCTTTTTTAGTTGTCCTCATCTCTCTTCTTTTTTGCATCAACATTTTCGTTTTTCCTGATAATTTGTTTACATGCAACTTGTTCTTAGACCCAGCTAATTTTGTTGCTGTTTCCATAAGAGCTTTGGTTACTTTTCTGTTAACTTCAGAGATGTCCACTTCTTCCGATGTTAGGCCTTCTAAAGCAGAGAACCTGTTCTTCAGTTCCAACTTGAAGGTATTATGATGTTTTTTAAGGTTGGTTATGTCAATAGATTTTGTTTGTCTTATGAGCTTGCCACGTTCAAGTTTGGTGTTGAGGTGCATCTTACATCTCACCAATCTATGGTCACTACCTGTGTTGAACTTGTTTAGCACACTGCAGTCTTCTATGACGAATTTTTTGTTACACATAATAAAATCAATTTCACTTGTCGTCCCATTTGGATGTCTCCATGTCCATTTCCTGTGTGGCTTTTTCTTGAAGAAGGAGTTCAAGATGAAAAACCCTTCTGCCTCTGCAAACTCAACGAGAGTATTTCCACGCTGGTTTCTGTTGCCGTGACCGAATTTACCTACTGAAGTTTCATTCTGTTGCCGTTGCCCTATTTTTGCATTGAAATCTCCCATAATTATTTTCAAGTGCTGCTTACCTTTATTATTTAGATGACAAATTTCCTCATAAAATTCTTCAATTTCTTCTTCAGGATGACTTGTGGTGGGTGCATAAGTTTGAATAATCTGAGCCTGGTATCTTTTCGAGAGTTGGATAACAAGTCGTGCAGCTCTGTCAGAGAAACCTTCAACTTCTACAACTTTATCCTTCAGTTTCTTGTTTATTATAAATCCAACACCACTAGTTCTGCCAGTATCTGTCCCACGATAGTAGAAGAGATGTCCACTTTTCAGTTCGATGAGATCTTCTCCTTTTCTCCTTACCTCACTTAGCCCCACGATGTCCCACTTGATCCTTTGTAGTTCCTCTTCCAATTCAAGAAGCCTTGAATCAGAAGATAGGGAGCGTCCGTTGTACGTAGCCAAGGTCAGCATCAGATGGCAGCCTAGTCCGGTCCTCCGGGGATTCTTAGCACCCTCTGCCTTCATGTCGCACTGGCCGCTGCCTTGGCCAGGTACATTCCAGCTGCCGGAGACTGAGGGCCAAGATTTAAGTTGTGGAATCATTTTGGACGGGCTAAGTGAGGTAAGGAGAAAAGGAGAAGATCTCATTGAACTGAAAAGTGGACATCTCTTCTACTATCGTGGGACAGATACTGGCAGAACTAGTGGTGTTGGATTTATAATAAACAAGAAACTGAAGGATAAAGTGGTAGAAGTTGAAAGTTCCTCTGACAGAGCTGCACGACTCGTTATCCAACTCTCGAGAAGATACCAGGCTCAGATTATTCAAACTTATGCACCCACCACAAGTCATGCTGAAGAAGAAATTGAAGAATTTTATGAGGAAATTCGTGATCTAAATAATAAAGGTAAGCAGCACTTGAAGATAATTATGGGAGATTTCAATGCAAAAATAGGGCAACGGCAACAGAATGAAACTTCAGTAGGTAAATTCGGTCATGGCAACAGAAACCAGCGTGGAAATAATCTCGTAGAGTTTGCAGAGGCAGAAGGGTTTTTCATCTTGAACTCCTTTTTCAAGAAAAAGCCACACAGGAAATGGACATGGAGACATCCAAATGGGACGACAAGTGAAATTGATTTTATTATGTGTAACAAAAAATTCGTCATCGAAGACTGCAGTGTGCTAAACAAGTTCAACACAGGCAGTGACCATAGATTGGTGAGATGTAAGATGCACCTCAACACTAAACTCGAACGTAGCAAGCTCATAAGACAAACAAAATGTATTGACATAACCAACCTTTAAAAACACCATAATACCTTCAAATTGGAACTGAAGAACAGATTCTCTGCTTTAGAAGGCCTAACATCGGAAGAAGTGGATATTTCTGAAATTAACAGAAAAGTAACCAAAGCACTTATGGAAACAGCAACAAAATTAGCTGGGTGTAAGAACAAATTGCATGTGAACAAATTATCAGGAAAAACCAAAATGTTGATGCAAAAAAGAAGAGGGATGAGGACAACTAAAGAAGATGTGACTTCCAAAGTGGAATATATAGAGCTATGCAAGACAGTACGAAAAAGTATCACTGAAGACGTAAGGAAATTCAACTGTGAACTAGTAAGGAAAGCAATTGAAAACAACCAAAGCCTAAAGATAGCAAAGGGACATCTCAGTAAGGGGAAAAACAGATTATGGCACTGAAAAAGAAGATGGTTCTGTAACAAGAAATAGAGGCGAAATTTTGACAAGAGTGAAAGATTTCTACTCCAAATTATATGAAAGGGATGATACATGTACTCCAGACATCATGAAAGGTACCAGTACCAGAGTTCTTCCAGTCCTTCCAGCAGAAGTTGCACATGCAATCAAGAACATGAAGCGGGGAAAAGCTCCAGGAGAAGATGGAATTACTGTAGACATCATACAAGAAGCAAGTGGAGAAATCGAAACAGTACTCGCCCAAATTTTCACTCGATGCCTTAATGAAGGGAAAATTCCTGAGGATTGGAACAACGCTACAATGATCTTGCTACATAAAAAAGGTGACATTGAGGATCTCAGGAACTACAGACCTATCAGCCTCCTATCAGTGGTTTATAAAATCTTCACTAAAGTTATTTCACACCGCTTGAAGGGGACACTGGACATGGCTCAACCGAGAGAACAAGCTGGATTCAGGAGTGGCTACAGCACAATAGATCATATCCACGTACTGAGAGAACTAATTGAAAGAGCGAGGGAATATGAGCTTCCATTGTGCATGGCTTTTATCGATTATGAAAAAGCCTTTGATTCGGTGAAACCATCAGCAGTTGCAATGGCTCTGAAATCCTGCGGTATTGAAGATGCATACATTAATATTATTAATAACATCTATGAAAATGCAAGTGCAAAGATTCGGCTGTTTGAAAATACAACACACATAAAAATTGGAAAAGGAGTGAGACAAGGTGACACCATATCTCCGAAGCTCTTTAATGCCACATTGGAAAATGTCTTTCAATCACTGAACTGGGAAAACAAAGGGATAAAGATTAATGGAGATTATCTAACCCACCTTCGTTTTGCTGATGACATAGTCATTTTTGCAACTACCCCATCAGAGCTACAGAGTATGATCCAGGAACTTGCTGACAAGAGTAAAGAAGTGGGATTAAAAATGAACTTTCAGAAGACAAAAGTGATGTACAATGCTTTTACAAGAAATGAAGATTTATCGATTGATGGAGAAAAGCTGGAGATAACAGACACGTACGTTTATCTTGGACAGCAGATATCAAGTGAGGGTCACATTGGTGAAGAAATTAATCGGCGTACAAAACTTGCCTGGAGAGCATTTGGAAGAAACAGCATAATTTTCAAGAGCAATATGCCATTATGTCTTAAAAGAAAAGTTTTTGATAAATGCATCCTTCCAGTGCTTACGTATGGTGCAGAGACGTGGACCTTAGCTAAAAGAGACATACAAAGGCTGCAGACAACTCAAAGAGGCATGGAGAGGTGCATGCTTGGTGTAACCAGGAGAGATAAGAAGAGGAACACGTGGATCCGAAAAATGACAAGAGTGGAAGACATCATGATCAGAGTTAAATCCCTGAAATGGCAATGGGCTGGACATACTGCCAGAAGAACAGACCATCGATGGACAGCCGAAATTTCAGATTGGATTCCAAGGGACAGGAAAAGACCCAGAAGAAGACCACATGGAAGATGGGTGGATGAAATTCGAAAGTATGCGGGAGTGACATGGAGGAGACTGGCACAAGACAGACCGTTGTGGAGGAAACTTGGGGAGACCTTCGTCCAGCAGTGGATTGATAATGGTTGACAATGATGATGATGATATATATATTATAACGAAGTAAATTTCTCCGTCATTTTTATCCGCGCCAGGATTAGAACCCGGATCCCCTCATTCCGGAATAAGTTGCTCTACCAATTGAGCTACGAGGACGTTTTATTCTGATTCCTATCTGCCTTTATGTCGTGTGCGTCCTTCTAGCAGGTACGTCACATCTCCTGGTACGTTACATCATCTCCCCCTTATTTTTTTTATTTTTATTTTTTTTTGAAGTGCTGGAGAAGGGATTCTCTTATTTTTCCTATCTCGCGGTGTGGAAATAACATCACACCGTTGCGAGATTTTGAACGGTCGGGTCATCCGGATAGTTCGGGCGCCATTATAACGAAGTAAATTTCTCCGTCATTTTTATCCGCGTTAGGATTCGAACCCGGGTCCCCTCATTTCGGAATAAGTTGCTCTACCAATTGAGCTACGCGGACGTTTTATTCTGATTCCTATCTGCCTTTATGTCGTGTGCGTCCTTCTGGCAGGTACGTCACATCTCCTGGTACGTTACAATATATATAGACAGTACGAAAAAATATAACTGAAGGCATAAGGAAATTTAACTGTGAACTAGTGAGGAAAGCAATTGAAAACAACCAAAGCCTAAAGATAGCAAAGGGACATCTCAGTAAGGGAAGAAAACAGATTATGGCACTGAGAAAAGAAGATGGTTCTGCAACAAGAAATAGAGGCGAAATTTTGACAAGAGTGAAAGATTTCTACTCCAAATTATATGAAAGGGATGATACATGTACTCCAGACATCATGAAAGGTACCAGTACGAGAGTTCTTCCAGTCCTCCCAGCAGAAGTTGCACATGCAATCAAGAACATGAAGCGGGGAAAAGCTCCAGGAGAAGATGGAATTACTGTAGACATCATACAAGAAGCAAGTGGAGAAATCGAAATAATACTCGCCCAAAATTTCACTCGATGCCTTAATGAAGGGAAGATTCCTGAGGATTGGAACAACGCTACAATGATCCTGCTACATAAGAAAGGTGACATTGAGGATTTCGGAAACTACAGACCTATCAGCCTCCTATCAGTAGTTTATAAAATCTTCACTAAAGTTCTTTCACACCGCTTGAAGGTAACACTGGACATGGCTCAACCGAGAGAACAAGCTGGATTCAGGAGTGGCTACAGCACAATAGATCATATCCACGTACTGAGAGAACTAATTGAAAGAGCGAGGGAATATGAACTTCCATTGTGCATGGCTTTTATTGATTATGAAAAAGCCTTTGATTCGGTGAAACCATCAGCAGTTACAATGGCTCTGATATCCTGCGGTATTGAAGATGCATGCATTAATATTATTAATAACATCTAGGGAAATGCAAGTGCAAAGATTCTGCTGTTCGAAAATACAACACACATAAAATTTGGAAAGGGAGTGAGACAAGGTGACACCATATCTCTGAAGCTCTTTAATGCCACATTGGAAAATGTCTTTCAAACACTGAACTGGGAAAACAAAGGGATAAAGGTTAATGGAGATTATCTAACTCACCTTCGTTTTGCTGATGACGTGGTCATTTTTGCAACTACCCCATCAGAGCTGCAGAGTATGATCCAGGAACTTGCTGACAAGAGTAAAGAAGTGGGATTAAACATGAACTTTCAGAAGACAAAAGTGATGTTCAATGCTTTTACCAGAAATGAAGATTTATCGATTGATGGAGAAAAGCTGGAGATAACAGGCACGTACGTTTATCTTGGACAGCAGATATCAAGTGAGGGCCACATTGGTGAAGAAATTAATCGGCGTACAAAACTTGCCTGGAGAGCATTTGGAAGAAACAGCATAATTTTCAAGAGCAATATGCCATTATGTCTTAAAAGAAAAGTGTTTGATCAATGCATCCTTCCAGTGCTTACGTATGGTGCAGAGACGTGGACCTTAGCTAAAAGAGACATACAAAGGCTGCAGACAACTCAAAGAAGCATGGAGAGGTGCATGCTTGGTGTAACCAGGAGAGATAAGAAGAGGAACTCGTGGATTCGAAAAATGACAAGAGTGGAAGACGTCATGATCAGAGTTAAATCCCTGAAATGGCGATGGGCTGGACATACTGCCAGAAGGACAGATCATCGATGGACAGCAGAAATTTTAGATTGGATTTCAAGGGACAGGAAAAGACCCAGAAGAAGACCTCATGGGATATGGGTGGATGAAATTCGAAAGTATGCAGGTGTGACATGGAGGAGACTGGCACAAGACAGACCGTTGTGGAGGAAACTTGGGGAGACCTTCGTCCAGCAGTGGATTGATAATGGTTGACAATGATGATGATGATGATATTAAATCAATAAATAGTAATAAGCTCAATATTACAAAACCCCTCCAGTCGCGCAATGCTGCAGGAACTGGGAAAGGAATATATATATGAAAAACTTCATGTCAACTATAAATCACAACACCATGAACACACAAAACAAGGAGAGAACCCTCTAAACAACCCAAAAGCAAACCACAGAACCACATAACAAGCAAAAGGAAACTTCAAACTTCAAAGAACCGCAGTAAAATGTATACAAAAACAAAACGTAGTCAGCAATCAGTTACCACTCTTCAGGGAAAGACATCACCGACCACTGACCACACTTCGGGGAAAGACATTACCGATCACTGACCACTCTTCCGGGAAAGACATCACCGATCACTGACCACTCTTCCGGGAAAGACATCACCGATCACTGACCGCTCTTCAGGGAAAGACATCACCGATCACTGACCACACTGACCACTCTTCAGGGAAAGACATTACCGATCACTGACCACACTGACCACTCTTCGAGGAAAGACATCATCGATCACTGACCACTCTTCAGGGAAAGACATCACCGATCACTGACCACTCTACAAGGAAAGACATCACCGATCTTTGACCACTCTTCAAGAACAGACATTACCGATCACTGAACACACTGACCACTCTTCAGGGAAAAACATCACCAATCACTGGCCACACTGACCACTCTTCAGGAAAAAACATCACCAATCACTGACCACTCTTCAGGTAAAGACTACCGATCACTGACCACTCTTCAGGGAAAGACATCACCGATCACTGACCACTCTTTAGGGAAAGACATCACCGATCACTGACCACTCTTTAGGGAAAGACATCACCGATCACTGACCACTCTTCAGTTAAAGACATCACCGATCACTGACGCTCTTCAGGGAAAGACATCACCGATCACTGACCACTCTTCAGGGAAAGACATCACCGATCACTGACGCTCTTCAGGAAAAGACATCACCGATCACTGACCACTCTTCAGGGAAAGACATCACCGATCACTGACGCTCTTCAGGGAAAGACATCAGTGATCACTGACCACTCTTCAGGGAAGACATCACCGATCACTGACCACTCTTCAGGAAAAGACATCACCGATTACTGACCACTCTTCAGGGAAAGACATTACCGATCACTGACCACACTGACCACTCTTCAGGGAAAGACTTTACCGATCACTGACGCTCTTCAGGGAAAGACATCACCGATCACTGACCACTCTTCAGGGAAAGACATCACCGATCACTGACCACACCCAGTCAGGTTTCATGTGGGCGAACGAAAATCTTAGCCAAAAGTAAAGATTAGTATAAATTTAGAAGTAATTTAGAAATAAATTCGGTTCACCCAGTCTTCCCTACCTGACTTGGAATAACAAATTAAACAACACTTACCAAAGCTTCAATGACAGTCGGAAGATGTAAAAAATCAAAAGGATAAACAACTCAAACACCCAACCAACTGAACAACCCAGCAAACCCTAATTATTTACAATGGCAACTCAAACACCCAACCAACTGAACAACCTAGCAAACTCTAAATATGTACAGTGGCGACACCTAGTTTGTATAATATAATACTCAGCAATGATGTAAGCAATATGTAGTTACATTTCCGGGGCGACTCGGAAAAAATGAGTTTTTCTATGTAGCCCGAAAATAATATTAGCAGATAGAGGAGAGAGGCGTAGTATTGATTATATTACATAATCTAATATTATGGGAATAATTTTGATTAAAAGTGTTTAAAAGGTTTCTAAAATGAAATACACAGAAATCATATGTATAATTAAGTATTCTTAATACATACAGAAAAAGCAATTTAAGCTGTTTAGTTATATTTGAAATATTATTGCAAATCCTAGTAATTCTTAAAAACTGAAAAATAATACTACTTCTATGAATACTAATAGAAAGATTAGAAAACCAATTACTCATAAAAATAGCAGTAAAATTAAGACAAACTATTTTATCGTAGACATCAGGAACAATACCAAACTGATCTGAATGAAAAGCTAAATCAAGAAAATATGAATAATAACCTGAATCTGCTTTATTGAAAATTAAATTTTTTGGGTAGATTCTCGCTGCGTTAAATATCAGATTATTTGAACTGAAAATAATCAAATCATCAACATATCTAAAAGGATAAGTATCAATAAGTGGGAAAAGAAATTCATAGAAATGTAGATATAATTTTGCCAAAACACAGGAGTAACATGTACCCATAGGCATGCCCTTAATTTGAATATATAAATTTCTACAATCATAAATATGGTTGTGCATGATACAAAAATTGCATAAGGTATTCCAAAATCCTTCTTCAACAAGCAAACAGTTTCTAAATTCAGCAAAATAATAATCTAGAATCTTTCTCAAGTTATCAAAGTCTATGGAAGTAAACAAATTGGTGAAGTCATAGGTTGTTACATCGAAATTGTCACCTTGCCTCAGAGCAATAAAATCCAACACCTATATATTATTTCCAATAATCCACGTGTTGGAAGAAATATTTTCATAAATAATATTAAGTAGTCCATGGAAAATAATACCAGTTTGCTTGTTATAACTTCTTATTCTACAAGTGATGAAACGAAAACCGATAGGACTTTTATGAATTTTGGAGTTGCAAAAACATATGGGAATACCAATCGAAATTTCTTAATATTTAAAAATTAATTAAAGGCAATCAATTTTTTTCTTTAATACAGAAACATCAAGTCCAGTTATGAGTTTATATGCAGTGCCACATTTTTTATTCATTTTGAATGTGGTTCTTTGAAGTTTGAAGTTTCCTTTTGCTTGTTATCTGGTTCTGTGGTTTGCTTTTGAGTTGTTTAGAGGGTTCTTTCCTTGTTGTTTTGTGTGTTCATGGTGTTGTGATTTGGAGTTGGCATGAAGTTTTTCATATATACACTATCTACCAACAAGTATTTCGACACCTGTGATAGCAAAGGAAAACGAAGTTTATTCACCTTCAATAGTTGGTGGAGCCTCCGCGAGCGGCGATCACAGCTGCGACCCTCCGGGGCATACTCTCAACCAGGCGTTGTACGACGTCTAGCGGTATTTTCTTCCACTCGGCTTGGAGAAGACAGGTCAGTTCCTTCACCGATTTCGGACAGTGAGGGCACTCCTTAAGTCGATGCTCCAACTAGTCCCAGAGGTGCTCGATAGGGTAAAGGTCCGGGCTTTGCGCAGGCCAGTCCATTTGATTAACCCCATTGTCACCATACCAAGCCATGGTGGACCTCGCAACATGACAGGTGGCATTGTCATCCTGAAAGTAACATGGGTCCACCCCGTAAAACTGCCACAACGTAGGAACCTCATGGTCACTCAAAATGGTGTAGTAGGTCTCGGTGTTGAGTCTACCTGGAATTGCGCAGAAGGGTCCCGTGCCATACCAGGAGAAACACCTGCATAGCATAATTCCACCGCCGCCGAACTCCACAGTTGGTACAATACATTCCGGCAGGAGACGATCTCCAGGAAGACGCCAAACCGAGACCCTGCCATCCGAACGGTAGAGGGTGAAACTTGATTCGTCGCTCCAGAGAACCTGTTTCCATTGTTCAACGGTCCACTGTCGACGTTCTTTGCCCCACGTTAGCCGAAAAGCACTATTGGACTAGGTAATCAAAGGCTTGTGGGCGGCAGCACGTCCATGATAACCGAGCAGATGGGCTTCCTTACGGATGGTATTCACCGAAAGAACACTCCCGGATGCCTGTTGAAACTCCTCGCGGATGTGGCCCATTGACTTGGTGCGGTTCTTCCGAATTTCTCTGGCCAGCACCCTTGGTCTCTAACTCCCAGTTTTTTGGGTCTGCCGGGTCGGGGCACATTGCGACAATCACCTCTCATGTTCCACTTGCCAATCACGTATGCCACTGTCGACTTTGGGTAATTCAACTCGCTGGGTATGTCACGTATTGATCGACCATTTCTATGGTACCCGACGATTACACCTTTCTCGAAATCAGAGAGCTCCGAGCTGCGTGGCTTCTTGCATGCGACTGGTTGCGTTGTTGTTTCCCACACGATATTTAACGGCGGCGACCGTGACGTGTATCAGGACCGCAGATATAGTCGATTGCAGGGGTGTCCAATTACTTGTTGGTAGATAGTTCGGATACAATTCGAATACAATTCGGGAGCGATGGCACGGTGCATTGTCTTGTTGCAGGATGCGGTCTCCAGTGGGATGTTGAAGACGCACAAATGGGAGCATATGGTCGTCCAGGATATCCCGGTAACGTTGACCTGTGATGGACGATGTCACAAGTACCAGGGGTCCCATTTCAGTCCACGTAAACAGTCCCCAGAGGAGAATGCCTCCCCCAGCAGCTTGAAGAGTACCCTGCTGGCAAGAAGGATCCATCGCTTCATGTGGTTTGCGCCGTACTCGTATCCTACCATCCGCATGTACCAACGTGAATCTCGACTCCCCAGTTTAGGCAAAATTTTTCCACATGTCTAGGGTCCAGTAGCGATGTTATGTTCCCGCGCCCATGCTAATCTTTGCACCCTGTCATGTGCGGTCTGCAGCGGTACCCTCGTGGGACGATGTCTTCTGTACCCCATAGCGAGGAGATGGTTTTGGATGGTGTGGCTGCTTACAAGTTTTTGTTCACCAGCGTTAAATTGTCGAGTGATTTCTTGCACTGTGGTCCGTCTATTCGCTGTTACAATGTGAGCTAGCCGACGATGACCCCGCTCATCCATACGCTGTTGTCCACGGCAGTGGCCCTTGCAGGGATGGTTTTACCGGATTCGATGTACTCACGGTGCACCCGTGACACAGTGGCTCGTGATAATCCCAGTGTCTGCACGACTTCCGAGATGGAGGGACCCATTCGTCGGGCCCCGACAATTTGCCCACGATCAAATGCGCTTAGATCCTTCGTCCTACCCATACTGCGTCCGACTCTTACTGATTCCTGTCTCACCACTCCTTATATTGTCGGATCGCTGCATACGCCATGTCGTTTCCGTTTACAGGGCCGCCCACAGCGCCACATTTGCATAACGCCAGCAGTCTCTAATTCAATTGCTTTTCAGTGCATATATATAGAAACTTGACATACAACAAAAGAACAAATAACACCGACTAAAAATTAAACATAAAAACAAACTAAGAAGTGAAGATTAAAAACTCACCAATAAAAATATCAGCAAAGCCACGATTAATGAAAGCGCTACAGCAGCAGACCATATAGCTTGGCAAGACACACATTATTAATTCAAAAATCGGTTCCAAACTTGAGTATACTTTTAAACGTAGCACTAACCTATGATCAAGAAAACAAAAAATGAAAAGCATGGACCGTCTGCTTCAGGAAAGTACCAAACAATAATAAAAGCGACTTTTCTGATGACAATAATGAGCCGGAATCACCAAATGCCCAATGTCAGTGCTCTCTAAGTCGCAGTCGGAATACGAATGATACAGAATGAAGATAACAGAAAGCTATGACGACAAAAACAGTTTAGTACCAAAGCCAGATATGTTGCGGTCAAAAAAAAACAGCAATGCAATGAGAACCATGGAAACAAAATCAAGTGCACAACGAACACCACAGCGACTGCAAGAAACTAAGTATGAACTGCGTAAGTTTAATACGAAATGAGTTAGTAAAGGCTGGCTGTAAGTGATCCGCCATACAGCACTTGGGAGTCCCTAATAAGTTTTAACATTGTAGGATCAACAGTAAAATAAAGAGTGAAGGTATATATGATTATGTCTATTAAACCGAGAAACTGATAGGAATTAAGAAAAATATTTGTAAATGAAACGGATAGGTAGTTGATTGTTTTTCAAGAGGTTTAATAGAATTTTTAGGTTTTTGAACAATGACTCATAGTTGTTACATATCCTGTGAATACGGATCAACTGAGAAATAATAATATTCCGATGCTATGAAATAGAAACACTTAAGGTCCATTGCGCATAATACTTGATCTGGAAACTAAAAGTTCGCCGTTTATCGTACATATCGATAACCATCTGACTATTGTTCCGTAAGCAAATGTCTAGGTCTAAATAATGGACATGACCATTTTGTGCTGAAGTTTTTTCCAAAATGAGTTCCACTGAGTAAATAGTCTTTGCCATAGAATCGAAGGACGTATAGTTGAACACTATCACATCATCAACATAGCGGAAGATGGTACCTATATCTTCTGTAGTGTTAGTTACAAATTCTTCTTCCCTCAGATGTAGAAACAGATTAGCAATAGTGCTGGAGAATGTGCAACCCATGGGCACCCCGGTGATCTGTCGGTATACTTTGTTACCTATACCAATGAAGTTATTATTTAGACAAAAGTCGGTTAAATTATTCCAGGTCCGTGCATCTACTTTCAATGCCGATCCAAATTTTTCATATAAAGTATGACAGGCTGTAATCAGCCCTAAAGTGGGAATAGACGTGAACAAATCTCGGAAATCAAAGGTTTGTATACTCCATATATTATTCGTATTATTCACATAGTCCAAAACTTTAAAGTTATTATCTATAATCCAAGTGTTGTTGAGTCGACCATAAATTGTTTTTAAATTTTTTTCGAAGAGTTGCCCTGCATGTTTATTGTAGCAACCACGTGCGCTAGTAATGTAACGGAAGGAAGTCGGTTCTTTATGAAATTTTGGAATAATATAAATCAATAGGAAGCGAGTATTGAAGTTCTTAATTTTCAATCTCTTTGTAAGTGCTATAAGTCTTTTTATTATGATAGGTTTATCAGTAGACTACAGTACGAAGGAACTGCTATTGTTCTATTCTTTATTGAGCGTGTCTACATAGAGTTTTTTGCACCATATTGCGTAATTGTTATTAGCCTTACCTACAGGCGTAATTACAAAGTTACCCTTCAATTCCCTTATTTAGTCCAAGATTTTCAAAAAGATTTTTCGGTTTCCAGTGATTCGTTTTTTCAAAAATTGTCTTTTGAACTCTAAATATACCTCCCTTATCCATTGGAGGATGGCTTGGTATGATATATTGAAACGACCCGACATTTTCAAAGCCTATTGTACCAGGTCTAGTTTAAACATTTCTAGACATTTTCAATGTGAACGTCCTCCGGATAGTCTGTACTTAGTACCCATGTGCATTATTTCGCGGAAATTTCTTCCTGAAATTATGTTAACGTCACCTGTCAAGACGTGACCATGATAGCTGCCTATATAATCTTTATATTGTTCTTTATCACATTGACACCATTCTTGTGTTATTTTTTTTGGCAAGCAATCAAATTCATTAGCTGTTTGGTTATAATTATAAATCAGTCGTCCCATAGGTGTACAATAGCAAAAACAAACCTTTACTTGGACAGTGTCCTTTAAAGGGAAGAAAATTTGATTCCTATTAAATAGTTCCGCAAATTTTATACCATCGAAAAATTTATCTGTGAAGCTGACGCTGCAGTAGCTTTTGGTAAGATCCGTAGCGGTCCTATCACCCTTATATGTGACAAGTTTGTAGTTGATCAAATCACCGACAAGATCACATATATGTTGATTACTATAAGTAAAGTCATCATGATAGGTTTTTAGTCCTTTGAGTTTGCCTTTATTAAGTGCAAATATCCTCTTTCTACATAGTTTAGGAAGATTTTCAAATTGAGCATTTAGTTCCCTCAATAGTTTTTCAAAATCACATTTTTGACTCAGCTGCTTACCATTTCCCCTGTGTCCCCGTCTTCCATGGTATGTTGAATCCAGAAATGGTCTATGTTGAAAATTTTGATAGATGTTAAATTCTGAAGCGACAGAACTAATTTTGGTGCCATTAAAAAGATCGTTTAACCCATAAGGGTATAATGTATGGAATTGCAACATACAAAGTGATTCGAGGTGAAGTCTCTTGTCCAGATCTGATTCAATGAACAGGATTTTAATTTCTATTTCTTTAAAATCATATTGTTGAAAATGACGAAGTTCAGTGTCGTTGTCATGTTTATATAAGTAAATGTCTGAACGATGTCCATTTATGCGTATATGTAATGGGTTGCTGGATTGTCCTATATATTGAAATCTACTTCGTAGGCAAGTAATCTTATAAAATGTGTTGACAGTTGTACAAAATATTGAAAGGTTTGTGGTGTCGATATGCATGGGATCTATAGCAGGACAGGTCAAACATCGTTTGTCACCGCATTTCGAGAATTTTAACAAGGGCAACTGAATTAAACCTTCAACATTCAAATGAACAGTTTTTTGTATTTTTGCGAAATATTATTCAAAGAAACTAAATTAAAAGCGGTCTCCGAATGAGACTCTAATGGAGCCCGCAGTGAAGACGAGGCCAAGTCCCCCTCTGCGTCAGGGACATGGTCCGGACACGGTAACTCATTTTTCGAATTGGCAGTCCGTGTCATGCTACCAAACGCGGTCCTTGATGAACCGCGTGACGACCGAGGCGGTATGTAAGTAGAACCTGATCTGAGTTTCGTATTCATACTAACTCATTTCGTTCTATGATATGTATCTTTGTAATCTTCTCTGTTTGGCAGCTTTGCGCTGACAGGTCGCTATTATTTATTTTGATGTTTTCACTTATTGCTTTGGAGTTTCATTCCAATACTACTGTTCTTCAGGTTCAGTTGTGGCTCATTAAGTATAGTATCATTCACGTTATGTTTCTGCTTTAGCATAATGTTAGTTCCTCTGTGTTTTCTTTGCCATTATTGATATTTTCTTGAGGTTTTTTTATTACTACATTACGATGTCACAATTATATGAATATGAAACTCAGATCAGGTTCTACTTACATACCGCCTCGGTCGTCGCGCGGTTCATCAAATACCGCGTTTGGTAGCATGACACGGACTGCCAATTCGAAAAATGAGTTACCATGTCCCTGAGGCAGAGGGGGACTTGGCCTCGTCTTCACTACGGTCTTCATTAGAATCTCATTCGGAGACCGCTTTTAATTTAGTTTCTTTGAATAATATTTCGCAAAAATACAAAAAACTGTTCATTTGAATGTTGAAGGTTTAATTCAGTTGCCCTTGTTAAAATTCTCGAAATGCGGTGACAAACGATGTTTGACCTGTCCTGCTATAGATCCCGTGCATATCGACATCACAAACCTTTCAATATTTTGTAAAACTGTCAACACATTTTATAGGATTATTTGCCTACGAAGTAGATTTCAATATATAGGACAATCCAGCAACCCATTACATATAAGCATAAATGGACATCGTTCAGACATTTACTTATATAAACATGACAACGACCCTGAACTTCGTCATTTTCAACAATATGATTTTAAAGAAATAGAAATTAGAATCCTGTTCATTGAATCAGATCTGGACAAGAGACTTCACCTCGAATCACTTTGTATGTTGCAATTCCATACATTATACCCTTATCGGTTAAACGATCTTTTTAATGGCACCAAAATTAGTTCTGTCGCTTCAGAATTTAACATCTATCAAAATTTTCAACATAGACCATTTCTGGATTCAACATACCATGGAAGACGGGGACACAGGGGAAATGGTAAGCAGCTGAGTCAAAAATGTGATTTTGAAAAACTATTGAGGGAACTAAATGCTCAATTTGAAAATCTTCCTAAACTATGTAGAAAGAGGATATTTGCACTTAATAAAGGATAACTCAAAGGACTAAAAACCTATCATGATGACTTTACTTATAGTAATCAACATATATGTGATCTTGTCGGTGATTTGATCAACTACAAACTTGTCACAAATAAGGGTGATAGGACCGCTACGGATCTTACCAAAAGCTACTGCAGCGTCAGCTTCACAGATAAATTTTTCGATCATATAAGATTTGCGGAACTATTTAATAAGAATCAAATTTTCTTCCCTTTAAAGGACACTGTCCAAGTAAAGGTTTGTTTTTGCTATTGTACACCTATGGGACGACTGATTTATAATTATAACCAAACAGCTAATGAATTTGATTGCTTGCCAGAAAAAATAACACAAGAATGGTGTCAATGTGATAAAGAACAATATAAAGATTATATAGGTGACGTTAACATAGTTTCAGGAAGAAATTTACGCGAAATAATGCACATGGGTACTAAGTACAGACTATCCTGAGGACGTTCACATTGAAAATGCCTAGAAATGTTTAAACTAGACCTGGTACAATATGCTTTGAAAATGTCGGGTCGTTTCAATATACCATACCAAGCCTTCCTCCAATTTATAGGGGGTGGGGGTATATTTAGAGTTCAAAGGACACATTGTGAAAAAACGAATCACTGGAAACCGAAAAATCTTTTTGGAAATCTTGGACCAAATAAGGGAATCGAAGGGTAACTTTGTAATTACGCCTGTAGATAAGGCTAATAACAATTACGCAATATGGTGCAAAAACTCTATGTAGACGCGCTCAATAAAGAATTGAACAATAACAGTTCCTTCGTACTGGAGTCTACTGATAAACCTGTCATAATAAAAAGACTTAGAGCACTTCCAAAAGAGATTGAAAATTAAGAACTTCAATACTCGCTTCCCATTGATTTATATTATTCCAAAATTTCATAAAGAACCGACTTCCTTCCGTTACATTACTAGAGCACGTGGTTGTTACAATGAACATGCAGGACAACTCATCGAAAAAATTTTAAAAACAATTTATGGTCGACTCAACAACACTTGGATTATAGATAATAACGTTAAAGTTTTGGACTATGTGAATAATACGAATAATATATGGAGTATACAAACCTTTGATATCCGAGATTTGTTCACGTCTATTCCCACTTTAGGGCTGATTACAGCCTGTCATACTTTATATGAAAAATTTGGATCGGCATTGAAAGTAGATGCACGGACCTGGAATAATTTAACCGACTTTTGTCTAAATAATAACTTCATTGGTATAGGTAACAAAGTATACCGACAGATCACCGGGGTGCCCATGGGTTGCACATTCTCCAGCACTATTGCTAATCTGTTTCTACATCTGAGGGAAGAAGAATTTGTAACTAACACTACAGAAGATATAGGTACCATCTTCCGCTATGTTGATGATGTGATAGTGTTCAACTATACGTCCTTCGATTCTATGGCAAAGACTATTTACTCAGTGGAACTCATTTTGGAAAAAACTTCAGCACAAAATGGTCATGTCCATTATTTAGACCTAGACATTTGCTTACGGAACAATAGTCAGATGGTTATCGATATGTACGATAAACGGCGAACTTTTAGTTTCCAGATCAAGTATTATGCGCAATGGACCTTAAGTGTTTCTATTTCATAGCATCGGAATATTATTATTTCTCAGTTGATCCGTATTCACAGGATATGTAACAACTATGAGTCATTGTTCAAAAACCTAAAAATTCTATTAAACCTCTTGAAAAACAATCAACTACCTATCCGTTTCATTTACAAATATTTTTCTTAATTCCTATCAGTTTCTCGGTTTAATAGACATAATCATATATACCTTCACTCTTTATTTTACTGTTGATCCTATAATGTTAAAACTTATTAGGGACTCCCAAATGCTGTATGGCGGATCACTTACAGCCAGCCTTTACTAACTCATTTCGTATTAAACTTACGCAGTTCATACTTAGTTTTTGCAGTCGCTGTGGTGTTCGTTGTGCACTTGATTTTGTTTCCATGGTTCTCATTGCATTGCTGTTTTTTTTTTTTTTGACCGCAACATATCTGGCTTTGGCACTAAACTGTTTTTGTCGTCATAGCTTTCTGTTATCTTCATTCTGTATCATTCGTATTCCGACTGCGACTTAGAGAGCACTGACATTGGGCATTTGGTGATTCCGGCTCTTATTGTCATCAGAAAAATCGCTTTTATTATATTTCGGTGCTTCCCTGAAGCAGACGGTCCGTGCTTTTCATTTTTTTGTTTTCTTGACCATAGGTTAGAGCTACGTTTAAAAGTGTACTCAAGTTTGGAACCTATTTTTGAATTAATAATATATATATATATATAAAACATTTGAATTTAAAACGAAAGTTGCAAAATAACCTGAAGATCAAAACGCGCAACGCAGCAGTTATGAAAATTCAGAATTCACATTCTAATAAGAAGAGACCTAAGCAAAAAAAAAATATATTTTTGACTCATACCAAGTACAACATAGAAAAGGTTATGTATCTACCGGTGTGAGTAAAAGGAGAAAAGATAAAAAATAAAATAAAACAACTGAATGTAGAAAGTGTCGAGAATACTGAGCCTTGGCTTTATCAAGGACCAGCAAAAACTCTGCATTTTCTCACTTCCACAAAGACCTAGTTGGAAATGGGTTTCTGCAAAGCCATAGATGCAAGTAATAAGCACACCAAAAGTTGTTTTAAAAAATATATATATTTCATGACCTCCGCAGAGTTGTATGACCTAGCTTTAGTTAACAATTTAGCTTGCATCCATAACTTTCATGGCCAGACCAATGCTCTTCATCTTTTACTATTAAACAGAAAGAAGAAGATTAAAGATAACTCAAGTTGTGAGAGTGACATAATAATTAGAAATGATGTTCAGCTATAACGAAATGCCAAGTTCGCCTGAAAGAGAATTAAACCTGAATAGCAATGCAAAAGTATTCCAAATTCTTACATTGCAATTAAAAAAGGAAATATTAATTATTTAAACTCAGATTTTTGAAAGAAAACTTGATTCTAAAACCCCCTACTCCACAACTTCTGACAACACAAAAACGAGAATAAACTAAAGACAATAATTAACTAAAGAAATGCTTTGTGAAAGTTATATGACATAAACAATTAGTTGCAATATGTACAAAGTATTTCAGCAGTGCTTTAAGTGCATAATTAAGTAGTTATTAAGAACTTAACTACTTTGAAAATACAGCGCAATGTAAAGGAACTATGCTTGGCCAGCTGCTGGGCCTAAGTTTCCTAAAAACGCGCAAAGTTACAAAGAAAAGAAAGAGTTAAAACCCGCAAAAAAGTTAATAGACTAGCCAGTGCCTAAATGCTAAAAAGCAAAAAACAACAGAGAAAAAAAGTACAAGAAGTTCAAACATTGAACTTATAAAACCTAAACCCAAAGACAATGAAGAGAGCTTACCTCTGATGCAACTAAACTTTCTCCACACAAGAGGAAACATGGCTGACCTGTTCCCCAAACGTCCAAACACATCTGCCACTTCCTAGTCGCTGGGGGGCAGTGTGGGTGGGGCTGATGGCCTCCTCATACTGAAAGAAACCAACTCGCGGAGATTTTAACCAGAGAAAAAAATATATATACTTAAGACTGTGGCCCTGTATGATAATCAGAAAGAGCAGAATTAACTCTCCAGAATACATGAGAAATATTGTAAAATACACAAGTGGTGTATTTAATAATCTTTGCATGTATTAAATCACCTTAGTGAGCTTCTATAGATTATTCAGAATCTTATTAATTTTAATGTTAGTTTTACTATTTTTAGTATAGCTATTCTAGTGAGTGAATAACTAGTTTTCTTTTTTATTTGTTTTTATTTTCTTTTATAAACAGATTTTTAAGCTTTTTTTGTGATTTTTTCTATATTATTTAATTTTTTATTTTAATAGGACCTTCATATCCATAGCACTAAGGTTCCTTTTAGTAGTTAATAGGCATCCTCTAGCCAACTTCCTTACGGCTTTGATTGGTCGGAATCATATTATTAACTGTGTAGAAAATTAAAGCAGATCTGCCAACCTTACTCTATTATTCAGAATAATTTTTCTTAAAGTTCTTAGAAAATTTTTCTTAGAAGTTCTAGTTCTCTAGAAAACTGTGTAATAGTATATTAATGTGGTAATTGAAGTCCAAATTGTTGCTGCAGATTCTTGAAATTCTTAGGATCTGAGAAATTAGTACATTCTCAATTACTTTGGTTGATATGTTATTATTCCAGTGTAGATATTTAATTACTTTGAAAGGAAAACCGTCTTTAAGACATCTTCAAAAGCAAGATCTATTTTCTTTTGATGACTCCTTAGCCCGTAAGTTATTCTACCAAGCAGTTAGAAAATCGCTTTAAGGCATTCTTCAAGAAGCTTAAAATTCCACAAACTAGAAGATATGAGCCTGAATTTCCATTTCTTTTTGCAACGGTTAAGTTTCATAAGGACCCTGTGAAGTTCAGGTTCATAGCTAGTGGAGTAAGGAGTCATAAAAAGAAAATAGATCTTGCTTTTGAAGATGTCTTAAAGAAGGTTTTGAAACACATTAGAAACTGTACTAATTTGATGTACAGAGATTTTTGGATAATTAATAATAATGCAGAAGTAATTTCCACTATATTCAAAGTAAGTCTCTTAGATATTAATAGTTATGATTTTGAGAACCTATATACTAATCGGCCTCTATCAGATATAATCACTACCTTTAAAGAACTGTATGCAGAATTTAAACTTAACCAATTTGTTAATGTAGGAGCCAGGAACTCTTATCTCAATTGCTGCATAAAAAATAACCATATCTTATATAATAATACTCTCTTTAAGCAAGTGAACGGTATACCCATGGGAACATCAACCTCCACGAGTGTTGCTAATCTATTCCTGTTCTTTAAGGAATATAAATTCATTAAAAATCACTCCACCTGCTCAGATAACTACCTTTACACATTTAGATATATTGATGATCTGCTGTGTATCAATAATTCAGAGGTTATAGAGAGTGATTTTGATAATATCTATCCTAGCTCTCTTAACTTATGTAAAACCAACCGCAGTAATCAGGAACTTGAGTTCCTAGACTTAAGCATTAAGCTCAACAGAGGTAACCCATCTATTAGCCTCTTTGATAAAAGAGTTAATTTTCCTTTCAAAGTAATTAAATATCTACACTGGAATAATAACATATAACCAAAGTAATTGAGAATGTACTAATTTCTCAGGTCCTAAGAATTTCAAGAATCTGCAGCAACAATTTGGACTTCAATTACCACATTAATATACTATTACACAGTTTTCTAGAGAACGAAATTCCTTCTTCTTTCATCAAAAGAACTTTAAGAAAAATTATTCTGAATAATAGAGTAAGGTTGGCAGATCTGCTTTAATTTTCTGCACAGTTAATAATATGATTCTGACCAATCAAAGCCATTTGGAAGTTGGCTAGAGGATGCCTATTAACTACTAAAAGGAACCTTAGTGCTACGGATATGAAGGTCCTATTAAAATAAAAAATTAAATAATATAGAAAAAATCACCAAAAAAGCTTAAAAATCTGTTTTTAAAAGAAAATAAAAACAAAGAAAAAAGAAAACTAGTTATTCACTCACTAGAATAGCTATACTAAAAATAGTAAAACTAACATTAAAATTAATAAGATTCTGAATAATCTATAGAAGCTCACTAAGGTGATTTAGTACATGCAAAGATTATTAAATACACCACTTGTGTATTTTATAATATTTCTCATGTATTCTGGAGAGTTAATTCTGCTCTCTCTGATCTTACAGGTCCACAGTCTTAAGTATATATTTTTTCTCTGGTTAAAATCTCCGCGAGTTGGTTTCTTTCAGTGTGAGGAGGCCATCAGCCCCACCCACACTGCCCCCAGCGACTAGGGAGTGGCAGAGGTGTTTGGACGTTTGGGGAAAAGGTCAGCCATGTTTCCTCTTGTGTGGAGAATGTTTAGTTGCATAAGAGGTAAGCTCTCTTCATTGTCTTTGGGTTTAGGTTTTATAAGTTCAATGTTTGTACTTCTTGTACTTTTTTCTCTGTTGTTTTTTGCTTTTTAGCATTTAGGCACTGGCTAGTCTGTTAACTTTTTTGCGGGTTTTAACTCTTTCTTTCTTTGTAACTTTGCGCGTTTTTTAGGAAACTTAGGCCCAGCAGATGGCCAAGCATAGTTCCTTTACATTGCGCTGTATTTTCAAAGTAGTTAAGTTCTTAATAACTACTTAATTATGCACTTAAAGCTCTGCTGAAATGCTTTGTACATATTGCAACTAATTGTTTATGTCATATAACTTTCACAAAGCATTTCTTTAGTTAATTATTGTCTTTAATTTATTCTCGTTTTTGTGTTGTCAGAAGTTGTGGAGTAGGGGGTTTTAGAATCAAGTTTTCTTTCAAAAATCTGAGTTTTAAATAACTAATATTTCCTTTTTTAATTGCAATGTAAGAATTTGGAATACTTTTGCATTGCTATTCAGGTTTAAATTCTCTCTCAGGCGAACTTGGCATTTCGTTATAGCTGAACATCATTTCTAATTATTATGTCACTCTCACAACTTGAGTTCTCTTTAATCTTCTTCTTTCTGTTTAATAGTAAAAGATGAAGAGCATTGGTCGGGCCATGAAAGTTATGGATGCAAGCTAAATTGTTAACTAAAGCTAGGTCATACAACTCTGCGGAGGTCATGACATATATATATTTTTAAAACAACTTTTGGTGGGCTTATTACTTGCATCTATGGCTTTGCAGAAACCCATTTCCAACTAGGTCTTTGTGGAAGTGAGAAAATGCAGAGTTTTTGCTGGTCCTTGATAAAGCCAAGCCTCAGTATTCTCGACACTTTCTACATTCAGTTGCTTTATTTTATTTTTTATCTTTTCTCCTTTTACTCACACCGGTAGATACATAACCTTTTCTATGTTGTACTTGGTATGAGTCAAAAATATATATATTTTTTTGCTTAGGTCTGTTCTTAATAGAATATATATATATATATATATATATATATTCTATAAAGAAGATACCTAAGCAAAAAAATACATATATAATTTTGACTCACACCTAGTACAACATAGAAAAAGGTTATGTATCTACCTGTGTGATCAAAGGAAAAAGATAAAATAAAATAAAACAACTGAATGTAGAAGGTGTCGAGAATACTGAGCCTTGGCTTTATCAAGGACCAGCAAAAACTCTGCATTATCTCACTTCCACAAATACCTAGTTGGAAATGGGTTTCTGCAAGGCCATAGATGCAAGTAACATTCCCACCTAAAATAGTTTAAAAAATATATATATAAGTCATGTCCTCCTTAGAGTTGCATGACCTAGCACTAGTTAACAATTTCGCTTGCATCCATTAACCTTCTGGCCCGGACCCATACTCTTCATCTGTTACTATTAAACAGAGAGAAGAAGATTAAAGAGAACTCAAGCTGTGAGAGTGACATAATAATTAGAAATGATTTTCAGCCATAACGAAATTCCAAGTTCGTTTGAGAGAATTTAAACCTGAAAAACAATGCAAAAGAAATCCAAATTTTACATTGCAATTAAAAAAGGAAATGTTAATTTATAACGAACAGATTTTTGAAAGAAAACTTGAGTCTAAAACCCCTACTCTACAACTTATGACAACACGAAAACGAGAATAAGTTAAAGATAATAATTAACTAAAGAAAACTTTGTGAAAGTTATATACCTTAAACAGTTAGTTGCAATATGTACAAAGTATTTCAGCAGTGCTTTAAGTGCATAATTAATTAGTTATTAAGAACTTAACTACTTTGAAAAAAACAGCGCATAGACAGCGCATAGAAAAGGAACAAGCTAAGCCATCTTCTGTTCCTAGGTACCCCAAAAGACGCTCAAAGTTACAAAGAAAAGAAAGAGTTAAAACCCGCAAAAATGTTAACAGACAAACCAATGCCTAAAAGTTGAAAAGCTAAAAAACGACAGAGAAAAGGTACATGAAGTACAAACATTGAACTTATAAAACCTAGAACCCGAAA
Source organism: Macrothele yani (assembly GCA_039090855.1). Classification (NCBI taxonomy): domain Eukaryota; kingdom Metazoa; phylum Arthropoda; class Arachnida; order Araneae; family Macrothelidae; genus Macrothele; species Macrothele yani. The sequence continues at coordinate 117,934,468 of CM077004.1, read as the reverse complement.
ACAAGGAAGAGCTTACCTCTTGTGTTACAAAAACTTTTCTCCTCACAAGAGAAGAACATGGCTGACCTCTTCTGCCACTCCTAGACGCTGGGGCAGTGAGGGTGGGGCTGATGGCCTCCTCATACAGCAAGAAACCAACGCGCGGAGATTTTAACCAGAAAAAAAAAATATATAAACATAAGACTGTGGATCTGTATGATCAGAAAGAGCAGAATTAACTCTCCAGAATACATGAGAAATATTATAAAATACACGAGCAGTTTATTTAATAATCTTTGCATGTATTAAATCACCTTAGTGAGCTTCTATAGATTAATCAGAATCTTATTAATTTTAATGTTGGTTTTACTATTTTTAGTATAGCTATCCTAGTGATGAATAACTAGTTTTCTTTTTTATTTGTTTTTATTTTCTTTTATAAACGGATTTTTAAGGTTTTTTTTTATTTTGTTTATATTATTTAATTTTTTGTTTTAATAGGACCGTCATATCCATAGCACTAAGGTTCCTTTAGGTAGTTAATAGGCATCCTCTAGCCAACTTCCTTACGGCTTTGATTGGTCAGAATCATATTATTAACTGTGTAGAAAATTAAAGCAGATCTTGCCAACCTTACTCTATTATTCAGAATAATTTTTCTTAAAGTTCTTTTGATGAAAGAAGAAGGAATTTCGTTCTCTAGAAAACTTTCTAATAGTATATTAATGTGGTAATTGAAGTCCAAATTGTTGCTGCAAATTCTTGAAATTCTTAGGACCTGAGAAATTAGTACATTCTCAATTACTTTGGTTGAAATGTTATTATTCCAGTGTAGATATTTAATTACTTTGAAAGGAAAATTAACTCTTTTATCATAGAGGCTAATAGATGGGTTACCTCTGTTGAGCTTAATGCTTAAGTCTAGGAACTCAAGTTCCTGATTACTGTGGTTGGTTTTACATAAGTTAAGAGAGCTAGGATAGATATTATCAAAATCACTCTCTATAACTTCTGAATTATTGATACACAGCAGATCATCAATATATCTAAAAGTGTAAAGGTAGTTATCTGAGCAGGTGAGGGTGATTTTTAATGAATTTATATTCCTTAAAGAACAGGAATAGATTAGCGATATGCGTGGACGTTGATGTTCCCATTGGAATACCGTTCACTTGCTTATAGAGAGTATTATTATATAAGATATGGTTATTTATTATGCAGCAATTGAGATAAGAGTTCCAAGTTCCTACATCAACAAATTGGTTAAGTTTAAATTCTGCATACAGCTCTTTAAAGGTAGTGATTATATCTGATAGAGGCAGATTAGTATATAGGTTTTCAAAATCATAACTATTAATATCTAGGGGACAAACTTTGAGTATAGTAGAAATTACTTCTGCATTATTATTAATTATCCAAAAATCTCTGTACATCAAGTTAAAACAGTTTCTAATGTGTTTCAAAACCTTCTTTAAGACATCTTCAAAAGCAAGATCTATTTTCTTTTATGACTCCTTACTCCACTAGCTATGAACCTGAATTTCACAGGATCCTTATGAAACTTAACCGTTGCAAAAAGAAATGGAAATTCAGGCTCATATCTTCTAGTTTGTGGAATTTTAAGTTTCTTGAAGAATGCCTTAAACCGATTTTCTAACTGCTTGGTAGAATAACTTACGGGCTCGTATGTTACTCTATTATTGAGTTCCATAGTTAACAATTCAAAATAGAACTTCTTACAGATAATTGCAAAATTATTGCTAGCTTTATCCGTAGTGGTAAAAATAAATTGGTCTTGCAGTTTGGAGAGTGACCTTTTAGCTTCTCCAGAGAAAAAGAGATTTCTGTCGAAACAAAAGTCCAGACCTGCCAACTCACCGGTGAAGCTATTGATTATATTATATTTCCATTCTGCGAAGGCCTCAATAGGCTGATTGTACGTTAAACTGGTTTTTATGATGTATTTATTTACATCTTGAGTGAAGCTCTCAAGAATCCTTTCTTTGGAAATTGTGAAGGAAGGTCTGAATTTAGAGCCATACTCTAATAAATTCCTAAGCTTTTCATTTTCAACAAAACTCAAGTTTCCGGTGATAATATGGTTGTAATTCTTATCATACAATCAGCCTATTGAGGCCTTCGCAGAATGGAAATATAATATAATCAATAGCTTCACCGGTGAGTTGGCAGGTCTGGACTTTTGTTTCGACAGAAATCTCTTTTTCTCTGGAGAAGCTAAAGGTCACTCTCCAAACTGCAAGACCAATTTATTTTTACCACTACGGATAAAGCTAGCAATAATTTTGCAATTATCTGTAAGAAGTTCTATTTTGAATTGTTAACTATGGAACTCAATAATAGAGTAACATACGAGCCCGTAAGTTATTCTACCAAGCAGTTAGAAAATCGGTTTAAGGCATTCTTCAAGAAACTTAAAATTCCACAAACTAGAAGATATGAGCCTGAATTTCCATTTCTTTTTGCAACGGTTAAGTTTCATAAGGATCCTGTAGAAATTCAGGTTCATAGCTAGTGGAGTAAGGAGTCATAAAAAGAAAATAGATCTTGCTTTTGAAGATGTCTTAAAGAAGGTTTTGAAACGCATTAGAAACTGTTCTAACTTGATGTAGAGATTTTTGGATAATTAATAATAATGCAGAAGTAATTTCTACTATACTCAAAGTTTGTCCCTAGATATTAATAGTTATGATTTTGAAAACCTATATACTAATCTGCCTCTATCAGATATAATCACTACCTTTAAAGAGCTGTATGCAGAATTTAAACTTAACCAATTTGTTGATGTAGGAACTTGGAACTCTTATCTCAATTGCTGCATAATAAATAACCATATCTTATATAATAATACTTTCTATAAGCAAGTGAACGGTATTCCAATGGGAACATCAACGTCCACGCATATCGCTAATCTATTCCTGTTCTTTAAGGAATATAAATTCATTAAAAATCACCCCACCTGCTCAGATAACTACCTTTACACTTTTAGATATATTGATGATCTGCTGTGTATCAATAATTCAGAAGTTATAGAGAGTGATTTTGATAATATCTATCCTAGCTCTCTTAACTTATGTAAAACCAACCACAGTAATCAGGAACTTGAGTTCTAGACTTAAGCATTAAGCTCAACAGAGGTAACCCATCTATTAGCCTCTATGATAAAAGGAGTTAATTTTCCTTTCAAAGTAATTAAATATCTACACTGGAATAATAACATTTCAACCAAAGTAATTGAGAATGTACTAATTTCTCAGGTCTAAGAATTTCAAGAATTTGCAGCAACAATTTGGACTTCAATTACCACATTAATATACTATTAGAAAGTTTTCTAGAGAACGAAATTCCTTCTTCTTTCATCAAAAGAACTTTAAGAAAATTATTCTGAATAATAGAGTAAGGTTGGCAGATCTGCTTTAATTTTCTACACAGTTAATAATATGATTCTGACCAATCAAAGCCGTAAGGAAGTTGGCTAGAGGATGCCTATTAACTACCTAAAGGAACCTTAGTGCTATGGATATGACGGTCCTATTAAAACAAAAAATTAAATAATATAAACAAAATCAAAAAAAAAACTTAAAAATCCGTTTATAAAAGAAAATAAAAACAAATAAAAAAGAAAACTAGTTATTCATCACTAGGATAGCTATACTAAAAATAGTAAAACCAACATTAAAATTAATAAGATTCTGATTAATCTATATAAAGCTCACTAAGGTGATTTAATACATGCAAAGATTATTAAATAAACTGCTCGTGTATTTTATAATATTTCTCATGTATTCTGGAGAGTTAATTCTGCTCTTTCATACAGATCCACAGTCTTATGTTTATATATATTTTTTCTGGTTAAAATCTCCGCGCGTTGGTTTCTTGCTGTATGAGGAGGCCATCAGCCCCACCCTCACTGCCCCCCAGCGTCTAGGAGTGGCAGAAGAGGTCAGCCATGTTCTTCTCTTGTGAGGAGAAAAGTTTTTGTAACACAGAGGTAAGCTCTCTTCCTTGTTTTCGGGTTCTAGGTTTTATAAGTTCAATGTTTGTACTTCATGTACCTTTTCTCTGTCGTTTTTTAGCTTTTCAACTTTTAGGCATTGGTTTGTCTGTTAACATTTTTGCGGGTTTTAACCCTTTCTTTTCTTTGCTGAGCGTCTTTGGGGTACCTAGGAACAGAAGATGGCTAAGCTTGTTCCTTTCTATGCGCTGTCTATGCGCTGTTTTTTTCAAAGTAGTTAAGTTCTTAATAACTAATTAATTATGCACTTAAAGCACTGCTGAAATACTTTGTACATATTGCAACTAACTGTTTAAGGTATATAACTTTCACAAAGTTTTCTTTAGTTAATTATTATCTTTAACTTATTCTCGTTTTCGTGTTGTCATAAGTTGTAGAGTAGGGGTTTTAGACTCAAGTTTTCTTTCAAAAATCTGTTCGTTATAAATTAACATTTCCTTTTTTAATTGCAATGTAAAATTTGGATTTCTTTTGCATTGTTTTTCAGGTTTAAATTCTCTCTCAAACGAACTTGGAATTTCGTTATGGCTGAAAATCATTTCTAATTATTATGTCACTCTCACAGCTTGAGTTCTCTTTAATCTTCTTCTCTCTGTTTAATAGTAACAGATGAAGAGTATGGGTCGGGCCAGGAAGGTTAATGGATGCAAGCGAAATTGTTAACTAGTGCTAGGTCATGCAACTCTAAGGAGGACATGACTTATATATATATTTTTTAAACTATTTTAGGTGGGAATGTTACTTGCATCTATGGCCTTGCAGAAACCCATTTCCAACTAGGTCTTTGTGGAAGTGAGAAAATGCAGAGTTTTTGCTGGTCCTTGATAAAGCCAAGGCTCAGTATTCTCGACACCTTCTACATTCAGTTGTTTTATTTTATTTTTTTATCTTTTTTCCTTTTGATCACACAGGTAGATACATAACCTTTTCTATGTTGTACTAGGTGTGAGTCAAAATTATATATGTATTTTTTTGCTTAGGTATCTTCTTTATAGAATGTGAATTCTGAATTTTCAAAACTGCTGCGTTGCGCGTTTTGATTTTCAGGTTATTTTGCACCCTTCGTTTTAAATTCTAAAATTTTTTCCTTAGTCTTCAGTTTTGCTCTTTAGTATATATATATATATATATATATATATTCTTTCACACCGCTTTAAGGTGACACTGGACATGGCGCTCAACCGAGAGAACAAGCTGGATTCAGGAGTGGCTACAGCACAATAGATCATATCCACGTACTGAGAGAACTAATTGAAAGAGCGAGGGAATATGAACTTCCATTGTGCATGGCTTTTATCGATTATGAAAAAGCCTTTGATTCGGTGAAACCATCAGCAGTTGCAATGGCTCTGAAATCCTGCGGTATTGAAGATGCATACATTAACATTATTAATAACATCTATGAAATTGCAAGTGCAAAGATTCTGCTGTTTGAAAATACAACACACATAAAAATTGGAAAAGGAGTGAGACAAGGTGACACCATATCTCCGAAGTTCTTTAATGCCACATTGGAAAATGTCTTTCAATCACTGAACTGGGAAAACAAAGGGATAAAGATTAATGGAGATTATCTAACCCACCTTCGTTTTGCTGATGACATAGTCATTTTTGCAACTACCCCATCAGAGCTACAGAGTATGATCCAGGAACTTGCTGACAAGAGTAAAGAAATGGGATTAAAAATGAACTTTCAGAAGACAAAAGTGATGTTCAATGCTTTTACAAGAAATGAAGATTTATCGATTGATGGAGAAAAGCTGGAGATAACAGACACGTACGTTTATCTTGGACAGCAGATATCAAGTGAGGGTCGCATTGATGAAGAAATTAATCGGCGTACAAAACTTGCCTGGAGAGCTTTTGGAAGAAACAGCATAATTTTCAAGAGCAATATGCCATTATGTCTTAAAAGAAAAGTGTTTGATCAATGCATCCTTCCAGTGCTTACGTATGGTGCAGAGACGTGGACCTTAACTAAAAGAGACATACAAAGGCTGCAGACAACTCAAAGCAGCATGGAGAGGTGCATGCTTGGTGTAACCAGGAGAGATAAGAAGAGGAACACGTGGATCCGAAAAATGACAAGAGTGGAAGACATCATTATCAGAGTTAAATCCCTGAAATGGCAATGGGCTGGACATACTGCCAGAAGGAAAGCCCATCGATGGACAGCCGGAATTTTAGATTGGATTTCAAGGGACAGGAAAAGACCCAGAAGAAGACCACATGGAAGATGGGTGGATGAAATTCGAAAGTATGCGGGAGTGACCTGGAGGAGCCTGGCACAAGACAGACCGTTGTGGAGGAAACTTGGGGAGACCTTCGTCCAGCAGTGGATTGATAATGGTTGACAATGATGATGATGATGATGATATATATATATATATAGAGAGAGAGAGAGAGAGAGAGAGAGAGAGAGAGAGAGAGAAAGAGAGAAAGAAAGTCGTCACACGACACACGAGAGGCATTGAGTTTTCTTCGGCGTGTCTTAGATAATTAACGATTCTTTAGTGTGATGGAATCTTTTTATGTCTTTTCGGCACTTTTTAGTAATGTAACAGTGACATAGAACACTCTCTCGACGCTGTGTGTGTGAGGGTGAAACCTTTACTATTCTCTTAGGGCGCGCGAACCTACCCGCAGTCATTGTATTGTAGTCGAAAAGGCAGAAAATGGATAGCTAATTATGGTCATGTTCAATAATACAGTGGTGATACAATACCAGACACGTATATAAACTACCCATACACATGCAAAGACCATTTTTACTTATGAGACGTACTAAGTATTAGGTGTACAATTAAGTTTTAAAGCGCTTTTCGTGTGACGTATGCCGCTAATTTACATATCCGACATTCCCCCGCGTTGTTGTCATGTGACCGTAACTGGTTCAGAGCATAAAATGTGACACATAAGTTTTCCCAACAATCAAACGCACTTGCACATCGGTAGGTGAAAGATGTCGAACGATACTGCATTTATTCGTCACTGCATGCGTTACGAATTTCATCAAGGAAAAAGTGCTGCAAAAGCATGTGCATCGATCTGTTGTGTTCTGCGAGAGAATATTATATCGAAAAGCACGTGTGAGTTTTGGTTTAGACGGTTTAAAGCAGGTGATTTTGATGTTAACAATCGAGAACGTAACGGCGCCAAGCAGAAGGTTGCACATGTGGAACTGCAAGCATTGCTGGATGAAGATTCGTCTTAAACGCAAAAAGAACTAGCTGAACAACTGGGGGTAACTCAACAAACCATTTCCAATCGTTTACGCGCAATGGGAAAGATTCAGAAGGAAGGAATGAAGGAAAATGGGTGCCACATGACCTGAGCCAGAGGAACAAGGATGAGCGGGCCATGAAGTGTTTGAATCTGTTGAATAAACAACACAGTAAGTCTTTCCTGTGAAAAGTCGTTACGGGTGGTAAAAGGTGGATATGGTACAACAATCCCAAACGCAAGAAGCATTGGGTAGACCCTGGTGAAGCAACGACTTCGACACCGAAACGCAATATTCACTCCAAGAAACTTCCGCTGTGCATCTGGTGGGGTATGAAGGGTGTGTTCTATTATGAACTATTGGAACAGGGTCAAACTGTTACTGCTGATCGCTACAAGCAACAATTGCTGCGACTGAACCAGGAAATCTGTCAAAAACGTCCATTCACAGGCAAAGGATTGCGTCCCGTGAAATTACTGCATGGCAACGCTAAGCCGGATGTCGCAAAATCGGCCAAGAAAACGTTATTGACGCTTAGCTGGGAAGTTTTGAAGCACCCGGCGTATAGTTCCCACATAACCCCATCAGACTATAATTTCTCCCGATCGATGCAACATGGTTTGTCTGCTGTACGGTTCCGGACATGTGACGAAGTGCAAAAATGGGTTGCCGGCTTCATCGCGTCACACGACGAAGTATTCTTCATGGCTGGAATCTGTCAGCTGCGCGACCGATGGCGGAAGGTGATAGATAATGACGGCGCATATTTTGATTCGTAAAGGTATTGTTGTTTTCTCTCAAATTACATGTTGCGTTGTCTTAAAACGCTTATAACGAAGTAAATTTCTCCGTCATTTTTGGTCCACGCCGGAAATAGAACCCGAGTCCACTTATTCCGGAACAAGTCGCTCCACCAACTGAGCTACGCAGACGTTCGTTCTTACTGCTATCTGCCTTTATGTCGTGTGCATTCTGCGGGGCAGGCACGTCAATAACAAAGGAAAGTTAATTTGGAATATACGTCACACGCTTTAAACTTATTTGTACACCTATATATATAATAACAGCATTTACGCCGCTATCAATCCACTTCTGTATGAAGTTCTTCCCAAGTCACTTCCCCAACTTTCTGTCTTTTGCCAGTCTCCATGTTTTTGCGACATGATTCCCAATTTCATCCACACATCTTTTATATTGTCCTCTTCCGGGTCTTTTCCTGTCCCTTGGAATCCGGTTAAGCATTTCAGTTGACCAACTGTGGTCAATTCTTCTAGAAGTATGTGCAGCCCAGGAACGTATCAAGCTTTTCTTATCTGGGATGGCGTGCTTTGAAATTACGCCCCTTTGAGTTCAAAAGTTTCTTACTTCCAGTCAAATAGAGAGTAAGCAGTTCTTACTTTCTCACACCTTCGTTATAGAAAAGTATTACGAAAGTTAAAAAAATTCACTTCCTGTTTGCGACATAATTTTACTCAAATTTGAAAATTTGGTAAATACCAGGAGCCAGCGATTTTAAATATCAAATGAAACGTAAAAGTTCTGTGAACACCGACAACACAACCCCGTGCAGAAATAATACAAAACCGGCACAGAATGAATGAATATTAGAAATGATAAGCGTAGCAATAGGAAGATGCCCGGCCCGGTGGCGCCGTGGTCTAAGCAAAGGCTTCTGATCCAAAAGGGGTCCGGGTTCGAATCCCGGTGAGGCATGGATGTTGTGTTTGTCTTACGGCACTGGCTCTCTCCCTTACCTGGAACCAGTGACCCTAAATTGGTCACGGTAGTCGTTTAACTTGCAATAATAGAAAAAAAGGAAGATACTTTCGTAGTAGGGTCTGCTGGGAGAATTCCGTTCAAGGTTTAACGATTCAGAGGAACTTTTGCCGACCGAGCACAAATGACTAATTCGCTCTTCATCCCTTCGACGAATTTCGAACGGTCATGGAGGTTAGGCATATCAGCATATTGTTTTACATACCTCCATCCGCTGTTTCGGAAAATTCCATGCATCCATATGAGGTGGTCCACAGCTCACAGTGTAAGTTCTGTACGTTGGTTTGTTGCTCGTAATGCGGCTAACTCAAATATTTACAAAAGAAGATATTAAAGTGTAACTTTGCTTTTGAGAGAAAAAAATGGGCACATTTATTCACACTTTAATTTTGTACGCTCCTCAGAGTGTGAAATTATGCCTCTGGTATGACCATCCAGGGAGGGCAAAGGCCTCCCTGCTTCTCCCCACTCGGTAGCAACGATCGTGGTCCAGCCCATTGCTATTTCAGGGATTTTACTTTGATTATTATGTTATCGACTTGGGCTCTTTTCCTGACCTATAAGTTCCCTTTCTTATTCTTTCTAGTTATACCAAGTATGCAGTTCTTCGTGCTTTTTTCAGTAGCTCAAAACGTTTTGTTAAGTCAACAAAATTTTTTTGTCGATATACAGTCAACAAAAATGTTTGTTAAATTTGCAAAATTATTTTGTTGAAAATTATTGTTGATTTAACAAAATTTATTGTTATCACGACGAAACGTTTTGTTCATTTAACAAAATGATTCGGTCGATTTTGGGGAATTTGTTTGATCCAACAAAACATATTGTTATCATGACAATATATTTTGTTACAGCGACAAGTAGAGATATTGACAAAAATGAGATATACATCTACGCCCCCTGGCGTGAAAATCATGCATTATTTTAAAAAGAAAATGTTCCTAAAATGCTTGTCGACATGAATGGTATCGGTCTAGAAACGACTTTTTTCAAAAGAATATTTAGAAGCTCATATTTGCTGCAAATACATCAGAAGCAGAAATTAAGACTTACGTCTCCTGGTGGCCAAAGTATTCTTTACCAAAAATTTGAAATTATATGCAAAATATTTTCCATCGGGAGCTGTAACCTCTGAAGAAAAAAAATTTCAAATCGGAGTTTTAGAAGAAGAGTTATCGGGGGGAAACGCAATTTACCTTTACGCCCTCTAGCGGAAAGTCTATGAATTACTTGAAAATTTTGAAATTATATTGAAAACATGTCACACTGAAAACACTATACAACAAAGAAGGAATTTTTCAAACCGAACTCCTAGAAGTAGAGATATTGACAAAAATAAGATATACATCTACGCCCCCTGGAGGAGAAACCATGTAATATTTTAAGAAGAAATGTTTATTCACGTGAGTGGCATCGGTCCACGAAATAATTTTTTCAATCGAGATTTTAGAAGCTCATATTTTATGGCAAATACATCAGAAGAAAAACTTAACACTTTCGCCCCCTGGTGGCCATAGTATTCTTTACCAAAAATTAGAAATTATATTCAAACGAGTTTCCATCAGGAACTTTATCCGCTAAAGAAATCATTTTTCAAATCGGAGTTTTAGAAGAAGAGATATCGGGGAAAACGTAATTCATTTTTTCCGCCCCCTAGCGGAAAATCTATGCGTAATTTGAAAAAGTAACTACACCTAAAATACTCTTCGACATAAATGGAATCTAAAGATAAGAAAATTTTTTCAATCGGATGTTTAGAAGCAAATATGTAGAATAAAACGTATTTTTAAATTCGACATCATCTGCATTTACGCCCTCTAGCGGAGAAATTGTTCATCGAAAAAAAAAACGAAGAAAGCATCATCATTCACATATTTCAAGCTTCGCAACGCAAAAGAATTTTTCAAATCGGACTAATAGTTGCAGAGGTATCGTGTCTACAGACGGACGGACGGACAAATCAGTAACATAAGCATGATCTTTTTTTTACAAAAAACGTGCGAAAAGCTCATAAAGAATTATGAGATGTGTGAGGTGAAGATGCCTTAAAACTACGGCAGTGTAAGAATTGATTTGCGAAATTTCGGTCTACAGATTTTAATGTGAAGATGCACTATGTTCAGGAAAGCTGATCAAAGTTGATGACGACAAAATAAAGGCATTGATCGAATCCAGTCGGTGTTTAGCTGCACGAGGAATTGCTGAGAATCTGAACATATTGAAATCGAGTGTTGAAAACCATTTTAAGCAACTGGGATACGTTAGTAAGCTCGATATGTGGGTATCATGTGAGCTTAAAGAAATTCATCTTACTAAGCTGGTTGACATCTGCGATTCGCTCTGAAAACGTGAAGAAAACGATCCATTTTTGAAACGTATAATAACAGGCGATGAAAATGGATCGTCAGCAAGCGTGATGAACCTGCTCAAATCAGTTTAAAGGAAGATATGCATCAAATGAAGGTTATGCTGTTAGTCTGGTGGGATTTCAAAGGTATTCTGTATATTTTGAATTGTTTCCAAAAAACCAAATCATTAATTCGGATGTATTCTGTCGTCAGCTGGATAAATTAAGTGATGCAGTCGAACAGAAGCGTCCAGAATTGGTGAATCGCAAAGGTGTGTTTTACCATGATAACGCAAGGCCACATACAAGTTTGGTCACTCGTCAAAAATTGTTCTCGATTGGATGTTATGTGTTATCACAACCACCATATTCGCCAGACCTGGCACCATCAGGCTACCATTTGTTTCGTTCGTTGCAAAATGCCTTGAATGGTAAAATCTTCACTGCTGATGAGGCTATCAAATGGTTCTTGGAAAAAAATTACTGTTTTGGGCGCGGAATCACGAACTTGCCTGCAAGATGGCAAGTTCATGGGCGCGGAATCAAAGACAAAATGAGCAATATGTTGTTGACTAAAGTTTTTGTTTCCCATTCAAAATTCGTTTTTCATTTTCCCAGGAAAATAACGCATTCACTTTTTGGCCAATCCAATATGTTACCACAATGTCTCACTCTCTTTCAATATTTTTATAAGTGCTGTGTTCTCGAACAATCGATCGAAGCTTTGCCTATATTTATACGACAGAATTTTTCTCCGCGCAAATTCAAAACCTTCTAATTTCTAACTCGGACCGCGCGAACGTGTTTCTAAAAATTTGCGGCTGGTGACTTCAGCTTGACATGAAAGGAAGGTTCGGGTAGGCCCTCTGCTGTTGATTCGGACGCACTGCAAGCAGCTGTAGAAGACAATCTACGCACAAGCACTAGCAAATTGTCAGAAGAACTGGGAATTTCTAAATCTGCCATCCCTAAGCACCTGCGCAAGATCAGAAAGGTTTACAGACGATGCTTGAAGTGCCTCATCAGCTCACCACAGCTCAGGTTCAGTGACGTGTAATATATGCAATAAACTGCTCAAAAATCCACGTGATATTCGATTTATCCAACAAATAGTTGCTGGGGATAGAAAATGGATACATCTGCGTCATACATCGTCGGACCGTAGCAAGATTTTCTTATCTGGAAGGGCGAGGCTTGAAATTACGCCCCTTCGAATTTAAAACTACCTCCCTTCGACCTCCACTCAAATAATACGTGGCTTTTACTTTCTCGCACACCACCGTTATAGATATTATGATCGTTCAAAAATAGCACACCAGGTTTTTGTCATAATGTTATTATAAATTTAAAAATTAATTCAATACACAAGAACCACAGGTTGTAAATACCAAGTAAAGTGTAAATGTTATGTGAACGCCGGCAACGCCACTCTCCACAGAAATGCAGAACGAAAAACAAACCAGCGCAGAACGAATGAGTATGGGACAGTGAGCGTAAGGATAGGAAGAAGCTTCAGGGGTAGGGCTTGGAAAAATCCCGTTCAAGGTTAAACTAACGCTCAGAGAGACTTCTTGTGACAGAGCACAAATGATTAATTAGCTCTTCATCCAACATGTTCGGAAAGGTCATGGAGGTTAGGCATATCAGCATATTGTTTTCTATGCCTCCATTCAGTGCTTTAGAAAATTCCCATCATGGATATGAGATGTTCACACAGTGCATGTTACTCTGTACCCTGGTTAGATGGATGGAATGCTGTATTAGAATAACTTCAGTCTTTAAAAATTAAATACTGAAGAGTGTAACTTTCTTTTTCAGTTAAAATTTCTATTTTTACGTCTACCAGAGCATGAATTTACGCCCCCGGAATGTCCATTCTGGGAGGGCAGTCGCCCTCCCGGTAGCTACAGCCCTATGCGTTATCCAGATTCTTTACAACAGTGGTTGCATCAGCTTTACCTACCCCCAAACGAGGAACGTTTTGAGAAAAAGTCGATGCTATGTGTATCTGGTGGATTTATGAATGTGTAATCCATTTTGAGCTCATTCCGTGTGATCAGTCTATCGATGCCGAACTGTATTCTCAGCAACTGGACAAGATGTAGGACAAACTTCAGCGGAAGTATCCTGCCTTAATCATCCGAAATTGAGCACTGCTGCAACAAGACAATGCAAAACCTCATACCGCTAATCGGACCGAAAATAAACTTCAAGAACTGCACGAAATCGAGCTGCTGCCTCGTACGTCATACAACCCTGACCTTGTCCCCCTCAGAGACAACCAATTTTTTTTCGGGTCACAAATCATTTTCTCCGTGGAAAGCGGTTGACTACTTTGGATGATATAGAACGCGAGTGCCAAGATATCTTTGCCTCTAAACCATAAGTTTGGTACCCAGCAGGAATTGAACAACTGGCAAACAGACGTGTTCAAACTATTGAACATGATGGCATGTACTTTGAAATTCAGCTTGGATTCTTCCGAAGTTCTGGATAAGTAAATCTGTTGTATCAAAAACGCCATTTTTTACCTGACACCCCAATAGTTAGTTTTACAACAAAACGTGTATGAATGAAATCATTACCAGGACAAATCTTAAGCCAAATTTTGGAATTGATAACAATACTGAGTTCGGGCTCGATTTTGAGATCATGAGCCCATCCGAGCTTGAAATATGTCACCCCAAGCCCGAATTTTACGTTGCGAGATGGAACCCGGGCTCGAAAATTACTTTCTGCAGAAACGTGTTATAGTTAAAATTTTATCCAACGTTTTGCAGCTGATTCCATCCATTTAGGTTTGTTCTGCGCATTTAGAAGTTGCAAAATTTACAACTTGTAAGCAAATAATTTTAATGTATTTTCGGAGCACTTTTTGGACAATTGAATATCGTATTTATAGTTCCCAAGATGTTCGTCTTGTCGAATTCCGTAGGCTACGTTGACATGCTTGCCTAACGGATATTACTTTTAGGTATGCGTCACGTGGCCTTCCTGAAGAGGAATCCTTGGAAAAACTACCCTTTGATATAAAGCGATCATACCAGATTCTAATATCATGTATTGGTGGTGGATTACGCATTGCATATAATTGAATAAAATTCCGCTGTACTTGCGTTATTCATTTGGTCTTGATGAACCATTTCACACGCATAATCTGCTGCACGTATACCCATTTCTAATGGAATGTTCGTCAGCCTCTTCTTCACTTTACTGGCCGTCTAATACACGCAGCATCATCTATTAACACTAAGAGGAAACTCCTATTCCTGCTCTATTACTTGCAAAACACCACTTGACGACACTTACAACGCTTTTTTACGAGTTTTCCCTCTTGTAGCATTCTTTGTAGACACCCTGTTTATATATCATGCACTGAATCTATATCATCATCATCATTGTCAACCATTATCAATCCACTGCTGGACGAAGGTTTCCCCAAGTTTCTTCCACAACGGTCTGTCTAGCGCCAGTCCCCTCCATGTTACTGGCGCATACTTTCGAATTTCATCCACCCATCTGCTGTGTGGTCTTCTTTTGGGTCTTTTCCTGTCCCTTGGAATCCAGTCTAAAATGTCGGCTGTCCATCGATGATCTCTCCTTCTGGCAATATGTCCAGCCCATTGTCATTTCAAGGATTTTACTCTGATCATGATATCTTCCACTCTTGTCATTTTTCTGATCCACGAGTTCCTCTTCTTATCTCTCCTGGTTACACCAAGCATGCACCTCTCCATGCTGCTTTGAGTTGTCTGCATTCTTTGTATGTCTCTTTTAGTTAAAGTCACGTCTCTGCACCATACGTAAGCACTGGAAGGATGCAGTGATCAAACACTTTTCTTTTAAGACATAATGGCATATTGCTCTTGAAAATTATGCTGTTTCTTCCAAAAGCTCTCCAGGCAAGTTTTATACGCCGATTCGTTTCTTCATCAATGAGACCTTCACTTGATATCTGCTGTCCAAGAGAAATGTAAGTATTGGCTATCTCCAGCTTTCCCACATCAATCGATAAATCTTCATTTATTGTAAAAGCATTGTACATCACTTTTGTCTTCTGAAAGTTCATTTTTAATCTTGTCAGCACGTTCCTGGATCATACTCTACAGCTCTGATGAGGTAGTTGCAAAAATGACTACGTCATCAGCAAAAAGAAGGTGAGTTAGATAATCTCCATTAATCTTTATCCCTTTGTTTTCCCAGTTCAGTGATTGAAAGACATTTTCCAAAGTGGCATTAAAGAGTTTGGGAGATATAGTGTCGCCTTGTCTCACCCACTTTCCAATTTTTATGTGTGCTGTATTCTCAAATATCCGAATCTTTGCACTTGCATTTTCACAGATGTTATTAATAATCTTAATGTATGCATTTTCAATACCGCAGGATTTCAAATTTCACCAAATCAAAGGCCTTTTCATAATCGATAAAAGCCATGCATAACGGAAGTTTATATCCCTCGCTCTTTCAATTAGTTCTCTCAGTATGTGGATATGATCTATCGTTCTGTAGCCACTCCTGAATCCAGCTTGTTTTCTCGGTTGAGTCATGTCCAGTGTCACCTTCAAGCGGTGTGAAATAACTTTAGTGAAGATTTTATAAACCACTGATAGGAGGCTGATAGGTCTGTAGTTCCTGAGATCCTCAATGTCACCTTTTTTATGTAGCCAGATCATTGTAGCATTGTTCCAATCCTCAGGAATCTTCCTTTCATTAAGGTACCGAGTGAAATCTTGGGAGAGTACTGTTTCAATTTCTCCACTTGCTTCTTGTATGATGTCTACAGTAATTTCATCTTCTCATGGAGCTTTTCCACGCTTCATGTTCTTGGTTGCATATGCAACGTTTGCTGGGAAGACTGGAACAACTCTGGTACTGGTACCTTTTATAATGTCTAAAGTACATGTATCATCCCTTTCATATAGTTTCGAGTAGAAATCTTTCACTCTTGTCAAAATTACACCTCTAGTTCTTGTTACAGAACCATCTTCTTTTCTCAGTGCCATAATCTGTTTGCTTCCCTTACTGAGATGTCCCTTTGCTATCTTCAGGCTTTGGTTGTTTTCAATTGCTTTCCTCACTAGTTCACAGTTAAATTTCCTTACGTCTTCAGTGAAACTTATTCTTACTGTCTAGCATAGCTCTATATATTCCACTTTGGAAGTCACATCTCCTTTAGTTGTCCTCATCTCTCTTCTTTTCTGCATCAGAATTTTGGTTTTTCTTGATAATTTGTTCATACGTATGCAACTTGCTCTTAGTACCAGATATTTTTGTTGCCGTTTCCATAAGATCCTTGGTTAGTTTTCTGTTAACTTCAGATATGTCCACTTTTTCCGACGTTTGACCTTCTAGAGCAGAGAATCTGTTCCTCAGTTGCAATTTGAAGGTATTATGATGTTTTTTAAGGTTGCCATGCAATACACTTTGTTTGTTGTTTAATGAGCTTGCCACGCTCGAGGTTTGCATTGAGGTACATCTTGCATCTTACCATTCTATGGTCACCAATTGTGTTGAACTTGTTCAGCACATGGCAGTCTTCCATGACAAATTTTTTGTTACACATAATAAAATCAATTTCACTTGTCAATCCATTGGGATGCTTCCATGTCCATTTCCTTTGCGGCTTTATCTTGAAAAAAGAGTTCATGATAAAAAACCTTTCTGCCTCTGCAAACTCTACGAGAGTATTTCTACGCTGGTTTCTGTTACCGTGACCGAATATACCTACTGAAGTTCCGTTCTGCTGCCGTTGCCCTATTTTCGCATTGAAATCTCCCATAATGATCTACTGAATCTATATATGTATATATATGTGTATCTCCGAATACACATTGCTTTTAGAGATCTGCACTTCGTAAAAACATCGTAACGTCTCCGTTATTTTGGGGATTGGCATTACAAAATAATACACTGCACTTTACACCGAAGAAGTAAAACTTCTCTGAATCATAAAGCTCATGCTTGAATTCTTGTAACAGCGGTGAATTTATGGCAGCTTGATTTTCTCCAGTTTGCAAGAATTCTACCTCGAAATAATGTTGAAGAGTGTAATAAGTTTACTTTTCTTGGATTTTGCACAAACGAAATAGTTTTTATTTTTATTTTTGGGAAACATACAAATAAAAGTTTTCGCATGGTCAAAATATCGTGTACGTCAACAGAACCATGGTTCAATTACAAGACATAATACGAGGAAGAAGGCATAACTTATTTGCAAACTTTCAATCTAACATTTAGGAAGAAGTTTAAAGGTAATAATAAGGAAATTCAGCACAGTTACCACAAAACTATCAGAACAGTATCGGGCGCCAAGTAAAGAGGTGAAGAAAGATAGCTGGCGAATCAGAAAGGAAGGTACAAAATTAGAGATTAGTATGCAAATAAAATTTAGTTTAATATGGCTTTAATATGAATAATGCCTTTTAAAACCAAAATTTGGAAGAAACGAATGCCATGGTGATCGTTTAAATTCAGAAAATGCTTCAGATAACGCTATGAACCGAAGTCAGGGATGTCGGTAGAATGAATTTTCGGGAGGGGGGGAGGGATTTGAATTTGAAAATTAGTTTTTACCATGCGTTATACATACGTTGAGTTTTTTCTCTGGCATACTTTATTTGCACCCAAAATTATTCTATTTAATACTCCCCATTTTTAAAATACTAACTTATACGCTATACTAGTTCAACAATTTATAAAATTCATAAAAAAGTTACTTTATTTTTGAGACATTTTAAACATTTCAGTGAGGTTTTAAACACTCAAAACCCTTCTCAACCTGAGAAGGGTTTTGAGTGTTTAAGTGCCTTGACGGCCACCCCGGTGGCGCAGTGGTCTAAGGCGCTGGCCTCTGATCATTCGTCCGTAAGGGGTCCGGGTTCGAATCCCGGTCAGGCATGGATGTTGTGTTTGTCTTACGGCACTGGCTCTCTCTCTCTTCCCTGGAACCAGTGACCCTAAATTAGGGACGGGCGACTGCTTATAGCCCATTGAGTTGCTCACGGTGGTCGTTAAACCTCCAATCAAAAATAAAAATAATAAATAAGTGCCTTGACCGCAGCTGATAGCTCTGAGGACTAATTATTGGGAGCTTTTAGTCTAAACAATCATTTTAAGATAACTTTCCTTTAGTAATCTCTAAAATAACTATGAAATTACATATCTCCAGAAATGCGAAGATGACCGCGAACAGTAAGGCTCCTTTAGTAATTCGTGATTGCAATAATGACTTCGAATACCTAGCCCTAATGTTTTTATGGTGAGAAAGCTCTATACAGATCTGCTTATATTTCCTAAATAGTACAAAATATACCATACGAACCAATATATGTACATTTTTCTCTGTATATGACTGTACATCAGTTAAACATCCTCCCTAGTGAGATCCCAATTCACATCAGTAGGTTGTGACTAACTAGGCAAGAGTTTGGCAACCTTTTCATTAGATGCGCCAAACTAAAAATAGTAAAACCTCCTGCATCTCTGTTTAGTTTTTTTCTAACTTCTTTTTTGTCTAACATTGCAATAGAAACGTACTAATATTTTTGTATTTTACGGAAATGCTAATTACCGCCATTAAATTAATAGAATTATCTCTGAGTAATAAAAGTTTAAAGATTGTAAGAACTTTTAATCATATTTCTCAGTTTATTTCTGCCCGTCACACATACATCAAAACATTTAGCATCAACCTGTACGGTTTCATTTCTACGGCATGAAAATTCAAGCAATTTAAAAATTGAAATGAAAAAGTAGTTTGCCATTAAATAAATTTAGATTCTTTACAATGAACTACAGTCTCAGTGAAAAGCTTGACACTAAAACTCAGAAGAAAGAAAGCTGAAATTTGTTGATATTCCGTCCTCCAAAAATATTTGTCAACAGATGTAAGCCGTCCGATTCCGAAGAAAAGCAATATTTTTCTGCTGAAAAAAAAGCGTTAAAGCCTCAAACAAACAAAAAATACTTACAGATGACTGTTATGTACTTCAGCAAGAAGAAAAGGAGATAAAACTGAGAAGTGGACAATTCTTCTACGACTGTGGAATACAAAGTGGCAGAACTAATGGTGCCGGATTGATAACTAACAATGAAACCGCAGAACAGTATTGTTCTAGAGGTCGAAAGTTTATCAGATAGAGCAGAACGACTCGTTATCCAACTCTAAAGAAATACCATATTCAGATCATTCAAGCTTACACATCAAGCTAATCTGACGCAGAAATCGAAGAGTTTTACGAGTAAATTCCATTTGTGAATAACAACAGGTAAGCAGCACTGGTAGATCATAATGGGCGATCTAAAATCGGGTAAGAGCAAGAGGATAAATCTTCAGTAGGAAAATTGGGTCATGATAACAAAAACGAGCGTGGAAATACAATTTTCGTGTTCGCACAGGTGGAAAAGTTTTATATCATGAACTCTCTTTTGAAGAAACACCCGTATAGGAAACAGACAAGGAAACACCACAACGGATGACAAGTGAAATTGATTTTATTATGTGTGACAAGAAATATACCTTTAATCGAAGACTGCATTGTGTTTAACAGATACAAAACAAGAAGTGAACGATGAAATGTAAGATGAATCTTAACACAAAACTTAAACGTCGCAAGCTCATAAAGCAAACAAAAAGTACTGACATGATAAACCTTAAAAAAAGCATCATAAAACATTCGAACAGGAGCTCAGTAAATGGTGAAGCAATAAAAATAAAAGAAGTAGATACTTTGTTAAAACACAAGTTTGTCCGCGAAGGGACGTCGAATCCGTGTCCCCTCACTCAGGAGTAAGTCGCTCTCCCAACTGAGCTACGCAGACAGAATGCCTCGCTGCAGATTTGTCGTCTTGACACATGTTTTCACCTCTGTAGTACGTCACAACGTTACGAAGACCTTTATGAAAATAGTGGCAAAAATGGGTGGTTAATAACAAAAAACACAAACACACAAAGGACAAGCCAAAATGCTGATGCAAACGAGAGGGGTGATGAAGACAAATAGACAAATAAAGGAAATGTAACTTCCCAAGAGCAATATATAGAAGAATATAAGGTAGGTCGAAAAAGTATCACTGAAAACATAAGGAAATTCATTTGTGAACTAGCGGAAAGCAATTGAGAACAACCACCACCAGGGGGTAACAGAGGGTCATCTCAGTTATGGGGAAAACATTATGGCACTCAGAAAAGAAGATGGTACGGTAAGAAGAGAATTTGGCGGGTTATTCGTTTAAGTGGGCAAGAAAACAATGCTTTTCAGATGAGAACTCCATTTGACAGGCAGTGACAATGCTTATGAAATGAATTTAACTTCTTTGAGATAGTTTGGAAAGCTTTTTGTTTAAAAGGAGGAAAACAATATTTAGAAAGTAAAGAAATTTCTAATATAACGTAATGAGATGCATTTTTGTAAAACAGAATAAAACTTGACAACTGTTAGAAAACATGTGAAGCGCTTTTCAAGATATTTTCGAAGTGAAGTTCATAAGCTTCCCCTCAAGCCGCCGTTGCTATTATGACAGCCACTCCCATCATTCTCTTATTGTGATCAACTCTGTGATTCATAGTCGATAAAGCTCTCAAATTGTGTCATATGCTCCAAGCAAATGCCACTTTTTCTTTCATACCGTTGTGAGATCCAGTCAATCAACCTTTGTACGTAGTATTGAAAGCACACTTTCTTGAAGGGTAACACCGCTTTCTTTCCGTCGGCTCTATCAAGAAATTGATTTGAAGGGAAAGAAAAGCGAGTGAAGGTCGTTCGTGTTCCGATTTCTCTCAGCAAAATCTGAGGGACATCTACTGTCTTGTTTATGCGATAGAATAAACACGATAAGGAATATGCAAATACGTAATTATAATTAGTGAATGCATATTTGACCGGCGTGATGTTTTGTGCTGAATTTCAAGGACTGTTTTACCTGTGACATATTTCTCGCGCTGTCAACTATATATATAAGGAAGACTGAGATTCTAATAAGTATTCGATTTTCACTGTAGAAATAGCAGGTCGACAAAGATATACAAAAATGATCTCTAAGGTAAGATACTTTATTATATATCTTTCAGTTTGAGGTACTTGCCTTTCCAAGGTGGTGTAGTGCAAGTGCGATTCTGAATATCAGAGAAGTATCCTCGGCCTGTTGCGAAATTTCTGTTCAAAACTCCAAGAATAAGGTGATGATCTAGATATATTATATTATTCGATTTTTCATTTTTTTATGATTGAAAATTTCTTTGGCTATAAGAACGGCAAATTGAAATATTGGGTCGTCTGCTTTATCTTTCACGTTCGTATTATTCAGGTGAAATTCCACTGTAAAAAATTCTTGAAAGATTGGCTGTTAAACACTTTACCTTATAAGTACTTGAAATGTACCTGAGATTTCAGAGCGTTAGCTCCGGATTTCTCTCAGTATGTTAGAATTTAAATAATATAAAGTTAAATTCTACATATTGGTAAACTTTTCCATGGTACAAAACTATAGAATATAGCACCCGATTTTTTTATCATGAGGTATAAATACTGCAATAATAATTATTTGATTTTCGTTTTCCAAAGTTACTTCTCTGTCCTGTAATTTCAGATCTCATACGCTTATGCAAAAGATGAAAATATCTGTTAAAAGTCAGGGATTTCGTTTCATAACTTCGGTCTTAGGTTTTTGATTTCTTCTGTGCACGTTCTAGACAGCTATCTTGTTAAATGAAAGAAAAATAATTTCATTCGGTTTCTTATAAACTCAGATTTCCTAGTTGCTTTACAGAGTAAAATAAATTAGGCTCAAAATAAGCAAATGATGGCAGAAGGCTATACAGATCACCTAGGATCTTTTCATGAGTGCTACTTTATTTGCTTATAATATTTCATATTTGCTAAATGAAATTAGCATCAGATTACTTTGAAAATTTCTTTCCTTCGAGAAAGGTAATGGTATGAATAAACCAGCACATTGTTTTTGCATGGAGCAAAATTTGCCAAAAAATAATTTGTAACACAATATAAATGGCAGAGAAAAATGAACTTATGCTTAATAGCACTATAAGATGTGATGCATGAATCTACTGTAAAAATCAGCAGAAAGATTTAGTATCTAATCTAATTATTTTATTCATTGCTTAGTGTTTCTTTCCTTTTTCTTTTTGTAAGTGATAACATAATGATACTCGTATACACTAATATAAGAATAAACTGATTATAACTTAGTATTACTGATTGCAGTGAAATAAAAAATGAGAATTATAGAATAAACATGACACCCGATTCCTTTGATACCCGAAGTGAAGTTAAAAGTTTTTCCCATTTTCCATAAATACATATATTTCTATAGCAAGCACCCGTGTTCGTGTATTTCCAAATACATAAGTGGAGGTGAATGGGTAATTAAATTTTAAAATAATG
Organism: Macrothele yani; assembly: GCA_039090855.1. Taxonomy (NCBI): domain Eukaryota; kingdom Metazoa; phylum Arthropoda; class Arachnida; order Araneae; family Macrothelidae; genus Macrothele; species Macrothele yani. The sequence goes on along the minus strand of CM077004.1, from coordinate 117,911,708 downwards.
ATATTGCTATTTTACCGTCTAAATAAAAATATATACGAGGAAATATATAAGACACAGTTGTGATCTCGAATCTTTTTTCACTTCAGTAGATGCCATTTTACAGATTTTGTTGTAATTCAAATAAGCACATGACCGTAGATTCTTGTTTACCACAGAAAAAATGGAAAGCACAGATCTAAGATCAAATTGGGACACTTGTTCTGACTTTCTCCTCATATATTGATACTTCTTTTTCATCGGGCAAGTTTAGTCTTATTAACTTTAAATTTTGGCTGTTGGCAAAGCTTATCATTAAAAAAAATAAAGCAAAAAGAAAAAAAAACATGTGATCAGTATTTTACAGGTTTTATGTGTTTTAAATTTAAATAATCCTATCCCCCACCGGTACACCTCGCCGCTCCTGTTGCAAAATTTGCTTAAAAACGAGTATTATTCATTTGAGCTCGGCATTATTTTTTACTGGTTTTTGGTTATGATTACCCAAACTTGGAGTGTTTCAAAAAAATACAAAGTTTGATTTATGTTTCGCCCACATCAGATATAAACTCAACATTGTGCAGCAAAGAGCAATGCGCTTTATTAAATGAAAGCACTGTCATTAATTCTCTTCTGCGGATTAGTATCCAGCAGCGTCTTTTTGCAGTTACCATCATGTACATTACTAGAGAGCTTACAACACTTGTCGCATTCCTTGCAGATTTTTGTGGTATGAGAACGAAATGCTGTCACCCAGAACGTTTTATTGTTTTCCTGGTACATCAAAAAATTTGGGAGAAATAGTTCCTCTGAGCATTTGCAGCACTATATACTGTATAAAATGCGGAACATTTACTTTCGAATAGCTCTATTCTAAAAATGGTGATTAATCGGTACTTAGCTTTATTTGGGATAAACATTTTGACAAGAAACATCTGATTTTGAAGTTCAGTATTTTTACCTAAAGTGTGATTGATTAATTTTTTATGTACATAAACAAAAGTGTTTAGCTTTGTTCAAGCAATTAATTACATCACTTGGCAAAAGTTGGTCTTTGTATAACAGTCAAAGAAAATTAATCTCAAATTATAATGTTTTCAAAATTCTAAGGAAATAATTGTAGAGTACGCAAACAAACGAAACGTATGTGTTTTACTTTGCACTTCAGCTAAACCCTGTTATATTTTTATTATTCTTTTCAATTCTAAGAAAATACGGATGCACTGTATACAGACGAAAGATTTGTGCCCTGCTTTTCACTTAAGCTGAAATCTGTATGATTTATTTTATTATTTGAAATTCGTGTTTCGTGATAAGAAGTTTTTTCAAAAGGCGTACAAAAGTTTCAGAAGGAGAGGATGAAAGAATTAAATTTATTAAATATTTTGACAAAGAAAAAAATTACAGTGCTTCCAGAAGCAATCGTAATTGATTTGTTAGGGAAAAAGCTCTACAGGATTAATTTTAATTACCATTTTAATGCCGATTGCCGAGTAGTCAGAGCTGTAGGTTTCTAACTGCTTGGGACCGGGTTCGAGTGCCATATGAGGCACGGGTGGTATTGTTTTCTTACGGCGCTGACTATTTCTTTCCTGAAACCAGTGGCTCTAAATTAGAGACAGGTGATTTCTCGTAGCTCTCAGGGTTGATCACGGTGATCGTTAAACTACGAAACAACAACAACAAAAAAGTAATATTACTGGTATTTCACTCTTAAGTTAGCTTTGTTGATCTTATGTCATATTTTATAAGTTGGAATCATGTAAGTGAAAAGGGAATATATTAAATTTCAGGTGTTTCTTCTGTGCACTGCTTTGGTAGCTGTCCAAGCCAATCTACATGCTGGACTTATCCACACCGGTTCAAGCATCAACTCCCGCCAGGAAGATGTAAGTAATTTATATGTATGCATGCATGAAGAAACAAAATACAGATTAAACTACACATTGTTATTCCTAAACGTTCCGACGAACAGTATCTGCTATACATGGACAAACACTTGTGCTTAATATCTTGAGGAAAAACACTAGCATTCGATACTTCTTTGTTTGTTTGTCACACATTTGCTGTTTCGTTTTTTTTTTTGGAAGCATGCAACATTCACGAGTCACGGAAACCCGCAAAAATTTAAAACCTAGTAATTTTAAGAACAGCAGGATGTCTGCTGGATGACGAAATTATATCTTATGACGAATTATGTTTGCTGAATGACGAGTTATATCCTAATTTCTTGTTTAATGCATTACTTTGGCGAAAATATTCTAAAACCTATTTGTTTTTATAGACTTGTGTAGTTTAAACTCATTTTGGTGTCTACTTAGCGTGAACTTTATGACACACATCTTTGAGCAGGGAACATTTTCATTCTTTTAATCAGTCTGCACGACAGGATTTCAAAATATGGATAATTTTGATGACCTGTTACTTTTAGGGTCATTAGCAGTATTTTTTCTAATAAATGACGTTAGATCGAGCTTTATTCATTACTCAACTGTACTACAGTCAGGCCAGAGTCAAGAAAAGAGATAATCACACTGAAGATGATTTTAGATATCTTAGGTGAAAAAACGCTCGTATTATGTTCGTTAATACCTTTATGTGAAAGAGGGGCCCAGGCCCATGGCTGGGACCCGAACTTGATGGAGGATGGCAGCACGTGAGCAAAAAATCAGACGTTTTATTTCTATACAGATTTATGTATAATCTCTAGAACGGGCAAAACAGAAACTTAGGTCGGGCGGTGCCCGACTTGGCAGCCCCCTGGCTGCGGGCCTTGATGCACCCAGGATTCGAGTCTCTTGTGACGTACAGGTTCTCTCCCTTACCTGGAACCAGTGACTTTAAATTAGGGACGGGTGACAGCTTATAGCCCACTGAGTTGCTCACGGTGATCGTTAAACCTCGAATAAAAAAAAAAAGTAAGACGCCAAAATTTATAATCACTTATCTACCAAAAACGTAAAAATATAAATTTTCAGGAATATAAAAATACGAAAGCAGTAAATCAGTTCCCTCTAAACCCAAATTCTTCGTAAATTTTGTTAATATGAAAGAAAGGCAGTCACGTCTTTTTCTTCATGACTTCAAAACGCGTGAAAACATTAGTGGGATATATTTTTATAGCAGTTTTACCTAAAATTAGGGAAGGCATCCATATTTTCAAGACCCGTTTTGGCAAGTTTGGGCTCCATAGTCCGTCAATTTAATAAACAATTGTGCCGTATTTCGGTGCTTCAAATAGACGGCTTATTCAATTTATCTGCAACACATTCTCTCATAGAAACTATGTATTTACAATGTTACACTGCCTGCCACTGTGTTTTTTAGAATTAATGCGGAAGTGATCCCAATGAAACAAATCTACATTCAACTAGAAATAGTGATACAATTTATTGGGTTGTCAGAAAAGTCATGACGTATTTTGGCACCCGATGGCGGTTGGGCGGTTTTGGAAGTACTACAGGGATGCGCAGCTCTGTTATCGCTATGGCATTGGACAGGTGCTAGTTCTAGCTGCAGTCTAAAAGGAATAGTGAGCGATTTAGTTGATTTGCGGAGATTTGACGTCAAGTTGAAGATGGAAGACCAAACTGTGCATTTTCGCCATATTTTACTGTTTTCTTCCGTAAAGGAAAGAACGCGCGTCAAGCTTGTGAAAAGTTTCGTAAAGTGTACGCTGATAATGCTCTACAAGAACGTCAGTGCCAGCGGTGGTTCGCAAAATTCCGTGCTAGTGATTTTGACCTCAACGATGCTCCTCGGTCCGGGAAGCCCACTGAAGATGATGATGACCAAATCAAGGCATTGATCGAGTCAAACTCACGTTACACGACACGAGAGATTGCAGACACATTGCACATCCATCATTCAAGCGTTCACGACCACCTGAAGCAGCTGGGATACGTAAGCAAGCTCGATGTATGGGTTCCTCATGAACTCAAAGAAGCTTAATTGACGGCGCGTATAAACATCTGTGATATGCTCATTAAATGTGACGAAAACGATCCTTTTTTGAAGCGACTGATAACTGGTGACGAAACGTGGATTGTGTACAACAATGTGCGGCGCAAACGGTCTTGGTCTCGACGTACTGCTTCGCCTTAAACGACATCCAAAGCAGACATTCATCAGCGGAAGGTTCTTGTCTCAGTACGGTGGGATTTTAAAGGTGTCGTGTTTTTCGAGCTCCATTCACGGAACCACACAATCAATTCGAATGTGTACTGTCGGCAATTGGACAGTTTGTATGAATCCATCATCCAGAAACGTCCAGAGCTCGTTCGTCGCAAAGGTGTTGCGTTTCATCACGACAACGCGAGACCACACACAAGTTTGATCACCCGCCAAAAATTATTGGAGCTTGGGTGGGATGTGTTGCCACACCCAGCATACTCGCCTGACCTTGCGCCGTCAGACTTCCACTTGTTTCGCTCTCTTCAACAGTTCTTGCGTGGTATAACGTTCAATTCAGATGCGGCTGTAAATCAGCACCTTGTATAGTTTTTCGCCACGAAAGACAGGTCCGAGGCATTCTGCAGCTCACTGAAAGATGGCAAAAGGTTATCGAACAAAACGGGCATTATATCATTGATTCATCTTTGTTCTTTCTATCAATAAATGACCTTTGCAATGGCTAAAATGCGTCATGACTTTTCTGACAATCCAATAATACACACGTCAAATAGGTTGGCAACACTATGTGGAAAAAAATTGCTTTACCTACAGTGATAGAGGATGTAGCAAGCAGAGTAATTTTAACAACTATTGAATAAAGAGGACCCCTATTTTCTTATGTTGTCGTTGTTATTCGGGGTTTAACGACTACCGTGAGCAACTCGATGGGTTATAGGCAGTCGCCCGTCCCTAATTGAGGACAACTGGTTCGAGGGAAGGGAGAGAGCCGGTGCCGTACGGCAAACACAACATCCATGCCTCATCTGAATTCGAACCCAGACCCATTCTCAGATGAAGGGATTGACTTGCGCTGCCGGACCTATCTTGAATGGACGGCTCCACTGCGCCACCGGGACGGCCTATCTTCTTATGAAAAATGTATATAATGTCAGACGATGTCACATGTAAAGACAGGTGTTGAAAGGTTACGTAGGTATGTTTTTGCTGTCCTTTACCTTCTAAACCAGAGAGTGATCAGAAGACACAGAAAAAAACCCATCAATATCAAAAACAAAAACCAACAATCCTCTATCTACATCTTAAATTCAGTGAAGCACCTTGGAGTTTGTTTAGAGTACAACACAATAACAAACTATAAAATTATGAACATCCTAATCACATGGGAAAGGTTCTGCAGCATAATGTTCGGAAGCAAATATATCTGGCTCTACTAGTTATAACTGTTTTTTTTAAATTTAACAATTCCCTTTGGAATTTGAAAATATTTTTAAAACGAAAACTTTCACGAAACTGCAATCAAGTTTTATAGTAAATTCGCCAGAAAGAAGGTAATTTCTGCCTTTTGGTTACATGATTGAAAATTACTGAAAATTTCAGTCAGAAGTGCATTAACACTAAGTGCAAAAATTGATACTAACAATACGTTGATGCTTTGCCTATATAAAATTCACATTACCGCTTCAACAATTTTTTTTTCTTACAACAGTGAAGTATTTACTAAATTCCTTTTGAGCTTGCTCCAAAACATCACATTGCTTTTAAAAACATCGGAGTGATACACGTAACGATCGCTTTCAATAAGATTGGTGTTGAAATGAAAATTGTCCTCATATTTTTAAAAACCGGATGTCTACCTCTGTTATTTCAAGAGTTTAAAATTGTAAATGATTCTGATCCACACCGCTATAGTTATCTTGGAATAGCTGAAAACTATTGTTACAAATTAGCTATCACGAAAAGATTGAATGTCCTAATAAGTAGCTGTGAAAACACAAGTTTGTCCGCGATGGGCATCGAATCCGTTTCCCTTCACTCCGGAGTAAGTCGCCCTCCCAACTGAGCTACGCTGACAGAACTACATTTAACTTCGTAGTTCACCTTATTGTTTTCGGTGGTTAGAGAAAGGAAAAAACATTAGCAAGTCTCGTTTTCTGTTTATTTTGTTATCTGATTGTCTGATGCGAATATTCAAGTTATGAAATAGCGTAAACTGAACCTTACGGAAACATACAAGTTCCAGTGAGATTCCCTCATATGTTTTTAATACGTGAATACCTTATTTTCGTAGACATAGTCATATATCAATTTTACTGTGAAGTGAAAACCCGTTATGCACAATCACAATGAGTGCTGACTACAAAGAGAAAATCTTTTTTTAAAAATACAAGAAGTGTGGTGGCGCAGTGGTCTAAGCGATGGCTTCTGATCATTCGTCCGAAAGGAGTCCGGGTTCGAATCCCGGTGAGGCATGGTGGTTGCGTTTGTCTTACGGCAATGGCTCTCTCTCTCCCCTGGAACCAGTGACCCTAAATTACGGACGGGCGACTGCTTATAGCCCATTGAGTTGCTCACGGTGGTCGTTAAATATCCAATCACAAAAAAAAGAGAAAAAAAAAGAAGTGCACTTCAAAAAACGCGGCGTTTATCTGGAGTGGCACGATATCATATAATCAACATCTGCAGAACTATTGGTAAAAGGAATTGCAAGTACAAATGTTTCAAGTTAAGTTAGGCTATGAATCTACGAGTTTGCGACGGCTTTTGCTTTGTTACCATAAAATGACAGCAGAAGAAGTAAAATGCTCAAAATTGCAGGCATCGTATCTGTTGCTCTCGATTTCGGACTTTTCTCCTGTATATAACTGTGATACTCTGCGTACCTAAGTCAGGGACTAAGATGACGCATATGTCAAGGCGGCAAAGCTACAGGAACAAACGTCGTCGGTGTAATTTAATTGGGAAAGCATTCTGCTGCGGAGCAGAAGGATGCTGAGTGGAAGCCCCACCGGTAAATAACTTTTACGCTATATTGGCGTCCGATCGTAAAATAAATCTCCAGGCCTTTGGGTTCTCCGAAAAATGTGTAATGTTCGTTCCGCATATCTTCTGGAATTAATGAGAATTCCTCCTTCTACAGTGACCTCCTTCAAAGCGTGGTTTGCCGTCCGACCCACAAACCTACGATTCCGTTCCAGCGTTTTCTCAAGGTAGGGGGATATATGTGACGTACATACCTCAGAGGTGACGCACATGTAAAGACGGCAAAGCTTCAGGGACAAACTTCGTCGGTGTAGTTTAACTGGGAAAGCATTCAGCCCCGGATCAGATAGGTACGGGTTCGATTCCCGTCAACTGTACATGGCTTTTACGTTTCAACTCCCAACCTGAATCTGGGGACATATAGATGCCAATCGCGGGATATTCATTATAAAAAAACTGTACTTTCTTCAGATTCCGAATAATTCTTTCGTTAGTTTTAACAGTTGGAGTTGATTGCATCATCTGCATTTTTCAAAAAAAACGCATTGGAGATTAGTCGTGATGATGCAAGTAAAGTTTCTCCGTAAATGAATCAATGGAAAAATCTGATCGAGAAAGACTGTAAAATGTGGTTGACGGTATAGTGAAAAAGTATGCATACCTTAATCTCACACTCTTCGTTGTTAATCTACTTTTGTGAAAGAAACTTAAATACATATCTAAACTGACGGAAAAGAATACGGGATTGCATTTTCTTTAATCGGTTTCGAAGTCTGCATAACAAGTACTCCAATATATAAACTCGAACAAGAAAGTACAGTACAGCGTCGAAGATCCGAACTGATTGGGACCACTGGTAGTTCGGATTTTTGATGTTTTCGGATTCTCGAACATGTAAAAAAGTACAAATTCGCTGATATTTCTACATTATTTTATCCAAATATTTATTTACCAAAAATAACCAACTGTATACAAAAAAAATTACGTAAGACAAAGGCTTTTTTTTTGTTATTATGCAATACGAAACATGTCTGCCATTTTTGCTACGACTGTAAAATTTTTAAACATAAAGTACAAATTCCAAAATTTACCAATCATTACAAGGTGGTTTCTATTGCCAAGGGGTGTACTTTATGCTGAGTGCATGGGGAAAAAACTTTCCTCCCGGCTCACAGTGAACAATGGGGCTGAGGGATGAAACAAGGGATGGTACTGCCGTAGTAATGAGTTGTACAATCTTAGCCCCGCAGGGAACAAGTGACAGGAGAAATTTTCGCCTTTTGTCTCTGAGTATCAGAAGTCACTTCAACTTTCGACACGTCGCCACCTAAATGATTGCACCCCGAAAGTCAGGTGATTCCATTATCATCAAGTGCCAAGTTAAAACAAACGGATTATACTTAAATTTTTCACCACCACAAAGAGAAAAAGAGAGAGAGAGAGAGAGAAAGAAAGAAAGAGAGAGAGAGAGAGAGAGAGAGAGAGAGAAAGGAAGAAAGAAAGAGAGAGGGAGAGAAAGAAAGAAAGAAAGAAAGAAAGAGAGAGGGAGAGAAAGAAAGAGAGAGAGAGAAGAGAGAGAGAGAGAGAGAGAGAGAGAGAGAGAGGGAGAAAGAGAGAGAGAGAAAGAAAGAAAGAGAGAGAGAGAGAGAAGGAAAGAGAGAGAGAAAGAAAGAAAGAAAAAGAGAGAGAGAGAGAAAGAGAGAGAAAGAGAGAGAGAGAGAGAAAGAAAGAGAGAGAGAGAAGGAGAGGGAGAGAAAGAGAGAGAGAGAAGGAGAGAGAGAGAAAGAAAGAAAGAGAGAGAGAGAGAGAGAGAGAGAGAGAGAGAGAGAGAGAGAGAGAGAAAGAGGGAGAGAGACAGAGAAAGAGGGAGAGAGAGAGAGAGAGAGAGAGAGAGAGAGAGAGAGAGAGAGAGAGAGAGAGAGAGAGAGAGAGAGAGAGAGAAAGAGGGAGAGAGAGAGAGAGAGAAAGAGGGAGAGAGAGAGAGAAAGAAAGAGAGAGAGAGAGAGGAGGGGATCTTGTTCGAATTTTTGACGTTTCGGATTTTCGACGCTCTACTGTACGTGGAAATTTAGAGAAACCCAAGGGATGATGCTCGTTGATGCAGAATTGTTAACTGATGAAATTATGAGTGGGAGAAAATTACCCATTACCAGCGTATTTCAAGCACATGGACGTCCAGTCTACACAACTTCATTTGTAAGAACTGTAGAATGAAAGCCATCAACAGGATTTTCTTTTTTTTACAAAAAGTACTACTTTGCATTCTTAAACACTAATTTCGACGTATTTGATGCACACAGCCTTTTGGTGGAGTTTGGAAGATCTTCCTATGTAAGTAATTAATGGGATTGTTATGCTTTTGCATAAGAATACCGCTTCAAATGTATTGCTCTCAACTCATATATCACATGTGTCTAAAACAAAACAAACTGCAGTGACATATTTTTTTTAAATGCCACTACATTTTTTCTAAACATTGTAAAAGCAATAACATCTGTTCTACTTTATAATTTCAAAATTAATCTCAGTGTATTTACGCTCTTCATTTCTAACCACTGCCTTCAACACTGCAGTCTCAAAGCTATAGTTCTAACTTTAGGAACCACCTCTTTTTTACAGGGTTTCGGTAATTACGCTTTCAATTATGGAATAGTTGATGGACTTGGTGCCACCAACAGCAGAGCCGAAGTTGGAGATGCCCATGGGAACAAGAAGGGAAGCTACTCTCTCACTGACATCGACGGACGTGCTCGCAGAGTGGACTACGTTGCTGATGGTCATGGTTTCCGCGCTGCAGTGAAGACCAACGAACCGGGAACCGCTCTTAGCGCTCCAGCAGCTGCAGTCGTCGCCTCTCCTTACGCCGGCCCTGTTGCACCTATAGCTGTAGGCCACACTATTGCTGCTGTAGCCCCAGTTGCAGCACACGCCGCCGTTGCTGCCCCAGTGTACGCAGCATCACCTGCACTCGTTGCCTCTAAAGGTGTCGTGGCAACCAACGCTATCGGAATTGCTGCGCCTCTTGGATATGCTGGATCCCTCGGCCTAGGACATGCTGCTGCACCTATTGGTGTTGCTGGACCTATTGGATATGCTGGACATCACCGCCTAGGGCATGTTGCTGGACCTATTAGGTATGCTGGATCTCACGGCCTAGGGCATGTTGCTGGACCTATTAGGTATGCTGGATCCCTCGGTCTAGGACATGTTGCTAGACCTATTGGATATGCTGGATCTCATGGCCTAGGACATGTTGCTGGACCTATTAGGTATGCTGGATCGCTCGGTCTAGGACATGCTGCCGGACCTGTTGGATATGCTGGATCTCTCGGTCTAGGACGAGTTGCACACATTGCTGGACCTGTTGGATATGCTGGATCTCTCGGCCTAGGACGAGCTGCACACATTGCTGGACCTGCTGGATCTTTTGCACTTGGTCACGTTGCTGCCCCAGTTGGTTATGCTGGGCATCTAGGTTATGGGGTTGGTTTAGCGAAAGCAGTTTACTGATATCATATAATATGAAGATACTGGGGCTTTTTTTCATATGTAGATTGCCACAGAAGAAAACAAAATGTAAGTTTTGGCTTGCAAGTTGAATGTTTCCCCTACCTATGCTCTCAGGTTTTCCGAAGAAGAGAAAACACTGTAAAGCACATAGGAATGCCAAAGGAAGCAATCCGCTCCTTAAATATTTATGTGGATTTCTATTGTAAAAATAACTCAGGTGTGGAAGTTCAAATATTGACTCCACAAGTCTTGTTGATTACACCTGTACATAGAACTATATGCTAATGTATTGTATTTTTCCTGCAAAAGAAAAATAAAATAAAAAAATATATATTTGTCATTTTGCTTTATGATTAGACTACAGTGTAATTTTCTTAGATTTTTGTTATATTTTCAGAAAATCTTTGGAAAAGTGCAGACGCTCATTAAAACTGAGAGAAATTCTTTCAATGCTTCTTTTTAAGGAAATTCTACACTGTTTTTTGGCTTTTCTATTTCCTTTTTGGGCGGAAGAGGAAGTAGATAAAGGAAGCCTGATTGCCAGCATTTTAGTCTCATTAATTTTAATTTTACGATAAACATCTAACGAACTATTTCCCCTTTTATAATTTTGGTAAAACGAAAAAAATTATGCGTTTAATCCTATCTCTTCGCAAGTCATGTTGCTTCCTAATGCTAAAACAGAATAACGGGCCCATATTTTCCAATGCAAAATCCGCGTCGGTCATGTAAATTTAATATTGAAATCCCCTCTCTGTTTTCTTTTACCGTACACGGAAGCGTCTGAGCATTAGCTGAGACAGCAAATGTTATTAAGTGAGTTAAACGGAGTTCAATCTTGGGTTCTTAAGGACGATTTATATGAAGCTAAATTATGAAAATAAATTTTAGATCACAGCCATGGGAAAATGTCGAAAATCTCTTATTTCGATATATTCAGTATGAGTTAAGTGACGGAAAACATTCAGGCATACCGTTCTTCGTAAACCACAGAATTTTTCAAATTTCACTGTTCGAAAAACAAGTGATAAAAGATTAAATTGACGAGTTCTGTGTGATGAAAAAAATCAACTTTGAATGCAGTATTGCGCTCTCTCTCTCAAATATTATTTTAGAATTCGTGGAATGTAAAATCTCAACATTACGGAATTCTTTGTTTTAAACTTATACTTCGAAACAAGCCATTTTCGAATTTTCCAGGAGAGGTACGAAAATGGCTGTTTCTTGAGCTCAGCTGAAGTACTACGCTATCTACCAACAAGTAATTAAACACCTGTGATAGCAAAGGAAAACGAAGTTTATTCACCTTCAGTAGTTGGTGGAGCCTCCACGAGCGGCGATTACAGCTGCGACCCTCCGGGGCATACTCTCAACCAGACGTTGTACGACGGCTAGCGGTATTTTCTTCCACTCGGCTTGGAGAAGACAGGTTAGATACTTCACCGATTTCGGACGATGGGGGCACCCCTTAAGTCGACGCTCCAACTCGTTCCAGAGGTGCTCGATGGGGTTAAGGTCCGGGCTTTGCGCAGGCCAGTCCATTTGATTAACCCCATTGTCACCATACCAAACCATGGTGGACCTCGCAACATGATAGGTGGCATTGTCATCCTGAAAGTAACATGGGTCCACCCCGTACAACTGTCACAACGTAGGAAACGCAAAGGTCATCCAAAATGGTGCAGTAGGTCTCGGCGTTGAGTTTACCAGGAATTGCTACCAAGGGTTCCGTGCCATACCAGGAGAAACACCCCTGTAGCATAATTCCACCTCCGCCGAACTTCACAGTTGGCACAATACATTCCGGCAGGAGACGTTCTCCAGGTAGACGCCAAACCCAGACCCTGCCATCCAAACGGTAGAGGGTGAGCCTTGATTCGTCGCTCCAGAGAACCTGTTTCCACTGTTCAACGGTCCACTGTCGACGTTCTTTGCACCACGTTAGCCGATCAGCGCTATTGGACTTGGTGATCAAAGGCTTGTGGGAGGCAGCACGTCGGTGATAACCGAGCAGATGGGCTTCCTTACGGATGGTATTCATCGAAAGAACACTCCCGGATGTCTGTTGAAACTCCTCGCGGATGTGGCCCATCGATTTGGTGTGGTTCTTCCGAATTTCTCTGGCCAGCACCCGTCGATTTCTCTAACTCCCAGTTTTGTGGGTCTGCAGGGTCGGGGCACATTCCGAAAGTAATATCTCATCTTCGACATGACAATCACGTAGGCCACTGTCGATTTTGGGTACTTCAACTCGCTGGATATGTCACGGATGGATCGGCCATTTCTGTGATACCCGAAAATTACACCTTTTTCGAAATCAGAGAGTTCCGAACTGCGTGGCATCTTGCATGCGACTGGTTGCGTTGTTGTTTCCCACACGATATTTAACGGCGGCGGCCGTGACGTGTATCAGGACCGCAGATATCGTCGATTTCAGGGGTGTCCAATTACTTGTTGGTAGATAGTGTACACTGCTTCCAATGAAGGACGAATTGCTATAATTTTGGCTTACCGTATTAAAAGTTGTGATCTGACCGATGTATATACTAAAATTACTTCTAACGCAATATGTGCTGAAAGTGAAATTCGAACGGACACAGATGTCACCGTACTAGTTACATTCCTATTACTATGGCTTAAAATGTCACTCTTCTTTGTCTTACTTTAAACTTGAATGAAACGACAAAAGTTAACGGAATTTTGAGGAATACGGGGTGATTCATAAAGAAGTATAATACAGTTTCCAGATGCTGTTAAACAGTAACAGGTGAAGACACGGATCACAACTGGGAACTGTTAGGTAGATGTTCTCATAAAGTTTGCGTCCCGCTACTGAGGGAAGTGACATAGGCGATAGCGTTCGTGTCACGTGACTAGTCAGTCAAAATTGCAGTGTCTGCAGTGGAGAAGGCGTTTTGTGTTCTTGAATTGTGCAAAGGCATTTTTGATCACGATTCCGAAAAGAACCTCCAACCAGAAGATTTATCTGCGATTGGCATAAAAAGTTTGAAACTACGGGCTATTTGTGCAAACATAAAAGTCCTGGACAACCGCGTGTATCGGAAGAAGTCGTCGATAGTGTTTGCATCGCCATTCAACGAAGCCCGGGAAAATCCGTGCGGAGGGTGAGTCGTGAAGTGCAGATTTCGCAGCCCCACTGTCTGGAGAATTTTGAGAAAGAAGCTGAAAATGATTCCATACAAAATGTAGATGTCGCAAAATCTCACTGACCTTGACAAGACAATGCGCTTTGAATGTTGTGCCGAAATGCAGCACCGTTTTGACACTTTAGTTTTCACCGATGAAGCTATACAAGCACAAAGTTCGCTTTTGTGGAACGGGGAATCCCAGATTTACAGTGCAACACGTGCGAGATTCCCCTAAGGTAAATGTGCTCTGTGCTGTGTCCAAAAAGCAAGTGTACGGCCCCTTCTTTTTCACGAGAAAACTGTCACTGGAGGCTCTTTTCTGGATATTTTAAGTCTTTGGTTGATGCGAAGTTGCAGGACGAAGTAACAAATTTATTCTTCAATTGGATGGTGCACCACCGCACTGGTTAGGCGAGGTGCGAGATTATCTCAATGAACATCTTCCTCACCGATGGATTGAACGAGCCGTGGACTACAACATGCCACTGAACCAATGGTAACCCAGAAGTCCGGACTTAACACCTTGTGCCGTTTTCCTGTGGGGGTAAGTAAAGGACAAGGTATTCGCCCCTCTCCTTCTTATTGATCTAGCGGAGCTGAAACAGCGTATCACATCCACTATCTCCGCACTTGATTCAGATATCTTACCTCGCGTTTGGGTGGAAATGGATTACCGTCTCGATGCGTGTCGTGTGACTAAGGGTACAGACATAGAACATCTGTGACTATCTCTAAAAAAACTTGAAACATTCCCCTACAATTCTGTTACAGGTATAACATAAAATATCTTAAATTATTATTGTTTTGTAGTGCGTCGAAAATGTATACTTCTTTATGAATCACTCTGTATTTAATTGAAATTTACATATAAATCATTCATGTTCACAGAGTCAATGAAACAATGATTGTGAAATCAGAAGCCGAAGGTTTCGATAGCTAAACAGAAAAATATATCCCCTGTTAATATCCGTTCTTTAACAACCAATTAGCCAAGGGAGACAACTACATAGTATTTAAAACACAATGCCGTTTCTTTCTACAATCCGCCAGCGCCACCCACTGGAGCGATTTTCATAATTTCTTTTTAAATGAAAGCTACTGACCCACAGATTTGTCATCGCTAATTTTTATTGTCATAAGTAATTTTTTTATGTTACCATGGCATTTTCTTTATACTATCCACCATAAGCGGAACGATACACGGGAAATCGGGAACTACTTGAAACCGTTCTGATTCGGTAACACAGCCAAAAATAATAAAAAATAAACGAAATAGTCTATGTCCACCGGAAAGAAGTAAGCTTTCAAACGGTGAAAGAATTATCCAAATTGGTTCACTAGTTTTTGAGATTAGTAAACAAAATTCCGTGTATTATTGTGAACTGCTTTCTTTCACGTTGGGTTGTATGTAAACAAAGCGGAACGACACACGGGAAATCGGGAACTACTTCAAAGCGTTCTGATTCGGTAGTACAGCCAAAATTAATAAAAAAAGTAAAGGAAATAGCCTATGCCCACCGGAAAGAAATTAGTTTCCCAACGGTGAAAGAATTATTCAAATCGGTTCAGTGGTTTTCGAGATTTCTTCAAACACACAAACAAATTTTCTCTCTTTATATCATCATCATCATCATCATCAACAATCATTATCAATCCACTGCTGGACGAAGGTCTCCCCAAGTTTCCTCCACAACAGTCTGTCTTGTGCCAGTCTCCTCCATGTCACTCCCGCATACTTTCGAATTTCATCCACCCATCTCCCATGTGGTCTTCTTCTGGGTCTTTTCCTGTCCCTTGGAATCCAATCTAAAATTTCGGCTGTCCATCGATGGTCTGTCCTTCTGGCAGTATGTCCAGCCCATTGCCATTTCAGGGATTTAACTCTGATCATGATGTCTTCCACTCTTGTCATTTTTCGGATCCACGTGTTCCTCTTCTTATCTCTCCTGGTTACACCAAGCATGCACCTCTCCATGCTGCTTTGAGTTGTCTGCAGCCTTTGTATGTCTCTTTTAGCTAAGGTCCACGTCTCTGCACCATACGTAAGCACTGGAAGGATGCATTGATCAAACACTTTTCTTTTAAGACATAATGGCATATTGCTCTTGAAAATTATGCTGTTTCTTCCAAAAGCTCTCCAGGCAAGTTTTGTACGCTGATTAATTTCTTCACCAATGTGACCCTCACTTGATATCTGCTGTCCAAGATAAACGTACGTGTCTGTTATCTCCAGCTTTTTTCCATCAATTGATAAAACTTCATTTCTTGTAAAAGCATTGTACATCACTTTTGTCTTCTGAAAGTTCATTTTTAATCCCACTTCTTTACTCTTGTCAGCAAGTTCCTGGATCATACTCTGTAGCTCTGATGGGGTAGTTGCAAAAATGACTATGTCATCAGCAAAACGAAGGTGGGTTAGATAATCTCCATTAATCTTTATCCCTTTGTTTTCCCAGTTCAGTGATTGAAAGACATTTTCCAATGTGGCATTAAAGAGCTTCGGAGATATGGTGTCACCTTGTCTCACTCCTTTTCCAATTTTTATGTGTGTTGTATTTTCAAACAGCCGAATCTTTGCACTTGCATTTTCATAGATGTTATTAATAATATTAATGTATGCATCTTCAATACCGCAGGATTTCAGAGCCATTGCAACTGCTGATGGTTTCACCGAATCAAAGGCTTTTTCATAATCGATAAAAGCCATGCACAATGGAAGTTCATATTCCCTCGCTCTTTCAATTAGTTCTCTCAGTACGTGGATATGATCTATTGTGCTGTAGCCACTCCTGAATCCAGCTTGTTCTCTCGGTTGAGCCATGTCCAGTGTCACCTTCAAGCGGTGTGAAAGAACTTTAGTGAAGATTTTATAAACCACTGATAGGAGGCTGATAGGTCTGTAGTTCCCGAGATCCTCAATGTCACCTTTTTTATGTAGCAAGATCATTGTAGCGTTGTTCCAATTCTCAGGAATTTTCCCTTCATTAAGGCATCGAGTGAAAATTTGGGCGAGTACTGTTTCGATTTCTCCACTTGTTTCTTGTATGATGTCTACAGTAATTCCATCTTCTCCTGGAGCTTTTCCCCGCTTCATGTTCTTGATTGCATGTGCAACTTCTGCTGGAAGGACTGGAAGAACTCTGGTACTGGTACCTTTCATGATGTCTGGAGTACATGTATCATCCCTTTCATATAATTTGGAGTAGAAATCTTTCACTCTTGTCATAATTTCGCCTCTATTTCTTGTTACAGAACCATCTTCTTTTCTCAGTGCCATAATCTGTTTTTTCCCCTTACTGAGATGTCCCTTTGCTATCTTTAGGCTTTGGTTGTTTTCAATTGCTTTCCTTACCAGTTCACAGTTGAATTTCCTTACGTCTTCAGTGATACTTTTTCGTACTGTCTTGCATAGCTCTATATATTCCACTTTGGAAGTCACATCTTCTTTAGTTGTCCTCATCACTCTTCTTTTTTGCATCAACATTTTGGTTTTTCCTGATAATTTGTTCACATGCAGTTTGTTCTTAGACCCAGCTAATTTTGTTGCTGTTTCCATAAGAGCTTTGGTTACTTTTCTGTTAACTTCAGAAATATCCACTTCTTCCGATGTAAGGCCTTCTAAAGCAGAGAATCTGTTCTTCAGTTCCAATTTGAAGGTATTATGGTGTTTTTAAGGTTGGTTATGTCAATACATTTTGTTTGTCTTATGAGCTTGCTACGTTCGAGTTTAGTGTTGAGGTGCATCTTACATCTCACCAATCTATGGTCACTGCCTGTGTTGAACTTGTTTAGCACACTGCAGTCTTCTATGACGAATTTTTTGTTACACATAATAAAATCAATTTCACTTGTCGTCCCATTTGGATGTCTCCATGTCCATTTCCTGTGTGGCTTTTTCTTGAAAAAGGAGTTCAAGATGAAAAACCCTTCTGCCTCTGCAAACTCTACGAGAGTATTTCCACGCTGGTTTCTGTTGCCGTGACCGAATTTACCTACTGAAGTTTCATTCTGTTGCCGTTTCCCTATTTTTGCATTAAAATCTCCCATAATTATCTTCAAGTGCTGCTTACCTTTATTATTTAGATCACGAATTTCCTCATAAAATACTTCAATTTCTTCTTCAGCATGACTTGTGGTGGGTGCATAAGTTTGAATGATCTGAGCCTGGTATCTTCTCGAGAGTTGGATAACGAGTCGTGCAGCTCTGTCAGAGGAACTTTCAACTTCTACAACTTTATCCTTCAGTTTCTTGTTTATTATAAATCCAACACCACTAGTTCTGCCAGTATCTGTCCCACGATAGTAGAAGAGATGTCCACTTTTCAGTTCGATGAGATCTTCTCCTTTTCTCCTTACCTCACTTAGCCCGACGATGTCCCACTTGATCCTTTGTAGTTCCTCTTCCAATTCAAGAAGCCTTGAATCAGAAGATAGGGAGCGTCCGTTATACGTCGCCAAGGTCAGCATCAGATGGCAGCCTAGTCCGGTCCTCCGGGGATTCTTAGCACCCTCTGCCTTCATGTCGCACTGGCCGCTGCCTTGGCCAGGTACATTCCAGCTGCCGGAGACTGAGGGCCAAGATTTAAGTTGTGGAGTCATTTTGGAGGGGTTTGGCCATAACTCACCACGCTGGCCAAGCGGGTTGGTGAGTGTGGGATAGCATTTCCTCTAATCCCGATGGTATAGTTATACCGCTATTGGCGGTCGTCAGAGCCCCTTTAGTGGGAACAGGATGTACCACGAGAAGGCGGGATTGACATTTGTCAAGGAGAGGCTGTGATGTTACGCATCACCTGACCTTACATCCCTCTCTTTATATATTACTAGCTATACCCGGCCACGCGCAGCTGTGGCACATTGTGGTTGCATGGATGAGAAATGAGGAACAAAACAAAGCATACGTTTCATAGAAGTTTAATTATGCAATACTTGTATGTATACAATATTTTTTGTTTTTCCATTCTCTGCGTAGATATAAAGGCTATCTGGTTTGCCGACACGGGAACACGCAACATACAGTTGTCCATGTGAGAAGCAATCCGCATCTAAATCTAAACCACACAATTCTAAAGATTGACCTTGAGCTTTATTGATTGTGATTGCGAACGCCAATCGAATTGGGAATTGCAATCTTTTAAATTGAAATGGTGTATCGGTCGGGATCATGGAAATTCGAGGGATGAGGACATCTTCACCTTCGAAAGGCCCCGTTAAAATAGTTGCTTCCACTACATTTTTCATCAGTTTTTTAACTGCGAGTCGCGTGCCGTTGCAGAGATTTGGTTGATTAATATTCCGCAACATGATAATTGGCACAATTATTTTCAATTTTAATATGTGTGGTGGCATCCCTGGCAGATCAAGTGAGTTCAAAAATTCCGTTGGATAATTAACTACTTCATCTGCTTCCACAACTGTATCTATCGACTTGTATGTAATTTCCACACTTTGAATGCTGGATTGAATAACATTATTAATTTGATAGATATCTTTATTCTTCGCGGCAAGGATAGCTCGTTCACTGAGCCAATCGTGATTCTTATAAAATTTGAATATTAGGAAATACTTTTTCGATCAGTTCTTCTTTCGATGTTACTAAATTACAAAAATTATCAGGAAATGATATTCGTCTTGACGTCAGTTGTCCGTTCCCAATGTCCAGTAACTGTCGTGAGAATACCTCGGCTGATTGATCGTTTTGCAGCTGGACACGCATATTCGTAGTCAACTGCAATGTACGTACGTGTCGCCACGATGTTGAATATTTCAGGCAAGCATTTATTTCGTCCGCTGGTGTCGATCGAGAAATTACAGGCAAAATGTTTGCCTAAAATCTCCTGCGAGCAATATCAATGCATTCCCGAATGGTTGAACGTTTCCACGCAAATCTCGCAACGATCGATCAAGAGCTTCAAGCGATTTTTTATGTGCCATCGTGCATTCATCCCAAACAATGAGTTTACATTTTTGTAATACTTTTCCCATACCGGATGCTTTGGAAATAGTGCACGTGGGAGTCTCGATGATTCGCATGTTTAATGGCAACTTCAGAGCTGAATGAGCAGTCCTTCCACCTGGTAACAATGTCGCAACTATTCCAGACGAAGCGAGAGCTAAGGCTATGTCATTTTTTGATCGAACCGTTGCCAAATTCAATCTGATAAGGAATGTTTTCCCAGTTCCTCCTGGCGTATCCAAGAAGAAGCCCCCCCCCCCAACTCCGTCATTTATCATTTGCATTATGCGATCATAAATGCCCTTCTGTTCACACGTTAATTTGGGAATGTTTGATTGGACATATGACTGGAGATCACCGGTGTTGTAACTCTGTTCACGGCGCAAATCCACATCAAATGAAGCAGTCGTAGTTCGGTTGGGTGCTGGCATTCCCAATTGACTAAGAACTTTATTTGCAATAGCTAAGCACTTGTTTTCAATATTTATCAATGTTTCGTTGTAAATGCCTTCTGTAAATTCCATGGTCATATTGGCATTTTCTAGGCGTACTCTATGCAAAATATCCTCAGCCATATGCGATCGATATCTTTCCCATAACTCTGTGGGAGATGAAGGGAAACAAGCGGTCAATATAATTGCGAATAGTGCTCGAATTTGGTTTGGATGTGCAGTGTTGCACGCGTCACTAATACATATATCCCACTGTTTGTCGTTTTCTAATAAATTAAGAGCTTGACACGCACTGCGGAAAGTGGCATATGTGACGCCATCAACAATTTTCAATTGCTGGAAAGATCTAGGACCAGGCACATTTACCAACAGCATGCGAAGGAAAAAACATTCATCTTGATTAGGATGCCCTGTATAAAGTCTACCAATTGCATTTTCTCTGAAAATGCCAGGTTGACCGTCGACTGGCTCCCCTCGTCTGCGTCGTACGAATGCTTTTTTAGTTACATTCCACGTGTAATAAGAGGGCACTTCTGTGTACATCACTGTTCTGGCGAAAGCGCCTTCCTGACATAAGGTGAAGAAAGCAGTCAGTGTTACAGGTGGATTAAGGGCTCTTTGTTGCACATTTGCATCTGTGAAATAAACACGCTGTCCATTCTCTAAATGTACTGCTAAGTGAACCACAGCTGGATTACGTTCATGCATGGGAAACGAAAAAATTCGCAATGCAGCCTCATTGCTGCTTATGTATCTTCCAGCCTGGTATTGTGCAATTTCATCGATAATTCGTACTGCATTTCTGTCACTATTTTCTGGTTGCACACCAAAAACTGCCATATCGCTGCCTTTATTCACATACTTACAGATGTATTTAATCGATTTGACCGAATTGCAATATTTTACGTTTATGTGCGCTTTGTATGTTTTTGACAACAGAGGCAAATATGGGGCCACCCAACGGTTGTCTACATCAATATCACCATTTCGCATGTGTATAGTTACCGAATTCCCGCCATCTTCAGTTGATCGTCTCCTATACTGAGGATATCCATCGTCTCCTGTTACTGTGTTGGCTGCGAATGCTCGAGGATATTGCTTAGAACATTTCCAGTCTACCATGCATGGTGAATTCGGATTTAGTGTACCGCATGGTCCATGTATCATGTTTTTGATAACAACTGCATGCAAATCCTTATCGACGTCGGCCCGTGGAATCTCAGCGCATATCACATCGTCGATTTCGTCTGAAGTTATTTTATCGTATAGCCAGATTAGTATATGCGCTATAACGAAGTAAATTTCTCCGTCATTTCTGTCCACGCCAGGATTCGAACCCGGATCCCCTCATTCCGGAATAAGTCACTCTACCAATTGAGCTACGCGGACGTTTTATTCTGATTCCTATCTGCCTTTATGTCGTGTGCGTCCTTCTGGCAGGTACGTCACATCTCCTGGTACGTTACATCATCTCCCACTTATTTTTTATTTTCTTTTTTCTTTTTTTGAAGTGCTGGAGAAGGGATTCTCTTATTTTTGCTATCTCGCGGTGTGGAAATAACATCACACCATTGCGAGATATTGAACGGTCGGGTCATCCGGATAGTTCGGGCGCCATTATAACGAAGTAAATTTCTCCGTCATTTCTGTCCACGCCAGGATTCGAACCCGGATCCCCTCATTCCGGAATAAGTCACTCTACCAATTGAGCTACGCGGACGTTTTATTCTGATTCCTATCTGCCTTTATGTCGTGTGCGTCCTTCTGTCAGGTACGTCACATCTCCTGGTACGTTACAGCGCATGTGGCAATCCTCTCTTTTGCCATTCTACTGAATACATCCAGCAGCGCACAGATCCAAACACTTCATGTTTCACGATGAAATCCATCAGCGACTTAAGCTTTTGTCTGAAAACACGTGCTGTGATGTCATGCCTATCCACGGGTGATTGCCCAGGAAGTAACAGCTGCTGTATCTCGTCCCAAGCTGGATTGCACGTGAAGGTGATAAATAAGTCTGGACGCCCGTAATGACGAACATATGCCATTGAATCTTGAGCATATTCCTGCATGTGACGTGGACTGCCTATGTATGAAGATGGCAAAATAGTAAGCTTTCCAATGTTGGTTGAATTACCGTCATTCACAACTGCATCTCGCAAATGAATGTATTCTTCGGAGCGGAGTTTGGTCTGATTCAGACGAAGAAATAGCAAACATTCCGTTTCAATTTTTGCATACATATCCACAATGTACTGGTGAAACAACTGACGGCATTTCAAAATATAATTGTCCTCGTTCCTCCGAATCATTAAGCGGTAGGCGTAAAAGTTCATTGCGCTGCACTTTTTATTAATTTCTGCACCATTCACTGGGTTTATCATCTTCACATTGAAATGATATCCATCGGCACCATCCCAGAAGATAACTGGATATTGCAAAGCATCGTAACAACGGTGAGTTTCTGCGACGTTTATCAATTGATCGTTTCTTCGATGGAGAACAATATCTCTAGGTTGGAACTGATATCCGACTATGACAATTGCTACTTCGTCTATAGTTGGATCATTATATCTTCGGACATGTTCTCCAGCGGGCGTTTTGTCTGCGTGAATGACAATCTTGTGGGTATCTGATGGCATCATATACATTGCCGTTTTGAACAAACCCACCAAATTGTTCTTTTTGTGAAGGAGCTCCTGTAGTTGCGAAATGATGGATCTTCTTAGCGAGGTATGTATTCCACAACGTGCATCGACTTCATCTCTATCATCACCGATGAAGTACATTTGAAGGAATTTATGGTCACTCTCTCTCGGAACGGGAGCAGGGAGCCAGCTTTGTGATATATTTGTCCTTTGATTTTAAAAGTTGGCATGATTGAGCAGTCACAATTTCCGCACCAAATGACGTCATTTGGAAGCAAGAGTTATATTTACTGATGTTCGATAGGAAATGCTTCGATTCAGCGGTAGATCCAGCAAGTAGATTTTTCAACGGCTCTGGTGGTGCTTCAAGTTGAGGCAATTTAATTTTTCCGCCAGCGCAACACATCCCATTCGTTTCATTATTGAACTTTAGAGCCTGGCAGTAGGTACAGACATGACTCATCTGGCCAATGACAACATGCGGACTTGAACTATAATCAACAGCTGGATTGTACCGGAATGCAAGACGATTGTATTGCAGAATCAGATCTGCTGTTCTTTGGGTACGTGTTTCAGCTATCCTCGACACCTCGCGTTCATTCCGTTGAGAACGAACCAAATCTGTTGCTGCAGAACGCGACTGCCGTGCTCGCAATCGTGCATCCTCAAGCCTGGCTGCTCGTCTTTCTGCTGGTTCCGTGTTACGCATCTGGATGGTGCTTAGTCTGTTCCTCTCTCGTACGTATGCCCGCTCTTCCTCAGTCATATTCGAAAGCCGTCTTCTCGATCCTTCTGTGTGGCGAGTGCGACGACCCAAATTCGTTTTTTTGCGAGGCGTTATTTCGGTTTTCACTGGAACAGAAGGAAGGGATAAGATTATAACCTCTTATGGCTCTCACAGCTCTAGGTTGAAAACCGTGAGAGATAAGAGACAAAACATAACCTCTACTTACGATTTGGCGAACGGCGCAGCTCAATCACGACACGATCACCTAGTATGGAGAGTGTTCCCCTCGATTCCGGCAGATGGCGCGTTTGCTGGTACACAGCTGACCGTTGAAAAGCTGTTTTCTCGAGGTCGCGGGTATGTTACTGACGCGAAAAATATATAAAAACAACTTGATCACCTAGTATGGAGAGTGTTCCCTTCTGGCAGATGGCGCGTTTGCTGGTACACAGTTGACCGTTGAAAAAGCCTTCGACCATATATACTGATACAGACTGCGCATGCATCAAAATTTCTGGCTCCAACATCGCAAGCCACGAAATCACGTGACTTCGGGCAAAAAGATGGTTAACTCGTGCTGTGCTCATCATGAATTTTAGGAGTTTCTTTTTTAGAATTCCATTACGACTTTTCATTCGTGAATACATTTATTACGCTCTGATGCAGCTATCGCCAGTGCGCAGTCCATTAGTATATGTGGTCGAAGGAAAAAGCTGTTTTCTCGCGATCGCGGGTATGTTACTGACGCGAAAAATAGATAAAAACAATCTTTGAAGCGGGTTGTATATCGTGTCAAAATTTGAGCTCAATCGGTGCAGAACTTTTTGAGTTTTTGAAGCGTACACAAACCAACTTAACATTTATATATATATATAGATTAGAATTAGCATAGATAAACGAAATAGCCTATGTCCACCGGAAAGAAGTAAGGTTCCCAACGGTGAAAGAATTATCCGAATCTGTTCAGTAGTTTTCGAGATTAGTAAAAAAAAAAAATCCGTATGTAATTGTGACCTACTTTCTTTCACGTTGGGTGTGATCAGGTTTTATGTAAACAAAGCAGGGCGATACATGAAAAATTGAGAACTACTTCAGAGTGATCTGATTCGGTAGTACAGCCAAAAATAATAAAAAATAATAAAGAATAATAAAAAATAAACGAAACAGCCTATGTCAAACCGGAAAGAAATAAGCTTCCTAACGGTTAAAGAGTTTCCTTATCCAAATCGATTCAGCAGTTTTAAAGATAAGCTCAAACACACAAATAAAGTTTCTCTCTTTATATATTAGTATAGCTTATATAATGATACCAAAAGAATTGTTAAAACCAAACTGGCAAAATAAAACGCATTTTCAACCTCATTGTGTAGTTATCTATAGACACGATATCATTTTGGGTCACTGAAAGAACGCCTCAGTACTCCAATACAAGCCCGTCCACGACGGATAAGCACATATTTATACAATAATGAGCAAGTCATCGTTAAATTCGTATACGAGTAGTTGGAAAAATTAAAAATTAATGGGATTATTAGGAAAATTTTGTTGTTGGTGACCCATCTTATACAGTGCCCATTAATAATTAAATCATTTATTATAATTATGCATTTTATTACGATTCGTGTTATATGACAAGAAAAAAATTTCAGTCACAGCTTCTTCAGCCGTGCATGGTACAAACTACGGACTAGTAATACTTATATTGATAGAGAAATCAAATTAAACAGAAGCGATTCAGTGCGGAGCACGATTTGAAGACGCGAGATCTAGAAAACGTGCAGACAGACATGCCGAGGACGAGGAGAAAAATGAGAGGCATGTAGCTGTCAGATCAAACAGGTCAAGTGTTAAAAATGTACAAAAGATGGGACATGTTTTGCACTTTAGCCAATCCCTTTAATGTCTAAGGCTAAGAAGAGCAGCTCAGCCTAATTTAGAATTTTGTACTTTAAGTAAAGGAACGAATTAAAACAGCTACCGAAACGTAACTTATTCCTCTCTCACAGAAATATGAATAATTTATTATGAGGAATGTAATTATTACATACGTATTTCCCAGAAGATTTTACCCCATGTACTTTGCACGAGAAGCCAGCACACTGAGTGATTGCTCGGCTACTAGGCGACAAATAAATTCATTTTTGCTTTTAAAAAAAAACCCGTCTATGACATGTAAATTCCAAAAGTGTTCTTGTGGATACGACAAAATTCCAACTATTCGGTTCTGTGCTGTATTTAATGCATGAAAAAATATTACATATGTGTTTTCCATGTTCGATCATCCACCTGTTTGCCTTCCTACTTTCACTTACTTTTTTCCCTGTATTTTTCCTAGTGTGGTTTTAGAAAGAGAAAAAAAATTCTTCTTCCAATAGTTTGCTACGATTTGCAGGTTTTCTTAAGATGGGGCTCTGAAGAAAAAAATTAAATCTTTGGAAGGAACTGTTAATAAATGTGTAAAATTTTTGTAGTACCGCATTGCAAGATGATCGATTTTGTTATCTGCGCTATTCTTCACACCATTAAATGACCGCTGAAAAAATTAGTAAATCAGCAATCCTAAGTTTTAACGGAATGGAAAGATCTCTTTTTTATCTTTCCGGAAATTAGTTTCAATAACAGCTGTGATAGTTTTCTGTCTCCTATTTGTAGTGCATCAGTAAAAGGTTACATTTTCATTTCTTAAATGGTCAAATTTTTAAACTCCTTCAATTTCATTAACACATTTCTCTAATTGCAATATCTTCGGCCTTATATACGTAAATAAAAGGCTCGGGGTCTCTACTTGTACCTAAACTCCGGTTGTTTAGAACGCTATGAAACTCTCAATCATCATCATCATCATTGTCAACCATTATCAATCCACTGCTGGACGAAGGTCTCCCCAAGTTTCCTCCACAACGGTCTGTCTTGTGCCAGTCTCCTCCATGCCACCCCTGCATACTTTCGAATTTCATCCACCCATCTCCCATGTGGTCTTCTTCTGGGTCTTTTCCTGTCCCTTGGAATCCAATCTAAAATTTCGGCTGTCCATCGATGATCTGTCCTTCTGGCAGTATGTCTAGCACATTACCATTTCAGGGATTTAACTCTGATCATGATGTCTTCCACTCTTGTCATTTTTCGGATCCACGAGTTCCTCTTCTTATCTCTCCTGGTTACACCAAGTATGCACCTCTCCATGCTCCTTTGAGTTGTCTGCAGCCTTTGTATGTCTCTTTTAGTTAAGGTCCACGTCTCTGCACCATACGTAAGCACTGGAAGGATGCATTGATCAAACACTTTTCTTTTAAGACATAATGGCATATTGCTCTTGAAAATTATGCTGTTTCTTCCAAAAGCTCTCCAGGCAAGTTTTGTACGCCGATGAATTTCTTCATCAATGTGACCCTCACTTGATATCTGCTGTCCAAGATAAACGTACGTGTACGTTATCTCCAGCTTTTCTCCATCAATCGATAAATCTTCATTTCTTGTAAAAGCATTGAACATCACTTTTGTCTTCTGAAAGTTCATTTTTAATCCCACTTCTTTACTCTTGTCAGCAAGTTCCTGGATCATACTCTGCAGCTCTGATGGGGTAGTTGCAAAAATGACTACGTCATCAGCAAAACGAAGGTGGGTTAGATAATCTCCATTAATCTTTATCCCTTTATTTTCCCAGCTCAGCGACTGAAAAACACCCTCCAATGTGGCATTAAAGAGCTTCGGAGATATGGTGTCACCTTGTCTAACTCCCTTTCCAATTTTTGTGTGTTGTATTTTCAAACAGCCGAATCTTTGCACTTGCATTTTCATAGATGTTATCAATAATATTAATGTATGCATCTTCAATACCGCAGGTTTTCAGAGCCATTGTAACTGCTGATGGTTTCACCGAATCAAAGGCTTTTTCATAATCGATAAAAGCCATGCACAATGGCAGTTCATATTCCCTCGCTCTTTCAATTAGTTCTCTCAGTACGTGGATATGATCTATTGTGCTGTAGCCACTCCTGAATCCAGGTTGTTCTCTCGGTTGAGCCATGTCCAGTGTTACCTTCAAGCGGTGTGAAAGAACTTTAGTGAAGATTTTGTAAACTACTGATAGGAGGCTGATAGGTCTGTAGTTTCCGAGATCCTCAATGTTACCTTTCTTATGTAGCAGGATCATTGTAGCGGTGTTCCAATCCTCAGGAATCTTTCCTTCATTAAGGCATCTAGTGAAAATTTGGGCGAGTACTGTTTCGATTTCTCCACTTGCTTCTTGTATGATGTCTACAGTAATTCCATCTTCTCCTGGAGCGTTTCCCTGCTTCATGTTCTTGATTGCATGTGCAACTTCTGCTGGAAGGACTGGAGGAACTCTGGTACTGGTATCTTTCATGATGTCTGGAGTGCATGTATCATCCCTTTCATATAATTTGGAGTAGAAATCTTTCACTCTTGTCAAAATTTCGCCTCTATTTCTTGTTACAGAACCATCTTCTTTTCTCAGTGCCATAATCTGTTTTTCCCCTTACTGAGATGTCCCTTTGCTATCTTTAGGCTTTGGTTGTTTTCAATTGCTTTCCTCACTAGTTCACAGTTGAATTTTCTTACGTCTTCAGTGATACTTTTTCTTACTGTCTTGCATAGCTTTATATATTCCACTTTGGAAGTCACATCTTCTTTAGTTGTCCTCATCTCTCTTCTTTTTTGCATCAACATTTTCGTTTTTCCTGATAATTTGTTTACATGCAACTTGTCCTTAGATCCAGCTAATTTTGTTGCTGTTTCTATAAGAGCTTTGGTTACTTTTCTGTTAACTTCAGAGATGTCCACTTCTTCCAATGTTAGGCCTTCTAAAGCAGAGAATCTGTTCTTCAGTTCCAACTTGAAGGTATTATGGTGTTTTTTAAGGTTGGTTATGTCAATAGATTTTGTTTGTCTTATGAGCTTGCCACGTTCAAGTTTAGTGTTGAGGTGCATCTTACATCTCACCAATCTATGGTCACTACCTGTGTTGAACTTGTTTAACACACTGCAGTCTTCTATGACGAATTTTTTGTTACACATAATAAAATCAATTTCACTTGTCGTCCCATTTGGATGTCTCCATGTCCATTTCCTGTGTGGCTTTTTCTTGAAGAAAGAGTTCAAGATGAAAAACCCTTCTGCCTCTGCAAACTCAACGAGAGTATTTCCACGCTGGTTTCTGTTGCCGTGACCGAATTTACCTACTGAAGTTTCATTCTGTTGCCGTTGCCCTATATTTGCACTGAAATCTCCCATAATTATTTTCAAGTGCTGCTTACCTTTATTATTTAGATGACAAATTTCCTCATAAAATTCTTCAATTTCTTCTTCAGGATGACTTGTGGTGGGTGCATAAGTTTGAATAATCTGAGCCTGGTATCTTTTCGAGAGTTGGATAACAAGCCGTGCAGCTCTGTCAGAGGAACTTTCAACTTCTACAACTTTATCCTTCAGTTTCTTGTTTATTATAAATCCAACACCACTAGTTCTGCCAGTATCTGTCCCACGATAGTAGAAGAGATGTCCACTTTTCAGTTCGATGAGATCTTCTCCTTTTCTCCTTACCTCACTTAGCCCCACGATGTCCCGCTTGATCCTTTGTAGTTCCTCTTCCAATTCAAGAAGCCTTGAATCAGAAGATAGGGAGCGTCCATTATGCGTAGCCAAGGTCAGCATTAGATGGCAGCCTAGTCCGGTCCTCCGGGGATTCTTAGCACCCTCTGCCTTCATGTCGCACTGGCCGCTGCCTATTACGATGAAACTACCATATATGAAACGATCAATAGGATGTCCAGATAGCGATACATTAAGATTAATTCCCAAGTTGGTGCCGTTGTGATCGCATACTTTATGTTGATAAATGATAACGAGGAACAGTACACCAATTATGAAAGGAAATAGCAACACTATACCAGTGATCCGATTTATTGCGTAAGAAATAGACACATAAGCGTTTCCAAGCTATCGCACATCAGCCAGATGGCTTTCTCAAGGAAGTTAGACAGAAACGGATAACTTACTTGAAAAAGCTTGGAAACGCTTATGTGTCTATTTCCTACGCCAATAAATCGGATCACTAATATAGTGTTACTATTTACTGTTTTATGCTGCTTTTCCGTACACTCTAAATTTATACATTTCTTACATATAACGTCAGAGAGCTTGTGAAGTACCTTCTTGTATATCGATCTACAAATTAAGAACATTCTCTCTTTGTTTTATACGAAGGCATTTTAAGGGTCTGACAACTTTCCTAAACCATTCAAAATCAACACCAGAAATTATCAAAATGTAGAAAACATATTAATAAGAAATCTGTTTCTGGCCATGCATATTGTTTCTCTGATTTCGCTGATATGCTAAAATATCTGCTTACTTCTCTTATGTGATACACTGAAATGTTTGTGAGTTTTTTTATTTATTATCAAACTCTACAGGCAGAAAATCCATATACTTCAGCTTCTCCATCCTTGGAATATTTGAAAAACTTTTACCGTTAGATTTGAGTATTTTAGGGAAATTTGCCATCATGTTTTCGATAAATATTTTTTGTTTATTATCGAAATATTAACTTCAAATGTACTTGGACTGTAATTCTCTATTACACACGCTTTCCCTAAAAATCGGGAGAGGTGAGATACAATAGAATTCGTTATATTGAAATAACCACGGCTTCTGCGAGGAAAGAGGTTACCCAAAATGAGCTGAGATTAATTTTTTTTTCTTTTTTTTTTTTTTTTGCTGAATGGAATCTAAACACATTTAAAAAAAATATTTCCTCTTAACCGTCTAACAGTGTTTTAAAGTGGATAGTCCATAGTTCTCTAAAGCTCGATGATTCTAGAATTGCATTTTATTTTGAGTACCACATCGTGTTATGCAAAATGTACATATGTCTGATCCATAGATTTTTACAAAAGATCAAAAATCTGTGGATCGGAACTCGATATAACAGTTATTGAATGGGAAAACAGTTCTCTTAACTTTACTTACCAAAGCGCAAGGGCAAACATAAATTTGCTTTACCTAACGAGAAAACTGTGTCAACACCCAGGATAGGTGAGTGTTCAGCTGCACTGTTTGCTGACTAATTATCTGAGCTGGTCCTATGTCTGAATCCCAGTGGCGATGACAGCAGCTCAAAACTGGGGGGGGGGCTATTATGGGGAGTACTAGACAGTGCTTAGCATAAATTTTGCCAAAAAATTAAATTATATTCGTGTAGATTTTACCAGATGTTAATGATGTTATTCCCAGTAAAATAAAATGTTTCAGGTGCATACTGTACGTAGCATTTATTCAGAGTGTATAGTACTGGGAACCATGGATTCGAACCTCTATGAGCCTTAACAAGCTACTAGACACAATTTTAGACCACTTACGTCACTATTGTTTATATATATGTATTTTTTTTATATTCGTTGTCATAAGGCTGGTTACGAATTTTGGTTGGTAACCTGACAAGGAACCTCTCTCTCTCTATCTCTCTCATCTTTTTAAACTATAATTACGGAAATGGCGTCTTTCTGGTACTCTCTTAGACATCGTTCAGAGGATTCCCTCCATTTCACAGAATAGTACAAAAATAAATTTAACAAAAATTGCTTAATTATTTTGGGAGGCTAAAGGGTGCTGGCTTAAAGAAAAGTTGGATGAGTTTCTACCCGTAGCGTCAGTCCGCAATAAGGCATGGGTGGTGTGCCTGTCTTGTGTCGCCAGCTCTATCCTTTCCCTGGAACCAGTAGTCCTAAATTAGGGACGGGTGACTGCTAAGAGTCTTGAGAGTTGCTCGGGGTGATCTTTAAGCTACCAAAATAAATAAATAAAGCACATAAAAATCAAAAACTTTGAATTGAATCATCTCCTGAGCATTGCAACCATCCGAGGAGGGAAAAAACAGTCAAGATTCTCGTCGTTACAAACTGAAGAACGTATGAAGAAACTGATAACATAAACATGTTGGTTTCGATACGCATATTCATGGCGCAACATATGATGGTCTGTTATATTTAAGCACATTGAAGCACAACTGCAAACTAAATTGGTAATTAATATTAAACAACAAAGATGACACCGAATTTTCGGGTGTAATAAGCACGTCTTTTGAATCCGTTCTGACGCAAATTCAATTTATCAAAGCTATTCAAAGTCAATGGAACCGGTATGGAAAACAATAGTATCTGACGGAAGAAAGAAGTTTTTCAATCGGGTTTTTCATCCCTCAGATATTGCTGTAAATGGAATCGTGTGCTTACGCCCTCTGTTTGCAGACTTGTGAGTTAAGAAAAACATGAATTTATGTGATAAACATTTCGCACCGGAAACGCTCTCCAACACAGAATTAATTTTTCAAATCGGACTCTTAGAAACAAAGATATCGCCAAAAATAAGATGTGACTTTACGTCCCCTGGTGGAAAAACCATGCATTGTTTTAAGAGGAAAGTATTGTCAAAAGGTTTTTCCATAAGAGCGGTTCGGTCCAAGAAAAAAAACATTTAGTCTAGTTTTCAGGAGCCCAGATTTTGCTACAAATACATCAGAAGCAGAAATTAACACTTATGCCTCCTGGTGGCCAAACAATTCTTTAGCAAACATTAGAAATTATGTGAAAAATATTTTCCATCAGGTCTTGTATGCGATACAGGAAGAATTTTTCAAATAGGAGTTTTAGAAGCACGGATATAGGGGGAAACGCAATTTACCTATGTGCCCCCTAGCGGAAAGTCTATGATTTACTTGAAAATTTTGAATTTATAAGAAAAACATTTCGCATCGGAAACACTATCCAACAAAGAAGCATTTTTTTAAATCAGACTTCTAGAAGTAGAGATATTGACAAAAATAAGATATACATCTACGCCCCTCGGCGTGAAACAATGCATTATTTCAAGAAGAAAAAGTTCCTAAAAGCTTTGGCGACATGAGTAGTATCGGTCAACAAACGACTTTTTTTTCAGTCGATAATTTAGAAGATCATAATTTGCTGCAAATACATCAGAAGCGCAAATTAAGGCTTACGCCAATTGGTGGCCAAAATATTTTTTACAAAAATTTGAAATTATGGCCAAAGGATTTCCCATTAAGAGCTGTATGGTGCAGAAAAATGTTTCAAATCGGAGATTTAGAAGCAGAGATATAGGGGGAAAAGCAATTTACCTTTACGCCCCATAGCGGAAAGTCTACGAACTACTTGAAATTTTTCAAATTATATAACAAACATATCACACTGGAAACACTATCCAACAAAGAAGGAATTTTTCAAATCGGATGTCTAGAAGTAGAGATATTGACAACAATAAGATATACATCTACGCCCCTGGGCGTAGAAACCATGCAATATTTTAAGAAGAAAATGTTTCTAAAAAGTGTGTCGAAATCAGTACTATCAATCTACAAACGACCTTTTTTTCAATCGAGAATTTATAAGCTCATATTTTGCTGCAAATACATCAGAAGCGGAAATTAAGATTTACGCCCGCTGGTGGCCAAACCATTTTTTTTACAAAAAATTAGAAATTATGAGCAAACGATTTCTCTTCAGGAGCTGTATCCGGTGCAGAAAGAATTTTTCAAATCGGAGATTTAGAAGCAGAGATATAGGGGGAAACGTAATTTACCTGTACGCCCCCTAGCGGAAAGTCTATGAATTACTTCAAAATTTTGAAATTATACGAAAAACATGTAACACAGAATACACTATTCAACAAGAAAGATGACGCCGAATTTTCGGGTGTAATAAGCACGTCTTTTGAATCCGTTCTGACGCAAATTAAATTTATCAAAGCTATTCAAAGTCAATGGAACCGGTATGGAAAACCATAGTATCTGACGGAAGAAAGAAGTTTTTCAATCTGGTTATTAATCCCTCAGATATTGCTGTAAACAGAATCGTGAGCTTACGAACTCTTAGAAACAGAGATATCGACAAAAATAAGATGTGACTTTACGTCCCCTTTTGGGAAAACCATGCATTATTTAAGGAAGAAAGTATTCTCAAAAGGTTTATCCATATAAGCGGTATCGGTCGAAGAAAATAAAATTTGCCTAGTTTTCAGGAGCCCAGATTTTGCAACAAATACTTCAGAAGCAGAAATTAACACTTATGACCCCTGTTGGCTAAATCATTCTTTAGCAAAAATTAGAAATTATGTGAAAAATATTTTCCATCAAGTCTTGTATGCGATACAGGAAGAATTTTTCAAATCAGAGCTTTAGGAGCAGAAATAACGCAGAAAACGCAATTTACCATTGTGCCCCCTAGTGGAAAGTCTATGATTTACTTGAAAATTTTGAATTTATAGGAAAACCATTTCGCATCGGAAACACTATCCAACAAAGAAGGAATTTTTCAAATCGTACTCTTAGAAGTAGAGATATTGACAAAAATAAGATATATATCTACGCCCCCTGGCGTAGAAACCATGCATTTTTTCAAGAAGAAAATTTTCGTAAAAGGTTTGTCGACATGAGTAGTATCGGTCATCAAACGACTTTTTTTTCAATCGAGATTTTAGAAGCTCATATTTTGCTGCAAATACAACAGAAGCGGAAATTATGACTTACGCCACCTGGGGGCCAAACCATCTCTTACAAAAATTAGAAAATATGTGCAAACAATTTCCCACCAGGAGCTGTATGCGGTGCAGAAAGAATTTTTCAAATCGGAGATTTAGAAGCAAAGATATAGGGGGAAACGCAATTTACATTTACGCCCCCTAGCGGAAAGTCTATGAATTACTTGAAAATTTTGAAATTATATGAACCACATGTTACACTAGAAACACTATCCAACAAAGAAGGGATTTTTCAAATCTGACTGCTAGAAGTACAGATATTGACAAAAATAAGATATACATCTACGCCCCCTAGCGTAGAAACCATGCATTTTTCAAGACGAAAATTTTCCTAAAAGGTTTGTCGACATGAGTAGTATCGGTCAACAAACGACGTTTTTTTTCAATCGAGAATTTAGGAGCTCATATTTCGCAGCAAATACAACAGAAGCGGAAATTAAGATTTACGCCCCCTGGTGGCAAAACTATTTCTTTACAAAATAAAAAATTGTGTGCAAACGATTTCCCATCAGGAGCAGTATCCGGTGCAGAAAGAATTTTTCAAATCGGAGATTTAGAAGCAGAGATATAGGGGGGGGGGGGGACGCAATTTACCGCTACGCCCCCTAGCGAAAACTCTATGAATTACTTGAAAATTTTGAAATTATATGAAAAACATGTCACACGGAAAACACTATCCAACAAAGAAGGAATTTTTCAAAACGGACTCCTAGAAGTAGAGATATTGACAAAAATAAGATATACATCTACGCCCCCTGGTGGAGAAACTAGAATATTTTAAGAAGAAAATATTCCGAAAAGGTTTATCGATGGGAGTGGCATCACTACCATCGATAAACACGCTGGGGATCTAACCCGAGTCCACTTATTCCGGAACAAGTCGCTCTACCAACTGAGCTACGCAGACGTTCGTTCTCACTGCTATATCTGCCTTTATGTCGTGTGCGTCCTGAGGGGCAGACACATCACAAATGTCATCAGCAGGTCCTCCAGTTCCCGTATATTTCGGGGTGCTGGTGATTTAGCGCAAACCCGTTTTTCCAAGTCGAACCACAAATGTTCGATTGCGTTCATGTCAGGTGAATTTGGAGGCCAGAAACTCACTAGCGACACTAGCATGTTCCTCGAACCACTCCTTGACGATTTTAGCAGTATGGCATGGCGCATTATCCTGTTGGTAATGGCCATCACCAGCAGGGAACACAGTTGCCATGAATGGTTGAACTTGGTTGCAACGCCGTTTAGATACCTGACAGGGATTGTGCTATTGGCATAACTAGGCCTAAAGTGTCACAAGAAAATACCGCTCAGAGCATAACACCGCCGCCGCGGCCGGCATGTTCCGCCCAAAAGTGCATCCAGGTGCCATAGCCTCCGTTGGTAATCAGCGTATCTGCGCTTGGCCACTTACATCATGCACCAGTAATTTTGATTCGTCATTTCAGGCCATTATCGACGACGTGCAGTGAACATGGAGAGCCGGCTGGGTCTTGAGCTGCGCAAGCCCATGCTTAGAAGGGTGCAATGAACTGTGTGCTGTGACACATTGTCCTGATCACCACTGTTGCAGCTGTGGGCGATTTGTCGCGCTGTGGCCCTGAGGTCGTTGTGAACAGTGCATGACAGTCTCCGCTTTCCTCTGGCATCAATGAGCTGCGGACGACACACTGCTGAAAGACGATTCATCGTTTAGCCATCTTTACACCACTTTTGATACGTACTCCCTACAGCGGCACGTGAACAACCCACAAGTCGCGCCGTTTTCGAGATCGTAGGCACCGTGCCATCAGAATACGTCTTTTATCAAACTCCGATAAATCGGCAGTTTTTCCACTCTGACTACGAACACTCTACTAACCGAAAGCCGTTTCCTCGGGGTTGTATATACGTATACTGCTCTGCGAACTTCACCTGTGCCACTGTTTGGTCTCCAGGCGTGGTCATTTCTCCAGGCTGGGGTGGTCGTAATGGAATGGCTCATTAGTATAGATAAACCGCCACGTTCCAAATTAACACATCTCGTGACTTCATATTCCGAACACGCTGCAATGCGTGTTTAATCATTGTTCATGTATCTCGTGTAACCATTCTCATATTTAAATTGTAATCGTTCTAATATTTCAGTTTGTTTACGCTCTTAGCCTTGAAAAGCCATTCGTAGATGAGGGAATGCTTGGCAAATTGTATTTTGTTTTCTTAAGCCGGTAAAACGGATTACCACTTTAGTCTGATATGCTTGGTGTACCAATCTCTCTCTCTCTCTCTCTCTCTCTCTCTCTCTCTCTCTCTCTCTCTCTCTCTCTCTCTCTCTTTCTGTCTCTATCTCGTTAGTCCATGGCGTGTTGAGCGCCGCAAAGGCGAGAATGCGCCTGTGAGGTTTACTGGCAAATTATTGCAGTCGGCTTGATTACTATGCTGCATACTGGTAAAGGGCAAAGTGCGTCCGGGGCCGACTTCACAGGAAATCATATACACATTTGCGTCCCTAACCAAAAGGAGCCAGCGGAAAACCATCTGTGACTTAACCAACGGTGTTTTGCCTGTGGTGGTGTATAAATCAATTCTGTTATTTATATGCTTACTACAAACCAATAACACTTGATGGTGACTTGTCACTTGATTAAAAATCCTGCCGAGATATCGCTTTCAACTACAGTTGCTTCATGTTCTGATTTGATGAGAATTCATGAAACGACATTCTTACAATTTTCTCGTTTGAAGAGATGCACATAAGCATACAAAAGTAAATCGTATAGAAAATGGAATATATTTTGTTGTAAAAACAACGGACTGTTTTTAAAACTGGCCGCCACAATGGTCTGAGCGATGGCTTCTGACCATTCATCAGTGATGGGTCCGTGTTCGAATCTCGTCAGGCATAGATGTTGTGTTTGTTTTCCGGCACTGGCCCTCTCCTTTCCCTGGAAGCAGTTGCCCTAAATTAGGGACGGGTGACTACTTATATCCCATTGAGTTGCTCACGGTGTCGTTAAACCTTCAATCAAAAAAATAAAAATAAAACTGTAGCAGAATTTTTTTAACAAACACAATCCAAACATTCCAATAACGCGGAAACTGTACTGTTTGTACCTTGTGACGCAGTGCTATCTGACGGTTGAAATCGTCTTTAACGTCCACTGGCTAGTCACCAAAAGTCCATTGTCTTCAAAGTTAATGTTTCAGCTTGTTCTTCATTCAGTCCAGCTGTCTCTTAAATGACCATAACGCACTTAAGAAAATCAACTTTTCTCGTAATATCACGTGCGATGTTACGGATTCAATAATGACCACAAATAGTTTTTGTTTTTTTTCATTGGAGGTTTAACAACCACCGTGAGCAACTCAGTGGGCTATACGCAATCGCTCGTCCTTAATTTGTGGCCACTGGTTCCAGGGAAGGGAGAGAGTTAGTGCCATAAGACAAACACAACACCCATGCCTCACCGCGATTCGAATTCTGACCCATCTCGGATGAATGATCAGAAGCCATCACTTAGACACTGCGCCACCAGGGCGGCTACATTCTTTCCGTCCCGCTTCAGAGTACGTATAGTACAAACTTTGCCTGAGTCGAGTGTTCTTTGCAAGAAAATATAAGCAATTTAAATGCCAGATGACACCAACTTCTTTTTTATTTTTTTATTTTTGTTTTTGTCTGAGGATTTAGCGACCACCTTAAGCAACTCGAGGTGCTATAGTCTCCCGTCCCTAATTTAGGGCCACTCACTCCAAGGAAATGTTGTATGACAAACACAACATCCATGCCTCACCTGGATTCGAACCGAATCCACCTGGAATAAATAGTGAAAAGCCAGCTTTTTAACCATTGCGCCACCGGGGCGGCGACATGAATTTCCATACGGTTATACACTCATTGTCATAAAAATCCGCGCACCAAAAAAAAAAAAAAGAAAAAAAAAACCCCGTGCGATTAACGCAAAACTCGGCGATGGGAGCTCTGGCACGTCTAGATGATTAAACACCACGTTGACAAACGTCTATACACGTTATTAACTCAAAGTAGCTACAAACCACATTCAAGTCACTATAATTTTACTAAAGGCTAAAAAGTTATGTACAAATAAAAAGTAAGACCTTTCGGGAAACACTCTGTTCCCATCATCAGACTAAGTAAAAGGTGCCGTGTGTCCGATATATATACTAAATGTTAGACATGAAAACGACGTATGTTGCTGTAGTAATCTGTGTATTGACTGTCCTCTGGTGGCGAGGAGGTTAGTTACCGATGCTTTATAACAATTATTAGGCCTGCTAGATTGCAGTAGGAGAATCACGCCTTTGACTGGCAAATGTCCATTAAAAATACAAGCTTAACTGGTTGGGTATTTTATTTGTACATAACGTTTTAGCCTTTAGTAAAGTTTTAGGGACTTGAATGTGGTTTGCAGCTACTTTGAGTTAATAACGTGTATAGATGGTTTGTCAACGTGATGTTTAATTAATGTTTACACATATTTCGAATCTTTTAACTTTTAATTACGTCGAGATGATCTCTGAACTGTCTACACTAGTGTCCATCCTAGTGAGCCATCTGCATGCGTTCATGGTCATCATGCACCTACAGGTAAACTGACTCTTGCAACAGAAAAACGCACATCCCACAAAGCTGTGGTGACAAGAACATGGTTAGAAGAACATTCCGCAGAAGTTTCCACCATGGAATGGCTACCCAGTTTACTGGATATGTACCCAGTGGAAAATCTTTTGGATGCTGAGGAAAGGTCCATTCCAGCTTTAAATCCTCCACTCAGAAATGCTACGGAATTATGAGCAGAGGTGCAGCAAACGCTTTCATGACCTTGTAGACTCAATGCCTTGCCGTGTGACAGTCCTTATACGGGAGAAAAGTGTGCCTACCAGTTACTAGGTAGGTATCCCACGATTTCTGTCCACTCAGTATATGTAAACTGGTAGTCGTACTTGAAGTGGTTTCAGACGTGAACATTTTCCTAAGGGTAATGAAGTCACAGACAATGAGCAGAATCAGGCAAGGGAATCAGCAAAAACATTAATGCACTTTACTCAGACAATGACTTCGGATGTCAAAGAAGATCATAAAATAAGAGTAGATGACAACGAGAGTGGCCGTTTAACATGACAGATTCTACAGCCGGATTCACAAAAAAATCATTGCTCCATAACAACAAATGAAGACAAGAAGACGAAAAATACACAATTTTTGGACCTTTAAAATGAAAGGAGAATGGCCGCCCCGGTGGCGCAGTGGTCTAAGGCGTTGGCCTCTGATCATTCGTCGGAAGGGGTCCGGGTTCGAATCCCGGTGAGGCATGGATGTTGTGTTTGTCTTACGGCACTGGCTCTCTCCCTTCCCTGGAACCAGTGACTCTAAATTAGGGACGGGCGACTGCTTATAGCCCATTGAGTTGCTCACGGTGGTCGTTAAACCTCAAAAAAAAAAAAAAAAAAAAGGAGAATGAGAAAAATTAGCTATACGTTGTGGCACCCGTCCAAGAGGAACTGGACTGTTGTGTTGTAAGAAGTGCTCCAAGTAATGTTAAAAGTCGAAGGAATATCGTTTGGAAGTGAAAAATCAGAGTCTTACTGTGAAGTAGAAACACATAAAATCGATTCCACTATACTATTTCTATTGCACATTGCATTCTGATTAAATTTTTAAAATCCACGAATGAACAATGGTTTAATGGGTTTCAAGAACTTTCTGCAGATATTACTCTTATTTCATTTGTTTATCTATTCTTTAATTTAACGGTTAAAGGAAGTTACCCTCTAATAATTTAGAGACACTAGTATTAGGTAAGAACAGCACTACTAACTAACACGAGAAGAACACCATATGCTAACTGATGTCAGTTTGTGTAAACTTTTAGGTCCATAAAAGTTACACATTCCTTCGTTCTTTTGGTGTGTACACTAACAGGAAGAGCACCCCATATTTAAATTACCGTAACAGGAAGAGCAATGTTTCTTCCTCTGCCGGAAGGAATATAAACAAGAAAGATGACACCGAATTTTCGGGTGTAATAACCACGTCTTTTGAATCCGTTCTGACGCAAATTAAATTTATCAAAGCTATTCAAAGTCAATGGAACCGGTATGGAAAACAATATATCTGACGAAAGAAAGAACATTTTCAATCGGGTTTTTAATCCCTCAGATATTGCTGTAAACGGAATCGTGAGCTTACGAACTGTTAGAAACAGAGATATCGACAAAAATAAGATGTGACTTTACGTCCCCTGGTGGGAAAACCATGCATTATTTTAGGAAGAAAGTATTTTCAAAAGGTTTATTCATATAAGCGGTATCGGTCCAAGAAAAAAAAGATAGTCGAGTTTTCAGGATCCCAGATTTTGCTACAAATACATCAGAAGCGGAAATTTACACTTATGACCCCTGGTGGCCAAACCATTCTTTACCAAACATTAGAAGTTATGTGAAAAATATTTTCCATCAGGTCTTGTATGCGATACAGGAAGAATTTTTCAAATCAGAGCTTTAGGAGCAGAAATAACGCAGAAAACGCAATTTACCTTTGTGCCCCCGAGCAGAAAGTCTATGATATACTTGAAAATTTTGAATTATTAGGAAAACAATTTACCGCTACACCCCCTAGCGGAAAGTCTATGAATTACTTGAAAATATTGAAATTATATGAAAAACATGTCACACGGAAAACACTATCCAACAAAGAAGGAATTTTTCAAATCGGACTCCTAGAAGTAGAGATATTGACAAAAATAAGATGTACATCTACGCCCCCTGGCGGAGAAACTGTGCAATATTTTAAGAAGAAAATATTCCGAAAAGGTTTATCGATGGGAGTGGCATCAGTCCACGAAAGAAGTTTTTCAATCGATATTTTAGAAGCTCCGATTTTATGGCAAATACATCAGAAGCAAAAATTAACACTTACGCCACCTGGTGGCCAAAGTATTCTTTACCAAAAATTAGAAATTATATGCAAAAGATTTTTCATCAGAAGATGTATACGATGAAGAAAAAAATTTTCAAATCGGAGTTTTAGAAAAAGAGTTATCGGGAAAAATGTAATTTACTTTTACGCCCCCTTGCGGAAAATCTATGCATAATTTGAAAAAGTAACTATATCTAAAATACTCTTCGACATAAATGGAATCGAAAGATATTTTTTTTTCAATCGGATGTTTAGTAGCAAATATGTGGAATAAAACGTATTTTTGAATTGGACATCATCTGCATTGATGCCCTCTACCGGCGAAATTGTTCATCGTAAAAAAACGAAATAAAGGATCATCATTTGCATATTTCAAGCTTCTGAATGCAAAAGAATTTTTCAAATCGGACTAATAGTTACAGAGATATCGTGGGTACAGACGGATTAACGGGCAAACCGATAACAGAAGCACGATCTTTTTTTTACAAAAGACGTGCTAAAAATACTAAAGA
Organism: Macrothele yani; assembly: GCA_039090855.1. Classification (NCBI taxonomy): domain Eukaryota; kingdom Metazoa; phylum Arthropoda; class Arachnida; order Araneae; family Macrothelidae; genus Macrothele; species Macrothele yani. The sequence goes on along the minus strand of CM077004.1, from coordinate 117,870,396 downwards.
CTCGCTTTTCATTTTTTAAATTCGAAATGTTCTTTTTTGTTGCTGCCGTTTTGAGGAGCAACGAACAGCATCAAAAACTGTAGGGACTATAAGTGATCGCCCGGCCCTAATTTAAAGAGACGGGTTCCAGGGAAGGGAGAGATCCAGCACCATGAGAGAAATATATTATTATTCATTCATCATCTAGGACTGGAACGCGAGTCCAGGAGGAGTAGTCAGATGCCAGCGCCTCAGAACCCACGGCCTCTGCGAAGACTCAAAACATCCGTAATAATGCAATGAGTCAAATAGAACAGCAATGACGTCAGTCGTTATGCTATCTGCTCGTATGTTTACGTGTAGTTATTATAGCTGTCGGAAGCATGTGTTTGTCTACTTCTAATATTCTCTCTATTTTTCTACAAAAATGTTAACACCTGAGGGATTAGCAAAACCTCTAAAGATTAAATGAACTGTTTACTAATTGAAACAGCATTAAGATTTCAGGCAGAAAAGAAAAGGTTTGCACTCATTCAGATCCATTTAAAATGAATGCTACGAGAACAAAAAAGTAACTAGAAGACAACTAGGTATTTCATTTGGAATTCTTCGCATATTTCACAAGGCCGTTACCGATATACCGATTCACATACGTGTTGGCAAGGTTGACGTCGGCTATCCTTATAACGAGGCACAGTAGGTCGTCCGAAGAAAACCCGTTATTGCTCACAAGACGCCGGAAGATCTGGTCATTCAGCTTTTGTGATACGGAAACCGCAGTGTTTTGAAGTTCGGTGTACCTCCCTGTTTATTGAACTATAGGAAAGGCGAAGCTAAAAAAAGAAGAAAAGCATTGAAGGTTTTTCCTTAATTTGTTTCCGCGGAACAACAGTAGTTGAAAAAGGACGTGAGAAAGTGAAAGGAGAACGTCAGTGGAGGAAGGGCGTATACGTTTGCTGGATTTACTGCTTCAATCGAACTTTTCAAGGACTATTTCAAAGGAAGTAGATCGCTCGTTGTATCAGCATCCTATATAAGCATGATCATGTAGTGGAAATTCACTTTCGCTTTCTGCTTCAGAAAGAGCTGCCATCATCGACAATGATCGCTAAGGTAAGTTATTCCAATTGGCAGTTTTGTCTATCACTACTTATCCCAAAAGCAGCGTCGTCAATACCTTTCAGTATCCTTTCCGTACTAGATGTATTTCCCATACTCCTAGAGAAATGTTGAAGAATTCTGGATAGCTGTTTTACACTTTTCTAGAGAAAGAAATCCTTCCCTTTCAAAACTCGTCGCAGGGAAAGTATTTGTTAAGCGATTTATACAAAGGGGTTTACTGTGGAAGCTCTGAATGGATCTTGACAGAATAGGAGCTTGAAAAGTAGATACTGTATTACCCAGCTACTAAAGGATACCCTGCGTCATGAATAACTTTTCGAATATTTAATAAACATCAAAGCGTATATCTACCAAGCTGCCTATCCTTGATCAAATTTCCAGTCGTATCCTTAGGGACCATGCTAAGGGTGATCCTTAAAGATGACTTTAATCACTCATTCCTTTCCGGTGGCCGAGTTCTCTGAGGCGCTGGTTTCTGACACTTCGTGGGAGTTGGGCACGGGTTCAAGTCCCGGATGAGGCATGGGCAGTGTGTTTGTCCAATGGCATTTGTTCTATCCCTTTCCTGAAAACATTTGCCTTAAATTAGAGACGGGCGACTGCTTAGAGTCCTGTGAGTCGCTGATGGTGTTGGTTAAATTTAGACAATAAAGTTAAAATAAAAATATAAAATAATAATTTAAAATAATAATATAAAATATCCTTTCTTGTTTGCTCATTCTTCCTTTCTATTCACATCGTACACTGTGACATATATCGCTTTTCTAACCTTCCAAGTTAGTTGATTCTTACTGTCATATAAATTTTTGTTGCCTCTTTTTTTGTTGTTGTTTCGAATACCGCAACCGAACCTTTATGAGATGTTTCGGCAATATCTGGTAGTCAGCCAAGTCACAAATAGATTAGTTTCTGTCTAGTGATAAGCAAAAATCTTGAATTAAGGATTTAAATCGATTGGCTCTCTCAAGCTAAAATTTTGCTTCGAATTCGGTTTTGTATCTTTTTTTTTAACACTGAATGTATTGTGTTACATCACATGTAGCTCTACGTCCACATTTGGGTCTTATGTGTCATGAAGAGTATCCACTCAATCTTTTACCGTATAACTTGATTTCTGACAGTAACCCTAAGGGTTGTTTAAATGCCAATTTGTTTGCAATGTCGAACTTAGTATTCAGTGTTACCGATGTTCCATTTCGTCGTAGGGAACTGCAAAATGTCAGCATAGCTCATAAAGCGACATCTGGTGTTAAAAAGTTTTAATTTAAGATCACTGTAGAGCTACGCAATTATTTCGTTTCCTTTTTTCTTAAAAGAACGGGGATTGAATGAAAATATTGGTAGTTTCTCGTGTTTTCCTAATCCAAATGTTTTAAACCACTTATGTCAGCGTACTTCATATTGTTCAAAACAGAATTCAGATAATAATATAAAATATCCTTTAGGAATATCGGGTTAATTTAAAGGAATATCGGGTGCAAAACATTTTCATGTGTTTTCAAGCAATTCTAAGCTCAGCGTGATGAAGAGTGACATAGAAGACTGATTTGTGGAACATAATCCTTTCTTTCTATGGGAAATTACTTTTCTGAATGTCTTTATACATTCGTAAGCACATTCGCGTTAGAAATGTGGCGCAATATTTCCTGCAAAATATATTTATAAAAAAAAGTTTTTGGAAAATTTTATAGCTACTTAAGATGATAACTCAGAAATATTTAAAACAAAAGACATCTAGAAACATTCGAGTTTCTAGGCGATAAAAGAAAAAAGAAACACAATCGCACCGCATACCTGGGTATACAAAATGGAATCTTGATTTCTTCACATGAGTAATATTTACTATATGTTAAAGGTAAAAATTAATAATACCTACCGTTTGTTTTGCGGAAGAAAAATATGTTAAGATAGTGTATTATTACATCTTGATAATTTATTTTAAAGCAATTTTCTTCATTTTCTTTGAGAGATTCCTCAAAGTCACCACATCCAGCTTTAGATCTGCCAAATTTATTTATTTGAATTTTAGTACAGTAGATATCCGGCTCTGAATGGTCCATCGGAAACTACTACAATTGGTCTACTTATTCTTTTAGTTTGGATTTTTAGCAACCAGGGGCGGATTGGCCCAACGGGACCCTCTACAATTTTTGCACTTATTCTTTTAGTTTGGATTTTTTGGAACCAACGAATAACTGTTTTGGTATTTATGAACAATAACCGTTAATTTCGTTTGAACTTTATTTCTGCCAGAGAATTTATTTCCCTTGGAAACATTTTTTCTTTCGCCTATGTCGGGCGTTTGCTCTAAAATGACAGCAAAATTCTCTGGACTTATGTGAGAAAAATGCCGCCCGACAAAATCATGCTGTTTAACTTAATTTAGCTAAATCCACCTACAATTAAACGCGGGTCATTCGACTTGGAGTCCGGGGTCATAAGTAACCCTATCCTCTTTTTGTAATTCTGAAGGAGACAGAAGCTATCTTTGTGATGATCTGTCGTCCCTACAAACTTATCTACAGACTGAAACAGAGCATAAAGAGATTCTCCCTCAGATATATTCCGACATTTATGTCTCACCATATTTATCTAAGAAAATATTAACACATTAATCAATATTGGTTTATGAGCAAAATAATGGGTAGAATTAAAAGAGGCGTCTACTCCAGGAGAATATGCCAACGTCATTGTGCAGCAGACAGTCAGTGATCGAATAAATATGAGATTAATTGCATAGGAAAATTGTTTTATAGCATGTTCACATTTCAAATTTCAGAATGATGTACATGGTGGAAATCAGGACTTCAAGACAGACAGGATTTTTGTTTTTCTCAAAACCAAATTTCTCAAAAGGAAAATAATGACCTGGTACAACACCCTGTATGACCTACACTGAAGAGCAATTGAATCAGAGATACCTGTCTAGTAACGTGTAGCACCGCCTTTCGTCCTGATGACGGCGGCGATTCGTCTCGGCATGGACTCGACCAGACACCGGAAGCGTTGGGAAGCCATACGGATCCACGACCCCTGAACAAGCTCCCACGGTTTACGAAGATTTGATGGAGAGCCTCGAACATTTCTCTCTCGATGGCATCCCAGATGTGCTCGATGGGATTGAAGTCAGGTGACCTAGCTGGGCGAGGAAGCGAGGTCATGTCGGTGGAGTGTTCATCCAACCATTCGGATACAATTCGGGAGCTGCATTGGCTTGTTGCAGGATGGGGTCCCCAGTGGGATGTTTAAGACGCACAAACGGGAGCAAATGGTCGTCCAGGATATTCCGGTAACGTTGACCTGTGAGGGACGATGTCACACGTACCAGGGGTCCCATTTTAGTCCACGTAAACAGTCCCCAGACGAAAATGCCACCCCCACCAGCTTGAAAAGTACCCTGCTGGCAAGATGGATCCATGACTCCATGTGGTTTGCACCGTACTCGTATCCTGCCATCCGCATGTACCAACGTGAATCTCGACACATAAGTCCAGGCAACATTTTCCCACATGTCTAGGGTGCAGTGGTGATCTTCCCGCGCCTATGCGAGCTAGCCGACGATGGCCCCGCTCATCCACACGCTGTTGTCCACGGCAGTTGGGCCTTGCAGGGAAGGTTTTACCGGATTCGATGTACTCACGGTGCACCCGTGACACAGTGGCTAGTGAAAATCCCAGTACCTGCACGACTTCCGAGATGGAGTGACCCATTCGTTGGGCCCCGACAATTTTCCCACGATGAAATGCGCTTAGATCCTTCGTCTTACACATACTGCGTCCGACTCTTACTGATTCCCGTCGCATCACTCCTTATATTGTCGGATCGCTGCATACGTCATGTCGTTTCCGTTTACAGGGCCGCCCACAGCGCCACATTTGCATAACGCCAGCTGTCTCTAATTCCATTGCTCTTCAGTGTATACTATAATTTAAATTTCATTTTCAGCTTCCTTCTCTACGTAAATTTTTAGTTTATTCTCTTTAAGCGTTTCAACCTTAAAGTTATATTTTTATCGTTCAGGGAATGATGCTGGCAACAACCTTAAGGTCAGAGTGCGTAACGTGAGCGTGTTGACAGATGAGAACTAGAGAGAGCAGCGAAAAATGTTAGAGCGAGCAGCGAAAAGTGTGGTGATATTGTGTTGAGTGGGTAGATTGATGTTGCGTTACGTTGTGTTTTCATGACTTTAGAAGTTGTGGTCTTCATTGAAAAGTAGAACTAATTGTTATTGTGCGGCTGATGGTTATCGTACATGCCTTATGGACCTGAACTATTTGGATGATAAAGGACAGTGGCTTTCGTAAGCTGAAATAAGCTCTTTTTCTGCCGTTAAGTTACCTAATTTATCTCAGTATATAATTAAAAATGTTTGTGTGCTGGCTATCCGGTGTTAAAAACTTCGAATTTACAGTGCTACGAGTTCGACTGACAGATAGTACGATAATAATGTTTTAAGTAGTGACATTTTAAACGAAAAACGTTACTCCTGTTTTAAGCGTAATTTCATGTTACATTCATTCAGAGGCCACTTTTAGCACGTCTGTTGTAAAAAAAGATCATGCTTATGCTATCGGTTTGTCCGTCCGCCCGCACCCACGATGTATCTGCAACTATTAGTCCGATTTAAAAACAAATTTTTGCATTGGAAAGCCTGAAATATGCGAATGATGATCCTTCATTTCGTTTTTTTTTTTTTTTTTCGATGTACAATTTTGCCACTAGAAGGCGTAAATGCAGGTGATGTCGAATTCAAAAATACGTTTTATTCCACATATTTGCTTCTAAACATCCGATTGAAAAAATTCTTTTATCTTTCGATTCCATTTATGTCGAAGAGTATTTTAGATATAGTCACTTTTTCAAATTACGTATAGATTTTTCGCTAGGGGGCGTAAAAGCAAATTACATTTTTCCCGATAACTCTTCTGAAACTTCAATTTGAAAAATGTTTTCTTCAGCAGATACATCTCCTGATGGAAAATCTTTTGCATATAATTTCTAATTTTTGGTGAAGAATACTTTGCCCACCAGGGGGCGTAAATGTTAATTTTTGCGTCTGATGTATTTGCCATAAAATCTGAGCTTCTAAAATATCGATTGAAAAAATTCTTTCATGCACTGATACCACTCACATCGATAAACCTTTTGGAATATTTTCTTCCTAAAATATTCAGCAGTTTCTCCGCCATGGGCGTCGATGTACATCTTATTTTTGTCAATATCTCTACATCTAGGAGTCCGATTTGAAAACTTCCTTCTTTGTTGGATAGTGTTTTCCGTGTGAAATGTTTTTCATATAATTTCAAAATTTTCAAGTAATTCATAGACTTTCCGCTAGGGAGCGTAGCGGTAAATTGCGTTTCTCCCTATATCTCTGCTTCTAAATCTCCGATTTGAAAAATTCTTTTGCACCGGATACAGCTCCTGATGGGAAATCGTTTGCACATATTTTCTAATTTTTGTAAAAACTTCGTTTGGCTACCAGGTGGCGTAAGTATTAATTTCCGCTTCTGATGTATTTGCAGCAAAATATGAGCTTCTAAAATCTCGATTGAAAAAAAAAGTCGTTTGTTGACCGATACTACTCATGTCGATAAACCTTTAAGGAACATTTTCTTTTTGAAATAATGCATGGTTTGTACGCCAGGGGCGTAGATGTATATCTTATTTTTGTCAATATCTCAACTTCTAGGAGTCCGATTTGAAAAATTCCTTCTTTGTTGGATAGTGTTTCTAGTGTGACAAGTGGTTCATATAATTTCAAAATTTTCAAGTAATTCATAGACTTTCTGCTAGGGAGCACAAAGTAAATTGCGTTTTCTGCGTTATTTCTGCTCCTAAAGCTCCGATTTGAAAAATTCTTCCTGTATTGCACACAAGACCTGATGGAAAATATTTTTCACATAATTTCTAATGTTTGGTAAAGAATGGTTTGGCCACCAGGGGTCATAAGTGTTAATTTCCGCTTCTGATGTATTTGTAGCAAAATCTGGGATCCTGAAAATTCGACTAATTTTTTTTTCTTGGACCGATACCGCTTGTATGGATAAACCTTTTGAGAATACTTTCTTCTTAAAATAATGCATGGTTTTCCCACCAGGGGACGTAAAGTCACATCTTATTTTTGTCGATATCTCTGTTTCTAAGAGTTCGTAAACTGACAATTCCGTTTACAGCAGTATCTGAGGGATTAAAAACCCGATTGAAAATATTCTTTCTTTCGTCAGATCTATTGTTTTCCATACCGGTTCCTTTGACTTTGAATAGCTTTGATATATTTAATTTGCGTCAGAACGGACTCAAAAGACGTGCTTATTACACCCGAAATTTCGGTCTCATATTTCTTGTTGAAATTATTTCACTGTTAAATTGCTGTTAAAATTTGCCCACGACTGAATATTGTTTTTTTTTTCATGAGGGAAGTTATGAGCCATTCTCTTGGAAATGCGAATGTTTTTATATTAGGCCGCGAGGCTACTATTCCCAGCCTGGTTTGGTCGTCTCAAAGAGTCCCCCGTAGTTACGTCTTTCACTGCACATTATTTTGATAAAACATTCTTAAGCTCAAAGTCTAAAGGAAGAATAGCAAACGGGTTAATAAGCCAAAATCTGGAGCAGTTATCGATTTTGATTTTGGCCCATTTTTCATGTTTAACGGCTGTTTAAATTTTTATGATTCTCGTTACTTCTTAGCTGTCTGAAACATGGTGTTCCCATGAACCCTACAAAAAAGAAATACTTTTTTTATGTAAAGTTTCAATATATATAGTGATGTTTACATTTTCACATGATTGAGATATTAATTTGTGAAATTTTAGGTTGTTCTCCTCTGTGCTGCTGTTGCAGCAATCGACGCTAGTCATCATGTTGGTCTCATCAACACAGGCTCAAGTATCAGCTCCCGACAACAAGATGTAAGTTGTTCAAAACGAAAATATGAATTTAATATAAATATATAGGCATTTTATATAGAGTTTTAAAACAATAGTTGAATATGACTTTGTTGGTAACTATTATCTTAACATTGATCTCCTCGTAGGACTCTAAAGCTTTGAGCTTGTTAGTTTACTTCTAACTTCAGCTTTACTGTAAAACACTACACATCTTTTCTCACGTAAATGCTTAACTTACGTAGTAAATTGGCTTCACTGTGACACAACTTGTGTCACAGTGTAGCCTTCACTGTGACACAAGTTGTGTCACAGTGTAGCCTTCACTGTGACACAAGTTGCTACGAAGCCTTCACTGTGTTCTTCTCAGTCGTAGCAGCTGAAAATTCTTAACTAAGTTATATACACTGACGAAAAAAAAATCCCAACACCACGAAAAAATAGTTGTAGAGGAATGAAATGGCGGCAGTACATTTGTATAGGTAACATATTTAATCGATTAAGGTTTCAAGATCACAGCTTAATGTTAGCGCGAGAAGAGCCATTTTAAATGTGAAATGCTGGTACATTAATAACCAGTGTAACCGCCAGAATGTTGAATGCAAGCACGCAAACGTTCATGCATTGTGTCGTACAGGTGCTGGATGTCAGTTTGTGGGATGGAGTTCCATGCCTGTTGCACTTGGTCGGTCAATACAGGGACGGTTAATGCTGGTTGGGGGATGACGCTGAAGTAGTCGTCCAATGATGTCCATACGTGCTCGATTGGTGAAAAATCTGGTGATCTAGCAGGCCACGGCAACATGTCGACACTCTGTAGAGCATGTTGGGTTACAACAGCGGTATGCGGGCGAGCGTTATCCTGTTGGAAATCACCCCCTGGAATGCTGTTCATGAATGGCAGCACAAGAGGTTGAATCACCAGACCGACGTACAACTGCGCCGTCAGGGTGCGTGGGATAACCACGAGAGGGCTCCTGCTGTCATAGGAAATTGCTCCCCAGACCATAACTCCAGGTGTAGGTCCAGTATGTCTCGGCCGCAGACAGGTTGGTTGCAGGCGCTCACCTGGCCTTCTTCTAACCAACACACGGCCATCACTGGCACCCAGACAGAACCGGCTTTCATCAAAAAACACAACAGATCTCCACTCCGTCCTCCAATGAGCTCTAACTTGACACCATTGACGTCGCAAACGGCAGTGGTTTGGAGTAAGTGGAATACACGCTACAGGGCGTCTGGCTCGGAGCTGTCCTTCAAGTAACCGATATGTAACAGTTCGTTGTGTCACTGTGGTGGCAACTGCAGCTCAAATTGCTGCCGCAGACGCAGTGCGATGCGCCACGGCCATACGCCGTACACGGCGATCTCCTCTCTCAGTAGTGCCACGTAGCCGGCCGGAACCCGGTCTTCTTGAGGTAGTACCTTCCCTTGACCACCGCTGCCAACAATCATGCACAGTGGCTACATTCCTGCCAAGTCGTTCTGCAATATTGCGGAACGAAAATCCACCTTCTCATAGCCCTATTACACGACCTCGTTCAACCTCCGTGAGCTGTTGATAATGGCTTCTTCGTCTTCTTAAAGGCATTCTTGACTAATATCAACACACTACGTCGAATCTCAACGATAACTAACGCTCACGAACGCTACAGCGCGTATTTACAGCAAACCTGCTTTGCATGTTCCGAGGAGCGCTACTAGCGCCACACGTATGCGCCGAGCGCGAAATTTGCATAGACGTCATCTTACAGATGTACTCTTACCGCCTACCAACTGTCGTTTATCTAACACAACCCTTCCTTGGTGTTGGGATTTTTTTCCGTCAGTGTAAATACTCATATTTACTGCAATAACACAGGTTTCGGATAAATCCAATACTTTATTGTTCTGAATCAGCACATTGCCGCCCCGGTGGCGCAGTGGTCTAAGGCGCTGACCTCTGATCATTCGTCCGTAAGGGGTCCGGGTTCGAATCCCGGTGAGGCATGGATGTTGTGTTTGTCTTACGGCGCTGGCTCTCTCCCTTCCCTGGAACCAGTGACCCTAAATTAGGGACGGGCGACTGCTTATAGCCCATTGAGTTGCTCACGGTGGTCGTTAACCCTCCAATCAAAAAAAAAAAAAAAAAAAAAAAAAAAAAAAGAATCAGCACATCGTTATTTAAACATCCACAAATCGTTCTGAATCAAAAACAAATGTGGAAGATTTCTTTATATTATAAATCGTACGTCTCTACTCTCTCAGAACGCAGAATCATACATCGATAAGCATTCGTGCAAGACTACAAATACTTCACAGGAGATCGCCTAAGAATAATCAAATCAACATAGCACACTGAACGTTAAACGCATAAGCTTTTATCTCTTGAGTCTCATAACATAGTTGAACTTCGACCAGCTGTCAGGTGCTACCAACGTCAAATTCTTCGAGAAGGAATGTGTGGAGATAAGCTTAGAAAATATATAACGAGAACTAAACAAATTTTCATAAGAATAACGGAGCTCAAAACGAAGGTTACATTAGTGGTGTACATTGTAAACGTTAATTAGTTTCTTTTACAAGTTAACACTAATGTTATTAGAATTTGCGAAATTTTAAATTGACACGTAAACAGACAAATATTAAATGTATAAAATAAATTTGTAAAAGTACTTAGTAAATCTAGAGATATAAAATATACTTGCAAATTTATATTGACATTTAAAATATCTTATACTGCTGGATGATTCTCTCTCTTTCTGTCTGTTTCTCTCCTTTCACTTCCCGATCATTATATAGTTCTGCTTGTTTTGAATGAAAATAAATTTCTGTTCACTTTTATTTCAGAAAATATGAAAATACAAAACTGTCTCTTACTTAAAAGCTTTTAAGGAATTTTGAGCTGCACTCCACAGGAATGACTTCTGATAATATGAACGTGGCTTGTACCCAAACAACTGAGAACGCTTTTATAAAATATGTGCAATACTGTGCTCGACCATGTCCCGGGTCCTTAAAAAAAAACAAAAACGGTTGTCGTTGTGTGCTAACCAATAGTAACCTGTTACACCTGTTTATCACGCATGCATCGTCTGCAGTACGCAGTTTAATAAGCGTTGTTTTGTGAACCCCTAACAAGTGTTTTCGCACTGCGGTTTTTTGATAAAACGGATGTGAAAGAGGAATAAATAGGCGCCATTAAATTTTGCTGTCAACTTAAGTCTGTCGGAGAGACTTCCCGTCTTATGCAAGAGGCTTATAAAGATGAATGTCTAGGAAAATCAACAATTTGCAGATGGCATAAAGAATTTATGGATGATCGTGAGTCGGCGGCTTTAATAGCTCGTGGAGGAAACCTTCAACGAGTGTTACAGAGGTAAACATCAATACAATAGGTGCTATTAGACAGGAAGACAGACACTTATCAATTAGAGATATCGAAGATATGGTTAACATTTCAAAATCCTCAATTCACAGAAGTTTAATCAAAAATTTTGACCGCATGAAACGCGTTTGTTCAATTTGGGCAGCACATAGCCAGGTCTGTCTTTCCTTATTTGGAGAAAATGAATATTAAGTTGATGCCCAACCTCCATATAGTCCAGATTTGTCACCATGTGACTTCTGGTTGTTTCCATTTAAAAAAAAAACATTACGGGGACGACAATTTGAGACTGATCAACAACTTATTTCAGCTGCACAGGGGTGCTTCATCAGCATTTCAGAAGAAGAATTCCAGAAGACATTTAAAAAGGGGCCGGAACTTTAGGACGCTTGTATTCGATGCAACAGACAGTATTTCTAAAAAGGTGACCACTTCCTTGACATTTATGGTACGCATATCTTTTTTATATAATATAAGCATTCTCAGTTGTTTTGGAACAACCCTTGTATGTTTCAATACAATAGTTATCGCAAAATACCAGGCTGAACACGTTACTTTTCTAGATGGTGCGAATCGCAACTGCGTCTTCCTACTCCGAAGCGGCTGTTCTCCCGATTGAAGTATGCCGACAAGCTTATACGTTGCGTCATTGTCGATTAGAGTGACACGTCACCTCAGTAGTACGTCATCTACGCCATGTCGCGTGGTACTTTCGAAACATACGTAATAATTAGTGAGTAGAGCAAAGCCTTCCATTTTTCAAGGTTGTTTCACGGGCTTCAAAGAAAGTTTAGGTTTACCGTACAATAAGTTGACGATCAATATATACACTGCTGGCAACCCAAAATGCAATACCAAGAAGGAAGCATCCGATTGGCCTGAAATTCGTAGCATGCGTCGCCCGCGAGAGGACAAGCAAACGATTAGCATTGCGGGGCATGTGCAAATCATGTGCGCCCGGCACGCAACCAAGAATCACTATAAGAAGGTTGCACGGAAGGTGGGGTATAAGTAGTGGAAGAGTGTTGTGCTACCTGGCCTGTGCGTGGGAAGCTTCCTGATGCCTCGTCGCAGAATACGGCAGTCATTCCAGCACGTTTCGGAGTTCGACAGAGAACGAATAGTGACTTATCGCGACAGCGGTTTATCGTACCGAGACATCGGCGTCCATGTGGGACGACATTCAGCCACAGTGAAGCGAGTATGGATTCGGTGGGTGCAGGAGGGACGGACGGACCGACGTGAGCGATTTCCGCAGCCGCGGCACACCACCGAACTAGAGGACAGGCATTTTGTGCGGCGGGCATTGACGGCTCGCACCGCCACATCATGAACGTTAGCGCAGGAATTACGGTGTGTTGCGCAACAACCTGTGTCAGTACGTACCGTTCGACGTCGTCTCCAGGAGCGGGGACTTGTCGCATCGCGCCCATTGCTCCGATTACCATTGACGTTACACCACCGGTGAGTGCGGCGGCAGTAGGCCGTTGAATGCAGCACCTGGACTACGGAATGGCACGACATTGTCTTCCCCAACGAATCCCGCTTCTGCCTCCAACACCACGATGGTCGGATACAGTCTCTCGTCGGGGTGCTGTGTGGCGGCACCGGCGACGAGAGACTGTATAACGCCTGCATTATGCATCGCCATACCGGACCGTCGCCTAGCGTTATGGTTTGGGGCGCAATGGATATGACACCCGCACCCCTCTGGTACGTATCGCCGGTACACTCAACAGCCACCGCTACATCTTCGACGTTTTGGAGCCTGTAGTCCTCCGTTACCTGTAGGACCTGCCAGCGGCCACGTTTCAGCAGGACAATGCGCGCTCGCACGTGGCACGCATGGTGCAGCAATTCTTCACGGCCCAACAGGTGTCACTGCTGCCGTGGCCCGCTTGTTATCCCGATATGTCGCCCATCGAACACGTCTGGTCGCTGATCGGCAACCGAGTGGGGCGGCAAACACCACCCGCGGCTACGCCTGATGAGCTGTGGCAACGTGTGGAAGCAGCCTGGACCAACATACCTCAAGCCCACATGCAAAGCCTCTTTCGTTCGATGCCGCGGCGTGTAGCAGCCGTTGTTGCCAGCCATGGCTGTGTTATAATTTTACTTGAATTTTTGGGCAAGTGGGCAACCAAACGTATAGATAATTTCTGTCGTGGTAGTTTCTAGCTTACTGAATATTGCAAGATTTAGAAACATGCCTTCAGAAGTTCGCAAGAACTATGACATGGATCTTAGCATGTCCGGCGCGTAACTGAAAGACCCTGGATTCGATTCCCGGTGGCGGCCGATGAGAATTTTTCCGTAACTCACTTATTAACGTGGAAAGAGCGATGATTTCTGTTTGGTATGCATGCCATATTTACACCAATAAACTTAAGATCCGTGTCATATTTACACCAATAAACTTAACCTCCACATCATATTTACACCAATAAACTTAAGATCCATGTCATATTTACACCAATGAACTTAAGATCCATGTCATATTTACACCAATAAACGGATAAACATTTTCCAAATTTGTATTGTACAATGGTGTAATCCCGTATTTCATTCATTCATTCATAAGAACTGTTCAAAACAAAAACCCTACCTCACACGATTGCAAAAAAAAAAAAAAAAAAAAAAAAAAAAAATCTTATAATAAATTTAAAATGCTCAGAGTACAATTCGTTATAAAATCAGAATACAAACAGAAACGAAAAGTATCTGCTCATTGGCTTACACCTAATAACAACATCAGAAGCCAATGATGTAAAACCCGTTCAAGTGGTCAAGTGGTTTAAGGCGCTGACTTTTGACAATTTGCCCAAGATGGGACACTGTCTGATTCCCGTATGTGATATGGCGGGCGAGTTTGACTTACGGTACTGGCTTACACCCTTTTTTAAACCAGTGGTCACAGGTGCGGGCGTCTACTTGTAGCCTAATGAGTTGCGCGTGATAATCGTTAAACCCCAAAACGAAAAACAAGACAAAACATAAAAACATGATGTAAAAACTAATCATTCAATATTGCTGACATTTCCGTTGAAGTATCGTTTCACAGTATCTCGTAAATACCACAAGAATTTATATGGGATCTATTCCTTGTGATAGATGTACAGTACTGTTTCTGAAAACTTCAACACCAAGAAAGAGAATCGCGCTATTCAAATGAAATTTATGTCACAGATCTCTCATGTTACGGGAGACAAATGATTGCATTTGCAGAATTATACAAGATTTTTTCGCTTCAAAACAAAGTATTGCATTAAGCCATTTCGAGCAACAAAAGCAACCTCTACACAGTGTGACATTAATGGAAGATGTTTTCGATATTGTCCTGAAGAACAGCTTGCCAGACTGCTAAAAGAACAGCTTGCCAGACTGGTGAAAGAACAGCCTGCCAGACTGGTGAAAGAACAGCCTGCCAGACTAGTGGAAGAACAGTCTGCCAGACTGGTGAAAGAACAGCCTGCCAGACTGGTGAAAGAACAGCCTGCCAGACTGGTGAAAGAACAGCCTGCCAGACTAGTGAATGAACAGACTGCCAGACTGGTGAAAGAACAGCCTGCCAGACTGGTGAAAGCGCTTGACGAGCCACTCGCTTAGCTACCGTGTCTCAGTCACGTTCGATCGGGGACATATCCAGCGAACGTACAGGCCAGGGAAGAAGTGGTAACTGCCCTGCATGGAAGAGGTATTGGGCATTTCGGGCCACATGTGGTCGAGCATTGCCCTCTTGGAATACAGCTCAAGGACATATCTGAAGGAAGGGTATCACATCTGCCTCTAAAACATCCCTGATGTATCGCTGTCTGTTGAGGGAACTCTCAACAGCCAGAGATACATCAGGAATGTTTTATTCGTATCAAGCGAGATCGCGAATGGGACATAATGATCCTCCAAAATATGACGCTTGGCGTTGGTCAAGTATGACCCTACGAGTTGCCGTTCACCACAGTGTCATTGAACACGTATGCTAAAAAGTGATGCATCATAAATCGCGACTTGCCACAAAACACGACATTTTGCCAATTTGCTCCCCATTGTTTGTGTTCGAGACCCCGATGCAGCCTGAGGTGTCTGTGGTTGAGCGTCAAAGGAATGCGCAGCAATGGGCTGCTAGCGACCAGCCCTCTGTTAAGTCGAACTGTACTGGAGTACAAAGCCTGACATGTGACAGTGGTCCATTGCTGCGCTAATATTGTGTATGCCGCTGTGCGATCGGTCACTGCCGTGCGGCAGTGATGTTGGTCATCCCGTGCAAGTCGTGCGATTTTGAGGTCCATTTCCAAGATTTCTCTGCGTCCGAGCCTCACTTGTTCACTGACGTCACATTTGCGTCACTGTACTGGCGTTTCCTCCGGTAAGAGTGGCAATTTTGCGGTAGGAAATTCCAGATTCTCTCATCCCAAAAATCCTTCTTCGCCCAAAGTTCGTTAGGTGTTCATAATGCGACCTTCTTTGGCGACAGGACATAGTGAGACACAAGAAATACTTTATCGACTCTATATCGGCTCTTCACTGATTGCAACATCTCGTTTTAGTCAGGTCCCTGTACTCCTGACCGTATAATTCAGAGGCTGCTGCTCCGAAACCTCATGCGCATTTGCCTTTCATTTTACTCATTTACATGTCCTAACCTGTTGTACATATCCTGTAAGTTGAAAGCTAATACCACCTGTCCTTCATGGTGTTTCATTTTTCACAAACAGTAGTGTATTTAAACCATGAAGGTTAGGGTGTTCCGGGATTTTTCTTTTTAAAAAGACATCATCTTATGAAAATATTGGATTTGCATGAAATTTTTTGATAGGAATTTTTAAAACCTGAACCATTAGATGCGATTTTGTACAAACTTCTTAATGCTGTCGGTTATAAAGAACTAGAATATGTTGCAAAATACATAAAGGGCTGTGAAACGGAATTCTCACGCGATTTACGTATCTACTGAATTCAGAGAGAGGTTTTTCATTGCGAAATTACTTAGATAAACGGTGATAAATCAGGACAACACTAAAATAAAATGCAGGTTTATTTTCTGTCATTGAATTTCGAAGAAATTTAGAACGTAAATCGTTCATTTGAATTGAAAGATGATTTTTCACTTTATAGCTTTGTTTGAATATCATAGCAAATTAGTAAAGCTGGATGAACTCAGCAAGAGCTCATCTTCCAGTCAAAATTTCATAGGATGGGCTGTGGTCAATATTATTACCATCACTTTATATAAATTTCAGCTAAATTTTTTAAACAGTGATGTGTGCCAGGTTTGGAAATTTAATTCCCGAGATGTACCTGTGCACTAGCGGGTACTTTTCTTTTCGAAGCTATGCATTTAGTTAAACGCTGTTGCCATTTCTGGAAACATAGCTGGAACTCTGTTTCTAAAATATTCTTGAGTTCTATTCCGAATTTACGCTAGATGCCACAAATGTCTGAAAATCTTTGTCCTTTTAAATCAGCTTTTATTTTTAGTAATTAACCAGAAATCACAAGGGGCAAAGTCAGGTGAGTAAGCTGGATAATCCAATTTGGAAATTAATTATATTTACCCAGAAAGTCACGAACATCGAGAGCATCATGGTTAGGGACATTGTCAGGCCATAGCTCAGCTTCTTTCCTTTAAACAAAATCCCGTAGACCTTTCAACACCTTTAAATAACATTGTTGGTTGACCATTTGGCCCTGTACAATGAATCTGTAATGAACTATCCTCTTGTCGTCGAAAACACACAGGCGTTTGATTCACTGTTCGAAATTTCTATTACCTCAAAACTCACACGCAGACTTGCATTGCTTTCGTAACTCCTCACTCACGAATGGCTGTACTCCTCTGTAGTTAATGCATGCACTACTTGAAGCATGTCCCCTATAGAGACGCAAGTTCTACACTCATCGCCACATGGGTGGCACTTCCTGGAATTAAAGTGTCAAACCTCTTACATATATACACTATAGTGACAAAAGTCACGGGACACCTAGAAGACAAACACAACATAGCATTTATTGACATTCTTTAGTACGGTGTCGGTCCTCCTTTGGCCTTAATGCATGCTCTGACCCTTCCAGACATGCTTTCGACAAGGTTTTGGAAAACCCAGCGATAGGTATGCGCTTTCATTCAGTACATAATCCTGCCGATAACTCTCGCTCAGTAGTAGGCATTGGTTCCAAACGTCTTATGCGGAGCTCTAATTCATCCCATTGGTGCTCTATGGGATTAAGATGAGGGCTCTACGCTGGCCAGTCCATACACGATACGGAATTATCGTCAAACCACGCCGTAACAGTTCTTGCTTTATGGCTCGGTGCATTTACCTGCTGGTACGAACAAGGCTCGGTTCCATTGTATTATACAGAGTTGGTAGGGCATAATTGTCCAGAATATTGAGGTAGACGTGTTGTTTAACATGTTCGTTCACGATAACTAATGGGCCGGGACCATACCACGAAAAACAACCCCACACGAGAATACTACCAGCTCGAAACTTGACCATAGGAACAGTACACTGTGGTAAATAGCGTTCTCCCGGCTGCCGCGATACCCACACACGGCCATCAGACTGATGGATCGTGTATCTGGATTCATCAGTCCATATGACCCGTTTCCATTGATCTACGGTCCACGATAAATGTTCTTTACACCATGCTAAACGACGAGTAACATTCTGAGTGGAGATGAAACGCTTATGAGCAGCTACACGACCACGGTGACCCATGGAATGAATTTCTCTGCGAATCGTACGCGTATGTACCAAGGTCACAGCATTTTTACTCACCTGTACACTGAGGTCTTGTGCAGTACTTCGTCGATTAGCTGTCACGACCCTCCTGAGGCTTCGACGTCCTCTATCACTGATTTTGTTTTCGTCTGCCGGTACGTTTTGCTGCTTCCGGCACGCCACGTGTCTTCCATTTATTCGTCACATCCAAAACAGTTGACTTGGGTATGTTTAAACGCCTCTCGGGTTCTCTCATGGACAACCCACTGCTATAACACCCAACAATTTTTCCTTTCTGCAAGTCAGTTGTCTCCCGCCGCGACATTTTCACTCAAACTTACAGTGCGATATGATCGCGGTCAGCTGCAGGCTTGTTTTTATACCGTTTGCATCTGTACCGAGCTTTCTAAAACACAACGCAGCGGATCCGTTCATTTGCTTTTGTAGGGTGTCTGGTTACTTTTGTCAATATAGTGTATATTTGTGTGTATTCGTGTGCGTGTGCATGGGTTTGTACTGTGCACAATGTTAATCAGGAGCATTGGCTTCATAAATAAATCATTAAATCGACACTTTCCCTGGTTGTCTGATATATCCTAGCATTCGAAAATTCTTATTGTAAAATAAACATTTTCCAAAGTGTTTTCTAATAACTCATTGATATCTTATTTAAATTTACAATTTTTGATATCTTTTCAGGATTTTGGTAACTATGCCTTCAATTATGGAATAGCTGATGGTCTGGGTGCCACCAACAGTAGGGCTGAAGTCGGAGATGCCCACGGCAACAAGAAGGGAAGCTACTCTCTCACTGACATCGATGGACGTGCTCGCAGAGTGGACTACGTTGCTGATGGCCTCGGCTTCCGTGCTGCAGTAAAGACAAACGAACCAGGGACAGCCCTTAGCGCCCCAGCAGCTGCAGTCGTCGCCTCTCCTTACGCAGGGCCCCTAGCACCTGTGGCAGTAGGTCACTCGGTTGCAGCAGTGGCACCTGCTCTTGTCAGCCATTCTGTTGCACCTGTGGCACATGTTGCAGCTGTATCACCTACATTTGTCGGTCATTCAGTTGCTGCTCCAGTATACGCTGCTGCTCCTGCTTTGGTTCGCCTCTAAAGGAGTTCCGGCTACCAACTTTGGAATAGCTGGTCCTCTTGGATATGCTGCTGCTCCTATCGGAATCGCTGGCCCTATCGGATACGCCGCTAGCCCAGTTGGAATTTCGGGACACGGATATAGTGGTTTACACGGAATTTCTGGTCTCGGATATGCTGGTTTACATGGAGTTGTCGCTCCACGCGGATATGCTGGTTTACATGGAGTCGCCGCTCCACTCGGACATGCTGGTTTACATGGAGTAGCCGCTCCACTCGGCTATGCTGGTTTACATGGAGTCGCCGCTCCACTCGGCTACGCTGGTCACCTGGGCTACGGAGCAGGTTTAGCAAAAGCCATCTATTAAATCATGTGATCAAATGCCAATTGCACTACGTTTTATCCAGAATTTAAACATCGGAGGATAGGTGCTGTGCATCGAGACAAGCATCCTTCTTATTAGAGATTTAGGTTTTCCTAAATAATAAGAATAGCATGTACATCACACTTTTGTAAAGGTTTAAAAAGCGTCTTCTGACCCAGAGGAGGAAAAAGCTGTCACAGAACTGCTCCACGCAGTTAGCTTGAGAAACAGCATTGTAAAGAGAAATATGAAACATCTTTCACTTCTATTTATTCCAAAATGTAAATCATCTATTTTCGAAATGTGAAAATAAATTTTTACAAACCATCTCTTCGTTTTCTAGTGTTTTTTACATTATAAGTTATTTGCTGCTTTTTTATTTTTGCGTTTTTAACATCTCGAGATGTGTATAAGTAAAACGATTTTTATTAAAACAAGAAAGATGACAACAAATTTCCGTTTATAATGAGCACATATTTTGAATCTTTTCCATCGCGAATAAAATCATGAAAGTTATTCATAACCAATTGGAGCAGATTAGAAAAAAAAATCAACCGGATTTCTGTAATCGATAAAGAATCCAAAAATAAGACCAGCTACTTACTTCCACTAGCCACTAAAAGATATGATAACAAAATTAACAAATGGCGCACAAAAAGTTTCTCATAGCAGAAGTATCAGAGACAAAGAGATTTTAAAATCGGACATTTAAAAGAAGAAATATTGAAGAACACATGGCACACGCCGATGAGTCATTACATTGTGACAACCTACCTAAGAAACTGTAGGACTCCCTTTAACCAGCAAAACAGCGACCACCAGACGAGGCGTCGATTCGATGAGGTGGCGATACGTATCCTGAAGTATCTGGTACCAGCAGGTCTTCCAGTTCCCGTACATTTCGTGGTGATGGTGATTTAGCGCGAACCCGCTTTTCCAAGTCGAACCACAAACGTTCGATTCGGTTCATATCAGGTGAATTTGGATGCCAGGGCATTAACATAAAGTCACTAGCATGTTCCTCGAACCACTCCTTGACGATTCTGGCAGTGTGTCATGGCACATTATCCTGTTGATAATTGCCATCACCCGCAGGGAACACAGTTGCCATAAATGGGAGAAGTTGGTCCGCAACGATGTTCAGATACCTGACAGCTATCAGGGATTGCACTATTGGGACAATGGTGCCTAAAGTGTCCCCCAAAAAAGAGAAAACATCGCCCACGGTAGCATAACCCCGCCGCCGCCATGTTTCCCCCAACAGTGCATCCAATTGCCATAGCCCCCTTGTTAATCGGCGTAACCGCGCTCTGCGGTCTACGTGATGCACCAGGAAGGAATCTTATTTCGTCAGACCAGGCCACTTTCTTCCAATCGTCTACGGTCCAATATCGATTATCTCGGACCCATTTCATGCTTTGCTGGCGAGCATGGGAACCAGGGTGAGTCTTCGGCTGAGCAAGCCCATGCGCAGAAGGTTGCGATGAACAGTGTGCTGTGACACATTGCCCTGACCACCACTGTTGTAATTGCGTGTGATTTATCGCACTGTGGCCCTATGGTAGCTGTGAACAACATGCGACAGTCTCCGCTCCCCCTCTGGCATCAGTGAGCTGCGAACGACACACTGCAGGACGACGGTTTCTCGTTTGGCGATCTGTGCGCCACCTTTGATACGTACTCAGTACAGCAGCATGCGAAGAACACACCAGCCGCGCCGTTGTCCAGATCGTTGCTCCTAAGCGCCTTGCGATCATAATTTGCCCTTTATCAAACTCCGATAAATCGGCAGCTTTTCCCATTCTGACTCCGAACACTTATAACGAAGTAAATTTCTCCGTCATTTTTGGTCCACGCCGGGGATCGAACCCGAGTCCTCTTATTCCGGAACAAGTCGCTCTACCAACTGAGCTACGCAGACGTTTCGTTCTCGCTGCTATCTGCCTTTATGTCGTGTGCGTCCTGCGGGGCAAGCATGTCGCACACTCTACTAACCGAAAGCCGGTCCTCGGGCTGTATATAAACTGCTCTGTGAACTTCACCTGTGCCACCGTCCGGTATCCAGGTGTGCTGATTTCTGTAGGCAGTGGGTGGTCATAATGGAATGGGTCATCAGTGCAATTCTACACCTTCTAGCGTAAGAATTTTGCATAATGGAAAAGTGGAAAATAACGGGAAAATGTTCTTCATGGAAAAAATTATGGTAAAAAAATTAACTTTACCAATACGTCTCCCGGATGCAGAGGTAGCGAGAAAAAGCGTTTGACCTTTACGCCCGCTACCGGTAAATCTGTTCATTGTTTAAAGAGGATAATACTCCCCATCTTGTAGCCAATAGCATACAGAAAGAAAGAAATTTCTCAATATGGCTTTTCGAAGGGGAGACACAGCTGCAAACAAAAGTACACAAACGCCACCTAACGGCAGAACTGTGTACTACAAAACACCTCAATTACAAAGCTAAAGTGTTCCACAAGGTAAATGGCATCCGGTGTTAAAAGAATTTTTTTAAATCGCGCATATAGAAGCAGAGCTTTTGAGAAAAACTGATTAAATACGGCGTCCCTTGGCGGCGGAATTTTGCATTGTTCTGGGTGGAAAATACACCCAAAGAGTTTTCGTAATCAGTAGTATTATCTAACCGTAAAAGAATTGTTTTCGATCGGGAGAACGCTTATACTTATAAATCTGTTCATTTACTGGTGTAATATGCTATACAAATCACCAAGCTTTCGCTCTCCGCTTAAAGGCTCTTTCAAGCCATAAAATGAAAACAATTAGAACCCGTAAGAAAAAAATAAAAACGATTTTGAAAATGCATGGAAGACCGAAAGAGCATGTTATTTTTCAGGGTATTTACCTGCTTGTCGCGATACGTATTTTGATCCCATAGCAATGTATACCAACAAGTTTCTTACACGTTGCAATTCTCTGCATTTTATGTCTAATCTGGGCTTTAAAAAGCGTTCCACTCGAGAGCGGAAGCTTGGTTCGTTTGTATATATCACACTACACCAATAAATGAATGGATTTACATTCCACTATAAGTGTTTTCAACTTGTAAAGATAAAACGTTTTCCTTTACAATTAAGCTTAATCGACGTACTGCAGCATCTAAACATAACTCGAAAGTTATCACGAGCAAGGTCATTTTGCCGGTGGTGGGATTCGAACTCAGCCTCCTCGCTCCGGAGCAAATTGTTCTCCCAACAACACTACACGGACGAAGATTATTGCTTCAACTTTGCTACCCTGAGATGTACATTACCCCAGAGGTAGGAACGTCACAAACCGCAGAAATTTATTTGCATTGTCTCACACCAGAAATTTCATATAATTCACATGTGTGAAAGGCGGATTTCCTTGACCTGAAATAACTTTGGTAAAGAACAGATATGATAAAAGAATCGCATAAAACATAAAATGTGATGTAAAGCAATATGTTGAATATAATTTAATGAAGCCTGCTTCTTTTTACAATCATGAATATCATATAAATCAATGCCGCCCCGCTGGCACAGTGGTTTAAGCAATGGCCTCTGATCATTCGTCCGAAAGGGGTCAGGGTTCGAATCCCGGTGAGGCATGTATGTTGTGTTTGTCTTACGGCGCTGGCTCTCTCCCTTCCGTGGAACCAGTGACCCTAAATTAGGGACGGGCGACTGCTTATAGCCCATTGAGTTGCTCACGGTGGTCGTTAAACCTCCAATCAAAAAAAAAAAAAAAAAAAATCAATGAATTTCAGTATTGCAAATTTGGCAGAAGACACAATTTTGGTTTTTACTATCCCTCTTTTCAGAAGTTCTTTATAATGTTCCCGTGCGTTAGACTGCTTATTTTTTGTATCTAAGTTTCAATGGTTCCATGTGCTAACAAACGAAATTGCTCATGATACTAGGTACTACATGTATATAAATTCCTATTTTCATCACCTCTTCTCCATACAAAATGCTGACATGAAAGTTTGTTTAACTTTCATCCATCCGTCTATCGAGTCCGGCCACTCCGGGCTGAGTCCTGCAAAGACGACTATGAGCCTTTGCGCGTTACTGGCAAATTAATGCAGCAGGCTTGTCATTCTTCTGCTGCATACGGATAAGCGACAAAGTGCGTCCGGGACGGACTTCGCAGGGACACGTTTGAAATGCTTATAGTTAAAAATCTACGCATTTGGCGTCTCCAACGACAGGGAGCCTGCGGAAAACCCCGGAAAAAACCGCACAACAGATGACCGGCAGGACCGTGATACGAACAACTGTCAGAAACGGCCGCCTTCCACCCAGCGCATAGCGATCAGAGTTGGAAACGGGTCAAAAATTTCGGACCCGGACCCTACCCGGACCAGGACGTCCCATAAATGGATCCGACACGGACCCGATCAGGACCCGTAACTGACCCGGAAAAATCTGCTTTGAACTATAAATTCGAAACTCAATTTATACATATATACATATAAACGTAATATATATATTCATCCCAGTAACTGCTTGATATTTAATAGCTGAAATCCTTTTTTAATAATAAAATTTGGTTACTTGCTAAATTTTAGTGTCATTTTTAGTGCCACTATTTTGCGTAATCCAGAAGAAATGACTGACTATGACCGAGACGATGGAGTATATCGCAAATGGGAATCATTATTTACGATTGCACAAATGTATGTTTTTAAATGCATTTAGATTGTTCACTCTTTCCACGCTTTGATGGAGGTGCGCATACTTACATATGGTCCGTTCGATTTTTGGTTCCGTAATCTCTTATTACACCGAAGGCATCTTTCTTTGTCATTATACACTTACCGCATTATGAACAGCAAGCATGACCAAACAACACAGAATTATTCAACGGTTTCTTAATGGGACGAAACAATTTCCAGAATTCACTCTTCCCCTTGCGGTTTTCAACAAACACGTATTTGTTGGGCTCGACGCCTTTCTCAACTTCCTTAATATAAAATCCATCCATATTAACAAATAAGGAGTTTATTTCGACATGACATGTCATGGGAACGGGATGTTAGCACATCAATCGAAAACCTCTGAATGCTCAATGTAAAAGATGCGATGGGAAAAGTAACTCTTAGTCATACAGTAAACTTCGCACGGAGCGAGTGAATCAGTTGAGAAGAAGGCGAATGGCGTTTGCCTGTACCTTGCCCTGTACAATCGCACTGTAAAAGACTGCAAAGGAAGGATATATTTAAGATATGGAGTCGGTGTGCTATCTGACGTCGTTCGGTGGAAATCTTCGTTGCTTTAAGAAAGAGACGACAATATTTTTGCATGACAAATCATTATTCACTCCGTGGGTACCAGTATCGACTACAGAATTCCACAACGCGCATTTTTCTTTGAAATATATTTTTCTCTTTTCAAAAATAAAACGGGAATAAAGCCGGGTCAGGAACACCTTAATCGACCCGTGACACACCTCCATCTTTGATAGCGACTTAACCAACTACGCTATGCTGTCGCTATGTGTAACTTACGTATTCATAAAAAGATAGGTGCGCTGCAACGGCTAAGGGTATTGTTATTTTTAAAGTAACGAGGATCGATTCATATGTAGCATGCTACCTCTTCCACAGCTTTAACAAGGTGTGGAAAGCTTCCCTTATGAAACAGGAAAAAAAAATCACACAGCAATAATGACTTGAAACACACTCTGTAAATCAATTTGCACACTCAAAATTTAATATTTCACTAATTTAATGATTTATTATTCGCATTCCAATTAAAAATCTTCACTGATACCCCAAAACCAACTTTCGTTGTATCCAAATATGAATTTACGTATGGTAAAGATGCAAAATGTCCTGAAAACTAAACACACGTTGAAATTACTACTTTTTTTAAAAATATCAGCAATAAAATCTGCTGAAATCCAGAAAAGTGTGAAGATCTACATTTGACTAAGATATTTAAGATAGTGATAGTAAAATATATCTCATGCTGAAAATGCATGCATGCCAAAATATAAAAAACCAGTTCATTCGTGATTTTGAGAAAAATAAACGAGTTAGTTTCAAATGCCAAACTGTAAATTTAAAATTTTCGTTAAAACCTAAACATTTTTGAATGAGCGCGACGAATTCGTTTGTGATTGGAATACCTAAACATACTACACACTGAACCTAAGTAAACATAAAAATGACATGGTTCTAGAACAAATTAATGTTATGCCTACGATAAAGTCTAATTCGGATATCAGCATTTTTTGAAAAAGTTGTTTCACGCGAAAGCATTAATAAAGACAAGAAGACTTGGCAAAATATCCCTAAAGCAATGGCATTTGCTCCAATATTTTTTAATCAAATTACAAAATATAAATGTAGAAATTCGAAATTCAGCAAATATACATTATATTGACAAAAGTCACCGGACTTGGAAATATAACATAGCATTTATTGACATACATTAGTACGGTGCCGGTACACCTTTGGCCTTAACGCATACACTGACTCTTCGAGACATGCTTTCGACAAAGTTTTGGAACACAGTGATAGGGATGCGCTTCATTCAGTACCTAATGCTGCCGCTAACTGTTGCTTAGTAGTAGACCTTGTTTCCAAACTTCTTAAGCGGGGCCCTAATTCATCCCATAGGTGTTCTATGGGATTAAGATCAGGACTCTGTGCTCGCCAGTCCATACACGATACAGAATTATCAACAAACCACGCCGTAACAGTCCTTGATTTATGGCTCAGTGCATTATCCTGCTGGTACCAACAAGGCTCGGTTCCATAGTATTGCCACAGAGTTTGTAGGGCATTATTGTCCAGAATATTGAGGTAGACGTGCTGGTTAACAGGTTTGTCCATGATAACCATTAGGCCGGGACCATACCACGAAACACACTCCTACACGAGTACACTGCCAGCTCCAAACTTCATCGTAGGAACACTACACTGTGGTAAATAGCTTCCCCCGGCTGCTACCATACCCACACACGGCCATCAGACAGATGGAATGTGTAAGTGGATTTATCAATCCGTAGGACCCGTCTCCATTGAACTACGGTTCACGATAAATGTTCTTTACAGCATGCTAAACGACGAGTAGCATTCCGAGTGGGGATGAAATGCTTATGAGCAGCCGCACGAACAAGGTAACTTATGGAATCAAGTTCTCTGCGAATGGTACGAGGTTCCAGCATTTTTACTCACCTGTACGCTGAGGTCTTTTGCAGTATTCCGTCGATTAGCTGTAATGACTCACCTGAGGTTTCAACGTCCTCTAACACTGATTTTCTTTGGTCTGACGGTACGGTTTGCTGCTTCAGGCACGCCATGTGTCTTCCACTTATTCAGTACATCTAAAACAGTTGGCTTGAGTACGTTTAAACGTCTTTCGGTTTCTCTTATGGGCAACCCACTAATATAACACCCAACAATCTTTCCTTTCTCAAAGTCAGTTCTCTCCTGCCACGACATTTTCACTCAACCTCACAGTGCGATGTAATCGCGGTCAGATGCAGACTTGTTTTTATACCGTTTGCAGCTGTACCGCGCATCTTAACGACGCAGCGGATCCGTTCATTTGGATTTGAAGGGGTGTCCGGGGACTTTTGTCAATATAGTGTATTTCTGAGGGATAAGAGGAGATTGTTTGACGTCATGTATATGTACTGCATGCTTGATGTATTCAAGAAAGTTAAGAAAATGAGCTCATGAATTAGAAAAATCACAAAAGTTAATGTCATTATGATCAAAGTAACGAACATGAAATGGCAATGGGCTGGACATACCGCTAGAAGAACTGACAACTGTTGGACAACTGAAATACTTGACTGCATACCAAGAGATAGAAAAAGACCTTGAAGAAGACCTCGTGAGAGATGGATGAGTGAATGTCGAAAGCATAATATGGAAAACAATTGCTCAAAACAGAGAAATGTGGAAGAGATTTAGGGGTAGTTTCATTCAGCAGTGGATTGAAAATGATTGTTGTTAAGCAAGTAAGCATGCCTCAGAAAACTTGAAAATTGCATCGTCTTGGAACAGAAATCGAACGCGCATCTCCTGATTTACGTTCGAGTATGTAACTGTTATACCGCCCTGAACAAGGAACCTCCAAGCTACTGAGGATGTGTGTCAGGACCACAGATATCATATAAAAGACTAGGCTGGCTGCCCGCTATTTGTGTAACACTCTTACGATGTGGCATCAAGGAGCCACATTGAGCGGGTCAGTTTGAGTGGTTTGAGAAAGGGTTCTGTGCATGGCTCTGTGATGTCTATGTATGTTATAAGATATCCAATATGGTGAAAGCGTGTTCTGCGATAAATTGCAGTGCTCGTGATAATGAAAAGAGCAAACCAAGTGGGATTTCCATTCACAGGTGAGTGTTTGTGGTCAGTTTAACGAATTTTAAGATGTCTATCCAATATGAAGTTGACCCAATGGTAGTGTGTAAGATTTATCTGAGTGTAATATACCACCTGTTAATTAGCAATAGCGTTAAAGTCTAATTAATTAATATTAGTTACATGTTGTAATGAATATTGCAATAGTTCGAACAAAATATTGACAGTTATTTTATTAAAGGTTTAATGCAAGACATATGCCACTTCACACAAGTAAAACATCTTTCCATCATCATAAATGCTCAATACAGTTTGTTCATAAAAGTGATCTTTCACCGAATATGCTTCTTCACATAGGTGAAAAGCTTCAGGAAAACTTCACATAGGTGAAAAACTCCAAACAATTTGCTCAAAAAGGTTATCTTTCAGGGTATACACATGTGTATGCTTCTTTACACAAGTGAAAAGCATCACCAATGTTCTCTATGCTCCAATGTGCTCCTAGCATTTCTTTTTTTTTCGTGAGTTGCGCTACTCTGATAAAACTCTCTGCTCACTATGGGGGAAATTCCTAGGTAAATGTTTTTGCTGGTGGCTGGGAATGATAATGTCTAGTTGATAAGTATAACAACATAAATTTTCAGTACCACTTTAGCAAAACGACGAAATAAAGTTTTTATTTTGCTGGACAATACTCATCATTTTAGTGAAGAAAGTCATTTACCATATGTTCAGCTGGCTTTTTTTTATTATTTTTCGTCGATTTTAAAATCGACACTTTTTTTCATGCCATATTGTTTAGTGTTGATGGCGGATGAATACTTGGTATCATTAGATTTTTAATATACTTAATGCTGTATTTCGAGAAAATTGATTGGTTATAGTATTATTTTTCAGAAACTATTTTATGCTATAATTTCAGATTCCCTAAAAATGAGAAATTAAGACACAAATGGGCTTTTGCAACAAAAAGAGAAGGCAAAAAGAAAGGCTCTGTTTGGAAGCCAACACAGTTCTCTTACTTGTGTTCAAAACATTTTGTTCCAGCAGATTTTGAAGTTTTTCAGCAGCGCAGGATACTAAGAAATAATGCTGTACCATCAGTTTTTAATATTCCTGTAAATATAATGTCACGAAAAAATGATCAGGTGGTCACTACTAAAATTCCCAAGCCTAAAGTAAAAAGTGTGTACATTGCACATGATCACATATACTGTAGAGCAACAGATGAGATAACTAATTTAAAACGACAGCTTAGTCAGTCTGAAAAGAGAGGTAATGTCATCAGAAAAAAACTACGCAGTGAAAACAATAAGGTTTATAGGAGATCATGTACAATTGATAAGCTACTTGATGAACTACAGGAGCAGAAATTGTTGCTAGATGACCATAAACTAGTACTTGAACATAGCTTTAGTGACTTACAGCAAGATCTTTTTAGTCCACAACATCCAAGTCAGTACTATGATGAAGTGAAAACGTTTGCTTGTACTTTGAATCTGTACTCTCCTAAAGCATATGATTACGTTCGCAAGGATCTTAGTTTGCCATGCAAGCCCACCTTAAGACGATGGATGAAAGGTGTCAATGGTAATCCAGGTCTTACAAAATAAGTGTTTGATGTCACCAAACAAAACGTTGAAAATGGTGAGCAGTCATTTAGGTACTGCACTGTTATGGTGGATAGCATGGCCAGCAAAAAGCATGTTCAATACGACACACAACAG
Organism: Macrothele yani; assembly: GCA_039090855.1. Lineage (NCBI taxonomy): Eukaryota > Metazoa > Arthropoda > Arachnida > Araneae > Macrothelidae > Macrothele > Macrothele yani. Next base: position 117,840,825 of record CM077004.1, on the reverse strand, counting down.
GCAACAAATGATTGGTCTAGAGGATTATCGAGCTGGAACTGTTGATAGGGATTATGTTCCTGTTGCATCAGAGGCCTTGGTTGTTATGGCTGTTAGAGTCTTAGGAAATTAGAAAATGCGTTTATCATATTTTTTGATTGACAAAATTACAAGGAAAATATTAAGCTGTTTGGTAAAAGAAACATTACTGAATCTAATTGAGAGTGGCATAAATGTTGTTGGGCTTATTTGTGATGGATGTGCATCCAGCCAACAAATGTTAGCAAATTTATGTGCAAATTTAGCACCAGAAAGTATAGACACCATTATTTCAATTCAGAAACAAGAATCTACAATAAAAATACCAGTGTTACTTGATAACTGCCATATGATAAAACTGGTCAGAAACTGTTTTGCTGATTATCGAATTCTTAAATCTAATACTGGACTTATTGAATGGCGATACATTACAGCCCTACAGGCATTACAAGAATCTGACAACCTTTCACTGGCCAATAAATTAACCAGAAAACATGTTCATTTTTACCGAAACAAAATGAAAGTCAAACTTGCAGCCCAAGTTATAAGTTCTTCAGTTGCCGCAGCTTTGAAATTCTGTCAGAAAGCTGGATACCGTACTTTCAGAAACTTTGATGCCACAGTTGAGTTTATAGAAATAGTCTATCATTTATTTGATATTTTAAACAGTAGGAGGCCATTTGCCAAAGGTTTGAAAGCACCTATTTCAACTAAAAATTGGACGTATGTCAAATCTTTCTTATTAAAGGCTCGTAGCTACCTGATATCCCTTAAAATGCCCAATGGGCAACCACTCCACTTAAGCAGAAGAAGAACTGCATTAGTAGGATTAACAGTCAACATTGATAGTACCATCTGGTTTGTTGAAACATATATTTTGAATGCAGTTTCCCCATTTAAATACATGTTGACCTACAAGTGGTCACAAGACCATTTGGAACTAATTTTTTGGTTCCATACGCCAAGCTGGAAGATTCAACAACAACCCAACAACGAACGAATTTTCTAGTATTTATAAAAAAAAAAATGCTTTGCCGCTGTGGAGTGACACCGAGAAAAATGGTTCAGTTGTACCATTAGATTCAACAAATCTGATTGACATCAGACATGTACGAGTAACTGATAATGAAAATAATTGCTCAGGCAAACTTGCATTATCAGTTCTTAAATCACATGAACATGGTCATTGCTATTTAAATGTGGAGCATCTGCAATTTTCTTCTTTAGTGGATAATGTGCTGACATACGTTAGTGGTTTTGTGGTTAAAAATGTATTTTGCAAGCTGACTGTGATGTTTGTCGTGAAGCACTAGTAGCAAACAAATCTGATTACCTTTTGATAATGATCAAAGGTAATGGTGGACTTACACATCCATCAAAGGACTTAGTGAGAACTGTTCGGATTATCGAGAAAATTTTTCGGTGTAACTGTCATCTTCGTGATGTTACCAAAAGAACATCCAGTTGGGGCCTGAAACTTGAGAATGAAGTTCTTTGCACTCTTGCAGCAGAAAGAGATTTGTTTAGCACAATTAACTGTGTGTGACAAGTAGGATTTTTAAAGAAAAAAATTCGGAATTTCTTAGATATTAGATATCATTTTGTAGCCAGGTCATTTGATTTAAATCTGCACAAGACACATATACTTTGAATCGCAGCATAATTTTAAAAAATCAGTAATCGATTTCTTGTAGGTTTCATGTCTGTAGCGTTTTTAATTCCAGATTTTTGTGATTACATGTTTTAAAGTGTAGATCCAGCAGGGTGGATCACCACCTTTTTCTAACCCATAAAGGTGTACCTGTTGTTTAATTTATTACCTGTTGTTTTACTTTAGTACCTGTTGCTTAATTTATTTGTAATGTCTGTCCATATCTGGTAGGGCTGGCGGCTCACAATGGGATGTGGTATTTTCCAGAATTACTGCTGGTAAATCAAGTGGATGTAAAGCTGCATATCATGTTTTTTTAATAATGTATATTAATATTGTGTTTCATAACCCCCCTCCCCCAACACCCACACAAGCTAACCATTCCCACAATCTCTTTCTGGCTACCATTCTGTGGTTATGGTAGTGTAGTTGCCAATTTCACCAACTGATCTGTTGTTTTACGAGTCAGTAAGTTGTTCTTAATAAATGCATCTAAACAGTGACTGTGCCATGTTTGTTGTAATAAAAAGAATTCTAGGTTAATATTTCTTCATACTGTATTAGCTACACATCCCTACAAATAGATCTAAGTATCAAAAAGTTTTAAAAATTGCATATTGTTTATTAATACAATGTATTACTTAAAAATTTTGGCTCTGCAAAAATGTAACTTGTTTATGTGAAATGTTTGATGCTACAAAGATCACTTAAGTGATGTTGAGTGGCAGTCTTTAAGTAATTCATTTTATAAATGGGAAGATTGAAACCAAATTTTAGTTACTTAAAAGTTCAATATATCCTTGACAATGAACCTGTTATGAAAATTTCTAAAATTGCGTACTGTATATAGTTTGTTTACGTACTGTTATTCATTTGTAACACAGCACATACTTTGGTTATTGATTGAGCTCTCAAACTTTACCTATTTCTTCATCAGATGGTACTGAGATTAATACGCCATCATTACAGTAGTCAGAAAAGATTCATCTTATGTTTTAGAGATAATAAAAATAATTCCAGTTTAATTACTTCATACTGTTTTAGCTACGTATATTTACAAATATATCTAAGTAACAAAAAGTTATAACCATAAGAATATGGTCGATTGTAATGTGCTGAAACTGTTCAACAAATCAGATGCATTATTCATACATTACTTGGATTACAAACTCTATGCACATTTTATTCACATGTGAGGAGCATTCTGATCCATTCTGATGACTGTAACCAAAGCATTAGAATCAAATAAAGTTAAATTAATTTAAGAAAGGGGTGAAAGTTATGAAATTGTATTATTTTGTAAGTCAAACAGTATACGTGCTAGAATAGTAACACAAGTCATGAAGGTAACAAAATTCATACAGAAATGTGTGAGCTTCATGAACACATGATACGGAACTGTGTTACCTTCATGACTTGTGTTACTATTCCAGCGCGTATACTGTTTGACTTGCAAAATGCTTCAATTCCACAACTTTCACCTCCTTTATTAAGTTAATTTAACATTATTTGATTCTCGTGCTTTGGTTATCGTCATCAGAATGGAACTTTGCTCCTCACATGTGAATAAAATGTGCATAGAGTTTGTAATCCGAGTAATGTATGAATAATGCATTTCATTTGTTTAAAAAAAGTTTTAAAAATTGCATATTGTTTATTAATATTACTTAAAATGTGTGGCACTGCAAAAATGTAAGTTGTTTATGTTAAATGTTTGGCGCTACGAATACCACTTAAGTGATGCTGAGTGGCAGTCTTTAAGTAATTCATTTTATAAATGGGAAGATTGAAACCAAATTTTAGTTACTTAAAAGTTCAATATATTATTGCCAATGCACGTGTTATGAAAATATCTTAAATTGCATACTGTATATAGTTTGTTTACATACTGTTATTCATTTGTAAGACAGCACATGCTTTGGTTATTGATTGAGCTCTCAAGCTTTACCTATTTTTTCATTCGATGGTACTAAGGTTAATATGCCATATCTGTTTATTACTTGACTATGGTGCTAAAATGATAGTTAAAGAAATAACGTAATAGCCATGTTTTTTTTTATCTGCAATAGTAATGTGTTTAGACCCAGTTTTTGTAGACATGATTTTTCTTATTAAATTGTGCATAAATTTCTTTTTTTTTGTTCCGTTTTACTAGTAGATTTCAAATATATCTATGAAGAGCATATTTTTGTTGAAATTGTGTACGTATGGAACGTTTTAAATGAACTTGTGCGGTCAATAAATTGTGCAATCTAGACAAACTGGAAGTTGTTCTGTTTTTATGCTACTACAGGAGACTGGAAAAAAGCAAGTACCTGTTATTTATTTTTAGCGACGTGGTGTAAATCTGTATGGAGCAAAAGTGAACGTGCGAAGTGTTTATTGACATTACAATAAGATTGAAAATTTATAACATTGAAGCTTCCAAAAGTATTCATGAAGGCTCCCTTCCCTCTTATTTGACTGACCGCACGACGTATCGCGAGTAAGCAGGTTTCTGTGAATGTTTTGTTGTTAGATCGTTGCCCTCAAACAGTACTGAGTAATAATTCTTCTCATATTTTTTTTAACTATTCAGAAGAATATTATTTATATCTAAAAATGATTATTTCTACAGTAAATGAAAGTGGTTTTTAAGCACATAACTAAGGAATAAAATTTTCTGTTTGTATCAGTCGCAACGCTGCTGTGTTTCTCAGTGATGGAAATGCCGTGAATCGTTGCTGCCTGACCCACTGATAATGGCGCCATGCTTTACACGCGTCACGGCGCCTGACTCAGATGAAACGCTCCTCGTGCGCAAAGCGAAGTAAATATAATCATTCATCTTAGCAGCATAGAAGCAGAAAGAAAATCCCCTGAAGAAACTCTTCAGAAATAAATGATCCATCTGCCTGTAACATCTATTTGATAATGATTGTTGTTGTTGATTATGATAGTATGAAGCAAATGCAAAAATAAGCAGCTGGTTTCTGACTTTTACTTTCTGATTCAAGGGCAAGCAAAGAAGCTCAATCTAATGCCTTCAGCGGAATTTGAGGCAGCTCCGTGAAGCTAATAATAATTGGGGAACGTTTATGGTGTCAAAGAGGAACAAGTTGCTATTAACCTCGCCAGAGACCTGTGTGAATCATGTTTTCTAAGAATGATTGTGCTGTGAATTTGAGTATGGACCAAAAACGTCATACGAGCATGCCTTTGAGCGCTGTGGAATTTCAACCTTATAAATAAAAAAGTATTTTTGTTTTGTTTCCTGTTATATTACAGATTAAGGAAGAATTTTTAATATAAAAAACATATCGCACACCTAGAGGCATTCTATTTTCGTGGTACTATGAATTCATTTAAAATTTTAGCGTTTAAGGTAGATATTATCAAAGCAGTTCCAATGGCGCAGTGGTCTGAGAGCTGGATCCTAACCATTTGTCCTACATGGATTCGAGTTCGAATCCCGGTGAGGCATGGATATAGTATTTATTTTACGGCACTATCTCTCTCACTTCGCTGGAACCAGTGGTCCTAAATTAGGAACGGGAGTCTGCTTATAGCCCATGGCGTTGCTTATGGTGATCGTTAAACCCCAATCAAAAAAATAAAGGTATTGTCAAATCCAGGTTATCTTCTGTACGATTTTTTCCTTAGTTTGTTAAGCTGTTATTTCAGATTTCACAACAGCGAATTTTAAAACGTAATCGTGTTTTATGACAAATATCTGTACAAGATTTTACAACTGCACAAAAAATTTACCTTCATGCGCTTAACCAATTAGGAAGAGATACAACTTACAAACGCTCTACAACTTATATGACGCACAGATGATAATTCTACCTAGGAAGTTATAATGAATTAGCTTTATTTTCTTTACGCTAAGCTAATTAATATGAATGATTCTTTTCCTACCAGCTAGCTAATGATATACTTGTACTAAGCTTCAAAATAGTGAATTCAAAAGGTTGTTACTAGTTAATTACGAACGTAAACAAAGTCTTAACGCTGGTTATTTATGGTAATGAATAAATGTTATAAACCTAACAGCCAGACAGAGGTCTGACAAAAACTATTAATTGAGAAAGACGTACTTACTGCAACTTCTTTATTATAATACTCTTGGTCAACTAAAGCACACACACAACTTGTTTTTACAATAATGAAGAATCTCTCCTCATAACAACACAATCTCTCCTCGTATTACAAACGCTCTCCGTAAACAACAACGCTCTCTCATAACAACAACAAAAGCTCTGGCTAAGTCTCGATGAACGCGCCTATATACTAGCTACCACCACGTCATGACTTACACTCATTGCCAGATCTCATTCAGCGGGTGAAATAATATTTCGTTCAGTAAGAAGATAATTTACATAGTAAAATAAAATAACCAGAGATAGTAAAATCAAAAGGAAAGTGAATATAGAGTATACGTTACAAAGTGACCAGTACGTTATCACAAATACCTAAATTGCTGCTGACGCACCGCATATTTCAATTCTAAAGAAATAGGCAATTTATTCCAGCAAAACACTGCACGAAAGCTAAATAGCTTGTAAGGTTTGCGAAATCGGCTCCCATAACTTAACCTACAGAAGGGGCAAGCAGAAATTGTACCTACAAATAACATACACAAACACCATATGCATATTTCCACTATGGCTTCTTGTTTCTAATTGTTTAACCGCACACACATACACAACATATTCGCAAATTTAATTGAAAACCAGAAGACCCAAAAATTATTCCGCGAAGAGATGGATAAATGGAATTAGATAGCATGCTCGGAGAATAAAGATATTTTTTTTTTGTTCTTATCCTTGCGCATTTTGGCTACTTGCGTTGTAATGTTCCTCAATGTTTAAGCGTATATATGTAGCTTAGGGAACACTACGTAGAGTTTGTTTTTCTTATTCACTCACTTTAAGTGAAACACGAGTCACTCAAAGTTCAAGAAAAAGTTACTTACAGTTCTATTTTTATTCCATCAATACCTCATAGGCACTTTATTCGATATCCAATACTCATGAAGAAATTATTCTTAACAGCACTAATAATTTCGTCTGGTTAACTTGAGTTAATAAACACAATATTCGATTAACGAACTCTAACACGAAATATATATACACCACAGACAGACGCTTGCTTCAAGAACAGACCGCTTCAGCGTAAGGCAGCTTCCATGATTACTGCACCATACCTTTTTTGGGTAGCTCCGTACATTATATCTCGTTCTTAGTTTGTCAAACATGTACATATCATTCACTCTTGACATCAGGGCTGCTGCCAACATAACATTCAGTGAGTGAGAAATTAAACGTTACAGTTGAAACACTAAAAGAGAGCGAACTCAAAATAAAACAATTAAAAATGAAAGTTAAATTAGAGCATGTGTCATAGCGTACCATGTGTCATGTCACGAAATCCCAGCGATCACTCAATTGGTCATCAAGAAAGAAAATCTACCCTCAAGACAAAGTTATGTATAAAACTTAGGGATGATATTTTCGTCCCCGCTGTGAATGGCTGCAGAGGAAGATATCATATTTTTCATACCTTCTCCATTCAAGTTTTTTCCATATTGTGCGTTATGTACGCGGTGCTCCAACATTCAACGCAAAAATTAAATGTTATTACTTTCTACTGTACATTTCACTTTTATACTGTAAATTACAACTTTTCATTTCTAATTTTACTGCATACTTTCGCAGCATCCAGAAGTTCAATCGAAAACTTAGCAATCAGAATTAGTGCCATCCAGAGATGGAAACGGCTCATGGGTCGACACATCGTCGTGTCTACAATTCCTTGCGGGTCAAACGGGTCCAGTCAAAGTGTTCTTGACCCAATTTTGATCCGGTTTTATTTCCGCTTTACGTTTGAAAAGAAAAAAAAATAGTTCAAAAAAACAGTTTCAAATAATGCCTACTGGGGAATTTTGTGCTCGATGCTGGTGCAGCGGAGCGAAAATTGATTTGTTATACAAAAATGTTGTGGTCTCTTTCATAAAGCAAAGAAGATTTCTACAGACCGACGATATCATACCGTAAAATGATACTCTTTTTGCATTTGCTTTCAGTGCGATTGTTCGGATCACGATACAGACAAACGTCGGTCGCCTGCATTTCCGGCGATTCATTCTCTTACACCCCCCGTGTCACATTGTAAGATTGAGAGTTACTTTTCACATCACATCTTTTGCATTGAGCATTTAGATTTTTCCTTTGCCGTGATAACATCCCGTTCAATTGCATGTCGTGTCGGAATTAATGCCTTATTTGTTACTGTGGATGAAAGTATTGTTAAGGAGACTGTAAAAGGCGTCGAGGCGGCCAACAAACACATTCTTGTTGAAAGCAAGAAATGGAAGAATGAACGTTAGAAATTGTTTCGTCTCATGAAGAAACCAGAATATTTTTCACACCAACACCAATTTTCACAAGTTTGTAATGATTTTAAATTTTGCAAAATTTGAATATTGATTTCATGAGTGTTTCTTCCTTCTGAGGAGCAATGATGAAATCTAAATCCAGATTTTGGAAACATTGAACTCATCAGTAGCTGGTGAAAATTGGTGTTGCTGTGAAACTTATTCTAAAGCTTGATATGTTATAAAAAAAACCCATCGAAAACTGAAATTAGACATACAATAAGTTACTTAATAAAAATGTTTGACCGTAGCACCATCAAAATTAAGTGGAACAGCTTTAATATTACTGCGAAGCGACTTTTTGACTATCGCAGATGTGTTTGAGAACATGTGTAAAACAGTTAGGTTATGTGAGGAACGACAGTTTCAACACTTTCTGTAAGTGAGTGAATTTATGTTTCCGTAACATATCTACATGATTTCTATATAACCTTTATGATTGCCCCTGCGGAGAGACTTTTTGAACGCTCTATCATCATCATCATCATCATTGTCAACCATTATCAATCCACTGCTGGACGAAGGTCTCCCCAAGTTTCCTCCACAACGGTCTGTCTTGTGCCAGTCTCCTCCATGTCACTCCCGCATATTTACGAATTTCATCCACCCATCTCCCATGTGGAATTTTTCTGGGTCTTTTCCTGTCCCTTGGAATCCAATCTAAAATTTCGGCTGTCCATCTATGGTCTGTCCTTCTGGCAGTATGTCCAGCCCATTGCCATTTCAGGGATTTAACTCTGATCATGATGTCTTCCACTCTCGTCATTTTTTCGGATCCACGAGTTCCTCTTCTTATCTCTCCTGGTTATACCAAGCATGCACCTCTCCATGCTTCTTTGAGTTGTCTGCAGCCTTTGTATGTCTCTTTTAGTTAAGGTCCACGTCTCTGCACCATACGTAAGCACTGGAAGGATGCATTGATCAAACACTTTTCTTTTAAGACATAATGGCATATTGCTCTTGAAAATTATGCTGTTTCTTCCAAAAGCTCTCTAGGCAAGTTTTGTACGCCGATTAATTTCTTCATCAATGTGACCCTCACTTGATATCTGCTGTCCAAGATAAACATATGTATCTGTTATCTCTAGTTTTTCTCCATCAATCGATAAATCTTCATTTCTTGTAAAAGCATTGAACATCACTTTTGTCTTCTGAAAGTTCATTTTTAATCCCACTTCTTTACTCTTGTCAGCAAGTTCCTGGATCATACTCTGCAGCTCTGATGGGGTAGTTGCAAAAATGACTACGTCATCAGCAAAACGAAGGTGGGTTAGATAATCTCCATTAATCTTTATCCCTTTGTTTTCCCAGTTCAGTGATTGAAAGACATTTTCCAATGTGGCATTAAAGAGCTTCGGAGACATGGTGTCACCTTGTCTCACTCCCTTTCCAATTTTTATGTGTGTTGTATTTTCAAACAGCCGAATCTTTGCACTTGCATTTTCATAGATGTTATTAATAATATTAATGTATGAACGCTCTATATGTGTGTGTATATACACGGTCGAGTCACATTATTGTGACCACCAACCAATATCCAGAGTAACCGCCGTGTGGAGCGCGGACAGCAGCTAGACGGGCTGGGAGTGACCTAATAAGGTGCCGAAAGGTGTTTACAGGTATGTGGAGCCATGCTGCTTGCAGTATATCTGACAGCTGCTGGATGTTACATGGTGGAGGATCCATAGAGCGAACAACGCGACCGCGGTGGTCCCACAGATGCTCAATTGGGTTTAAGTCTGTGGAATTAGGGGGCCAAAGAAGTGTTTTGAGGTCTTCACCGTGCTCTTCCAACCACTCTCGGACATTTCTAGCTGTGTGACAAGTCGCATTGTTGCGTTGGAAGATTCCCTTCGCCCCAAGGAAGACAATCAGCAAGTATAGGTGTACGCGGTCTGCAAAGCTGGATTCATAACGAATTTGGTCCATAGTGCCTTCCACAGGTATGAGTGGACCCAGGAAATGCCACGAAAACAATCCTCAGACCGTAACGCTGCCCCCACCAATGGTTGAAGAGTGAAACAATCCCCAGACCATAACGCTGCCCCCACCAATGGTTGAAGAGTGAAACAATCCCCAGACCATAACGCTGCCCCCACCAATGGTTGAAGAGTGAAACAATCCCCAGACCATAACGCTGCGCCCACCAATGGTTGAAGAGTGTTTGTTCTCCGATGTTTCTCGCCCCATACATAGCCCCATACGCAGCAGGGTTGAATGTACCAGGGGGCTACTGGGGGCTGCTGGCCGAATGTACCAGTGGGCTACGGGAAGTAGATACACTTTCGGTAGCCCCCTGGTGCATTCGGCCAGTGAGCTGCTCCACTGTATCGTGTCGATCAGCCCTCACGCATCTTTGAAACCGACGTTCACCTCTCACTTCAATGGCACGTGGTGCTCCACATGTTTCCATCGCTTATACGAAGTGGTGCCATTTCTTCAATCACGATACACTTTAACCACGGCAACACGCGAACAGTTTACAAACTGCGCTGTTTCAGAAATACCGCCATCCTTGGCCCGAAAGCCGATAATGAAAACTTTTTGCAAATCTGATAAATCGCTCCTTTTATCCCTGGCAGCAACAAGTGATGTGTTTTCAGATTGCCTACAGCACACCTTATATACCCTCCAATCCAGCTCACGACACGTGCATTCTTTCATTGGCTACGCACTGTTGCCCTCAAAAGTACGAGGTGGTCATAATAATGTGACTCGACTGTGTGTGTATATATATATACATATACAATGGCTCTGAAAACCTGCGGTATTGAAGATGCATACATTAATATTATTAATAACATCTATGAAAATGCAAGTGCAAAGATTAGGCTGTTTGAAAATACAACACACATAAAAATTGGAAAGGGAGTGAGACAAGGTGACACCATATCTCCGAAGCTCTTTAATGCCACATTGGAGGGTGTTTTTCAGTCACTGAGCTGGGAAAACAAGGGGATAAAGATTAATGGAGATTATCTAACCCACCTTCGTTTTTGCTGATGACGTAGTCATTTTTGCAACTAGCCCATCAGAGATGCAGAGTATGATCCAGGAACTTGCTGACAAGTGTAAAGAAGTGGGATTAAAAATGAACTTTCAGAAGACAAAAGTGATGTTCAATGCTTTTACAAGAAATGAAGATTTATCGATTGATGGAGAAAAGCTGGAGATAACAGACACGTACGTTTATCTTGGACAGCAGATATCAAGTGAGGGTCACATTAATGAAGAAATTAATCGGCGTACAAAACTTGCCTGGAGAGCTTTTGGAAGAAACAGCATAATTTTCAAGAGCAATATGCCATTATGTCTTAAATGAAAAGTGTTTGATCAATGCATCCTTCCAGTGCTTACGTATGGTGCAGAGACGTGGACCTTAACTAAAAGAGACATACAAAGGCTGCAGACAACTCAAAAAAGCATGGAGAGGTGCATACTTGGTGTAACCAGGAGAGATAAGAAGAGGAACTCGTGGATCCGAAAAATGACAAGGGTAGAAGACATCATTATCCGAGTTAAATCCTTGAAATGGCAATGGGCTGGACATACTGCCAGAAGGGCAGATCATCGATGGACAGCCGAAATTTTAGATTGGATTCCAAGGGACAGGAAAAGACCCAGAAGAAGACGACATGGGAGATGGGTGGATGAAATTCGAAAGTATGCAGGGGTGACATGGAGGAGACTGGCACAAGACAGACCGTTGTGGAGGAAACTTGGGGAGACCTTCGTCCAGCAGTGGATTGATAATGGTTGACAATGATGATGATGATGATATATATATATAAATTGAGTTTCGAATATTTATTTTTAGCTCAAAGCAGATTTGTCGGGTTTCGAGTAAGTCGGGGTTGGGCCCGGGCCAAAAATGTTTGACCCGTTTTCAACTCTAATGTCAACGTGAAAAGTTTTGCAGTATCATCCAAGAACAGAAATGTCATACTCAGATTTTCAGAGGAAGGGAAGTGCCACATCTTATCCCACATATGAGCATCCATGGTTCGCAATGATTTGGTAATAGGGTTTCAATTTTGGAAGTAGGTCGGAGACAAAGGTTGTTACTGCGAAACTCATAAAATCGAATCAAAAGAAATGCCACTAAATCCACTAAAGTAAGGAAAAAAATCACGAAATCTCAAAACTCAAACATTATTTCAAGTTTTTCTTAAATATGTACTGTTCTAATAAAAACCAAACTTTATGCCAACTAGAAAGACAATTTTCCATCAGAACAGTTCCAAAGTACTTGGAAGATTAGTAGTCGGAGTTATAACACCCGCATGCAATAGGAATTTTTTAAACTGGACATTTAGAAGCGGAAATGCAAATGTATTCGGACCCAAGGGTGGATTGTCCCACTGGGAAGCCGGGACATTTCCCGGTTGATCACTCGAAAAATGGTCCACTTTCCCGAATATTTTTTTGTCTGGATTTTTTGGAACGAACGCATAATTTTTTGGTACTAATGAACAATAATCGTAAACTTCATTCGAGTTTTCATTTTTGCCTGAAAAGTTACTTCCATTAAAAGAAAATGTTCCAAAAGCTTCCTTCTATCTATACGTTGGGCTTTTGTTCTGAAATGATGTATCCAAATTATCTGCAGTTAAGTAAGAAAAGTTCCAGCGGACCAACCACGGTGTTATAAATTAATTACGTTAAAGCTAACTATAGTTAGGCATGGGTCATTGCCCTTGGAAATCAGGGTCATTGTTATGCCCTACACTCCTTTTGTAATTTGAAGGAGACATTAACACCAATTGTGATGGATCATCATCCCAATTCGCTTATTCACAAACTGATACAGAACACACAATGATTCTCCCGTAGAGATATTCGGTAATCCGTGCCACACCCACATTTACCTTAAAAGAAACAACGATTTCCCAATACTAGTCCATGGATCAAAATGGTGGTTCGTGGACTAAAAATGATGGGTAGACTTAAAAAAGGCATCTACTCAAAAAGGATATACCAATACCATTCGCAATAGGCGATTAGTGACCAAATAATATACACGTAGCATGCGTCTCCCGCGAGAGGAAATGCAAATGATTAGCATTGCAGGGCATATGCAAATCATGTGCTCCCGGCACGCCACAGAGAAGCACTATATGAAGGGTGCACAGAAGGCAGGGTGTAAGTAGTGGAAGTGTGCTGTGCTGCTGGACCTGTGCGTGGGGAGCTTCCTGATGCCTCGTCGCAGGATACGACACTCATTCCAGCACGTTTCGGAGTTCGACAGATGACGAATAGTGGCTTATCCCGACAGCGGTTTATCGTACCGCTACATCGGCGCCCGTGTGGGACGACATCCTGCCACAGTATGGCGAGTATGGATTCGGTGGGTGCAGGCGGGACGGACGGACCTACGTGAGCAATTGCCGCAGCCGTGGCACATCACAGAACGAGGGAACCGGCATGTTGTGCGGCGGGCATTGACGGCTGGCACCGCCACATCACGAACGTTAGCGCAGGAATTTGAGTGTGTTGCGCAACAACCTGTGTCAGCACGTACCGTTCGACGTCGTCTGCAGGAGTGAGGACTTGTCGCACGGCGCCCATTGCTCCGATTACCATGGACGTTACACCACCGGCGAGTGTAGCGGCAGTGGGCCGTTGAACGCCGTACCTGGACTACGGAATGGCACGACATTGTCTTCTCCGACAAATCCCGCTTCTGCCTGCAACACCACGATTGTCAGATCCGAGTGTGGCGGCACCGCGGCGAGAGACTGTATGACGCCTGCATTATGCATCGCCATACCGTTCCGTCGCCTGGGGTTATTTTTGGGGCGGAATTGGATATGACACCCGCACCCCTCTGGTACGCATCGCCGGTACACTCAACAGCCACCGCTACATCTCCGACGTTTTGGAGTGCTCCCTTACTTGCAGGACCTGACAACGGCCACGTTTCAACAGGACAATGCGCCCGCACGTTGCTCGCATCGTGCAACAATTCTTCACGGCCCACCAGGTGTCACTGCTGCCGTGGCCCGCTTGTTATCCCGATATGTCACCCACCGAACACGTCTGGTCGCTGATCGACAACCGAGTGGGGCGGCAAACATCACCCGCGGCTACGCCTGATGAACTGTGGCAACGTGTGGAAGCAGCCTGGACCGACATACATCAAAAACCTCTTTCGTTTGATGCCGCGGCGTGTAGCTGCCGTTATTGCCAGCCATGGGGGCCACACGAACTTTTGATGTCTGCGTGTTCCGCAAGTCGCACGGGCCTGTAAGCTCAATCGTTTTATCTTTGTATTTGTTGTTATGTGTCCAGTAAATCTGGCTTTGCTATCTCGAGTCCTTCTTGGTGTTGCATTTTGGGTGGCCAGCAGTGTATGTTATCAAGGATTCGGTTTTTTGGTGCACCATTCAGGCTAAGTATAAACCCCTCTCATGCCTTTGCTATTTTATGTTTACTGGTCCCAAGTTTTGAGAATGTTTCGGCAACCTCTTGGAGATGTGTGTTCTTCTGAACGAGTTGGAACGCTTTTCTCTTTCCTTTCCCATAGAATGCTGATGTGTTATCACACCCACTTACAGCGTGTGCAAATTGTAAAATCCTGCGGTTTTATTGCAGATGTTCAAAAAGCTTTTGGCTGTCGAATACAATTGTCGGCATTTTCCTACTGCCGGCTTTCATAAATTGGATGCTGTATTTATCTCTAGCGGCTGCTGTCATCAAAATGAGAAGGTCACTATCTCGTCCAATAATTGTAACAGACGGCTTTCTTTGTGCAAGTTTCGAAGCTACATATACACTGAGTGGCCACTTGATTATAGCCACCACCTCAGTACTTCGTTGGACCACCTTTTGCTTTTAATACTGCGTCGATTCTTCGTGGCATGGACTCCACGAGATGTTGATAGGTGGTTTGTGGGATTTGAGACCATGCTTGATGAATGGCACCTTCCAGGAGTGTGAGATTTTAAGGTTGTGGATCTAGCGGCCTGATGGTTCGTTCAATTTTATCCCACAAATTCTCAATGGGGCTGAGATCTGGAGACTGAGGGGGCCCACCTAAGCAAAATAAACTCACCGGCATGTTCCTGAAACCAATCCTGTACAACACGAAGCACTATGGCAATACGCATTATCTTCTTGAAAGTAACCATCGCCATTGGGATAAACCATCCACATGACAGGATGCACTTGGTCCGCAACGATGTGTAGATACGATGTGCCAGTCAGACGTTGATCAACACGAATTAAAGGACCCAAATCATGCCAGGAAAACATTCCCCAAACCATAACGTTGCCTCCACCTGCTTGAAAGGTTGCAGCAATGCATTTGGGATCCATGTTTTCGTGCTGTTTCCGCCAAATTCTCACTCGGCCATTGGCATGGTGCAACTGAAAACGTGATTCATCGGACCACATAATTTGTTTACAATTATCGACTGTCCAATCCTTTTTCTCCTGTGCGAACTGGAGACGTTTTTTCTTGTTAACTGCAGACAGCAAAGGTGTCCGAATAGGCCTTCGGCTGCCATATCCCATCCGACGCAGTGTACGGCGAACAGTGCGTGCAGAGATCATTTGAGGGGATCCTTGATTAAGATGGTCTGTAATTTGCTGAACTGTTGCCCTTCTGTTGTCTGTTACCAGTCTGGACACTCTCCGTTCCGCGTGAGCAGTCACTAGTCGATGCGGACCACACGTTGCACGTAGAGACCCAGTTTTTTGGCTGACAGTCCAGTCTTTAAACACTTTAAAAACATCTGCTCTGGACCATTTCACGAATGCGGCGGTTTCGGTGATACTCGCTCCATGGCTCCGAGCTCCTACAATCATCCCACGTTGAAAGTCCGTCAAATCGCATTTTTTGCCTATCTCGTCACCCAAAAATCACTTCTACTACTGTCGCAAGCACTAAGCTTTCTCTTTTTATACTAGCCTCGCCCTCTGGCGGCAACAGCGTGCAGCCATAGCTCATTTGCTTAAAACTGTCAGGTGGTCATAATAAAGTGGCCTCTCAGTGTATAATTTCCGCGTCTGCATCATCATCTGCTTGAAATGCAGTAATACCATTGACCGCACATTGTTGCAGTAATGCAACGTTAGTCAGCTTTTGTTTCGAGGATGAGCAAGAAAATCTTCTTGTGCAGTAGTAACTATCATGTTCGGCTTGACAATGATGTCATCTTGAATGCTCTACGTCTTTGTTCTGCGCCCTTGATAGTTGGTGCGCTTGGGTAACCATCAAATACAATTGTAGTACTATTATAATGTTTAACGACATGTGTTAAGTATGATTCCAGAAGGTCCTTGAACTGTGCAGTCTTTGGCCAAATGACCTTATGAAGCAAATAACCTCCATCTACGACAAATTCTGTATCGTTTGGAACCTCTTCGAGTTCCGATGATGCTGATTCCAGTAAGGAAGCTAGCGATTATTTCCGTCCTTTCTGCATTGACATGCCATCAAACAGAGATGGCGGTGTTGGAGCTATGGCAATAGTTCATATCGGAAGTATGATTTTTAAGTTGCGCTGACGTTTTGCTCACACATATGATTCTGTTGAACAGTTGTTAAGGGTTGGCTACGTATGTCTCGTCTCTGATTTTCACAGAATTTGCCATTGCAGCTAGTGACGTCACTTTGTCTTTTCTTGGCAGCTTCACATCAAAGAACGTTTGTACCAACATTTGTTCCATATTAACCACTCCGACCTCAATAACTGCATCACAGTTCACTGTTTGATCTGCTACAAATCCTGCAGAGATGCTTACCAACTGTTCTGTCGTATACTCCAGTGGAATATGCTGTACAACCCAGTCAGTAAATAACTGGAGATGCCTCTTATTTTTACTTTGCAGCCCTCGTCCGAGCTCCTCATGCTGTTCTGAGGTACTCATGGTAACTCCATCGAACTTTTGAATGGCTTCGGCTACTTCAACACATGTAGGAGCTGCAGATATCCTTGTTTCCACTGTATGTTCGTTGATTCCACAGCCGTGTGTTAACCCACCAGTTCTTTTCAATTATCTCATTAGTACTTGTTTAATGCACATGTTACTCCATATGCCAGACCAGAATCTCCCTGTACGTCTGACAGTGAAGAACCCTTTACTGGTGAGTTTCTCATAATCCGCTTCAGATAATTTCGTGGACACTTCAGTCCTTTGTTGCACATAGAAGTGAGCGCATTGCGAATACAAGGAATGCCCTGCTACATGAAAGTGTGGTAGCATGGAAACAACAGTGCATAGATGAAGATCCGAGTCACCGGTTCTTTCAACTCTGATGAACTGCACACCGAGACTGATTTGTTGAATGTACTGCATCCAGGGTTTACATGTACGGCTGTGCTTTTTCAGGTCTTCGACGGTATGTTTGAAGATGCCAATCAAGTGTTCTATGGCACCAGATGTATATACTTCGTCTACTGCAGTCTGATTTGTGAATACGTCTTAGTACAACGTCTTAATATCCGATGATATGCATTGATATATCAGATGATATGCATTGAGGATATGCATTGAGGCTGCGTATATATCGATGATATGCATTGAGGCTGCGTATGTATTGATGATATGCATTGAGGCTGCATATGAATCATTGTCTTTGTTACGGCTTGGTATGTCAGTATGTGAGCTCGTACAGATCTTGCGCATGCATGGCCGGAGAGCATGTGTGGTATGGTGGGTTTTCCGTACAAAATTCCGTACATATTAAAGAAGAAAGAAATACTTAATAAGTGTCTAGTGACCAATAACAACCCGCTGGCATCGCTAGGCGTAGCCCAACATCGGAAAACTGAACTTACATATTGTATGTGAACTATTGGACGTAGAGAAGAGCCTCCAGCATCTTTTTAAAGACAATGACTATTGAATGGCACAAAATGTAAATAGTTAAAGTCAATATTTACACAGGAAAACTCCAAAAACAGCGGAGCACTGAAAACCACGTGCTTCATCGATGGCAGTCAGATGTAGATGTATTCTAATTATATCAATTAATGTCAATACGTATCAGACAATTAATTCCCTATTTGTGCAACTCATTACCTTTATTTTCGTGCCAGCATTTTTTCCATCTTGATTGGAAACCGATTTACGCATTTCTTTTGTACAATGTGTCAACGGCGGGCATTTTTCAAGATGGCGACGAAAGCAATGGCGGAAAAGTTAAGGACTTTTGATATGTTGCTCAGAATGATGGGTTTCACTTGTATGTCAATTTTCAGCTTTATCCCAATTTATTCCGGGTGAAACCACTGAACTACACTCAGTTTACTGCACTAACTGTGCGTCGTATAATTTTAAAGCTCTCGATGATATCTATTAAAATATACGAAGAACATTTCGCAGTGGTTTAAACTGAACATTTAAAAAACTTGTTTTCTTGTGAACCCCAGAACACTTTTGAAAATATCGCGGTTTATCTGGTCAACCGTGAGCGCAAAACGACTGTGTGTCGTATCGTTGCAAAGCTCTGGACGAGATCTATTCAAATATATAAGGAACATATCGTAGTGGTTTAAACTAAAATTTTTAAACATTGTTTTCATGTGACCAGATTAACATTTTCGACAATGCCGCGGAATTCGCAGAATGACGCAAGCAAAAGTGGAAAAAATTAAAACGAGAGGCAAGCGCAAGTGATGAGGAATGTAAGAAGCCCCAAACGACTGCAGCCCAACGAACTACAGAGTACCGAGAATCATTTCAAAATCTGGCTCATTTCAACTCTTCGATGAGCAAGTTGTAGTCTTACGTTCCAAACTGACTGCTCAATCAGAACTGAGTCTACCTGTCTTTTTGTTTTGTTTTTCGTTCTGTTTTTTTTTAAAGTCAAAACCATATTTTTCAAGAGAAAATAATATCTGGTTCGAGACTATATGCAAACATGAGTGAAGTTTTAAAGTTCTTTCACTATTAAATTGTTGTTAAAACTTGTTCAGAACTGGATTCGTTTTACAACGCATATTTCAACAGTTTTTTTTCATCCAGTATCTAAGAAAAGTTTTTTTCATGAGGAAATTTATGAGGTGTTCCCATGCAGGTAACTAAAAAGGAAAGTTAAAATAGAAATATGCACCGAGTGGTCACTGAATTATGACCACCCCTACCAAAAGTGGATGCGTCTCATTGACCATGTGAAGGTACGTGTGGTTTTGTAGTGGACCGCGAAGACTGAATTTCTCGGCCTGGTTTGGTCGACCCAATCTGTCCCTGTTCGGAACCTCAAAGTTTTTGTGTAAGTTTTGTAAAAGAACTGGTAACTAATCAAACGGTAAATAAAAGATGTATGTATGTTCCCATACAGAAAAAGGGAGTCGAAGATTAGATGACGAACTGTACATCTGACAAAAGTTGATTACTATTCCATGTGATGTGATACCTTGTTTGTGTGTTATCATGTATTACGACGAATGTTGTAAAGTGAACTGTGTTCACAAAGTTCTCATACATCGAGCTGTATATCTACATCTGGATAAGAATAAAGGAAAGCTTTGAAGTCTCCAGCAAGTAGTTGTTTCTCAGTCGAAAGAATCTTGTCCTTCAGTGCATTGTTAGATTTAGTATTTAAGTGTTCCGTGGAATTCAAGTTACCGTACTTTAGCAAATTTATCAACAAAGAACGAACAAACTAAAAATAGGTTAAAAAATTACTTGGCTTTTTTAGAAAGAAATTCTTGAAAACTGCTTTTAATATCTAACACGATATTTGCAATTACATTTTTTGATAATTTGAAACTTTTGGAGTACCTCAATGAATTTTAACACGAAAACCTCATTTTCCGATGTAAAGGTGCAGGGGTCGACGAATTTTGGGGTTGTTGTAGAAGGGCCGCGAGTCACCAAAGTTTGGGAAAGTGTATTAGTGGGCATTGTCTTGTCTTGCTGCTGTACACAATCGGTTGAACCGCAAGGTCACCGTGCCAAATGTTTAGGCGCCATTTGGAATGAACGCCAGTGGTATACTCCTAAAAGTTTGCACCGCCATGGCCGGCTAATAAACAAATAGCGGGGTTTGTCGGGTTTTTTTTCCATCAGTAAGTGAAAAATTCAGCGCTGGGGCTCCTGGTAGGCATGTTCTGAAAAGTTTAGCATTTTGCTCTCGTATTAAAAAAAGAAAGAAAGGAAAAAAAACATTTTGACTGAAAAAACGGAGACTGACTTGTTAAATGAGCAGATGGTGAAAATCACTGAGTGAAATGGAAAATATAAAAGCCCCCCCTCCCCTCACACACACACGTTGTTCATTAATTGAATTTGAAAGCGACAGCCGGTGCATTAGATGGGAGTCTGAACTGGGGCGGCTTATTTTTTAAATGCTGAAATAATCGAATTCCGTTTTCACTTTGGCTTTCATTTCCTTTAACATTGTGACCGCCGCAGCAGTCGAGATTTGAATAACCACCCGACGCACAACTTTGACTTACGATGTGGCTACTTCTTGACTTCATCGGATTTTTTTTTAAATTCATATTTGAAAAAGAAGTTCATTCATGACCACTTATACCTAGAACTGCGTCAGCAGTCCGCTATCAAGATTTCACTTAATATGTGATAATTTACTGGAAATATGACGAAGTAAATTTCGTCACCATTTTTTTTTATGCAAGTGGCGAGATTCGAACCTGCAACGCTTGGCTCCGAGTGCTATCCACTATACTACACTGGCATGTGCTCTCATTGCTATCTGCCTTTATCTCATGTGCGTCCTACGGGGCAGCCACGTCACATCTCCAAAAATCGTTGCTTCGTTTTCAACTATTCTCAATAGCTTTCCATTCTTCTCCATTTATTTCGCTTCTTTAATTGCTTCACAAACTTTTATTCAATGTACGTAATCGGAAATCCAACACACTTTCTTCCCCTTCCCTTAGGCGTCTGCCTTTCTAAACCCTCTTTTCTATCTGCTGCTCTCTGCAGATTTATGCCAATTCCCATTCAATGCCAAATCGTATTCTACATTGCATTTCCATTTTTTTATTTTCTTCTGAACTTCTTTCGTCTTCTTCTTTCTGGTAAGTTTTGTTTTGATTTACTAGAAAACAGTCACCAATTTAAAACAAGAAGCAATACGATTCCCTACCACCACCATCATCCTGTTTGGTCTCTTCTTTTCAAACGATTTGCTTGTTTTATCTTAATTCTTTTCTTCCTTTATTTTCATTTAATCATTCATCGATTGCAGTACCGCAGTCTTCCCCGCCAGTAAAAAATATCCACTTCTCTTATTTTACTCATACAGCAATATTTAAAAAAACTGGAAAGAAATAGTGTATGTAAACAACTTATTTAAATACAAATTTTGAAGATGAGAATCCGATTTTTGGCGTAAATGTGACAAGGATGGTAAGTCAGATAATATCCGAAAACTTGAAAATTTGCATCGTCCTGGAGCGGGACTCGAATCCGCGTCTCCCAGAAAGCGCCCGGGTATTCTAACCACTACACCACCCAGAACGACCAAGTTTCAAGTTTCCGATCAATTTGAATATTTTTAACCTCCAGATTCGCTAAACATGAATGCCGGTTGCTTCGACTTGCGAATCCTGTGATGGTTATATTCAAATTGATCGGAAACTTGAAACTTGGTCGTTCTGGGTGGTGTAGTGGTTAGCATACCCGGGCGCTTTCTGGGAGACACGGGTACGAGTCCCGCTCCAGGACGATGAAAATTTTCAAGTTTTCGGATATTATCTGACTTACCATCCTTGTCACATTTACGCCAAAAATCGAACTGTCATTTTCAGAATTTGTATTATATGGCGTAATCCCGTATTTTTTTCATGATAACTTATTTAAAACTGAACAAGCTCGCTAAACCTCCAATAATAAAAAAAATATCCAAAAGAGCTGTTAATCCAGAATTCAGACTCCCCGGATACTAAAAGTGTTTAAAAGCACATATTTCAGGAAGCAGAAAATAGTCTACGGAAACTTAGTTTACTATTTCTGCAAAACCAGTTAGGAAAAAAAATGCGATAGGACAACTAGTGTCTCACATCATGTTTAAATGTAGCATTGGTGGAAAGAATTGAAATCAAAATGATCCATTTTTTTAAGCAGAAAACATTTTTGTGGTAGGCGGGAAATACCTGGTGAATTTCACAACGCTGTGATAGAGTCAGGCGCCCTTCAAGGCCGATGTTTATCATTGCTGGAAGCAACCGCTCCCACTTTTGCCCCTATTCAGACGATCTAACTGTGTTATATCACCCAAGATAGCTGCCACCTTTCCTTGATATAAGGGATCTGGTTAACCAGCTTTTGCGATGTTTGGCAGCCGAAACTAGCTATTGGAAGTGTTTCCTTCCCTATATCGACGTGCTGTGTGCGATCGGAAGTAGAACATGAAAATAAAAAGGGAGGGAAGGTTGCCTATGTTTGTGTTCTGCACAGTGATTAACCCGAAGGCAAATAGCAGCTCACGTTCTGCTTAAATGGATCATCAGTGGAAAGAATCCAATCACTAAACGCAACAGGGTGGGTAGGTGTTTAATCGCAACACTGGCCTCGGTATCGAACTTTTCAAGGACGATTTTATGCCTGAGGGATATAGGGATTTTTACCCCTCACCCTCCCAACAGCTCTTAAATTTTTTCAGACACCCTCATAAAAAAATCTCAGCGTCCCTCCAATTTAAAGGTGTATGTTACACCCGCATATACAATTTTTTATTAAACATTTTCATATCATCTAGCACAGTTGTCAAACATTTCATGTCATCTGGCGCAGTTGTCAGTAACATTTAGCATTTACACGAATTCCTCAGCTTTAACCTTGAAGCATCTTCTACCATAACGGAATAATTTTTTTTTTCTAATCAGTCTAATGTTTTTCTTTCTTTTCTTTTAGTTTTGACGTTAAAATCATAAGTTTAAAGTCTAAATGGAAAACTAATTCTTCGTACAAGTTACAAAACAAACATTGATATACCGTCTAAGCACGATTTATTGATGCTAAAATACGAACACTATTTACAATTAAATCATAAGCACTTTCGAGGTGACTGTCACCCCATTCTCAGATGTAATGAAGGCTCAAATAACAGTGTCTTAAAAACATTGCATATTACGTCAGTAACTAATCAGTCACGTGATATAAAACTATTCACCAATCAAATAAAAGTCAATTGGGCACATTATTCACAATCTAAAAAACAGCGCAGGCAGATCTCATCTCCGACAAAATCAAATAAAACAAATATTAAATGAATTACGGAAAAAACAAGTCAAACGTTACCATAATTTGAAGAAACTACAGAACCTTCCTTTATATATTTCTGGCAAATCATACGGGCTGTAATCGTTTCAACATATCCCCAATTGCCGAAATACAGAGGCTCTCCGATATCAACAGCGAGTACACAGATGCGGGGGTTATCAATATTCTGACATTATTCCAGTCCTGAAGTAGAGCCCCTGTATTAACGCATCTGTACAACTGAGATGTACAACTGAGATTTGCTTTAATGCTGTATTTATGCTCCTGCCGTCGCAATCCAATATTGAGCCTTGTTGAACCCATATAATTACTTACATGTTTATTAGAAACAAGGTCCACAAGTGGAATACCGTAAAAGCCCAATTTTTGCGAAACTTCAGTTTTAGAGCGATCCTTCTTGATAAATGCTAATATATATATATATATATTTTTTTTTTCATTTGTCAAGAAGGATCGTCCTAAAATTGAAATTTTGCCAAAATGGGGGCGCTTACAGTATTTCACTTGTGGACCCTGGTTCTAATGAACATGTAAGTAATTATGTGAGTTCAACAAGGCATAATATTGGACTGCGACTGCAGGAGCATAAATACAGCATTAAAGCGAATCTCAGTTGTACAGGTGGGTTAATACAGGGGCTCTACTTTTGGACTGCAATAATGTTAGAATATTGATAACCTCCGCATCTGTATACTTGCTGTTGATATCAGAGAGCCTGCATATTTCGGCAATTTGGGATAGATGCTGCAACGATTGCAACCCGTAGGCTATGGTTTGCCGGAAATATTGAAACGTTTTGCAGTTTCTCCAAATTATTGTAACGTTTCACTTGTTTTTTACGTAATTCATTTAATAATTGTTTTATTTGATTTTGTCGGAGATTAGATATGCCTGCGCCCTGTTTAGATTGTGAAAATGCACCCAATTGACTTTTGTTTGATTGTTTTATATCACGTGACTGATAAGTTACTGACGTAATACGCAATGTATTTAAAACATTGTTCTTTTTTTTTTTTTTGATTGGAGGTTTAACGACCACCGTGAGCAACTCAATGGGCTATAAGCAGTCGCCCGTCCCTAATTTAGGGTCACTGGTTCCAGGGAAGGGAGAGAGCCAGTGCCGTAAGACAAACACAACATCCATGCCTCACCGGGATTCGAACCCGGACCCCTTACGGACGAATGATCACAAGCCAGCGCCTTAGACCACTGCGCCACCGGGGCGGCCTTCTGAGGATATCACCTCGAAAGTGCTTATGTTTTAATTGTAAACAGTGTTCGTATTTTAACATCAATAAATCGTGCTTAGACGGCATATGAATGCTTATTTTGTTTAAAGTCTGCTGTTTCCTCCCCGGTGTCGCTGTGGCCAAAGCTCTAGCTTCTGACCATTCGTCCGAGATGGATCCGAGTTCAAATCACTGTGAGGCATGGATGTTGTATTTGTCTTAAGACACTAGCTCTCTCCCTTCCCTGGAATCAGCGCCTCTAAATTATGGACGGGCGATTGCTTATGATCCGTCGAGTTGCTAACGGTGGTCGTTAAACCCACACACACACACCAAAAAGTCAGTCATTGCAACCGGAAAATGTGTGCGTATATCTCCGTATTTCTGTGTGTTACAAATTTTGAAGATATTCTGAATAATTTCAGAATGCAGAAGATTTATGATAATATCAATATTTACTGTTTTTAGGAACACATGTGAACACTTGGTTGCTTTTGCTTTATTTAGGGAAGCATTTAAACATGAGAAACAAAAAATAAAAAAAGCGAAAGAAGAAAAATAACCATATGAAGTTTTGGAAAAAATCGCTCTGATTTTAACCATTTCAACAGTAAAAATTTCAACAGTTCTCCAATTTTTTTAAGTTTTCGCCGTTTTTAATCCTAGGTGTAAAACCTTAATATTTCACTATAAAAATTTCCAGCCTCAAAAAAAAATTAGCTTTCGTCCAACACCCTTTTTTCCCAAATTTTTCCAACAATCCACAAACATTTTCAACATCATACCAACTCAAAATACTTAAATAAATACCTGGAAGGATCGCGCAGGCATCCTATATTAAGGTAATTCGGCATTCCCATTGGCTTTTCGTTTTAGTTAAAGCAGCTGGCATAGAGGTGAAAAATAAACTGCATCGTATTAAACCTAATCTTGGAATCTGGAAATCCTCATATCGTCGGAACCGTAGGGATGACGTGGTGCTTGCGCGTCTCCGCATTGGGTATTGTCATTTCACTCACCGCTTTTTGCTGTGTGGCGACACTGCGCCGATGTGTGAGACGTGCAATTGCCGACTCATTGTCACTCATCTTTTGCGTAGTTGTGTTCGTTTTCGTGATGTGCGTTTTCATTTCTTTCATTCACATTTGTTGACCGAGGAAGCCGCTACACTGCAGCGTCTCCTAAATGGCCACTGCGATACTGTTGCCGTGTTATCATTTTTTAAACAAATTGACTTTTTTAAACGTATCTAAATTTTAGCCCTATCATCATTCTCATTCCTCAGTTTTACTTAATCAGCTAGTTTTTAAAAATTGTACCATGTTTTTAATACTGTTTGTTTGTCTTGTGTCTGGCGCTATTTGGTCAAACATGGCCCTTGCGCCATAAAAATCAATCAACCAACCAACCAACCATCTACAATAAACGTTTAGATAAGCTTCTGCATTCTCAATCATTTGCCGAAATGCGACAGTCAAATATTTTTAAATCATCCGAATTGCATTTCCAGAAAGAATGTTTGTCTTCCTATAGTGGTGATTGCAAAACTGTTTTCAGTAAGACCCTATGTTTCAAAGAACTTATCATATAATGTTTTATTATCTCGTACTTGTAGGGTAACTGATGATATCTATAAAATAAAAATTTGCACTTAACTGCCTAACGAACACAAGGTACTAAAGCTAAGGAAATTAACTACTCGAAAGCAATACTTTGTTAGCAGCTTGCTTGACAAGCCAACTGCAGTGACACTTGCCCTCACAGTTAACACTTATAAGACTTAGCAGTGGCGCACCCGTAATTTCTCTATGCTGGTGGCCTAAAATATTGAAGATGCAAACAAAATACACATGAGAAAACATCTGCCTAAATATTAGGAAGCAATGAAAAATATCTCCACCATTTCCAATGATTCGTAAATTATATATTGTTAACAATATGCAAATATATTTAAAAATAAGTAGCCAGTAACAAAGAACGAAGGATCAAGTGATGACTCATGGGGAGGGCCCAGGCCCCTGGGCCACCCGAATGAGTGAGCCACTGAGACCTAATATCATTAGAACAGCCTTTTATCCCACAGCAGGCTTATCTTCCATCAGTATAATAAGCAACACTCCTAAACGAAGTAACTTTGAGACAATAAATGCAATTTAACGATCATTGTGAGCAACTCAATGGGCAAACACAAAAAAATGTTATTTAATATTACTGCTACATTTCGTTGTTTTTAAACAGTAGCCATATTTTTAAAATTGAACAAATACAGTCGTTGCCTTTAAATGGTGGAGGAAAACACCAAAATATTTTCCTGAAAACCAATTCTAGTACATGAGAAAAGCTTCAAAGTCTAACGATCTTCCTAAGCACCGAGGCTCTTCTGGAACAGATGTGAAGCAACGACACGAATGATCGAAATTGTTTTCAATGTAGCATTTATTGAAAATATAGGCCTTCCCAAGTAGCTCAGTGGTCTAAGCGATGGCTTCTGATCATTCGTCCGAGATGGGTCCGGGTTCGAATCCTGGTGAAGCATGGATGCTGTGTTTGTCTTACGGCACTGGCTTTCTCCATTCCTTAGAACCAGTGATTCTAAATTAGGGACAAGCGACTGCTTATAGCCCATTGAGTTGCTCGCGGTGGTCGTTAAACCCCCACTAATAAATAAATATATATATATACACTGAGTGGCCACTTTATTATGACCACCTGACAGTTTTGAGCAAATGAGCTATGGCTGCACGCTGTTGCCACCAGAGGGCGAGGCTAGTACAAAGAGGGAAAGCTTAGTGCTTGCGAGAGTAGTAGAAGTGATTTTTGGGTGACAGAGATGGGTACAAAAGGCGATTTGACAAACTTTCAACGTGGGATGATTGTATGAGCTCGAAGCCATGGAGCGAGTTTCACCGAAACCACCGCATTCGTGAAATGGTCCAGAGCAGCTGTTGTTAAAGTGTTTAAAGACTGGAATGTCAGCCAAAAAACTGGGTCTCTACGTGCAACGTGTGGTCGTCATGGACTAGTGACTGCTCAGGCGGAACGGAGAGTGTCCAGACTGGTAACAGACAAAAGAAAGGCAACAGTTCAGCAAATTACAGACCATCTTAATCAAGGATCCCCTCAAATGATCTCTGCACGCACTGTTCGCCGTACACTGCGTCGGATGGGATATGGCAGCCAAAGGCCGGTTCGAACACCTTTGCTGTCTGCAATTAACAAGAGAAAACGTCTCCAGTTCGCACAGGAGCACAAGGATTGGACAGTCGATAATTGGAAACAAATTATGTCGTCCGATGAATCACGTTTTCAGTTGCACCATGCCGATGGCCGAGTGAGAATTTGGCTTAAACAGCACGAAAGTATGGACCCCAAATGCATTTCTACAACCTTTCAAGCTGGTGGAGGCAACGTTATGGTTTGGGGAATGTTTTCCTGGCATGCTTTGGGCCCTTTAATTCGTGTTGATCAACGTCAGACTGGCACATCGTATCTAAACATCGTTGCGGACCAAGTGCATCCTGACATGTGGATGGTTTATCCCAATGGCGATGGCTACTTTCAACAAGATAATGTGTCCTGCCATATTGCTCGTATTGTACAAGATTGGTTTCAGTAACATGCCGGTGAGCTTACTTTGCTTAGGGGGCCCCCACAATCTCCAGATCTCAACCCCATGGAGAATTTGTGGGATGAAGTTGAACGTGCCATCAGACAGCTGGATCCACAACCCTGCAATCTCACACTGCTGGAAAGTGCTGTTCATCAATCATGGTCTCAGATTCCACAAACCACCTATCAACACCTCGTGGAGTTCATGCCACGAATAATCGACGTATTATTAAAGGCAAAAGGTGGCCCAACGAAGTACTGAGGTGGGTGGTCATAATAAAGTGGCCATTCAGTGTATTGGTCTGTTGGGTAATCAACTTCAGTTATTTACAAACACTTTGATACGGAGAAATTTCTGTTGAAATTTAGTTGAACTAATCACACGGGATTTTGTAAACTTTGTGACACCTCGCCTCTTACTTAGCAAATTATAACTATGTTTAAAGAATATGTTTTTTCCAGAATATGCGATATCAAGAAATTTCTACTGGACCTTAGGTGTTGTTGTTGGTTTAACGATCATTGTGAGCAACTCAAGGGGTACAAGCATTCGCCTTTCACTAATTTAGGGTCAACTGTTACAGAGAAAGGAGGGAGCCAGTACCGTAAGACAAACGCAACATTTATACCTCACCGGGATTCGAACCCGGACCCATCTTGGATGAATGACCAGAAGACAGCGTTTAGACCACACCACCACAGGGGCGGCGGAATTTAGTTGAACCAGTTTCAAGGCTTAGGCGAACTTCATTGCACCTCACAGGTATATGCATCAAATTAGAACTTCTGGGCCTCCTTGATTGCAAATACATCTGTTGCACCTTGGTAGGTAATGGCGTATAAGTTGTATTGTCAGGAGGAAAACCACACGGTGATCGTATATTGTATTATTATTGGTGACCTATTTTTAGGGTCACTGGTTACAGAGAAAGGAGGGAGCCAGTACCGTAAGACAAACACATCTATACCTCACCGGGATTCGAACCCGGACCCATCTTGGATGAATGACCAGAAGACAGCGTTTATACCACACCGCCACAGGGGCGGCGGAATTTAGTTGAACCAGTTTCAAGGCTTAGGCAAACTTCATTGCACCTCACAGGTATATGCATCAAATTAGAACTTCTGGGCCTCCTTAATTGCAAATATATCTATTGCACCTTGGTAGGTAATGGCGTATAAATTGTATTGTCAGGAGGAAAACCACACGGTGATCGTATATTGTATTATTATTGGTGACCTATTTTTAAAATATTTCGTTGTCGCTTCTGTGCGCAGTGGTCTAAGCGCTGGCCTCTGACCATTCGTCGGAAATGGGGTCCGGGTTGGAATATCGGTAGGGCGTGGATGTTGTGTTTGTTTTAAGTAACTGGTTCTCTTCCTTCCCTGGAACCAATGGCCCTAAATTAGAGATTGGCGACTGCTTATAGCTCCTCGAGTTGCTAACGGTGGTCGCAAACCCCCAATCAAAAAATTCGGAAACACTATCTAAGAAAGATGGAATTTTTCAAATTGGAGCCCTTAAAGTAGAGATATTGACAAAAAATAAGATTTACATCTACGCCCCTTGGCGTAGAAACCATGTTTTATTTTAATAAGAAAATGTTTCTAAAAGGTTTGTCGACATGAGAGTATCGGTCTACAAACGAATTTTTTTCAATTGAGATTTTAGAAGCTCATATTTTGCTGCAAATACACCAGAAGCGTAAATTAAGGCTTACGCCAAGTGGTGACTAAACCATTTTTTTTCAAAACTTAGAAATTATGTGCAAATGATTTCCAATCAGGAGCTGTATCCGGTGCAGAAATAACTTTTTCAAATCGTAGATTTGGAAGCAGGGAAATATATGGAAAACATGTCACGCTGAAAACACTATCCAACAAAGAAGGAATTTTTCAAATCGGACTCCTAGAAGTAGATATAGTGACAAAAATAAGATTTACGTCTACGCCCCCTGGTGGAGAAACCACGGAATATTTTAAGAAGAAAATTTTCCGAAATAATTTATCGACGTGAGTGGCATCAGTCCATGAAAGAATTTTTTCAATCGATATTTTAGAAGCTAAAATTTTATTGCAAATACATCAGAAGCAAAAATGAACTGTTACGCCCCCTGGTGGCCAAAGTATTCTTTACTAAAAATTAGAAGTTATATACAAAAGATTTTCCATGAGGAGCTGTATCCGCTGAAGAAAATAATTTTCAAATCGGAGCTTTAGAAGAAGAGTTATCGGGGAAAATGTAATTTACTTTACGCCCCTTAGCGGAAAATTTGTGCGTAACTTGAGAAAAGTAACTATATCTGAAATACTCTTCGACGTAATTGGAATCGAAAGATAAAATAATTTTTTCAATCGGATGTTTAGAAGCAAATGTGTGGATTAAAACGCATTTTTGAATTCGACATCATCTGCATTAACGCCCTCTATTGGCGAAATGGCACCTCGTAAAAAAAAAAAACGAAATAAAGGATCATCATTCGCATATTTCAAGCTTCTCAATGCAAAAAGAATTTTTCAAATCGGACTAATAGTTGTAGAGATATCATGTCTAAAGACGGACGGATAAACCGATAACATAAGCGCGATCTTTTTTTACAAAAGACGTGATAAAAATGAAAATTCCAAGTGAAATTAAATCAGGCCATCATAGTCACATCTCCATCAATATCTCCATTTCCAGCTTTTCTCCGTAATTACAATATTTTCCTATATTTCATCTCTGCATGAGGAAATGTTCAATTTAACAGTAGTATATCGCAAGTAGTATAAATTCGTTTTAGCAGAAGCATTTCTGTAAAATACACTACTGCTTGTGAAAATTGCAACACCAAGAAGGAACCATAAGATTCGAATGAAATTTTACCAAACATTACTGATATGACTGTAAATAGGTGATTTTATTCAATTTTCAGAAAAATACATAAATTTTTACCTGCAAAATCAGTATCCTGTGAACCGTCTGCGAGCTGCAGTAAGAGCTTTTAGACGGGTTGGCATTGAATCGAAAAGGCGTTGGATGGTGTCCTGGCTAATTGCTTGCCAGGCGGAATGTACGCGAGTCCACAGATCATTGGTACTGACCGCTGGAGGGCTTTGATGGGCCACTTCCCGAGTGACCACATCCCAGACATGTTAAACAAGTGACATGTCTGGCGAACGTGCAGGCCAGGGAAGAAGCGGTATCTGCTGTGCTACGAAGAGTGCTTGAACATTCCTGGAAACACGTGGTCGGGCACTGTCATGATGGAATATAGCGCCAGAAGTGCTCTGAAGGAAGGGCATGACTTCTGTCTGTACGATTTGCCCTCAAATCGTAGCAGCCGAGATCGCAAATGATATCCAATGGCACCCCACACCATCACACTTAGCGTTCGGCCCGCATGACGCTCGACAATCCATGCTGGAAGAAGGGGCTCACCACAATACCGTCTAATGCGGTATTGTCGAAGTTGAATCGGGATTCGGCCGAAAACACGACATGTTGCCAGTCAGCACGCCATTGTCTATATTGAAAACTCCATTCCAGTCAGAGGTTTCCATGGTTCAGGGACAGAGAAATCCGCCGCAAAAGGATGCGTGTAACCATTCCTCTGTGCAGCAGATGGCGTCCAACTGCGGAGACAGACAATGTCACACCTGTTTCAGTGCTCCACTGTTGTGCTAACACTGGCGAAGATGCGGAAGGGTTCGTCACTGCCATGAGGATGAGGTGTCGGTCATCCCGTAGTGTCGTCACACTCCTCGGTCCACTGCCGTTTTGTCGAAGCGAATGGTTCTCCTCGGTCTACTGCCGCCACACGCGCATCACTGCCGTGGCGTCATGTCCCTTCCGAGCCGCACCGTCGCGGTACGAAAATGCACCTTCACACAGACCAATCATTCGTCCCAGTTCAAACTCTGTCGTATGGTGATATTGCGCCCTTCGTCATCGCCGAGGCATTATTGAATCCTGGAGACCGTATTACAACTCGCTGTCCGCGGTGCACCACAAGTGTGTATCATCAACATCCCTCTCTTTATACCCCTCACTCGACCCTTCAGATAGCGCTGCCGGGTCGAGACATGCGCAATGACTCTGCACTTCTAATCATTTGCATGTCCTACCATGCTCTGTATGTCCTGTAAGTTTCATACGATTACCATAATAATTCCTTCATGGTGTTGCGATTTTTACAAACAGCAGTTTATATACATTTGTGGCCAACATTTAGGAAAATTTGCCTTTCTAAGGTTTAATAGCTCATAGCATCAGTCTTTTTAAAATAATATCATAAAATTATATATCATTAGGAACATAAATATAATGCAGAATGTAATGCAACAAACTGTATTGAATGATCTTTATTCTATCAAATATTATAGCCAAATGACCAGAAACAGAAAACAAAACTGCTTTATGTACAGAGGGTGAGTCCAAAGTTTCGCAATATTTGCATAAACGCATGTGCTGCGGCAGGTATGTCACGTGTTTAAACTACACTGGTGTGCAAACATTAAGGGCGAAGGGAAGAAATTAGCATAACAGCGGAACGAGCAGGCAGCATGGACCGAAAGACCACTCAGGAGATAGACTAGGGTCCGGTACGGTAGGGCATGCGCATATATGCAGCATGACGTAGGGAGGGGGAGTGTCGGAAGGGTATAAAGCACACGGGCGGTGTACGCTCAGCAATACGGTGAAAGATATTGCACGGTGTACATCGGTTTGAACGACGTCGAGTTGCTGCCACCGTGTGATATGGCCAACAGGCAATCCAGTAGACGACATCTGGATGACTTTACCCGAGGTCGCGTCATTGGGAAGTTGGAAGAAGGTCAAATTGTGACTAGTGTGGCCGAGGAGTTCCGGATCGCTCACAGCATCGTTTCACGAGCTTGGAGAGCATTTCAAACGACAGGAACAGCTGTCTGAAAGTTTTTTTTTTTAGCATTTCAAACGACAGGAACAGCTGTCCAACCACGGTGGCGGACGACCGGTATATTGTCCTAGAGGCGAGAAGAGACCGACGGCAGACAGCGTGAGAAATCGCACGGCACATGCAACAGACCACTGGACGTCCGTTATCGCGTTTTACCGTGGCCAGGAGGCTGCACAAAGTGGTTTATTTGCACGACGACCAGTACGGTGTGTGCCATTAACGCCTGCTTATCGGAGACGGCGGTTTCTGTGGTGCCAGGAACACAAGAACTGAACAAATCAACAATGGGGTCGAGTTCTCTTTACGGATGAGAGCCGATTTAGTCTGAAGAGCGATTCTGGACGTATACACATCTGGAGAGAGCAGGAAACACGCAATCACACCTCCAACATCATCGAAAGGGACCGGTTTGGAGGTGGCGGAGTTCTCGTTTGGGGCGGTATCATGCTTGGTAGCCGCACTGACCTCCACATCTTCCAAGGAGGTTCAGTCACTGGTGTCCGCTATTGTACCGAGGTTCTCCTGCCTCACATGCGTCTGTTTAGAGGTGCTGCGGGTCCTGAGTTCCTCTTCATACACTACAACCCTACACCTCATCGTACAGTGGCTGTTGCAGAGCTATTGGAGAGTAAAGATATTCAACGCATGGATTGGCCCGCAAGGTACCCGGACCTAAATCTAGTCGAACATGTGTGGGACCTTCTCGGGAGACGCTTGGCAGCACGTCACCAGCCGCCAGTAACGATTCCACAGCTGCGATTGGCGCTACAAGAGGAATGGGCCGCGATGCCTCAACAGCTCCTTGACAACCTCGTCCTTAGCATGGACAGACATTGTAAATTCTGAAACACAGTCAGGGGTGATCATATCTCCTACTAAAGACTGAATTTTTCTTGGCTGCCGCCTTTCACATGGACGTTTCTGTCTTCTGTCCAGTTGTGCTCGAACCTACCTTTACAATAAAGTGTCTTTGTATCCTTTGGATTCCTTGTTTAGACGGTTTTGCTCACTTGTCCCTTATTCTTACATCTTGGGGATCTTATGGAATGAATTGAGTCGATGTGGAGTACTTCTGCGCGACGTTACATTCGGAAAACCGTCTCGTCCTTAATTTTTGCACGCCAGTGTAGTTCAAGTCGCGCACTGCAGTCAGTCGAAAGGGGTATAAAGTGGTGGTCTTTGTTGTGAACAAACAGCATTGCGTGTCGTCGTTCGGTCTGTGGTTAGGATGCCTTAAAAATGAACAGTCACAACCAACTAATTAAGGAACTTTTGCTTTACGAGTTTGAACTCGGCCATAAGGCTTTTAAAGCAACACGAAACATTTGTTATGCGAAAGGGGAGGATTCCGTGGACCAACCAGATGGTTCAAGAAATTTCGCTTAGGTGACAGAAACCTTGACGATCAACCATGGTTAGGTTGGCCGCGAACCGTGGATTCGAAGGCAGTGCGCAAGACCGTAGAGGCAAATACGACAACCAGCACTCGGAGATTAGCAGGCGTGCTGGGCATATCACAGACCACCGAGGTTATCCACCTTCAGGACCTCAGCAAGATCTACAGGAATTGCCGCATTGTCTCTCGCGAACTAACGCTAGCTGAAACAAACTGCCGACTTGAGGACATGGAATTGATGTCACACCCACCACGTAGTCCGAACCTTGTCCCGTTGGATTATTACTTGTTCCGATCCATGGCCCACTTCCTTCGCGGGCAGCACTTCAACAACCAGAAGGAGGTGGCAGCTGGAGGGAAGGAATTATTTGCCTCGAATGACAAGAAGTGGTACCGCCGCGGGATCGAAGAACTGGCAGAGAGATGGCTAAAATCGGTGCAACACGATGGCCTGTACTTTGAATGCTAGTGAGCTTTTGACATAAAGGTACGTATGAAGGCATAAAGTGATCCAAATATTGCAAAACTTTCGACTTACCCTCTGTAACAAGAAGTGGATTTTCTTCACTCAAAACTTATCAATGAGATTGATTGTTCTGAGAGTCAATCAGGGGTTATCATGACACTGCATGGAATCAATAAAGTGTTAGTGTGAGTCAGCTCTTATTTCCAAGTATCAGAGCTAATACACTAGTTTGAAAAGCTTAAGGACGAAGTGGGGAAATGTAAAATTATGCCGTAAGTAGCAGCAGTTGAACAAAAACGGAAATCAATTCACGACCGTGTCTGGGAACAGTAGCAGCAGCACATCTTGCGTGATAACAGAGAATGACGTGTGGTTTGCGTCACGTGAGGACAAATGCGCTCCCGCAGTCCAATAACATCAGTTGAACGAAAACTACCGGACGGTTTGCGTAACTGTTACAGACATTCGATTGTATTTATTGAGTGCAGAGACGACGAAATGCTTCGTTGAGGACATCGTGATTTTACCCGTGGTCGAATAATTGGGAGGCTGGAGGAGGGATGAACTCTGATAACAGTGGCCCAAGAGTGCGGCGTCACCCATAGCACCGTATCGCGTGCGGGGTCGGCCTTCAGGATTGCAGGTACAGTTGTGCAAAAGGCCATGTGTGATCACCACCAAATACCACTTGCAGGGGAACCGCTATCTGCTTCTACATGCCAAGAGGGTTCAATACCAAACAGCAAGTACCCTTGCAAAACAACTGAATATGAGTACTGGACGCACAATATCGCAGTTTACAGTGGCCAGGCGACTGCAAAACGATGATCTGTTTGCGCGACAACCAGTACGCTGTGTTCCATTAAAAACTGCTCACCGAAGACAGCTTTTACAGTGGTCCAGAGAACATAATGACTGGACAGAAGAACAGTGGGTAGGGTACTCTTAATTGAAGAGAGGGTATTTAGTCTCTATAGCAATTCTGGACTTGTGCTAATCTGGCGTGAAGTAGGCAGTCGGTATCAATTCTGGACTTGTGCTAATCTGGCGTGAAGTAGGCAGTCGGTATCAATTCTGCACTAGTGCTAATCTGGCGCGAAGTAGGCAGTCGGTATCAATTCTGGACTTGTGCTAATCTGGCGTGAAGTAGGCAGTCGGTATCAATTCTGGACTTGTGCTAATCTGGCGTGAAGTAGGCAGTCGGTATCAATTCTGGGCTTGTGCTAATCTGGCGTGAAGTAGGCAGTCGGTATCAATTCTGCACTTGTGCTAATCTGGCGTGAAGTAGGCAGTCGGTATCAATTCTAGACTTGTGCTAATCTGGCGTGAAGTAGGCAGTCGGTATCAATTCTGGACTTGTGCTAATCTGGCGTGAAGTAGGCAGTCGGTATCAATTCTGGACTTGTGCTAATCTGGCGTGAAGTAGGCAGTCGGTATCAATTCTGGACTTGTGCTAATCTGGCGTGAAGTAGGCAGTCGGTATCAATTCTGCACTTGTGCTAATCTGGCGTGAAGTAGGCAGTCGGTATCAATTCTGGACTTGTGCTAATCTGGCGTGAAGTAGGCAGTCGGTATCAATTCTGGACTTGTGCTAATCTGGCGTGAAGTAGGCAGTCGGTATCAATTCCGGACTTGTGCTAATCTGGCGTGAAGTAGGCAGTTGGTATCAATTCTGGACTTGTGCTAATCTGGCGTGAAGTAGGCAGTCGGTATCAATTCTGGACTTGTGCTAATCTGGCGTGAAGTAGGCACTCGGTATCAATTCTGGACTTGTGCTAATCTGGCGTGAAGTTGGCAGTCGGTATCAATTCTGGACTTGTGCTAATCTGGCGTGAAGTAGGCACTCGGTATCACCCCGAAAATGTCAATGAAAGGGATAGATATGGCGGCCGCGGTGCAATCGTATGGGGAGGCATTCTGATCCATTGGCGAACGGAGCTCCAAATACTGGAAGGAGGTACTGTAACCGGTGCATGCTAATGTAATGAGGCAATCTTCCCCATGTTCGTCTGTTCCGAGGTGCTATAGGCCCACAATTCGTATTAAGGGACGATAACCCTACACTTCATCGCACGGCGGTTATTGACGAGATGTCGGAAAGTGAAGGCATTCAGCGGGTGGATTAGCCTGCACGTTCCCCCGACCTAAATCCCATAGAACACGTGTAGGACGCACTGGGGTGATGCGTCGCAGCTCGTCAACACCCACCGTAAACTGTCCAAGCCATAAAGATGGCGCTGACGGAAGAATGGGCGATGTTACCTCAAGAACTCGTCAGTAACCTAGTGCGAAGTATGGACAGACGGTGCAAATAATACATCGACATTAGGGGTGATCATATCCCTTACTGAGTACGTCCTCTTTCCTTCGTTCTGTTTTTGGCATTGATTCATCTGTACCATGGCATCCAGTGCTATGTAGCCAATTCTGAATAAAATTCGATTATATCCTTTAGTATCTGAAGTTGTGCCGGTGTTGCTTCCGTCATCATTTCGGTAAGTAATGGAGTTTCTATGGTTTGAATTTCGCATATACAGGCCACTCCTGGGTGATGCTA
Organism: Macrothele yani; assembly: GCA_039090855.1. NCBI lineage: Eukaryota > Metazoa > Arthropoda > Arachnida > Araneae > Macrothelidae > Macrothele > Macrothele yani. Next base: position 117,803,355 of record CM077004.1, on the reverse strand, counting down.
CAGGACAAAATTTAGCTCGTCCTTCAGTTTCTACACCAGTGTAATGGAGCTACTATTCAGTTGCGTAAGTGCCATCAAGTTGACCACAAGTGTTTTCGCGGATTTTTATATTCCTTGATAATTGTTAAACTGTGCAACTTAGTAATATGGCAAACGGTGTAAAAGGAGTTGACTGATCACCTAGAAAGCGATTTAAATGCCAACTTTGCATGAAGAAGGCCACACTTATGAGGGAATCATAAGAAAGTCGACTGGTCACCTAGAAAGCGATGTAAAATACTAATTTTGCCGCCTCGGTGGCGCAGTGGTCTA